>OU830600.1:1250000-2500000 GCA_917563855.2 Limnephilus lunatus | reverse complement strand
AGGATATTTGTATACATTTAAATAAAAGAAAGAATATTATGGAAAACTAAGGATATTTGTAGAATAATTAAGTGGCATTAGTTTTTTTCTTTATTCATCGCATTGAAAATATCCAGAAAAAAATTATAAAACACCTATCGTATCGCTTTAGTGATCATCAATTTGACCCTATCGCCTTATATAAACGCAGAAAAATCTCTGATGCATTATTCTTATACAAAATCATGAACTGCCTTGTTGATTCATCATATCTGTTAGAAAATATTGCATTTCGTTGCCCTAAACAAAATACCAGATCGAACGACTTATTTAGAATACCACACAGTAAATCCAAATACGCGCAAAACTCTGTAATAATACATATCTGTGAAACTTACAATGTCTTACGAGATGTAGACATTTTCAACCATGACTTGAAATCATATAAAATGCAACTTAATATATTAATAACTTAAAATACTTTTTTTTTCTTTTTTGTGAAAATTTATAATATTATTATCCGTAGTAAATAGTTATTTATAAATATATTTATTATTTACAAACGTTTGTATATAACTTTACTTTTTTCATTATTACGTTTTATGTTTTTCTTTTTTATGTTTTTCCTTATTATGTTTATTTTTTTGTCACATAAGTTGAATAGGTAAAAAAACTATATCAAAATTTTAACTTAATATAACTTAATTGGTCTACAACATATGAATGTTCTTTGTTGTATTATCATTTTGTATGACTGTTTGTTTCCCACATAAATAAAAAAATAAATAAAATAAAAAATACCATAATTTTTTGTGGACACTTGGCTGGTTAATGCAACCATGTAATATGTAACTTTTCTTATTAAAATATGTTTAACTGTTTGTTTCCACAATAAACTAAAATAAAATATATATTCATCAAACATAATAATTTCGGTGGTGGGTCTGTCATTTATGTGACTTTTTATAACTCTGGTTCAATGAACTTGGGTTTGTTTTGAAAGTAAATGACATTTTTAAAATTAGGATTGATTGGGTCAAGAATAAAAAAAAACGATTAACTACCTACCTTTTGAGGAAGGTAGATAAATAATTGCTGCTGTAAAATAATAATATTTTTTTTTGTGAATATTTTCTCTTGATCATTCTGCAGCAATTGTAGATACAAATCCTACAATTAGAATATCCCGTCCAACAATAAAATGCATTTTTTTTCATGCAGTTAGTATCGGTGGTGAGGAGACCAATTTTTGGAACTAAATAGTTTCTTCTAATGACTTTAGCAAAGTTTAGTCGGTAATTATATTCTAATAGTAAAATTTCCTTTCACTTTTCAAACATGTTGAATTTAAACTACTGATATTGTTTCATTACTTATGAATAGAGTTGGAAAATAAAACAAAACATCTTGGTTAAATTTTGCAGCTCAAAATTTTTGGAGATTTTTGTCAACCCTGTCTACCATCTACACTTCCATCGCACGGAGCCCGGTATCACCTTCCCGCTCGTTTCTCGCACGCAGCACGCACGTGGCGCGCACCACGCGCGAATATTGCACGCGTTACACTCAGTCACAGCCCCGCACCCACTAACTAGCCGCCATTCTCTGTTATTGTTGGCGATAATGCCGTGCGGGGCGTCGGTACTGCAGCATTAGGGGAAGGGAAGGGGCTGGAACTAGAACCGGTTAAGTAAGTTGTTGTAAGGGTTGTTAGCTGGTAGTTGGAAGAGGGAAGAAAATAAATCATATTTTATTCGATTGTAACTATGTAAGTGTTTAATTTTGTTTAAACGATATAAGAATTGTGTGGAGGGGTTAATATTAATTCTTGAAACGTGTGAATATTATTACGAATGAATTTATCTCAATATAATGTAATTATAAAGTAATGCGAGTATTTTAGTTTTTATTTTTGTTTCGGCTAAAAAGGCCATTTTAAAACTGTCACAGTTTGACACAGTATGAGAGTTTTAAAATGGCCTTGTAAGCCAAAACGGCTATAACTAAAATAAAAAACTTGACAATAACATTATTAAATTTAATTTAAAAAATATTAATATTTTTGTAATTCCACTATATCTGTTTTTCTGTATTATAATTGATTTGGTGGTGTTTATGACTAATCTAAGTATTGTACCAGATAGACGGTACACTTTTACATGTAACTTCTCTACTAGACCGCGTATCCATCACACTAGATCGAATAAAAATTGCATAAAAAAACATTGCAAGTTATAAAACCAAATTCAGACAAAGAAACAACACTTATTTTGCAAATAAACTCCATAATATTCTTCCCCAAGATATAAAACTAATAAAAAAAATTAATGAATACAAATCAAGAATAAAAACGTTGCTGAAAGAGGTCAACGAAAACACCCTAATGAAAACACTAAAACGACATAGAAGACAAATAAACTATAATTGAACAATTTTAGTCCGCCTCGGCACAGGAACCCCTAGTGAGGAGGACTAAGAAATACAATATCTTTACCTAACATAACCATTATATTTTGTATACTTATATAATTATTTTATATAGTTGCTTAAATAAAATAAAAAAACTGCAAAAGGTACTCAACTAAAATTTCAAATTGAATCGAGACGTTGTTTGAAATCTCCTTCTCTTAGCCACTATATCACAACATACTTCTATTGGGGATGCCATAGACCCACTAGCTTCTTACGGTTGGCAATAGCTAAATAACAGTAAATAATACGCCATCACAATCAAACTGGCATCAAAAGATGTCACCATAATCCACTTTGATTAATGTCACATTAGATGCTAGGCCTATTCTTCAATATCCAATCGATCCATCCAAACCCAACAAAAGAAATCTCTGCCATTCATACCAAGATCTTTGTTTAATTCCTCTAGTTGCATGTAATTGCGTTTAATTCTCATGGGACCCATAATCCCAAGGGAAGTGGAGGAGATTGGGGAGAGTTTCCTTGCCGGGCTGGTCGGCGACAAGGTTGACAGGCCAAACAGGACACTCGATCACCAGCACTCCCCTATTGACTATTGAATAGGACACCGCTGGAGCTATCACTGTTTGGACACCTGTGCTGAAAAATGCAATAAAAAACTACCTAGCTGAACCGGTCAAATAAAACGAGAGTGTTTTTCGTGATAGAGGTTTTTTAAATCGGCGATGATTCAATAAAAAACAGTCTGACAAATAAAAGTATACAAATAGAGGGCATCAATTTTCCATTAGTATGAAAAAAACGAGTTTGCTTTAGACCACACGACTGATGTAAAATTTCACTAACTTATAAAAAAACATATTAAATTGGGGTGACATATGACATTGGGGTGAAATATGAACTTGGGGTGACTTATGAACTTGGGGTGACCTACGATTTTGGGGTGACCTACGACGTTGGGGTGACCTACGACCTTGGGTTAGTATGTCACCTTACCTTAGTTGTGCAGTATGTACGCCTCGCCCGATCACCGTTCGTATCGATCACCGTTCACATCGATTTTACCCTTCGCATCACACTTTTCGTAACGCATTCACCAGCTTACCCCCCAAGTCGAGCGTGCATAAAGAAGTTTTACTTCAAAAATAATTATTTTATGTCGTATGTAGAAAACGTGTCTCAACAGAGGTCACTTGACTGACCAACCGAAGTATTATTGAAACCCCCGATCATCTGAATTGTATTGTTCTTCAAAGAAAACAACAGTAGACACATCACAGTACTAAAATCAGTGTTCTCTGTAGTATTTAAAACTATTTTAATACCTCTACTAAATTTCTATATTTTATTGTCAAGCAAAAATGAAGATCTACACTCATCTACAGTGCTACACGTATAAGTTGGCGGTGGCGTAAACCTGATTTTGGATTTGGATTTGGATATTATTTATGTTCAGAGTTCCTAAACCTGCGTTAACCTGGCGTAACTGGCGTAAACTTGAACTAACGCTATAACTTTATATTTTAATCAGGCAACCACACCTACTAGCGCGCTCCTTTTTCGCCAACAGTTATATTTTAATAACTTAAGGTTTATAAATAGAAGTACCTACCTACAACATGAAAGAATGTGGTAAAATGTACAAGTATTTTAGTATCTAATTAAAATTTATATTCCTAATTTGTCTAATGTAAATAGGTACTAATCTGTGACGTTTCATGTATTTGTTTTAGTAATTTTGACGATGACCTAGAACCTAGAATAAAATAATAAAACTTAAACGTGAATTAAAACTAATTTTTCAATCTTTCCCCAAAAAGATGAAATAAAACATAACATTTTAGAAGTGCCTACCTATCTACTAAGTTCTATTTATTCTTAAATCTTGAAAAACATTTGGTTCTTGAATGATACATTTTGAACGCCTTAGAAACAATGGAATACACATCCCTGTCAAAAATCTTTGATTTGACAGTTATGAGTTGTCATCCAAATTGTTGTTATGTAAATACAACAGCTAAAATGGAAGAAGAGAAGTTTAACATAACCCTTGACAGGCTTTCTTTTACCTATAAACCAGGAGAAGTTATCAACGGTAACATTAAATACAATTTCGAAGAGTCAGAAAAAGTGATGTCTATTTATATAGTTTTAAAGGGAGAAGCGTGGTCAGACAGACACCACAAAGATACTATAAGTGCTTCAGGAATTAGTTTGATTCAATCCAGCAGTACTGAGGAATACATCCACACCACTTTATATCTGTTGGGGACTGGCAACTCTGATGATACAGAGATCACCATTTCAGGAACAAACGACTTCCCTTTCACTTTCACTTTGCCAAATTCCATACCTGCCTCATACATTGGACACTTCGGAAGCGTTGAATACACCTTGAACGTCGTGATCAAAAGACCTTTAACGACAAGCGAAGTGCACAGATTATTCTTAAAAATTTTCGTACCTTTTAATTTCACTGGATCAATTTATAGACAACCGATTGATTTGGAAATTGTTGGTATAAGAGCTTGTTTCTGCGTAGTTTTCAGATCTTTTAAACTTGCAGTGTCAATTCCCAAGTCTTATTTCTACATCGGTCAGTCAATTCCTATCGACATACATTGCACAAACAATACCAAGGTGAGTGTTGTAAAACTGAAGATTTTGTTAGTCCAAAAGGAGATTTACTACACCGGACGAGAACCCTTATTATGGAGGACAAAGATTGCAGAAGTGGAAACTGGACCAATAAATGCGAAGAGTACAAGAGAATGGAAAGAGTTCATCACCCTGCCCCCTTTGACCACGGCCAATTTAGATAAATGCAGTATTATGAAGCTGGTCTACGAATTAAAAGTTATCTGTCGTCTTCCGATGTTGTATTTCAATTCTGGAGTAAGAACACCGATTTATGTAGGAAACAATTTGTATGGAAAAATAGAATAAATTACGTTTTATGGGTGACTTAAGATTATGTCAATGACTGATAATATACTCGTAGTTTGATAGATGCTTTTAGCAATCAATTTGAGCGAAGGCTAAGGTAACTCCTCAGGCTTTACCATGCAGTTCTCACTGAAATCGTTGTGTCTTCCTTTGAATCGTGGTTAGAAATATGATCTGTACGGTGTTAGACAGAGAAAACACCACGCTTTATATTCAAAACTAAAAGTTAACCAAAAAATAATTAAAATTTTACGACCGCAATTTAAAAAATATATATACAAGTGTGCAGTTCACCCGCAGTAAAAGTGAAACCTTCGGAAAACTAAAGTAGACAAGGGGAGGCTACGAAAAACCTCACTTCCGTAGGATAAATCCTATATATATATATATATATATATATATATATATATATATAGAGTTACCGAGTTTCAAATGACAACGGTGCTAAAGAAGTTTTCACTTAAAAATTATGAAACTTTAGGATTTTTTTTTGATAATTATTTTTACATTAAATGACAAAAAAGTGAATTGACGATAACGTTTATAATACATTTGCCTAATAAAATATGTGTGTGTGTTTTAATTTTTTTCGTCATAAGTTGTTTTAGAAAAAACCTAAGGTGAGCCATTTTAAGTGATTTGTAAAATTTTAAATCGTATTTCATTACATTTTAAAAATATATTTTAGTTATCGGATGCGTTCCAGCAATGGGTGATTTATGTATTTCTTCACTAACATTCGTTTTTGTTCCATAATGTGAATTTTACCTTAATATGAAGAAAATTTGTAGATAAACAATAATTTTTTTTTTTTTTTAACTTTGTGAGTAAAACCTAAACTTCTAATATTTAATTAAATTAAGACAAAAAACTCAATCGAAAATCTGGAAACAGAAAAAGATATTTACATCTCTGGGACTCGAATCAGTTTCCAGATTTTCGATTGAGTTTTGCTAATATTGTCTTCATTTAATTAAATAATTCACATTTTTATCCATTTTTTTATAACATGCATATATGTATATATAAATTACCATTTGTACAAAATGTTTTATAAAATTATTCAATTATGGGCATTTTTGATGGTGATGGTTAGCCCCCGAAATGGTATTTACTATAAAATTATAATTTTATGTGCATTTTTTACCAATTTCAAACGTAAAATCGTCTTAAAAAATATCCTCAATAATAAGTTGGTATCAATTGGTGAGTATTTCAGGCTAATAATTATTGCTTATAATAATTGCTACCCTTTGTGCTATGGATAAAAATCTTGTCTTAAACATTAGTTAATTTTAAAAAGTGTCTTAACTAAAAAAGGCAACAAAATATTGGACTCGACCTTATAAGCGACCTTACTTTGCCGTATTTGGACTTCGGAAATTTATTCATTGCGCGGCGAGCAATTCGCGCTCCCGTGTAAAAAGGTCTATTTCATTAAAAATAAGAGTTTACTTTTAAGAACAAAATCGTGATAATATAATGCGAGATGCCTATATACTGTCAGATTGAGTTTTTTTTATTTTTTTTTATTAAATAAAACATACAACAAAGTTGCACTCCCATGAGTTTTGTCGCCAATTGGTACTTTTGAGAAGTTAAACCCAACTCAACCCAATATGTAGAAACAATGTATGAATAAAAAAATTACAAAACATTTCACGGAAGCAACATACAGACACAAACATATGAAGAATCACTTTACAAATATTTCACAGAAACATGTCTTATAAGATTTTATGAATTTGTATAACCGACTCATTTGATTTATGTACTTTTGGTATCAAAATGTTAAAATAAAGTTTCCTCCATGATGGACTAATGAGATGGACTAAGAAATGCATAAGAAAAAACTTTTGAAGCCATCTTCCCGCTCTTCGTCCCGCTTTAGTTGGTTTCTACCCCTCACCTTTCTGTTCTGGTCTATTAATATTCATATGTCTATGGTTTTTCACTACTTACTATGAGCTTTTTAAGTTCAAATATACTTAAAAAATATAGTCCAGGACAGATGGACGTATGAATCCATCGGTGACTGGAAAACTCAGAATGAAATCAACTCCGAACCTCCTTTAAAAAGTCAAAAGTGAAATTTAAAAATTAAGAAGAAAAAATAAAAGGGGGGGGGGGGGGGTAGGTTGCTGTAATCGTACTGTGGTAAATGTGGTGGAACGATAATTACGATATGCTTTGTGTTATCTACATTCTTACTGTAATATCACACTTCTGCCCGTTTAAATGTTTCTATGAACAGACTAGCGCATAGATTCCTTATTAAATTAAAACCAGTTTTGTGTTCAGAATGCAAAAAAATAATTCCAGTTAAGGATTCATTGATAGGGTAGTATTATTAGGGTTTGGGCTATTTTTTTTTTCATCGAGTGTGCTTTAGACACATGACTGAAGTAAAACCTCACTAATTTATAAAATAACATGACATTTGGATGACATATGACCATGGGGTGACATATGACCCTGGGGTGATCTGCGACCATGGGGTGACCTATGACCTTGGGGTGACCTATGACCTTGGGGTGACCTATGATCTTGGGGTGACCTATAGCATGGTTATTTAATAAATCATTCCTTGTGCTCGCACCTCTCTCTCTTGCCCCTACAGTAATATACGAAGCGTAACTCTTAACTATATCTCCCTCTCAACTTCCATTCGCCTCGCCCGATCACAGTTTTCGTAACGCTCTCGTCACGCATTCACCAGCTTACTGGCCAAGTCAAGCGTGCGTACAGAAGTTTTACTTCAAAAAAATATTCGTACCTATTTATACCCCGACCATTCTGCTATTATTAGAGACACGAATAAACAGCCCTTTTTTTAACACGCTTCTAGTTTTTGCAATCTTGCTTGAAAATATTTGCGTCACAAAAAATGGGACACCAAATGCTCGTCGTAAAACTAATCTCAGCACCATTAATATGCCCCTCCAGAATTACAATACTAAATCGCATTTGACTAGTAACTCGCCCGATGGGGGCGGCTGATTAGTTCGGCGATATCCCCACAGAACTGTTTGGGAAGGGGAAGACAGGGGAGACTGCCCCCGGTAATCATATAAGGGATGGATTAATAGTTTCTATTTATCTCAAATCCCAGGAGATGCTCCTCTTCAGAAAAGAGGATGAACGGCGAAGGAAACTCGTTTAGTTAAGAAGTTATAATAGTAGTTTTTCTTTTGTATAAAATAGTGCCTTATATTCATAAAGAGGGGCGTATTTTTATTCCTTTTTTCTGGAAACCCTCTATGTGAATACCTCCCGTCTGGAGCCAGTGGGACTATGGCATTCCCAATTGGGGTATGTTATAAGGCTGAAGGTAGTTGAGAGGGGAAGGAGATGCGGGGAAGAGGAAGGTGGGGAAGTACCTGGCTATTCAGACCTGGTCACCGAATATGGCTAAAGCCATTTCAAGCAACGTTTCAATTCTGAATTGTGGTTTTACGCAAGGGTAATACTGAGACTATCTTCCACTCTGGAACGTGCCGCAAATATACTATATATTATTTTAAATGAATTAATTGCGGAATAACACAAATTAATCAAAGAAAACTTATTCGATTCGATTCGGGATTCGATCCCGCGATCTTCGGATTGCTAGGCAAGAACCTTACCCCTTGACCACAGAGGCCGTCAGCATTAATATCACGATGATGTCATTCTTTTCACGAAAATGGCGCTATAGAAGTCATCCAATTATTATTATTATTGATTCCATATTTTATTTTTTATTGATGACTATGTATATATAGCATATTCACGTCCTCCTCACTTGTAGTGTTGGTGTTACATCATTTTGTTTATGATTTTCATCTTCACGTTCGTTGATATACTCATCTTCATGTTTATTTCTTAATATTTGTTTGTTTATTTATTCTACGTGAATAGCTATGAAGACCGCTTTCTTGACAGCATCTTTGGTTGACTATGTTTGCTTATTGCCTCATTTTAATGTTAGTAGACCTCATCTTCACGTTTGTTGATTTCTTCATCTTCGTGTTTAATTCTTAATATTTGTTTGTTTATTTATTCTACGTAGATTACGATAGCTATTGTCTACTTAGACAAAATCTTTTGTTGACTATTTTGTATTATTGCATCATATTCATGTTTGTTGGCCTCATTTTCATTTTGGATGAAGTCCACATTTGATTATTTATTTATTTTATTTAAACATAAAAATACAGAAACATTATAAGAAAGCTTTGACTGTCTAACTCAAGTTCATATCTGTATATTTATTTATTCTACGTCAACTATGATACCTATTGAAGATACTTATGAGATAAACCGATATAAACTTAACTGGTAGCGAAGTGAGAGAAAACTTTTTTAGCTAATTTACTTAAGACTTCTCACTGATATTGTTAGTCTGTTCGAGATAGAAAATTTAGAAATATTCTTGTAAATTTTTTTAGCAATTTCACTAGAATAAAGAAAAAAATGCTCATTTTGGCACACCGACACGCCAACAACACCGTCCATTGTTTTAAGGTATCTCCAGTGCCTAGCACAATTTCTCAATTTTTAATTATCTATACACTTATAATCATAAAAAATCAAAATCTAGATATGTATCATATTTCATATGACACGTGTCAGTTGTCATCTCAATGTAAACATCCGTATAGCATTACGCTGACGGGATTCCTAATAACAATAGACCATTCGATACAAACACTCCCAAACGTAAAACAGATTTCCATAATAAATATAAACATAATGTTATACGATGGAAGACACCGTCCCTCGAACGTGGCACACGGCGTCCCTTGAGGATAGAGACGCCGCGACGCCAACCAGAGCGTCGAGACTCCCGCGCCCTATATAACTATGAAATTGGACCAAGCTATTCGGACGTGTTTACCAATCAAAAACTGAGTGAAAATTCAGGTAAGCTAAAACGTAACCTTATTCCTTAGTGAAAGAGCTGCGAAAAAGCATTCGCTCAATTGCCAATATTTTTTCTAAATCCCTTTTTTTATCTTATTTCAAAGATTTAGAGTTTTTTTGTAAATTACAACAGGCTAGTGGAAAAAATTATTTAAAAATACGAAAATGGATCTTTCCAGAATCAATGTCATGGTACCTTCCTGCATGGGAAAGTTTGTAAACAAGAATCGTCATTGGAGTAAAGGACGTTGCGACGTTGTGTAGTTCCTCAAATAATTTATTATAGGCAATAATTATTAGCCTAAAACAGTCATCTACATTGAAAAAATCTCCTGAGAAAAGATACATGCTGCCGCCTGTAGAGCATTTGACCGGATATCAGAAGGACGCGGGTTCGTGTCCCGTCGGCGGCATGTATCTTTTCTCGGGAGATTTTTTCAATCTAGATGAGTGTTTCAGGCTAATAATTATTGCGTATAATAATTGTTACTCTTTGTGCTATGCATAAAAATCTTGTCTTAAACATAAGTTTATCAATTAAAAATAATCCTTAAATGAAATTTTTTAAAATTATATGGTTTACAATACTTAGGTAGTTACCTAATTACCGATCTTGTGATTTCGGAGAAAGTTTTAGTTTTGATTCATTAAAAGAGAGAAAATCAGAAACATACATTATTCGAAGTGAGTTCCACTATTCACAGAACAAATATTAGTTAATATTTCCTTTTAAAAAAAAATTTTTTTTTCAACAATTCGCATTCCGTTGCCAGTTTAATCGATGAGAATGCATTTTATTGTGTGAATCAATTAAGTTCTGCATTTAATGATCAGAAGGAATTTTAGTTTATTTAACTTGAGAGGCGGGAATGGGTACCGCCGCAGAGAACACCTCTGCCGTAGGTCATCCCAAGTGGTTCGCTACTTTGGTGACTTTGCAGGGGTGCCCGGGTTCATGTAATTTGCCCGCTTACTGCGTGGCGGGCCGGATTGGAAGAGACAGCTTGAGGGACAGCTTAGAACCCTCTAGCAGGACTCTCTCGGCTTGCACCCCAGTAGAAGGGATGGATTCATACGTCTATTACTCCTTGATACACTGACCCCCAGATTACTACACACCCCTCACACCCTTTTCCTTTATAAAACTACCTCTCCTTCCTTTAATTAAAAACACCCTTCACACAGCATCTCCAATGATGACAAACGTCCTCAGGAAAAATATTTTCCTCAAGGTATCCTATGTAGAACTAATGTAAAAGTACCATTTTTCTTTTTCACGCAAATAAATCTTTAAAAAAGGATTGGATAAAAAACAGTATTAAATTCTGAAAAATTCTTTGGCCTATTTGGGACATAGCAGTCGGAGGGCCTTAAGTAAATTAGCGATCCCAGTTTTATTTAATATCGGTATAGATTCTTAACAATTTTAAGGAACCACCGACTACAAAGTTATGTTTGTCAAGCTGTTGGTTTTTTTTATGAAATAATTCTTGTAAATATTATTATATAAATGTTGATCAAAACATCAAAAGTAATTTTGATAGCAAATTCTGATATTGAAGTGTGTAACAGACGTGTAGCTGAGTCCACGTGGCCCACGCCCTGACACGTGACACGCCACGTGCATACACGTTGATAAGGGGGGGGGGAGGGGTGGCGAGGGCGCACGACATACTGCCTCCCTACTGAGTACCTACCCAGTCCTAGTGAGGTGATTATCCATAGAGCCCTACCGCTGAAAGCGCCGTTCTGACCTCTCTTTCTGTCAAATGCGTCGTATATGGGAAGGGGGTTGAGTTGCAACGGATCTATCAAGAGTATGGTCTGCACTGTATTACATAATAAAAAAAGCGAGATTTTAAAATTAGAATTAAATTTGGGAGAGGGTTATGGGTAACGCCGCCCAGAAAACATTTATTGGATTACTGCGTAGCGGGCCGGATCGGAAGAGACTGGTTGAGGGAGACCTTTTGAACTCTTTCGAGCCATCGCTTTGCACCGCAAAGGGAGGGTGGATTCATATGTTTGTCATTCCTGGACAAATTGACCCCCAGATTCCTACCTACCTCCTCATACTTTTTTCCTTCCCAGAACTTCCTCTACTTTCTTTACATAAAAAAAGACCCTCCACACAGCATCCCCAAAGATGTTATAGTTACTGAGGGTTTTTGTCCTAAACCTATTTACATATAACTAAATGTCCCCGAAGAGGTGTGAACTTTGTGCAGAGAGCCGAATAACAAAAGTATTAAACATATTTTCATTAAAATACATCAAGGATAAAACTACTTGTCCATACACTGTATATACCAGTGTATAAGTACAAATTTCGACACTGTAAATAAATTCGTTGATATCCATACCAACTTATTGTTAAATGCATTTTTAAAGTAGATTTTAGGTTTTAAATTGGTAAATAATGTACAAAAACTTATAATTTTATTTTAATTATAATGTCGGAAAGCCAACTATCGGGTCCTTGAGAAAAATCATCGTGTAAAACGCCCATAAGAGTAAGTAAATTCCTGAAAGAAAAATAAGTAAGACAAATGATACATAGGAAATAGCATCATAAATCGTCCCTTCAAGTCCTCCATACAGTCGGGAAACACGCCAAACCCGCACCCAACATTTGTACAGAGTTGAAATTAATTTGTCACATGAGATCGGGTGACTTCTACGACTTGTTCTTGAGTTCAATAGCTCGGCTGTGGAATGATTTACCGGACTTTATGTTTCCTCCCTCCTACAACATTGGTCTCTTCAACACCCAGATTCACTCTAAAATTTTATTATTTTTGTAGGTAGGTACTTGTTGACAATTTCTTTTCGTGAGCTCTAAGTAGGACGCTCTGAAGAACATAAGTTCTTTCAGGGATCTGAAAGAACTTATTTTACTTATGTCGTATTTAGGAATACTGTGGGGAGGATATTTTTAAGTGAATATGTTGTAGGAAGGAGGAAACAAGGAAGCCGGCAAATCATTGCACAGTCAGATTTAGAACTTAAGAATGAGTCGAAATAAATGACCCGTTCTCATGTGACTTATATCAACCGTGTACAAAATATGGGTGCGCGTTTAGCGGGTTGATGAAGGCATGCAAGACGCTATTAGTTTCTCGAAGCATCTTCTATTCAAATACCAATAGAACAAGGACAGCTTTCCTAGCTGACGCATGTGCTCTGAAGATTGCAAACCCTTTTAAAGATGGCGAAATCTATCAAACGAACCTCCCGCATTGGCACAGAGCCATGGGTTTGTTGAAAAAACGCACGTTTTTCACACGTTGTAGAAGTGAAACCTTCAGAAAACTAAAGTAAACAAGAGAGATTATTCTATCTCATTCTCTCCAGGCTAAGAAGTCCTGTAGATGTATGCGTTTGTCTCCTTTTAGTGTCGCTTTTTTTCGTTTCATCAAGTTTCAAATCACAACGGTGCTAAAGAAGTTTTCACTTCAAAAAATAACTGGCTATTTTGATAACCCGCAGCAAAATAGTTCTGTTTACCTATAGCCTATAGCAATATAGTGATCTAGACATAATTTAAATAATATCTATATTAAGGAATATAGCTAGCACTAACACAGCTGAACATAGCAAAATGTATATCAGTAGCTGAAAGCTAGGATAGTAATAGGTAGACTGGGATATATAGCGGAGTACTCCTGCCTTAATAAAACCAAACGAACTCTGGAAATGTGTTTTTGGTATAAGGAGTACAGAAAGACTTGACCGAAATGGAATATTTTTTTTGTATTACTTTTAATAATTAATTGACGGCCTCCGTGGTAGAGTGCTTACTTTTTTCATTTGTATTTGCGGAAAGTTCCAGAGTCGTAGTTTAGTAGCGCCCTGATGAAAGTTCACCATTCGAAATGTCGCTTGAAATGGTTATAGTCAACTTTGGTTTGATCTAAATAGCCAGGAACTTTGGCATGTTTGGCCAGATCTGGTACTAGGTACTTTCCCACCTTCCTCTTTCACATCTGATTCTCCTCCCCTTCAGCATCACAAGATAGTAGCAAAAATCAGTAGCTTTTCTTTTGTTCTAGGTACACTGAGAAAAATATTGAACATTGAATCAGTAATAGCCGCATACTATGGTTATGTTTATTCAATAATAAAATATGGTATAATTTTTTGGGGAAACTCAGTAAACGCTAAAGATGTTTTTATCATCTAAAAAAGATGCATGCGTAAAATTACAAACTCTGCTCGTCTGGATTCATGTAGACCTTTGTTTAAACATCTGAAAATTCTGACAGTCACAGACATATATATAATGGAACTATGCATGCTAGTGCGATCATCTACAGTCAAGTTTCCACAAAAAAACTCGACACATAAATACGCTACAAGATTCACAGAAAACTTATCAATTCCCAAAGCAAACAAAACAATAGTCCAAAAAGGACCATATTACATGGCCGTTAAAGTATATAACAACCTTCCACATAATATCAAACAAATTCAAGACACACACAAATTCAAATCATCACTCAAAACATTACTTCTAAACAAATGTCATTACACCTTAAGTGAATACCTCACATAAATGAAACACCTATTTTTGTATTCTTGTTATCTGTATTTTCTTATTTGTATAAAAATTATAATATTATTCTTTGTATGAACATTATAATATAACATGTTTGTGGTTAGCTGGAAGAAATGGGATCTACCCATAAGCAATACCTTTTGTATTTTTTAAATGTACAATAAATATTTTTTTGATTTTGATTTTGATTTTTGATACCTCAATTGGGGATGCCATAATCTCATGGCTCCAAACGGTTGCATTGGAGCAGTTGGGACTCTTGAACTCACATAAAAATAAAGTGTTTGTTAACTCAAGGGGGGGCCTTAGCAGGGGTAAGCCAACTAGTGAGGCCAACATTATTAAATATTTACATAGTATAATATGAAGTCGCTCCCACTGTTTGTGCGCTTAGATCTTTTAAACTACAAAACGGATTTTCACGCGGTTTTCACCAACAGATAGAGGGATTCATGAGAAAGGTTTCTAGGTGTATAATTTGTCAACGTTTTGTGTAAATTGGTTGAAATGTATAGGTAAATGAGCGGACTGGCAAGCGGGCGGTGTGGATTTGATTTAACCGATGGCGTTGGTTATATCGGTTGGGTAATGGCGTGGCGTTGTGTTTCGTTAGCAACAGCAAAGTGTTGCCGGGTCTGCTAGTTATACTATAAAACGTAAACTATTGTATCAAATAAAAAAAATGTATTGCAAATAAATGATCCGTTGTTATTTATATGAAAATAGAATGTTCAAAATAATAATTATTAAAAAAAAAGTACTACAGTGCCAATGTGTTACATTTAGCAATTTGGCACTTTTTGAAAATAATTTTGTGTTGATTATTTCAACATAATATTTAGCACATAACGTCTGGAACCCACATTATAATATTCATGTACAAGCTATTGAAAGCATACAAAATAAATTCTTTCGTTTTCCAAGTTTTAAAATGGTTATTCCAGAAATTTTGTTGAACTGCAACACTCTTATAAATGATATTATGAATATGCATAAATTGTCAGTTAGAAGGATTTTTACTGACTTGGTATTTCATGATGTATTTAATAGTCCAGAATTGCTAAATACGATATTTGTCCTATGCCAATTTTACATGCATATAATTTGTCTTATGTTACATAATATCGAGTTTATTAAATGATGGTATCTAAGACTTAATTATTAACAGGAATTATAATTATTACGTGTACAAATAAAATTCTATTTTTCGGGATGAAAAATTTTTCAGAACATGTTGTGAAAATTTAGTTCCAAACTACGCTACAAGATGGCCACGGAGATAGAGTTTTCGCGTACACCGGCCTAATTCAAACTAATATAATAGAAACGAGGTTTGAGGCTTGGCTAAAATATTTTAAAATTCCCTTTTTATTATACAATTCACGTGTTATCAACCCATTTTCTATTCCGCAAGCTATTCAAACCTGCGTCGAATTTTTTTTATACTTTGTAAACTATCATCAATCAACATAATACAAGAAATTAAATTAAATCATTGCACAAATACGCATCCACTAGCCATATTTTCAATCAATACTAAATTAAGTCATTAATAATAATTAATGTTTGTACAATTTGTATAGCGCCGCTTTTTGTGAAAAATCACTTCAAGGGTATTAAAATAATTTAAATTAATACGAGCACAGTTTTTAATTCACTAGTTTTGTAAAATACACTCCATGGTTATACAAATATATTTTTTCATACTCAAGAACACCTTTTGTGCGAGGAAAACAGATCTCCCTCATAATGGAGTGTCTACTATCTCAATTAGTTTCTCAAAACATTGGTTTAACCGCTAATAAATCAATTTAGACACCTTCAAAAATTGACATTTAGTTTTGTATAAATAAGTCGTCTCAATTTTTTTTAACCACAATTTGAAAATGGCCTTGTAAGCCGAAACAGCTGTAACAAAAAAATAAAATAAAAACAAAACTACTTGCAGAACATGATAATAAAGATATTTTATTTAAATTAAATTTTTAAAAAATAATGGAGTTCGACGAATAAAAAAACAAAAACAATTGATACATTTTTTGTCTAAAAGTCTCGTCGATTACTTAATAACTTATTCTCGTATATAAAGTATTTGAATAATTGTTTATATCGAATTTATGCTATTTTTGGTTTGGTTTTTCCTCGCTTTAAAATAATATTCAGGAGTTTTTGATGTTGTTATGTTGATGGGTTGGGTGTACTCCAGGGAGCTTTGTGCGGTTATACGGCGCGGACGATTCAAGTAAAGATGGCCCCTCTCAGAATTTATTTTGCCTTTCGGCAGAAATCTTCGTTTTATGTTTCGAAAGGGAATTTTAACTTCTGCAGCTTTCAAATGGCGGAATTTATAAATCCCCGGAGAGAATTGCCAAAAAGAAAAGCAAACAAACAAACATGGCAGCGTAAAGTATTATATTTTTAGGTAAGAGTATCTACCGAGGGCTTACAACCGAGGTGTGCATGGAACTATTTAAAATATAGCTTTTTTGATAAATTTATATTTAATATCCATGTTTCGCTCGAGTTGCAAACTGCATTTTTATATTTTTATGAAGTCTTTTTTTAGCTTTGTTTTTTTTTATTAATTTTTAGTTTTTTTACATTAACTCCACACAGGAGGCCCTGTGAAAAATAATTTCTCTCAGGGCCAATGTCATCTTTGGAGATGCTGTGTGGAGTGTATTTTTTAGGAGAGGAAGGAGTGAACATAGGTCGTGAAGAGACCCATGTTGTAGGAGGGAGGAAATACAGAGGTCGAAATTAATTAATCCATAGCTTTTGTCAGAAATGAGTACTCTTGCTCGACCTCTATTGTTGTCAAAGGATTTTTGGTAAGTATCGAAAATTTCATGACGCCGTGGCTCGCTGTTAGATTTTTTGCGGTTAGCATTATTAATTCTCACAGACTTCTGCTTTGTATACTTTTGTGCGAATTGATTTTTCTGTCTTTTCGAACAAAAGAAAAGAAAATCATTATT
This sequence comes from Limnephilus lunatus, assembly GCA_917563855.2. Lineage (NCBI taxonomy): Eukaryota > Metazoa > Arthropoda > Insecta > Trichoptera > Limnephilidae > Limnephilus > Limnephilus lunatus. Next base: position 2,482,201 of record OU830600.1, on the reverse strand, counting down.
CAAATGAAGAAATTACGTGATAAAACCCAAGAAAAGCCCTGGTGTTGTCCAGTTGTTGTTTTTTAAGCAGACTTTTTACGCGTTATTTATGCAGACTTTTTGAAATCCAATGTAGACAGTAATTTTCCTCTTATTTTGAACGTAAAGTGTGCAAAATTTCATCAAGAAGTTGACAAATTCTGTTCCAAAGGGTGTGAAAAACTTGCATAAAAAACGAATCCACCCACCTCTTTATATATTTTAAGTAGACAGATCTCTTTATATATAATATTATATTGATAGATTTCTTTGTATATTATACAGACAGATTTCTTTATATATTATATATAGATATTTTTTTGCTTTTTAAAACATAAAGAAAACAGTAGGTATTGGATAATTAGGGGCAAGTGACCAGTGACGACTTGTAAAAGAATTTTTATTTAGTTTAATTTCGAAGATAATATTTTGAAAAAAAAAAGACTAAAAACAACCGGAGACCAAAATTCCATTAACATTTTTATACAAAATAATGTTAAAAAACATTAAGTCAACCACCCATTATATATTTGGATGAAAGTGTTAATAAAAAATAACGTTTCTGTCAGCTTTTAATTTTGATACATTTTCTGTGATTTTTCGCTCTACAAGCAAAATTATACTCGAAGAATATTAAAGTTTTTATAACAAAATGTCGATAGATATTATCAAGATCAGCAAAAATATTAATTTTGGTTATCTGTGATTTGCATTAGTTATTTCGATGAACTCAAATAAGCTTTGAATATAACTGTCATTTTCATAATTTAAACTGATCGTGTAAAGAATAATTCAGATAAACGATAAGGTAAGTATCTACCAATAATATAGTATTTTAACAGAAAATAATTTTTAATAACAAGTGTCTTCTTTAAAATAAGAATTATAATATCCCGCGACATTTCGTGGGTTTTAAATAAAATATAATTTAATACAAAACGCGCCATCTTCCTTCGAACAAACCACCCAGAAACAGTATACGTTTTGCTCGTTCAATAGCTTTATGCACACACGCACAAATAACCCACACACCGACATCAGACATACATACATATAGCCACCGATCTGCATACATATACCATACAGTAGTGGACTGTGTTCATGTGTATGTATCTACAGACTCCACACAAAATGTACTACAGCCTTCTATTGAATCGGCACCCCCCTCTTTACCCCTGCCCAACCCACTGCCTCCCCTAAACTCCCAACTGGCGACTGGCAAGCAGAGTCAACGGTAGGCTTTCGTCTACTCTACGGGATGTGAAACAAAATAAAATAACTTGGAAATGCTGATTGATTATTTGTCGGATTGAAACAATCATGAGAAAATATTAAAACGCAGTTTTTTTTATGCAGATTTGCAATAGATTATATATATTGAAGAGTATTTATATGACATTTTTTTAAACCATTATTACAAGTAATAATTATTAGCCTGAAACACTCATCTACATTGAAAAAATCTCCTGAGAAAAGATACATGCCGCCGACGGTTCTTTGATTGTTTTTTTCAATGTAGATGAGTGTTTCAGGCTGTTAAAAACTTTCTTAGCAGGTAAGAAAATAGGAAGCATAAAACTCACTTTATGGTAATGTAGCAGGCTGGTTGATGATGTCCGACATAAGAATTCACATTCACTAAATGTTCCTATCTGTGCACATATTGTCTGGTCACCATCAATCAGACTTTTAATAAACTTATAAGGTAATTTTGCATTTGATAAGATTAATACACATAGACATTGTTGTCTTGTTGGAAGTTATCACTGCACTGATTTGCAATGTCATTCGTAGGTAGGAGGAAGTATGTAGGTAGGTAGGTGTGTATGTAGGGAATATGTAGGAAAGGCAGGATAAACAGGATAGAAATATTCCCAAACACAGGTTAATAATTATTACTTATAATACCTAGTTGTTACCCTTTGTGCTATGTATAAAAATCTTGTCATAAACATTAGTTTATCAATTAATATTTTTTTTACATTAATACACAGGGGGCAAAAAAATTTTTTTTCGGGGCCTATATCATCTTTGGGGATGCTGTGCGGAGGGTTTTTTTTTAGGGAAAGGAAGGGAAGGAAGAAAAAATTGTTGAAGGGTTGGGTAGGAATCTGGGGGTCAGTGTGTCCAGGAGTGATGGAAGAATGAATCCATTCCTCCCACTGCGATGGTTCGAGAGGGTTGGAGCAAGGCAAGAAGACGGCCAGCGTGGTCGAGCAGTAAGGCTCTTCACTCGCAAAGCGAAGGTTGGGGGATCGAATCCCGGCGTGTGGAAATAAATTTTATTTGGTTGATGTGTTATTTCACAATTAATTCATTTAAAATTATATATAGTATGTTTGCAGCACTTTCCAGAGTGGAAGATACTGTCAGTATCGCCATGGTGTAAGACCACTATTCAGAATTGAAACGTTGCTTGAAATGGCTTTAGCCGTGTTTGGTGACCAGATCTGAATAGCCAGGTACTTCCTAAAATTCCTCTTCTTCAACTACTTCCCTTCCCCACTATCTTCAGCCAACATACCCCAATTGGGGATACCATAGTCTCACTGGCTCCAGACGGAAGCAGTTGGGGACTGTGCGGTATTCATATAAAAAATAAAATAAAAATTCCTGCCAAGTCAATAAAAATAAACGTAACGAACCACTTGGAGTAACCTGTGGCAGAGTTGTTTGTTATCCAATGCAATGTTGTTATTTTTAGGACGGCGCTACCCATACCCGCCACTGAAGTTCGGATCTGTTGTTCGGATAACATCGGCTATCATCGTAAACGTTCGGATATTAGACCCGAACGGGCGACAATTATTGTCTCTCTCAAATAGTACAACTTACTGACCTCTGTTGAGACGCATCAAAACTACCTTTACAAACGACATCTGTTGAGAGACATTGAACCTACATCCATATTAACATACACTACAATACCTTCAATAAAAACGAGACATTTTTTTTGTAGAATTTATTATAAGTTTTCATGGTCTTCCCCTGCACCCATCAATCTAAAATACATGGTCGATACGTACTGTAGGTCCCATATACCCAACTGTACAAGTATATACAATAATTATATACCACGTACCATAAAGTATGGCTGCTACAGGCACAGGGTACAGCACACTTCACTCCGTACTCTATACTCTATGCTCCACACACTATACTGATCTCTATATAAATCCAAATTACTTCACACTCTATACTCCAAACTCTATACCAGTGACGGCTCTTCACGGGGGATAATAATAATGATATTTTGATGATTTGTGTAGCGCCGTTTTTGTGAAAATCTCAAAGGAGGTGTACGAATTTGTAATATATTAGCGAGTAGTCGGCATGTGTTGCAACGCCACTCAAAGAATCAAACTGTGTTTTAATTCTGTTTATTGAAGTGCTTTAGGATTCACTATATTTTTGTTTTTCAACATGGATTTTACATATTTGCCCCCTGCTATCCCCTACTGCTACTAGGTATATCTCCATTGCAATCCCTCCCTATGCGTCCGCGTTCCCGCTCCCATTTTCCTCCCGCGCCTCCTTTCCCTCCCGCGTTCCCTTCCCCTTCCCCGCCTTCCTCCCCTACCACGTTTCATTCCCCCTCCCTCGTGCCTCCTCCACTTTCCCTGCCTTCCCCCCCTCATCCCCCTTCCTGAGAATCAGCTCTTATTTGTCCTCCTTCCTTACCTGCCGCTAAACTGTATGAAATGCACAAATTTTTAAACAAAATTTAAAAAAAATGCGAGAATCATTTATTCGCTATTTTTATTCATTATTATGAAACGACAAAAACGGGAGGTTATAAAAAAGTTTATAATTCATTTGCTTAATAAAATATGTGTGTTTTTTTTCATTAACAGTAATTTTAGAAAAAACGTAAGTTGAGCCATCTTTAAAACTTTTTGATGTTTGTATTAAAAGATTTAATATTCCAAAAATTATATTTTTATTTCTAAGAATGAAATTTGTAAACGTATTTTATCACCTTTCAAAAACAATTTTTAGTTTTTGGACATGTTAAAAAAACATTCTATTAATGTAGATTTTATTGCAAAGCGGAAATATTTTTACGTGCTAAAAAATACGTCCGTTTTCTGAGGGTGTAAAGTTATTTGTACCGTAAATAAATAAATTTTCTCGGAATAGTGAAATTTTAATAAATATATCGGTCCCCATCATTGAAAAACTGCTCGAACCGCCACTGGTCTGTACTTCATATTATGTACGGTACAGGTACGCGGGCCCGCGCCTAATGTATATGATTACCGACTTCTGTAAAAAAATACATTATTTTTAATAATGGTAGACAGTCGAGTCGCCGGAGCGTCCGTGAACAATTTATTGATACCAAAATACATGTTATTATTTATTACGTTGTCTCCATAGAAAAAAATATGCTGTAGTTACGCCCAAGTATAAAAAGTTTTTCGTCTTTTAGCATCCTCTTCAATTTTTTTTAATGTGAAAACCACACCAGAGTTCCAACTGCTCCTGTTTGAAGCCAGTGATACGGTACTATGGCATCTCCACATTGGAGTAGGTTGTGAGGTTGAAGGTAGTGGGGAGGGGAAGTGCTTGGCTGTTCAGATCTGGTAACGGCTAAAACCATTTCAAGCAACGTTTCAATTCTGAATGGTGGTCTTACACCAAGTTGATACTGAGAGTATATACACTACTCTGGAACGTGCCGCAAATATACTAAACATTTTTTTTTAAATTAATCAAGTGTAAAATAACACATATTAATCAAATGAAATTTATTTGCGCGCGCCGGAATTCGATCCCGCGACAGACGATTGCGAGTCAAGAGCCTTACCCTTCGATCACGGAGGCTTGTAACAGGGGAACCTCACTAGCACCAGTCACTCCGATAACGAAACTACAAAAATTAATGAGTTCAACACTTTTTTGTTGTGTTTTGTGTTTCTTTTAGTAGTTAATTATTGTCAAACATGTTCCCACCAAGGCATCGCAGAGTGGATTCAATTTGTTGTCGTCTATTAATGCACAAGCAGCCTTTTTTTGCTCTTAATGCAGGCATTAATTAATTTTAAAATATTGTCAGGTTATTCATAATCTGACTACCATAAAGGTAATGATATATATATCTTTCTTTAAAAAAATTAGGAATTACTTTGAAAAATTTGGAACCGACAAAATATTTTTTTACGACTTCTGATATTTGATGGATAAATAAATATTTTTAATTTACCTACACTGCTCATGATGGATACATGACGCTGCGATTTGAATATAAACTAACAATTTCCTATTGAAAGCTCTGTGCAAATTTCATGTCGCCAATGAGTCTGCTTCAGATACCGTTTTCTGTCTTATTAGTGCTAACGATTTTCGTCACGATAATCTAGATAATTTTTAAAATTTAATGTTGGGGCCAGTTGATTCAGAGAATTTGAATAATTCATCAAATTTAAAAGATAGTTTTCAAATTCTGAGTTAGTTCTGTTTTTATTTCAATTCTGTGAAGCAAGTGTTTCATAATATGTAAAAAAGAGAAAGAATTACTTTGTTAAATTAGGGGATACCTGTGACAAATTACAGGTAAGTGCCAACGTATCTGCGATTAGGAATCTATTTTTAGTGTACCTATTACAACGTTTTGTTTTAAAAAATAAATAATCTGTAGCTACCTAATACTTCTTAGGTATCTAGCCAACTACCTATTTACCTTTAAAAAGTTGTAACTTTGAACTTAGAAAGATTGTGTAAAGTGTTTAACGTTTAAGAAACACGCAAACTTAATAGTTCGTTTAAAAGTAGAATCATTGATCACCCCTAATAAACATATCCATCATGAGCATTTAATAACATATTTATCCGTATGCCTACTGTGTGCATATATATAACCATGTACCAACTGCAATCTTGAATTGTACATTTAAAAAAAATACAGATTTTTATCAAGCTGTAATTTTCATAATATTACGTAAACAAAATCATAGATAACAATCATTCTGTAAATTGCTATCTCAACACATGCGTTTCACCCCTAGTAAGATGGGCAATACGTCATTATTATAACCAAATGTAATAATAAAATTAAAAAAATTAAAAAAAATCTACCACCTTAAATGTGCACTCACAATTCACATTATACAGTACAAGATACCACAGAAAAGAACCGAATTTCTATTACAGCATAGGATAACAAGAGGAATGTGCTATTGAGAATAATTTCTAAAACAGTACATACATTTTATTACTCTTTAAATAATCTTAAAACATTTTTTGAATTTTTTTTCATTAGATATATAACAGAGGCCCCGAGGAAAATAATTCCCCTCAGGGCCTTTGTCGTCTGTAGGGAAGCTGGTGGAGGGACTTTTTATGAAAGAAAGGAGAGGAAGTTTGGGAAGGAAAAAGATATAAGGGGCGGATTAGAATCTGGAGGGATCAGTGTGTCTAGAAGTGATGGACGTATGAATCTTTCCCTCCCACTGCGGTTCAAAGCGATAAAAAAGGTCTCACTCAAACAGACTCTCTCGATTCGACCTGCCATACAGCAGGCAGGCAGACGCACCACCTTGTGAACCCAAGCACCCCTGCAAAGTCACCAAATCTAGCGAACAACTTTGGATGAACTATGGTGTTGGTTATCCAATAAATGGTTCCCGGGGCGGTGGTACTCATACCTGCCTCCCAAATCTTCCCAATAAAGTTAAGAAATCTTGTAATGTAAATCGATGATTACTTCGCCATGTAAAAATAAAATAAATTGAAACTTACCAATAAAACCACTATTAAACAATTCATTCAATTCTCCCAGCGACGAAAGGCATCGCAGGCTTTACGGGCGCTAAACCTTGAGGGGAGGGGGTGATCGTCCAGGGAGAAGGGGATGGGAGGGTTGAGGGAGGTTGTGGGTGGGAGGTGTCTGCATATAGATGGCCTGCTTAACTTACGGGGGTCGCTAAGTTAAATAGGTGTTGTATTCATCATCCCTTGGCGATCAGTTACTTGGATAAATAACTACCACTTTTTTATTTTTGTTTTGATTTTGAACTAGGCCAAGTACGTAATAGAATGTAATTATATTATTAAATGATTTTGGATGATATTCAGAACAATTTGGTTTATTAATGTATTCAGAATAAGGATAAGGAGAAGATGTTTCATGGGGGGATGTTTGCCCAGGTCTTGGCGGCTGATGCATCTGCCCACTTAGTGCGTGGCAGGCCGGATCGCGAGGGAGTGGGTTGAGGGATACCATTTGGCCTCTCCTGCAGGATTATCTCAACCCATCGCCTTGCACCGCATTGGGAGGGATCAATTTATACATCTGTCACTTCTGGACCCTTTGACTCCCAGATTCTTTCCCATCCCTGATACCTTTTCCTTCCCAGAACTTACTCTCCTTAAAAAATCCTCCATACTCTATTTTAATTTGGGAAGTGAGTATGGGTACTGTCGCCCCGGGAACCATTTATTGGATAACCAATACCTGTGCCATAGGTCTCACCAAGTGGTTCGCTACGTTTGATGATTAAGCAGGTGTGCCCGGGTTCATGGAATGAGGTTTGTCCAGGTCTTGGCGGTTGGATCGAGAGAGATTGGGTGAAGGAGGCCTTTTGACCTTTCCAGCCGGACTCTCTTGAACCATCGCCTTGCACCGCAGTTGGAGGGATGGAATCATACTCCGTCACTCCTATACACAATAACCCCCAGATTCCTATCCACCCCTCATATATTTTTCCTTCCCAGAACTTCTTATCCTTCCATTTCTTAAACAGACCCTCCACACAGGAAGTTCTTAGTTGATCTGAATCCCGAGAATCCGACACTGCGAAAACCCAGCTGTCTGTTAGACATGAACGATGAAAATCACCACCACTTAACTGACACTGTTGAGACACCTCAAAATTATATATAACTATCTTTACTAACGATATCTCTGTCGAAGGATGTTGAAATTACATGCATAATCCTATTTACCAAAATAAATAAATAAAACACACCCACAAAAAATTTTCAATTTCAAATTTAGCCACGAATACGGAAAAAAGTCTTAAAATCTACGTACTCTTTTTCACGTGTTTTCAGTTTGTCACTTTTGTGTTACATATTTGCTTTTCTGATTTCCGCCAAAGCCACAGGTTGGAAATGGTCTACAATCAAATTTGCTTTCCGTACGTGACAGATTTGTCTAAAGCTTTTCTGCAAGTAGAAAGCGAAAGTGAAAAGCGAAAATTCTAAAAAATAAAATTATTTTCTTTTACGAAATTCAGGAATGGAAAACATCAAAAATGCGAACGAAGCAATAGAGGAAATAGACATAGTATCAGATCTGTTATGTACGGTTTTGTTTAGATAATCCAGTGATTTTTGTCCTATCAGGAATTGCGACCTTTATGAAAACCTTGTAATCAATAGAAAATATATTTTTTTAAATTATTTAGAATAAACTTCAAATTGTAATATTTAATCATTGAAGACAATATTAGCGACTCGCAAATGAAAATTGGAAACAGAAAAATCTTTAAAAATTCGGTCGCATCTGGGAATTGAACCCAGGACCTTTGTCTTGTCAGGGCTCTGCTCTAACCCAGTGGCGTAGCGTGGGTATCAGCGTCACCCACGGTATAAAGGCCAAGACCCAGTTTACGCCTCTAGCGGTAATAATCCTTCTAGGAGGCTGAAGCTAGGCGGCTGGAAACGTCAGATTCATACATTACGAACCTCACTTCACCTCACTTCTATGGATATTAGCGCGTGCGTTTTGATTTAGGCAAAAAACTATAAATTAGAAGTATTACATGCACAATACATACAAAAGTTTGAGTGACGTTACGTATTAATTCTCTACAGAAGTGTTTTAAGTTTGAAAATGGTTAATAAGTGCGTTGTACCTCGTTGTAAAGGAAATTATGACAACGAACCAAAACGTCATACATTCAAGTTCCCAAATGATGTTATATTACGTAATAAATGGGTTAAGTCTATTCGTCGGGATTTCATTCCAACAAAATATTCAACGGTAAGTGAAATGTGCTTATTTTTTACTGCAAATACAGGATTCAACTTTGTACATAACCTCAATATACCTATATGAAAAACGTTATAAAAATCTATTGTAATGTGGTGTTTACACATGTTTATTCGTATTATTTTGATTTTAAAATGTGTTTATTGTCCAATTTAATGGTGTTAGCTCATATCGTTGTTGTCTAATTTAATATTGTATCGGTTTTGGCAGCTTTTTGGTGTAATGAAAGACAACACAATGAAAAAATATAAGTTTTCAAAGTGCCTAGATATTTAATATTTTAAACGGCTAAATAACACTATTTTTAGGGGTGTACTGTACAATTGAAATCTATTATTGTCTTGCATTGTGAAAATGTACCTACATTATATTAACAAGCACAATTGAATGCATATTGATTGTTATGTTTGTACATAACCTCAATTTATAAAAACGTGCAACTGCGATTGTGATGTGATATTTACACATGTTTATTCATATTATTTTGATTTGAAAATGTGTTTATGTTAACGTTGTTGTATAATTTAATATATTGTTTCGGTTGTGACAGCTTTTTGCTGTAATGAATGAGTGCCTAGATATAATGTTTATTGAACATAAATTAACACTAAAGTAATAACTTTTCAGGTTTGCGAGCTGCATTTTAGAAAGGAGGACATCATTACAACCAGTGTTCACACCAACATTAAAACTGGAGAGCAATGCATAATGAAGTACAAGAGGGTGAAACTTGCTCCGGGAGCCATCCCATCAATTCTGCCAAATTGTCCAGCCTACCTGTCAGCGACTCCGACATTATCCCGAGAAAGTGTGGACGCAAGGAAGAACAGGAAAGAACTTATTAATTTACAAATAGCAGTAGAAAAGAGCATAGTTTCTAATGCAGTCTTTGAATCTCACAACCATTTTTCAACTTTTAATGAATTTTTAGGTTGCATTGACAAACATAACTTCCCAACTGATTGTATTACCGTGAAAAAAGAAAGTTCTGTAGTATTTTTTTATCTTGCGAAAACTCCATTTCCAAAAGTCATTGCATCTGCCGTTGTCGATATAAATTACAGTTGAGTTTATTTGTTGAATGCGTAGAATTAAAGTAAAAAAAAATATTCTTGACTGATTGATATACCCACATACACCATTCCCTCATCACCATTCAACATTTCAAAACAATATACCTACATCTAATATTTATACTACTTGTGTACTACTTTAGTTGTTATTATTTTCAGGTGCACGTTCTACAGCAGCCAGCCTTCAACCTCCAGAAACTGCAGCAGACTACTCTACAATCTCAACTGCCGGCAATCATATCCACCAACTACACAACATTCATATTATACATATTCCAACACATATCATTATATTTAGTTATTAAATGTAATCAATCATTAATTTTGTTTATATTTAGTTTATTCTTTAGGGCCAGTTGTTTCGCAGAATAACAATTCATCAAATTTCAAAGTTAATTTTCAAGTTCTGTTGAGGTTCTACTCAAGTTCTGTTATTATTTCAGGTATGTGGAATAACTTGCCCATATTGGTTTAATAACAGAACTTTCACAGAATTTTTAAATTTACATTGGAATTTGATGAATTGTTTAAATTCTGTGAAACAACTGGCCCTTATTCTAAAAAAATTATCTTTTTTTTATACCTTCTCCAATTATAAGTACCAATACACTGTACTTAGAAATGTTGCATTTTTAATAAAGGATATTATTGATTTTTACCAAGAAATTTTGTTGCCTTATTTTACCCGTCAATACTTTTTCCCCAATGTGCCATGAACCTATGTTTTTTGCACTTCAGTGTGTAATTAGTATAATATTTTCTCTCTTCAGATAACTATTTTGCCATAATTGGCACCTTATTAGATTTTTTAATCCATACTCATCAGCCTTCAGCGGCGGCCATCTTGGTCCAGTGTCCTGGCCTTGTGGAGTCTAGGAGGTTTTGGTATCAGCCGCCCGGGGCGGAGGAAAATTTTGCCGCCCCCCCTCTATATAGGTACTTCTTCAGGGGGGGGGGGGCACATAACTTGTCTGCAAGAATTTTATTAAGCAATTCAAATAAGTGTTTCCTTCGAAATGTGTCGTCGGATGAATTCACAACTGGAATTTTACATTCTAAACACAAAAGTGGTTTAATTTAATCTGTAAGCGGTGAATTAAAACTACACTCGGAAAATGAAAATGTTTTTTCTTTGATTCTGGCGGCACATAAATTGTCTGCAAGAATTTTATAAAGCACTTCAAATAATATGTTTTCCTTCGAAATGTGTCGTTAGATGAATCCAAAACTGGAATTTTACATTCTGACCACAAAACTACTTTTAATTAAATCTGTATGCGGTGAATTAAAACTTCACTCGGAAAATGAAAATGTTTTTTCTTTGATTCTGGCGGCACATAAATTGTCTGCAAGAATTTTATAAAGCACTTCAAATAATATGTTTTCCTTCGAAATGTGTCGTTAGATGAATCCAAAACTGGAATTTTACATTCTGACCAAAAAACTACTTTTAATTAAATCTGTATGCGGTGAATTAAAACTTCACTCGGAAAATGAAAATGTTTTTTCTTTGATTCTGGCGGCACATAAATTGTCTGCAAGAATTTTATAAAGCACTTCAAATAATATGTTTTCCTTCGAAATGTGTCGTTAGATGAATCCAAAACTGGAATTTTACATTCTGACCAAAAAACTATTTTTAATTAAATCTGTATGCGGTGAATTAAAACTACACTCAGAACATAAAAAAGGTTTTTCTTTAATTCTGGCGGCACATAAATTTTCTGCAAGAATGTTATAAAGAACTTCAAATAATATAATGTTTTCCTTCGAAACGTGTCGTCAGATGAATTAACAACTGGAATTTTAAATTTTGAACACAAAACTGCTTTTAATTAAATATGTATGCGGTGAATTAAAACTACACTCAGAACATAAAAATGGTTTTTCTTTGATTCTGGCAGCACATAGATAGTGTGCATCTAGATTTTTATAACTGCACTTCGAATAAGTATGCACAAACCTGTCAGCTATTTAACTTTTCTGCCGCCCCCTCCCCCCCCCCCGCCCCCCACGCTATGCCACTGCTCTAACCTCTTAGCTAATTCGACCCTATACTTTTCGGACACATTTAACTGTTTCATACTTCGACTAATAACTACCAACATTATTTTCATTTTCTTAACTCGTATATTTTTATTGGTTGCTATATTTATGCATGATTGCTAGATTCTTCCCTAACTAAATGCAATCTATATAGCATCTTGGATAAATACATTAATTTTTATTTTGTTTTGAAGAGTTTTAATTTTCAAGGTAGGTACATTTGTTACTTTAATTTTAAATTTTTTGCGATTGGTTTCGACACATCCATGTCATTCACGAGCAAACTTAAAAATTACGTACAAAAATTAAGTGGGGGTAGTGGGAGGGGGGATTTTTGGGGGGGGGGGGGGAATTTTGGGAGGAGTCAACATTACTTAGAAACATCGTAAGTAAAGGTGATTTACATAATGCTATTATTTTATAAACTAAATTAATTTTAAAATTATTTTTTTGGTTAATTAATTAATAATTTCTAAAGCGCACAAATTAATATGTGAATTTATTGCAATTTATTTATTTAAGTTTTTATTCCAGCTGGATTGAGAGGGTAGTGCAATCCCAGTCTGCCATATTACATACAGAGTAAATAAAAATCATATTATTAGGTAGGTACCTAATGAAAATAAAATTTGAACATAAATAACAAAAAAATAACCATAAAATTAAAAATAAAATAAAATTAAACAGAAATAAAAATAAAAAATAAAAATATATAAATATATATATTTTTTTATCGTCCATCAGGGAGGTCGCCTCATCATCTGCATCCATCGCTCATTTAGTGGGGAACTGAGCCACTCGGATGCAGCCACGACAATGATGTTGGTTGATTTCCGTGTCCTGCTCCAGAAGCTGGCTAGTCGGTGGCGAAGTAAGGCTGGGAATGAGTGCACCCTCCCTTCGGTGAACATCGTGGAGGCGCTGCAGAACCTCGGTAGTTGCATAAGTTGCCTGTATGCATTGTTGTAGCACACGCTCAGTTTATCCCACTGCGCTGCTGGGTATTGCGTCCACAGTTCAGATGTGTACAGGGCGGTGCAGTATGTCTTGAAGAGTAATTTTCTGACGTCGTTGCTACAGTGGTAGAACCGCCTTGAGAGCATTCCGGCCCGTATGTTAATTGCTCTTCTTTGTCGTTCCATATCTTCTACATCCTTCATGTCTTCGGTTAGGATATGTCCTAGATACTTGCAATGCTTAAACTTTGTATTTTCTTTGTTGAAGCTATGGCCTGTCTCTATTAGATGGTTAGCAAACTCGGAGTATTTATTATTTCGTAAACAAAGTTCACGTTCCATGATTCTAGTTTTAAAATTTCTAGTAGTGTTCACTTTTCATTTAATAATATTTTGTACAAAATGTATAGAAAGAAGATGTATTTAATATTTTAATACTTTGTTAAGTTCTTGGTTCTTATTTGTTCTTAAATATTCTCTTTCTTTTGTGGCTCTTCTACTCAACTGTGAAATTGTTAACCTCGATACAGGCATAGTCCTATGGAGGTTTATAACTGTTCGAAAAAAAAGACATTTTAAAGTTGTCGAAACAATTAATAAATAAAATAAAAAAAAAAACAACAATACTTTGAGAAACACTGTAACTTTTCAAAGGAATCCTATCAAATAACCATTTATGAAGTCGAACCAGTGTTTCACAACATTAGTGTTTTTTTCACGCATAAATAGATAAATATGTACCGGGGACCGGGGACGCAGGAAACTAAGAGGGTGAGCATTTTATTCTGTTTGTGGCAGAGACCCACAGAACATAGAACTAGCACAGGGGTGATAGTGTGTAGGTACCACAGGCCACAGGGGAGAGGGTTGAAGATTTCCCTGGGTTAACTGTTAACACATTTGAGATCGCCGAATTAAAACTACAGTACCCAAGTTAATGGGGTATTTTCATATACTATTGATGAGTCAAACCCACCTTAAAAGATGTGCGGAAGATTTAAAGTTTATTTTTTAGATTATGTATTTTCATTCTTAATTATTGATTTTAAAAACTGATGAAAACCGCACAATCTGATACGGTTTCAAATGGCTACGTCATCATGGCGTAAATAGCGCTATCGACTTGTAAGACGGCTGTCACTAAACTTGTGACGCGGTGTGACGTCATCAACGCCACATTCACGAAGAGAATCGAACATCTCGTTTTGGCTGGAAATCAAAAATAACATACGAGTGTTATAAACCGCTGTATAAAATTTACTCGTCAGTTTTTATTTTTTATTTTCTTTTATATAATTATTAATATTATTATTTCATTTATAATTTCAGTTTATTTATAAACATTTTCTTTACATGAATACCGCACAAGAGTCAAAACTGCTCCCGTCTGGAGCCAATGAGACTACGGCATCCCCAATTGGGGTATGTTTTGAGGCTGAACGTAGTGGGGAGGGGAAGGAGATAGGGAAGAGAAAGGTGGGGAAGTACCTGGCTATTCATATCTGGTCACCAAACACGTCTAATGCCATTTCAAGTAACATTTCAATTCTAACATTGAAATTCATCTATGGATTTTTCTGCAAGTCTAGGATGAATATTTTATTTTTATTTTTAACTTAATGATTAAAACCTCAAATTGTTACATTTAATTAAATGAAGTTTTGCTAATATAGTAAATATAGATTTGCGATTGAGTTTCCCTAATATTGTCTTCATTTATTTAAATATACAATTTTAAATTTAATCTATATTTCATTAAGTTTTAAATAAAAATAAAAATATTACACTTTACCGCAGTTGGTAAATTATTGATTTACTAATTTTATCGTCCTATTCAAGTTGTAGCTTATATTTATGAAGTACCTACCATCCACTACAATAAATAATAACATAATACAGAGCACTTGTTCCCCGTATCTCTAACAATGGCAACACTTCAACAACATGCCCTATCAACAAAACAAAAATTATCTGAATCGTTAAACAAATTCGTCCACAATAAATCATCCCCGCGTTATGTTCCATTTATTTATCTCGTGCCAGTTTCTGCATTATAGTCTGGCCATCTGATGCCGGTTTCGCTATTCTGGCATCGTCAGACGGTGGCATATGGGCAATGGGGCCCAGGGGAAGCGGCCTCGGGGGTTCGGTCGCTTTGGACCCCAAAATACCATTAAATATTGGTAGATTTTTCACCCCTCGATATTAGGGGTTGAAAAAAATGTTACACTTACACAAAACTGAGGCAGTAGGTTTCAAGATTTTGGTAATTTTATAATTTTTTTTATTTGAGTATATTGTACAAGAGTACCAACTGCTCCCATTTGCCTATAACTACGTTAAAACTACTACCCAATTGGGGTATGTCGTGAGTCTGAAGGTAGAGGGAGGGGAATGTGATGGGGAATAAGAAGGTAGGGAAAGTACCTGGCCATTCAGATCTGGGTGCAGATATTTCGGTTTTTAATTTTAATATTTATAGAAGACTAGCTCATACTTGGCATGCGTTGCAATGCCATTCAAATAAATAAATTGATAATCCCTGCATGTCGTTTTCCTGTGCGTCCCCGTTCCCTTTCACCTTCCCCGCCTTCCCTCTACCTCGTCCCATCCCCCTCCCCTGTCTCTTCCCTCTCCGCGAACCCCACCTTCCCCCTACCTTTCCTCCCTGCCGCTAAAATATATGAAATACACACATTTTCATTTATACAAATTTCATAACGCCAAAAGTTACCATTATATACAGCCTATGTTTCTTGCTGATAATGTAGCTTTTTATTAATAAATGAATTTATGAAATCGGTTTAGTGGTTAAGGCGTAAAAATGTAACAAACAAACACACGCACTTTCGCATTTATAATAATACTAGCTGGTGACCGGCATGTGTTGTAATGCCATTTAATAAAGAAATTGTTTCTCCCTGCGTGTCCTTTCCCATTCGTCCCGTTCCCCTTCCGCTTGACCTTCTTCTCCCGCGTCCCCTTTCCCTTTCGCGTTCCCACTCCGCCTTCCTTCTCCCCACTTCACTCCCCCCTTCCCCCGTCCCGTGAATCCCCCTCCCGAGTTCCTCTTCCCCTCCCTCTTCCCGCATTCCTTACATTCAGTCCCGGTACATTCAGTTTTCTAGCAGTTCGCGTGCCACCTATTGCAATTTTTATTCAAATTTCATAATGCCAGAGCTCACCAGTAGATGTATACAAACCTTGTCCTGATAAGAACGAACACAAAAAAAAAAGAATTATCCAATTTGGTGCAGTCGTTCGAAAGTTATGCGCGTACATTCATTTCGACGATTCATTTTTATTTATAGAAGATAGATAGATATGGATTCACGTTAAATACAAATATAAAATAGATGTAGATTATTTTCGTAGTCTTCATAACTAGGAGATCCTGATCCTGTGCTGAGGGGGACTATGTTTTGGATAACATTTCAGCGACTTCTATAGTTTTTTCAGTTATTTCTATGTCCTTATGTAATACTGTATGGGATTTTGTTACATAACTTTACTGCTAAAAATTAAGAGCTGCATTGTCCAAAGATAGAATTATACATAGGTATATTTGTTTGTTTATTTGCTTTAATCTGGTTTTATGATTATGTGAGGTGTTTGCCTTTGTGTCTTTTTAAAATATTTTTGGCACAGATTTTTTTTATACTTAGAACATCAAACTGTTAAATTAAAAAAAAAAAAAGTTACTAAAAAAATTATTAATTACCTCCCTCACATCCATCATTCTCATACATATATAATGTCCCTAAATGTCACAGACCTACTAGTTTTGGGAAATTGTGATATCCAAATAAAAAAATAAAAAAACGCTAGCGGTTGGATGTTGATTGTTATGTTTGATTAACCTTGCGAAACTGCCTTAACAGTTACTATAAATAAATAAACTGAAGCTTGTATAAATATTACAATACAAGTACTTTCATATTTTCAAAAATATCAGGGGTGCGCCACGCATCAATCAACCTTATCTCACATCATGCGCAGTCCTTGGCCGGCGCAGATGACTGCAGATAGCATTCATCGCTGCGCACAGCCCTGGCTTCCCTTATCCTTTATGCGGATCCCTTCTAACGCTGATAGGTGGCAACCCTGCGCCCGCTGACTCCCTGATGAATGGGATACCGAGATATACCCGATAGATGGCACAACCCTGATAATTTTTAATGTTTTGAATTTTAAAGTGTAGCACATTGAAGTCAGTACCTACCTACCTACTATTATTTATTTTTTCAATTTGTACAATTTTTAAAAACATTACAGAATTACTGGCTTACTAAAAATGTTGTGAATATTTTATTCAATTGATAAGCAACATTGTACGTGAAAACTTTACTAATATAAAAACTGACAAGTAATCTTAATATATAAAACAAAGTCGGGTTAGTTACACCATTTATAACTCAAGAACGGCTAGACCGATTTTTATGATCTTTGATTTGTTGGATTTGTTTCCGACCCGTTAAGCAGAATAGCTATTAAAACATCTTATTTACCTCATACATTTTGCATGGAACGAATTCTCATCTTTTGATAGAGCTGCAGCAATATTGTGATAAGTATAATATTAAATAGTGAGTGAATTCCAAAAATTCAAAAGTCAATGCGCTGATTGTTTTGCTTTTGTTCTTAAACATATACTGCTGTCCCTCTTTTTTACACACTAAATGTCAATAGTCGAAAATGAGACAAATGGTGAACGTATGCCTGTACCCCTCCAAAGGAAAAATACAATAATTATAATAAATCTCCGTCACACATATAAGAAAATGCAACGCAATTCCTGTAAGTAAGTAAATCGCAAAAAAAATTAATTCGTACACAACGCCATCTCTGATTACTGACAAAAAAAATAACACGTACAGTTGCGCATCGATTATTGCTTCATTGTGTAATTTTCAACTTAATAAAAAATTTAATTCAATTCTGCTAATAAGTTAATACAACAGTTATTGATTCTGAGGCGGTACGAAGTTCTCCGGGTCAGCTATTTGTCAATATATTGAATAATACTAACAGTAATTTGTTCATTAGAATAGAAAATATGTACAAAAACATGATTATAATCCTTAAACAAATTTATACTATCATTTTGCTGGGAAAATCACGTACATGCGCAGTGTACCAAAATGCAAAGTTTCCAGATCTTTTGCAACACAGTTCAAGGTCAAGACACTTTTATTAGTAATAATTCGAAATAGAAAATGTAATCTTTTTTAATATGTAACTAAAATACCGTTTTGGGGTTGGCAAGTTCAACTTTAGGGAAGTGATTTTTTTTATAAGTAAGGCTTGTAGAGTATAAATCGTTGTAATTGTACCGTTTACGCAATATATTTGCAAAACCAAAAACCCTGTCAATAGGATATAGGACATGAAAAACCTATCGATGTTTTAATCAACTGCATTTAGGAAGTACGTGGCTCTACCCATTGATGAGTTTATATTTAAATTAGTACCTACGGCTTGCTTTACAGAAAAATGAGGTTATGATAACGCCCTCGAGAGTAAGATACTGGTAAAAAATATTTCCATCAAAAATATCCCGAAAATATGCCACGTTTGTTCCGTGTTTATAAATACATCTATTTTGGATTTGCTTTCGAGAATAAATGAATTAATGAAAAGTGGAAATTAACACGCTTCATCGTCCGATCGAGCTGAAACACGGCAGGTATACTTGTTGTCGATGACAATGCATTCTATCAACTT
The DNA here is from genome assembly GCA_917563855.2 of Limnephilus lunatus. NCBI lineage: Eukaryota > Metazoa > Arthropoda > Insecta > Trichoptera > Limnephilidae > Limnephilus > Limnephilus lunatus. The sequence goes on along the minus strand of OU830600.1, from coordinate 2,463,386 downwards.
TTGGTGGCACTCACGCAGTTATCTGAAATTGGCAACTACACGGCTAAAAATATCTTTTTACAATTGCTTTGCACAGGATAACCCGAGGAAAATAATTTCCCTTAGGACATATGCATCTTTGGGGTTGCTGAATGGAGGGTATTTTAAAGGAAGGAAGGAGAGGATGTTTTGGGATGAAAAAGGTATGAAGTGTGGGTAGGAATCTGGAGGTCGGGACTAGGAGTGAAGGACGTGTGAATCCATTCATCCTACTGAGGTACAAGGCGATGGGTCGAGGTAACTGCAGGAGATGCAAAATGGTCTCCCATAACTAGTCCCTTCCAATTCAGCCTGCAACGGAGTAAGATGTCAGTTGCACCCGTCGCCAAGACCTAGACAAACTTCATCCCATAAACCCGGGCACCTCTGCCAAGTCACCTAACGTAGCGAAACACTTGGGGTGACCAATGGCAGAGTTAGTTATCCAATAAATGGTTCCCGAGATGCCGGTATCAATACCCACCTCAAAATTAATTGAGATGGTGTTACTAGTCCGAAAATTAAAAATAGATGTATTACCTATGTTAACAAAAAACTTCATTTTTTTTAAATGTTCGAGAGACAAAATAAAATCTTTTAAATTTTTTAAATCTCCAGCGACGCCGGGTATTACAACTAGTAAGTCATGTTTTTCAGCATACACTCACTTCTACAGGTAATTTTGTTTAAATACAGGAGAAAGGCCCACATACGTGCAACAAATAGGTATATACAAGTACCTCTGACAAACCTTAAGTCACCCTCACAACTAGTGTCAAAACAATACACGCATATCAGTTGCATTGTTGTGTGTTGTGCGGGGGCTTTAGCTTTAGCTTGGCCGGCTTAGCAGGGGTGCATTCCGACTTAAGCTGTTTTTTAATCGCAGGGCTTTTTAAACGGATCAGGGGTGCATCTGGCAGAAGGAGACGCTTATCATTTTATTGTGTCGGCACCTACTCGAATTACCGAGGGATTTATGGAAGAAAGAAAAATTGTGATATTTTAAAATAGAAGTACAGGCTGCTTACATACCAATAGAGAAGTCCAGTCCAATTTTTTTAATTTTTTTATGAATAATGACCTTCTAACTTAAATAACTGCATTTTTTTTTTTTAATAAATCCAGAAATCGTTAATAAAATCCAGTAAAACTTACTTAAATCAAATATTCTTATTTTTTGTAACCATACCGAAAAATAATATCACTTTTTTTCCTCGTTAATCCTGCCTGTGAATTGTTTCCAACTTATGGGGTATTCGGAAACACTGTGCGCCGCCGGCCATCTTGTTGTTACTACGCATTATTGGTTTACTTCATGGCGTAGCGACATCAAGTACTTCGCAACTGACATGTTGAATTATGCTTGCAGTTAATTTTATGTTTTTTAAGATATTTTTCGTTTAAATGATCAATTTACTGTGATATTAGTGTAATTCAACATAATTACCAATGCTAGCGTTAATTTTTTTTTCAGTTTTAGTCCTTGAAATAGTGTTTTGTTGGTGAATTATTTTCGTTTTACAAAAGATTTTAAGTTACGTCTGAAATTTTTTTAATGATTTTTCCGCGTGAATTTAATAAAACTTCTATAAAAGTAATATTATTTAATAATGTAAAAGCCTTATGCATGTGTAAATAAACACAAAATAGAGAAATCAACGCATTAAATTGCGTAAAATCGAGTCTAAGATGTCATATTTTTCCAGTTATTTTTTCGGAATCATTAAAATATTTTTTTATCCTTTTTAATTGTATGAACTAGATAAAAAGTGAAGTGACAGTTTTATTCCAAATTCATAAAGTAAGAGGACTGTATTTTTTTAATTTTGAATTTTTTTAAATTTTTCGACCATTTAATAGAATATGTTTACTGTCAGCTGTTTTTATTTAAAGTTTTTCATTTTGAAACTTAAAATTACTACAATTTTCAAACACGATCGTATATGTCAGATACAAAAATCTAAAAGGCAATTCTATTTAGTTTCTATAAAGGTATATGCTTTAAGACATCTTAAAAAATAAGAAATATATAGAACATTCGTTTGTGTCATACCTAAATTCCCATACAAACGACGTACCTGGTTTATTTATGTGACGTACAGTGATTACCATTGTGACGTCACCACAGAGCATTACACAGCATACCAACTTGACGCTGTGTTTTATTGAGAATATTAAAAATGCACTTTTTAATATTTTTTTAAAAAATGTACGTTTAATATTATTTATTAAAACTTATATATTCAGAATCAGCGTTTATTGGTCTATATGAACATATTTTTTTAAAGCCATAATATTTTTCACTGGAGTTCCTTATTGTTGATAATGGCTCTTGGTGATAATTACACCTTATTTGCAGAAAATACTTTGTTTTTAGACTAAAAGCTGGAGTTCGTGGAAATACGTTGCATTGGTTTACAAGCTGTCTTTTAAACAGAAAATTTAATGTTAAACTAAACGGGAAATCATCATACGTTTTTTTTTGCATCCAGTGGTGTTTCGCAAGGTTCCCACATTGGACCTGTATTATTTATCTTTTTTATGAACGACATTTGTAATATTTAAAAAAAAAAAATATTTTTACTATGAGGAACGAGTGTGAAGGACGGCCTGGAGGCCAGCGTCCTCTCTATTAGTATTTTTGTATTGTTCGTTTCGATGACCTTTTTAGCCAGTGTTCTACGCATTTCACACTTATATGTATCCGCAAGCTTGCTTCAGCAGGGCAACATTTACGGAATTAGCCGAACGCTTCCGATGGCACCCGAAGTCGGTAGTCGGAGGCAGGCAGCGCGCGGTACATCGGCCGCTCTGCGCTCATTCTCTCGTAGACCTTAGCATAGGAGATACTATTACACTGTAAACTTTATAACGTCAATAAACTCGTCTATTACGATCCTATCTCTCATTACAAATTCATTTAGTTTTGTCTTGATTCAAGTCTATCAAGGACATTACAGTTATTGAGTTATTTCACAGAACTCAATTACAATAAAAAGTTAATTTTGAGTTCTGCTAGTTTTAGAGTTATGCCTTTTCGTAATTGCTGTTCCGGCGTTCGAGTTTCACATATTTCGGGGATCAATGCTGCTAGCTCCTTAGAGTATTTTTTTTAAATACCTATAGAACAAACTCAGTATGCCTACATTGCGTCTGTGCATTAGAGATTGCAATCGTTATGTTAACAGCGGATTGTCAATCAGACGGATCGCCCTTCTTTGCACAGGTTTATCAAGTATTTTGAGGCTCCAGCCTAGAGGTCACCCCAACATACACATTTCAATTAATCAAAATTTCTTTTTAACTTATTGAGTAAAACCCATCGATCAACAAAAAGTAAAACCACAAAATTTAATTAAATGAAGACAATATTAGCGAAAATCAATCAAAAATCTGAAACCAGAAAAATCAGAAAAAAAAACTTTCATGGAACCATCTAAATACATAAAAATCAGAAAAAAATGCATTAAGATAGTATAATATATATAAAAATATGCGTTAAGAAAATGAAGATAATGACGATATGATAAATAAAGGGTTCAATGACAGTTCGTCCGGCGACAATTCGTCCGGCGACAGTTGGTCCGGCGAGAGTTCGTCAGGCCGACAGTTCGTCCGGCGGACAATTGGTCCGACGACAATTCATCCGACCTGATCATTTAGAAGATATTTTTCTTCAAGTAAGTATGCAAAGAGGATATATGGCCGTACAACCAAAATCGGTATACTTATATCTGTAGGCATCTTGAGTGGAAATCCGCTGTAAAAATATTTTTACTAACAATAATTTCGACTCTCCGAAGAAGCATTTTCTTTTTTACGTTAGCCCCACACAGGAGACCCTGAGGAAAATAATTTCCCTCAGGGCCTATGTCATCTTAGGGGATGCTATGTGGAGGGTCTTTTTAAGGAGGGGAAGGATAGGAAGTTCTGGAAAGGAAAAAGGTATGATAGGTGGGTAGAAATCTGGGGGTCAGTATATCCAGGAGTGACGGACGTATCAATCCATCCCTCCAACTGCAGTACACGGTCCGCCATACAGCAGGTGGGCAGACGCATCCGCTGCTAAGACCTGAACAACCCTCACCCCATGAACCCGGGCACCCCTGCTAAGTCACCAAACGTAGCGAGCCACTCGGGTTGACCTATGGCAGAGGTGTTGGTTATCCAATAAATAATTCCCGGGGCGGCGATACCCATACCCGCCTTCCAAATTGGAGTTGGAATTGAAGCATGCGGCAATAACAAAATACGACATACTTATACGTGCAGATGGCTTAGCAAAAAAACCGAGATTCCTACTTGCATATAATATTACTTTTTTATCTGAAAATAATGAGTCACAACTGCTACCAACCGTCTCGAGCAAGTGAGTGCCAATGGCATCTCCAATTTTGGTATGGTGTGATACTAAGGGTAGTGGGAAGGGAAGGAGATGTGGAAAACGTACCTGGCTATTCAAATCTAGTCAAACATGGCTTAAGCCATTTCAAGTAATCAGACTAAAGCTACTAACACTCTCCAACATCGAAAAAATTTAAACAAATCATGTGATATAACTTGTCAGGTCAAATGATCAGGCCGGACGAATTGTCGCCGGACCAATTGTCCGCCAGACGAACTGGTCGGCCAGACGAACTGTCGGCCGGACGAATTGTCACCGGACGAATTGTCGAGTCACCATTTAGTTTTCATATTTTTTTTAGTCACCATTTTCGATTGAGTTTCGCTAATATTGTCTTCATTTAATTAAAACAATAGATTATTAATTAATAAATAAAAAAAATCGCTTTATCGCTTGTCTGATGTGATATATGCTGATCAATTTCAATTTTGAAAATTAAAAGTTCATTTAACTTGAATAATTTTACGTATTACGCAGAAATACAATTTCAAATCACGCACGCACCCATGCACCGACAACCAAAATCAGTCGGTATGTTAAATTATTAATTCTCAGTTACAACTAGACTTCGCGATCCCACAGGCAAATAATAGCTGATTTAACAAACGTGTCCACCCCCTTCCAGTGAAAGTTGGTAAGGGGCTGGAAAGCGGGGCGGAGGTAGGACTCCAATGCGATATAGAGTGATGTTCGTGATTTCATTCAGCAGCGATTAAGGCTTTGATTGACGTTTTAGTGGCGGCCGCCAGGGGGAGGCTTCTGACGTCGCGGGGACTTCCGCTTCCGGGGCAGCTCTGAACTCGGAAGAAAGAAGTGCTAAACGAAATAAATTATAATTAATTGATGTCTGTTGAATTTATGATGTTTTTAATTAAATTAATGAGAGTTGGCAAGAATTAATTCATTACGAATATGTGACATTAAAATTTGCAAAGAAAAGTCCAACTTTGACGGCCTTCGTGGTCGAGGGGTAAGGGTAAGGTGTTATTTCATAATTAATTCATTTAAAATAATATATAGTACATTTGTGGCACATTGCAGGGAAGATACTCTCAGTATCGCCCTGGCGTAAGACCACCATTCAGAATTGAAACGTTGCTTTAAATGGCATTAGCCGTGTTTGGTGACCAGGTCTGAATATCCAGATACCTCCCCACCTTCTTCTTCCCTCCCCACTACCCTCAGCCTCACAACATACCACAATTGGGGATGCCATAGTCTCTCATTGGCTTTGGACGGGAGCAGTTGGGACTCTTGTGTGGTATTCACCTGAAAACAAAAATACCCCTCGACCACGGATGCCTACATAACGTTACTATAAAACACATGGTCTATAAGTAGGTAGATTTTTAAATACCTACTTAGAAATGTTATGATTTTAGAGGATAATTCGGTTTTGATTAATGAAATAAGAAAAAAATAGTTAATTTACTGTTTACTGAATTACTGAGCGCCGTATATGCGCTAAAAAAGAAGAAGATTGAGAGATATGTAATTACGAATGTTAAAGAAAGTGCGATAATATTTAAATCGGTAAAATTAAAGCGAAAATTGTGAAATGTTTAATAAAACACGACTCGTTCAAAATAGAGCAAAAATATTTTGGGAGCTATCTACAACAGCATTTAAAGAAAGACTGAATTTTTGCATACACATAACTTGTAAAATAATTGAAACAGACATGAAAATAATAATTTCATATTTATCGAATTTCATATAATTTGCGTTTCGGCGTGGGGAATGTATAGATATTATCTTAAAAAATTACATATTTTTTTAAGAGCTTAAAAACTTGTACACCATAAAAATTTACATTGTTGCCAGATTTAAAATGCATTTTAAAGTGTGAACGCGGAACATAGCTTATTAGTAATATTTCGTGTTTTATGGCCGTTATACACGACACCTTTTTTCAGCCCGATTCCAATTAGAGACAAAAGTCAACATTTTTCGATTTACGCGATCGCTATTTTCACATCTATTTTCATATCTAGGATTTCAATAGTCATCACTGCAAACAACACACGAACCATATTGTTTGTTGTGATGCCTACTGAAATCGTAGATATGAAAATAGAGATGAAAACAGCGATCGCGTAAAGCGAAAAATGTTGACTTTTGTCTCTAATTGGAATCGGGCTGAAAAAAGGTGTCGTGTATTGCGGGCATTAGTGTATGTATATTTTTTTTATTCATGTTGCTGCTGCAACACAGGTTATCGGTCGCGCTGTGGTTTTTTTTAAGTAAGGCTGCAAATGTTTGAGGGGGATATGTAAGAAATCAGTAGAAATTCGGGTAGCGGCGGATTATGCCTATTTTTAAAAAAAGTAGGCATAACAAAATCATTGAATGCACACCAGCGCATCTCATCTAAATTTTAAAGTGTGCTTGAAAATTTAAGACCTCTTGAAAATTCATTGAACTAAATAAAGCTATGTGCCCATTGCCCGAGTGCTCTGTGCGTTAGGGAAAAAGACTAGACCGTGATTGCCGGGTTCCCTGTTCACACTGTGACTCAAGCACCCTCGTGCAGTAAGGAGACGCTTGTAATTATTTGCCATAAATATTACGAAGGCATGAAGCTATACTTAAATAATAATAAATACGTTCACAGGGTTGACAAATTGAAGTAAATTTGGAAAAGTGTGGAAGAGAAAATGTCAACAATCATTAACCCTTAAAATGCCATGCTCCACACAGGAGGACCTGAGGAAAATAATTCCCCTCAGAGCCTATGTCATTTTTGAGGATGTTGTGTGGAGGGCCTCTTGTAGTAAAGTGTAAAATCTCTGTGTTATCCTCTATAGAGATATTGTAAGTATTTATTATTAGTACTTTTTTTTTTTACATTAACTCCACACAGGAGGCCCTGAGGGAAATTATTTTCCTTTGAGGATGCTGTGTGGAGGGTCTTTTTGAGGAAAGGAAGGAGTTAATATGGGTTTTGAAGAGTCCCATGCTGTAGGAGGGAGGAAACACAGAGGCCGGTAAATCGTTCCACATCCGAAGCACGAGTAGTAGCACTCAAGAACGAGTCGTAAAAACGACCCTTTCTCATGTGACTAATGTCAACCGTGTACAAATGTTGGGCGCGTGTTTCCCGACTATGCACCGGTGCCGAGGGGATCAATGACGCTAGTTCCTCGGAGCATCTTCCATTGTAATACCGGTAGAACAAGGACAGCATTCCCACCTGACGCCTGTGCTCTAAAGATTGCAATCCGTCTGTTAAGATGGGAAAATCTACCAAACGGACCGCCCGTTTCTGCACAGAGTCAAAGTTTTTTTTTTGTTATTTTGGAGCTCCAGACCAGAGGTGGCTGCCAAATTCAACCGTGGGGTGCACTAACAGGGTTAGCAGTTGTGTACTATCTGCAGTATCTGCGGCCCCTGTACAGTACGCCCAGTTTCTGAGAGGCTAACTTAACTAAATTACTGGTCAGTATCTCAGTACTATTCTGTTTTGATTTGAGACCTATAGTAGTTCTCGATCATAGTGACTGTTTATAGCTATTTCGTTAATAAACAAATATGGTTTAATAGGATACATGTCCTTGAAACTGGGAAGCTAGATTTTGTCTGAGTAGTTCTCGCAAATTTTTTATTTATTTATTCAACGCCCAGAGGGCTTTTACAGTAGTACAATTTGTTTATGACAGATGATTTTTAAACAGATAGAGAAATGATAAAAATAAAATTAGATAAAAATGCACACAAGTCACAAAACTACAGCGATTTGATAAGTTTACAAAAAAACATATATGTTTAGGAATAGTTTTGGAATAAGTTTTTTACAAGATCCACAAAATTAATTAATAATGACTTGCCTGCCTGTGTTCGGCTTTCTTCAACAAACGTCAAATGTAACTGACACCACATAACCCGAGTATAGCAAAGACAACGGGAAATAATGATACAACTGATCATAGACTAATATTATCACATGATACATTACAGAAAGGAAGGAGTGGAGATTCTGCGATGGAAAAAGTATGAGGGATGGGTAGGAATCTGGGGTTTAATGTGTCCAGTTGTGATGAACGTAGGGATCTATCCCTCGCACTGCGGTGCAAGGTGACGCTACGAAAGAGTCGTTCTGGAGAAGTCAAAAGTATCCCTCCCCTAATCTGGCCTGCTACGCAGTTGGTGTGCAAACGCATTCGCCGTCGACACCTAGACAAAACTCACCGCGTGAACCCGGTCATCTCTGCTAACACATCGAACGTAGCGATCCACTTCGCCCCTGGAATCATTTATGGTTAACCAATAAATGATTCCAGGGGCGGCGGTACCCACATCCGCCTCCCAAATTGAAGAAACGGTTCCCATTTATTATTAAATTCAAACATCTACATATTTATACTGTTCCATGCCAACTTAGAATCAACTTAACTCAACACCTCTTTGAAAAGACATTAAAAGCTATAAAAAAATAACCCATAACCAAACGATTTTTTATTATATTTTTAACGGCTTTCAAAGGGGGTGGTGAGTTCATTATAAGTTGTCCGGTCACCAAATTATTTTAAATGACTGTCAGATGTCATCCCATCCCCACGAAAGCAAATTTTCATTAAGGTTATTAAAAATTTAGATGATAATGAATATTACATCGCTCCGAATGAAAATAGTTGTCTTTTATAGTAATTGAGAATATTGAGATTAATCAAAACGTTTTTTCATCTAAAAAATATTCATATGAAGCGTGTATTGAAGCTTTTTTCTTGTTCAGATTTAGCACAACCCTGTTGCTGATGTATTGACAGTGTGCAAATTATATGGGAGGCGCGCATTATTTGTTGACCAAACTGATTTGATTTATATTGCAGAGTTCATCGTCTCCGTTTCATCCAAGTAAAATCTTGTTTCAAACTATCAAAATATAGCTTTCTACATATGCATTTCATTCTTATCGGCCCCATAGTAACAGTTTAATCATTATTGAATTATTGAAATATAAATTTCTCCGTTCACGTAGCGACGCCCGCGTCAAAACCCATTAAAAAACCAATTAGTAACGCTCCGAGCAACTTTCTTTCTCAGAATTTTCAGGTAATTAACAGTAGCCTTCAGCCCAACTCGCCAACTTATTCATCCAAGTAACCTTATTTTTAATTCAAACTTAAAAATAATAAAAATAAAAACATGTCTCAATCTCCCCAAGGACCATTCGAGTCCGACGTGAGAACTTTTATCGCCAACCGGGTTGGCCGTGATCTTTCTTCTGAGGAGAAGGACCACTTAGCCAAGATTGTCCTTCAGACGTATCTTGAAGAGTCCGCTGACTCTTCACCGAAGACCCTATATCCCGAACCCAGTCAAGGTTCTTCTAGTGCATGGGAGAACCATAATGTAGAGATGGAGGACTGTCAGTCGTCCTCTGACGAATCCGGCTACGAACTAGTAGCCAGACGTAAACGGTCACGGACCAATTCAAACGGTTCGCTGACGCCAGTAAATTCTCCGCGCTCTTCCCCGCTATTAAAAAAACGTCATCAGTCACCGAGAGCCGACGTGGCTACAAAGAACAAGTTTACCTCCCTGAGGTCAAAATCTCCGTCCCCAGTTAGATCTGTAGAGCCTACGGCAAATGACGATGCGCCAAAGAAATTTGCGCGTATCCCACCTATTGTTATACATAAAAAATCTGAAACTACGGCCCTTCTTCGCTCGCTTGAAGACAAGGGAATCGACTTCATGGCGAAAAATATGGGGAACGGTCTCCATATTATAACCAAGGTGCCGCGTGATCATCATGCAGTCACGCGTTACCTCCTAGCTAAAAAAGTAGAATTCCATACTTTTAGGCTTCCTGAGGATAAGCCCTTAAGGGTAGTTCTGAGAGGAATCCCGGAGGATATCTCCCCCGAAGAGATAAAGTTAGAGCTAATCCGAAACTATCCCATAATAACTGTCCACCGTATGAAAAACGGCAGGACTAAACAACCAATTCCGCTAGTTCTCGTTACTTTGACGAAAAACGAAGCAGGAAAGGATATTTTTAATAACCTAACTTCAATATTCCGCCTGAGGATTCAAGTTGAATCTCTGCGGAACAAATCGCGTGTAGGTCAATGTTTCCGTTGCCAGGCGCACGGTCACTCTGCAACGTGCTGCCATGGTAGCGAACGGTGCGTTAAGTGCGCGGGTCTGCATCGATCTTCGGAATGCACCAAGCCCAGGGATACCCCGGCCAAGTGTGCCCTGTGTGAAGGGGCTCACACAGCCAACTACGGAGGGTGCCCTGCCAGGCCCCAAAAAAACTTTAATTTTAATAGGAACAAAAATTCGAATTATTACAAGAATTATAATAATAATAAGATGAACTATAATAATAATCATAACAGAAACCAGCATAGTCAACCGCAAAGGCAAGCCGTTCAGAGACCGGTAGCCCAAAGTCAGCCCATACCCACAGCCTCTTCAGTGGAATTTCCCCCCCTCCCCACCCCTTCCACCCCCCCTACCCCCTCCAATCCAGCTCCACCTCCCCCCGCCCACCGTAAGTGGCCTGAGCCACATTATTACAAACCCCGTTCCTCCCAGAGGGAGAGACGTGCTCCGACAAACCCGGGGCCTAGTCAGCAGTATAGGTTAGAGCGAGAGCCCCAACCCACCCAAGCGTCTCAACGCGCCTCCGACCCTAATATTCCCCCGCGCACTTTAGACCCAGTTCATAAGCAAGCGCTTATTGAACAAACCACGTCAATCGAACTACAAATCCTAAACGCCACCAAAGAGTTGGCTAGAATCCAGTCAATTTTAAGATATTACGATGTCTAGACAAAATGTTAAATTAATCAATTTGCAGACGGCCTATTGGAACGCCAACGGCTCTGTCATAACTCACAAGGATGAGATAATTGAATTCTTGCAAAGTAATAGCATTGAAGTATTTCTCATTAACGAAACTTGGCTTAAGCCATCTAAAAACTTCAGAATACCAAATTATATTACCTATCGTGACGACAGACTAGCCAATAAAGGAGGCGGAACCGCCATCTTGGTTAAGAATAACATTGACCACCGTCTAGCGCATTCATTCTCTAGTGTTAACATTGAATCCACATCGTTAATAATAAATACCTCTTCGGGACCACTTAAATTTATTTCAGTCTATGTACCCCCAAACCGTCAATTAATTCCAGCCGAACTAGAGAGCCTCTTGTCCGAAAATGTTCCCACTATAATAGCTGGGGACCTTAACGCCAAACACGAATCGTGGCACTCAATTCAGAATAACACAAAAGGAAACGTACTCGCAAAGTACGCGAGTACCAATCCTATTGTAGTCGATGCCCCAGATAGACCTACGATCCATCATCCCAACGGTAGTCCGGATGTGATTGATATCGTAATACTTAAAAATACTAGCCACTTACACTCCCTCCGAGTACTCGACGAACTTTCTTCAGACCACGATCCAGTTCTTCTCACTCTAACAGGAGGCTCTAACCCCCTGGTCCCCGATAACCCCCCACGTACTAAAATCAAATGGAAAAAATTAACCGAGCTGCTGATTAAAAACATAGTTATACCTACATCAATTCCCGACGAAGCCTCCCTAAATGCCGCTACCTCAAACTTTATCCAGACAATAAAATCATGCATCACCGAGGCGTCCGATGAGATTCCCAACGTCACAACACGTCACGGAATTCCCGAAGAGATTAAAGATCTTATTAGGGAAAAAAATCTTGTTAGAAAGGAGTGGCAAAGATCTTGCAACCCGATAGTGAAACAACACCTTAATTGACTAAACAGAGAAGTGCGTGATGCCCTCAGCGAATTTCGCAACGAGCGTTGGCACGAATTTATTTCAACATTAGAAGACGATAGAGCAGCATACTGGAAGCTCTCTAAAGCACTCAGGCGCCCTAAAACTAAAATCTCTCCGATTCAAGGCCTAAACGGAAAAGTTTACTCCGCTGCAGACAAGGCAGAAGCCTTCGCAGATAGCCTTGAAAGTCAATTCTCTCCAAACACCGATCACGACGATCCTGCGTTCGTAGCAAAAGTGGATTCAAAAGTAGAAGCAATCTTAAATCTAGACCCTGAAGACCCCCCAATCAGGTGCGCAACTCCTAAAGAAATTTTAAACATAATTAGAAAATTAAAAAAGAAAAAAGCCGCCGGGCCCGATGGCATTTCAAACCAGATCTTAAAACATCTCAGTACTAAAGGCATCTGCGCCATGACAGCCATTTGCAACGCGTCACTTCGACTACGTTGCTTTCCTAAGGATTTTAAAGAAGCTGACGTAATCTTAATTCCCAAACCAGGCAAGGATCCTTTATTTACAGAGAATCATCGGCCAATTAGCCTCCTTCCATGCCTAGGTAAAATCCTGGAAAAAATAATACTAGCACGATTAAATTCATTCACAAATAAAAGTAAATTCTTGCCAGACTTCCAACATGGTTTTAGAGCAGGTCACTCAACCTCTCACCAACTCCTGCGTGTTGTGGAACACATCACGGAGGCATTCAATATAAGGAAAAAAACAGTAATTCTCTCACTCGACGTAAGTAAGGCTTTCGACAAAGTCTGGCATTATGGCCTCTTATATAAAATGTACTCTCTTGGTTATCCATTAAGACTTATTCAACTAATAGCCAGCTACCTAAGAGATAGAACCTTCAGAGTCAAAATGGAAAATGTATACTCCACATCCCGACCCATATCAGCTGGGGTCCCACAAGGCAACCAACTCTCACCATCCTTATATAATATCTATTGTAGCGATATTCCTAAACCCGTGGATCATAATGTTAAAATCACTCAATTTGCGGATGACACTAACATCATTTCTAGCTCAACTGTCGAGGCCACTGCTACACGCCGCGTACAGAAACAAACCACTCTAACTGAAAAGTGGTGTAAAAAGTGGAGGATATCTATTAACCCGACTAAAAGCGTCGCGACCGTTTTCTCAAAGACACGGCCAAGGCGACCCCCATTCATTAGACTGTTTGGGGAAAACGTTCCATGGGAAAAGTCAATTAAATACCTAGGTGTAACGCTCGACTCCAAGCTCACCTGGAAGAAACACATAACTGGAAAAATTAAAGCAGCTAATAAATGTCTATCATCACTGTATCCATTGATGGGGAAAAAAAGTCGTTTATCAACGAACAACAAATTACTTTTATATAAAACAACAATAAGGCCCGGCTTCACCTATGCTTGTCCCGTTTGGGGGCATGCGGCACCCAGTCTCATTCAGCAAATACAAATATTTCAAAACAAAGCCGTTAGACTTGCTCTTAATGCGCCTAAATGGAGCAAAATTTCTTGTCTCCACAAAGACTCCAACATCCCGTTGATAAAGGACTTCATTTTCTCACAAGCAACCAAATTTTACGCCGGCCTACCCGGCCACTCTAATCCTACGATTAATACGCTCGCGAAATATAGCGAAAATGATAAATTTAAATATAAAAAACCAAAGATAGTCCTCCGGAAGGAATAAAAACCTGCATACAGCCGCAGTATAGTTATTAATCACATTAAAAATCACACCTAAAAAATAAACTCAAAGTAAAGTATCATTAGATAATCCATTTATAATTATGTTAGAGTCAGTAAACTCATGTTTAGGAACTCTGTAAAATAAGTCAATCAAAAGTCAAAAAAAGTGTTGACCAAACTGTCACAATAATTCTCTCTAGTGGTTCTCACGGTAAACATTTATCTAGGGGCGCATTATCCTTAACACACTGAGCACACTGAGCACGGACAACCAATAACAATTAATAAGGACTTGTTCTTCACTTACTGCTTGTAAATACTCATTTTTATGTAGAAACCTACCTACAAGCATTGTTACGGCGAAGCTCAATGCTAAATTCGTTCAGTATACAAAATGGACAGTGAATTTAAAAAAAAAGCAAAACTTAGAGACGTAATAATAATAATAATAATTAAAATAAATTAAATACATGTAGGATAACGAAAGATTTTTTAAATATTTATATTGAGGGATCAGTAGGATTTATCGGAACAGTTAGGATTTCATCAGAACCGAACCCTCTGATATGAAAATATCTGGAGTCAGTGAAATATTTTCCCATTATGTCTCTGGTGGATTGACGTATTGTTCTTGTATTGTTTTGTATTTATTATACTCATATAGTGCACTTACATTGCGTGAATTTACTAGATAATCATTTGTGGAAAAGTGTGTGGAAGGGTTTAGTCTTTTATTTGGGAAAGATTTAACCCGGACATAAAATCTGGAGCACCGTAAAAATAATTTTGGATGATTTGTCGTTTTTGTGAAAAATCATCTCAAGGGCGCTGTACAATTTATTAAGAATTCTGAAGTTCTATCTAATTTTACTATTTAATAATAAACACACTTTAATTAAAAAGTTATTCTTGGAGAAGACATGGCTTTGCTTGCGGAGGACATCATATTTAAAACACTGGACATTGCATGATTTAACATTTGCCACCCCTTAGTATTTAGCTACGTAGAGTATTTTCTTCTTATTAAGATAGTAAAAAAATCTTAAAAATTGGTCCATTTTTGGAGGAGAAAAATGGGGAATACTAACTAACTAACCATCACACCGTTTCCCCGCAGGGGTAGGCAGAGAGGAAGGACCGCCACATAACTCGATCTTGGCACACACTCTTTGCCTCGTTCACATTCATACATCGTCTCATACATGCTCTTCTATTATTCCGACTCTTTACATGGCCCGACTCAAGTATCTGATTCACTTGGTCGTGCCATGTCTTCCTCGGGCGTCCCCGACTTCTTCTACCATTCACATTTGCATCATATATTCTCCTTACACTCCTTTCCTCGTTCATTCGCTCTACATGCCCAAACCATCGGAGAGTCCCTTTCTTAATATTACACATCACGCTTACATCAGCCTTGCATTCTTTGCGGATATCCACGTTTCTCTCACGATCGTACATGGTTTCTCCGAGGGGATCTCCTTTTTTACAGCATTCAGTCTACTTTCATCCTTCCTCTGCCAGTCCCATGCCTCACTGCCGTACATCAGGGTAGGTACCAGCACTCCATTATGGACGGCTAGTTTCGCGTCTTTGGACAGTTTTTTATTACCGCCAACGGCATTCAGTCCTCCATTAATTTAGTTTCCGGCATTCACCCTTCTTTCAATATCTCTATCAGCCTTCCCATATTTCGTAAACATACTACCTAGATACACAAACTCATCCACCTGCTCCAAGTATTCATCATTCACAACTATATTGCATACTGTTTTCGTACTCTCTCTTTCAAACACCATGACTTTAGACTTACTTGGGGAATACTTATGGGGAATACAAAACCTCAATTTTGATGTTTTTATTTAGGTATTATTAGCCCGAGTTGTCCTTTTCGCTCAGTATCCGGGGGAGTAAGAGTACAGTTTGGTAGTATACATATTGTTCAATTTTCTCGGCGACCGTTTCCTCTTAAGATAAAACTAAACTAAATAATGGAAAATCATACAAAATCATATGTTTTTGATTTGAAAATTTGATCGCTTAAAAGTATCATAGATGCTTCAATTAAATACTGCGTGTAGAACATACCTTGACCTTTAAAAATATCTCTCATTCTCAAAAGTCTTTTAATATCTAAGCCTAGAAAAAAATAAAGTATTGGGTCTATAAAAAATGACTTTCAAGTGCAAACTCTCCTTTTTAAACTCCTGCCAAAAAGGGCCAGGAATTCTGATTTTGTTTTCTTCCTGGACTATTGGATCGCCTTAATACAAGAAAAAAATGTTGGTATTTTCCATTCGGCATTTGGCTTAGTTAGGAGCGTGGTTGACTTCAGTTCCTGAGTAGGAAGATTCAATCCTCAGTTAGTACAGAAAAAAAATAATTTAAAAGGCGTTTGAAAATAGATGTAGTTCACCTATAAAAATATTAAATTTTATAAAAGTGAGTCCTTCACTCACAACTCAACTATTAGTTCAAACAATATTCTTACCTACTGGTCATTGTTCATCCTTCAAACTTTAACTCGTCCATATGCGCTTGGAGCCCTCGAACCCTTGCTGGTTACCCGCCCCCCGTCCCGCCCACGCGGAGATGCCCGCCCGAGGACATGTCCTGTCATTGCCTCTCGACGGGATACCGCTTTCCGCTGGCAACACAGATGGCACCCTGTCCCCTGTTCCCTGTTCCCCACATCTCCCAGAGATACAACATACATACAGCGCTGAGGAGTGCTACAAACAAACGCTGAGCCGAGTTCACAACCCCTTTCCATTCATTTTTCAGCGACTTTGTTTGCTTAGCAGGGGCGGTACGGCAAATAGGTAAGGTCAAATGGTTTTTATCATTTCATTGTCGGAGACCTTAAAGTTCGTTAGATATTTGTAATTTTAGCATTAGTTAAAATTTTAATATTTGAAATAATTTATAAAATACTACGGTTGACATTTGTCATATAAGAACGGGTCGCTTCTTCAACTCGCTTGTTTAGCTCGGCTGTGGAACGATTTGTATTTTCCCCTTCCTACAGCATGTGGGTCTCTTCAAGACCAATGTTCATTCCTTCCTCTTCTCAAAAAGACCCTCCACACACTGCCACACAGCATCTCAGATGACAGATGCCCTGAGGGAAATTATTTTCCTGGGGACCTTTTATGTAGAATTAATGTAAAAAAAAACTATAATTTATTGTATGATGTTATTTCAATATAAATTTTTTTTTTGTTAAAATACTTCTATTTTGCAATGACGTTATAAACTTTACTTAAAATATAAAAATAAATGTTTTTTGCTTGTTTGTATCTTGTGCGTTACTAAACTAGTCATCCAATTGAGATGAAAATTAACGCAGTTTCTATAAATAAGATAGAGCTCCAGCGTTATGAAATTATTCCCTATACTATTCTTCCGATTGCGGTGAAACTTTGGTGAGTTGTTGTGCATACGCCCACGAAAGTTTCTATATATAATGGTGAGATCTAGTGTTAAGAAATTATTTTCTATGCTGTACATCTAATTACGATGAAACTTTGGTGATATGTTATGCACACGCCGTGACGGTTATATATATATATATATGATGGAGAAATTTGTATAAAAAATTGACAATAGGTGGCGGGTGAGTTGTGTTTTTCATATAGTTTAGCAGCAGGAAGCAAAGGCGGGAGGGGGAGGGGAATCCGGAGGTGAGGATGGAGAACGAAAGATGGGCAAGGATTCGCTGGAGTAGAAAATTGGGTAGAAATAGGCAATATTGTTATTAAATAACTCCTGATGAAACGTTTCATGATTTGCGACAGCAGGATTTTTGACTTTTTCCTCCGATTGCTTGTGATTTTTTGTTGACCATTTTGCCAAATCATACCTCCGAATTTTAATATGGAAAAATTAAAAAAAAAAATTTATGCATCCAGGGAAAATTTGCCTAAAAGTGGCAGGAAAGCAATCCGATGTTTTTTTAATGGTGCCATATTGTGGCAAAAAGCGTTCCAGTGGTTTAATAACATCATTTAAGAACTTTAATGTGATTATTACTTAGACAATGAACGGTTTCAAGCTCATAAATAAGTGAATAATTTTGTATGAACATATTAAGATCCGCTATACACCGCTAGATCCTGGTTTTGGTAAAAATGATAATCTGAATCCCCTTAAAAATATTTTTCCGTTACGCCCATGGACCAAGTATCTCCATATTTTGAGCATCCCCTATAAACATTGCATTTGGCAATTTGTTTGCAGAAATGGTTTAGTAATCTACTTGTAACGAGTATGTCCTCTCACAGGGGACACGAGGGGGACTATGTACTCCAGTCTGTATAGTCTGTACGCTCTGTAGTCTGTAGGTAGTTACCCCCTGGTGTAGTACCTACTTACACCCAGCGGGAGAAGGAGAAGAGGAGGGGTGGGTAATGGGCGAAGGATATCAAGAGGGCTTGAGGATATTGCAAGGATAATATTGTTAAAAACTCAACTATGGGGCCTTATGTCTGCAATAGCGGAGGTGTATTTTAATGCTTTTTTTTTTTGCACACGAATTGTTTCTTTTTCATTATAGATTTTCTCTATCTAAAACCGTTACTCTTTAATTATTCTACGACAGATTAATCATTAATTTACATTACAAGAATTTTTATATTAACATTATAGGCCAGATGTTTCACAGAATTTCAACAATTCATCAAATTTCAAGGTAATGTAGCCGAGCAACGAACAACCTTAAAAAGATTATTCAAATTCAATTTTATAGACTGGTATCACCGGGCACCGCTCTCCGGTATAGTGCATTACAATGCAAACTTATTCCGGTTTCCACGTTCGTTCCGTCCGCCTGCTTTTCCTCTAAGCGAGATAATTGTTAAATCTGTGCTAACTTATTGTAACATGAAATTTCAAAGTAAATATATTTGATTCGCGTTAATCAAGAGTTAGTATTGAAAACCTCCACAACACACGCATCCAGTTTACAGACGTGGCAAGGCCTGTAAACTGTCAAACCCTCTGGATAAAATATCTAAACATAACCCACATGCAATTTAAAAATTCGTCGAAAGTTCTATTCAAGTTCTGTTATTATATCATTATGAGCCAGTTGCCAACAGATCTTGAATGAAACTTTCTTAAATCTTAAAAATTAACCTGTGAAACAACCTGCCCGTAATATTTGGGAATAAAGGTATCTACACAAAAACAGTCTTAAGATTATTTAAAAAGTAATTTAAAATGTCTGTTAACGGTTTTAGAAATTTTATTAAATGGCATCATTCCTCTTCAATCTTCTCATCATGCTGTTCTAGAACATCTGTTCTGCCGTGTGATAAACTGAACAAGTTGTTGTTCATACTACCACTGAAGTTTCAGGTAAATAAATCAAATGACTAGTTTGTAGACCTTTAGAAAACCAATTTAAGTCAATGCGGTAACATTTTCAAGAAATACGTTTTTTGGCAGATTATTGGACTATTGTTATTAAAAGTAAAAAGATAGATGTAGCAAAACTTTGCATTGAAAGAAGCACCTAAAGAGATTGTAGAGTGAAGAAAAATAGATGGAGAAATAATAGAAAGAAATCTGCACAATTGAAAACCTCATAAAAAAAAGGCAACATTTTGATAAATCTTAAAAATTCTGTGATTTCTAAGTTGAATCAGCCTGGAAAATCCTTTCGATCAACGAGATAAGTTAGTGTAAGCATACATCCGGTTTAAAGCGTCGATTACATTGGGCGAATTTACAAGCTACTATCTACTAAGTTTAAAAGCGGGTGAATCGGCGATTAAGATTGTCATGATGACACACAAAACTGTCCACTTGCTCAGTAGCGTAGGAAACTGAGCTTGAAAGTCACTGCATTTTGAGCCCATAAATAAACAAATCTCGAGTAAGCGAGTAGCAAGTAAAGTTGACGACCTTTCAAATTTTTTCGTAGATTGTCAACAATCTGCTAGTTAGCAAGTAATACGATTATACTGAGCGAGTTTACTAACAGATAGTGTATTTACCAGATAGTAGCTTGTAAACTCGCCCAATGTCATCGAGGCTTAAGCAACATATTAATAACAACAATAGTCAACAAACAAGAAGAAGGGGAAATCAACACAAAGGAAGATGAGATCTACAAACATTAGAATTATTATGTATCAAATACCAACAGTCTCCTAGAAACAGGAATACTTAGTGAGGATGACTGTGAAAATAGTGTGTGTATAAACAGACTATTTTATTAAAATGTTGTAAACAGTTTGGCGGGCTGAGTATTATTGCCGAGTTTGGCGACCATTAATGCAACAATAACATTAATACATTAATAAACAATAGTCAACAAACAAGAAGAAGGGGAAATCAACACAAAGGAAGATGAGATCTACAAACATTAGAATTATTATGTATCAAATGCCAACAGTCGCCTAGAAACAGGAATACTTAGTGAGGATGACTATGAAAATAGTGTGTGTATAAACAGACTACTTTATTAAAATGTTGTAAACAGTTTGGCGGGCGGAGTATTATTGCCGAGTTTGGCGACCATTAATGCCCTTTGTAGATACTTACGTGGACTCCAATCACGTTGCCAAAAGGATGGTCGGTGTGTATTAAATAAAGAAAATTATAAACATTTGACTTTGTATTTGGAGGGTTTAAAGAAAATGGCTGATTTTTCTTAAATTTTATAAATTTAGAAGTAAAGCATACCTACCCTTCCCCAGGCATTTGGGTGTACAAATAAATGGCTTTATTTATCAACAATGTTATCAAAATTGTCCATTTTATCACAAAGGGGTGAGATATCACAAAGGACAAAAAAAACACCACATTGTAGCGGTTCGACTTCATTCACAGTTTACATCTGTCACCATCGCGACAGGTCGCCCATTGTGCCTTGTTGGAAGTGCCGCTACAATTAGCGACGTTTAGGCTCGGTGTGCTGCGCTCACCCCTTCGCCCCCGCTGGCATGACCAAGCCAACCTGACCTAACCTGACCTAAACTAACCCTTGCCGCGGGGCGACATCTGCCGGGATGGTGTCACGCTGGGAAGCCATTATTTGTAGTCAATTTAGTTATGTTTGTAGCAAATGTCAACTTAAAAGCACTTTGATCTACTTTTAACAAAGTCCAAATTTGCGAACAATGTGTTTTTTTCTCTCCAAATACTGGATAGGTACCCATGGTAATAATCGGCTTCTTCGGACTTTTTCGTATTGAATGATTACAAAACCAAAATGATGGTGAAAGTATGGCCTCCGTGGTCGAAGGGTAAGGCACTTGACTCGCAACCCAAAGGTCACGGGATCGAATCCCGGAGTGAGCATATAAATTTAATTTGATTAATTTCTGTCATTTCACAGTTAATTCATAAAAAATAATATCTAGTATATTTGCGGCATGTTCCAGAGTGTAAGATACTCTAAGTATTGCACTGGTGTAAGACCACCACTCAGACTTGAAACGTTGTTTGAAATGGCTTTAGCCAAGTTTGTTGAGCAGATCTGAATAGCCAGGTACTTACCCGCCTACCTCCTCCCTGTCTCCTCCCCCTCCCCACTACCTTCAGCCTCACAACATACATTGGAGATGCCATATTCTCACTGTCTCCAGACGGGAGCAGTTGGGACTCATGTGCGGTATTCACCAAAAAAACAGTTAAGATTTTAAAATATATTTTCGATGGCTTCGATAATTTAAATAGCCAATGCTGTGCAAAATTAATGACGCCAGAGCTCACTTTTTACATTAGCTCTACACAAGAGACCCTGAGGATTTTTTAGAAAAGAAAGGTGAAGAAGTTCTGGGAAGGAAAAAAGGCATGAGAGGTGGGTATGAATCTGGGGGTCAGTGTGTCCAGGACTCCAGGAGTGACGAGCGTATTAATCCATCCCTCCCACTGCTGATGTTCCGAGGTGTTCCGAGACAGTACTGCTGGAGAGGTCTACGTAGGTCTCCCTCAACCAGCCACGCAGTTAGTGGGCAGACGCACTCACCACACAAACCCGGGCATCCCTGCTAAGTCACCAAACGTAGCGGATAATTTTTTGCAGCTAGGTAATATTTTCAGCACTCAACGTCAATTCCATACGTTTACCAGATAATGTATTGATTTATTTTACTGCATGATTATATGATTTGAAATGGGTGTTGTAAAATACAAAATCATTTTTGAAAATTTAACAAATCTGCCAACGACCTATGATATAACCTTATCATACTAAAATATTATACATACTAAATATTTTTTCTCAAAATTTAAAACATACGTTTACTAGATAAAAGAACAATCTTTCGAAATCAATTAATAATTTTTTGTGGAAAAGAGTCAATACGTCTAAACATTGATTTAAAAATGAAATATTTCTGGTTTTCTCTGGTTATACGCTCTTAAATAAGAAAAAGATTAACTGGTACTGTTAGAAAAACTAATCTAAAATGAAGACCTGTTCCAAACTCTTGCCAAAATAATGTTATCTAAAACTACATAACATAAATTACGCATAACTACTAAGATAAAAGTATATCGGAGCAATAAAGTCTAACATCCATCAAAAATAACATCCATTGAACCTGCTAGTCTCCTGGTGTCCTGGTAGGGGTGAGGGAAATAATTATAATTTTATTCACCCCAAACCCTCCCCGATTCTTCTAACTCGACCTTCATTGTTACCAAATGGTTCTGTTTGATTAATCGTTCTGTACAGGTTACAAAAAATAGCTTGAGGATCGCTTTAACATGTTTTTGTGCTGAGGAGGGCCCAATTGAGATCCCCGAGGAACGCCAATTGAAAACATGTGTGGGTGAAATGTGAAATTAAAAATAAAAGATTTTAATGTTTAACATTGGTTTAATAAATTTTTGTCTTTTTTTCTTTTGTTGGGATATGCACTGCTTTACAGTCTCTACGGAAGGCGTGCCCTGCTAAACATGGCTAAAGCTGTTTTAAGCAACACCAGGGCTACACTAAGAGTATTTTTTCACTCTGGCATCTATTTGTACGCTACGTTAAGGGACTCAACAGGGATGCACGTGTTCGTGGAATGAGGTTTGTCTGGGTTTTGGGGGCGGATGCTTTTGCCCACCTACCGCGTAGAGGGGCGAATTGGGAGGGACTGGTTGATGAGACTCTTTAACCTCTCTAGCAGGACTCTCTCGGTACAACGCCTTGCACCGCAGTGGGAGGGGTGGATTCATACGTCTGTCACGCCTTGAGACAGTGACCGCCAGATCCATACTAACCCCTCACACATTTTTCCTGCCTAGAACTTAGAACCTAGAACAGAATCCCCAAGGATGACGTAAGTCTTGAGGGGAATTATTTTCCTGTGTTTATTACTGATAGTGAACGTACATATATGACTGTTCGGTATTATGAATTTCGCGTGTATTTTTGATGATTTGTTGACAGCAACGGCAAAGGCAAATAACAGAAAATGATCTTTTCATATGATCTATAATATCGTTCAAGGTGTTTGATGATTTAGTACCGTCCCAAAATATTTTTTTTTCTCTAATTCCAACTATCTGTATAAAAATACTGATGGTGTCAAGCAATGAATTTTCATGTGGGTCCCAATATACTCTTCATGCAGGGATCTGTATGAAAAAAGGCATCGTGTAAAACTCCTATGAGTGTGTGTGATATCTAAGGCACGGTGTATCAGCCAATTTAATAATCGCTTCAATTTAAGCGGGCTAAATCTAAATCTACGGCTCAAAAATGCTAAGCATTTCAAAGCTTATATTTACGTAAATAATAACTTATTCATCTAATAAGTAATCTATGTTTATATGTAATTTCGAAGCCTCGTATGTCCTTCATAATGTATCACTCCCGCGATTATGGTATATGTCAAAAGACACTCTTACTCCAGTGAAATGATCTCATCATCTATATC
The DNA here is from genome assembly GCA_917563855.2 of Limnephilus lunatus. Lineage (NCBI taxonomy): Eukaryota > Metazoa > Arthropoda > Insecta > Trichoptera > Limnephilidae > Limnephilus > Limnephilus lunatus. Next base: position 2,439,605 of record OU830600.1, on the reverse strand, counting down.
CGTTTATTACCAGAACTGTGGTGGTATTAGGACCAAAACTCAGGGACTACTAATTAATATATTATAGAATAACTACGACGTTATAGTTCTAGTTGAAACGTGGCTTGTAGCAAGTGTAAATACGGCTGAATTCATAGATTCGCGATACACGGTGTTCCGACGAGATAGGGACCGTACACATACTGGTAAGATGGACGGAGGCGGTGTACTGGTAGCAGTACGCAAAGAGCTCGCAGCTTCCCGGCTCGATGACTTGGAAAACAGTCAAATCGAACAAATCTTCGTATCTATTCCGGTAAAGTCTTCCAATCTCATCATATGTGCAGTATACATACCTCCTGTCTCGCCACCAACGTTTTATGATATTTTCTCCAAAAACCTGGAATCTGTATTCTCATCTGAACCAAATAATATGTTTTGTGTACTGGGAGATATGAATCTACCTACTCTTACTTGGTCATTTTCCGAAGGCTGCAGTCAAGGTCTCGCCTCCTCAAACACGGCTGCATCGCAAACTTTACTTCAAACAATGGCATTGATGAACTTGTTCCAATATAATTGTATACCTAACCATAATGATAAATACTTAGACCTCATATTCTACAGTCACGAAACAAATGTTACACGTAGCAATGACCCTCTGCTTTCAGAGGACAGACACCACCCAGCCCTTGAATTTGATATATCCTCCGTAATTCAACCAAAAATCAAAAACAAAAAAGAGCGTAGGCGCAATTTCAGGAAAGCCGATTATGCTCAGATTAATAATGACATTAATTGTATTGATTGGTTATCCGAAACCGCAAGTTTATCAGCCGAAGAAGCAGTTGATCGATTCTATTTAAAAATAAATAATATAATTGATAAGTTTATTCCAGTATTGGCACGACGAAATGACAAATTTCCCATATGGTTTACTCCCGAACTTATTAGGCTATCACGGAAAAAAGATAAAGTCTGGCTCAAATGGAAGACATATAAAGGTCTTTCTGACTATCGTGAATTTTCTTTCTTACGTGCTAGATACAAAAAATTGACCAGTGAATCCCGAAAGTTATTTTTTGACAACATCGAAAGTTCATTGCAAAATAATATCAAAAGTTTTTGGTCATACATATCTTCATTAAAATCATCTGATGGTGTTACGATACGCCCCTGAAGCGAGTAAATACGAGAGCACAGAGCACAGCACAAGTCCACACGGCTCGGCCGCCGCCTCTCCCCGCCCCGTATCCTGTTTCTCCTTGCCTCTCCCCCGTGCCCTGCCACTCGGCATTTCCGCTGCGCTCGCCACAGAAGAGATCTGAGCGCCTTTGAGAACGCACGCTCCCGGCTCACTCGTAGCCGGCGGACCCAATTCAATGGGGCCGCGATGTATTATTGAAATACTTTTGAGTAGAATCAGTCTTTTGCCACTATAGTTCGGTCTATTTAGACTACGAAAGTGCCTGATGAAGCTGCCACATGAGACGAGGTTCCTGCCAACCTACATGTAAGCTGTATCTTGATTTCCTCCTTAAATGTTGTCCGTAATTCAGTGAAATGTAGGGCCCCCGCGGAAATCACGACTCGGAGAGTTTCGTTTTGAGAGAGAGTCAGAGAGAGTTAAACACTTTAGCTAGGTTTGTGTAATTTGCATTTCTTGTAATTGAATTGTACTGTAGAAACCTATGTATGTGTTTGAGTTTACAATACATGTCTAAATGATTTAACATTGTTATTATTCTGCTACGGCGGGAGGATTGTTGACCAGTGAGGATCCCGTGGGTCACCGGAGGATGGAGAAAAGTTCCCTAGCCTTGAGCTGCCCACCCCCCTGAATAGAGAGTACCATAGTCCCGCTGAGAGCTAGTCAGGGACGTGTTTTGGGCCCTGGTGTTGGTTTAGAAGCCGACATCGAGGCACCCTAACAATTGGCATCAACGTGGAGCCTGGAATTTTTTTTCTCTATCCCGGTCGCTTTGCGGGACCTTCCTTTGTCGAAATCCTTCCCGCATAACAACTATTTTGTAAACATTAATTATGCCTTGTTATTCTACAGTGAATCCTGTGAAAAAAACCACAGAAACCAATATGTAAATTAGATCCATAACGGATCTGACTGGAATTATAAATTGCATCGCAAGTTGAAACAACGGCCATTTTGAGTACCCGAAACGCCGCGAATCTGATTGCGCACGCGTCACCAAACAGCGAGCGCGTAGCAACAGCAATCCGCGCCAAATCCAACGGCCTTTGTTTCACGCGATATTCCGGATTGTGCGCGCAAATGCCTTGTTCCCGCTGATATCCTAACCGACTGTTGCTAGGCTGCGTTTTAAATCCAAACCGTTTTTTATGACTGAACCGGGATACCAACGGAAATCATTGATTCTGGAACCCCAGTTATTTTGCGAATTCCTTAATAAAAATTTCGGACTTACGTATTTTTATTATTTCTGCACAATATACCAATTGGCCCACTTGTGTCTGTCCAATTAGTACAATTTAATGTTTCTCCAAATGGACAAAATAATGACTTTCTTTCCCCATTGTACATTATAGGTACTGTTTTTTTTCAGCATAAGTGAAAGTGAATTGTGTTTTTTCCCTTACATAAGTGAAAAGTGGAATAATAATAAAGCCAATGACTGATTCCATGAATAAATAAAACAATTTTAATATGGTTGGATGCAATAAACCCCATATTCAGTCATTTTCATTCGGAAGTTTGTCCTTTATTTGCCAGAAATGTGCCTTTTGTGAACTTTAGTGCCTTTCTCAGTGCAAAGTGTTTTGTGAAAATAAAAAACCTGTTTTCTAAAGGTCAGTCCTGGCAAAATTTTTCTAAAATAAATAAATACTTGTGAATTTCACAGTTTTCTCAAAAGTGGTCAGTGAAATACAAAAACCTTTACCACTAAGGTCTTTCCACGCAAAATTTTTTCTCGTCTGCCTCTCCTTGACAAGAATTCTGGTGTCATGTATACAAAACACATTTGGAAGTGCCAACAGTGATCACCAAGTGAAAAGTGCCTCACAAAAAATTAATTTTTGCGCTTTCTAAAGGAAACCCCTGGCCAATTTTTTTTCTTCTCCTCACCACCCAGGAAACTCGCAATGGAGGACAAGCAAGCTATTACACCATCCAACTTGGGTACCATTCCCAATGTGCATAGTTTATCCAAAGCCCACTTACAAGCTGCTTTAAGGGATAGAGGACTCTCGCCATCAAGCAAATCTAAATCTACATTGAAGGCATATGCACTTTTATTCAACAAAAAGTACATTAGGAGAATAAATCTCGCCCCCTCCAACGAAAATAATTCATGTTCGGCTACGCAAGTTTTGGATAATCTTGACAAAGAACCTACGCCGCATGTAATGATAAAACAGGACGTCGCACCCATCTTGACACAAGATAAAACTTACGATTTATCCTCTTGGAAAGTCAAATATAATGGCGTCTCCGATGTGCTGGATTTCATTGACCGTATTGAAGAAACGGCTACAATCAAAAACATCCCATTCGAGATTCTACGGAGAAACTTTATAGAACTCATCTCCCCAGAATTAATTCCGTGGCACCGCATCCAAAAGACTAAATGCAAAGATTGGAATAAACTCAGAGCTGCCCTAATCTCTAGCTTTGGAAAAAAGGAGGCCCAGCACCGGATCAAACTATCTCTACTATCTATTAAACAACTAGTAGATGAACCTGTGGCTACATTCATAGAAAGGGCTGAATCCATCAACATCAAGCTTTCACATCCTGTTCCGGAAGCTGAACTATTACCAGTCATAACTGATGGCCTTTTAAGCAAATACGAGAACATCATCACCTCACAGAAAATTGCATCCCTGGCCCAGCTAAACGAAGTCTGCCTCCTCCTGGAATCGTACCAGGATAGGAAAAACATAAAGAATGTGTCGAATAATGTGGTTGTGCCAAGCCGTTCGTCTGGTTTAAAGCCAGAATTCGACAACAAAAAAGTGTGCTCCTTTTGCAAAAAAGTAGGCCACCTGGCCGCTACTTGTTTCAAGCAAGCAAGACTTCTGGAATCCAAGGAACCCCGAACCTCCAAGAGACACCACTCTAGGGACCGCTCTCCTCCACGCGACGAACTGCGCAACATTTTTAAGAAATCAAGGCACAATGCAGAAAGGTTACAAAACCCAAGCGATGTCAGACCTCAGGTGGATTTCTCCAAGCCCCCACCAAATTTCTACATGAAGAGGCCAAAAAACTAAATAATAACCTCTCAGGTACCCATTCTGAACCAAGGTCTAAAGAATGGACTGATTGGTTATCACACATTAAGTATTTTAACCAGACCTTAAATGTTTCCTCGGTTTGTTGCAAACAAGCTAAAGATGGGAGACCCTATGCTCTTTTCTCTGTTAACAATGTGCCCTTTTCCGGATTACTTGATAGCGGTGCATCTGTCAGCTGTCTTGGCAACAATGCTCACCTGCCTTTTGTTAACAGTGATTTTAAAATTTCGCCACAAACAACACACCTGACGACTGCGGATAATGTTTCCCAGCCGGTCATCGGTACCCTTGCACTGCCAATTAATTGTAACAATAAAATAATTACAATCAATTTTCTAATAGTGCCCTCTATATCCCAGAATTTCATCCTTGGCGTTGACTTCTGGAAGGCTTTTAACGTTGCTCCCCAAGTATTTAATACTCTTGGCAAAACCTCCACTGCTGCTCAAATTAGTGAGATCCGCACAATAATACCTCACGAAAATTTAAGCACGGACCAAGCTCTCCAACTAAAGGAAATGGTCAATAAATTCGAATCAATATCTTTCGAAAAATGTGGATTGGGTTTGACAAATTTGGTAGAACACCACATTAAAACCAATGGCCCACCCATAAAGCAACGTTATTACAACTTAGCCCCCCAAAAGCTTAAACTTTTGGAAAAAGAACTTGATGAAATGTTAAAAATGGGTGTGGTGGTTCCCAGCAGAAGTGCATGGACCAACCCAACTCTTTTGGTTTCTAAAAAAGATGGCTCCGCACGTTTCTGTCTCGACAGTAGACGTTTAAATTCTTGTACGGAAGCTGACGCATACCCCTTACCTTACGTCCACGCGACCTTAGACAAACTGCGCAACGCCAAGTTCATCTCCTCTGTTGACCTAAGCAAAGCTTTTTGGCAAATACCTTTGGACGCAGAATCGTGTGAAAAAACTGCTTTCGTTGTACCTGGTAGGGGAATGTTCCATTTTAAAAGATTACCCTTTGGTCTAAAGAACAGCCCCGCCGAATTACAAAGACTGATGGACAAACTCTTCGGTCCTGAAGTCGATAACAGCCTGTTTTGTTACCTTGACGACCTCATCATCGTCAGCGACACCTTTGAAAAACACCTATTAATGTTGGAAAAGGTTTTTCAACAACTCAAGTTCGCTGGTTTAACCATCAACTTGAAGAAGTCTGAATTCTGTAAGTCCCGTTTACGTTATTTGGGATTCATTGTCGACGAAAAAGGTCTAAGAACAGACCCCGCTAAGGTGGAAGCCATGGCAAATTTCCCCCGACCCAAAAACGCGAAAGAAGTCAAAGGTTTCCTTGGACTTGCAGGTTACTACAGAAGATTCATCAAAGACTTTTCCACAATTGCAGCCCCCTTAAATAAAATTACCGGCACCCGTAAAGGTGTCAGCAACTTCCGATGGTCTGCTGAAACTGAAGAAGCGTTTACAACTTTAAAAAATGCCCTTCAAAAAGCCCCCGTTCTGAATTGCCCGGATTTTGCACTCTCTTTTACCCTCCACACGGATGCCTCCAACGTAGGAATCGGTGGAGTCCTAACTCAAGAATTCCCAGATGGCGAACACCCTGTAGCGTATTTTTCCCGTACACTAAATAAACACGAGAAAAACTACGGAATTACCGAAAAGGAGTTATTGGCTGTATTGGATTCTGTTCACCATTTCCGCGGTTACATAGACGGTAGCAAATTTACTGTAGTCACAGACCATAGTAGTTTGAAATGGTTGATCTCTTTAAGTAATCCCTCCGGTAGACTCGCTCGTTGGGCCTCCCGTTTGTCTCAATTCAATTTTGATGTTGTACACCGTAAAGGCGCGGACAATATTGTTCCTGACGCTCTTTCAAGAATTGAATTGGCTTCATTAAATGTTGACACAATTGCCCCCCCTCCACCCACAAAAGATGAATGGTACTTGAAAATCTTCGAAGGTTGTAAAAATAATCAACAAAAGTTTCCTAATTTTATCATAAAAGAAGGACAACTATACCGTAATTGCAAGGCACCACTATCCATCCTCGAAGATTACTCTTGGAAACTTGTCGTTCCCCTCGAAGGAAGAGAACAAATAATAATTGACAATCAAAGTGCTCCCGACTCTATACACCCAGGAACTTTCAAGACGTATAAAAAGATTTCCTTGAAGTATTACTGGCCTGGTCTTTTCAAACAAATTCGCAATTACATCTCTAAATGTGAAACTTGTAAAGCTTATAAACATAGCACGGCAGCACCTGCCGGCCTAATGGGTAACCCCAAACGCGCCGACAGACCCCTACAGTCATTGTCAATGGACCTCGTCGGACCTTTTCCTCGAAGTTATGCCGGACACATGCACATACTTAGTGTAGTGGATGTTTTCACCAAATTCTGTTGGATCTTCCCTTTAAAAAGAGCCAACGCGTCCGCCATCATCAAACTTCTGGAAAAACACATTTTTATACCTTACGGAACACCCAGAACCGTAATTGTTGATAACGGAAAACAGTTTATTGCCCAGGAATTCAAAGAATTTCTTGCCAAATACGGAATCAAGGACATTTATTATAACACCTTGTACACTCCCCAAAACAACACTGTCGAACGTTACAACCAAACAATCAACACAGCTCTAGCTATTCTAGTTGATAAAGACCAACGCACTTGGTGTAAAAACCTAGATAAAATTTAGGCCGCTATGAACAACACTGTTAACCTGGCCACTGGTTACACACCTTTCTTCTTAAAACACGGTATGGAACAAGTCGTCCATGGTTCTCTACATAGGGACACAAACTTTCCTACGTCATCCGCCACCACAAGCAACCCTACCGCAGACTATGCCCATCGCTTGGAAGAACTGTCGGCCATTTACAGTGAAGTCACTGATGCTTTGCTCCTGGCTCACCAAAAGAGTGCGGACAGATATAACTTACGTAGAAAACATGTCACCTTCAATACAGGAGACATAGTTTGGAGAAAGAACAACACACTTTCCCAAGGAGCCATGTATTTCTCTGCTAAGCTGGCACCACGTTTCGTGAAGGCCAAAGTCCTAAGGAAAATATCAGACCTAGTGTACTCCTTGTCTGACTCATCTGGAAAGCACATTGGTAATTACCACATTAAGGACATTGTAAAGTCTGGAAGTGAGGAGTCAAGTAAAACTGCCCCCACTATCTCAGCAAACGTAAAATGATCCAGTATGTATCACATTTTTTTTGTAAGCTTACAGAGTCTTACTACGTCAGGCGTGTATTGTGTCAATCACATGCCCATCGTTTCGTAAATGAAACAAGTTGTAAATTATTTTGTAAATTAATGCGTACTCTCCTTGAAGTTACTTTCAAATGTTGTTTTTGCACTGTTTTTTCTTTCCCTCACGGCAATTTTTTCTTTTATTTTTTTCACCTGTTCTAAAACTGATCACTTTGGAACGGAGACACTTTTCGAGTTTCAATGTTTGGGAAGTCGCGAGCCCATTTATTGTCTCAACACGTACACTACGCAATGTTCATGCCACGTCATACCCTGCCTTGTCATGTAATTTTGTAATTTTTCTCCTATTTTTTTGTTGCATTTTTGTCGTGTGGAAAGGAACTTTCTCACCTGTTTATTTTGTTCATGTAAAGTAGTTGACAATTGCCCATCGGCGTGTCGTTCTAGAAGTCGGGTTTTGTAAATTCCAAAGTGTTAAATTCCGACTCAGAACCAGTTAACTATTTTTACAATTTTTCCTTTTATCTTGTTCATCATGAGTTGTAAAACCTTCCGAGGTATCTCTAGCATGAAAATCAAACAGTGGTTACTTACATAGTCGCCCCTCGTGTATATAAGTTTTTTTCAATTTTTTCCTCTTAAATTAAAAATTGATGGCGTCCTACCCAAATTCATGCTCTTGTACCAAAATTGGATATCGACACGTCCATTTTGGAACTTGTATTTATAAAACCAATGATTGGTCTTTATAACCCTGTATATAAATCAATTTGGCTCGTTTCAACTAAAGTACGTAAAACCGAATCATCCGGTCTTTGGTTGTTATAACAAAGCCACTGCCTTTTGTTATTTTATTTTTTTTGCTTGTACGTTACGTATGTCTTATATGACACGTTTCAACCCTACGAGATAGGTTAAATAAAACCTTATGGTTATCCTGATTTTGGAATTCACAACTTTTAGGTGTTCATTTAACCAAGTATTTGCAACCCAAATTGCACATAACCTGGTATGTTTGTAACTGCACAAAGGGTATGTAAAACCGTAATTGGTCCCTTTTCTTTGGTCTTCCTCACTGCAGGTTGCCACAACAGACAGTATGTAAAACCATTATAGGTCTGTCTTTGTTTTAAATACTTGGTGTAAGTAGAATTATACTCTGCCATCACCCTTGTATTTTGTAACACATGAAGTAGCATCAAATTGTCTATCTTCTCTGTCGTACGCTCTTGGGCTACGGAGTTAGTTAATCTAACGAATCTTTATAAAATGTGTTAAAATCAAGCATCATTAACGTTTATTGTGTTGTATTTAAACGTAACCCTGTTACATTATAGGAGAGATCCTTAGAACATCCACCGTCATAGGAGAGATCCTTAGAACACCCACCGTTATAGGAGGGATCCTTAAAATACCTGCCACGATACGAGAAGTTCGTCATAATCACTTTTGCTCATAGCTAAATGTTATTGAGTTGGTCGTGTGACATATTTGTCATGAGTACCACCCTTTCTGTACAATCTATTTTGGTCGTGTGTCATTCATTTGTCATGAGTACCGTTTTTGTATTTTGGTCGTGTGTCATTCATTTGTCATGAGTACCGTTTTTGTATTTTGGTCGTGTGTCATTCATTTGTCATGAGTACCGTTTTTGTATTTTGGTCGTGTGTCATTCATTTGTCATGAGTACCGCTTGTATGTATAATTGTGTACAACCCTTGTACACGAGACGTGGAGACGTTAAAACACTTACCGTGATTCGTGCGAACGACATAATATCGGCCTTGCCATCTTCTTTAAGAGGCATTGTATAAACTCTTGACTTCTGTCTATAATTGAGTTTTATCTTGTATGTACTTACATGTTCTTATACACTATACGTGGAGACGTTAAAACACTTACCATGAGTCGTGCGAACGAAATAATATCAAACCTTTTGTGTGCGATCTACGAAATGTAGTCCACAACCCTTTGTTGTCATTCAACGCCAATGCCCGTGGACCTCCTGTTTTTTTACTTCTTTGCAAAAAGGAAAGAAGCCCAGGAGTATCTACTATCCCAAAAGGACTAGTTTGTAGCTTCACTGCTAACTATGGGGCATAGTGCTGTGGGAGTTAATCGATTGAGCACAAAACCACCCAACTCGTTGTCTGGGGAACGGATAAGAAAACCCCCAGGTTTGTGAAATTGGAGCAAGGGTCTGTCTTTTCTCACAATCACGCAGGAGTTTTTAAAATGACCCCTAATCTTTTGCCCAATACACGCAAAAGATTAGTCTCTTTGTTAATGTGTATTCAAATTTCTCCTCATCCTTTTAACAATTGTAAAGAGTCAGGAAATCTGCTGGTTGATCATGTTTCATTCTCACATGGAGTTTGAAGTGGAAATTAGTCCAGTCTCTAGCAAGTTTCGTCACTCAACTCCTTTCCTTTTCCTTTCCTTTCTCCTCACCATCATGTTCTCAGGTATATGTTATGAAGAGGAAAATCTGTTGTTAACCATAATTCGCCCTCACTGGGAGTGCGAATTGGTAAACTAACCAATTATCAGCAGGCTTTCTCCCTCACTCTCTGCATATGTCTCACCTTTTGTTCTTTTTCTCAATTTCACGAAACACATTCATGAATGTTGGATATGTACGATATGCACTTGGCGTACCGTCTGTCTCCTTTTGACAACCTTTATTCATGAATTGGTTTCTCTGCTTTTACCGTGACTCATTCACGACTTCTTTGTCTTGTTCGTTGAAATTCTACAAAAATGTTACCACCTTTATGTTAACATAGGCCATGGAAGGCCGGTTGTTTTTTAACCAAGACATATTGTCACTCGGCAAACGCCAAGTCATCCTGGTAAAGGAAAATGTTCATGTAATCACAATTTAGTTAGAAAACTCTCTCTTCGTCACTCTCTGGGTCGGTGGTTAAAACTTCGTTTATTTCATTATCTGGACACATTTTGTTTCTCTCCAAACCTTTTCTTCATTGGTCCCTAGGCAGGTAAACTTCAAGAATTTTGCTCTAATAATAATTTCTCCCGGATTAAAAAGAAGCCCAGGCTCCACTTCCTGACAGCACGCGCTGTGGTTACTAGGTCCCTCCTGCTGCCATTTTTCTACGCATTTGTTCCTGAAAGCACAGACCATACCGCCCATATGTATGTTGTTTTGTCGTGCCACAGCAAGTTGAGTTGTCCCACTATACATTATGACACTCTGAACCACCTTTTGGGCACGCTAGCTCCTAGGTTTGTTCTTACTCTTGCTATCAATGCCAACCATGTCGTCTCTTGCGCTGTCATGCAGTGACGCATATATCGTCATGTGTAAACCATCATTACCTTGACTTCCAGTATTCGCTGAATGCGTACCAATACAAGTTATGTTGAGCTACATTATGCTTCAATAACCATTATATACGATCCGTGTTTACCTTAATAACACTTTAGGATTCGTACTGGTATGTCTGCAGACACTGGATTCTCCTCCTCAATGACCTCTGTAACCATAGTCGCGGCACAGCAACCACAGTCTCCACTTCATGAACTTCGACGTCTTCGACAAAACCAAGTGTTTTCTAAGGCCCAAGTGTACTTTTGAGTGTTATCTCAAAGGGGTCTGATTACAGTGATAATGTAATCCTTAGAATCTGTGAAACCACGTCCTCCTCTTCGAAATTCTCCGAAACCAAACAAATCCACGCTTCGCAAACTTAGCTCCCAGACCAATGAAACTTTAGAATCACACAGGCATTTTTGTTCTTGTTTTTTTGTTCTTCGATTGTACAAATATGAATTGTTATTTTTCAATTGCATAACCATGTATTGTTATTTTGTTCAATTGCATAACCATGTATTGTCATCTTTCAATTGCATAATCTTGTATGTTGTTTCACACCATGTACTTTCACCAAAACTGTTCTTTTCCAAACATTGTATGTACCCCTCACCCATTCCCTACAAACATTGTGACCTAAACTATAACATAAATTGCATGTTCTAGCTAGGCATCTCTCAAGCAACGAATCTCTCAAAAACCCCAATGAAAGTTTAAGAGGATTTTTTTTCCTACAGCTCCATTGCCACGTCGCTTTTTTTCCAAGCGCGGGGGGAAGTGTTACGATACGCCCCTGAAGCGAGTAAATACGAGAGCACAGAACGCAGCACAAGTCCACACGGCTCGGCCGCCGCCTCTCCCCGCCCCGTATCCTGTTTCTCCTTGCCTCTCCCCCGTGCCCTGCCACTCGGCATTCCCGCTGCGCTCGACAGAAGAGATCTGAGCGCCTTTGAGAACGCACGCTCGCGGCTCAGTTGTAGCCGGCGGACCCAATTCAATGGGGCCGCGATGTATTATTGAAATACTTTTGAGTAGAATCAGTCTTTTGCCACTATAGTTCGGTCTATTTAGACTACGAAAGTGCCTGATGAAGCTGCCACATGAGACGAGGTTCCTGCCAACCTACATGTAAGCTGTATCTTGATTTCCTCCTTAAATGTTGTCCGTAATTCAGTGAAATGTAGGGCCCCCGCGGAAATCACGACTCGGAGAGTTTCGTTTTGAGAGAGAGTCAGAGAGAGTTAAACACTTTAGCTAGGTTTGTGTAATTTGCATTTCTTGTAATTGAATTGTACTGTAGAAACCTATGTATGTGTTTGAGTTTACAATACATGTCTAAATGATTTAACATTGTTATTATTCTGCTACGGCGGGAGGATTGTTGACCAGTGAGGATCCCGTGGGTCACCGGAGGATGGAGAAAAGTTCCCTAGCCTTGAGCTGCCCACCCCCCTGAATAGAGAGTACCATAGTCCCGCTGAGAGCTAGTCAGGGACGTGTTTTGGGCCCTGGTGTTGGTTTAGAAGCCGACATCGAGGCACCCTAACAATGGATACCCTGCTGCTATGTCCTTCGAAGGACGCAAATCTAATGATGCCCAGGAAATTTGTAATATGTTCTCTGAATTCTTCAAGTCAACATTCGAACCCTCCTCTATCAATGACACAATTAACATCGACCAACTTGAAGCAGTTCAGGACTCTGGACTTGCGCACATTAACACCGTTGAACTAACGGAAAAAGAAGTGCAATCGAGTTTAAAATCACTAGATATTAACAAGGGTGCGGGTCACGATGGAATACCGGCGTTTTTTCTTAGATCTACTGCATCGTCATTGTGTGTGCCGCTCACCATAATATTTAATAAATGCCTGAGTGACGGGGTTTTCCCTGATAGGTGGAAGTTGGCCTATATTATACCGGTCCACAAGGGTGACTCACGTCACAGAGTGGAAAACTATAGACCAATATCCATTCTCTCGGCGATCCCTAAACTTTTGGAAAGACTTGTCCATGATAATATATATCCCCAGCTTGCCGCCAAAATTACAGAGCAACAACACGGGTTTGTAAAAGGCAAATCTACCATGAGTAATTTACTCATTTATGCAAATTTTTTATTCAATAGCATGGATCGAGGCCACCAGGTAGATGCAATATATTGCGACTTCAAAAAAGCTTTTGACAAGGTTGACCATCTTATTCTTATTCAAAAAATTATATACAACGGAATTAGGGGTAACTTATTACGTTGGTTTGTCTCGTATTTAACAAAAAGACAGCAAGCTGTATCATTACGAGGACATACTTCTAAGTGGGAACCAGTTACTTCTGGCGTGCCACAGGGGTCAATCCTGGGTCCGCTATTATTTATACTTTTTATTAACACCGTTACTAAATGTTTCATGCATTGTTTATTTCTTTTGTACGCTGATGACATAAAAATATTTGCCATTGTGAGAAATTTAAACGATTGTCTGCTCATCCAAAGCGATTTAGTAAGGTTCGAAGCATTTTGCAATGAAAACAAAATTTACCTAAGTTACAACAAATGTAAACAAATAAGCTTTACTAAAAATCACAACGCTATCATACACAATTATTGTATTGGTAACTATTTACTCGAGCGCGTTTACTGTATAAGAGATCTAGGCATACTTTTTGATTCCAAACTACATTTCGATGCGCACATTGAGAATATTGTGAATAAAGCTTACTGCATGCTAGGATTTGTCATCAGAAACAGCCGCGAATTTCGAAAACCTGAAACCTATCTTCTTCTTTACTACACGCTGGTCCGTTCTCAACTTGAATACTGCTCCTCCATATGGACTCCACTTTACGGTATCTATAAAGACAATATTGAAAGTATTCAAAAGAAATTTTTGCAATGCCTCAATTACAGAATGAGCGCACCTAAACGGGGGTACATAAATATGCTCTCAAATTATAACGTCTCTACTCTATCTAACCGGCGAACATACCTTTACCTCATGACTCTATATAAAATCTGCAACAACGTTATTGACTGTCCTGACCTACTGAAACTAATAAACTTCAAAATACCACCCAGAGTAACAAGGCTTAACGACTTATTCCACATTAGCCGGACGCGTACAAATGCTGGTGTCAGGGATCCAATCAGAAGAATGTGCGAATTGTTTAATCGAAATCAAAACCTCAAGGATTCCGACTTATTTTTCGACACACGCAGTTCTTTTAGTAGAAAATTGAAGGCTGTTTTCCTACAAAGTATAATAACTTAGACATTACTTGGCTTATAATTTTAACTAATTCTCTTTTTTTTTAATTTCTGTATAATATTATTTTTTATCAATATATATGTTTTTGAACTTACCATCAAATTTTTTCCAAAGATAATTTGTAAACTTTTATAGGGTTATTGCGCACTTTTTTCATCTCTCTATTTGTAAAATAATTTTCTCATATTTACATACTTCTTTTCCATATTTATAAGTAAAAATATTTGTATATTTTTTTTATTTTATCTGCTGTTAATGTTAATTCGTGAGAAATAGTTTGGGTGCAGGTGAGTTCTCTAGTTATTGTTTTGTATATTATTGTTAATTGACATCTGTATCTGTATTTTCTCCTAAATAAATAAAATAAAATAAAATAAAAATAAAATATTTGAATACTTCACGCCGAAATTTTTCAAGTACATATTCATTGAGCCAATGCCAATGTCTGATAGGGGATTTTAAAAGAGTCAACGTAACGACAGTTTGTTTTTAGCGGTTATTAATAGTGCACTGACTCCACCATGCTGATTGAAGTAGGGAACATTATCAAAAATTAACTCGTAAATTAATCCCGCCTTAAAATAAACTGCCGTCGTTTTTGAAATATCGCGGTCAATCCATCGCGATTTCGCAGCGCATAGAGACGTCTCGTGAAGATGGTAGTAGAGAGCATAGATTTATCACTCATGCAAACATTATATTTGTTTTTCAAAGAAAAAAGAAACACGTTCCTCTATTAAATTCATAGACAATACACGTAATATTGGTGACATCTAGGTTTTCAACCTAAATAAGGATTTCCTTCCAATCTGTGCTAAGCTCGATATTCCAACCAAGCCGAGCTTATAACTAACTGATATACCTGGCCTAAGTATAACTTGATACCTAAGCCCTTGTCATATTCCTATTGTAAACCTCACAGGTGTTAGCGAGGTCCCTTGTTCAGATTATACAGAAGTCAAACTGTCACTTTGTCAGTTATACTAATCTTAGTATATTTTTGAATAATGTTGAATGTGTCGACTGTAGGTTGCGCCCACCTGTGGAATCTGGGAGATCTAAATACGTTCAGGAAATGACGGATCTATGGAACTTTCCGTTTCTTGATTAAATACGGATATAATATTAAAGTAGAAGAGTTTTTAAAGTATAGAATCAAAGTTTGGAGTTATTAATTAATTGTAACGCCGGCCGGCATGGTCTGGAGGTAAGGCTCTGGTCTCGCAATCTGAGGGTCGCGGGATCGAAACTCGGCGTGAGTAAATACATTTTATTTGAATAATTTGTGTTTCTTCACAATCATTAATTCATTAAAAATAAGTATAAGTAGATAATTTATGGCACGTTCCAGAGTGGAAGATAATCTTAGTATCGCCGTGTATTCAGAATTGAAAAGATGCTTAAAATGGCATTAGCCGTGTTTGGAAATCAGTTCAGAATAGCGAGGTAACCTCCCTCCCCTTCATCTGCCCCGTATCCTTCCCCTCCCCACTATTTTCAGTCTCAGATTACCCAGTTGGTGATGCGGTTAAAAAGAAAATAAATTAAATTTCCAATTTTGAAAATGACAATTAAAATATTTCCCAGATAAAAGAGATATATATAAGATTTATTTTCCAACCAAAATGAATTTATACAAAGGGCATGTAAATACTATAATAATAAACTTGCACATATAGACACACTTGCTGACATATTCACTGCTAGTTACTGTCGTTACAGAATTTCTTTATTACATTCTATGTAGGTGCGAATAACACATATTCATGACTAAATTCATTGTACCTAATATTATTATATTACTTGCGTGGCAACTTTCCCTTATCCCTCTCCTCCCCTTACCCGTCCCAACCCAAATACCTATTTCGCAGTCTATTTAAGTATTGTTTTAATTATTTTATTATTGTTTATAACATGTTTATCACTTGTTGACTTAACATCTGTATTATTATTTTTTTTTAAATTGCTGCTTAGTTCTGTTTTTATTTTTTCTGTTTTTCTTAAATTTTCTAGTTTACATTCAGTTACTTTTATGTTTCTAAATACCTATCTGTGAACATTAATAATTGGTCTGTTTTTTTGCCATCCTCTTATGTATATTTTATTACTATGACTGTTTATGTTCCTTAAATAAATAAATAAATAAATAAATAAATAAATTTATCAGTCCAGTTAGGAGTTATACCGAGCCGAACCCTCTGATATGAAAACATCTGGAGTCGGTGAATTATTTTCCCATATGGTCTCTGGTAGATTGAAAAGTTGTTCTTGTATTGTTTTGTATTTATTATACTTATATAGTGCACTTACATAGCGTGGATTGACTAGATCAGGGTTTCCCTAACTGTGTTCCGCGGAACCTGGACAGGGGTTCCGCGACAATTTGTCGGAAGAATATCATTTAATATTATATAATGTACACATATTCATATTTCAACACTACTGAAATTATTCACAAAAAAATATTATTTGTATAGATGTTTTACAATAGTTCTTAAGGTAGGTACTACACCCTTCCAGGTACAGATATTAAGCTTTATGAAAGTTGAAAGAGCCGTTTATGCTGTTATTACAGTAGATCTTCATTTTACATACAAAACAAAATCTCTGAAATATATAACTGTGCTGCGTAATACTGTGATAAGAGTTAATAATATGAATATCTGTGCGATGTGGAAACAATAAAAACCGGATAACTGATCTGCATTTGTTTCACGAAATTTCAGTTCCCATGGAACCCAACAATATTTTTTCAAAACCTGAAAGTAAAAAAATTTAAAAATCAATCAGTACTACACCCATGTTAGCTATTAGTCGAAGTATAAAGCGCATGGTGCCGTAAATTTTGATGAAAAAATGAAAAAAATATATAATTTTGGATTTCATCGGTTCAATCTAATCATTTTGATTGTATTCCTGTCTTTTTTAATTTCTTTATGTGAATACCCCTCAATAGTCCCCCAACTGCTCCCGTTTGGGGCCAGTGAGACTACGATATCCCCAACTAGGGTATATTGTGAGGCTGAGGGTAAGGAGATGTAGAGAGGAAGGTGGGGAAGTACCTGGCTATTCAAATCTGGTCACCAAACACGGCAAAAGCCATTTCAAGTAACATTTTAATTCTGAATGGTGGTCTTGCACCAGGGCGATACTAATAGTATCTTCCACTATGAAACGTGCCGCAAATATACTAAATATTATATGAATTAATAATTAATATATGAATTAATTGTGAAATAACAGAAATTAACAAAAAAAATTTATTTGCGCACGCCGGGATTCGATCTCCCGACCTTTGGATTGTGAGTCAAGAGCCTCACCCCTAGAAAACGGTAATCCTACGTTTGAATAAATTAAATTTTAAAGTATTTGAAGAGGTTTTCAAATAATTTTAAGAATACGTACATATCCTGAAAACAACACTTTTACAATAATTTTCCGAAAACTGGTAAGGACGATTCATGGGTTTAGAAGCCATTACCTGTGACAGCTAAATCAGTAGGCTTAAGCGCAAGTGAGTATGAAAATCTAATTGATTTAATTTGTGACTCTGACAAAAATACAAAGACCAACCTTTAAATGATTTTAGGGCGAGTTTGTCAGAAGAGGACCCCAATAAATCAAAACAAGCTATTATTGTATTACTTCCGTTTTTACAACCTATTTATGAGAAGCGGGATTTTATAATTATGCTGCAACGAAGTTAAAGTGCAGGAACAGGCTCGACGCCACATCAGATATAAGATTCCAACTTAGCAATATTGTGCCTGACATCAAGAAGATATGTAATTCACGGACTCCAAATCGTGAAAGTCATTATGTGCTTTATTTATTCCAGTTTGTTTTTTTTCCATCTTTGTATATACTAAATAATGGGTTTAATAAAATAAATAAGAAAATTGCTATTAGAAATTACACAACCTAAAAACTAACCTAAGTGTTCCGTTAAAATGTACTGGTTTGCAAAGTGTTCCATTGCAGAAAAGTTTGGGAAACCCTGGACTAGATGATCGTTTGTGGAAAGGTGTGTCTAGGGGTTTAGTTTTTCCTGCGGGGAAGATTTAACTCGGACATAAAATCTGAAGCATTAAAAATAAATTATAAGTAGGTGTCTACTTTGTCGCTTATCTGAATTTTTCTATACAAACTTAAAACTGAAATTCAAAGCAAATTTGAGTTCATTGAACGTGAATAATTTCATGCAGGAATAATAGAAAACCGTATCATCATCATCAACAAGACTACATCACACACAACCAATGAATGACAATATAGATTATAGACAATAAAAAAAACCCTAAGAAAGGACTTCCAAACGGTTATACAAAAATGGCGGCCAAGATGGAACCAACATTTATTACTTGTCATATAAATTAAATAATAACACCATTTTTTACAACCGTTTGGACAGAACGTTCGGTAAATATTTTTGGATCGGTTGCCAAGTCCTTATCTTAGGTATTTTGTTTAGTCATAGCTGTTAGTTTCCAGCATTCATCCTTGTAACTTTTTTCAAAATTATAATTCCTACCCACAAAATAATTTCTTTTCCTACCTACCTTATGCCGACTAAATACAATCATGTATCAGCGTGTTTAGATGAAAATTAAATATCTTCCTGTCAACACATATTGTGAGTGTTGAATATGGAGCCTTTGTTCGACTGTTTCAAAACAGATAAGAACCATCATGAGCTCGCGAGTTCAGTTGTGAATGGGATGAACAAGCGGAATTAGACAAGCGAAGGAAGAAAACAGGGTAAGTCGGAAATCCTTGATTATCACCGTTCCTTCTGCTTTGTGGGTATCTTTTTTAAGTCCCCAAAAATAGCAGACAACCAAAATTAGTATATTGGATGATAAAATGTTTAAAGATGATACAAGACTTAAAAAAATATGATTTCACTATTTGTTTTTTGATTTTCCTAAATTGTAATAACTGATTCCGTGTAATTTAATAGAAATATTATTTTAATTAATAATAACGTTTAAATCAGGTATCGCACAGCAATACTTTGATTTCAGTGGCAAAGACAGGATTAAGAACTCGGCGTACATTGATACATCGCCTGAAAAAGGGCATATTATTATCACCAACGCCTTCAAATGAAAGCTTCTCAAAATGCACGATCCCTAAAAAAATAACACCTTTGAGTTTTTGCTTATTAAATAATTTAAAAGTAAAAAATTTGCTTTATCGCATTAATCGAAATTCGACAGGTCTGGTAAATTTAGAACTTAACCAACAATACCAAGATCTATAGGTACATCAAATTCACGATTGACAATCAGCGTCATTTTAAATTTTTGATACTTGAACGGTCCCATCATTACTTTTTGCTTCACAGCTTTATCACAAGCCGAAAATATATGAATAAGGCTTTAGGAAAAACATGAAGACACTTGCGGCAAAAGATGCTTGAATAGGTAAACTTAGGAGCAGAATTGTTGCTAGAAATTTAACTTTATCTAAACTAGTTGAACTTCTGATACGGTAAGTCATGACATACTTCTCAAGAAACTAGAGAAAATTGCTTTAGTTGGTTCTGCTCTTAAATTTTGTAAGCACAAACAGTCAAAATAGCAATCACTTTCCAACAAACTATGGAGTTCCGCAAGGATCAATACTAGGATCACTACTGTTCCAAATCTATATTGATGATAACGTTTCTCAATTAGACGGTGCCAATTAATTATAAAATGCAGATAATAAATTAATTATAAAATGCAGCTAAATGTTCCATTGGGATTAACATTTAGATATCTTACTATAAAATGCACAAAGAGACTTACGGAAATCTTAGATCCAAGGCCAAATCCAGGGAATATTTGCCTTTTATTTGAAGAAAAAGCCTCTGATACGGAAACTCACAATATACTTCTCAAGAAACTCGAAAAAAAGGTGTAATTAGTCCTGCTTTTAATCTATCAAAATCATTTCTTAGCAACAGAAAGCAATTAGTCGGAATAAATAATCAAAATACGAATCACCTTTCAATAAACCATGGAGTTCCGCAGGGATCAATACTCGAACTACTACTGTTCCAAATCTACATTAATGATTTAATGATGTTTAATTACAATTAGACTAAGACGGTGAAATTGTTTTGTATGCAAGTTCAATTGAAGTTAAAATTTAACCTACCTACAATTATCTCATAAGAAAGTACCGGGAATGTTTGTCTTTCATTTCAACATATACAAAAAGAAAATTCTTGCAGAATTTAGGATAAAACGACAGCAAGAATTGAGCACTTGCTCAGGTTTAATTTGCTTTATATGAACGGCCGCTAGTCTTATAACTTAGTGTCACCAAAATACCTGTCAAGAATCAATTCGACGAAGACCTGTATCATCCTCTCTTTGATCTCCTACGTACCTGATCTCATCATAATTATTATCTCCCGTGACAAGCGGTCTGTTGCAAGTTGCCCGCCACCGCCCAGTTACAGTTGACATTTGACCGTTTGACACATTTGACAGCCGTGCGCACAATAAGGTGAACAGTAGCCCTGCGCAGTAGCAGTGACAGAAGCTGCAGACTACACAGTGGTCCAGATAACATCTCGGATAAGAGAGCCGGTGGGTTCGGTTTCACCACACCCAGCAGCGGGAGGATTACCAGTGGTTTGCATATATTATACGGACAGGAGCGTATCAGGTACATGAATTTAATGGGCCTTCTGCACAAAAGTCGTTGGAATCATGATAAATTGGGGTTTTACACGGAATTTAACATCTATTCTGTGGGAAGTAATGAATAAGTGCAGGGTGGGGAAAATGTAATTTTTCATCGAATATTATCAGTGAGCTTCAAGCTCATTTCCATCTTAGCGGTTACGTAAATAAACAAAATAATCATTTCTGGGGCACCGAAAACTCGTTTATCACTCACGGAGAGCCCGCTACACCCGCTCAAAGTTACTGCGTGTTGTGCTGTTTACGCTGGAGGAGTCATCGGGCCATTGTTTTAAAACGCCACGGGCCAAACGACGACTGTGGACGACGCGCGCTATAGAGCCATGATTACCGATTTTTTTCTTCCTCAATTAGATGATTTGGGTCTGGAGATCATGTGGTTCCAACAGGACGGTGCAACGGCGTACACTGCTCGAGGCACAACCGATATTCTGAAGGAAGCATTTCCGGGTCGCTTAACCTCTCGTTTTTGTGATTTGCACTGGCCGGCCAGATCACCCGATTTAACCGTTCCAGACTTCTTTTTACGGGGTTTTTTGAAGTTGCGGGTTTACGTCAAGAAGCCTCAGACTCTTGAAGCCCTTAAGGAGAATATTCGCTAGGAATGCGAGAACCTGTCGCCCGAAGCTCTGGCAAGAGTGATGGAAAATGCCATAAAACGGACCCGTATGGTCATCAACTCTGCTGGCGGCCGCTTGGCCGATATTATTTTCTCGACTTGATGGAATAAATTCTAATGGATTAAATAAACAAATTTCACAAGCAGAACCAAAGTTTTTCATTAAAAAAAATTACAGCAAAAGAACATCGGATGATTACATTTGCCTTACCCTGTAAGTATAACAGTATCGCAATAGTAAAGGATATATAAATAGAAGGTACTTACAAATTTGCAACATACTTATATTATGAAGGATTTAGAATTTAAATAATTAGAACATTTAGGGAATTTAAATAATTTAAATAGTAAATAAAGCAAAGTATGTATAATGTGTGAAAGCGAGTACCTATAAATGTATATGCTAATAATTATTTAAGTGCGGTACGAACCTATTAAACAAAAAGGTATAGAATGTTATAAGAGATCAAAAGATTATAAGATTTTGAAAAAAAAATTAAAAAAAAACGACATTGAAGTTATTAAGTGAAGATTGAAATAAATATTGCATTATAAAGATTAGAAACTGAATAATACAAGTGTAAATGTAAGTAAAAACTAACCCTGAAGAATGCCTGTGTAAAAATAAGCCAACGTAAATAAATGCCCATGCAAAATATAAAATAAATTATATAATTAAATTTTTAAATGAAGCGTAAAAAATAAAATAAATAATTGGGTAATAAAATTATTTTTTTAAAGAACCCCCGACACATTATACAGCCACCTTCCAGTTCGTCATCAAGAGAAATTAACAGTACTAGTTAAGACGAATCTAATGAGCCCAAACTTGATGGGTTTACTAATACGCAATCCAGGGTTTCGTCTCCTACCTTCGAATTCCATCATCAGAGTAGTTCAGTGGTTCCAGCATATATTTGTTTTTCAAATATGAGGTCACTGATTATGCGTCTGAGATCCGTACCGGAGCTAACAACAATAATTAAAAGAGCTGATGACCTTGAAACGCCTGAACAGATTTTCACGAATTGTAGCTAAGAACCATCTCGATCACGTCAGCTTTCAAACAACAACAAAAACCGCATCGTAATCGGTCTATTCGTTTAGGAGCTACGAGGCCACAGACAGACACACAGAAAGACAAACTTATAACACCGCTTCTCACACGTCGGGGGTTAAAAAGGAGAAATTAAGAAAAAAAAATCAAAGTTGTGATGCACCACGTTATGTAACATTTGTAATCGAGCCGCTAACAATAACATTCCTTATGTAAATGGCGATAAGGTTTAAATTCCTGTTCCTGCCTGTGTAAAAAAAACTGATAATAAGTGTGGTTTATTTTATTTTTTAGTTCGCGCACAAAATATTTAAATGTTTCACGATCATTTTCTGAAGAACTTAATTTGCCATGTTATACAATAAAACAATGATTGTGGTTGACAACTCAGAATCATGCAATTTTAACACCCACTTGAAAATTTGTGAATAAAAAAATAAAAAATAGCCCATAACCCTAACCTAACGTAATCTATTTAACCAATTTAAATTCTTCATCACTTTTAATGACTTTTCAAAGAAGGTGTTGAAGTTGCATGATTCTGAGTTGTACTGTCACCAAAACAATAACCGAAAAGCTGTTCATAAGTAGGAGATTTTGCAGTTTGAAAACTTCTTTAGCACCGTCGTCATTTGAAACTCGATGAAAAAAGAGACAAACACATACATCTATAGGAATTAGCCTGCGAGAGAATGAGAAATCAATAAAATATTTATTTATTTGACGTGGACTCGGTACCAATATAATACGATAAATCGATGGTCCCACGCAAGTCTCCTAAGGTCTAGTAGTATAAAGCGCCTGACGAACCTCAGCGGCCATACATTCAGAGGATCAAGGATCGAAGCCCAAAAAAATGCAAAAGAAAAATATTTTAATTTTTGTAAAATCAATATCCAATTTCAAACCACTTCAAAATTAACAGGCAAAAGAATGCGACATGGAATTCTACGACAAAATATGGAATATATCATCCTTCACATTGATAAAAAAGAGTGCTTCGTAGTCTCCCCACTCTTGTCTACTTTAGTTTTCTGAAGGTTCACTTGTACCGCTTGTGAATTGCACACTCTGATTTTTTTAAATGGGCTTATAAAAGATTATATATTCGTTGAATTCAATCCCTCCCTGGTTGTGAAAATGAAATGTCATCTTAACACGTGTGGGTTGTGGATAAATACGCGTCCATTACATTGTTTTTTCATATTATAATTCCTGTAGAAGTCTTCACAGCCACAACCTAGATTCTCCCTCTGATAGCCATTGTGTCACAAGTCAAAATTCAGATGGAAGAAGCGATTCGACTTAAAAGGGAAACGTTCTGAGAATTTGAATGCTGTTTAAAACAAATTTCCGGTCAAATGATGAATCGCCTTTGCCGGATTTTAGTGAATAAAGGAAATTAAATTGAATAGGAAGAATCAAGGATTGGTCGGTGAATGAGAATACATTGAAATTATGTTTTTACTGTTGTTATTGTCCTATAGTAAGTTGAAGATTTCGACTGTATAATTTCGGGGACGCTCAAGGAAAACACTACCTGACTAAGTGAATTAAATACATTTTTTTCCATTAGCTCCACACAGGAGGCGCTGAGGAAAATAATTCCCCTCAGGGCTTGTGTCATCTTTGGGGAGATAGTAATCTGAGGGTCAGTGTGTCCAGGAGTGACGGATGTATAACTTTTAACTTTATATGCATCTATCCCTTCCATTGCGGTGCAAGGCGATGTTCCGAGAGAGTACTGCTGGAAAAGTCAAAAGGACTCTTTTCCCGACAAAGCTGATTTCAGAGTTACCTAATTGTAGTAATTACCCCACGATATACACATAGGTAGATAGATAGATAATTACACATATGACCTTTCGTTTCTAAAACATCTAAACTCCTAACATAACTCAATTCAAAGAAATATTAGCATACCCCAACGACAATAATGTTAAATTGTGAATAAATTAATAGTAAGTTCCTTCCTATTATAAATTAAGTACATATTTTGCATAAGACAATAAAACTGTAATAGAAGGTATGTTCATATGCTTGCACAGGTACAGCAGATTCCTGTGTACATTGTACGGTGGTTGGTCGTTGGCATACTGGAGTGTTCCGAAACCTCCGTCAGATGGCAGCAGATCCCCGCTGACAGATCACTTAATCCCCCTTTGACACCTCCATCTCTTGCTCCCCTGTCACTGTGCAGTGGGCACCCGGCACCGGTACTCCCATCTGAGGTACCTATATACCAATGTACCATTTTGACAAAACCTAGTTAGCCAAAGGAGTTATCTAATTTTACCTCTAAAATCATATTTATTTACCTCCGCGACGTTTTATAGGCTTATAAAAAATCATATCGGTTATTTGTTATCATAGGGGGCATCCATTAATTACGTGAGCAGTTTTTCTTCCAATCCCGACCCCACCCCACCCCCCCCCCCCCATCCCCGATAGATTAGGGCCAATTTGTATATTCTTTTCAAGTAACGTGAGATTTTACTGGACCCCCCCCCCTTTTGTGCTCACGTAATTCATGGATGCCACATACCGGTTTATTATTCATCTGATGGCCCCCGTGATCGAGGGGTAAGGCCCTTGATTAGCAATCCGGAGGACACATGGTAAAATCCCGGCGTCGCGCGTCGCCAAATAAATTTTATAAGATTAATTTGTGTTATTTCATAATGAATTCATTTTAAATAATATGTAGCACATTTGCAGCACTCTAGTAAGTATGATAATACATATCGCCCTGGTGAAAGATCACCATTCAGAATTAAAACGTAGCTTGAAATGGCTTTAGCCGTGTTTGATTCAGATCTGAATAGCCAGGTATTTCCCCACCCTTCGCCTTTCTATCACCTCCCCCTCCCCATTAGCCTCGAAACGTACCCCAATTGGGGATGCCATAGTTTCACTGGCTCTAAACGGGAGCAGTTTGGACTCTTGTGCGGTATTCAACGCGGTATATCAATTTGGTAGGCGGGTACGGGTACCGCCACCCAGGGTTTCATTCACTCAATTACTAACATCTCTGTCATAGATCATCCCAAGTCTTCGCTACGTTTGATTGCTTACACGGATGCCCGGGTTCATTGGTTGAGATTTGTTCAGGACTTGGCTACGGATTTCCGCTGCGTCGCTGGTCAGATCAGGAGAGGTCGGTCGAGGCGGACCCACTGACTTTTCCAGCCGGATTCTCTCAACTCACCGCCACTTGAACCACAATCCCGCTTGTTCCAAAAATCTTTGACTCTACAAATTTCCATAACCTGATAAGCTATTCAACTTTCAGTAACAGTTTGATCTTAAAATTTAAATATGTATCGCGATAAAGTTCCCGGCTAATCCCATCCTCTCAGGGTTGCTGCAGGTTTAGTCCCTGATGCCTGACGGGATAATCCGGGATCGCGTGGGAATCCGGGATCAGGGTAGAATCGATATCACGCACCCGGATTATATTATATCCCCTTTCTAAATAAATATCCCTAAACAGAAAGGTGTTGGGAAGACAAAAGTGGCACAATATGAGGGAAAGGGAGAATCAGCAGGCTCACCATGAAGGGATATTAGATACCCACCTATCTGCTTTCTCGGTTGATGGTAACAGGTCATTTATAATCTAATCATCTTTGTCATAAGATTATAAATGACCCGTCTTGGAATCATCTTTGTCATTACCTCATTCTTGACAGTTTAATTCACATACCAGAGGATCTTGCTGATTCTCCTCTTTCCCCATACTCACATTTAGAGGTCATTTATAATCTGAATTTATTTGAAATTTAACCACCTTTTGTAGGATTTTTTATTGATAATATGGGTAAAAGATGAAAACAACAAGCTTTCTATATTGGAATATTAAATTCTTATACATTTCTGATTGATTTTTGTTAGGTCGATGTGAAGCTTTTAACTGGTAATATAAGAGGTCATTTACAATCTGCTTTGTAAAATTACCTATATATTTATTGGTTACCGGACAACTCAGAATCATACAAAGTCAACACCTCCGCTGAAAAGTCATTTCTAATCTAATCATATTTGTCATTAGATTATAAATGACCTCTCTTGGAATCGTTTTTGCATTAACTCATTCTTAACAGTTAATTCATATGCCAGAAAATCTTGTTGATTCTCATCTTTTCCATGCTCACATTAAGAGGTCATTTATAATCTGAATTTATCTGAAATTTAACCACCTTTGTAGGATATTTTTTGATAATATGGGTTAAAGATGGGATCAACAAGCTTTCTATATTGGAATACGAGGTCGAGGTCGATTTAAAGATTTTAACTGTGTGATGAATCGCAGTGGATACGAAAATATAGTAGCTTCCACCTTACGAATGAATAAATAATAATTCAGAATTATAACGAAATCAACACACTAGCGACATCTAGCTGATTAAGTTTGATTGGGCCATGGAGACTGCAGAGATCTATAATTATTAAATTAATGTCAAGTTTTGATAAATTGAACACAGAGGGATCCAATTATAAACACTTAAGATTGATCTACCAATCTGAGAAGGGGGAGGTTACCTTTTTTCAAGACAAAGAGATGGACTTTGGACTAGACCATTAGTCTGAGATTTATGGGGTAAAAATCATCATCAACCCGAGAGATCAATACGCTTTAAGATAAACACAATCCCACGTTCGGTGCATTTGGTACAATGACCCTAATTTTAAAGGTAAATATTGAGTGCAACAGAGGAATCGACAACCGCAGTTAACGAACAAATAAATCCATATTATGTTGAAAAAATGATGCAATAAAATAGCAAGGAAATATAATGAACGGAAGATTAAAGAAAAGACCTGGAAAACGTGGGAAAAGCTACTGTAGGGATACTCAATTACATAACGAGAACGTGAAGAACAAAAGGAGGCCAGATTCAGAGGGAAACGTACGTTTGATATTTAAAAGAAAGAAAAACGATGGAAATTAGGAATGTCACTTTTAAATGAAGCAATACGGTCAGGGAAAACGATTTGAAAAGAAAATCTAATAAAAAAAAACGGACATTTAAACGGAAGTATTTATTGAACAATATAAGATTTCGACTTAATTTTGCGTTTTCAGACGAGTTTAAATAGATATCGTTATATATTTGAAATAGGATGGTTATTCTAGTTATATTACGTTAGATTAATTCAAAGGAAGGGATCGTTTTTACGTCATTTGCTATGAGAAAATACTATAGACGATAGAACAAATTGCTGAGGCTATTGATGTAAAAAAAGGTTGTCGACCCCACGTGTATATTGTTGATATAAACAAGGAATATTCGAACATGCCTTTTGTTTATTTAAGGCCCATTATCCATTAAAAAGGGTCATAAAAATTAACATTGCTCTTACCTAGTATTTAGATTATAGAATTTCCGTAAAATTTAATTATAAACACATTAAAATGGATTTATCGCCAAGTATGTAGAAATCGTAATGTATACACACGTCAGGGCTTGCAGTTTATGGGATTTTGAACAAGAGAGAGATGGAAAATTGGGCGGAATTTGATCGAAGTAGTTAACTTGATAGATATCCCAGGATAGGAATAGTTAGTGGGCCGGAAAACACCATAAATAATATATCAAAAAAGGAAAAAAGGGTTTTAGCGGGAGATGGAATCACGGCAAAAAGGCAAACGTCAAATTTCAATAAAGGGATCATTGGGTTAGGGGTGGGGGGAGAGAACGGAAAACCGACATAACCGGAAAACTCAGATAAGGAAATGGGAAAAACTCAAAACGTTATAAGTAGAGTAGATACGGAACCAGTTTATGATTCCTTATTAACAACGAAGGGAAAATCATTTAAGAATAGTTGTTAAAACGCCGTTACTTGAAGGTAAATTAGGTGGGAAAATGGAAAAGTTGAATATGACACATAAATAATGGAAATACGGTTCTGAGACATAATTGCTTACGTAGACTAGGGGAAAAGAAATAATTTTCGTGGAAATTTATACAGGACAACTAGCGTTTAAAACTAGGAGACTGAAGAATCTACGTTTTCCCTAATATTTATGCCAATTAAAACACAGTTTTAGCAGATCACTTATGGGCATGTTCAAAATTGGAAAAAAAAAAACAGATTAAAACCATGTTTATAAAACATATTATGAAGACAGAAGACATGTGGAAAATGGGCAAACTGGATGGCAGCTTACTAAGTCCGGGACTAAAAACCTTAGAAAAGCGAGACAAAGTTGTGGGACGAACCGAGATTTAGGAAGAGGCAAAATCGAAAGAGCTTATGTAGGAACATACAATAACGAGATGGGGTTTTCAAAAAAATTCGAGTGATTACAGATTATAATTCCTCGTCAAGGAATATACGATTATGCCCTTTTGGAGCTGTGATGGGTATAAATTAGCGTGTTGGGGATGATTCAGGGTCTTTTTCGACAACTGGCAAGGTTGATTAAAACGTCGCGCGTGTCGTGAGAATTACCCTGGTAATTAATTAATAGAGTCTAGGATCAGTTTTCGGTGTTAGTTGTCGTGAAGGAGTCGTCGGGGACCAATCGTCGGGTTAAAACGTGGAAGTTACGTGACGTAGCGTCTAAAACGGTTATTAGTTGAAAATTTCTTAAGTGTTGTAAAATTTTGAGACTTAGAAAAATTCGGAGTGGGAATTCTGGGACTTATAAAAATTACGGTCGTGATTAAATCTGTGGAGTGTTGAAAATTAAATAAAGTGTTTTATATAGTTTTACAATAAATTCAACTTGTCATTAAAATAAAAAGTTTATATAGTGTAGCGAATTTAAAAAGAAACAACAGTGTTTAAAGAATTTTATAACAGCAGTGAATAATAATATATTTATTTATAAATTCAACTTGTCATTAAAATAAAAAGTTTATATAGTGTAGCGAATTTAAAAAGAAACAACAGTGTTTAAAGAATTTTATAACAGCAGTGAATAATAATATATTTATTTATAAGTTCAACTTGTCATTAAAATAAAAAAGTTTATATAGTGTAGCGAATTTAAAGAAAATCAACAGTGTTTAAAGAATTTTATAACAGCAGTGAATAATAATATATTTATTTATAAATTCAACTTGTCATTAAAATAAAAGGTTTATATAGTGTAGCGAATTTAAAAAGAAACAACAGTGTTTAAAGAATTTTATAACAGCATTGAATAATAATATATCTATTTATAAATTCAACTTATCATTAAAATAAAAAAAGGGGTCCTTCGACAACTGGCAAGGTTGATTAAAACGTCGCGCATGTTGTGAGAATTACCCTGGTAACTAATTAATAGAATCTAGAATCAGTTTTTATACTTAAAAATTTCAGTGGTAAAATAGAGTCTACAATCAGTTTATACTTTGATAAAACAGGGAGTGAAGTGCCCGGATAGGGTTAATCGTGCAATTTAACGGAGTGTATGATCTTATAATAAATCTAAAATCAGTGTTTGCAATAATTTCCGATTCAATAAAATCTAATAATTAATTAATTAATTACAAATTCAATGCGGGAGGAGTTTAATATAGTGTGTTTGAATTGCTTTAAATTTGTTCTATGAAGGTTAAAATAGAGTTATTTAGTCCGAGGTTATATAAAGAAAATTACAGTCTAATAAGTTTCATTAAATAAAAAATTTACGTTTAGGTCGAAAGTTGGAAATTTTATTACGAGATATTAATTATCGTTAGGTGACAACGCAATAATAATAATTGATCCGAAATCTGGAAAATACTTAACATAATTAGATAGGATCGTTCTTCTTCAATAGTAACGGCAGATATTAAAGGAAAACGTGAGGATTTTTACATCAGAGATCTATTCAAAGGAGAAAGGAAGGAGATGAGTAGTTACACAGGTAGTATGGATGCTCTAATAAGTTTCTCGCCGATGATAGTAACCCGGTGGAGCTGAAATTAAGACATTAGAGCTTGGTGAGTCCTTACAATATTTAAGCTTTTACAGGTTCCTGTGGATATCCTGACACTGATGGACGTAACGCCAAGAAAGGGTAAATAAATAACTAACCAATTTATTAGCATTCGCATGTCACACCTCCCATACGGAATGAAATGTTGCTAAACAAATACTTAACACATAATTAGATAGAAACGCATCACTAAACCAATTTTGGTATCTTAGCGTATTTGTAAGATAAATACCTATTGTTTCTTTTCACTAGCACGATTAGGGTATGGTTATATGACCTTCGATAGTGTACAAAAATTTCGATTTGAGTTCAAGGCCATCCATTGACCCAGTCACCTAAATTCATTAACGAATAAACAAAACAAAACTTAACGTCAGGGACAAGTTTATCAATTATAGCTTGAGATGAAATCTGCGGTCAATATGTGAAGGCGACATTGACGTTAAATTCACTCAATTCTAAACGACTTGATTTTACTAGAGCGATCGCCAATAGGTAGCATTGATTCAGCATGCAAAAATTTCGCAAAGTAAAGTACTGCGACTAGCTTCAAACTCTAAGAGAGCACATCACAATTATTCAGGAGGTCATTGATTCAATGTCGACTTGATTTATCTCATTTTTAAATCTTTCTTATAGGAAGTAGGTATCCAAGAACCCATAAATACCCATTATCCTAAATACCTAACACACGAGGAGCTAGTGACCTCATTTAAACAACACTGGTGTTCAAATACTCATACAGTCCTGAATCCTAACTTGTCTTCGAACGTAAACTTCAAGGCTTCTGTATGTAGGTATGAGCCATCTGGAAATGTAAGTGTCAACCTTTCTCGAACGGACGGCTTTGATCTTGTGGCGGTATTGTCGAGGTGGGCATGCGGGGAAGAGGAAGGACGTATGCGGACAGTACGCTGACGCGGCATTAAAGCCACAGGTTATTTGCATACCGTGAGTCTTGTCGAACCTGAAAGCAAACATAAGGTTCACGAGGTGAGTTTTATGTCAGCTAGTCAGAGGTGGAATGTAACGCTGGGTCGGTTACGTGGGAGGAAGGATCTGCCCGTCACAAGCTTACGCCACATTTAACGGATAGAGGCATGATAAGGGAAGACATGAAATACCCCTTCTAGACTCAGTAGAGTTAAATTCAATCCGGCGGAGATGGAAGTCGGAGTGAGGCAGAAAAACGGCATGAAGACTTGGTATTCCCCCATCTGGCGTGAAGAGTCCCTTTCGTAACAAGAGACGCTCGTCGAAGAGAGTAAAACTCGGACTTAAGGATAAGCTTAGCAAACGTACTTGGGAGAATCCGGTTTGGAATTGTTGTTCATCGGTTTTCACTTGGTTAGCGGAGGTGCCGACTTTTTAAGCAAACATATTATCCCCTCCCCATATCCCTCCATTCCTGCCCTTTCAACAATTTTGCGAATACTAACCAATAGCACTAACTATGACTACAAACACATTATGTTAGGAGAAGTTGCAGACAAGGACTTCAATTGAGAAAACTGGACCTTCGAGTTCGATCATCCTAAGGTAAGGTTTGCTTTCTTGAAATGTTTAATTTATTAACTGTTGTTTATGTTATCGATGTATCAGCGGTGATAGGAAGAATTAAATAAACACACTAAATTCCTATGGAAATCAAATAGACACAAGGTTTAGGGCGGGGGTAGTTTATCAAACTCGGTTAAATATTCTAAAATAATAATAAATAAATTGATCGGAAAATTCTCACCCTTTCTCTAAAAGAATCTATGGGTTACCACACGTAATACATTATCTTCTCTACATATGTGTGCATATTAAGTATGCAAACAGATGTAAAATCTAAAACAAAAAATTTACACAACGCAGATTATAGAAATAATGTGAACAAAAATCTTAAATCTTGATTACTGTGAGAAAATCGCAGGGATTTAAGAAGATAGGGTAGGTTTAGCTAGATTATAAGGTATAGGGGTTTAGAAATCACGAGCCTGAGGTAGAAATAAACCGAAAGGAGGGTTGAGTCAGGCCATCATACCTAGTGGTGTGATCAGTAGGACATAAGGGTAGAATTATGAGCGTGGCTACGAGACAGGAGCTACGAGATTTAAACTACGAGGTAGAAGCTTAGAAAAGTAAATCAGCTAGGTAGGGTTCATCACAATTGGAGTCAGAAGCCAGTAGTGGCACCCCATTACAACTGTTGCCGCGTGACCAGGAGAGTAAAGGTTACAAGTTGAGAGAATTCTGAGATATTATAAAAATAAAATAGAATGAACAAATAAATGAAATTATAATTAATTGGAAAAAAAAAAGTGAATATTTTAAACGAAAAGTGAAAAACGTGCCATTAAAACAACTTCAGATTACATAAAACAAGTGGAATAAAAAAATTCGCATCATTAAATTATACAGTAGAAATATAACAATAAATCAAAAAAATAATTTAAACGAAAAGTGAAAAACGTGCCATTAAAACATCTTCATTAAACGTGAAACAAGTGGAAAAAAAAACGTACCATTAAATAAAACAGTCGGAAAAAAAATAATAATAACTCAAAAACCAAATATTTTAAAACGAAAAGTGAAAAACGTGCCTTATACCAGATAAAAATCATAAATCACATAACGCCTAGGAATGTTGACCCAGATTTAGAAGGGTGGTGCGTATTGGAAAAAAAAAAAAAAGCCGTTATATAAATAAAAGCGCATTCCTTCGGTGATCAATAATATTATCATTCAAATTGGTTCATTGACTGAAGCCCGAATGTAAACAAGCGATTGAATAGACACCGTCGCGAGGGTATGTTTGTGTTGCCACAAACATAAGTGGTCTTACTGATAAATATGTTCGTAACAGAATAGATAAATCTTTGTTATGTTCGCATTGGAACATCTCGAGATATTACTTTAAATAATAAAGAGATACTTAGATAGTTAATCAAATGACGTTGTTTATGTTAATAGTGGTCGAGGGTATTATTGGTTCCTTCGAGTTGAAGGATTTTATAAATAAATACTTCTTTTGACACGGCGACATAAAAATAAATAAAATCAACATAACATACAAAGCAAAGGACGGATAAAAATAAAATAAAATATTACACATAAAACATAAAAGTGAGCTTTTCAAATCGTTGCATTCAAACATTTAACAGGGGTGGATTGGACCTTTAGATACACCATTACATAGATGTCAGCTGAATAAATTAGAAATTTAGCCTTACTGGGGGTTGGCATATTTCTCGGGTGACCGGTTTATTTCCGATTTGCAATAAAGAGCAAATAAGCGGAGTGGTTTAAAACGCATACGAATTTAGGGGGGGGGGGCTTGTTTAAAACGGGGTTTAGGTACATTATACAATTGTGTATACGTGCAAATAAATAAATAAACAAACAAAGCCGGTGTGGAAAAAAAAAAAAAAAATGAGATAGTAAACGTTATGGAGTGCATTCGGATGAGTAAACATACAACATAGATCAAATAAACCTCAGATAAAAGATAAATAAGAACAGCATATGAAGAGATTACATAAAAGTTGATCCCATTCAAAAAAAAAAAAAAGGGTGTGTATGTGTGCATATATGTGTAATACGTGTATGTTCATATGCGCATTGTTGCCATTAAAACGTTCCTGCGAGAAAAATTCGTGTGGAATTCTAGAATCGCGAAAAAAAAAATATATATATATATGAATAAGGAAAATCAAAGGTTGGAAACCGTCTCGATGAAGAAGAGGGAGTAAGGGTCATAGGGGGGAAGGTATAGGGGTAAGAATCTTAGGGGGGTAGGACAAAGAGTAGGGACAGCAACTGACGTAAGTTAGCCGACTTAAATAGGCCATTGGGTAGACAAGAGTAAATTGAAAAATGGTTTCAGCTCAGAGGAACACCGAACAGGATTCTACGATATGAAATAGTGAAAGGTAGGGGCGCGCAACCAGTTAGAATTTCGAAAAAAAAAAAATGCAAATAAGAATAAAGAAGACTTAAAGAAAATTGTAGAAAATTAGATTGCCTATGTTTAGTTTTAATTCCATCAACTAACACTAGGAGGCGTGTTTACCGCTGGAATTATAACTATAGGGGGGCTGTGATGAATCGCAGTGGATACGAAAATATAGTAGCTTCCACCTTACGAATGAATAAATAATAATTCAGAATTATAACGAAATCAACACACTAGCGACATCTAGCTGATTAAGTTTGATTGGGCCATGGAGACTGCAGAGATCTATAATTATTAAATTAATGTCAAGTTTTGATAAATTGAACACAGAGGGATCCAATTATAAACACTTAAGATTGATCTACCAATCTGAGAAGGGGGAGGTTACCTTTTTTCAAGACAAAGAGATGGACTTTGGACTAGACCATTAGTCTGAGATTTATGGGGTAAAAATCATCATCAACCCGAGAGATCAATACGCTTTAAGATAAACACAATCCCACGTTCGGTGCATTTGGTACAATGACCCTAATTTTAAAGGTAAATATTGAGTGCAACAGAGGAATCGACAACCGCAGTTAACGAACAAATAAATCCATATTATGTTGAAAAAATGATGCAATAAAATAGCAAGGAAATATAATGAACGGAAGATTAAAGAAAAGACCTGGAAAACGTGGGAAAAGCTACTGTAGGGATACTCAATTACATAACGAGAACGTGAAGAACAAAAGGAGGCCAGATTCAGAGGGAAACGTACGTTTGATATTTAAAAGAAAGAAAAACGATGGAAATTAGGAATGTCACTTTTAAATGAAGCAATACGGTCAGGGAAAACGATTTGAAAAGAAAATCTAATAAAAAAAAACGGACATTTAAACGGAAGTATTTATTGAACAATATAAGATTTCGACTTAATTTTGCGTTTTCAGACGAGTTTAAATAGATATCGTTATATATTTGAAATAGGATGGTTATTCTAGTTATATTACGTTAGATTAATTCAAAGGAAGGGATCGTTTTTACGTCATTTGCTATGAGAAAATACTATAGACGATAGAACAAATTGCTGAGGCTATTGATGTAAAAAAAGGTTGTCGACCCCACGTGTATATTGTTGATATAAACAAGGAATATTCGAACATGCCTTTTGTTTATTTAAGGCCCATTATCCATTAAAAAGGGTCATAAAAATTAACATTGCTCTTACCTAGTATTTAGATTATAGAATTTCCGTAAAATTTAATTATAAACACATTAAAATGGATTTATCGCCAAGTATGTAGAAATCGTAATGTATACACACGTCAGGGCTTGCAGTTTATGGGATTTTGAACAAGAGAGAGATGGAAAATTGGGCGGAATTTGATCGAAGTAGTTAACTTGATAGATATCCCAGGATAGGAATAGTTAGTGGGCCGGAAAACACCATAAATAATATATCAAAAAAGGAAAAAAGGGTTTTAGCGGGAGATGGAATCACGGCAAAAAGGCAAACGTCAAATTTCAATAAAGGGATCATTGGGTTAGGGGTGGGGGGAGAGAACGGAAAACCGACATAACCGGAAAACTCAGATAAGGAAATGGGAAAAACTCAAAACGTTATAAGTAGAGTAGATACGGAACCAGTTTATGATTCCTTATTAACAACGAAGGGAAAATCATTTAAGAATAGTTGTTAAAACGCCGTTACTTGAAGGTAAATTAGGTGGGAAAATGGAAAAGTTGAATATGACACATAAATAATGGAAATACGGTTCTGAGACATAATTGCTTACGTAGACTAGGGGAAAAGAAATAATTTTCGTGGAAATTTATACAGGACAACTAGCGTTTAAAACTAGGAGACTGAAGAATCTACGTTTTCCCTAATATTTATGCCAATTAAAACACAGTTTTAGCAGATCACTTATGGGCATGTTCAAAATTGGAAAAAAAAAAACAGATTAAAACCATGTTTATAAAACATATTATGAAGACAGAAGACATGTGGAAAATGGGCAAACTGGATGGCAGCTTACTAAGTCCGGGACTAAAAACCTTAGAAAAGCGAGACAAAGTTGTGGGACGAACCGAGATTTAGGAAGAGGCAAAATCGAAAGAGCTTATGTAGGAACATACAATAACGAGATGGGGTTTTCAAAAAAATTCGAGTGATTACAGATTATAATTCCTCGTCAAGGAATATACGATTATGCCCTTTTGGAGCTGTGATGGGTATAAATTAGCGTGTTGGGGATGATTCAGGGTCTTTTTCGACAACTGGCAAGGTTGATTAAAACGTCGCGCGTGTCGTGAGAATTACCCTGGTAATTAATTAATAGAGTCTAGGATCAGTTTTCGGTGTTAGTTGTCGTGAAGGAGTCGTCGGGGACCAATCGTCGGGTTAAAACGTGGAAGTTACGTGACGTAGCGTCTAAAACGGTTATTAGTTGAAAATTTCTTAAGTGTTGTAAAATTTTGAGACTTAGAAAAATTCGGAGTGGGAATTCTGGGACTTATAAAAATTACGGTCGTGATTAAATCTGTGGAGTGTTGAAAATTAAATAAAGTGTTTTATATAGTTTTACAATAAATT
This sequence comes from Limnephilus lunatus, assembly GCA_917563855.2. Taxonomy (NCBI): domain Eukaryota; kingdom Metazoa; phylum Arthropoda; class Insecta; order Trichoptera; family Limnephilidae; genus Limnephilus; species Limnephilus lunatus. The sequence goes on along the minus strand of OU830600.1, from coordinate 2,402,730 downwards.
CAACTTGTCATTAAAATAAAAAGTTTATATAGTGTAGCGAATTTAAAAAGAAACAACAGTGTTTAAAGAATTTTATAACAGCAGTGAATAATAATATATTTATTTATAAATTCAACTTGTCATTAAAATAAAAAGTTTATATAGTGTAGCGAATTTAAAAAGAAACAACAGTGTTTAAAGAATTTTATAACAGCAGTGAATAATAATATATTTATTTATAAGTTCAACTTGTCATTAAAATAAAAAAGTTTATATAGTGTAGCGAATTTAAAGAAAATCAACAGTGTTTAAAGAATTTTATAACAGCAGTGAATAATAATATATTTATTTATAAATTCAACTTGTCATTAAAATAAAAGGTTTATATAGTGTAGCGAATTTAAAAAGAAACAACAGTGTTTAAAGAATTTTATAACAGCATTGAATAATAATATATCTATTTATAAATTCAACTTATCATTAAAATAAAAAAAGGGGTCCTTCGACAACTGGCAAGGTTGATTAAAACGTCGCGCATGTTGTGAGAATTACCCTGGTAACTAATTAATAGAATCTAGAATCAGTTTTTATACTTAAAAATTTCAGTGGTAAAATAGAGTCTACAATCAGTTTATACTTTGATAAAACAGGGAGTGAAGTGCCCGGATAGGGTTAATCGTGCAATTTAACGGAGTGTATGATCTTATAATAAATCTAAAATCAGTGTTTGCAATAATTTCCGATTCAATAAAATCTAATAATTAATTAATTAATTACAAATTCAATGCGGGAGGAGTTTAATATAGTGTGTTTGAATTGCTTTAAATTTGTTCTATGAAGGTTAAAATAGAGTTATTTAGTCCGAGGTTATATAAAGAAAATTACAGTCTAATAAGTTTCATTAAATAAAAAATTTACGTTTAGGTCGAAAGTTGGAAATTTTATTACGAGATATTAATTATCGTTAGGTGACAACGCAATAATAATAATTGATCCGAAATCTGGAAAATACTTAACATAATTAGATAGGATCGTTCTTCTTCAATAGTAACGGCAGATATTAAAGGAAAACGTGAGGATTTTTACATCAGAGATCTATTCAAAGGAGAAAGGAAGGAGATGAGTAGTTACACAGGTAGTATGGATGCTCTAATAAGTTTCTCGCCGATGATAGTAACCCGGTGGAGCTGAAATTAAGACATTAGAGCTTGGTGAGTCCTTACAATATTTAAGCTTTTACAGGTTCCTGTGGATATCCTGACACTGATGGACGTAACGCCAAGAAAGGGTAAATAAATAACTAACCAATTTATTAGCATTCGCATGTCACACCTCCCATACGGAATGAAATGTTGCTAAACAAATACTTAACACATAATTAGATAGAAACGCATCACTAAACCAATTTTGGTATCTTAGCGTATTTGTAAGATAAATACCTATTGTTTCTTTTCACTAGCACGATTAGGGTATGGTTATATGACCTTCGATAGTGTACAAAAATTTCGATTTGAGTTCAAGGCCATCCATTGACCCAGTCACCTAAATTCATTAACGAATAAACAAAACAAAACTTAACGTCAGGGACAAGTTTATCAATTATAGCTTGAGATGAAATCTGCGGTCAATATGTGAAGGCGACATTGACGTTAAATTCACTCAATTCTAAACGACTTGATTTTACTAGAGCGATCGCCAATAGGTAGCATTGATTCAGCATGCAAAAATTTCGCAAAGTAAAGTACTGCGACTAGCTTCAAACTCTAAGAGAGCACATCACAATTATTCAGGAGGTCATTGATTCAATGTCGACTTGATTTATCTCATTTTTAAATCTTTCTTATAGGAAGTAGGTATCCAAGAACCCATAAATACCCATTATCCTAAATACCTAACACACGAGGAGCTAGTGACCTCATTTAAACAACACTGGTGTTCAAATACTCATACAGTCCTGAATCCTAACTTGTCTTCGAACGTAAACTTCAAGGCTTCTGTATGTAGGTATGAGCCATCTGGAAATGTAAGTGTCAACCTTTCTCGAACGGACGGCTTTGATCTTGTGGCGGTATTGTCGAGGTGGGCATGCGGGGAAGAGGAAGGACGTATGCGGACAGTACGCTGACGCGGCATTAAAGCCACAGGTTATTTGCATACCGTGAGTCTTGTCGAACCTGAAAGCAAACATAAGGTTCACGAGGTGAGTTTTATGTCAGCTAGTCAGAGGTGGAATGTAACGCTGGGTCGGTTACGTGGGAGGAAGGATCTGCCCGTCACAAGCTTACGCCACATTTAACGGATAGAGGCATGATAAGGGAAGACATGAAATACCCCTTCTAGACTCAGTAGAGTTAAATTCAATCCGGCGGAGATGGAAGTCGGAGTGAGGCAGAAAAACGGCATGAAGACTTGGTATTCCCCCATCTGGCGTGAAGAGTCCCTTTCGTAACAAGAGACGCTCGTCGAAGAGAGTAAAACTCGGACTTAAGGATAAGCTTAGCAAACGTACTTGGGAGAATCCGGTTTGGAATTGTTGTTCATCGGTTTTCACTTGGTTAGCGGAGGTGCCGACTTTTTAAGCAAACATATTATCCCCTCCCCATATCCCTCCATTCCTGCCCTTTCAACAATTTTGCGAATACTAACCAATAGCACTAACTATGACTACAAACACATTATGTTAGGAGAAGTTGCAGACAAGGACTTCAATTGAGAAAACTGGACCTTCGAGTTCGATCATCCTAAGGTAAGGTTTGCTTTCTTGAAATGTTTAATTTATTAACTGTTGTTTATGTTATCGATGTATCAGCGGTGATAGGAAGAATTAAATAAACACACTAAATTCCTATGGAAATCAAATAGACACAAGGTTTAGGGCGGGGGTAGTTTATCAAACTCGGTTAAATATTCTAAAATAATAATAAATAAATTGATCGGAAAATTCTCACCCTTTCTCTAAAAGAATCTATGGGTTACCACACGTAATACATTATCTTCTCTACATATGTGTGCATATTAAGTATGCAAACAGATGTAAAATCTAAAACAAAAAATTTACACAACGCAGATTATAGAAATAATGTGAACAAAAATCTTAAATCTTGATTACTGTGAGAAAATCGCAGGGATTTAAGAAGATAGGGTAGGTTTAGCTAGATTATAAGGTATAGGGGTTTAGAAATCACGAGCCTGAGGTAGAAATAAACCGAAAGGAGGGTTGAGTCAGGCCATCATACCTAGTGGTGTGATCAGTAGGACATAAGGGTAGAATTATGAGCGTGGCTACGAGACAGGAGCTACGAGATTTAAACTACGAGGTAGAAGCTTAGAAAAGTAAATCAGCTAGGTAGGGTTCATCACAATTGGAGTCAGAAGCCAGTAGTGGCACCCCATTACAACTGGTAATATGAGAGGTCATTTATAATCTGAAATTTTCAGAAATCTGACACAACTTCTTACTTTTTAAATTACCTATATATTTATCGACAAATAAAGTCATTAAAAGGGATGAAAAAATACTGGTAAAATAGGTTACGTTAGATTAGACTGTGGGATATTATTAATATATATTTTTTAATAACTTTTAATGAATTTTCAAAGGGGTGTTAAAATTTCATACTTCTGAGTTCATGGAATCGTTTCACTGGCACTATTATCTAGGATGAAAATTTATAGAGGATTATACGTGTAGCTGTAATAAATGCAGACGTTTAACAGGATTAAAGGATTAAAAACCACCCGTAAAACTTTCACTAGCCTATGAAAACCTATAAAAAGATTTGCCCATAATGCCCATTGTCATAATTTCATCAGAATTATTGTTACGACCATAATTGTGGACGTTTTTAGTAGCAATAATTTGATATAAAAAGACTCATAGATGTGAAATCTTAAAAGCATTTTTCAAAATTTCCGCCAGTGATCATTTGAAGATTCTTAAATTTGTGGTCTGCTTTCAAAAATTTGTTCAGGCTTAGCGGTAATTCTTTTACGAGTTGAAGTGTGTTTTTGTGGAATATAAACTTCACAGAGAGACCGTCGCAACATCAACATCTTTCATAATAACATGATAATTTCAAAGTAATGTATTTCTTACCTGTGTTATTTAAGAACGAGAATCTAAAAACCTATTTCGGCAAGCCGACTGTTTTCTAAATAAATATTAATTCGTGATATTTGCAATAATATTGAATTTTTTAGAGGTTTCCTTGAAAAACCTTTCATTGTTAATCTCCTCTCGTGATCTATTTTTTTTAAATCTAGTCTTTAATTTTGTCATTTTTTGTTTCGGTGCATCAAATTTATATGATTGTAGCTAAAGTTCTTCGAAATTGCTTCTACAATTTTTTAAAATCAGATGTACCTAGGTATATGGTAATTTTCCTCTTATTTTAAACATCAATTAAAAAGGCGGCTATACGTACCGCCGCCCAGGGAACCAACACCACCATACCTCACCCCAAGTGGTTTGCTACGTTTGGTGACTTAGTATGGGTGCCCGGGTTCATGGGGTAAGGTTTGTCAGGATCTTGGCGACGGATGCGTATGCCCACCAATTGCGTGGCAGGAGTAATCTAGAGAGATTGGTTGAGGGAGACCTTTCGACCTCTCCAGCAGGACTCTCAGTACATCGCTTTGCACCGCGGTGGAGGGGGTATATTCATACATCCATCACTCATGGACAAATGGATTCCTACACACCCCTCCTACCTTTTCCTTCCCAGAACTTATTTTCTTCCCTTTACTAAAAAGACTCTCCACACAGCGTCCCTAAATATGACATACGCCCTGAGGGGAATTATTTTTTTCCGGGCCTCCAGTGTGGAGCTAATGTAAAAAAATATATAATTTCAAAATTCAGAAAAAATTAAAGGGTGGGAAAAGGGGATGGTGTGGTTTATCAAAATCTAATGTAGACAGTAACCTTTCTTTTATTCATAACCATTCGTGCAAAATTTCATCAATCTTGAAAGAAAACTATCGGTGTGTATAAAAAACAAAGCTACCCACAGATAACTTTTTATGTGTAGGTACCTATGCACTACGTCCGGAAACTCGTAGATAAAACGGGAAATTTGTGAATAACATTTTTATTTGATTTTCGAATTTGAATTCGAAAATTCAAATTCGAAAGTTTATATTTTTAGGTCAAATTTGAAAAAAACCTGGGGTTACAATATCAGTTGTTTAATGAGTTTTAAAATGTGTTTAGAAAAATTGAAGTGCTCAAGATCGGAGAAAAATAGTTTGATGTAGATTCACAAGCTTCGCGCGTGTACTACGGGTTTTCGGACACCTCGTATATGTACATATATGTCATAGGCCGATCGTAAAATCAGACATTTCATAAAATCAGGCAGATCATGATGCTAGCCACATCGTGAAGTGCCTGGCGGCAGATCGTAAAGTGCCTGAGGCGCATCATGATCTGCCTGATTTTACGATCGGCCTGCGACAGATTGATGATTTCTTGAAGTAGGTAGGTATGAACCTACATTTAATTTATTTCTTAATGTAGTTTGTTTTATACATTTTACATTATGCTTAGTTTTGCTTTTCTAATATCTTTAGTTATTTGTTATCAATTTAATTTGTAGATAACCTTTAACAAAATTATTTATTTTATAATATATTCAATAATATTATTAATCAATTTAGTTTGAAAATGACTACAGAAGGCGAAACAGCTGTGTGAAAGCGATTAAACTATTTCTATAAATTGAATAATCATATTATTGAATAAACATAAAAGAAATAAAGAAATTCTAATGTCATTTATTATATTAATTTTTTTTAATTTAGAGCAAGTTTTTTAAAAAAAAAACGAGTGTGCTTTGGATAGACCACACGACTGAAGTAAAACTTCACTAACTTATAAAAGAAGATATAAATAAAACGTGCGCGCGCACTACTCTCTCTTGCTCCTACAGTGTGATATAGACAATAGGCCTGCACTGTGTCTTAGATATACGAAACGTAACTGGCTATGAGAGAAAGAGAGAAAGAAAATGTGTGCTCGCACCTCTCTCTCTTGCTCCTACAGTAATATACGAAACGTAACTCTCTCTCTTTCCATCTTCACTAACTTAAACCTCCCTCTCAATCTCCGTTTACCTCGCCCGATCACACTTTTCGTAACGATCTCGTCACGCATTCACCAGCTTACTCCCCAAGTCAAGCGTACGTAAAGAAATTTTACTTCAAAAATGGTGCTAAGCAATGTTTTATCACAGTTTAAATTGATAGTATTTTTCAAATACCATCAGTTGAAACAATTTATCTATGAATTCAGTTATAAGTATAATTCCCTACCTTTTCATCCGCACACTGGTGCATTTCAGTATTTACCACGAAAACGCAGGCATCATCGATTTCCAAATCAAAATGAAAACATCCAAAAGGATTGACAGGTCTGTCAGCCAGTTAAAACTATCCCAAAAGCGCAACAACACAAAACACAACAATAACAAAACCCCTTTTGTTAACCCAACAATAAATTGCAGTTTTGTAAGAAATACTAAAGGTGTTGTGTGTTAGAATTTGCCGCGTGGATTACTGCACAAACTTCACACTGCTGAAACTGGATTTAAAGAGGATTAAGTAACAAGTAAAACTGTATTTGTGAATACATAACGTGTGTGTGGTCTCCTATATTGATGGACAGTTAAATGCTGTTCTACCTTATGTCCGTTGATCCGTGTGGTTTTCTTGCAATTATTTGCCGAACGCAGCTTTTATTCTTTGTTTTGTTGTGTGGGGTTGCTTCGGTAGATTGTATCAGTCAAAATAGAGGGTTTGTGTGGAGTTTGAAGGTATTACGAGGGGTGGATCGGGTAATGTGATGCGTGAAATATGCACTCATCTGAATGCGTTCGTTGAAAATTAAACCTTATTTGAATCGGCTCGGTTCAATGCTTCTGAATTTCTTTGTACTAATTTAGATTTGTATCCAGTACCTACCTAGGTGTGTGGTGAAAATATTAACAATTTTCTCTAATGCAATTTATTTTTTTGACATTTGCTTGCATTTATTAATTAATGTGAGTTCCATAAACGATATATTTACTTAGATGTACTCGTATAAAAACATATCATATCTGCGTTTTTGGCTAGCCTTCTTAATATTGTTATAAATTGTAGTAAAGTATTGAGATGGGTTCCATGACAGTTGATACAATATTCAGTCGGTTTAGGATGCAGAGAGGATGTACCGCCAAAAAACAAAAGAATAAAACACATTTTCATTCAAATGCATAAAAAAAACAAGTCCATATTTACAATGAATACCAGTGTATAAGTACAAAAAGATACTGTGAATAAATTCGTATGATATCCATAAATACCAGGTGTTTTTGAAGTCGATTTTGGGTTTAAAATTGGTAAATAATTTTATAATTGAAGTGCTTCTAGATAAAGAATATGTTTTGGTTTAATTTGGAATTTTGAACAACCTAAGTAGGTACCTAACTTTTTAACTGTAAAAATTATGCAAAGAGCTGTATGTTTTACCTTTTTTTCAATATTAATTCAATAAGAAAACAGTTTTCGAAAAACAATTATTGAAATCACATTAAAATTCGGGTAGTAAGACTTATCTCCATCATTTGGCCCCCCGAAGTTATAATTGTTATAGAATTATAAATTTACAAGCATTATTTACCAATTTAAAACCTAAAATGGACTTCAAAAGTACCTACCCTTAATAACAAGTTGGTATGCAAACTCGTATCAAACGTATTTATTTACAGTGCCGATATTTTGTAGCTGGTGTGTACACTAGGTATATAGGCAAGTAGTTTTTTCATCGGTGGATTTATATGAAAATATATTTTTTACATTTGTTGTTCGGCGGTATATTCTCCCTGCACACCCCTTCTGGACACTTGGTTATATTTTGTGGAAGTAAATATTCAGCATCCGCCTAAACCTATACTACATATTATATCGACGGTCTCGAAGAACAATGTCAGATGTACGATTTCGGAGTAGTTAATAGTTGATATTTATTCACAAAATATTAAACAACATGTTACCAAAATACTTCTCAAATAAAATCGTATACAATAAGGACATTCACAGACATTACACAAGGACGTGCAAGGAAATAAGACAAAACGAATACGCAAAACAGTTTGCTATACAAAGGAATTAAGTTATATAACACACTACCAAAAACTCTAAAGTCCTCACCAATTGAAAAGTTCAAGATGCATTGTAGGAGCTACATAAAACAAGAAAAAATATAGTGAATTTTAAATATTATAATTAATTGGCTGAAATATAAAATATTATAATTAATTAGAAATTTGTAACCTTAAATGTACAAATTACTAAAATAAAATTCAAATAAAAGTTTTGCAATAGACTTATTTAAAGTTTCGTTTCTGCATTTTTACTGTTTTCGAGATCAAGAAATGCAGTGATATTTTGATATTTTGCATTTCATTTCATTAAAAATTCCAAAAATATAGACTTATTGATCAACAAAGAAACCAATAAATGAGCCAATTAAACGACTTTCAATTTTTAGAAGATCCGACATTGTTCTTTGGGACCGTCGATATATAAGTATGGGGGGAGCAATTTTGGGGGATCAGCTGTCATGTAACCATCCAATTTATATCGGTTAAAAAATCAAAGAAATATTTCAGTTTACAGAATTTCACTAAACATCAACTCGATTACAACATTTCATTAATTTCCTCCCTATGTGACCTTGCATGGACTTGAAACATGAACGAAGTCTTCATTCATCCACATCAAAAGATGATTACTAGGATGTGTATGTGATACCAGGTTCCCAGGACAACCTGTAATCATACATAGGTACGTAATTAATTTATTCATCCAGCATGTTCCTCGTTTACTTCCTTATGTATGAATATAAATGAATGAAAGCTATGAATAACCGGATAGCAGAAGATCAGGTACCTACCGTAAAATGGGGTGACTTGTAAATTTTCAACTTTGAAACTCTGATATACTTGAAATGTGTTCGGAAAATCTCTAATAAAGATCGAGGTTCGTTTAGATTGCAAGTTATTTTATTTACGTTATAGTAAGGTTTACAATGAAAATTTAAAGGACCAAACTTCCTTCCTATTGGAAGCTCTAAGTTATTCTGAAGCTAGGGATCCCAGCACTGCCGGAACCCCATTGTGTATCGTGCATCTTCGGCTATTTCCGCAACCGTTCGTGCATTAGACATGAACGATGATAGTCGACATTCTTCTAAGGTACTATGTACTTAACGTACATCTCTTGAGAAACCTCAAAACTGCACACAACTATCTATATTAACGATATCTCTTGAAGGATGTTGAAACAACATGTATTATTCTAAAAACCACTGAAACTAAAAACCTTTTAAAATAAAATCATCGTGTCGGAAAGTTTGATGTCTTATTGCACATGCTTTATCAAAATATGTGTAAATGTATTACGATGATTTATTTTTTGGTTATTCTGCCTTCTTCTTTAGTCAAAGTTTTAGACAAATTAATTAGACACCAACTAATTATTTACCACGTGGCTCGAAAACGAATCATTAGAAAGAAGCAAGCAATTTCTGAGTGGTAGCGAGAATTATGCAGATATCCGCGATGATCCAAGTCACCCCTCGATTCAAAAGTGACCCCATATTACGGTAGGTAGTGATTAGTGTCGGACATATTGATAGTTGTACCATTTATAGGTATTATTAATTAATAACTTGATAACCCGTTGTTTTAGGAGTTTTATGAACAGGAATCAAGAGAACGTATTCTGAAAAAGGTTGGTTAGCCTAAGTATACATTATTCTAGGGACTTTGAAGAGTTGTGAATGAAATTTACCTGTCTAGAAGGAAGTAGCGAATTATAGGTAAAATAGTACCAAAATTCGTGCATTCATGAAACTTTGCTCGTAAATTATTCTTGGCAGGGTAAATTAAGATTTGCAGAGTTCGCCCAAAAAGTGTCAGAACCACCCATGAAAACGCGTCTATAATTTTCCTCGACTGGTACAACGAAAACGTATATTGAAGTATAGTTAAGGCGATCCAATAGTACAGGAAAAAATCGAAATCGGAATTCACCCCCTTTATGGGAGGAATTTAAAAATACTTGAGAAAAAGCTTTTGCACGGAGAGAAATCGATTTTTGCTCTAACAATAAATTAACAGGTCTAGTTAATAAAATATGAATTTCAGGATATATTATCAATCTGCTTTAATAATGTATCATGACCATCCCGATAAAAACACGGTTTAACGGTATAATGCTTGATAATTTAGCATTACAATATCATGCTTGATAATTTAGCATTAAATTTATTAATAGGATATTCGTACTTCGTCATAATAATTCACCGTCATTCAGTTGTCGTGTTGTTTAACATGACATCGTGATATTTATGCAGTCCAAAACCGTACCTATATTTTATTCGACTAAGTGACTCACAAAAATTCATTACAGAACGAATAGTTTGTTCTTCCAGAACGGCAATATTACCATAACTTATTTACGAATATTATTATCGTGCGTTTACTCACAAAAAAACAATGCGTCTAGCCACGTCTAGCAATCTGAGCAAACGCCAACTTCACGTCATTCAAATTAAAATGGCGCGCTCTGTTATTGTATTCTGTTGTCAAAATCGTGTTATTAGTTTTCAACAAACCAATAACCATTCGTTTATTTTCATTATAAAGCAATTATCTCTTAAAATGGATCGACATTCGACAAACTATCCATTTGTTAGAAAAATTGGGATTATGGAAGCTGGTAAGTTTTGACATATTATTTTCAAATAATTCATATTATGGCAGCGTGTTATAGAGCTGCATTTAAATAGGTTAAAGTTTATAGGTGTTTAGATATAATTTATTGAAAGGTTGGAAATGGTATTTGAGATTTTTTTTTGCAGGTTGATTTCGTTAAGGCCTGTAAAAAACATTAATTCCTTTCTTTTGCATTGTTTATTACAATAAAACGGAATTTTAAAATTTATTTCACGAAAACAATCGACGCGGAGCCTAACGTCTGTTCCTCGCTCCGGCCGTGGGAGGACTGACATAAAATGGATGTGGCTAGTCAGTAGTTCTTTGGTGGACGGTATAAGGTTCACTTTGAAAATCCAAATTCGTCGACTGCCGTATTGTCGCCGTGATGTCAAAAATAACAACGCGAAAATGCATGTTGTATTTTATTTTGTGAGGTTCGGGCGTAAATTTAATTTTTTTTTGCGATTATTATAAAAGAAACTGAATTTGCCACTTTAAACAATAAAACCATATCCGAAAAGAGGTTTATAAATAGGAGAGTTTGACTTAAAAGTGTTTCTTAGATCTTATATTTTATTTTTTTCTAGGCATATTAAAAGAGATATGACCGATATTTTTAAGGACCAAGATATGTTTTACACGCAGTATTTAATTGAAGCATCTAAATACTTCAAAGCGATCAAATGTTCAAAATAAAAACATATGATTTTGTGTGATTTTGCATTATTCAGTATGGCTTCATCATAACAGAAACATGTTTGATGCTACGGAGGCCGAGCTAAAATTAATATATTTTATCTATTGTTTACCGTTCTCGCAAATATTGATAACTGACCATATAAGTATGACGGATTTAGCCAAATCGTATTGATATAGGTTTTTATCGATTGTAGAAGAAGTTGCAGGTAATGGTTAGTGTCTAGCAGTTTGTAAGTTTGCACCATTGCTATAAAGGCTAACCCACTAGTGACTCGCTCGCTGAGTGTCGGCTGAAGGACAGAAGGGCGGTAGGACGGTAGGAAGGTAGGATGGTAGGATAGGAGGACAGGAGGACAGGATGTGGAAGGAGGAAGGTATCCTGTAACAGTTTGCCGTCCCCTCTGGCCCCCGGGATAAACCCGTTTACTGTGGACTGGGAATCGGGATAGGGGAAGAACCGCAGAGGCGTACTAACAAACTAAATTTATATATTATATACACTTATTTATTTACTTAATCTCTTTTTGGTTTTTTTTTCATATGGATAGTAAAAATTATACAGTATTTATTACTGAACTGCCTCAGTAACAATATTTTATATTTGTTTAAAGATAAATTGAAGATGTCCGCTGACTTGGTATAATTATTTCCCCCCATTAGTATTTTGGGCAAAGAGGAATATGAATGGTAGTTAGTCCCAGAATTCCATAAAATAATTCCATAAATCGTGGAATTAAAATCATTTAAAATTTTAAGCGAGAATTCTTCTGTCTGACAATTTAAGCACATTCGTAACTATGTCATTCAAAAGACTGTTGTAATTAAACATAATTTTTGGAATACCCATTTTAAAATTTAGAAAACATAATAAATTTTAAATAACTAAATTGTTACTAGACTTAGGCAGGACGGAGTAAGAAATATTTTGTTATTTGGACTTCCTATTATTTTGTTTGTAATAAAAGTTTTTATTACATAATTGTTTTTGTTATGATATTTTATATTAATCACCTCTCCCTTTAATATTTTGTCTATAGTTCTATTTTTCTATACGTGTTTGTCTTTTGTTAATTTAATATTAATCTTATTGTGATTAAGAAAACTTTGTTTTCGAAACACGTTGTGGTGTTTTTACTAAGTTATTTATTTTCATTTAATTAAAAATGACGCCACAAAGTATTTGAAAGATTTTGCAACTTGTAGAAGTAAATATGAATTCAAACGATTTTTTAATTCTTTTAAAATAAATACATTTTTTCTAAAAATCAAATCTCAACATTATGGTCACCCTACAAGTTTTCATTATGATGTACTATCGCCTTCAGCTAATTAGGTAGGTACTAATCATACTCATAATCGGTAAAAAAACATCCAACAATATTGTTTTCTGATTTTTCTGTTTTCAGATTTTCGATTGAGTTTCGCTAATATTGTCTTCATTTATTTATTTATTTGTTTCTTATTTATTTATTTATTTATTTTTCAGTTTTCAGATTTTTGATTGAGTTTCGCTAATATTGTCTCCATTTAATTAAATATTACAATTTGAGGTTTTACTCATTAAGTTAAAAGTAAAAATAAATATGTATTTTTATTACAACATGTACCTACCTGTAGTTGCTTCTCGTTGAGTTATGAACCCGTGACCTCTACCTGAGAGCAACGGTGCACACAACTCTACTACGCAAATTGGACTACAAAGCTACTAGAGAAATAACATGCTCAGCCAACCCGCATTTCTAAAATAATAACATCTATAATTTTTATCCTCTAAATTTGAAAGGACTCCCCGTCCCTGCTCCCCGCCATAATGAAGCAATTTAAATGCATGAGATGGGCGGGTAGGTGCTTCCATTCCCCCTCCCCCGCCGAATGGGAGAGGGGGGCGGAGATGGAAGGGGGAGGGACAGGGCGGGGGACTTGCCACCCCTTTCGATCTCACGCAGCTTGGGAAACACTCTCAACTTTCCCAGAAACTTTTCCGAGAAAATGTATTTTTTTATCAAAGCAAAAAGCACCAACCTATTCGTCAAAGTTTGTACCTATGTACATCGCGTTTTTGTGATGTTCAAATATATTGATTGATTTTTTTTCATAGTTAAGAATTGGAGAATTAAATAAATATTTTTAACAGGGAAATTAATTAATTTAAGTAAGAAATTAATTTGAGAAAGGTAAAATTGTAGATGATAATTTAATTTGAGAAAGGTAAAATTGTAGATGGAGACGAGGGTATATTTAGAAATTCCAAAATTGAAAGTATGAAAGGGGGTGAGGTTTATAAATATTTAGGATATCCGCAATCAAATAGATTAGATCATACTAGTATTAAAAATGATATTAGGATTAAATTTAAAACTAGGATCAGAAAAAATTTGAAATGCAATCTATCTGCTAAAAATTTAGTAAAGGCGATAAATACTTGGGCAATACCTCTATTAACTTACTCATTTGGCATAATTAAATGGTCTAATACAGATTTAGATAGCTTAGAACGATTAATTAGAACTACATTAACAAAATTTCATTGCCATCATCCAAATTCAGCTGTAGAACGAATTAATTTACCCAGAAATTTAGGAGGTAGAGGTATAAATAACATCTTTAAAACATAATCAGGTTGAAATGCTAAGAAATTTTTTCCATAGGAAAGCTGATAGTTCAGAAATGCACAAAATAATTTGCAAGGCAGATAGAAATATTTCACCATTAAATTTATACGACGAGAATGCCAGCATTCTTATAAATACCAACCAGGAATTATTAGATTCCTGGTCAAATAAAATTCTTCACGCAAAACACTTCAATTATCTCAACCAAACATATGTTGATAAATTTTCGTCAAACAAATGGTTGAGTATTGGAGAGTTGAGCGCAGAAATAGAAGGCTTTATGCTTGCCATACAAGATAGAGACATTAATACTAAAAATTATAGGAAACATATCATCAAAGATGCAAATCAAATTGATTATTTATGTAGAAAATGTTTGGCTTTTCCGGAAACTATAGAACATATTATATCGGGATGTTCTGTATTAGCGCCGTCCGAGTATACATTTAGGCACAATCAAGTTTTAAAAATAATTCACCAAAGTTTGGTAATTAAACATAACTTGATTGACTGCCGTAATGTACCATATTATGAATATGAACCAAATTCATTTTTAGAAAATGAATTTTATAAAATTTATTATGATAAAACTATTCTGACAGATAGAACAATTAGTCATAATAGACCCGATATAGTTTTACATGACAAAATTAAGAAAATAACTTATATCATTGATGTCGCTATTCCAAATTCTTGTAATATTCAGAAAACTGTTTCTGAAAAAATAAGAAAATATACAGATTTAGGAAATGAAATTAAAAGAATTTGGCATTCTCAGACTATAAAAATATTACCATTTGTTATTTCGGCTACTGGCATTATACCTAGCTCTCTCATTCAAAATTTAGGCGTATTAGATTTGTCAAAAAATTTGTACATAAAAATGCAAAAGTCGGTCATTTTAAATACATGTAGGATTACGACAGATTTTTTAAATATTTATATTGAGGGATCAGTAGGATTTATCGGACCAGTTAGGATTTCATCAGAGCCGAACCCTCTGATATGAAAATATCTGGAGTCGGTGAAATATTTTCCCATTATGTTTCTGGTGGATTGACGTATTGTTCTTGTATTGTTTTGTATTTATTATACTTATATAGTGCACTTACATTGCGTTAATTTACTAGATATTCATTTGTGGAAAAGTGTGTGGAAGGGTTTAGTCTTTCATTTGGGAAAGATTCAACTCGGACATAAAATCTGGAGCACCGTAAAAATTTAATCATTGCATGTGTAACAGAAAAGACACACAAAGATTCAGTCGCATTTAGGAATTGGACCCAGGACCTCTTTCTTGCCGAGGAAATGCTTTGACCACTGAGCTAGTTTGAGCAGATCAACTGAGATAATTTTTTTATGTTTCAACTGAGAGCTACCTATATTTATGTTATACTTCGACTGCGAGTAACCAATATTATCTTCATTTTCTTTAAGACAAAATTATTTCTTAATTTTTTTTTTACATTAGCTCCACACAGGAGGCCCTGAGGAAAATAATTCCCCTCAGGGATTACGTCATCTTTCGGGATGCTTTGTGGAGGGTCTTTTTAGGGAAAGGAAAAAGGTACGATGTGTGGGTAGGAATCTGGGGGTCAGTATATCCAGTGACGGACGTATGAGTTCATCCCTTTCACGGCGGTCCAAATCCTGCTGAGAGTCCTGCTGGAGAGGTCAAAAGATCTCCCTCAACCAGTTTCTCCCACGCAGTTGGTGGGCAGACGCATCAGCCGCCAAGATTCGGATAAACCGTAACCCCATGAACCCATTAGAAATGTATAATAATAATATTTGGACTATTTGTATGGCACCATTTTTGTGAAAAATCACCTCAAGGGCGCTGCACGAACTTATAATATACTAGCTGGGTTACCCGGCTTCGCTCAGGACAATAAGATAGTGTTCTTGAATGTTGCACAATGATGTTCCCGATTTCCTATTCCTGATCATTCCACGACATACTCCGCCACTCCTTCCACAACTTTCTACAGCTCTATGGAACCTTCTAGAACTTTCCGGAAGACTGTTCTAGAAATTTCAAGAGGGCGAAATTTTCAGCCCTTGTATCTTTAAAAGCACGGCCTTTAGGTAAAAACGGATACCCTTATTCCCTAGGGGGGATAGAGATCTACCACACCATATAACTCCCTTGATCGAACCGGGACTCGTTTCTGAGTTTTTGCGAGCTGCACGTTTTTTTGGACTTTATTTTATAATACATGCCATATTCAAATAAATAAAATGTTACTCCTTACATGTCCTTTCCCGTGCGTTCCCCTCCAGCGTTCCACTTCCACCTTCCCCACCACCGCTCTCCCCCTCCCCCGTCCCGCAAACCCCCCTGGCACTGCATTTCTTGACTCCTCTCCCGCGCGGCCCGTAGCCGAAACTTTTTTCTAATACTAACATTTTTAAACTCGTGATATCTTTCTAATTAAATATCCGAATTGAAAAATTCAAAAAGTTAAATAAAGTTTAAAATAAAACAATAACTTTGTAAACACCACTTTTATTTTTATACTTTATGCCGACCGGGTTTCGCTACAACCGTAGCTTCTTCAGGGCAGTACAATCTCTGCAAGTAGAGATTGTACTGCCCTGAAGAAGCTACGGTTGTAGCGAAACCCGGTCGGCATAAAGTATAAAAATAAAAGTGGTGTTTACAAAGTTATTGTTTTATTTTAAATTATAATGTCACATCACAAAGTAACTGCTTCATATGAACAAAAATTAAATAAAGTTATTGAAGCTGTCTTGAATATGAAGTAATTTATTTTGATAAGGATTAAAACCAAGATACAAATAAAGAGCCTTTTCAAGCGGCGACATATTAATTAAAATTTTAAAATAAAAGAATACATATTGTGGCATAACCATAATAGTTAGACATATGCTGTCGCGACCTTTTTTGTAAATAATGATGTGTTCTATAAAGTCGTAGTACATTATTTTATTCTATCATCAATAGTTTTCGCAGCGCACGCGATTTAAAGAATATTTTAGGTAATTTTTTTACACCCTGGGTTACATTATTGAAGTTTTAGTAAGGATGCCTATTTTTTTTTTTAAATATAATATAACCTATGTCATCCAGGGATAGTGTAGCTTCCCAACAGCGAAAGAATTTTTCAAATCGGTTCAGTAGTTTTGGAGCCTATTCGATGCAAACAAACACACAAACAAACAAACAAACAAACAAACAAATATTACCTCTTTATATAGTGTGTTAGATGTTAGATTTCTGCCCTCTTAATTCTAACTTTAAACTAGACAAACCACTATAACAACTTATGGGTAAAAATTGCATGCACCGGTTCATCGATCACCGAAACGAAACTATATGTACAATGATTTGACCAATGGACGTGATGCTGCCTAAAAATATACGTATACTATATTATATTATACTATATTATACAAAATACAGAACCATACTTAACAGGGAGGTCAATTGAGATTAATACTGTTTATTTAAATAAATTTAGATACTGTTCGCAGGTGACATAATTCATTTTATAATCATATATATATTCTGTTATGGTCACCGATGTTGGCTACTCAAACCAACACCAGCTCCGGGGCCAAGGGGGCCCTAACATGTCCCAGGCTAGCTCTCAGCGGAGACAATGATACTCTCTATTCAGGGAACAGGTCGCACAAGGCTGTAGAATTTCTCCTTACCCTTCCGGCGTCTGGCGGGATACACTCTAGTCAATAATCCTCCTGCCGTAGCAGAATAATAACAAGATTGAATTAATAGGTCATGTATTGTAAATTCAAACACAGTACATAGGTCTCTACAGTACAATTCAATACAAGAAATGCAAATTACACAAACCTAGCTAAAGTGTTCAATTCTCATTATCTCTCTCTGAAACGAAACTCTCCGAGTGGCGATTTTCGCGGGGCCCTACATTTCACCGTTGCGGACACATTTAAAAGAGGAAATTAATGATACAGCTTACATGTGGGATTCGCAGGGTCCTCGTTTTCTTTGGAGCTCAACCAGGGCACTTCCCGAGTTAGAACAAACCGAAGTTATCACAGCACGGCGTGAGCCGGCTCCAGCCCGTAGTTATTTCAATAAACATCGCGGGCTACATTTGAATTTGGTCCGCTCGCCCGAAAGCGGGCCGCGTACGTGTGCTCACAAGGGCGCCTAAATCTCGTCTGTTGGCGGCGGCCGAATCGGCGGGTGGCAGGGCAAGCGGAAGGGAAGCGGCGGAGCAGGAAACAGGGGGGGAAGAGGGGAGAGACCGTGTTGTGTGGACTTGTCCCGCGCTCTAGGATTTGAATCTACTCGCTACAGGGCGTATCGTAACAATTCTTAAGTTTTATAAATAATATTGATGGCTGATAATCTGCGATAGTATCGCTTAATTAATTTTTATTCTCTCTTATAAAAGCATTCATAAAATAAATACGGTTTCGAGACTCCATTTGCCAGGCGATTTTTATGCCTATTACCTACATTCGTGTTGATATAAGGCGCACTAAGAATGTACTCGTACACATTTTTGGCATGCGTATTGTGAACATGCTGGAAATACATTTATTTGAGTTATTTACAGGCAGATTGTTGATAATACATTTTTTAACGTTTTTATGTAAATAGTTTGTTAGAGTTTCTAAATAATAAAATATATATTTTGTTAAATTATATTGAGGCAATTTATCTTATAATATTTAACATTTTTGTTTTATGTAGTTGTTTAGATTAATTTGGCATTCTGACAACTGAACTGCGACATTGTTATTTGTTTTCACTTCAAACTTCATTAATCATAAACTCTAAGCAGATACTGAATACCTTCACAAATCATAAACAATATTTTTGACACATTTCACTTCTTCAGAGAGTTCTTTTGCCAAAATGAGGAAATAATTTTTTGTGTTCGACTTCGTTTGGAAAAAAACTAAGAAGCGCACAAACACGTCATGTAAACTTTCAATCGTAGGAGATAGTTGACTGAGTGAAATATCGTTTTAACTCGACAGTTTGGCATTTCAGACTTGTTTCTACGTTCCGTTTCTAAAATCCACTGCAACCACTTTATTATTTATGCAAGCCTTACGTTGACTAGATGGCTAACTTTGACTGAGCTTTTCTCTGGATAATATTTGTACTTCTGTTATTAATATGCATTTTAATTTGACCTTTTTTTATTGTTTACAGATTATTATCCAATTACCGTACAGTTTTCTAATTTTGACAGTCTTAACACTTAAGAAGATGATTATTATACAAAAAAATCTTAAGGCCATCTAAAGAAGAGTTATATTATATATAGTGTTTCCGATATTTCGTTCAACAGCACCATTCCTCTTGTCATGCTTTGCTATGTTAGAACATCTGTTTTGCCGTATGGTATTTTGAACAAGTCGTGTCGACGACTACGGCTGAAATTTTCAGGCACGTATAAGCCATAGCATTTCAAGAGAAATGGGCTGTCAATACAGTTATGGATTATGTTAAAACTACGAATTGCAAGATTTGCATAACGTCTAGTTTCTAAGCTAAATCTATTTGTTGCCTCAAGTAATTCCATATGGTGCATGAATCTCGGATACGTTCCATGCATCCGCATATAGACATACCTAAGAAACTTTTTCTGGATTTGTTCCAGCACATTAATATATTTAGTTTGGTGCGGAGTCCACACACCACTATCATACTGAAGCTTACTTCTTATGACGCCATCGAACATGGCTATCATTGCATCTGGGTCATCAAATCTTCCAATGGTGCGTAAATCTTAATATATAAAAATGAATTTGTTTGTCCTGTATGCGTTCCTATACCATGCATTAGATTGCGATGATGTGTGCGGAAGGATATCGGGAGTGGAAACGGGGATATATGTGAAAGGACACCCAGGTGTGGGAGACGAATGAGATGCAGAGGGAGAGTTTTTAAAGTAAGTATAGTAGCGGTAGGGGATAGCAATAGGTAAATTTGGAAAATCCATGCTTTTCACACACACCTGCTAACGCATCGGAAAACCTTACGATTTATTTGTGTACGCACCAGATAGGAAAACAAAAAAAGTTGGTATGGATATCAAACAATTTTATTTACAGTGTCGATTTTTTGTACTTATACGCATACGTAAATAGAAAAGTAGTTTTATCCTTTATGCACTTGAATGAAAATATGTTTCATACTTTTGATATTCGATGGTACATCCTCTCTGCAAAACTTAGATATATTTTATGTAAGTAGATATACCTTATTTTCCCTAAACCGACTGCATATTGTATATAAGTTCACCGTAAGGCCAACTATCGGGGAATCAAATGGTATGGAATCGTTTTATCTTGTTAGGTATAACCGCCCGACATTTTTATTTATTTCTTATCTTTAATTTTAAGAGTGTGTCGATAACTTCGTAATCAATCTTCAAAAAATACATTCATTTGTAAGTTCATATTTTTAATTCAGTACACCTGCAAGGTGGTCGTTATATCAAAACCTGTCAAAACAAAACAAAACAAAGTGCCTACCTGCAATTCTTTAATAAATAATGGCAACACCTTTGAGTTCTGTCTCTAACCGGCCTGATGGCGGGTGAAACGATATTATTACTTGCAGAAGTCAGCGTTTGGACGGGTGACCTCAATAATAATTATTGTACGTCTGTAAGCATGTAATTATGATTGTATTTTACGATTACAGTTAGTAATTTCGCACGCCTATTGGGTGCGTGAAAGAATTTGACATATTTTAAGAATTTAAAAACAAAAATCAAATTCAAAAATTTATGATATCAACCTGTAAAAAAAAAACTCAAATACCCTTTCCAACCTTTCCAAAAGCTTTTTCTCAAATATTTTTAAACTCCTCCCAAAAAGGGGCGTGAATTGGACTATTGGATCGCCTTATTAATAAGTAAAAGTTATACAAGATATTAAGTTTTTTTTTTTCATTGGCTCCACGCAGGAAAAAAAAATCTATAGTATTTTTAGGGAAAGGAAGCAGAGGAAGTTCTGGGAAGGAAAAATGATTGAGGGGTGGGTAGGAATAGGTCAGTGTGTACAGGAATAACGTGTGAATCCATTCCTCCCACTCCAGGGATTTTGACCTCTCCGGTGGGAGAGGCCATACAGTTGGTAGTGCGTTCCCGTTCCCCTCCCGCATCTCCATTCCTCTCCTTCATTCCTCTTCCACCTTCCCCGCCTTCCCTCTCCCGTCTCCCGCTCCACCGTCCCGTCAACGCCCCTCCAACAATGCGCGAAACGTCAAACACGCGAACTGTCAAACGTGCGAAGTTAAAATAGTCGTTAAGTTTTTCCAAATTATCCAATATTCTTAATTCTTCTTTCTGTAAGAACCTTCTACAAAGTATTAGAAAACTTTAAAAAAAGATGAATGCCATAGGTAAAGTCGTTCTGAAGTTATAGCGTGACCAAGGGAAAAAGGGATTAATTTTTATATATATAGATTATTGATTTTAAACGATCTTAAACCGCACCTTCCAAAACGGTTTTAACTGGCTACAATGACAGAAAACGCCACTGGCTGGTAAGTCTACGAATACACACGCGAGATGAACGTGCGAGCAGAATCACGTATTACGGGTAAGGAACGAAGCAATCGCAAATGGCACGAAACGCCGCTTGCGATTGCTTTAATATGTCGCAGACTAATCATAAAATCGGGCAGATCATGATGCGCCTCGCCACATCATGATCTGCCACCATTTCACGATGTTGCAGATCATGATACAGCAAGGCGCATCATAATCTGCCTGATTTTACGATCGGTCTACGACATATAGGTACACAGCGTAAAACGGCGATCACCAACGTTGCCCGCGTGACGTCAACGCCGCCGAATTCACAAATAAAAACGAACATATTGCGTTTAACCAGCCAGCGGCCGAAAATCCACATTTCATTGAAAAATGTTCTTACGATCGTACAGGGCGGTTCCAATGAGAAAGATTAATTATTCTACAAGCTTTTAAAAATAATAACTCAATATCGATTTTATTTCATTCCAAATTTGCTTGAATTTATACCTACGTCCAAAAATGCTGAAAGGCGTGCTGATAAAACTATTAAAATTATGTACTTTTTGTAATTATGTTTTGATCATAAGTATTTATCATTTTTTCAATAATGTCTAAGCAAAATAAGAATGTAAAAAAATCTTAAATATATTAGTTTGTAAGTGCGCAAATAAATAAACAAACGGACCAATTTTCATCAAGAAACACATGTAGGTACGTACATATTTTTTAATAATTTTAAAATTAAAATTTTGTTACATACGTTTCCCAGATAATGTTTTGATTTATTTTACTGCATGATTATATGATTTGAAATGGGTGTTGTATAATACAGAATCTTTTAATACTAAAAATTGTTTTTTTTTTCAAAATTTAAAACTTATGTTTAATAGATAAAAGAACAATCTTTCAAAATCAATTCATAATTTTTTGTGGAAAAGAGTCAGTCAGTTTTCTCTGGTTATACCCTCTTAACTCTTTTCATGTTTTTCGCTTTTCTAAACCCTCCAAAGAGGAAGTTAATTAGGGATGATTTAATCCCACTTGCCCCTGACATTTAGACTGTTATGCGGTCATCAATATTAAAACAAAAAATCTTGAATTAATCATGATATTATTCGTTTAAATTTAAAACATGCGAAGCCTATAAAATTCGCATTCGGCAGATGTGCTTTGACAGGTATTTTCAAATTTATTTGATTAAATGCTGGCTTGATCCGGATAAGATAATTACTCGTTATGCCGTAAATACTTGTGACAGTAGGTACATATAAAAATGGTGTGATAAATATTTAAATGTAACAAGCTATATTGGACAATGTGCCATGCATTCATAAACTGTGTATTTTTAAAGTCAAAGCTTCTTTAGCACCGTTGTGATTTGAAACTCAATGAAACGAAAAATTGCGACACTAAAAAGAGACATACAGAGAAATACATTCATCTGTAGCTTAGATTCTAAGCCTTTTTTTGCCCACCGCCCACTTTGAGAACATTTTTATTCCTAGTCCCTAACGCGTGAATCCGAACGGAGGGGGCATAATGGGATACCACGACAGGGTCACATTTGCAAACGGAGGGGGCGTAACGGGATATCATAACGTAAGGGGCATAATGGGACAACACTATGGGGTTACATTTGCCACAACGGAGGGGGCGTAATGGGATAGGGAAAATTTTTGTGGATGGATGGCCCCTAATGGGATGGGATGGGATGGGTTTCCCCCCCCCCTGAGAGTCTGAAACGCCCCCCCAATTTGATCTTGGTCTTTTACCTCCCCCCTGAAGGTCTGAAACGCCCCCAAGGGGGCGTTATCGCCCACGTTGATAACCTATGATCTATATCTGCGAGAGAAAATAGTATAATCGGTCTCCTCTTTGTGCGGTGCTTCAAAGCCTAACGATCTCCTCTTGGTGCGGTACTTCGTAGCCTCCCCACTCCTGTTCACTTTAGTTTTCTGAAGGTTTCACTTCTACAGCGTGTGAATTGCATATTCTGTTATTTTTTTCATTGATTATTGGCTTTTCCAGTTGAAGTCCCCGATATTGCACGGGTTTTACATAGAGTTTTTCGAAATCAAATGTAGACGGTAGATATCTAATTCTTTTCCTCTTATTTTAAACGTCAAGTTTCCAAAATTTCACTAAGAAATTTCAATGTTTAGGAAAAGAAGTAAGGTTATTTTTCGAAATCTCATGTAGATGGTAGCATTCCTCTTGTTCTGAATGTGCAAAATTTCATCAATCTCGGAACAAAACTGTAGATTTGTATAAAAACAAATCCATAGGAGCAAATATTAATGTAAATGTCGTTTTGGTATGCGGTGACATTTTTAATTTTTTTTCGGATAAAAACATAAAACAATATTAAGCATTGGACAATTAGGGTCGGAGTGTCATACTAGACTGTCACTCTGCAGAGTGACCAGTAACTTCAAGTGAAAGATTTTTTTTGCTTGTTTTTAAAAAAATATATTTAAAAAAAAAAATGTTTAAAGGTTCGAAAATTCTTGGCGATGGGTATATTAGGGTTCCGTTACAGTTATTCCCCGACAGTTGGGCCGACAGAATGGTTTAGCTTCTTACACAAAATATAACTAAGTGTTCCCTAAAAGATGTGCAGAGGGGATGTACCGCCGAATAACAAAAGTATAAAACATATTTTCATTCAATATTAGTACTGTATTATACCAGCGTACCTACAAGTAAAAGAAAATCGACACTGTAAATATTTTCGTTTGATAATATCAAATGAAATTATTTACAGTGCGCATTATTTACCAATTTCAAACTTAAAATCTTAAAAAATTCATTCAATAAGTTGATATGGATATCAATTTGATATATATCAATTTGATATCCATCGTCTTCAAAAATACATTTAATAATAGTTGGTATGGATATCAAATTGATATCCATACTAACTTATTATTAAAAGTATTTTTGAAGACGATTTTAGGTTTTAAATTGGTAAATAATGCACAAAAAAAAATTATAATTTTCTAATTATTATAATCTATTTGCAACCTGTCAGGTCATCGATAAAAATACGACGAAAAACAATAGGCATTTTTAGGTACTCCGAGTACCGTACTCCGTGTTAGAATGTTCTCTTCTTGATAGTTGCAAACCGAAAACGTTTTTGGCAGATTGATTCCAAACTGCCTTTCCTTTTCTACTACCTTTTTTTATAGTTTAAGATGTTTTGTGCAAGCCTAAAAAACAAAGTAACAATCCGTCAATTCTCCGTTCCGACATTGAAACTGCTGGCTGCGTAAGAAAGTCAACACGCCCACAAGCAAAGCCATTCCGCCCGCAGGAAGCCGCCCTACGACATCCGCCATCCGCCATTCAACGTTCAACCGGAGGAAAATATTTTATCTGATGGGTCTTTAAACTAGAATAGGTTGGCTCTAGTGGTTCTCAGTCTGACTGCACACAAATTTATATTATGTCGTTTGGCTGTTGGAGTTCTTCTACGTTTGTCTTTTATTTCTCAGAATCATCTCAATCACCAGGAAAAAATTCACCCAGTACGAAACATCTTATTTCCAGTTTTTTTTTCCTAATATTTTAATTTGTTTGTTTAATGCCTAGTTCACACGAGAACTGGATAATACCACATTGGCGCAGCTCCAAACCTATCATCCTAGTCTGGTTTAGTTTGGAGTACAGGACAATAAACCAAGACTTTTGTCCTAGAGATAGACGAGCAAGCTCAGCATTGGAGGTTATCCACCACTTACCCGCACTGCTATAAACAGATGGTAACGCCTTCAAGGCTCTCGCAAGGTCTCTTTTTGGATGAACGAATCTACATTTAATTTTTAATGAATCTAGACCTCCAGTGTCCTCGCATACGTTGTTAGTAAGCAGTATGCAAGTGCTTAGCGGGAAATCAAGATACAATAAGTTTTAGTATGACTATAGACAAGATTGGTTATAGTCCACGAGGAGACAAGCGCTGGGTGATTGTATCCAGCGTATTCTGCAAGCACCTGTAGGGAGGAAGACACAATACATAAATAATAAAAGTATAGCGCTGGAAAACGGGTTGGATTCCTCTCGAATCGATTGGCAGTCCCAGCAAGAATGCGCATGACGTTCGATCTAGCCGTAAACTACACTCCGCTTCCGCGGCCCTTAGCCGGTTCCTCGGTGGTGCCTTAAAGAAAAATAAATGGGAGATTGGGGGGAAATGCCCGACGACTCCAAGGGGCAAGCTCAACAGGACAATGTCTTACCACCAACACCGCACCTGGACGTATTGTAAACGCATGAAAACACGTAAGGACCAAGACGGTAGGACAATATAACCAGTTGTGCCACACATACATCTTGGTATATTCCTAGGAAATTTCCTCTCAATGACCCAACTCTTAGCAAATTTTGTTATAGACCGTAAATTTAGAATTAAACTAGATGGTATCTTCTCCCCAGTGAGATTGATAAGACCCGGTGTCCCTCAAGTTTCTATTCTCTCGCCAGCTCTCTACAACGTTTATTTAAGCGACATCCCCACCCCAGTATCCAAGACCATCGTACTAAAATAGGAAACTTTGCAGACGATACTGACGTCACGTCAACCTCGGTAAGCGTAAATAAAGCTGCCGTCAAGTCCGATCGCACGCATCTAAACTAGAAATATTCTTTAAACAATAGTGATATAGTATAAATCCTTCCAAAAGCGCCGCCTGCGTTTTCTTACGTAGATACCCTAAAATTCCTAAAAGGCCACCTAACATCCACTTGTTCAAAGAAAACGTCCCTTGGGAAAAAAGTATTAAATATCTTGGAGTAACCCTTGACAGTAGATTAACTTGGAAAAACACATCAATGAAACCCTAGCCTCAGCAAATAAAACCCTTGTAGTTTTTGCTATCCAAAAGAAATAAAAAAAACTATCAATTAAAAATAAACTCCTAAATCGACGATAAGGTCAAAGCTAACTTATGCAAGCCCCATCCGGGCCCACACTTCAGTCTCACTTGAAAAAACTTCAACCATTCCAGAATAAAGCCGTACGCATAGCCTTGGGTGCTCCTAAATGGATAAGGGTATCCCAACTCCACAAAGACTCTGAAATCTCTCTATTCAAAAAAGACATCTTAAGTCTCGCGGAAACATTTTATGCGGGAATTCCCTACGCGTCCATAAACTGCGACGCCCGGTACGACGGAAACGTACGTACCACATATAAAAAAAACCTAAACAAATCCTCCGTAAAGATTAACCTCCGCATATTGCAATCATGTCCCCTTGCAAATATTTTTTAACAAACTACAAAACTAAACAATTTTTG
Source organism: Limnephilus lunatus (assembly GCA_917563855.2). Classification (NCBI taxonomy): domain Eukaryota; kingdom Metazoa; phylum Arthropoda; class Insecta; order Trichoptera; family Limnephilidae; genus Limnephilus; species Limnephilus lunatus. The sequence goes on along the minus strand of OU830600.1, from coordinate 2,375,864 downwards.
TAACAACCATGTATTGATAACTCGCGATGAATCAGAAAGGCGCCTTTTTGGCCCGAAGCTCTGTCAAAAAAATATCTTAATATATGAAAAAAAGATCTAATATTTTTCGCGAATGATGAAATAGCTCTGATTCGAGTGCTTTTAAGAAGATAAATATTCTTTAAAAATATATTTTAATGTTGGTACCCCCATTGTCAGAGCGGATTGAATAAAAAAGGAGAACGTATAATTTTTTTTTTTTATTTATGTACAAATATTTATTTCCAAAACTAATGTGCTATTTAGACAATTTTAAGGTAAACAGTACCTAAAGACTGTTGTTTGGGAATTTTGGTGTTTTCCGGAATACCTACTTCCATTAATCAAATTGTTTCATAACGCTGATGGGTTTCTTTCGTATTTGTGTTCCGATCGGCCTGTAGGATCGGAAGGAATCCAGAATTTGGTATTCCGCACATTGTACCGCAATATCGCCAGTCTGATAACAACCATCGCTCGTATCGTAATGTAAAATTTCGCTCTTATCGTAACGTATCGTTGAAATGTTATTAACCATTCGAAAGTGTGTTATATAAAGCATAACCTATATCGCCGTAGTTCATCGGATGCTTTATGTGACTGCTTATCTGACTCAAATCGTGGTAATAACCGACTAGAATAAACAATATCGCACGCTTATGGATAATATGTGACTGTCACCGAATGAGAACCAGCCAGAAGACACAAAAGCAGTGAGAATTACTTATTTTGAATACCGTATCTTATTTGGTAGTCGAGCATAATTCGTATCGAGGTCCATAAGCGTTTATAGCAAAGAGTGAACCGCAAGGTCACTCTAACCCATATAAGGTGGAGCCATCAACGGGATAACCTTACACAAATTATTACACATTCTTGGCAATGGAGGGCCGATTATATTTTTCTAATTCAATGTTGCGAGCAAATTATTGCTATTGCCCCAGTAGGTTGGTAGGTATTAGGTGGTAGCATGAACCGGCCACAACGCCAAACGGCAACCGCCTGCGCCGGCTAATGAAAAAAAGGGCGGCTCCGGTCACGATGCAAAACGCCCGGCTTCCAGCGCGCACTGCGACCGAGTCACCCAACTACTACCGTTTACAGTAACAAACTACTAGCAACCAATAACAAACTACTAACTCGAGAAATGTATAAAATTATAACTTTTATCATCATGCGTTATAAAGAGAAGACGGCCTATATGGACGAGGGTAAGACTCTCCAATATGAAACCAGAGGTCGCGGGTTCAAATATTTAAAAAACATTTTTCGGGGCCTACATCATCTTTGGGGATGCGTGGAGGTTTTTTTTAGGGAAAGGTATGAGAGGTGGGTAGGAATCTGGAGGTCAGTGTGTTAATTAGTAACGGGTATATGAATACATTCCTTAAAAATTCTTACTCAACCAGTCTCACCCGAACAAGCCCGCTACGCCGTAGGTAGACAAATTCATCCGCCGCGCCGTCAAGACCTAGGCAAGCCTCACCCCGTGAACCGGGCACCCATGCAAAGTCATCAAACTTAGCGAACCAATTGGGGTAACTATGGAAGGATGTTGGTTATCGAATAAATGGTTCCCGGAGTGGCGGTTCCCATATTGTTTCTCCCAATGTTATGAAGATAAGACGGCCTACATGGTCGAGGGGTAAGGCTCTTGAATCGGAAACCGGAGGTAGCTGGCTCAAGTCCGGCGTGCACAAGTAAATTTTATTTGAATAATTTGTGATATCTTACAATTATTCATTTGAAATAATATATACATAATACGTATATTTGCGGCACGTTCCATAGTGGTATATACTTTCAGTATCGCCTTAGTGAAGGGGTCCAAATGAATTAAAATTGCGATCAATTCGATTTCCGGTCTGAAGGGCGAATCTTACTAATGTAACTAATGGTAATATTATCGTATGCGATTTCAAATTTATCAAGGACGGCTCGTGAGATAAAAGAAAAACGCTTTCGCGTTATATTGGTAATCATTATTTGGTAATAATCAATTTAATCCCATAGCCCTACTAGGTATAGAGAAGTACAAATGTTTATTATCAATAAATCTCAAAGTGTATAAGGAGATAGAACAAAAAGGCATAAAATTCCGGAAATATTTAACGCATTACCTAAAATATCAAAAAAGAGACATCTTATTCAAAAATCAAAACAAAAGTTTAATCTTTCTACCTCCGAAGAACATGAAATCAAAAAATATAGTTCCTTTCTATTTTATTTTCTCACTGTATGTTTGTACTGTGTAAAATATTTTTACTACAAAGCAATTCATAAAATTTAGTTTGTCGTAATAATTAGTATTTTAATATTAAGTATTATATTTAGTATCTATACTACGTAAAACTGAAAAGTATACTGTATTAAATAATTAGAAAAAAATGAGAGATTTCTTACAATCAAACTGATTGATCAGTTTCGTAAGATTTGTAAAATAAAATATTGTAAAATTAAAACTGAATAAACATATTAAAAAAAATAAAAACAGACGTAGAAAATAAATTATGGGTTTTGCTTATTAAAATTTATGAACTGTCTTATTATCTTACAATTTGGGAGGCGAGTTTGGGTACCGCCGCCCGGGAATCATTCATTGGATAACCAACATTTCTGTCGTTGGTCACCGTGATAACTTGGCAGGGGTGCCCGGGTTCATGGGGTGAGGTTTGTCATCATCTTGGCAGATGCGTCTGCCCACCAACTGCGTGGCAGGCCGGATCGGAAGAGATTGGTTGAGGGAGACCTTTTGACCTCTTCAGCCGTACTCTCCCGGAACATTGCTTTGCACCGCTGTGGGAGAGATGAATTCATACGTCCGTCACTTCTGGACACACTGACCCCCAGATTACTACCCGCCCCCTTTTCCTTCCCAGAACTTTATATCATCCCTTTCATAAAAAGACCCTCCACACAGCATCCCCAAGGATGGCGTAGGCCCTTAGGGGAATTATTTTTCTCAGGGCCTCCTGTGTATTTATAATATTCTACTATTATTCGAGTATTATTGATTATATTATTATAAATAATATTTTTAATTTCTTTATAGATGATAAAAAAACAAGATCTTGAAATCGCCGACGAGAATTATGAATTGCATTATACTGTGTTAAATTGGAGAACGAAAGGCAACTAAGGAGGGTAGAATTGCAGTTCACGTTTGTCATATTTTAATCGCCTATTATTAGAAAAATGTCATTTGTATATTCAGTGGTTAGATCAGATATGGCAGTTGTATGACTATTGGTGATAGAGAAACGCTGCACATTAGATAACTTAGAACTAACTCCCGGTAAGTAAGAGCAACAAATATGAATATTCAAAATGCGATGTTTCGAATGTCTTAATAATAGTGAAATACATAAATCCACGACTTTTGCCATCGAACTTTGATGTAAATTAAAATATAAACTGAACAATATTGATCTTATAACTTTTTATGTTAATAATCTATAAATGATTCAAAATAATAAATAAAGTAAATAAATAAAATAAAATCTGCAAATAAAATAAAGATAAAGTAGAAGAAACGAAAGGCTAAAAATATACATGTCTCATCGTAATATCTACAGAAAATTATTAAAGTTCGTAAGAAAGCACTGTCATCGAAATAAAGTGTACCGATGAGATAGCATATAGAAAGTTTTGTTTGTACTGTATTAGAAAATAAGAAAAAGTTTTTGAAAAAACTTGCTACGCAACTCTTTCGCTGAATTTTTTTCTTTTTTTTTCTACGTATTTGAAAGCGCCTAAAAAGTTACATTACATCTACAGCTATATCCCTGTCACCATATCAAAGCGCCTTTTATACATTAGGTAGGTAGGTACTACCGTCCAATCCTAACATCAAAAATAAACAAATTTTTCCAATCACAAAATATTATTTAAATTCCTTTATACAGAGATGACGTAGCGTTCAATTTCGGATATCAAATCAAATCTTTTGTCCACAGATAATGAATGACGAGGTAATTTTCGTAGATGCGGCGCTCTTTTTATCGTTTCCAAGATTATTTCCATAGACAATGCGTGTTTGTAAATGTGCCGTTCTATTTATTTTTTCGGCACCGGTACCTACGCCTCTGTTGTCATTATTCAGCGGCTGTCGGTATCCGAACACATTAAAGTAATTGAATTTATTGAAGAACCAAGTAGCCGCGGGCGCCACAAGAAAAAAATAAGTGAAAGACGGTCGCCATCTTAAATTCAAAATGTCGGATGGAAAATTATTGTTGTCCGCGTTTGAATTTAGAATTTCGAATCGAAGAAGTCGTAACGTAATGACATGTGAATTTATTATTTATGGAGGCAGGTAAGAAATTATTTTTTTATTATAGAAGGAGCTGCCTACCAAGATGATGAATTAGATTGTGGTCTAAGAAAGCATGACCTATGCATGCTCAGAGCGATTGGCGCCTATTTTTTTTTTTTTTACTATGTATTTACAGCGAAATGCTTGTTTTGAGATCAATGCTTGCTAAAAATAAAGGATCACAAATGACCGATTTGATCATTTCCAATGCCCGCATGAGTCAAATTCATTCCACGTGGATTAACACATAGGCATAGAGACATAGACCAGGAGTTCTGTGAACTATTGTCCAAAAGTAATGTTTTTAATTTTATTTTTTTTAATAAATGAAAACCAATTTTAAAAACATATATGTATAATTTGTATAAGTTTGTATTGCTTTATTTGTATAATTTGCACGTGCGTATTCAATTTGTCCAAATAAAATCTTGTAAGCTTTTTAAGGTCACTCTATAAAAATTCTCCAGTCCTAAATAGTCCTAAATTCTCCTAAAATCTTTCAAAATAAATATCTACTTTTGCCACTAATCTTCTCATAAATGCCATAAATGTTAATATCATCAGTAATGGGGGTGGTGTCGCGAAACTGCGACTCCACTATAAAAATTGGCGGTTATGCTTCAGAGCAAAGCCCTGACGCAACCCTCAAAGGACCAGTCCCGAAACTACGCGGTCGCTATGTTACATGGGACGATTAGATAGCATGCACTCGCAAAACCTGATGGATAGTCAGTCGATGATCAGATCTGGGCTTTTGGACAATTAGATAAGCCCAGAACGGAAAGGGAAAATAGGACTCACCAGTTGCAGATGGGGCCTCTCTGATCTCCAGGTTTTGGTGCACTTCACTATGTTTAATAACTTGCAATATTATTTTTGCAACAGTATATGCTCAATATGTGCTCCCTGTCTGAGACATTAATTTGTACTGAGCTTGAAATAGTGTCACCTCTTCTTCATGCAACAATTGCTCTTTTTCAAGGTGACATTTTGGGATAGGAATATTAGGTAGGTGGGATAAAATCAGGAATTTGACATATTCTAGCCACCAAGTATGCGAATGCAATACCCAACCAATCCCATATAATAATGCGCAAACAGGGGGGTAGCAAATGTAAAACCAAGCAACGTCCAGTGTTTTAAATATAGTGTCCTTCGCGTGCAAGGCCGTATCTTTTCCAAAGCATAAACTTTCTAATTAAAGTGTATTTATCGGAAGTGACCTGCCAGGTAAGTATGTTTTCTGTATCTATTTGTAAATAATAAAGTTAGATAGAGCCTAAGAATTCATAATAAATTGTACAGCGCCCTTGCGGTGATTTTTTACGAAAACGGCACTCAATAATTTCAATTTGGGAGGCGGGTATGGGTACCGCCACCCCGGGAAACATTTATTGGATTACCAACAACTCTGCCATAAGTCACCTCAAGTGGTTCGCTACGGTAGTTTGTCCGGATCTTGGCGGCGGATGCATCTGCCCACCAACTGCGTGGCAGGCCGGATCGGGAGACACTGATCAAGAAAGATCTACCCAGCAGGACTCTCGGAACATCGCATTACTCGCAGTGGGGGGTATTGATTCATACGTCCGTCACTCCTGGACACACTGACCCCTAGATTCCTACCCACCCCTAATACCTTTTTCCTTTCCACGACTTCCTAAAAAAAAAAAAACAAATTATCTGTAATGTCCTTGATAGACTTATAAACAAGACAAACAAATGAATTTGTAATGAGGAGAATAAGATCGTAATAGACGAGTTTATTGATTTTATAAAGTTTACCGTGTAATAGTATCTCCTATGCTAAGGTCTACGAGAAAATGAGCGCTCAGCGGCCGAAGTACTGCGCGCTGCCTGCCTCCGACTACCGACTTCGGGTGCCATCGGAAGCGTTCGGCTATTTCCGTTAATGTTGCCATGCTAAAGCAAGCTAGCGGATACTACATTATCCAATTTTTCGCTTCTTCAAACATAGCAAATTTATTTTGTGGCACCATTTTAAGTCAAAATTAAAAGATTTCCCTGTGTTAACCACTTTTAATGTCTATAAAACCGACATGTTTCGAGAGCGATGCTCTCTTCCTCAGGGTTTACTAAAAACATTTTCCAATTTTTAGTATTGCTGTAATTTATTCTGTCTTATTCTCTTCCCTTCTTCTATTTTTCTCAGGATATTGGAAATGCCATAATCCCACAGGTTTTATACAGTTAAGATTCTTGTGTGGTCTGCACATAAAATAAATGGGATTTTTATCCTGGCCCTTTATAATAGGCTTTTGTACATTTTGTTTCTGTATTACGTATCTCCCGGCGGCGCACGTACCTAATATTATCGGCGGAAAGAAGCCTTCTATCTAATGGTCGAAGTCCAAGGTCTAATTTGTGTAATAATTCGTGATTAAGGATCTAAATGCAGTCCAGTGGCGTACGGGAGCGTTTGCAGTGAGGGCCGACCAACTTATGGTACGCCTGTGCGCGTGACGGAATGCGCACAAATGCAGGAACTACAAATCTGTATATTTTGAGTACCTATCAAGTAATCCTCAACTTTTATTTTTATTATTAGGTTATTTTATACAAAATATTTGTCGTAGGTCAACCCAAGTAATTCGCTACGTTTGGTGACTTCGCAGGGGTACCCGGGATCACGAAGTGAGGTTTTTCCTTGTTTTTGGTGGCGGATACACCTGGCTAGGATGAGGGAGACCCCAACGCTTTGCATCGGAGTGGGAGGAATGGATTTATACGTTACTCCTGGACACACTGACCCCAGATTCCTACCCCTCATAACTTTTTTCTTCGCATATCTTCCTCTCCTTCTTTCCCTTAAAAATACCAGTACAGTACAGTACAGTATCCCCAAAGATAGTTTATTAGGTCTGAGGGAAATTATTTTCCCCAGGTCCGCTTTTGTGAAATAAATGTAATTTTTTTTAACTGTGAATTTTTGATATTTTTGGAAATGTCACCACAAGGGACCCTAAGGACGGATTGTTTAAAAAAAATGATGAATTCATCAAATATTTGATGTTAATTTTCACGTTCTTTGGAGGTTCTATTCAAGTTCTGTTATTATATCATTATAGGCCAGTTACAGCATGAAATAGAAATAATCACGAAACTTGAATGGAACCTACACAGAACGTGAAAATTAACTTAAAATATTGATAAATCATCAATTTTTTTAAACAACCCGTCCTAAGGGCCAGTTGTTTGACAAAAATTCAAATATAACTTTGTCAGCAAAAAATCTTTCAGCGCCATTTTGTTTTCTTATGTTAAACGCCGATTCTAGTATCTACGTTTCAGCTTTCCATCAAATTGTAATTAGCTGAAAAACTTGACAACATGATATTTGCCCTTTTCTGCTGTTCACAATTTGTTTAAAAGCTTAAACAGACCAAGAAGCAACAGGTAGGTATTACGGGTAAGCTTAGAAATACGGTTTTCAGCTAGGTTAGGTAATTATATTAATATGGATATGATTTTCGAGTTTGTTTTTAGTTTATTTTCATTTTTTTAAATTATATTATGTTAAAAGAAATATAATATTTCACTTTCAACCACTCGGAACATTAGAGCGTCAAAAGACGCGAATATAATAATGGCGGTCAAGACATTAGAGCGTCTTTTGACGTCACCGCGCGAGATTTTGCAAAAATTGATTTATTTCCATCACTAGTATACGGATTACCATGAAATAAAAAACGGAATATCGATAATGAACAACGCTACGCGTCTGTATTCAATAATATCTATGGAACATAGAGATTAATTATCTGAGCCGAATGGAACCTCCATCTTGTTTGATTGTCATTTGTTCAAGACATTGTTAGTTTTTTATTAAAATATTTTTGTATGAAATGGTAAAAAGGTGAGGTGATAAAACTGTTTACAATACATTTATACAATAAAAATAAGTGTTTTTTTACATAATCTGTGATTTTAGTACCGTTTTCACATAAAACATCAAGTAAGTCATTTTTACAATTTTTTTATGTTTGCATTCTAAATTTTAATATTTAAAAATGTTATTATTTATTTGTAATAATACAATTTGAAAGTTTATTTCATAACCTTTCCAAAACAGTTTTTAGAATGAGGCTACGTTTCCCAAAACGTGATTTATGAAGCTTTTAGTAAAAATCGTAAATAACACAAATATTATCACAGTTTTCTAAGGGACACATACATAATAAACAAAAGTCTATTTCTGAGAGGTTAAATTAAGTATATATAGTATATATATGAAGTAGTGTATAGTTTATTAGTAATAATTTCAGAGCTCTAAGTTATAGCCTATAGACTATTCTAAAGCGTGAGATATATTATTGTAAAGTTTCATTAAAATCCGTTCAGTATTTATTGCGTGAAAGAGTAACAAACATCCATACATCCATCCATTCATCCATCCATACATCGATACATCCATACAAACTTTCGCCTTTATAATATTAGTAGGATAGGATTCGTACAAAGTTCTTATTTTCAGAAGGTTAATTTCCTGGTATAGTTTTTTTTGTGGAAGTGTTTGGGTTATAATTATAATTGAAGAGTTCTTTAATAATTCTGTTGTGTATTATTTGTAAGTCGTTTAAGTACGTAATGTATGTGTTTCCCCATATTTCTATTAAATAATTTTGGTGGGACTGGATTAAGCTAAAGTTTTTTTTTTTTTTTACAGTGTACCGCACAAGAATCTCAACTGCTCCCGTCTGGAGCCAGTGAGACTATGGCATACTCAATTGGGGTATGTTGTGAGGCTATATTGTGTATAAGCCCATCTTCACCTCTTTATCTTCATTAGTGAGATGAAAATAAATAAACTACAAAAAATGTAGAATTTAACGACATATCTAAATGTATGCATTAACGTTTTTTTAAATTATTATTTTTTATTTATTAAGGAGAAAATACAGATACAGATTTCAATTGACAAGAATATACAAAACAATAACTAGAGAACTCACCTGCATCCAAACTATTTCTCACGAATTAACATTATACATAGATACATAAGCAGATAAAAACGTATACAAATATTTTTTTCTTATAAATATGGATACACGTAAGAATATTATTTTAAAAATAGAGAGATGAAAAAAAAAATTGTTCCAAGCTTGTTCCTTCCTAAGCACACACCATTAAAATAAGATATCCTTATAATAATAATAATAAAGATTAGATATATTTTTTTAATTGTCCGCGGCCCTGAATTCGCCACCCCTTTCAAGTAATCAATCTTGTAATCAAACCTTAATCCGAACTTCTGCATCGGAGTTCCAATGGTGATTATCCTCGAGTGTTATTTCTCTGTCGGTGACGGCTTCTGCTTCAGAAGTCCCGACTGACTCGTGTGACTCGCCTGACTCGACTCGACTCGTTTCTGATCTTCTTGAGAGTCGAGAGCCGTGATGACTTGATGGTATGATTCGCGTAATCACATGCGTTGCCAGATTGCTTTCCAACGTCAAACTGGTAGCTTTGATGGACATGTATGTATGAATTGTAATTTATCTATCTGTGTCTGTGTGTATGTAAGTATCTATCTCTTCTAATAATAATAATAATAATATTTGGATGACTTGTATAGCGCCGTTTTTGTGAAAAATCACCTCAAGGGCGCTGTACAAATTTATAAAACGTTTATACAATCTTATTTTAAACTATATACAACAACATCTTATGGCTAAAAATTGCATCCATCGGTTCATCGATCACCGATACGAAACTATATGTGCAATGATTTGACCAATGAACGCGATGCTGCTGTAAAAATGCACTGTACAGGCAGAAAATATATACAAGACCATACTTACCTGGAGGGTCACTAGAGATTAACACTGTTATTGTTTATTTAGAGCAATTAAGACACAGTTCGCACGCAGAGGACATAATTGGGAACTATAATTATAATATATAAAATGTTCTGTAATGAGCGTATTTTGAAAACAAAAGCAAAATATATATTACTCCGATAGGTATTTTTATTTAAGGGTATGAGAGCCCAAAAAGGTACGTTTTTAATTTGGACCTAAATTCTGTTGGGCTTGTTATGCATCTAAGTTCCGGTGGGAGTTTATTCCAAGCCTTAGGTCCAGACACTCCGAAAGCGCGATCTCCAAATTTCGTATTTGGCTTGCGTTTAGGTTCCATTAGTCTGCCTATAGCTGATGATGTTGCTGATCTAAGGGTTGACTGCCTCAGACCAGTATTTTCTGGGACACATAGTTCAGAGATGTAAGATGGGGCCATTTCATTAATTGATTAAAACACCATCCAGCACAATTTGTACTGGATTCTTTGAGGGCACTTGAGCCAGTGAAGATTACAATCTAATGTAGTATCTGCTATTTCTTATTCATCTGATTGGTTCATAAAGCTGTATTATAAAAGTGATTATTTAGAAGATATTTAAAAACAAAAGTAAAAAATTCTGTTGCACTTAAAACCCACCGATACAGAAATTTGCGTCCGTCAAGTTGCTGTCTGGTAGGAGCCCTGACGAGATGAGACGATTGATCCCATTTGTCACATTATTGCTATACATTTTTTATTTACATTGACTCCACACAGGAGGCCATGAGGAAAATATTTTCGCTTAGGGCCTGTGTCATCTGAGATGCTGTGTGGAGGGTCTTTTTGAGAAGAGGAAGGAATGAACATTGGTCTTGAAGAGACCCATGTTGTAGGAAAGAGGAAACACAGCCGCAGGCAAATCGTTCCGCAGCCGAGCTGTTGAATACAAGAACGAGTCGAAGAAGCAGAAGACAAATGTCAACCGTGTACATATGTTGGACAAGTGTTTGGCGTGTTTCCCGACTATGCACCGGTGCCGAAGGGATCAATGACGCTAGTTCCTCGGAGCCTCTTCCATTGTAATACCGGTAGAACAAGGATAGCATTCCAAACTGACGCCGTTGCTCTAAAGATTAAAATCCGTCTGTTAACGTACCGCCCGTTTTTGCACAGAGTCGAGGGTATTTTTAGGTATTTTGGAGCTCCAGACCAGAGGTGAGGTGAATTTATGATTTGTACATGGTTAGCAGTTGTGTAGGTACTATTAAAGTATCTGCGGGCCCTGTACAGTACACCCAGTTTTTGGGAGGCTAACTTTACTTTACTTAACTCTGGCTTCGATTGCTATGATCGTTAACTGGATTAATAAGCGTGTATTGCACTAACGAGTACAGATCAATAGGTTTGTCTTATCTGTCTAAAGGCGGTTGTTCCCAACTTTTCGGTCGATCAATCTAAGTCTCTGATCAGCTTTATGATTTATTTAGTAACGCTCGATTCGCATGTTGATCGAAGAGTTGCATTGGGAAGAGCGTATTTGCATTTGAGGAGTGTTGAGCCAAAATTCTGGCTCAACACTTGATCAGTAGGATTGAGAATAACGGCCAAATAATAATACCTGATTGTAATAATTCGGCATATTAACCGCCGCCCCTGGAACCATTTATTGGATAACCAACACCCCTGCCACAGTTAACCCCAAGTGATCGCTAAATTTGGTGATTTGGCACGGGGGGTCCCAGATTCATGGGATGAGGTTTGTCTAGGCTCTAGGCCTTGGTGGCGGATACATTTGCCCACCTTCTCCGTGGCGAGACTTTCGGACCTCCCCAGCCGGACCTTTTGACCTCCTTGCACCGCAGTGGGAGGGTGGATGCATACGTCCTCCTGGATCCTAGATTCCTACCGACCCCTCATTATTTTTTCCTTCCTAGAACTTCCTCTCATCCTTTTCATAAAAGAACCATTTTTAACGCAGTGTCAAAATTTTTTTAATGATTTTAACATTGTAGTATATAAATTAGTCTGTATTTTTTGTTTGTTTTAGGTTAGGAACCACAAGCATTCACACTCGGTAAGACTTTGTGCATTTTTCCCATCACTAGGTATTTATCTACCGTTACAAAATGCCAGGATTTATGAAGTGCAATGTCGCTCTTGATCTTATTCAGTATGTCGCCTGATGTGTCCGATGTTATAATCCCCGCGACTCAGCTGCCAGTAGTGGCAGTAGGGTGTGTTGCGCGGCTACCGGACAGTGGCAAGCGGATAGCACCGGACAGCGGGACATGTCACGAATTCAAATAAAACGGTTCACTAACGTGTGAAACACCTTGTGAATCGCGCGGCCCTGGACTTGACACATTTTCAAGCTGTTCCACGCCATTTTACGATATTTGAAAAAATACTGGGCTGATCAAATTAATAAATATGCCATGACTAGCTTTGGAAGGTTTTGTTTAAAAATTATAGACCATTTCTTTTCAAAAGCTCCACACAGGAGGCCAAAAATATTTCCCTCAGGGCCTATGTCGTCTTTGGACATGCTATGTGTACGGTCTTTTTATGGAAAGGAAGGAGATGAAGTTCTAGGAATGAAAAAGGTACGAGGGGTGGGTAAGAAATCTGGAGGTCACTATATCTGGGAGTGACGGACATATAAATTCATCGAGAGAGTCCGGCTGGAGAGATCTAGGTTATTCCTCAACCAATATCTCCCGATTCGGACCGCCACGTAGTAGGTGGGCAAACGCTTTCGCCACCAAAACCTAAACAAACCTCACTCCTTGAACCCATGTACCCGTACTAGGTCACCAAACGTAGCGAACTATTTTGGGTGACCTATGGCAGGGCTGTTGGTTATCCAATAAATGGTTACCGGGGCGACGGTGCCCATACTCGCCCCGCAAATTGTAATTGTAAATTACTGGAAACCAAAATCTATATCAATCAAAACCGTCCATTTATCTTTTCTAAGAACCAACATAACCTTCTCCAACGTCTTTTGCAAATGTGTTGATTTTATTATAACATCCATTGTTTTGGCAAGATTCCGGACATATTTAGCAATGTCGCTAAAAATATCCTGTCCTGCCATTTAAATTTCTCGAATCTCTTGAACTCACTATTATTATCGTCGGTCGACTCTAGCTTTATATTCTCTTGTTTTTTGTTGTTATTATTTTTACGTAGGTACTTTGTTACATATTTTATTCTTACAATTGAAGAGCACCGTCATTGGTCGCTTGGTATTTTTTGTTCTTTGTTATTTATAAGTAATCACTGTTTTTGTGTTGATACCTGTCTGTAGTGTGCACTTGAAAAAAATGCAAAGATTTTTAAATGTTGTTCGCCTCTATCTCACATCATCTTATCTCATATTTTCCCCTTGTGATATAAACGTATTATTTTTTACATCAGCCCCACACAGGAAAGCATCTTCCATTTAGATACTGTGAAATATAAATGTGTTAATAATACTGCAATTAAACATTGATTAATTATATTTTTTTACATTAGCTCCACACAGGTGGCAGAGAGGAAAATAATTTCCCTAAATAATGTCAGGGGTCGGAGTTTGCGGCTCGCGAGCCACATGTGGCTCTTTGCATAAATTTTTTTCATATCCTGTAGGTACATACATAAATTACATATATGCGGCTCCCTGGAACTGTTGTTGTCCTGTTTCCACGACAACTTCTCACTTGACCAACTGCCGACCCCTAGTCTGTCTGTCATCTTTGAAGATGAGTGTGGAGGGTCTTTTAAAGAACGAGTCTTGAGTTATCATATGACAAATGGCAACCATATAGGTACATATGTTGGGCACACGTTCGGCGTGTTTCCCTTGCATTTTACCAAGCACTGGTGCTGAAGGGATCAATGACGCCTCCACAATGAGTTTCTTGGAGCATCTTCCATTGTAATACCGAAAGAACAAGAACTGCAGGCCCGCCCGTTTCTACACAAGGTCAAGGTGAAGTTTTTTTTTAGGTATTTTGGTGTTTTAGACCAGAGATGGCAGCCAAATTCAACAGTGGGGCGAACTTGCGATATGTACCTACGGTGTCAGCAGTTGTGTACTATTAAGGTATTTGCGTGCCCTGTACAGTGTACCCAGCTTCTGGGAGGCCAACTTGACTCTGGCTTCGATGGAGCCCTCGTCCCTGAGCTGGTAACTTAGAGTTACACCAAGTATATCAATGGAAGATTGCTTCCGTTGAAGACAATAATTATTGTAACTTCTGTGAACTTTAATTTCAACAAAACTAAAATGGCTCATGCGTCATCCAAGAGAAGTCACATTTCGAATAAAGTCGGACATATCCTCCTTAGCGGCGGTGTCCTGATGCAGTCTATAGTTATAGAGTCTGTACCTAATCCCGTCCAGTTCTCTCCACGCTGTCCGCTGTCGTGTCTGCTGTCCGGGATTATATACGCGTGTTACAGTTGGGAGGCCACTGGTAAATATTATGCAAATGCTGTACACTGGACTCCTGATACAATGATATAAAGTGGTACCTGTCGAATTTAAAAAATATCTTCTGAACTATTCAGAAAGAAGAAATTCTGTGGTTGGTTTTTTTTTTGTTTTTAAACAAATCTACAGTTTTATGCCGATTTTTTTTATTATACTTACGATACATATACCTGTAAAGCCCATTAACCAGCGGCCGAGAATTCAAATTTCATCGAAAGGTCTTGCGATCGGACCCTTGCAAAAGTAAGACCTTGTACAGAGCGGTTCCGATGAGAAAGATTGATTATTAACCGTACAGGAATTTTTAACTAATAACTCAATATCGATTTTATTTCATTAAAAATGAACTTTTATATACATACATTCAAGTTAGCAATAAAAATGCTTAAACACCTGTTTTTTAAATTATTAATTAATTATTTATTATATAGGTACCTTTTAAATATATTTTTTATCCTTTTTAGTACTTCTAATTTTTCAATAATGTCTAAGCAAAATAAGTGTATAAAAATCTGAAATATATTAGTTTGTAAGACAATAAATAAATAGACGAACTGAAGTATTTTGGTCACAAAACACGTACTTTTTTATGATTTTGGTATAAGCGTGGTATAGGGGAGTTCTTAAATAAATTGGTATTGACTATTGACATGATTTTCTAGTGAAAGGTATTATTAGTTCGTGTGACTCTATTAGGAACAT
The DNA here is from genome assembly GCA_917563855.2 of Limnephilus lunatus. NCBI lineage: Eukaryota > Metazoa > Arthropoda > Insecta > Trichoptera > Limnephilidae > Limnephilus > Limnephilus lunatus. Next base: position 2,360,547 of record OU830600.1, on the reverse strand, counting down.
GAAATTAAGTCAATTGCAATGATGCAAAATTTATATTGATATACATTTGCACCTTCAAATCGGGAGGAAGTTTACTGTCTACGCAAGAACCAAACCTAATCTAACCTAAACTAGCTTAACTCAACACCCTTTCCCACCAGATAAAGTAAAATCACAATACTTGATGAATTTTTTACACTAGACGTTGAAAATAAGAGGAAAATTACTGTGTACATCAGATTTAGAAAACTCCGCGTAAAGCCCCGGCCACGGCGAGGACCTCAGCTAGTACTCAATACAGAAGAGTTCTAATTGCTCCTAACCGTCTGGAGCAGGTGAGACTATTAGAGACTATGACATATTTCCATATTCCCTGACATATTTCTATACCTATAACAGGTATAGAATGTTATAATAACAGAGAACATTTTATTTAAGCAGAATAAAAATATGTAAATTAGAGTGACTTGTTGAGAATTAGAGATTGTTAGAGAACATGTTGAGATTAAATTAGAGTGAAAAGTTGTCAACACCAAGTAAATATGTCAAAGATACCTCTTCAGACTATATTTTTTAGTAAATAATTTATAAATGTTGGTTCAGCGCAATAGAGAATAAGAAAATTAATGAAGTTTTGATTTTGCCAAGACTCTGGCTAATCAGGCCTTAAAATTTCAATACAAACTGTGCTTCACCAGAATTAAGAAATAATTTAAAGCGATGCGACATACGAAGTCAGTGACGACGTCAATTCAAATAAGTATGGAAGGCATTTCTAGTAGGTAATATCTATTCAGTGTATTTACGTCACAAAAGTCGTTTTAATTCATTTTAAAAACGTGCAAATATATAACCACAATTTTCAAAAATGTCTGTGACAAAAAATCCTCAAAGGGGTTGGTTCAAATTTAAAATACAAAGGGTTGTTTCCCTTTGATAGAAGCCAATGCATTGCCTTTTTTGTCCCCTTTGGGAGTAGAATTTGGGATCTTTTTGTCGGCAAACAATATCAGCAAGCCACAAGAATTAAATGTGACAATCGAGTGTTTACATTAATAGTCTTCAAAATTGTAAAGTCGCCGTCGACAAGCGGTTGTTATATTAAAGGAGATGTCATTGATATTTTGTTACGAGTATTTTAGTTGGTTTTTGAAAGGTTTCAGGAATTATAAGGGAAGTTTGGCTCTTTGAAAAGAGTTGCTCTGAATGGTTTGAAAATGATAAAGATATTGCTTCTTTGCATTTTAAAATTTTTGTTCTGGGCCTCTGACAGCCTCCGTGGCGTATTTTACAAATAATTACTGGGTTGTTATTATTGCGCATTTTTTAGAAAGTATTTTTTTTTACATTATCTCCCCACAAAAAACCATCATCTTTGGAAATGCTGATGGTTTGATGAAATGCTTTGGAAAAATGGAGGGTCTTTTAAGAATAGGTCTTTCCATGAAAATGTTTTGGAAAAATGGAGGGTCTTTTTAGGCAAAGGAAGCAAATAACGGAAGGAAAAATACATGAAAGGTGGATAGGAATCTGGGGGTCATTGTGTTCAGGAGTGAAGAACATATGAATCCATCCCTCCCACTGCGGTGCTTAGAGAGTTCGGCTGGAGAGGTAAAAGTTCTCCCGTATCCAGTCTCTCCCGATCCGGCCCATTCGCCGCGGAGAGCCGGACAAATCTCACTCCATGAACCCGGCATCCTTTCTAAGTCACCAAACATATCGAATCACTGAGTGTGACCTATGGCAGAGGTGTTGATTATCCAATAAATGATTTCCGGGGCGGGTACTAATACTCGCCTTCCAAATTGAAAATTATTGTGCTCCAGATTTTATGTCCGGGTTAAATATTTCCCAAATGAAAGACTAAACCCTTCCACACACTTTTCCACAAATGATTATCTCGTAAATTTACGCAATTTAAGTGCACTATGTAAGTATAATAAATACAAAACAATACGTCAATCCACCAGAAACATAATGGGAAAATTTTTCACCGACTCCAGATATTTTCATATCAGAGGGTTCGGCCCTGATGAAATCCTAACTGGTCCGATAAATCCTACTGATCCCTCAATATAAATATTTTAAAAAATCTTTCGTAATCCTACATGTATTTAAAATGACTGACTTTTGCATTTTTATACATAAATTCTTTGACAAATCTAATACGCCTAAATTTTGAATGAGAGAGCTAGGTATAATGCCAGTAGCCGAAATAACAAATGGTAATATTTTTATAGTCTGAGAATGCGAAATTCTTTTTTTTCAGAAACAGTTTTCTGAATATTACAAGAATTTGGATTAGCGACATCAATGATATAAGTTATTTTTTAATGTTGTCATGTAAAACTATATCGGGTCTATTATGACTAATTGTTCTGTCTGTTAGAATAGTTTTATCATAATAAATTTTATAAAATTCATTTTCTAAAAATGAATTTGGTTCATATTCATAATATGGTACATTACGGCAGTCAATCAAGTTATGTTTAATTACCAAACTTTGTTGAATTATTTTTAAAACTTGATTTTGCCTAAATGTATACTCGGACGGCGCTAATACAGAACATGCCGATATAATATTATGTTCTATAGTTTCCGGAAAAGCCAAACATTTTCTACATAAATCATCAATTTGATTTGCATCTTTGATGATATGCTTCCTATAATTTTTAGTATTAATGACTCTATCTTGAATGGCAAGCATAAATCCTTCTATTTCTGCGCTTCATTCTCCAATACTCAACCATTTTTTTGACGAAAGTTTGTCAACATATGTTTGGTTGACATAGTTGAAGTGTTTTGCGTGAAGAATTTTATTTGACCAGGAATCTAATAATTCCTGGTTAGTATTTATAAGAATGCTGGCATTCTCTTCGTATAAATTTAATGGCGAAATATTGTTTATTATTGCGTATTTTGAGAAAGTACTTATTATAAAAGGCGCAGACCCGTCCAAAAATTACGGGATATTATAATTACAGTTGCCCTGGCATCCAAGAAATCTTCACAGCCAAAAAAAATAAATATTCGTGGAAAAATAAGAAAACACCATTTACATACAATCTTAGGAAACGCTTCCTAGCAAATTGAGTAGTGAAACCATGGAACAAACTTCTACAACTGTTACTATAAATATAATATTTTATAAAAATTTTTATTTATTTATTTGCAAAAACAGCATAAAACCAATACATTGCAAGAGCGGTAAGAAAAGATACATAATAAATACATTTACAGTTAAAGTAAGTAATACATTTCGTTAAAACATAAGTGTTATTTCACGCTTAAAATCGTTGTAGGAAATGTGGAATATATCCACATTTCCTGCGAGGCAGTTAATTAACCTAGTGAGTCGTCCCAGGGGCATCACTATTGGTAAGTTAGTTCTGCACCTAGGAAGAATCAAAAGCCTGTGTTGGCGGCCTCGCGTGAAATTATCCGGGACATAGAATCCTATTTCAGCCAGAATATCTGGTACCGATACAAAACCATTTAGAAGCTTATAAGCCATCAGCAGTAATGCGACATCTCTTCTGGAACTAAGGCTGCAGATACCCAGCATTCCCGAGATAAATGCTGTTGGAAACAGCCATGGGTAAAAACCAAACTCTCTCATATAGAGGTATCGTAAAAATTTCTTTTGTATTTTCTCGACCATTAGTACATACACGATGTCCTCTGGCCCCCATATCTGAGATCCACTCTCGAGAATGCTACGCACCAAGCTAAAGTAAAGCAGCCTTATAACTGTGAGGTTGGTCAATTCCTTTGAATTGTGTATGACAAAACCCAACATCTTTGTGGCTGATTTACAGATCTTTTCAATGTGAGCATGAAATGTTAAGCGAGCGTCATACACAATTCCTAAGTCCTTGCAAGTCACCATGTGTTTCAATGACGTGTCTTTCATTTTATAATTGAAATATATGGTCTTTTGTGACCTCGTAAAGCACATAACTGAACATTTTTGGAAGTTGAAATCGAGTTTATTATCGATACTCCAGTCAATAATTGCATTTATATCTTGCTGGAGTTTACTACAGTCTTCTAAAGATCTTATTCTCAAGAAGAGTTTAATGTCATCTGCAAAAAGTAAAAAACGGACGAATTTGATTTTTTCCCGAATATTGTTGATAAAAATTAAAAACAATAAGGGTCCTAAATTGGATCCCTGTGGCACACCAGAGTTTGTAGCATACGTGTTAGAGTTAAACTCACCATAGGACACGAATTGTTTCCTTTCGTTCAAATAATTAAGAATGAGTTTAAGTAAGTTTTCGGAAAAACCAATTTCTTCGAGCCTCCTTAGGAACACTAAGTGATCCACCCTATCGAAAGCCTTCGCAAAGTCATGGTATGATGTGTCAACCTGCTCATTGTTATCGAGTGCTCTCGCCAAGTAATCTGTGAAAACCATTAAATTTGTAGTAGTTGATCGGCCACATCTAAATCCATGTTGTTGATCGATCAAGAATGGTTCAACTTTGGCATAAACATATTTATGGATAATTATTTCTAATAACTTGGCAGGTGCGGAAAGAATCGCTATAGGACGGTAGTTGGTTGCTTGACACTTGTCACCATCTTTGTGTAAGGGGGTGACTTTCGACAGCTTCCATAATTTAGGAAAAATGCCGTTTTTAATGGTCAGATTAAATAAATGTAGAAGTGGCTTAGATAGTGGTTCAGAACATCCCTTAATGACAAAGGGTGGGATTAAATCAGGACCAAACGATGTTTTTGGTTTCAATTTTTGTACTGCTAAACTGAAATCCACGATATTAACATTTTCAATGGAGATGTTTTGAGCATTTGTTGATCCAATCTGTCCTGGCACATATGATTCAAAATCAACTTTTTCCTGATTATAGACAGATTGAAAATACTTTGCGAATGCTTCCGGTATGTCGGTTCCTTTGTGAGTGCAATCATTCAGGATAATATGACTTAAGAGACCTCTGTCGTGTTTCTTATCAGAAACATATTTCCAAAATGACTTCGGATCGTGTTTCACATTATTTTCTATCTTTATGATATAGATTTTGTGGGCTTCTGAAATATTACGTTTAATTCTAGTACGATAACATTTGAATAACTCGTGTTCACTTTCCAAACCTGATCGTTTCCACCGCCGATGGTGTATGAACTTCATCTTTATGTCCCCAATAATCTCGCTCGAAAACCATCTAGGATAGTTTTCATTTCAGCGCTTGGCTATACCCCTGTTGTGTATTCTATTAGCTAATCATCAGTTGGTAAAGTAGATACCCAACCAACTTTTGATGTCTCGTTGACATTTGTGTGGTGTTTATGTTTTGATTGTCTATGTTTCATTCTCTAGCATTTTTTATAAATAATGCACGCTTATATTCTTTTCTCTTTTTACGTAACGAACTACGAGTGTCTTAGATCACCAGGACCGAACCGTCGGAGATTATATTCCATGCAAGTCACGTGTAACGTAAAATTTTAAATAAATTGTCGCATACTTATTCGAGGTGGACAGCCTTTTATTTCGAATTTGAGACCTTTAGGAAATGAAACAGACTAACTTATTTTAAAATTTAAATCGAATCAATTTACTGTTAAAATTATTGTGAAATCAGATATGAGCACATCTGCAGAATGCTACCCGTTCGTTAAATAAAAATAATTAAATTTTGATTAGAACAACTTTATTTTTATAACTCTTGAAGGTTATTGCCATCAATGTAATAAATGATTGAAGCAGAAGTTAACACTAATACTCTAAACGAAAATATGAAATAGAACAAGACACAGAAAAATAATAAACACTGTATAAATTACAAACCAGTTCTTAGAATAGGTACTTCTTTCCATTGAGAAATGTAGTTGCCAATTAAATGGAAAAAAATATCAGTCGAATATTCTAAAATTTGAAATATGACGCTTAAGTAAGAGGCGGCTGTAACCGAATTGGTAAGGTGTTTGTCCCGGTAAGACGAGAGCTTCTGGGTTCGAGTCCTTATTGATTATTATTGTAATCTTCTTCTTCAATGAAATAAGAATTAATATTATTATTACAGATTGTCTATTAAATGAGCTAAAACCAAAAGGAATTAAGCCTGCGGCGACATCGGTTTCCATAAAAATCTACATATAAAAGGCATAAATTTGTATATGTGTATTACCCGTGCATTCATTGCATACATCCATTCCTATTTACATAGTCAAATTTGTCGCTACTTCCATAGCTCTAAAGCAAAATCCATTTTAACAATAATTGCAACTAAAAAACGTAAAATAACCTAAAAAATTTTAATCCGTTAATCCCTTTTCTAAAGCGTTAAGGATCTGTTATTTCCTTTTGGTTTAGCTCTGACTTCTGACAGTGGCTTACTGAGAAATGGGCTCAGTGGGACGCCTCGCGGGTAAATACAATAGACGGCGTCGGAATAGAACCCTGTGTCATCGGCTGCCAAGTCAGGTGGAAACGGATTGAAGTAAGCCGAACCACTGGACCACCGGAGTAGAACTTAACAATAATATAATAATTTAAATGCCGTTATATTTTTGTTAAATTGATGGCTTCAAAATTGACTTCGTTTGAGGTAGAAACGAGTGCATTAATTAGTGCATTGAGGTTATGCACCGCGTCGTCTAAAATTCAGGATCAGGCCGCTAACAGTAACACTCCTTGGGTAGATAGCAATAAGGTTTAAATTCCCGTTTAACACCAGCCGCCAGTTTTAATTTATTAAGGAAAAACGTCGCCAAAAAGCATGTTTTATTTTATTTTGCGAAGCTCGGGCACAAATATTTAAATGTTTTACGATCAATTTTTAAAGAATGTAATTTTCCACGTTATACAATAAAACCAAAACCAAAAAAGGGTTAATAAGTAGGAGATTTTGAACTTTAAAGCAGTTTTTATAAGTGTGAATTTTTTTTTAGGTTTATAAAAAGACCAATAATAAAATATTCGATTATTTCAGAGGCTATGTTTTTAACTCTATATTAAAAAATACAAGTGTGCAGTTTACATACGGTAGAAGTGATACCTAAAGTAGACAAGAGTGGGGAGGCTACGAAGCAACGCACAAAGAGGAGACCGATTATTCTATCTTATTCTCGCACAGGCTAAATCCTGTAGATGTATATGTTTGTCTCTTTTAGTGTCGCTTTTTTGTTTAATCGAGTTTCGCATCACAACTGTGCTAAAGAAGTTTTCATTTCAATATAGTATCTGGCCTATGAATGATTTGAAGTGCAAAAACTTCTACTTTCAAACCCTTTTTCGGATATGATTTTATTGAATAATATGGAAAATTACGTTTTCTAGATAATAATCGGACAAAATTTTAATATTTGAACCCAAAAAAAGCTTATTTCGCCCGATTCTAAATGGGTCACGTGCTAGTGCATCGCCTTAAGGCGCGGTGTATCCGCTCAAAAATAAGAAGATGGAGAGATAAATAATAATGAAATAATAGTAAATACGAATGTCAGAGAGAGCGCGTTAATATTAAAAACGGTAATATTTAAGCGAAAATTGTGAAAATGTTTAATAAAACATGACTCGTAAATAGAGCAAAAATCTCGTAGAGATTGTCTAAAACAGCATTTAAAGAAACACTGTGAATGTTTTCATACTAATTTGTACAATAATTGAAAAAAGCGTATTTTTAATAGTTTTTGGAGCACATTTCGCGAAATTTTTATGTCGAGGGAATTTCATATAATTGCATTTTCGGCGTTGGGAATATATTATCTTCAAGAAAAACATATATTTTTTAAGAACTTTAAATCTTACAGCATTTAAGAAATATGTAATAAATCGGAAGGGATACCACCAAAATAACGTGCCAATTGAAAATTAAAATAAAATATTAAATTAAATTAAAATATTTTTAATGTTTCTGTTTTAAAATTCCTCCTGAGCTACCAGGAGCACAGAAAGCAAAAGGTATCATAATCTATAAATTATAATATCGAACAAAAATGACGGCTTATGAGCATGTTACGAGTCGCAGCCGTAGCGGGATTAGTGTGACGGAGGACTCTGCCTTCTTGGCCGACTGCGCTCCTGGTATGCGCATTCGGGAAGGCCGATGACTGTGACAGGCGTGCGAGCATCACTGCGGAAGAAATCAAACCTTTTTTATTATTATGCAGGTTTTACGGCTTAATAAAGGACATCTGGACATATTGAGATGAATGCGACTACCTACTGATTTGAACTGCTGAATGAATGATAGATGAGTAGGTAAATTTTTTTGTTACGTTCGTGTAGAAGGAACGGTGTTCGAGACTAATTAAACAACAACAAAAATTACATTAGCGAGGAAAATAATTTCGGGGCATATCGCATCGGGGCAAATTGGGTTAAACTTAACAAAATGGTGTAAACAAAGACAAATTATTTTTTCGTTGCATCCTATTTGAATAAAATATACATTTATTTGCTTTTGAGTTTTGAGACTCCAGTTGCATTAAAATTAGGTATGGTCGAATTCAAGAGGAGCAAAATCGATTGATATGCTTGTGAAACACAGGATAGGTTCTGTGCCTGGTCGTGAAAAAAATGGTTCCTGTTTTATGTCAACAACCCTTTTTATTGATAAATATTACTTATTATTTTAATCAAGAAGCGCATTTGTGTTATATGTTTGATTTCCACCGTAAATAAGAATTAAACCATCACATCATACCTAAACAACGGAATACAATTTATAGCATAGGAGATAAAAACAGTCAACTCAATAATATAATCCTTGAAGTTCCTCAAGGGTTCAAACTGGACCTACTCTTATACCAAATATTTAATAATGATATCTTCGCTCAAATATTTAACTATTATATTTAACTTTGAAAATTTTATGTGGGGTATGCATATTAAACATCTGGCTAATTAAACATATTTTAACAAATGATTTTTAAAAGTTATTATTATCTTAAGCTCATCAGACTTGTCTATCAAAGCTAATTTCAGACTAGCCTGTCAGATACCAATCTAAAGATGGTCGGGATCTTCTCAAATCGGTTCCTCATTGCTAGGGATCGTTACCCCTACTCCAATTTCCATGGTGGACGAGGCTCCTACATTCCTAGCGATTCTGCACTCCTTGGAGAGCTGCGGAAACTGACGTACCGGACGCCAGTGAAACTTGGTCACTCAAGTGCATTGGTGACCTTCCTCCACTTCTTCTGTCTTCCACTTTGCCAATAACTATGAATTTCTTCAAGTTTGAGTCCTCAGTTTGGCGAGAACGTGTTCAAAGTACATATCTTAAGAAACGTTGTAGGAAGATAGTTGAAAGTCTGTTGTGGATGGCTAGCTCTTCCAGGATGGAAACTTTTGGCCGTGATAATGGTCATAAATACAAAAAAGTAGATAAAGGTTCAAAATTGTTTTAATAAATCGAGTTATTTACGTGAAGGTTCCAAAATTCTCGAATTTCGAGTAAAAAATCGCGTTATCGGAAACGCTAAAATTTCAGGTCTTTAGCCAATGATGATATTATTATGTTTAATGACTTGTTGACAGGATCGGCATAGCTAAGTTATCACAACCTTTCTCATTCCTTTATCCTGTAATTACATACTGCGGTTGCCATAATTTCACCGTCTCTGGACAGTCGGGACAGTTGTGCGGTGAACGCACAAAAACAATTATATCCACCGCAACAATAAAAACGAGAGTTATTTTTTTCTAGAATGACAATATCTATATTACTTACGTGACTCTAAGGAGGTATGTTTCCCTACATGGTAGGCAGAGAGAACGGACTGTTAAAACACTAGTCAAGTGAGAAAATTTAAAAAAAAATCTTTATTTAATTTTAATAATAATGAGAGTTTTCTTTTTTTACCCATGGCTGTTTTCAACAGCATTTATCTCGGGAATGCTGGGTATATGCAGTCTTAGTTCTAGAATGGATGTCGCACGACTGATGATTCCTTATAATCAATTTGAGAGGCTGGTATGGTCAATTTGGATGGCGGGTATGGGTACCGCCCCCTTAGAAAATATTTATTGGATAACCAACACCATAGGTCACCCCGAGTAGTTCGCTACGTTTTATCACTTAGCAGGGGTTCGCGGGTTCACGGGGTGAGGTTTGTTCGGATCCTGGTGGCGGATGTGCCTGCCCACTGCTAATGGGGCAGTGCCCACCTACGCATGGTAGAGACCGGTTGAGCTCTCTCCATTCTTTGGCTACCCACACGTCCGTCCCTCCTGGACAAACACTGGGCCCCAAATTTCTATCCACACTTCATACCTTTTACCTTCCCATTACTTCCTCTCCTTCCTTTCCTTGAAAATGAATTTCTCCTCCACCCAGCATCTCCAAAGATTACATTAAACGGGGCATAGACCACCTGTATGGGGTTAATATAAAAAAAATCAATTTTCAAAATTGGACTGATTTGTAGAGAATTAAGACTCTTCTGACTATTTCAAGGGTCTGTGTGCTAGTTGACTTATACAATTAACATAATCACACGCTCCAAATTCACATTACGCACGCACTAATTATTTTTTCGACTTCTCTCGTTCTCTGGGGAGAGGGTGATCGGAAAAAAATGCCGTACCCAGCATACTATACCAGCCCGGCCCGTGTCTAATGCGGGATTACGTGCAGCGTTTTGCTATTATACCGTATCGCGAAATATATATATTTTCAAATAACCAACAACCCCTGAAGTCGGGGTAAGGCGGCTCGTTAGTTATAAATTTATGTTGAGCTTATTTTTATAAACTTTAAGAAAGTCTTTCTGGGGAGAAACTTAATAAACAGTGGTGGTTATATGTTAGTGATAGACTTGCAGAAAAATCAATATTTGTCGCATATTAAAAATAAAAATGGCTAAAAAATTTATTCAAGACAAAATTTAGTTCGGGTTTGAACCTTACATAAAGATAGCAGCCAATAAAAAATGTGTTCGGAAAATGAAGATAATGTTGGTAGTTCTTAGTGGAAGTATGATACAGTAAAAATGACCGTATCGGATAGAATTCATTTGGTAGAGTTGCGGGCCGTAAAGCCGAAGGTCCTGGGTTCGAGTACCTACTAGATGTGACAGTATTTTTTTCTGATTTTTCTATTTTCAGATTTTCCATTGAGTTTCGCTTATATTATTGTCTTTATTTAATTAAATATTAAAATTTGATTTTTTACACATTAAGTTAAAAAAAAGATAATTAATTAGACAACAAAAAAACTTTTATTGGATGACAACAGTGTCCGGGGGTGGCAGACGTATAAATCTTTCCCTCCCGTGCAAGGCGATGGTTCGAGGGAGACCAGCTGGAGAGGTGAAAGAGTCTCCCTAAACCTCTCCCGATCTGGCCCACCACGCAGCCGCAGTGGGCAGAGGTCTCCATCGCCTACACCTGAACACACCTCTTCGATGAACCTGGGCACCCCTGCTAAATCACAAAACATAGCGAACCACTTGAGGTGACCTAAGGTGTTGGTTATCCAATAAATGGATCCCGGGGCGGCGGTACCAAAACCAGCCTTCCAAATTCTCTCAACATATGGAGTTAAAATAGGGAGTTATATGTAGAAGTACTGTCACCCGTACGTTCGGGTTTTTGACCCCAAAAATCTCTTTGAACGTAGAAGATATCAGATCTATATGGTTTCAATAGGTATAGAGGAAATGGACGTTTGGGTCTAACACCCGAACGGTTACGAAGACGGCCTATCATATCCGATCTACGGCGGGCATCTTCAATGAGCGGCTTCCCAGTACAGATTAACGCAAATCATCCTTTAGAACGGACGTAAAGTCCAGTTAAAATTCATTGTTAATACAAAAAAATAAATAAGATTCGTAATTTCGACATTCTTGATCATCAGAATTGATTGCTAACCAGAGGAATTATCGGTACACCAGTGCTATCCAATAAATGATTTCCCTGGCGGCGGTACCAAAACCCGCCTCTCAAATTGTAATAAATCTTAAATGAATTATTATGACAATTTTTAGAAGTTTTACTAAGTTATTCCACTACAATAATATCTACTCTAACAATTTATTATAAGCAATAATTATCATCCTGAAACACTCATCTACATTGAAAAAATCTTCCGACAAAAGATACATGCCGCCAACCGGACTTGAACCCGTGTCCTTCTGATTGCGGTCAGGAGCTTTAACACTGAGCTATGTCGGCTTATCTAATACCCGCTAAATAATTAAATATTTATTTTATTTATAACATTACAATTGATACATTTGTATAGCAAAAATAATATTGCAAAATAACTATAGACATTAAGGATTGCCCGTTCTAAGGAACCTAATATGCTGGTGAAAATGCAAAAAAAATATTCCGCAACAAAATGCCGATTTTTTTTTAATTAAATATATTTTAATAAAAATGCCTAAAATTTATTCTGTAACAAAAAAAAAGAAAATGTTTTTTTTTTTTTAAATTAATTATATACTAATGTTTCATTCAACAATTACTGATAATTAAATTTTTCCACCTGAAAACAACCAACTTTATTTTTGTGAGAGAGGCATTGTTAGTGCTAAATCTCTCGCTAGGTGGCGTCGAGACAAATTATGTCTGCATTTTTTGTGAAATACTTTAAATTGTGAAATATTATAATAATTGTTACCTTTTGTGCTATGCATAAAAAAAATCTTGTCTTAAAAAAAAAGTTAGTTTATCAATTAAAAAGAATAATTAATATCTACTCTAGTTTATCGAATAAAAACAATACCCGCCCCTGCTTCGAATCGGGGTTAGATCGGGTTGGTTAGCCCGTATCCTGCGGCGTGTGTGTAGAATGTGCCACTAGTCAGCAGTGTCTAGTGTCCCGCCGGGGGGGGGGGGGAGTATCGTTAGGGGGGCGGGGGGGTAACGGTTTGCCCACCGCAAACTAATTTCAGGCTCCACTGACCCGAGTCCCCGCGCGACGCTACTGCGCGACACACTCTCATGTCGGTATTATATAATAATATGTAGATATATTTATATGGGGTATTAAATACACGCGCGCCACTGTGATGTGATGATATATTTATATAATAATCTGTGACGTCGGCGTCGCGGCGCTTTGACGCGTGTACCGTGAAATATCATATTTCAGAAATTCAGTTTTCAGGAGGTGTGGCTTAATACTAACTACAGGTGAAACCAATACGTGTAGGTATATATGCATTCACACGCATCATCCTTTAGGCCTACACATCTGTACATATATGGCCTCCGTGATTAAGTGGTTTAGATCTTTGGCTACGAAACTATGGGTCGCGGTTAAAATCAAAATATTATTTAATTAAATGGTAAACATTTTATTGGATAACCAACACCACTGCAATAGGTCACCACAAGTGGTTTGCTACGTTTGGAGACTTAGCAGGGGTGCCGGGTTAATGGGGTGAGGTTAACCTAAGTCTTGGCGGCGGATACGTCTGCCCACCGACTGCGTGGCAGGCCGGATTGGGAGAGGGAGACCGTTTGACCAAGTACTGCACTTTGAGGGATGGATTCATACGTTCATCACTCCTGAACACATTGACCACCAGATTGTTCCATCATACTCCTTGCAGATGACGTACTTGTCTTCAATATTTTATATGAGTACCGCACAAGAGTCCCAACTGCTTTCAACCTTCTGAAGCCAGTGTGACTATGCAGCATCAAGTATTTTAATCATGTCACCCAAAATTGTAATAAATACATTTTATAAGAAAAAAACATCAGTAAGCGATTTAAAAAAAAAAAACTTTAGCTATGTTTGAGTTCAAAATTTTATATGTTTATGTGTCCGTCTGTAAAAGCTGAAAGAGTATTTCCTACCTTCAAGAGTGAAAAAACAATGTTCAAATTTGAAATTGAATGTCTATCGGGATTATTTTGTTGACATGATGTTATTTTATCCCTCCGGTGACTTGTTCGATGACTTTCTTTTCAAAATTTTTTCTTCAAAATCTAACAAAAATAATCTTCACCATGTCGTCACTGGTCACTCAGCCGAGTAATCGTCCAACCTCTTACCATGCCCCCAACTTTCCAACATCTACTGTTTTTTTATGTTTTTGTAGGAAAAAAAAACATTAATAAAGTCACCGGGTACCAAAATTTAATTTACATTTTTTTACTCCAATTAATGTCAAGGAATGTGTAAGGATTCACTGGTTAAAGTTAGTCTAGTATGTCCCTTAACACCCTATATAGATTATCTTCACGGTATGCAATAACTACTCTTGCAAAATTAATTTAAACCACCTACAATCAATACAAAATTCTACGGTTAAATTACTAGTTTAAAAAAAAATTTCACGTAGACGAAACATATCATTGTTGTATAGGAATTAAACTATCTTACCAGTTCTAGGCTCTATTACGGTACAGAATGTTGATTCAGCACATATCTGAGTCATAATATAAGAGGAAAGTGGAACATGAACACAATACTAGGTTTGCAAAGAATGAAGGAATGCTTGTTCCAAAATAGTATAACAATAACTACGGACGGCGAACCAAAGTAATATAAAGAATGCGATTCTACAAATAGATGGAGGTATATGCTGAAACAATGGTTACTAAATAGTGATGGTTTATATTAATTCGTGTGTGTTCATTGTGACAATCTGTATTTTTTTTTTTCACAGCGAATACCGCTCAAGAATCTCAACTGCTCCCGTCTGGAGCCAGTGAGACTATGGCATCCCCAAATGGGGTATGTTGTGAGGCTGAAGGTAGTGGGGTGGGGAAGGAGGTGGGGAAGAGGAAGGTTGGGAAGTACCTGGCTATTCAGATCTGGTCACCAAACACGGCTAAAGCCATTTTCAAGCAACGTTTCAATTGTATAGTTTTAGTAATAATATTATGTACGTATGTTTAAATTATAATAGAAAATTAACATCCTGTTGACAAACTGCTTCTGGGGGAAGTTTATTCCTTGAAGAAAACAATTAAAAAAAACAAAAAACCAAAATCTCAGGAGCCACTACTCCCACATTTTATTTTATTTGAAAACATACATTATTGACAAAACATATAACCAACATAATATATTATAATTATGCTATTACCTTACATATAATAAATAAGTTAAGTTCACAAATCGCCTTTGATAAAATTCTGAATCGACCATGAAAATCTTCAGAGGGTGTATTTATTCAAATCGATATAAAAACACATGGCGTTTACGAACATCAAACGTCGCACAAATTGCCCACTTTACCACATCATAATCATTATCCTAATTTTCGAAAATATCCATAAAATTTCCTGCCAATCTGACACATTTCCAATAAAACTACCCTACATAACTACCAGCATTATAAAAATAAATAAATACACATAATAATTGTATTTCCACAATAAAGTTATTTTTCACGTGAATCCAATCTCAATGTTTCCGCGTGTTCCCCCTTAATTCAGTGAATTTATTATTAGGTTATAATGCGTTTAGTAGGGCTGGTCATTAAGGGGGCGTCACCTCGCCAGTCCGCTCTCCGCGGGTTGCCGCTGTAGACAACAGATGGCGGGCTATTCGCGGAATTGGCAACTATTCGACAGTTTCATTGTGATGCGCGATAATGGGTGGTTTATAAGCCGTACTTGGTGATTATATTATTTTTTGATTGGTTATTAAAAATAAATTTATTATTTATTTATTATATTTTAAATGCACATTTACAGATATACATAACCAATAATAAACATACATTGTATTTTATTAAGTAATAATAGCGTTTTTGAATTTTTTAATATTTAGTTGAAAAATATCTATATCAGGGGATAGGTAATTTAGTAACAGAATCATCTTTCCTAGCGGCATTACTAATGGTAAGTTAGTTCTGCATCTCGGAACAACAAAAGTTCTGTGTCTGCGCGCTCTTGTGAAGTTGTCGGGGACATAAAACTCAAATTTTTGTATTATATCGGGAATACAGATGTTACCGTTTAAAAGTTTATATGCTGTTATCAGCAAAGCAGTTTTCCTTCTATCGGCAAGGCTATTAATACCCAGCATGCCGGACAAAAAGGTTGATGGATATAACCAGGGATAATATCCGAAGTCTCTAAGGTATAAATATCTCAGAAAATTCTTTTGCACTTTCTCTATCATTTGAGAGTAAGTTAAATCCACTGGTCCCCATATTACTGAACCACTTTCCAAAATGCTACGTACTAGACTATAGTATAGCACACGAATCGCGGCCGAGCTGCAAAAATGTCTGGAGTTGCTTAGCACAAATCCTAGCATTCTTAACGCTTTGTTGCATATCGTTTCTATGTGGACATGAAATGTTAGGTGCGTATCAAATGTGATTCCCAAATCTCTCGAAATAACAATGTGCTGAAGAGATGAATAAGACATTTTGTAGTTATAGTAAATCGTTTTGTTTGCCTTGGTGTAGCACATAATAGAGCATTTCTTAAGAGGACATTACCAGAGAAACCAGAAATATGTCATTTTTAAATCAGTGTTTAGACGTATTGACTCGTTTCCATAAAAAATTATAAATTGATTTTGAAAGATTGTTCTTTTATCTAGTAAACGTATGGATTAAATTTTGAGAAAAAATGTTTATTTTTAGTATAACAAGGTTATACCATAGGTCATTGGCAGATTTGTTATATTTTCAAAAAAGTACATGTATTATACAACACCAATTTCAAATCATATAATCATGCAGTTAAATAAATCAATACATTATCTGGTAAACGTATGTATTAGAATTTTAATTTTAGTTTAAATAAAATCATTAAAAAATATATACGTACATGCGTTTCTTGACGTAAATTGGCCAGTTTGTGTATTTATTTGCGTACTTACAAACTAATATATTTCAAGATTTTTATAAATACTTATTTTGCTAAGACATTATTGACAAGTCGTAAAAATTTTGATCGAAAAATAATCATAAGAAGTAATTAATATTAATTAATTTACAGCTCGCGTTTTACCACTTTTCTTATAGCTCGACCACTCGAGAATTGACAATTCACTCTGCCCGCAAACGTGGCAGCCGGCGGTTGTCTCCGCGGCGCTCTGTATCGTAATATTTTGAAATTTCGTGTTTGTAAAAACTACAGGGTTTACCGAACGCAAAATTCATGTTCATTGAATATTTTTATGCAATTTTTTTTATAATTTTGAAATTATTTTATTGTAAATTATTCTTATGTGAATACCGCACAAGAGTCCCAACTGCTTCAAAATAATTTTTTTGAAGTAAAACTTCTTTGCGCACGCTCGACACATGGGGGGTAAGCTGGTAAATGCGTTACGAAAAGTGATGATTTTTATGAAAAATGTCCTGCGAACGGTAATCGATGCGAACGGTGATCGATTGCTAGGCGGGTCGGGCCTTAACGAACGCATGTTATTCGTATTATTGTTAATGGACTATTTTTACGTAAATAAATAAATAAATAAATTATATACAGTGGGTACCCGGCATGCGTTGCAAGATCAATGTAACCTCGGGGTTTAGTAAACTGTAATGGTTCCATCCCAAGTCACGAGAAACTACATTATATTGCAAGCGCCTGCACTATGTAACATTATATACAACGGGTACCCGGCATGCGTTGCAAGGCCACTGTAACCTCGGGGTCAAAATAAAGAAAAAAAATAAATAAAGAAACTAAACTGTAATGTTTCCATCCTAAGTCCGGGAAACTACATTATATTGCAAGCGCCTGCACTATATAACATTATATATAGCGGACACCCGGCGGGCGTTGCAAGGCCATTCAAAGAAAGAAAGGGGTTGTGCGCTTTAATTCTGTTTGTTGAAGTGCTTTTGGATAGGTTCACATATATTTTTGTGTTTTCGTCCGACACGTCCGCAGGTCGCATACAGCTGTCCGTTTGAGAAGCACGATTTTTTTTAATTTACCGTTATAAGTTAGTGAAGTTTTACTTCAGTCGTGTGGTATTAAGTCTCTAAAACACACAAAAAAATCATTGTGAATACCGCACGAGAGTCCCAAATACTCCAAAAAAATATTGTTATGTAATACCGCATAAGAGTCCAACAGCTCCCAAGGGAGGGAGGTTGGAGGAGAGTTGAGATGAGATGAAAGCGGTGGCTGATGGGGGGGGGAGAGGGGAGGTAAAGGAGCCGGGGGGTGGAGAGGAGAAAAAGGTGGGGGGTGTGGGGAGGGGGGTGAGAGGGGGGTGGGGGGTTGATAGAGGGGGGGGGGGTTGAGATGGGGTGGGAGGGGTTGAGATGGGGTGGGAGGGTAGACCTTTTTAATATCCATTTTTTGTATTACGTAAATAACAAACACGAGGATCGGGTATGGGTACCACTGCCCCGGGAACCATTTATTAGATAACCAACACGTCTGCCGTAGGTCATCCCAAGTGGTTCGCAACGTTTGGTGACTAGCAGGGGTGCCTGGGTTCGTGGGGGTGAGGTTTGTTCAAGTCTTGGCGGCGTATGCGTCTGCCCACCAGCTGCATGGCAGGTCGGATCTAGAGAAAGTGGTTGAGGGAGTCCCTTTGACTTCTCCAGCCTTACCCTCTCGGAACATCGCCTTGCACCGCAGTGGGAGGGATGGCCTCATACATCCGCACTCCTGGACACGCTGACCCCCAGATTTCTACCCACCCCTAATACCCTTTTCCTTCTCTGAAGTTCCTCTCCTTCCTTCCCGTAAAACGACCCTCCACACAGCATTCCCAAAGTAGAGATAGGCAGTGTGTCGAACGATTGTAAAATAACGGTCTCTCCTGATCCGACCTTCCACGTAGTTGGTGGGCAGACGCAACTGCCGAGCAGGCGAGATTCTGATAAACCTCGCCCCATGAACCCGGGCTCCCCTGCTAAGTAACTCGGGGTGACCTATGGCAGGGGTGTTGATAATCCAATACATGGTTCCCGGGGCGGCGGTACCCATACCCGCCTTCCAAATTACTGATACTTCCTATTGACGGCCAGCGTCACTAAACACGGCTAAAGCCATTTCAAGCAAAGTTTCAATTCTTAATGGTGGTCTTACATCAGGGCGATACTAAGATATCTTCCACTCTAATGGCCGTAAAATACAATTAAAAACAAAATATTAAAAAGAATATAACAAATTGTTTATTCATGTAGATATCTACTTAATACCTACTGGGTTTACGCATTTTTCTTGTATCTATTTATGTTTATGCACTTCGATATACAAATTACAAATAACTACTGCTAATTAAAATTCTGGAAGCGAGAATTTAACATCTTCATCTGACCCATACTGTAGCGTCTATAGTCCTAGCTGTGCGTGATACTCGAAACCAAGCTTGGAACGGAACGAACTCTAGTTCTAAAGACGCCCGCTAGCGAATTCTGATGTGTGGAGCGCTGACGCATGACGTCGGAATTTGAATTTAAATTTGCTGGTTATGCGCTCTTAATATTAAATCCTAATTTATTGGTGTGACTCCATTTGACGATAGAATTTATATCACTTTGTAGCTGCAAGCAATTTTCCAAAGATTTTATTAAAAGGAATAGTTTATTTGGAAATATGTCTAAAATCTTTGCTTTTCCAAAAGGCTGTTAACTTTAAGGGCATTTAACAGGCCAACGGCTGAAAATCCACATTTCGTCGATAGATGTTCTTACGGTTCCAATGAGAAAGATTAATTATTCTCCGTACCAGCTTTTTAAAATTATAACTCAATATCGATATTATTTCATTTCAAAATTGCTTTTATTTATACCTACATCAAAAAATTGAGAAAGGCGTGATGATAAAACTATTAAAATTATTTTTTGATCATAAGCATTTATCATTTTTCAATAATGTGTAAGCAAAATATCTGAAATATATTAGTTTGTAAGTGCGCAAATAAATACACAAACGGACCAATTTTCGTCAAAAAACACATGTACGTATAGTATATTTTTTAATGACTTTGTTTAAACTAAAATTAAAATTCTGTAACATATGTTTCCCAGATAATGCATTGATTTATTTTACTGCATGATTATATGATTTAAAATGGGTGTTGTATAATACAAAATCTTTTTTGAAAATTTAACAAATCTGCCAACAACCTACGGTATTATTATTACTTATTATACTAAAAATAAACATTTTTTCTTAAAATTTAAAACATGCGTTTACTAGATAAAAGAACAATCTTTCGAAATCAATTTATAATTTTTCGTGAAAAAGAGTCAATACGTCTAAAATCTGATTTAAAAATGACATATTTCTGGTTTTCTCTTGTTCATATAGTATCAAGTGTTTAGCACACATTTTTTTTAAACCACAAATGAATGTTTTTTTACAAATTAATAAATGTCCATATCGTCCATGGCGCTTTTTTATGTGAACACCGCCCAATAGTCCCAACTGCTCCCACTCGAATCCAGTGGAAATATTGCATGGGTTAAAGGGGTGAAGATTATATAGGTCTTGGCGGTGAATGCGTTTTCCCGTCTACTGTGTGGTAAAACGGATCGGGAGAGACTGGTCGAGGGAGACCTAATCTAGACCTCCCCAGCCGAAAAAACTCTCAGCTCATCGGTTTGCACCGCAGTGGGAGGGATGGACATCCCCATTGACCCCAGATTCCTAACCACCCCTCATACCTTTTTCCTTCCCAGAACTTCCTCGCCTTCGTTTCCATAAAAAGACCCTCCATACAGCATCCCCAAAGATGACGCAGACCCTGAGTATTTTTTTTTCCTGTGTGGAGCTAATTTAAAAAAAATCTATTTTAAGGCTGAAGGGAGTGGCGATTGGAAAATAAAGATGGGGAAGTGTCTGGCTATTCAGATCTAGTCACCAAACACGACATCAAACAATGTTTCAAAGAATGGTGATCTTTCAACACTGAAAACTGAGAGTATCTTCCATTCTGTTTATGCTGCAAATATATCTACTGTATATTATTTTTAATGAATTAATTGTGAAACAAACCAATTTAATTCAATAAAATTTATGTCGGGATTCGAACATGCAAATTCGCGGTCGAGAGCCTTACCCTTCGACTACCGAGGCGTTCAAATTCTTATTGACTTTATGTGAACTATTGAACGATGAAGGATTTTTAAAAGTAGATATAATTTGCAAGATTAAAAATATTTTTTTGCCAAACATGCTTGAAAACATGGTGTACCTACTTACCTTGATATTAGTCCAAGAGCCCGTGACGATCAGACCTTCGTTATTTTATAAAACCTGAAAGTTTCTCTGCGTATGTCCCTAATATCTACAGGTAAAGACGATTCCCGACTATGAAGTTTGGATCACGGTGGCTTTGAAAGATATTATATTGCTTAATTATAATTGTACTTAGGTTAAAGTATAAAAGCTGAATTTTCAGGTTTTATAAAATAACAACGGTCTGATCGTCACGGGCTCTTGCTCTATTTGACAATGCTGACAGTTTTCCATATTATTAATATATTTTATAGGCGCCTAATTTTAATGTGAATTTAAAATACTCAAATTCGCTTCAACTCACCATACACCAACAAAAAACCAATTCAAAAGATGTTCAGAACTGAATAAATAAAAAAATCTATTGTCCATCCCCCTTGGAAGGCCGAATTTTGAAAGACTCCCCGCTGGGAGCTTTCGGCAAGCTCCGGTATTTGTCGGCACCCATCGGCAAAAAAAATTACACGGGCGTGATGCGATATTTCTATCGGGCGTGCTGAGTCGACACTGCTATTCAACTGCTAATGCACAATAAGCAAAAGACAGAAAACAAAAAATGTTTTTGTTAAATTTAAAATTATTGAAGTTAAACTTCTTTACGCACGCTCGACACTTGGGGGTAAACTGGTGAATGCGTTATGAAAAGTGGTGATTGTTACGAAAAATGGTATGCGAACGGTAATCGATGCGACGGTGATCAATGTCAATAAAAAAGGAAACGAAGCATGTGCAACTTTTGCCCAGCGAAAAAAAGACGCATGAATGTGTACTACTGTGCGAAATGCAATAAACCATATTGTCAGGAATGTCCAATGTCAATGTCAATGTCACCCCAATGTCATATGTTATTTTATAAGTTAGTGAAGTTTTACTTCAGTCGTGTGGCCTAAAGCACACTCGTTTTATTTTAAATATTGATTCCACACATGAGGTCTTTAGGAGGTTCTCTAAGATACCTATCCTTGTTGTATGAGAGAGGAAACACAGAAACCAGCAAAATCAAATGGTCGTAGAAGCGACACGTTCTGATGTGACGTGTTGGGCGCGCATTTGGCGTGTTTCCAAACTATGCTCCGATGCTGAAGGTATCAATGAAGTTAGTTTCTTGGGTTTTCTTCCATTGAAATAAGGGTAGAACTAGGACAGCATTCCCACTCGATGCCTGTATTCTAAAGATTGCAATCCGTTAGTCAAGATAGGAGAAACTATCAAATGGACTGCCCGTTTCTGCATTGAGACGAAGGTTTTTTTTTTAGTTTTTTTTGGGATCCAGACCAGAGGTGGCTGCCAAATTCAACTATGGGGCGCACTAGCGATTTGTACATAGTTAGCAGTTGCGTAGGTACTATTGAAGTGTCTAAGGGCCCTGTACAGTTTACCCAGCTTTTGAGAGACTAAAGTATCTGTTCTATTAATACTGTAATCAAACAACGCTTAATTTTATGCATATATGAATTCGGCACAAGAGTCCCAACTGCCAGGGGTATGTCGTGAAGCTGAAGAAACTGGGAAAGATAATGAGATTGGGAAGAGGAAGGTTGGGCACTAGCTGGCTATTACGATCTGATCACTAAACAAAACTCAAACCCATGCAATGGGGCAAAGACATTCTTCTATTAAAATTATGCCGCCACCAAATTATATAAAATCTGTCGCATTTCTGTTACTTTTATAAGAGGGTAACCAGAGGAAACCGGAAATATGTCATTTTTAAATCAAATTTTAGACGGATTTACTCTTTTTCACAAATAATTATAAATTGACTAGCAGACCCGGTCACACGATGCTGTGGCTAACGAAACACAACGCCATTATCCATTATTTGAATTTCTCGGTTTTTCTCTACTATAATAAGCATGTATTATACATATAAACATTCCTCTTGAATCACTCTGTATATTGGTGAAAACCGCATGAAAATCCGTTGCTTAGTTTAAAAGATCTAAGCTCACGTACATTTTGAGCAACTTTATTATATGTAATGATTTCGAAAAATTGTTCTTATATCTAGTAAACGTATGTTTTAAATTTTGAGAAAAAAAGTTTATTATTATGTTATACCATATGTCGTTGGCAGATTTGTTAAATTTTCAAACGAAAAATCTTATTTTACAAGACATATTTGTCTAAAATATTGTAAATCAATACGTTATCTAGTAAACGCATTTTTCAAAATTTCAATTTTAGTTCAAATAAAATCATTAAAAAAATATCCGAACACTTATGTATGACGAAAAATTCTCTGTTTTGTCTATCTCTTTACGGTCTTACAAATTAATATATTTTAGATTTTTCGCTTATTTATTTTACTTAGGCATTACTAAAAAATTATAAATACTTAAAATTAAAAAAAAGTACATAATTTTAAGAGTTTTATCATCACGCCTTTCAGCACTTTTGGATGTAGGTATAAATTAAAGCAAATTTGGAATGAAATAAAATCGATATTGAGTTATTATTTAAAGAAGCTGGTATGGAGAATAATTCGTCTTTCTTATTGGAACCGCCCTGTACGATCGTAAGAACATCTTTCATCTAAGGACTTTCGGCCGCTGGCTAGTTAAAAGCGCTTAACGAAGTGCGAAAATAATTATAATAAAGTTGTTTCATGGCGTTATATATTTTTTAATTAAATACTAATGAATTGGCTGCACAAACACATTTTCTGAGATCAGCTAAAACTTGAGATTATTATTGTATAAGCTTACCGAGTTATTAAAGGAAGCTAGGTAAGGTTGATTGCCATCTTGGGCACGAAAAAGTTAAAACTTGATCAAGTAAGACTGCACTCTCCCATTATATAACGAAGAGAGTATAAAAATCTTTGTTTATTTATTCTGTTAACTAATTTACTGGCTTTGAGCACACCCCCATGCACGAATATTGTAAAAAAACATTGAGAAAGATGCTTTGCATGATGGTGAATTATAATAATTGACCTCACGATCATCGGGCAGAAATAAGGCATTATATAAACTGTAAACAGTTGCATACAAACAGAGAGGGTTCTAAATGGTGGTCTTACACCAGGGCGATATTGAGAGTATCTTCCACTCTGGAAGGTGCCGCAAATACACTACATATTATTTTTAATGAATAAACTGTGAAATAACACAAATTAATCAAATAAAATTTATTTACCACGCCGGGATTCGATCCCGCGACCTTCGGTGTACGAGTCAAGAGCTTTACCGCTGAACTACATATGCCAGCCGTCAGGTAAAGTGGATTTACGGAGAAAAGGGTGGAAAGAGAATGTGTGATCCGAACGTAAATATTAAAAATCGGGGAAGCCTTCGCAACTCCCAAAGAACGCATCAACGCATGGCACCATGAACAGAATTAAATACGTACTTGAGTCGGGTAAACACTTTTAAGAGTGTCTTCTGTAAGAGTATTTATGAACGTGAATCAAGCATGTAGTACAACGGAATGATGTTAAATCGGTTAGTTTGAATAAATGATACACTTTAACCACTTTACTACTGAGAACATTACAGAAGAAATAAAGCAGGTACCAAAGTAAGCCCTTGAGGTATTCCATATTGAAACTAGAAGCCCCAATTACATTATTATACGCACAGTAGCGGCTTGGGTATTGAATATATTTATAGCGTAGCCGCGGGCGCCACAAATTGGGTGGGTTACAGAATAAAAATGAATCAGTGCACACAAGCCCGAATCGGACGGCTCTGTCCATCCATCAACATTATATTTTCTAAATCAAGTTTATCGGCGTTTCCAAAACGTTTATTGTGCATTTATTCACTCTTACCACACTTAAAATTATAATAAATTTTATCAGCTTTGAACTAAAAAATACTAGATTACCCCTTTGCCCCAGGGGTGATATTTTGATTTGCAAAGAAAAATGGACTATTTTTATTTGTTTCATCATTTTTAACAAATACGATTTCTAAGGTTGATAGTTAATTTTTTCGTTAACTACTTTGGTTTTTCGCATGATATTGAAAACGCAACCGTAACATAAACTTCTTCAAAACGTACACAAGACAAAAAAGATAAGTACAAGATAGAACAAAAGGAAGAAAAAAGAGAAGATAAAAGAAAATAGCAGAAGAGAGTTCAATCGGGCAAAAGACAGTACAAGAAAATAGCAGGAGAGAAGCAATTAGAACTATCATTGCTCGTGTGGCGATTGTGGGTAAACCGAAGAAAGCGGCAAATGGAAGGAGTTTTTTTATGTTAGGTATTCTAGGAAATAATTTTAAATAATTTGATTTATAATCAAGAGATGAAAGGTGATTTTAAATATACTCGCTGAGTTCAGATTTAGACGAGACGAGATGTTGAACGGGGTGAAGGCGAAGAGTCTAATAGTCACTAAAGACTTTACAAGCTTATGTCATACTGAATCATAGTGTTAGTATTTTACTATTTTGCTAATTTGCACTAAATTTTATTATGTGCATATGTTGTTTTCTTACAATACTACAACGGCATTTATCTTTTTACACTTAATTAATGTAATCAATTTGTAAAATTTTCATGTAAAAGCCCACTAGGGCGTAAATGTATATATATATTGTTTTGCTTCTGATATTATCATACGTACCTACAGAACTTTTGATTTGGGTACCTACAATTAAAAATCAATCAGTTCAATATTACCTATCTATGCCATATTTTAATCCAGTGACGTTCGGGATTCATTTTCTGAGTTCCAGCTTAAGCACAGATAAATACAACATATGCAACGAATTTAGTTGTACCGAACTTGCTTCTTTTCTGCTGAACAAAATTATGTAAGACCAAGTTCATGTAAGCTTTTGAGTTGTGAAGGCAACCCTCTGATTTCTATGTCGATGATTGAATATAATTATTGTAAAAAAGTGGTTATATTTGCCGTTACCTGTCAATAAATAATGAATTATTTCATTCTGAATATGGATTTTTTAAAGTATCCCCGCGGAGCAAAATGCTAATTATGTGAAGTGCATCCATAATTTAAATTTCACATCTAGTCTGGCCCCGGAGGTATCATAAAATTTGTGGATTGTCCGTTGTTTGGTGGATTTTAGTAAACGTTGCAAAACGGGTTAAGAAATAAAATATATTGTCTGACAACAAATGCAACAACAGGCAGTGATTACTTGACAACCTAGGTGCTATGTTTTGACAAATTGACACAATCTTGTAACTATATAATGTCGATTAAGAAAAGTGGTGGTTTCTTCCACACAGTAGTTTATATTTTTAGATTTCTTGACAAGTTAAATGCAAGAAAGCAACATCTCGCTGTAAATTTCCCACTACGCTATTAAAAAAGGTAAAACTGATAATAACTTCCTGACATCATGACAAGAAATCAACAAAGATAACTTCCAGACTCAGTTAAAACGGATTGCAGAATATGAAGATTGTTAACATCAAAAAATGATCAAGAAAGCTACATAGCTTCCCGATTAACGTGACGCAGAAGCCCGTAACTTCCCAAATAACATAACAACATCAAGAACAACACGAGGAGTAACTTTCCGAGTAATATAACAAGAAATCCCATGCCTGTCGGAGTCCGGAGTAACATGACAAGAAAGCAACTACACACGTTCTCAAAGTTCGAAAGCCTCTCAGTAAGTAAAATTATATTTTAGTTACAGAGTCGAGTACCTATTTCTTTCATTTGTTGTCTTCAACTAATGCTTCCTGAAAGCAACAAGATGCAGTAACTTCCCGAGTAACTAAGCACAGTTTGAGCCATTACTGATAACTCAGTAGCAGTAAACGTGACTGGGCTATATGGCCGAGTATGTGTTTGCTTTCATTTGCTGTCTTTGACTACTAATTCCTGAAAGCAACAAGAAACCGCAACTTCCCGATTAATATAAAAAAGACAGTATCAATATGCAGTTTCAGCTATGAGTGATTATCATTAGCTGTGAACGAGACGAGGTTATATGGCCGAGTATGTGATTGCTTGGATTGCTTTGATTTGTTGTCTTCGACTACTGTTTCCTGAAAGCAATGAGAAACCGTAAACGTAAACGTAAACCCCAAATAACGTAAAAATACAGTAACTAAGCTCAGTTTGAGCCTTGAGTAATATCTCAGTGGCAGTAATCGTGGCGATGTTATATGGCCGAATACGTGAATGCTATTTGTTGTCTTCGACTACTGTTTCCTGAAAGCAACAAGAAACTGTAACATCTCGACTAACGTAACAAGACAGTAACTAAGCAAAGTTTGAGCCATGAGTAATATCTCATAGCAGTAAACGTGACAGGGTTATATGGCCGAGTAATGTAATTACTTTCATTTGCTTTCTTCGACTACTGTTTTCCGAAAGCAATAAGGTAACTTCTCGACTAACGTAACGAGACAGTAACTAAGCACAGTTTGAGCAATGAGTTATATCTCAGTGGCAGTAAACGTGATGAGGTTACATGGCCGAGTGATGTGATTATTTTCATTTGCTGTCTTCGACTACTGTTTCCTGAATGCAACAAGAAACCGTAACTTCCCGATTAATGTAAAAAGACAGTAACTTAGCACAGTTTGAGCCTTGAGTGATATTTCAGTAGCAGTAAACGTGATGAGGTTATATGATCGAATGTGTGATTGTTTTCATTTATTGTCTACGACCACTGTGTACTGAAAGCAATGAGAACCCATAACTTCCCGATTAACGTAAAAAGACAGTAAGCCGCCCCGGGAACCTTTATTGGATAACCAACACCTCTGCCATAGGTCATCCCAAGTGGTTCGCTACGTTTGGTGATTTAGCAGGGGTGCCCGGGTTCATGGGGTGAGGTTTGTCCAGGTCTTGGAGGTGGATGACCAAGACAAACTGAACCTCAGATTCCTACACACTCCTTAAACCCCTTTCCTTCACAGAACTCTCCTCTCCTTACTTTCCTTAAAGAGACCCTCCACACAGCATCCCCAAAATATGACAAAAACCCTGAGGGAGATCATTTTCCTCAGGGCCTCCTGTGTGGAGTTCATGTAAAAAAAAACGAAGCACAGTTTGTGCCTTGAGTGATATGTAAGTAGCAGTAAACGTGACGAGGTTATATGGCTGTGTATGTGATTGATTTCATTTTTTGTCCCACTATGCCTTGAAATACAACAAGAAACCGTAACATCCCGATTAACGTAAAAAGACAGTAACTACACGCAGTTTCAGATATGAGTGATTATTATCATTAGCAGTAAACGTGAGGAGGTAGTCAAGTATGTGATTGTGTTCATTTGCTGTGTTCGACTACTGTTTGGTGAAAGCACCTCAAGGTTCCAGTGACGGACGATATCTCCTCGAGTTTTCCATGTCGACATGGAGAGGTGACGTCTGACCGACTACCGTTTCGGAAAATCAATCAATAACATCATCCAGCGCCATTACACGCGTATAATGGCGGGCTTGTTCCCACGATGGATGCCAACAGATTTATACTGGGCGAGTTCAAAGTTGAACACTAAAAAAACATTGGAATCGACTTAGTATAAATAATAGTAATATTAATAGATTTGTCAAAGAATTTATATATAAAAATGCAAAAGTCAGTCATTTTAAAAAATAAATTTAGGATTACGAAAGATTTTTTAAATATTTTTATTGAGGGATCAGTAGGATTTATCGGTCCAGTTAGGAGTTCCATCGAACCGAACCCTCTGATATGAAAATATCAGAAGTCTGTGAATATTTTTTCCCATTTGGTATCTTGTAGATTGACGCATTGTTCTTGTATTATTTTGTATTTATTATAGTGCACTTACATAGTGTGGATTGACTAGATAAGCATTTGTGGAAAAGTGTGTGAAAGGGTTTTGTTTTTCCTGAGGGGATGTTTTAACCCGGACATAAAAACTGGAGCACAGGAAAAGTTATAGTTGTTAGTAATAGTCGTAATATCGATCACCATAACACGGGCATCAGCCTAGTATGGTGGTCGAAAAATCCCCCCAAAAATGAATTTCGAAAATAGTACCTAATTTGGTAATTATTATTTCCTTTTTTCAATAGCGTTTTGTCGTTATATTATAAAATACTACGAATAGAACACGTGTTTGCCTTTGAAATCATCGGGTATTTTTAAATTTCAACAATTCGAGATCGGGCTTTTAATAATAACACTCCTTCTGTCGTCAAACTTAATCACTGACGATTATTGTTACCCGTCTCAGAACGGACATCTAGTGTTTGATGACTTGGTAGTAGTGCCCGGATTCATGGAGTGAAGATTGTCTAGGTCTTGGTGGCGGATGCATCTGCCCACCTACCGTGTAGCGGGCCGGATTTGGAGATGAAGTCCTTTTTTCCTTTCCAGCAGAACTATCTCAACCCTCTCACGCAGTGGGAGGGTTAGATTCATACGACCGTCACTCCTGTGCACACTGACTCCCAGATTCCTACCCACCCCTCATATAGGTTCTTTTCTCCTTTCTTCCCTTAAAAAACCTCCACACAGCATCCCTAAAAAAGACATAGGCTTCAAGGGTCATTATTTTTCTCAGGGCCTCCTATGTGTAGCTAATATTAAAAAAAGTGTAAAAAAGTACCTCTATAAACATTAAAAATCGTACTCCTAAAACATTGTCCAACAGCATCAAACTACCTCAAACATAGCAAGATAGTTCACGTCCTTTCTGCCTTGTATACAACTTAACATATTTTTTCTAGTTACATAATCTTTGAAGACAATATTAGGCCCTATAGTGTCGAATTAGTTTAGTGGTAGAGCAGAGCCCTGGCAAGGCTGGGGTCCTGGGTTCAATTCCTAGATGTGACCGTATTTTTTTCTTATTTTTCTGTTTCAAATTTTTTGATTGAGAGTCGCTAATATTGTCTTCAATGATTAAATATGACGATTTGTGGTATTGCTCATGTTATTACAAAAATAATTATAATA
Source organism: Limnephilus lunatus (assembly GCA_917563855.2). Taxonomy (NCBI): domain Eukaryota; kingdom Metazoa; phylum Arthropoda; class Insecta; order Trichoptera; family Limnephilidae; genus Limnephilus; species Limnephilus lunatus. The sequence continues at coordinate 2,330,583 of OU830600.1, read as the reverse complement.
TTTATCTATTGTTGGTAGCTTCCGAACCCCCCTCGCCTCTACGGACAGCCTGTGGAGGCCTTCTCATAAAAATTTGAATTATAAATCTCGAGCTGAAATAGATTAATGTCGGGTTCATCAACCAAAAAAATCCTCCACCTTTTCGGAGCTGGGCTTTTAAATCATCTACCATGTAACTAGTCACCTACTACCGAGAATAGAAACTCGCAACAAATACTCCTACCTACATGTGCCTTTCTTCTCTTTGGAGCTGCTTCTGTAATATATATGGAAAAGAATACCTACCTAAAAATGCCTAGGATTCTTTTGTGTTCGAATAATTAATTGCTTTTCAAATGTCACTCATTGATGTGTTGTCATGGTGACTAAAAAAACATTATTGTTTTTGGAATAGCTATGTGAGGGACATTGGTGTAAATCAAAATATTAGAGAAATAAGTTAAAGTGTTAGTGTTTTTAAGATCGACAAATTAACTTCAAATGTAGTTTCTTTGTTAACAGAGTAACACATGATATGTTTTGTCATTACAAATAAAAAATTCAACAAATAGACAAATTTTCTTATAAAACTACATTTTATGTTTTTCCTGAAAACTTCTCGAGTAAAAATCTTTCTGCTTTTTTTCCTAGATTTTTATTTTCAGTGCCCTTACTGGTATTATTGTTAGAAAGTTTCGTTTCATGTGTAATTTCGTCCAGGTATTGGTCACCAAATTGTAAGTTCTCACCTTCATCTTAGTAAATTTTCCTCAAATCTTGGGTTAAGGGAATCAATATTTTCCGTGTTTGATGTCTTTTCTTTAGAGAATTCTTAATTTTGGTAAAAACATCCGTAGTCGTTATGGCGGTGTGTTTGCTCACATGTTTCAATTCATCGGGAATATCAAATACATGTCCAAATATAAGAAAATAATAAAAATAATACAAATATAAGATACTTTAATATCAAAATTTAGGCTTATTAGATTTGTCAAAGAATTTATATATAAAAAAGCAAAAGTCAGTCATTTTAAATACGTGTAGGATTACGAAAGATTTTTTAAATATTTATATTGATGGATCAGTAGGATTTATCGGTACAGTTAGGAGTTCTACCGAGCCAAACCCTCTGATATGAAAATATCTGGAGTCTGTGGATTTTTTCCCATTTGGTATCTGGTGGATTGACGTTCTTGTATAGTTTTGTATTTATTATACTTATATAGTGCACTTACATAGCGTGGATTGATTAGATAAACATTTGTGGAAAACTGTGTGGAAGGGGTTAGTCTTTCCTGTGGGGAAGATTTAACTCGGGCATTAAATCTGAAGCACCATAAAAAAAGATGTTGGATGGTTCAAGGGGATAAGTTTGGCGGAGAACAAGATTTGGATAATTTTATTTTTATACTTTAGCAAATCGGGGGTCTATATATTTTTTTTACGTTAGCTTCACACGGGAAGCCCTGTGGAAAAATCCCTCATAGTCTACATCATTTCCCCCTCTCGTGATTAGGTAAATTTTGGGTCCCAACTAGGAAGTAGGAGATTTTAGCTCTCTTTTAGCAACACTGCTGTTTCCAATGAGGTATTTTCACGTAATTTTTTGATGCTTAAAAAAATTAAGCAAAAAATTACGATGATTACAGCATTTTTATTTTATTTTTATGTTGACGAATAAATATTCTACAGCGAGTTAAGGTTTCACATTTTTGAATTACCGCTTAAACGATATTTTGGGGCGTGGCTGTCGTGTGACGTCATGAGTGCGACGCTCAATGACCGTGTTTATTTATGCTGGTTGAGCTGAGCTACGCTTGTGACGTCACAAACCCAATTGCAAAAAACGGGCCGTTTTGATTTTGTCAGTTTTAGAGCGTTTTTAAAATCAACAATATTGAATGAAAACATAAAAAACAAACATTTTTGGAAGGATGATTAAAGTCAGAAAAATGATCTTTAAATATTCCGTACATTTTTAACAGAATCCCTCGTTTGTGGAAATACCCCATTGTAGTCCGGACAGATATTGAAAATACAAAACACACAAAAACAACATCAGTATTGATTACTTACAGCTTCTTGTTAACATACCGAAATAATCCGGACGTTTGTCAAGTTTTTTTTTCAATTTTCAAAAAGATTTCATTTCTTATTTCTCCAGACCAAATGCAATTCTGACATGTACCTGTATTAATTTCATTCAGGGTTACGCAATTGAATGATGTGTGTGTAACCACGTCGAAAATGAACATTGTTAAAACAGTTATAAATGTAGAGGACTGGGCCATTATGTAAAGTGGAAAATACAGTAGTATCTGAGGCCGTTGCGTTGGGAGGAATAAAAAATCCATCGCATTTACATGCATAATTTTTATCTATAACATGTCTTGCGTGAGTAATAAATCTTCAAAATACTTGCTCCGGGCCAAAGAATTTGAAGTAAAGGTTATGTTAAAAAAAATACTTGTTTGAGTAATTCTAGGAACTGTCTAGTATTTTCAATGAGCCATATCTATTGCGAATTATTATATAATAATCAATGTTTTAAATATTTTAAATGTTTTTTTGTTTTTTTTGGGGCGCAACAAAAACATTTGGCTGTCAACAGTTTTTTGTTTTGCTCTTTCAAAAATCATCTTAAACCAATCTTTTAATTGTTTTTTGGCTGTAAAAAGTGTAGTGTGTTGTGTCTTGAGGACTCTTCTCCCCCTGATCTTTCAGGAGTCACTTCTTGCTGCTCATTTTCAGATATTTATATACTTTTCTTTCTACTTTTATTTCTGTCACTTTTTGTACTTCCTGTAACTTGAACAATGGAGGAGTATTTCCCTCCTTTACCTCCTACAAAGCCCCCAGATCCCCTTCCTGACCCTCCAGATGGAGACATTTCGGACATTTCAGAACCCTCAAACATTTCAGACCCTTCAAACATTTCAGACAGTGAATCTGTCATCCTAACCTCAATAAAAAAAAGAAAATTCAATCCCTCTTCCCCAAAAAAACATGATTCGCCTTCGTCTTCACAGTCCCCACCAGCTCTTCCTCAACCTTCTCCAACAAACTTTTACTCTACTCATTCCCGTGGCCCCTTTATTGTATATGCGCAAAAAACTGAACAAGGTAAAACCATACATCCTCTTGAATTTGGTAAATTCCTTTCAACCAACAAGAACCTTTCGATTAAGCCCGGAGGTGTAAAAGCCGAGGGTCGCTTCCGAATCTCTATTGAATTCCTCTCAGGTTCAGCCGCCAACAACTTCATCAAAAACATTTTTATTACATGTTCTAAATTCAAGGCGTACATCCCAACTTTCAATTTCACTCGAATGGGCCTGGTCAGGGGTATCTCGACCGATCTGTCCATTCCAGAAATTCTGTCTTCTCTTTCAACCCCCCAACATATCGGCAATCCCATAAAAGCCAGGAGGCTAAATTATAAGGACACCTCTGAGGGCATCGTTTCCTGGAAGCCCTCTCAATCTGTTGTGATCACATTCGAAGGACAATCTCTTCCCTCTCATATCTCTTTAATTTTTCAACTCCTTACCAGTTGAAATGTACACTTACCCCACCACCCAATGTTACAATTGCTGCCGTTTCGGTCATACCAAAGCTGCATGCAGATCCCCTCCCAGATGCTTCAAATGTGGAGAAAACCACACGGCTGACCAATGTTATTCTCTCTCTTCACCTAAATGTTTTAACTGCTCAGGCGCTCATTCCGCCATTCACTCTTCTTGCCCTGAACAATCTCGCCAAAAAAATATAAAAATTTCCATGGCCTCTGAGAACTTGTCTTTTCTGCAGGCTTCTAAACTATTCCCGCCTGTCAAAAAATCTTTTGCCGAGGTTTTATCCAGTAACTCTCCATCCAACCCTCTCCCTTCTCCTTAACATCTTCTCGTTCAACTAAATTTATGTACAAAAACCCTGTCTCTAAACCGGCTCCTGGATACGATCGGCAACAACACAACTCACTTCTCTTAAATCCCAATGGTTCTCCTCTTTCAAATGCTACAAATGGGTGCGCAAACAACTATAATTCGTCCTCAACAAACCATCAAAAACTTTCTGAACAACTCTCACAAGATAATTCTTTATTTATACAAACTCTTATTATGCTTCTAATTGACCTAATTTCTCCTCAAACTAATCTACCGTCCAACGCTGCTTCTATTATTTCCACGTTAAAATCATTTGTTCAAAATGGCACTTCAAGATGTCAGAATACTTCAGTGGAATAGCCGCAGTGCTATTTCTAACAAATCGAACCTTCTTAACCTATTAAATTCAAACCTTGTTTCTGTGGCTGCTGTCTCGGAGACATGGTTTACTCCATCCACCCACTTTAATGTGGGAGGGTACTCCTGTCTCCGTGATGATCGCCAGGAAGGTACGGGCGGCGAAGCTGCCCTTTTTATTAAAAAATCCCTTCCGTTTTCCCCAATAAATAATATCAAACCCCCCAATGCTGACTTTCAAATGGTTGCAGCTAAAATAAAGGACACATCCTTTCTTTCTATCTATATTCCCCCATCATCGCACTTCAATAAGCAAGCTTGGTTACAAATTGTCCGTCAACTAAGCCCTCAATTCTTTTTATTGGGCGATTTTAATGCCCATTCCCCCGTCTGGGGTTCTGCTTTCTCTGATCGAGATGGTCGAAATGTTATGGATTTTTTAGATGAATCCAACCTTTTCCTTTTGAACGACGGATCTCCTACGAGAATCTCTCGCCCCAACACAAACTCCAGTGCAGTGGATCTCTCCATATGCTCTACAAATCTGGCACCTCTCTCCTCGTGGGTGGTGTCCCCCGATCCTTGCTCCAGTGATCATTTCCCGATCACCATAACTTATCAAACTTCTTTCCATTCAGACAAGTCCCATATTTCGACGAAGATTAAAACAAAACACACCAAATGGGACTAATTTAACTCGCATATGGATAAGTTTATACAAAATTTACCCTCTTCCGATATATTATCTGTCAAAGATGACTACGATAACTTCAAATCGATGCTCACAACTGCAATAAATAAATCAAATCCTCCCCCTAAAACCAAATCTCTTAAAAAACTCCCTCCGACTCCCTGGTGGGATGAGGAATGTTCTAAGGTAGTGAGAATTCGGAAAGCTAAATATCTTTCGTATCGTCACAATATGACTATGGAGAACTATCTTATATACAAAAATGCCGAAGCCAATGCCAAAAGGGTAATGAGGTCAAAAAAAGATCCGGGTGGTTCAACTTCTGCAGTTCAGTATCTCCGAATACTCCAATTTCGGAAGTTTGGTCTATGATTCGAAGATTTCGATCCTCCTTCAGTTCAACATCTCCTCGAGCGTCTCATTCTAAATGGATAGATGAGTTCTTGGACAAAATTGCCCCCCCTTCTGTACCTAACTTAGATGAAATAACTCCCATCCACAACACTCCTATGTCTGATCATTAGCTAGACTCTCCATTCACTTTAATTGAATTAAAAAATTGTTTATCAACAGTCAAAGACTCATCTCCAGGCAGAGATGGTATTCCTTATAGCATTATCAAAAATAGTAATGATAATGTTCTAAATCACTTCCTAAGCATCTTAAATAAAATCTTCCAGTCTGGTATAATGCCTGATGACTGGAGTTCTCAAATAATCATCCCAATCCTAAAATCAAACAAATCACCCAATTCTGGATCCAACTACAGGCCAATTGCTCTTTCATCCACCGTCAGTAAAATTTATGAAAAATTAATTAAAAACCGGTTAGAATTTTTTTTCGAAAGTAATCAGCTTCCCTCTCCATCTCAATTTGGATTTAGGAAAAAAAAATCTACGCAAGATAACCTTGCCATCATCAGCACTGATATTAATTTATCCATTTCTAACCATGAAGTATGTCTTGCAGTCTTTATAGACATAGAAGGTGCCTTTGACAATGTTTCCATCCCAATCCTTAAAAAAAAACTTTTAGGCCTTGGCCTTCCCCCCATGTTTGTCCAATCTATTATTAATCTATTTCTTGATAGAAAAATTTTCATTGAACTACCAGATGTTACTCCTCAGAGTAGATCAATTTGGAAAGGTTTACCCCAAGGCGATGTATTATCCCCTATCCTGTATAATATATACACGTACTATATGCATGTCTCTATTCCCCCTCAGGTAAAAGTTATTGAGTTCGCAGATGATTTAGCTTTCTTCTTATCATCCAAAATCATCCCACTTGCCGTCAAATATCTTAATGAAGCCATGGATGCCCTTTGCACATGGCTCACTTTAAATGGTCTGGAACTTTCAGTTCAAAAGAGTCAGTGTGTCACCTTCTCAAACCGTCATAAAAATCCTCCTGTTCAAATTTTATTTAAAAACTCTCCAATCCCCAACGCCTCTGAAGTAAAATTTTTGGGAGTAACATTTGATAGGAAACTTAAATGGTCTTCCCATATTCACAATATAGTTACTAAATGTGAAAAAAATTTAAATATCATGAGATCATTGACTGGCGTTTGGTGGGGTGCTCACACTGCTCACCCTACCTGCATTAAGTTGCTTTACAATGCACTTATTCGAAGTCATCTCGACTATGCCTGCCCACTTTTTAGTACTGCCTCCAAAAATGCACTCAGTAAATTAGACAAAATTCAATCGAAGTCATTGCGAATAATAACTGGAGCGATGCAGTCGTCACCCATCAATTCCCTTCAAGTGGAATGTTCTGATCCCCCACTTTATTTAAGGCGACAACTGTTTGCTGACAAATTTGTTCTTAAATGTTTAAATTCTAAATGTCATCAGGTTATTCCCAGAGTTTCGTTGTTCAAAGACTCAACACATTCATCTACAATCAGAGCTCGAACTAAACCTCTTCCTGCCATCTGGAAAAATTTTCGCTCTCTCTCAGAGCTTCAAATTATCCAAAATGATCTTCTTCCACTATACAAATTAAAATATAGTCACGTCACCCTATCCCCAACAATTTTTGAAGGGATCGGCATCCTTAAAAGTCATTCCAATCTCCCAGCCCGTACTGTTAATAATATGTTCAATGACATTATTTCTTCTAAATGGCCCAATTCTTCTCTTTTATTTACTGATGGCTCCAAATCTCCTGACTCTCCTAACTGTGGTATAGGTATTAACGTTTACCACAATAATTTTTTTTATTTTTTATTGATCTATATACGTGATGTTTACAATATATTATTCGATGCCTGTCTTGCTAGGGTATACCTGTGTTGAGACAGACTAATGATAGAATATTTTATTCAATTTCAAACCAATTTTCAATATTTTCTGCTGAGTGCATTGCAATAATTGAAGCACTCAAATATATAATCAAAAATAATTGTGAACATTCCCTTGTTCTCTCTGACTCTCTCAGTTCCCTCCAAAAACTTAAATCATGTCCTCTTCTTCATCCTGATGATCACTTTGTATGTCTCATTAGAGTGCTGATAGCCTCCATTCAAAGCTCTGGAAATTTCCTCACTTATTCGAATGAGAATCGGTCATTGTTCCGTTCCTTCTCACCTTTTTAAAATTCACATCCTTGACTCCCCAGATTGTACGTTCTGTGGTCTAGATGTGGCACTTTAGATCACATATTTTTTGGTTGTCCCTCTCTAAATAAATATCCTCTCTTTTATCAAGCGTTATCTAAAATTGCCTCCCCTCCATTCAATATTTCATCTCTGAAAAAAGTCTGAACTCGACTCCAATCTTCCATATAATTCTGAAATTTGTACATTTCAATAAAATTAATATATAAATTCACCTTTCCCTTTCTCTGTAATTTTAAATGATGGCCTAGAACACCCTTGAAGGGTGAAAGCCAGAAATAATTGAAAAAAAAAAAAAAAAGTTTTTTTTTTAATAGGCCATTTACCCTAAAAAGAGTGCTTTGTGGTTGTGGGTATATTTGACCGTTGCTGTCTACCTACTAGATGAGTCCTTGTGTTTGGATTCCTCACTAATTAAATTAAAGAGGGAAGCTAACGAATCCATGGGGGGAAACTCCAAGGCTCCCTGTGTTAAATTTATCCTAAATCCTCTTTCGGGAAAATTTTTGCCATGCATTTTTTCACGTCATACGTATTTTTTGCCAATAAGCAAGACGAGAATTATCAAGAAATATCCGAGAGTCAAGAAGTTTTGGCGGAGGATGCATCAGGCTGGGTCGTGAGAGACTGATTGAGGAAGACCTTTTGACCTCTCTAGCAAGGCTCTCTCGGAATATTGCCTTGTACCATGGTAAGGAAATGAGAGGAAATGCTCGATGGTTTGGACGTACCTATCAGACCAGTATGGAATACTGATCTGATTTCGAATAAGACGAACTTCGAGTGTCTGAAGAAATTTGCAAGGATCTGGGTTGAGAGATGGCCTGAACTTAGAGTCGCTGACTAGTTGACTTTAACACCAGGTGTACTTGTTCCTGTTTTACCACGGACTATCCCATATGACTCTATCATCTTAATTTGCCAAGGATGTACAGTTTTTTTTGTTTTTTTTTTTCTTTGTTTTTTATTTTACACTTTTATGTTTATTGTTTATAACCTCGACTTTTATAATTGAATACTGTACAGTATGTATATTTTTTATGTTTTTTTTACAGTTTGCTTTTTTTGCATATGTAATTTTATGCTGTTTTTATTTTTTACATCTTGATTTTTCTATTAGCACTATCATGTTCACACATGTCCGCGTGATTTTACGCTCATGTCTTCTTTTTTTTTACACATTTTTTTAAACATTTTTATTTATACTTTAGGCTCTTTGGTTCCTGATCAATATAGCGTAATTAAACGCACATGCCTATTTCATATTATTTTGGTTTTCTTGGTTGCCTTACTGTTTTTCATTATTTTTTTCATTTCTTTTAGTTTTCTTTAGCGAGAGAGAACTGAACTCCGTTGCCCGTTTTGTATCGTCCTTATCCCCATTTAAGGGGTCGGACCCTAGAACGTGTCCCCGTGTACGTGCCATGGCCGATCTCTTGGAACTGGTGGGGCTGCACCCGGCCACCGCGCTAACCCTCGTGACATGAAGAGGTTGGGGAGAGGGCTAAACGTCATCCGAAAGCTGTCCGTCCCGCCTCCAGTGACCCGACGCTTCTCTCCCTAGGGTCTTCTTTTTGATTTCCACACACTCCTCGTCTAGGCACCACCGGGTAGCTGGCTTACGGACGACGCTGCCGGTTATCGGGAGGCCTGACAACCAGCCTTCTTCACTGTCTCTGGGACTGCCGGTGGCTGGATTTCGGTAACACCAGTTCTACATTGTATATATGTTTATTTTTTCTTCCTTTTTTATGTACAGTGCACGGTGCTGCCTGCTGGATCATTGCGTGGTCCTTCGCCGCCATGAGCTTCCCACTCATGACGGTTGCCGTTCATTTTGTCTTTTCCTTATATTTTCTCTATTACCTAGTTTTGTTACTAACACCTTGTTTGACTGTCCATGGGGCTCACTGCTTTAGCAGTGATTACCTTCATGGGCTTTAGAATTGTAGAATTGACCATCACAGTACATTCCTGTAGGTGCGCCTGCATACCGCCCTCTAACAACGTATGCGGAGACATTGAAGTTCTAGAATCGTTACATATTTTAAATGTAGAGTCGTTCATTCAAAAAAATTAGATTCTTGCGAGAACTCCGAAGGGGCGACCATAAGTCGCCTATACCGGGGTGGGAATAGGTGGGTGAAAGCTTCAATGCACCATGGTGGGGGGGGGAGTGAATTCATATGTCCGTTACTCCTGGAGACACTGTCCCCAGATTCCTACCCACCTCTCATACCTATGATACCTCATACTTCTCAGAACTCCTCTCCTTCCTTTTCTTAAAATACCCTCCACGAAGCATCCCCAAAGATGACATAGGTGCTGAGAGGATTTTTTCCCTATCGGCGTGCTGTGTGAGTTAATTTAAAAATAATTTACGACTCTCAAACGAAAATCACAAAAACATTCTGTCGCATCTAGGAATTGAACTCAGGATCTTAGCCTTGCGGGGGTCTGCTCTAACCACTGTGCAATTCGACATTATCTAGAAAATGATGATAGTTTTGGTCGTTCTTAGTGTTTTGTTATATATTTAATATGGATGTGTAATAGAAAACACTTTTATTGACTAGGCGTTCACACCATTGACATTACTTCGAGAGTGACCATCGACGACCATTATTATAAGAAGTAGTTCAGCACTAGTGATGTGCAATACATTACAATAGTGATGTAACACTTAGTCGAAGTATTATATGACTGTAGGGGAAAAGGGTCGAAATAGCTGAATGGTTTAAGTAATGCCCCGGCAAGGCTAAGGTCCTGAGTTCAATTCCTAAACGAATTTTTCTTTTGCAAATTTTTGTTTGAGAATCGCTAATATTGTCTTCAATGATTAAATAATAAAACATATTTGATGATGCCTTTTGATTCGCTCCAAACAATGAAAACAATTTACAAACGAATTTCATACGGTCAACAACTCTTTCTTACCTACGATGTTTGTAGTTGGTAGCTGCGTCCAAAGACATAAATTCCGAATTATGCCCACATACGGTGTACTCTCTTGCTCGCCACACCAATTTTCATGCTTAAGTAACTTTAAATTATTATTTATAACCTCTACTTCTTGGTTTATTACTAATAAAGCACAAAACGGATTGACAACCCGCCATTACCTCGCGCTACCGTTGGCCTTCCTGCTTTGCATAATTCCACGCCCGGCTGTCCAGACCCAGTCGTTTATCATCGGTTACGACGACCAGATTCATCACATCTCGAGGATGGCAACACTGAGATGAACAAAACGGAATATTAAACACGCGTATTGTTCAACTTGTTTTATGTCTGAACACAGATAAAACTGCTTCGTAGAATTCCTCTTCTGCAAGCAGTAAAAATGATCGTGCAGATCCATGGGTGATTTATTGTCATCTCAAAACGTTAAAGCTATCCTACGGGGCAAAGGGCAAACCAGAGATTTTTAGAAGAAGGCTATCATTCCGACTAAAGACTAAGAACTTTTCAAGTTCGTAAAAGTAGGTTTTGCCTTTCAAAGGGTGTGGTTTTGGCCATTGTTTCATCAAACATCATCGTTTTACTTTAAAGGGTGTTGTGTTTAACCTTGTTTCATCAAACATCATCGTTTTGCTTAAAAGGATGTTGTTTTTGGCAATTGTTTCTTCAAACATCATCGTTTTGCTTCAAAGGATGTTGTTTTGGCCATTGGTTCATTATACATCATTACTTTTAAGGGTGTTATTTTTTTCCATTGGTTCATCAAATATCGTCGTTTTACTTCAAATGGGGTGTTGTTTTTGACTTTGTTTCATCAAAAATCATCGTTTTGCTTAAAAGGGTATTGTTTCTAGCCATTTTTTTATCAAGCATCATCGTTTTGCTTAAAAGGATGTTGTTTTTGGCCATTGTTTCATCAAAAATCATCGTTTTATTTCAAATGGTGTTGTTTTTGGCCATTGTTTCATCAAACATCATCGTTTTACTTTAAAGGGTTTTGTTTTCGGCTAGTGTTTCTTCAAATATCTTCTAAAGGGAATTTATTCTTTGATAATGTTCTTTTGATCTATAATTATTGTAACTCTGGTTCAATAAATAAACTCAGATTTGTTTTCAATTTAAGAGTTATTTTCTAAATCGGAACTATTCTGTCAAAAATTCAGACAAATAATAAAGTACCTACCTATCTAAAATAAAAATAAATTTATGAAGAAAATCAGATTTCATATTTTTTTGCAGGTCTGAGATTTTTAGCTACCATTCATGGATTTCATAACGACTTGGAAAATATCGTGTGGATAGATTTTTTTACTAAGATTACGAAAATGTTAGTAAAATTTTTTAGGATTGTATAGTTTTTTATTTTTAAATAAATAAATCCATTATTTGAGCTCGTGACGTGACTACATGAAAATGTCCCGTCTCCGATTATGTTCCCTTAATTTTGTAAAATTAAACACTGATTTTTTTTTATATGGCAACACTTTGATTTCCGCCGAATTTTTGAATTTGCGTTCAATGTTCACTAGATTTATTGTTTGTTCTATGCGAACTTATCCTTTGGTTTGATTTTTTGATAAAGATGGCCACGTTTTTACAGATGTTACGAAGAGGACCCCGTACAATTTATTGCCATTCGTGTGGAAAACGTTCTTTTTTTAAATGATTTTCGGCTGCGTAATTATCGTTTTTTCGCACCCATAAAATTATGTCCCGTCTTTCCGGTTTATAAAAAAAGTTCTGAGTTTTCGGATTGAAATTTTCAAAAAATCGCCAGGGTTTCAAAAATACGATAAAAAAAATAAAGAATGTCTTAGAATATTTGTCTAAACCGGATTTTTTTTTTAAATGTGATGCAAGTGGCTTATTACAATATCACGTGATTTTTTCAAGTCACATATTTTTAAAAATCGATAAGAACCGTTGGAGGTCAGTGAGCTAGATTCAGTGCGAGCTTCAGGAAGGTTCATAAATAAAGCACGAATCGTTTAATTGATTTTGACCATTTTGTCGAGGGCTGTAGAAAGTAGGTATACAAAACATAAATCGATCGAAACGTTTCTAAATTAAATCAATTTTTATCGATCACACTTCTGTGGATCGTCTGTTCGGTGAACACCCCCAATGTTTGGCTTTATTTAGGTACCTAGCTTGTATCTAGTATATTGGCAAGATAGCTGATGTTTAAGAGCCAACTATAAAAGCAGTTGCTGTTAACAACTGACCCCTCCCAACAATTGCTAAGCACTAAAATATGATATACTGCCTACAACTCAAATAGCTGTACGGCCTCAGAAAGATGGTAAAGTTTGTTACTAAGTTGCAACATTTTTGTTCGTATCTATACCTACTTATAAACTGATCACCATAACACGGACATTTACCTAGTCTTGTTAACTAACACTCAAAAAACCTGAAACAAACTATTTTAATTTTAAAAAAACTACTTTTGCTATCTTGGCGATTTTAAAATTTTCTTATTGGAAAAACTCTCTTTTTATAACTTTTTAAGGTTTTTCTCATCAATATAATTTATCATTGAAGAAAAAGATAACACTAATAAATAATCTAAACGAAAATACGAAAGAGAACAAGTCGCAGAAAATAAAAATATAACGGACGCAACAGAACCTGTCGTCTTACCGGATCAAAAGCCTTACAAATTCGACTACTGATCTCTTATTTAAACGTCATAGTTGTCGATCTCATATTATCTCAATTTCAGAATTAACATTATTATCTTCTATTTTTTTTGTCCCAGATGCGACTGTTACCTTTTTATTTTTCAGTGTCTTCTTCTCTTTCGTATTTTCGTTTTGATTATTACATTATTAGTGTAAACTTCTTTTTCAATGATTTTTTAAAAAATTTAAAGATATTCTGGAAAAATCTTAAACTCTGGGGGCTGTCGCTAAATATAGTCTACACATTTGTGCAAGATATGTGAAATGAAAATGGAAAGTTTTGGGGTTGACGGGAAGTGATATTAATTTTGATTGTGTAAGAGGGAAGATTCTATATCATTATTTATAATTATGAAAAGATATTTTATGTAATTGTTGCTATGATGCGGAGCAATGTTCAGGAATACTATCGGCAAGCAGTGTCGACAATTCGGTTCCGTAGAATAGTTCCCGATTTAGTCTCTTTTGAACTGATTCGATCCTTATTTTGTGAATATAAATTGGACTCCTAACTACAAAAGCGAATTAAAGAATCCTGAGAATTATGGATGGGTAGGTAGGTATTTGAGAAACATTTTGGTTTTGAAAGCGCATTCTTCGATCTACATATATTACAATATGATATTATCGGCTAGGGAGAAACATTGATCATTTTGTTAATCCGCTTAAAATAGTTCAAAGATTGATAATTAAGGTAATCTTAAAAAAATCATCCACATTTTCTACTGAAATTCTCTTTTCAATATTAAATGTACAAATGTACAATGTACAAAAGACAAAATGTACAAAACCTATTCAATACCACATTTTTTAAAGATATAGAACTAAATAACTTACATTTTAATATATCAGCAAGACATCAGAGTGATATTAATTTCCAATTTTATTTTATACCAAAAACATTTTTCTATGTATAACTTATTTTAAAAACCTCCCAATAAAGCTAAAAAGTATCGAAAATATTCAAGATTTTCAGCTTAAATTAAAAAATTACCTAAAACTACCATACCATACTACCATAAGATAAGTCCGTATAAATTTTTTTAAATCTTGAAGTGTGTTGTTGAAAAATCTAGGGTTTTTATTTTTTATTTTTATTTATTTAATACATGAATTATCGAAAGTACATATAGTTTTTTTTTTATGAAATTTCACCCTCCATGCTAGGGATGACCCTGTGTTATAGCGGGTGAAGTTTACAGTTTTCGGATTACATTCATTAGTATTGGTTGAAAATGTTCCCTAATTAATACTATGCACACAGATTCTTCTACAATAAGAGAGTTTATGTAGTTATTTTGGATTATAAGAATAAGGTGAAGAAGTTAAAGAATTATTGGAAAATAGAAGTTATTATTAATATATTAAGGAATTATTGGTATATAAATCACAGTAATCAGTCTTATACATAAATACATTGCTGCTTAGATAGTAAATAAAAATATAAATTTTCTTACTTATCTTTTCTTTATTATTGGAAATATTTTATTATTTACTTACTTACATGATTTCATATAATTTAAATAGAATTCCTTCACCAAACACAAGAGACTTCGGTCTCTTTATGGCGAGGAAAGGCTATTTTTAATTTCCTTTATAAACACTAATTATATTTATTGTAAAAAAACACACACACATATTAAATTAAAAAAATATATATACACCTTAAAACATTTTCTTGGGCCGTTTAGTGTCCACATTTCGGCGCCTGCAGAGATAAATGTGTCCAGCTATGGAAGAATCTGAACATCAGGAGGTATGCACCATCTTGTTAATTGGGCATCACTTGGCAGACCTGCCCAAGAAATATTTAAATTCGTAAACTGAAAATAAAATCTGTTACATTCATATCGTAATTTCCGTCACCCGTAGAGTACATTTTGATGATGCAAAAAAAAACAAAAATGTGTTTTAAAAAGCGGGTTGCGTGACTGCACAGTGTTTATATCCATTAAACTGGCTTCTGTTTATTGTTCGGATATAATAAAACGCCTATCCGATGTGAGTTCAGTCCTCAGTCGATGTCCGAGACTTTAAGATATTCAGCCTTTGGGGCATATTCGATAAAAAGCCTTAAATCTCTTGATAACGGCAACCTGCAGCTTGTCGCTACCGATAAAGGTATAAATTATCTTTATTCCGTGTCCGCTATAATGTAAATGCTGGGTATAATATCACAAGGTTTGGTTTAAGATAAGATAAGGGTTAATTGTAGATAAAGATGGCGTGCGGATAAACTTGTAATAATTTGTAAGGTGCCTATTATTTCTTGTCTTGCATGTGATATTATTATCATTTTAAATGGTAGACACTCTCTGCGACAATTTTTACTCGTTGAAAGTAAATTGATCTATTTATTTTCTAGCAATAGATAAGAAGACAACATCTACATTCAAAAGGACAGGATTGGACATTTTCATGAGCAATGAAGTAAAGGATTTTATAGGTGCTGAAAGATTATAAAAGGAGTGCTAAGGAAGGTGTTAAAACATTGATTGTCAACTCTGACAAAAGTCTGTTTTACAGAAGTTGTTTGGGGGAATTAGACGAATTGAATGATTTTTTTTCCTATTGTTTCTGTCTTTCACCCTTCAAGGTGCTTCTAGGCCATCATTTAAAATTACAAAGAAAGGAAAGGTGAATTTATATATTAATTTAATTTAAATGTGCAAATTTCAGAATTATATGGAAGATTGGAGTCGAGTTCAGACTTAGAAGTGATAAGATGTTGAATGGAGGGGAGGCAATTTTAGATAAAGCTTGATAGAAGAGATGTCATTTATTTAGAGAGGGTCTACCAAAAATATGAGATCTAAATTTGCCACTTCTAGACTACAGAATATACAATCTGGGGAGCCAAGGACGTGCATTTTAAAAAGGTGGGAAGGAACAGAACAATGTCCGATTCTAATTCTATTAAGTGAAGAAATTTATTTTTTCCTTTTACTGAGGCATAGCAGGCTCCATTGGATTGACTAGCAATGTTCCAATACTCTACCCAAGCATTGCGGGATCTATATTTGATGATGGAAAAATAAAAATATTAACAAAAATATATGGAAGATAGGGGAATATGGTTTTCGAGGGTAACAATAGGATTGGACGCTCCTTGTTTTGCCAAGGAATCCAATATCGTTACCTACTATTACAGGAATCCAAATCAGAGTTACGGTTTTTCCAGAGCTTTGAATGGAGGCTATCAGCACTCTAATAAGACATACAAAGCGATCATCAGGATGAAGAAGAGGACTGGATTTACGTTTTTGGAGGAAACTGAGAGAATCAGAGAGAACATGGGAATGTATTTTTTATTATTGTAGGTATATTTGAGAGATTCAATTATTGCAATGCACTTGGCAGAAAATATTTAAAATTGATTTTAAATTGAATAAAATATTCCATCATATGATTCACCTGCGATAAATATGATCCACGTTGGATGATGAACGGGTCGTTTCTCCGAAACATTCTTCTGTGTAAAATGTAATGTTGCTATTATGGCTTAACCCAATCAATCAAAGGACAACATAATAATCTGAAGTAATTCAATATACCTCTTAATATAATCTAACCTAACCTAACCTAACCCAACCTATCCACACCATTCTATATTGCAATCAGTCAATACGAATTCTTACATAGGAGCCCGGTGATATCTTTAAACATGTTAACTATATCTGACTTATCTTAAATTCCTAACCCAACCTAAAATAACCATCGTTTATTCCTTTAAAGATTCCCAGAAGCACACAAATATTAGCAGGTATCCAACATAACCTAATTTTGTTTTGTTTTATACTTTTGAATGTAGCTATAACTTTGTGGTTATCCATTATAGATAAAAATTGTTTTGTTCACGTGTAATAAATGATTACACAGCAGAACTTATTTGTAACTGAAATGTTTTTTTCTTAAATTTAATAAAAATATAAAATATTAAAAAATTTCATTAAAATTGTGTTCCAATAAATATATGTACATACATTTGAAAAATCAAAATATGTATGTATTTTTTTTTATTATTGTGTATTTTATTTAGATATAAAATTTGACATCTTATATCTAATGTTTTCTTTTCTATGACTACTTCAATATTATTTACTACCTACTGACTAAAATTTGGACTTAACAACATTAAGACATAATCCACGAAAAACTGCAAGACTTGTAGCCTCCTTAACATTTACAGCGAGTTCATTGAACATTTTAAAACCTTTATGATAAATATTATTTTGTGTTCCCGATAAATTTGTTTTAGGAAGCCTGAAATCGTTGCAGTTTCTCGTAGGATAACAATAACTGTACTAACAAATATTATAATCAATAATTATCAGCCTGAAACACTCATCTACATTGAAAAAATCTTCCGAGAAAAGATACTGGCCGCCAACGGGAATTGAACCCGTGACCATCTGATTGCCGGTCAGCAGCTCTGACCACTGAGCTATGGCGGCTTATCTAATACCCGCCAAATAATTCAATATATACTAGTGTTTCATTCGACAATTACTTATTATTACATTTTTCCAACTGAAAACAACCAACTTTATTTTTGTGAGAGAGGTATTTTTAATACTAAATCTCCCGCTAGGTGGCGTCGAGACTAATTATGTCTGCATTTTTTGCTGAAATACTTTAACTTGTCAAATATTAATAATATGTATATAAATATATGTATAATATTGTCAAATATAACACAAAAATAAAGTTGGTTGTTTTCAGTTGGAAAAATGTAATAATAAGTAATTGTCGAATGAAATAAAAATCTTGTTTAAACGTTAGTTTATCAATTAAAAACTAATAATTAATAACTGTACTGTTGATTCTAACATTATTCGACATATAATCTTGTAACATTTTATTTTTTAACTTATAAATAAAAACTAGGGTATTGAAAACTAATCTTTGCCACACACTTAATATATTGAGTTGGCGTTGCATGGTTTTTATCCTGGTATATCTGCTACAGCACAATATAGACCTCATGCCTCTGTTCTGAATTATTTCCATTCTTTTAATTTGTGTTTTATTGCTCAGAAAGATTACACTTGAGCAATAATTCAGATGGGATGCTACAGTTGTGTTATAGACCAATTTCCTAGTTTTAATGTCTAATTTTCCCTTTTGTTCTACTTAAGAAATTAATCTTTTTGGCAATTTTTTTAGTTAGCATTTCAAAGTTAGAGTTAAGTTTTAACTTATTATCGATTATGATTCTCAAATATTTAATTTCTTCTACCTCTTCAATATTTTGATTGTCTATATTTAGGGTAATAAGTTCATTTTGTTTTTTCCCTAATACCATGAATTTACTTTTAGTTACATTTAATTTGAGTTTATTTATGCTTAACCATTTAGATATTTCATTAAGTTCACTTTGCATTTTTGACAATGCATCTTCAATATTATTTGCTATAATATATAAAAGTGTGTCATCAGCAAACAGTTTGATGGAACAGTACTTTAGGCACTTCACTATATCGTTAATATATACATAATAAAAAGTAGTGGTCCCAAGACCGATCCTTGAGGAACTCCAAGGTTTACTTGTTGCTCTTCAGAGATAGCATCTCCAAATTTGGTTCTTTGTATTCTGTTTTTTAGGTAATCAGTAAACCACTGCAATTCTTTACCATGAATTCCCATGTCTTTCAATTTCATTATTAGTCTTTCTCTGTCTATCGTTTCAAAAGCACGTCTAAAGTCTAAGAATACTGCTATGATGATTTTCTTCTGATCCATACTTGTTTTCTATTCATTTATCACATAATTTATTGCTGTTTCACAGGAATATTTGTTTCTAAATCCAGATTGTTGTTTTACAAGAATGTTATTTTTTTCAATAAAATTGTTTATCTGTTCTTTATCTATCGATTCTAGTAATTGTTCATATTTAGGTAATCCATTTATTGGTCTGAAGTCTTCGAAATTTTTAGCATTTATTATTTTGGGCACTGGTGTTATTATGGAAGTTTTCCATGACTGTGGAAAAATTCCCTCTAACAGAGATTCATTTATTAGTGCAACTAATCTGTCTCCTATAGCTGGCAGTGCATCTTTGATTATGCCTATCGTAATTCCATCCGTGGACGATTTTAGTTTCATTGCATTAAGAATTTTCATTAAATACTCAATGTTAATTATATATATGTGTGTGTGTGTGTGTTCTTATGCGTTGCTAAACCATTCATCCTATTGCGATTAAACTTTGGTAAGTTTTTGTGAGCACGCTCACGAATGTTTCTATACATAGTGGTGAGATCTAGCATTATGCATTATGAATAGGTGGCATGCTAGCTGTTTGAAAACTGAATGTATTGGGACTGAATGTATGGAATGCGGGAGGGGGGGGGGAACGCGGGAGGGGGGTTCGCGGTATGGGGAAAACGGAGAGGGGGGGAAAGGGAAGAGGGAGGGCGGAGATGGCGGAGAAGGCGGAGTGGGAACGTGTGAGGGGAAGGGGACGCGGAAAGGGGACGTGACGAATGGGAAAGGACACGCACGAAGAAACAATTTCCTTATTAAGTGGCAATGCAACGCATGCCGGGAATTCGATAGTAATTAAATAAAATTTCATTCGAATTACCCAGGAAAACTTATCTTATCCTTAAATTATCAACCCTACCTATCTCATCCTACCTAACCTAACCTACCATAAGTTTCCTCCGTTCCTTCCAAGGTTACCAGGAGCGGATAATTACTAGCAGGTAGTATGGTAGCAACTGATGCTAGACTCCATTATGCAAAACTCGTGGTGATAATTCAAGAAAATTCACGTCCAGAGGGTAATCATAATCACCTCGCGGAATCATTTCGCACTCTCTTAAAGCGTTTATCTAATTTGCGTTACACGTTACACCGCTGCAAGTCGGATCTTCTCATTGCATTATGCATGAAGTTGGTAGAGCCAAACGTTCACTCGCCGGGCGTGCCGCAAGGCCGAGAAGGGGGTACATATTTATTTTTATATTTTTGGTTTATTTATCTTGTTGGTAAAAATAACATTTATACATTATGAAAAAAAAACATTATATGTAACGGAAATCACATTACACCCTTTAAGAGTAATGCTCCTGTTAAAAAGGTATGGATACGTATATAAATAATATTTATACGTAAATTTTTTTGGAAAGTGTAAGAGCACATGGAAAAAATAATAAATAGTAGATGTGAAAGAGAACAGAAAAAAGAAGAACAGAGAAAAGGGATGTTTAATATTATTATAACAAATTTTATATTATAGATAATACAAAGTATTCAATTTGAGAGTCGGGTATTGGTACTGCAGCCCGGGAACCATATATTGGATAACCAACACCCGTGCCATCAAGTGGTTCTCTACGTTTGGTGATTTAGCAAGGGTGCCCGTTTTCATGTGGTGAGGTATATCTAAGTCTTGGTTGTGGACGTTACTTTTGCCTGTCTTTTGCATAGGAGGCTGGATCGGGAGAGACTGGTTTAGGGAGACCTTTTAAACTCTCCAGCCGGATTATAATATCGACCCATCGCCTTGCATTGCAGTGGGAGGGATGGATTCATGCGACCGTCACTCATCTGGACACATTGAACCCCAGATTCCTACCCACTCCTCATTCCTTTTTCCTTCCCAGAACTTCTTCTTCGTTTCCCTAAAAATTATCTCCACACAACATCACCAAAGATGACCTAGGCCCTAAGGATTTTTTTTTCCTCAGGGCTTCCTGGGTGAAGCCAATGTAAAAAAGAGTACAATACTTGTGATGTAAGTACCTTCTATTGAAAGTTTTTTTTATTATTTTACTCTTATTTAATTTAATGTCAATTTCAAATTGTTGGGCTGTGGTGTTATTACCAGCACGGGAGAGTAATAGAGCCAAGAATACTTGGTCGAAAAAAGTGTTAAGTTTTCATTGTTGAGCAGTCTATTTCAATTTTTAAAATGGTTATTTTCTATATATATTTTGCAGTGAAGGGACTTTAAATTCTTATACAATCTGAGGGTATGGTAATCATATGGCTTTTAAAACAATTATCTTTATGAATATTCCTAGGTTGATTTCTAAAGGCAAGAGAGAAGTTTTGAATGTACCACCCAAGTCAACAATTATTATAATTACATTATTTTTATTTAAAAAAATTAAAATATTATTTTAAAAGAATGACAAACATTCCCGGGTTACGAATAACCCAACAATGTTTGAAAATCTCCTACTACCACCACAGAAAGCCGAAAATGTTGCTTGTGTTGTGATGGAGGACTTAGCCAGAAGAGGAATCGAACATGCGACGCACGGGTGGGACCAAAGCGCTATGCCCACCTAACCACTGACCGGTCTACTCTAATTATAATACTACTTCATAACACTCGTGACTAATATTTAATTTTCACTTGCAGTCGTCAAATTTGTTCCCTGATAACCGGAACCAGTGAGCCTATGGCATCCTCAATTGGGCTGTGTCGTGGAAGGAGACGGGGAGGAGGAGGATTGGAAATACCTGGTCATTTTAGTTTATTATTTCAAGCTACATTTCAATTCTGAATGGAAGTCTTTCACCACGTTGATACTGAAAATAAGCATCACTCTGGAATGTGGTGCAAGTCTTATAATTAATATGTTATGAATTAAATATGAAATAACACAAATAAGATCTACTGACACACGCCGGGATTTAAACAAGCGACCTACGGATTCATAGCCAAGAATCGCAACAACTCAATCACGGAGACCTTAAAAAAAATTATTTAAAAAAATAAAATAATACTTAAACAGATTTTCCGGAGATGAAATGCACAAACTTCGTTTTCTGGTAAAAAAGTTGAATTATTTGTTTGGAAAAAAAACTATTCTTCAATGGAAAAAACAATTGAAATTTCTAAAAAAGTTATGTATCTTTTTTACTTTTACCATCATGTAGAAACACCCAAAGTTTGTGTACTTTACCCCCGGACATAATGCAGTTTTGTGCAATTTCACTTCAAGTGGGCTTTGCTATAACAAACTTAAAAATAATGTAATGAAAAAATAATGAAGAAAATATTGGCGACACTCAATCGAAAATCTGAAACAGAAAAATCTAGGAATCGAAACCAGGATCTTAGCCTTTCAAGGGTGGTGCTCTACCGCAAAGCTATTGGGACCCTATCCGATTCGGTCATATTTAACTGTATCATACTTCGACTAATAACCACCAATAGTATCTTCATTTTATTAACGCATATTTTTACTGGCTTCTATCATTAAGTATGATTGAAAGATTCATCTCGAACTAAATGCTACCTAGATACCTAGTGTCTTGGATAAATTTATACATTTTTATTTTTTACTTAAATATGCGATGACAGATGTCGCATATTGTCTTCAATAAATAAATATTAGAAGTTGAAGTTTTACTCATTAAATGTAATGTACTGGTTTTACTCAATAAAGATAAAAATATTTTTATTTAAATTAATATGACATGTGATATAATTTTATTATTAATATGATTTGCAATTATTGACGAAATTTTTAATAATTACCATTTTATTATTAATGCATTGTAAATAGTTCTTCATCAGT
Organism: Limnephilus lunatus; assembly: GCA_917563855.2. Lineage (NCBI taxonomy): Eukaryota > Metazoa > Arthropoda > Insecta > Trichoptera > Limnephilidae > Limnephilus > Limnephilus lunatus. The sequence continues at coordinate 2,307,862 of OU830600.1, read as the reverse complement.
AAGTTGTGTAAAAATTAACAGTTTATTAATAAAGGGGATTATTCAGTGGCCATATTTTTTAAATAACTCCTACCGTGCTCCCAACTGGAGCGATTTCGGTCCAAAAATGTACCACATTTTCCTACCATTGGTAAAACATTTAATGCAATTATTTAAAACATTTCCTTGGCCAGCCGTTTATTTTAACACGAAGCTATTGAAATGCTTTATCCATTAAGACCATAGATGTCGCAAACATGAACTTCGAAGACTATTTTAGAACAGTGTTAAAAATAGTTTACGAATAAAATCGAGTCCTTTTTCCATAGATATGTACCTTTCATTATCAAGTATACCACAGACAACATACAGAAACCGAAAATATTCTATGTTGACCCGAAAGAGTATCCCACACAGCAGTTTCAAATAAAAAAACACCCAGGATTCGTGCGATTATAAATTTTACGAATTGTTCATATTTTTTTTATAAATCCTACAAATATGAGATAAACAGTAAAATACAGGTTAATTCATTGGCTATATAGCACTATAATAATTTTTTATGTCTCAATGTTAAAATTTGAAGGTATGGTTTTTTTAATGTTGGCAAAAAATTTAAAAAATGACGTGTGATCTCTTAAACCATATTTGTATAGTACGAAATAAGAATCAACAGTCACTGTATCTCAAAGTAGGTATACAAGTCTTTCAATCAAAACAGAATAGTACTGAGATACTGGCCAGTACCTACTAATAAAATTCAATATCTATGTAGAGGAATATAGAGAAACTTTATAGTATTATAATGATTTGGTGTTCCACACAAGGCTTCAACTGGACGGAACTTGTATTTCTTTTGCTCCGTCTATGTGATACATTTTTAAATATTTAACATGACTTTATTGTATTCTATGACTTGGTGTTCGTGTTGCAAATAAGGTCATGATTATTTAGGGCGACATAGGTGGGTATTAAAATAAATGCTGCTAAAATAGCTACCAGATGTAAGTACCTAAACTCCTAGAAATGTTGTCCCATCATTTTTGAGTGGCAATTTTCTAGTGTAGGTAATGGCGGCACTGCGCCAATAATTTTGTTATTAAAACCCAAAACTAATTCCAGCGCGTATCAATTTCGGAACCAAAAAAAAGTTAATCGCGTTTCGTACGAGGGTGAACCAAAATATAAAATTAGAAAATTATTCCCTTCTGTTTCGATGGCCCACGTCGATGATACGAGATACACCAGAATGGCCCTCGCGGAACCAAAATTAACCATATTTCTTCAATCGTTTCATTTTTGCAGGCACCAACTAAACATTCAATAAAATCAGTGGTGCCATACAATTTCCAAATGATTTTCAAATAATTTGTGGTTTGACATATTTAATGAAATGATATATTATAGCTAAAGATACATAAACCCGTTATATGCACATCCGTCTCTCTCTCTCTCTCTATTACTATGTACCTAAGATTTTAAATTTATGCTTTCTCACTGTTCGTTTATTCCATGTTATTTATTTACGGACAAATAGTCCATTAACAATATTATAATAACACGAATAAGATACAGAGATGAAATTGAAAGGAGAGTACATATAAATGAAGAGCAATGACAATATATAATTTAAAAAGCAAATATAGAAGATAACTAAAAGTCAAAGCATGAAGAAGGATTTAAAAGGCTTTAAACACCAAAAAATTCAGTGCTTTGACTTGAGTTGACAAGTCTCGACATTTTCGATAAAGGAGAATGATATCTATAATTAGTAGAATGTTGATTGAGGAACAGCAATTCATTATTTCGGAGTCTACGGGAAGGGATGTTAAACTGGAACTAAACTGTTTATGTTTTGTCTCTTTCTATATATATATAAGCTCACACGATGTATTTTTTCATTAGTTTTGTATCCTGATGAAGCGTTAAGCGAAATCGGTCGATATTAATAAATTAAATTAAATTTCATCGTTTTAAACAAAGTATTGTTTTATTTTATTAAATGACATTATTAAATTTGATTTACATCTACATTTCGTATATATAAAAAAATAGGTTCCGTATGTTTGCGTCCGCAAATCTCGGAAAGTAATCGATGGATTGACTGAAAATTTGTACAGAACATTGCATTTTAGCAGAAGAGTGTTTCTATATATAATAGTAAGATCTGGCGTTATGAAATTTGTATAAAAAATTTACTACAGGTGGCGCGCGAGTGGTTTTAAAATGTGTGTATTTCATATATTTTAGTGGCAGGGAGGGAAGGCAGGAGGTGGGAACGAAGAAGGTGGGGTTCTCTGGAGGGGGTGACGAAGGAGGGGGAATGCTGGGAAGGTAGAAGGGGAACACAGGAGGGGAAGGAGACGCGGGAGGAGAACAAGGACGCACGGGAATGGACATGCAGGAAGAAACAATTTATTTCTTTGAGTGGTATTGCAACGCATGCCGGGTACCAAATAGGTAGTTAATTTTTTTTAAAGCTATGCTTCCTCCGTGCTTTCAACTGGAGTCTACTCTCGCTGTGTCACCATACCTATCTAGCATGTTCCAATTCACAGCCTTACATTGTTGTATGAAGGTTGTATGCTAAATGTTCCCAATATAATAAGAGGCAGGGACGGGGTTTACCTGCGATTACGCTGGCGCATTATTTAATGGTACGTTTCGGAGAGGCAATTTCCTCTTCTTCCTGCCGACCTGTGACGGGAGGTGTTATTACCTTCTGAGGCGGGGGCGGTCACGTGCCGGACACATGACACCGCTGTGACACCTACTGACTAGTGACGTCACTACTTGCACGTGCGGATTTACCTGGATTACCTTAGCTTGTTGACTGCTTTTATCATTTTTTTGTGGTGTTATTTATGAATTTATCAACACTGCACATCCTAATTTGGCAGAGAGTCCCATTTTAACTCTTATCTTTCTCTATATGTAGATACATGAAAAGGAATAATAAAATAATGGTTCCAATGAAGCAATCAGCGGTATTCCTTTTGAATTTTTTTTTTCTTCTTTTGTTTATGTATTATTCATCTTTATTAATCTTCTTTTACATTAGAACCAAACAGGAAGCCCTGCGGGAGGAGACCTAAACCTACATTTTCCTCGGGGCCTATGTCATCTTTGGAGATGCTGTGTGGCGGTCTATTTAGGAAAGAAACGAGAGGAAGTTTTGGGTAGAAAAAACGTATTCCCCGATTTCCTGTCTGGATTTTAATATATCATAGATATCGACCACTAGTATGTGTCTAGTAGTTACTACTTACTGGAGTTATGACCCTCCAAACATCGTTATAATTCCCCGGTTTAAACGCTATCAACAAATGTCCAATATACAAAATAGAAAAAGTATTTTTGAAAAAAGCAAAACCTACAGACATGAAAAATTTTCTTCTTATACAGTTGGTAAAAAAATATTGAAAATCGATCTAATTTTGGAGGAGAAAAATGAAGAATACAAAACGATGATTTTGACGACTTTACTTGGGTATTATCAGCCTGAGATGCATTTGTCCCTTTCGCTCAGTATTTAGGAGGAGGGGGAGGGGGGGGGGAGTTAACAGCGACAGTAACAGCAACAATTTGGTGAAATACCTTTTATTCAAATTTCTCGGAGTCCGTTTTTCGTCTTAAGAGAATTGGTGTAGGTTGTATGCAGTTTTCAATCAGTTACAATGCTAAAATAGTCGAAATGCAATATTTTGAAAACTTTGTAAATTTTGTGGTGATTGAGCAATGGAAGTATTGGTTTATTTTCCCAGTTAAAAACCGATATTTTTTTTTTTTTCTAAATAACAATAACATTTTCCCCTTTTCATAGACAGGAAACCATCGATAATATTCCGACAGTCGATAAACCTTCGGGGGTAATTTTATTAAATTTTTTATCCACATAATTTGAACAATTTAATTCTAAATTGCCCCCAATGTGGCAACATCCTTCGGCTAAACGTTGAATTGTCTAATTTAGAGACCCTCTGGACTTCAGCTTTTAGGGACGACAGGGTTTGGAGTACCCGAGGAGATCGCTCGAACTGCTCAGGGTTGAGGGCGATCATTGGAATGAATGTGTTCTAAAATGGTTATCAATCGTAATGTTAAAAAATTAAGCACTTAAAAAATATCTAAGCGGCATTCAAAACAGTGTCAACGACAGTTTTTCGATTTATGCGATTTAAATGATTCGATTTATGAGTTTTAATTCCCCCGCCCTTGAATACTGAGCGAAATGTCTGTACGTTTTGCTTTTTTTAAATACATTGCTTAGTACTGAACATCTATGGATGGCGTTCAAACCAGGCAGATAAAATGTTTTTTGCAGGGTTGACTTATCCAAAAAGCAAAACGCTCCGACACGCTAATGGTCGAAATCTATTGACATTATATTAAAAAATATATTTTTACTAGTGTCAATACTTAGAGAGGAAATTGGGGATAACGTTTCTATGGAAAAAACGCTTTATTGGATAACCAACACCTCTGCCATAGGTCACCCCAAGTGGTTCGGTACGTTTGATGATTTAGCAGGGGTGCCCGGTTTCATAGGGTGAGGTTTGTCTAGGTCTTGGAGGCGGATGACCGGTACACACTGAACCCCAGATTCCTAACCAACCCCTTTTCTTTTCCCGAATTCTCCTATCCTTCCTTTCCTTAAAAAACTCTCCACACAGCATCCCCAAAGATGATATAGGCCCTGAGGGAAATTATTTTCCTCAAGGTATTTAGTGTGGAGCTCATGTAAAAAAAAAATTGCCGATCACAGAGATCCAAGGAATGTCACCAAATACTGCGGGCAGATAACTTATACAAAATAACAACCAACTAAACGCCTATATCTTTCTCTTTTCCTAATAATATTTATTTTTTTGTAATTATTATTATTCTTAAATTTATAGTTATATTTCTTATCACTTCTCTTTTTCTTTTCTTTTTATTTTCCCTTCATTCAATTTATCTTTTCAAATGCAAATTAGATTTTTTATTTTAATTTTATCCTACAAGAAAAAGTAATCAAAATTTCATTAAATTCCTGCCACCTCGGAAAAGGCCTAGTGAGGTGGTATATACCAAAAAAATAATACTAAAATAAATTGTAGGTACTTCAAACTGTAAAAAAAAAAATGTATTTTTTTGCTGATATTATCTATCTTGGTTAATAAATAATAATAAAAAAATACTAAATATATTCACTTAATTAAAGTAATAATATCATTAAAGTTTGAAAACTAAAAAAAAAACACTTGAGTCTCTGCCTCTGCACAGGTCTGTAAGTAAAGCTATGCGGTGTCCATTGTTTATATTTTCAATTGATCCATCTTTCAAGCCCTTCTGTAAGCGTAAAACGCTGTTTTTTTAACAATTTTCAGTAGAGTAATCGCTGAGCGATCTCACCGCTTCAAAACCCTCACAATCCTTGTTTTTAGTATTCCCTACATAATTAGGAACATGTGTAATGTGTTCCCATTGTCTTCATAATAATTACATGTAATATAAATTGCACTTCATGTCGTGTCTAAAAATATTTTTAATTTACATTGAAGATAAAAAGTGTTTTTGTTGGTGTTATTCCGCGTGACAGATTGTTATCAAATAATAATACAAGTACTGCGTGTTGACACTTTTTTGGAAATCCTAAAATTGTCATTTTTATCACCTAAATTAATTTATTTAGGACACAGTTAAAAAACACATCGTGTTGCAAGATATTCAACCTTATAGTTATGACAACACACGAGTAGGTATATTATTTATATATAATAGATTTTTAACAAAAAGGCGTTATACCTACATCTAAATATTATTGTTTATTATTATTATTAATATATTTTTTAAATAACCCTAATAAACCATGTTTCTGCATCATCAAATCATTTTCTTTGTTTATTTATTTGTAGTTTTGGAACATTTACAGAGTATTAATTTGAAAAAGTTATAAGATTAATATTGTAAAGAGCGTCAATATTAATAATCCACTTTAAAATGTTCACAGAATGAACACTTTATGATTTGTTTTTTCTCTATGTAGAGATAATAACAATAATTATAAATTACAAGATATAAACAAAAATATAAAGACACATAAGAAAAATGAAACATAAAGTGGAAACCGGGCAGCGTTTTGTCCATACAAATGTTTTCCCCAAATTTCCTCATTAAATTTTGACACTAGTAGAAGTATATTTTTAACATGTATAATTTAGATATCGACCACTAGCGTGTTTGTACGGTTTGTTTTTTTGATAAGTTACCAAAAATCGATAAAATTGCCCATTTTGAACGCCATCAACAGACGTTCAGCATACAGATATGTAAAATTTTCAAAATTTTAAGCAACCTCCGACACAAAAAAGAGCTGATGACCTTGAAACGCCTGAACAGATTTTCATGAATTGCAGCTAAGAACCATCTCGTAGATTACGTACGTCAGCTCTCAAACAAAAAAATCTCATCATAATCGGTACATTCATTTAGGAGCTACGATGCCACAGATAAATCCACAGAAAGTCATATTTATAATACCGCTCTTTGCGTCGGGTGTTAACTAGACAATGTAGGTAGTTTTAAAAAAAAGCAAATACTTAAAAAACAACAGACATAATATTTTCTTCTAATAAAACGATATAGCGATTTCCTAAACAGACTGCACATATAAGTATGTCGTATTTTGTTATTCGGCCGTATAGCCATACTGTATGGACTCGAAATTATTGTTGGTAAAAATATTTGTAAGTATAGCGGATTTACACTCAAGACGGCTGAGATACAAGTACCTCTACCTATATCATCTGTATTCATACCTACGGCCATACATCCACTCTGCTTACCTAAAAACATTTATTCTACTTAAAACATTTGGTTATACGGGTCTATATCCTCTTTGCATACTTGCTTGAAGAAATAATCTTTTAGGTGATCAACTGTCCGAGGGATCAATTGGTAGAAGGAGCAACTGACTGACGGGTCAACTGTTCTGAGGATCAACTATCGGCGGGCCAATAGGCCACTTGTATCACATTTAAAAAAAAAATTCCTGTACAGGCAAATATTCTAAGACATTCAGTTTTTTTTTTATCGTATTTTTGAAACCCTGGCGATTTTTTGAAAATTTTAATCCGAAAAATCAGACCATTTTTTTCTAAACTGGAAAGACGGGACATAATTTTATGGGTGCGAAAAAACGATAATTACATAGCCGAAAATCATTTTTAAAAAAGAATCGAAAATCATCTGTAAAAACACCGCCATCTTTATCAAAAAATCAAACCAAAGGATAAGTTCGCATAGAACAAAAAATAAATCTAGTGAAGGTTAAACGCAAATTAAAAAATTCGCCGGAAATTAAAGTGTTGTCATATAAAAAAAAATAATCAGTGTGGAATTTTACAAAATTAAGGGAACATTAATTTCATGTAGTGACGTCACGAGCTCAAATAATGGATTTATTTATTTAAAAAAAAAAAACGATACACTATACAGTTCTAAAAATTTTTACTAACATTTTCGTAATCCTGGTAAGAAAATCTATCCACACGATTTTTTCCAAGTCGTTATGAAATCCATGGAAGTGGCCTATTGTCGTCGGATCAATTGTCATCAGATCAATTGTCAGTTCACCCTATATAAGTAGTCACAATCGACGTATTGTACATACAAGACATTCGAAACAGTAGATTGAAGTAGGCAATATTGTAATTAAATAATTCAAGATGAAATTGTTGATTTTTGCCTGCTTCCTACCTTTGGACCTCTACGGAGATATCAGCCAACAATATCAGCAATCTTCATTGCTCCCTCTTATTTCACCGTTCATCAGCTGGTCACTGCGGCCTGCTTAACCCACAAGGTCATCACTTGGGACCCGAAGCCGACATCAGCGATGACTCGTTGCCACCAACCACCATCACACCATCACACCATCACACCATCACACCACACCGCATTAAAAGTGTAATTTGGTGATGAAATCACGGTGCTCCGAATAAGGTCGGTGAAACGACCTCGGGTAATCGATAGCGATTATCTGGTAAGCGTAGGTTGAACCATACATACCGATGCTCGTACTTACCAGCAATTTTGTACTGTTGGTATCTGTAATAGATACTTTGTATCTCAAAAACTAAATAAATATCTGAGATTTGAAAAAGTGGATTAAGTGCAGAATTTTATTAACCACTGGAGTGATTATAGTCGAAAAATGGAGCACTTTTATTTTTCTGCGATTGATAACGGTCCAAAATTGGACCACATTTTCCTACCATTCGTAAAACATTTATTGTAACATTTCTATGGCCAGCCACTTATTTTAAAACGAAGCTATTGAAATGCTCTATTATGACCTCCCGCCGAATTTTCGATCAGCTGTTTACGGTTAAAATTAAGTCCTTTTTCCATAGATACGCACCTTTCATAAGTACCCCTCACAGCAGTTTCAAAGTTTAAAAAAAACACGCAGTATTCGCGCGGTTATAAACTTTACTATTTTTTAATATTTATTTATAAATCCTACAAATATGGGATAAACAGTAAAATACAGGATAATTCATTGGCTATATAGCACTATAATAAGTTTTTATGTCTCCATGTTAAAATTCGAAGGTATTTTTTTTTTGTAATGTTGGCGAAAAATTTTAAAAATGATCTACTAGGAAATCTCGAGCAATCGAGGCAAATTTATTTATTTCGCGTGGTCGCTCCAGTTGTTTGTAGTCAAATTAAGCACTTCATTTTTGAAGATAATATTTGCAAGTCTCAATCGAAAATTTGAAACAGAAAAATCAGAAAAAGATACGGTCGCATCTACGAATTGAACCCAGAACCTTAGCTTTTCCGGGGCTCTGCTCTACCACTGAGCAAATCGACCCTATCTTTTTCAGTCATGTTTAACTGTATCATACTTCGACTAAGAACTTCCAACATTATCTTCATTTTTTTAAAGCATATTTTAATTACTTGCTATCTGTATATATGATTGCAAGATTCTTTCTGAACTGAATGCAATCTAGTTAGTGTCTCGGATAAATTTATTAATTTTTATTTAATGTGTGACATCTATCAACCATATCCAACAATTTCAATTACTTGGGTAGGTACTTTACACCAATTTATTTATTAGATGCAAAAGCTATATGTTTCTAGAATAATGTTCTCCTCATCAGGATAAATCGTAATAAAATCGACTTGTAACCAGACAAACCGAAGTATCATTGGAAATCCCGATCATCAGAGTTCTATTGTTCACCAGAGAAAACTAAAATCCACAGTTACATATATTTAAGAAAGACTAATATTCCCGGGTTACGAATAACCCAACAATTTTTGAAAATCTCCTACTACCACCACAGAAAGCTGAAAATGTTGCTTGTGTTGTGATGGAGGACTTAGCCAGCCGAGGAATCGAACGTGCGACGCCCGGGTGGGACCCAAGCGTTATGCTCACTCAACCACTGACCGGTCAAATATGTTGTATGACTTCAACACTCACACTTGATAGACGAAGATGGAATTATGTGATTACCAAATTATGTCAAAGGTGTTAGAAGCATATAGATCTTGTGGACATTTCAATATTCGTTGACGCTAAACAGCAAAATTTGCCTTTAAGTAAGTTATTTAGTTTTTCAATCATTGAAGAAGAATAATTAATTATTACACATTGAAGAAAAAATTGCTTATATTATTAAATCTAAACGAAACAGGAAACAGAACAAGACAAATAAAATAAAATTTAACGGTTGGAGACTGAAATATACTCGAGTAGAACTTTGTAAGCTCACAAAAAGACAGCATCACAAATGTGTCAAATTTCAAATTGGGAGGCTATGCCATTTTCACCCCAAGTGTTTCGCTACGTTTGGTGACATAACAAGGGGTGCCCGAGTTCATGGGGTGAGGATTGTCTTGGTCTTTGCGGCGGATGCGTCTGCCTACCTACTGTGTCTTCTTCTTCCTTGCGCTGTCCCAACTCATTGCCTAGGTAGGCTGTTGGGGTCGGCTCTTCTCGTTCTCAGGTTGTAGCTTCTTCGGTTCTGCGTATCGCCTTCATCCAGGCCGTTTCTCTGAAGTATATTGGAGCATTGAGTCATCCAAGAGTTCTTACCTACCTACTGTGTGGTGGGCCAGGTTTGGAGAGATTGGTTGAGGGACATTTTTACCTCTCTAGTACGAGTATCTCGTCCCATCGCCTTCCACCACAGTGGGAGGGATGGATTCATACGTCCGTCACTCCTGGACATAATGACCACCAGACCCACCCATCATACCTTTTTTTCCTTCCCGGATATCCCTCTCTTTCCTTTTTAAAAAAAAACCCTCCACACGGCATCCCCAAAGACGACATAAGCCATTAATAATAAGGTGTATGGATATATTCACTGGAGTATTCAGTATGGAAAAGTAGTTTTATGCTTAATCATTTAATGAAAATATGTTCTATACTTTGTTTTATTTTAGCGGTAGTTATTTATTACGGTTTAGTTATATTTTGTGATACCGATTTTCCAAAAACCGACTGCATATTGTATATTGTATACCGATCAATTGTCAATTGGTACCCATATCAATTCCCACACCCATATTTCCAGGTCAGCACTCCTCAAAATTCGCCATAATAATGCACATCCATCATGCAAACTGGCGCAGTCGTTAGAAAAACTATATAAAAAAACACTGAGCCATGCTCCCTCAATGTTGAACATGATAATTTTCAAAGGCGTTTACTGGGCCTCCAGTCTGCACAGAGAACAGGGGGGCCAGGTAAAGGGGGGGTGGGCGAGGGGGTCCTAAGGGGCTCCGCTGGGGCCCGCGCCGGCCGCTTTAAGTGGACGACCATACCTCACCGTTTACAAAATGATTATAATTTCCTGGTTTTGAGGATGGCCGTAATGGTATAATGGTTGGTGCCTCGGCCTTTTGGGGTCATTTTCAAAACGGGGTGACAGGATGCCCAAAAAGTTACCTTGAAATAAACATTCAAAACATGTTTCCGGAATTGTTATTAATAACACTCGTTTTTTTATTGTGTTTAATTCGTAGAGCTCCATTTAACATATATATAGGTATAGGTACTCGTTTTTTTAAATGAAAAGTATTTAATCAAATTAAATAAAGTTATTAGTTTATTAGTTATTATTAATTTCGACAACTATTTTGACGGCCGGCGTAGCACAGCGGTAAGGCGCTAAATCGCACACCGAAGGTCGCGGGATCGAATCCCGGCGTGGCAAATAAATTTTATTTGATTAATTCGTGTTATTTCACAATTTTTTCATTAAAAATAATATATAGTATATTTGCGGCACGTTCCAGAGTAGAAGATACTCTCTGTATCACCCTGGTATAAGACCACTATTCAGAATTAAAACGTTGCTTGAAATGGCATTAGCCGTGTTTGCTGACCAGATCTGAATAGCCAGGTATTTTCCCACCTTCCTCCTCCCTATCTCCTTCCCCTCCCCACTACCCTCAACCTCACAACATACCCCAATTGGGGATGCCATAGTCTCACTGGCTTAAGACAGGAGCAGTTGGGACTTTTGTGCGGTATTCATAAAAATTAAAAAAAAAAAAAAAACTGTTTTATTTTGGTCGATTTTTATTATCAATATTTTATTTCATTAACCCATTTGCGAACAAGTGGTTCGCTACGTTTGGTGTATAAGCAGTGGTGCCCGGGTTCATGGAGTGAGGTTTGTCCGGTACTTGGCGGCGGATGAGTTCGCCCACCAACTCCGTGGCTGGCCGGATTGAGGGAGACCTTCTAAACTCTTCTGCAAAACTCTCTACACCCATCATCTTGACACATTGACCCCAGATTCCTACCGTTGAACCTTTTTCCTTCCCATAACTTCCCTTCCTTTCTAAAAAAGACCCTCCACACTCCACACAGCATCCATGACATATTTTTTTCCTCAGGGCCTCCTGCGTAGAGATAATGTAAAATATTAAATCATATATTATATACCTTCTGTTTATTGCCTACAATAAAAATTCTAACTAATTTTAAGTTTTCTTTTCATGTATTTATTTAACAAATTTCTAGTAGAATATCAGCAGAAAGTTGTATTTTCAAATAGGTATTATTTTACGACGTAGAAAATGATGTAATATAATTTGTGATTTGTTGAAGTTCACCCTATACCGTCAATACAAATCGATCGTCGATCGATCCGTCGATTTGGTAAATTGTCAGCGATTACGGTTCGATTAAATAATCGGTCTCCTTTCTCAGGGCACACATCGCGGCCAGACGGGATTGTTATTACGGTTGTTGGCAAGTAATACGCGCCAATTAGAGGAGTGTGGTTTTAGGCCCTTTCTTGGCCCTACGGTCGACGTCTGGGACCTCTAATGGGCCATAATGCACCACGGTTGGGACCCGATAAAAACAACATCATATCGGTTGATTTTATTGATTATATGGAAGGACGCTGTGATTTCCGGTGTTTGCTAAAATCTAGACCATAAAAAATATTGTGAGGTTTTGGTGGGCAGTCTCGTCTAAGTTTTTGTTGGTAAGCTAAATTGACAACTCAAGTTCCACTTCTCGAATCATTTGGCATTCTAGAACATTCTGGATTACGAATGATTATATAAAATTATATTTCCAATTATTAGAATATATTAAATATACCAGACCATTGTTCTGCGATAATGTACGGCTCCGAATTCTGGACTATGTATGACTCCTACTCTAGGCAACTCGAACAAGCAGAAATTCGAATGCTGAGGCCACTGGAGCGATCACGTTGGGAGAAATAAATTTGCCTCGATTGCTTGAGATTTCCCAGAAGGTCATTTTTAAAATTTTTCGCCAACACTAAAAAAATCATATCTTGGAATTTTAACATGGAAACATAAAAACTTATTATAGTGCTATATAGCCAATGAAATAACCTATATTTTAACGTTTATATCATATTTGTAAGATTTATAAAAAATATGTAAAAAAAATTGTAAAGTTTATAATCGCGCGAATTTTGAGTGTTTTTACTTGAAACTGTCGTGAGGGATGCTTATTCGGGTCAACATAGAATATTTTCAGTTTCTGTATGTTGTCTGTGGTATACTTGGAAATGTGCATATCTATGAAAAAAGGACTTAATTTTATCCGTAAACAGCTGTTAAAAATTCGGCGGGAAAAAAATATTTTAAGAAATTTATTTTTAACATTGTTTTAAAATAGTATACGAAGTTCAGATTTTGCCACATCTGTGGTCATAATAGATAAAGCATTTCAATAGCTTCGTGTTTAAATAAACGGCTGGCCAAGGAAATTTTTAAATAATTACAATACATGTTTTACGAATGGTAGGAAAATGTGGTCCATTTTTGGACCGAAATCAATCGCAGAAAAATAAAAGTGGTCCATTTTTCGACCGAAATCGCTCCAGTGGTTAGATGGTCGGCAGGAGTATCACTAAAAGATAGGATTAAAAGTTCACGCATTCTTGGTAGCCTGGGTGTCACGGACATAAACACTAAGCCGGAGGAACGACAGTTGAGGTGGTATGGGCACATAAGACGGAGGCCACCAGAAGAAGCAAACAATGTCTATGGAGTTTTTTTCGTTGATTTCGTTGTTGTCGGATCTGCCCTGATGATGGACACTTAAAGAAGGAGGTAGCGCAACATGCATAACACCCTAAAAACTAATAATGAAAATGCTTTTGGCTGTGAAAATCTAAAAACATAAATGTCTATGGAGCTTCATCGACAGTCATTCAGAGGAAGATCAAAGAAGTCCTAGATGACTCAATGCTCCAAAATATTATAGAGGAACGGCCTGGATAAAAGCGATACCCAGAACCGAAGAATGAATTAGATAGCTTTTAGAGTAGATATATTATATTGTTTGCTACATTTAAAAAAATGTATGTCTTTAAATTGCTCTTGTAACATTTATTCTCATAAAACTTTCACAAATGCGATAATAACAGTGCAGACTGTTACTATGTTATAGTTTTTAATTGCATTTATCCAGTTACTCTTTTTAAATCCCTAATTTATATATACTTAAAATCTTCACTACCAGGGCACCCCTGCTAAGTCTCCGAACGTAGCGAACAACTTGGGGGGACCTATGGCAGAGGTGTTGGTTATCCAACAAATGGTTCCCGGAGCGGCAGTACCTATGTCCCAATTTGAAAGTACATTGCTTTTCTAAATTCTTCATACGATCGATTCAAATTTTGAAGATGACACTTATGTTCAAAGCAAATCCGAGTTCATTGAACCAGAGTTACACAGACAGACAGTTTTTATTTTTGAATTATAACCACATAATGATCTGTCGTTTTAATGTTAGATTTTTTTTGGATTGTCACGCTTCAACATTTCTTTGGCTGGGGAAAACCCAGACACAAATCTAAATAAATGTTGCATGATTGGTAATTTCTTGGACTCGTTTAGATATAATATTACAAACGGTACAAATGCAAACGTTACGTCTTTTATGGCAATCACATTCAAGCGCAGAATTGGTTCAATCAAGTTCTGTTAGAAATAAACTCAAAAGTTCAAGTAGTATCGAATTCCAATGAAAATCTATAAATCAACGCGGGACAAGTGTAGAAGACAGATGCAGATGTTTGTCAACAATTATAACACTTTTAAGGTAATTAAATAAAACTACCAGAAATATGTATATATATTTTCTATAACATACGAAATATTTTTTATTTATTTATTTATTTATTTATTTATTTATTTATTTATTTAAAATTTACGGCACAAAGTGCCATTTACAAATATGTTTTTATTAAATATTTTTTAACAGTCGTAGTACATATTTTTTTTTTTTTTTTAAATTACACATAACAATAGAAAAAGAAGGATATTAATAGAACAACTTGATGAAAGCAAATAGAAACACAATAAAATAAACAAAAAATGTCATGTAGTGACCTCATTAAAATATGTTTGGCTGAAATGTTTGATCAGTACAGCCTTGTATTTCAGTTGGGAAATATTAAAAATATCAGCCACATTAGCATAAAAATTACCAATTGTATGTAATCTATTTATTACAGAATTGTAGCCTGAGACCGACTTATAATTGTCACAATAATACATACTAGGGAACCTTGATCTAATGGTAGGTACATGAAAGTGAATCAACTTTATTATATCAGGGCTATCCAACTGATAGTTTACAATTTTATATAAAAATATTAGATCAAAAATTTTTCTTCTGTCGCTTAACTTCAACAATTTCAATGAATTTAATAAAAAATCATAATTTATTGATTCTGAAGGAATTCCAAGTCTAAAATTAATACACCTCAAAAATTTGCGTTGGACTCTTTCAATTATATTGATGTGATTATTAAAGACAGGTGACCAAATTGTAGAATTATATTCTAGAATGCTTCTAACGAGAGATGTGAACAGAATTTTTAATGTGTGAATATTTTTAAAATCTTTGGAAATCCTTAATATAAAACCTAACATTTTCATAGCCCTATTTGCTATAGAAGTTACATGAGATACAAAACAGAGTTTCTGGTCAAAAATGATGCCTAGGTCAAGTATTTCGTCTACAGAGATTAAGTCAACATTAGAGAGTGCATAATTATATATTATTGGATGTTTAATTTTGTAGAACCTCATAACTTGGCATTTGTTAATATTTAGCTGAAGTTTATTACTTGAACACCATTTGAAAAAGTTGTTAAGATTCTCTTGCAAGATTGTGCAATCATGCACATCATTAATGACTTTAAACAGCTTCATATCGTCGGCAAAGAGTAAAACTTCGACACTGTGGAAAACGCTAGTAACGTCATTGATGAATAGGATAAATAATAAAGGTCCCAGGTGCGAACCTTGCGGGACACCGCTGGTAGCAATAAATTCGTAGGATAGACAGTCGTTGATCTTTACAAAGAGTAATCTATCAGATAAGTAGCTGATCAACCAAGCCAAAAAATTGCCACTTATCCCTAATTTTTTTAGTTTATTTATTAGTATTTTGATGCAGACCTTATCAAAAGCCTTGGAAAAATCAGTATAGATGGAGTCAACCTGTTGCCTGTTAGTCAATGCTGTGTTTATGTAGTTTTCATATACTGTAAGGTTTGTGAGAGTAGATCTAGATGAGACAAACCCATGTTGGCAATTGGTAATAACATGTTTAATATTAGAGGATATTTTACTAAGAATGATTTTTTCAAAAAGCTTAGGAATACTAGACAGAATACAAATAGGTCTGTAATTGCATACATCATTTTTTGAACCCTTCTTGAATACGGGGGTGAGATAACAGGATTTCCAGCTATTGGGGAATTGACCTTTTTTAAGAGATTTGTTAAAAATTTTGTACAATGGATAGGAAAGACTATTAACACAATTTTTCAAAAATATGGGTGGGACATTATCAGGACCAGAACTTGTTTTTGGTTCCAAGAGTTTAATGGAGGCAATGATTTCGTTACGTTCAATTACTAATTCAGATAATTGCAAGTTAATATCAGTGACAAATTCAGGAACACTATCCACAGGGACATCATCCTCATATACACTTTTGAAAAAGTCTGCAAATAGATTGGCAATATCTTCAGTTTTGGCACAGGTCTTGCCATCATAGTTCATAATATTAGGAATAGAAGAATAACTGTTTTGTAATGATTTAGAATAATTAAAGAAAGATTTAACATTACATTTGATAGAGTTTTCAACCTCTTTTATATAATTTTTGTAACATTTATCTGAAATTTCGGCGCATTGCTTACGCAACTTATGAAATTCAGTATAATCATGAAGTGATCTCGTTGTTTTGAATTTGTGGTGTGCAATCTTCTTTTTAAAAACTAAGTTAATGAGATCATTATTAAACCATTTAGGAAAAGTTGATATATTATATGACGTAACAGGTACATGACTTGTAATATTTTCTTTTAAGATACAGTAGAATTGTTCAATATTGTCATTTAATTCACCATCGTTTAGAAATGACCAATCAACCTTGAGGAGGGAGTCACATATTGCTGTGTAATTGGCTTTATGAAAGTTTAAAGACATTTGTTTAATTTTTGGATTTTCACTTATGGTGTTGTTTATGGTTATATCTAATGATGGGTGGTAATTGTCCACAGGAAGAAGAGTATCTAAGGATTTAGTAACAGTTATAGATTTGTCGTTACAAAAAACTAGATCCAGAGTTCTGTTATTACTATTTTTGTTATCGTTTAATTGATTGAGGTTTAAAAAATTGGACATTTCGAGTATTTCTCTTTCAATGATAGATGCGCTGGAGTTATAAGTTCCAGATAATTCTGAGGATAGTGAATCCCAATTAATATTAGGTAGATTATAGTCACCTGCAATGATTATTTTTGTTTTGGGGTATTTAGATGTTAATAATTGAATCTCATCAATATGGTTTTTATAGATAATTAGATCAGATGAAGGAGGAATATAAACACAACCTATTATGATTTTATTTTTTTTGTTAGTATTAATCATGCAAAAAACATGTTCCACATTTTTATATGTAGTGTTAAGCTGTCTAGAGACTAATTTCTTAGAAATTGCTATCAAAACACCACCACCTCTTGATTTAGAACTAGTATTCTTGTTTCTATCCAATCTGTAGATATTGTGCGTTGGTAGTCCCAGTTCCGCTGTGTTGATATCAGAAACAAGCCAAGTTTCTGTAAGAATGATGACTTCGTAAGAAAGAATTGACGCAGTTTTGGAAAATAGTTGAAGTTTTGTTCGCATCCCTCGTACATTTTGATAATAACTTTTTAATGATGTTAATGTCCTAAGTTTTTTGGCAATGTACTTATTATTTTAGGACAAGAGTTGATGTATTTAATAGTTAAATTCGCTTCACCACCTTGTAGCCGATCTTCCAATTCTTTTCTCAGGTCGGACAATTGTTTACGCTGTAATACAGTCTGATCACATTTGATTTTTATCTCATTTGAGACAACGTGTCTGTTTTGGAGAATTAACTTCGCTTGAGACTGTTCTGGAAATTCCATTTTTATGGGACGTGTTTTGTCACTACGTTTGGCTCCCAGTCTGTACAGTTTTAAATTATTGGTATTTAAAGAGGTGACTTTGTTTAAAATACCTGCGACACGATTTGTGTCATCGGTAATACATTGTGCTTGAGTTGTTGACTGGCTCTCAGGAACATTAAAAAGAATTACATTTTTGGATCTTGTTTTTCTGTCTTCAATTTCATCGAGGGCCTCGCATAAATTAGGGGCGTTTGCAAGTTGAGTGCTGTTAGACTGGAGTGGTTGGTTTTGGATAATTTGTTTGTAGGCGCCTAATTCGCCTTCCATGATGCCCAACTTTATGCCCATTTGGCCAATGGTTCCCAGCAGTTCTGATAGTTTGGGCAATAATTTTGCCATTTGTTCTTTATTGAATCTGTTAGTTGGGTCCATAATTGCTGTATTTAAAAAACTCACCAAGTTATTGGCATTGGCCATGTACTGCTGAGCGTTGTCATTGGTGTTCATGATGATTGTGAATTTTTATAAATTAATAAATAGTGTTAATTGTTTGTGATGAGTTGAACTGCCCTGCAACAGGACTTTAGGTATACACTTGTTGACACTGGTGTAATGTTATTGACACAATTATATTTTGACAGTTATTTAGTGAATCATATAGTTTCAATTATTAAGATAAACTCCTTATGACAAGTTATAATTAATAGAGACACTGATTTGAAATCAATTCTTCAATAGTACAGTAGCAATTTTTCAAATGTAATACGAATAAATGCAGTTTAGTGATGTTTAAAACGAACAATATAAAAAATACGTGTACTACGGACCGAAGCCAGTGTTGCAAGCTTAGCAAGAAAACTATCAAAATTGTCTATTATGCATTAATTCAGTCCATATTACAGTACGGCATTATTGCGTGGGGAGGGGCCTTTACGGCTTCCTTACAACCCATAATTATAATTCAAAGAATAATTATATATATAATGAATAATAGATCACTTTGTTTAAACCACTATATTATCAACACTTTATCTACATGGTTCGATAACAATGTTATCTTCATCTGGATATGTTAATTTAAAGAAAATAAATGACAAACAAGTATAGACAAATTAGAATACATTAGAACAAAGACAAAATATTAAAAAGTAGATGTGATTAATTGCTTAAAAAATCTCATAAAAATAGTTATACAAAATTAAATATAAAAATTATTTAAGGAAATAATTAGTCTTAATCACAATATAAATAATTATAATTATTGTAAGTATTTATAATGATTGTAACTTTTTTTTATATTGGAAAAACTTCTAGAAACTTTAACATTAGAGTTAAGGAACATATAAGATGTTTAAATAATAATTATTATTCTGAATTTGCCAACCATATTTTGGAAACAAGTCATTATTTTGATATTAATAAAGGTCTTAAAATTTTACATACTAACACTACGGGCATACAATTAGATAATTTGGAAAGTTTTAGAAATTAGAAAAAGCATTAATAGTTAATTAAATATTATAAATAACCAAACATTTTTTTAAAATAGCCAACCATTAAATTTATTTTCTTATCAATACTTACAATAATTTTAATTGTTTATTCTTCTAAGATTTTTATTATCTAAATGCAATTTTATATTTACTTAAATAATTTTTATATTTAATTTTGTATAACTATTTCTATGAGATTTTTTAAGCAATTAATCACCTCTACTTTTTAATATTTTGTCTTTGTTCTAATTTATTCTAATTTATCTATATTTGTTTGTCATTTATTTTATTTTAATTAACATATCCGAACATGTAGATATTGTTTATAATATAGTGGTTAAAACAAAGTGATCTATTATTCATTATATAATTAATAATGCCACAAAGTAATTTTGCGAAGTTTGAAGAGATAATTATATAAGTCATCCTTAGGAAACCATAAGACTTCCCTACTCTAGAGATATTTTGGGAATTTAATGTACCATCTATCACTGATGTATAAGAGAAATACCTTATATTAAATTTATAAAGAATATGTTATTAAAAAAATTTACCCCTCAGATAGCATAAGCAATAGATTTAAAACTAACGGCTTATTAGCAATCCCTGTGCTTAGAACGACCACGGCTCGACACCACTATTTGTATTTAGGTGTAAGATGGTACAATATATTATTATCCAAAAACAAAATTAGCATAACCAAAACATTGAAATTTGAACAATTCAAAAAGCAAATTAAGTCCCTGAAATTGGATAATGATATATTGTACCCTTAATTTTAATTTTTAATTTACCCTTAATTTAATTTAACTGTAATATTTAATATTAAAAAATATACATATTTTTATTGTCCTTCTATAACTATTTTTTTTCTAAATTATGAACCTATGTCAAATAATTTTTTTATTTTTATATATTTATCTATAATAAAATATAATTACAATGGTTTTATGTATATGCCTGTCTCACTAGGGTATACCTGTGTCGAGATTGTTTGTATTTATTTCTTAATTTCTTTGGACATTGTTTATACATTTAATCGGAACATTATTTTTTTTTGCATGTTAATACTCCTCCCATACACACGAGCTCCTAGAGCTCAAAGTATGGAGTAGTAGAATAAAAAAATGAATTATTGTGTCACCTTGCATATGTAATCATTTGTAATGTAAAAACTAAATTCTTGAAATAAATAAATAAATATTGTTTAAATACATCATTTCAGAATTAGGTGGGAAAAATGAGCCAAACATGCCTTAAATCAAAGGATTTTCTCATACAATAATCAAACTCCACTTTTTTACATAAGCTCCATACAGGAGGCCCTGAAAAAAAAATCGTTGGGATGCGGTGTGGATTGTCTTTTTAGGGAAAGGAACGAGAAGAAGTTTTGGGAAGGAAAGAGGAGTGATGGACTTGTGAATCCTTCCCTCCCGGTACAAGGCAATATGGGTGGAGAGAGTCCAGATGGAGAAGTCAAAGGTTTCCCTCGATCTAACACTCACGATCGAACACCACGCAGTAGATGGGCAAATACATCCACCTCCGAGACCTAGACAAACATCACCCCATGAACCCGGGCACCCTTGCCAAGTCACCGAACGTAGCTAACCGCTTGCCATCTACAACCACTTTTCTTGCAAATATTACACATGCATATTTGCAAGAAAATTGTATAGTACCTACTCCGACCCTATTTTATTTCTTCCTTTATTAATTACATTAATATGCATTTTTCACTAGGAAATTCTGTGTTGAGAGCAAGCGCCATTTAAAACAAAAATAACAACACTTTTAAAATAAAAGACAATCAGCATCGCACCATGGGAAATTATACTTATAAAGGTTTAATAAAATCGTTGATTTTTGATCTGTCCTTGGTTGATGATCCAAGACTCGGTATCTATTTTGTATTTAGAATAATTTGTGTTCTGTCTAATGGTCCGTGTAAGTAGGTGTTTTTTTGGTGAAAAGTTGTTTTAGCAAAATAAATAATTAAGAGATTATGGCGATTGGTTCTAATATCACGAGCAGATTGGACATTGTCAAAAACAATTCTGGGTTTGAAGAGGTTTGCAAATATGTGTTTGATTTAAAGTTGACTAATGTCCAAAACACATATTCCCCAAAAGTTTTCTTACGAACAGCTTGTGATCGGTATATTTTGTGAATGGCACTTATTGTGGCCTTTGGGGCTGGAACTTTAGATGGTATATTCCTTGGTGTCAGGATCATATTATCCTGCAGAATTATATAATATCCTGGAAAACCTTAGAACTGCAATCGCACTTGTCACCTAAATTTCGAAGCCATAAGGTGTAGTGTCTGTCTCTTCCAGATCTTCCTTTTGATTATCAGTTGAATGAGACTGTGTGACCACCATACAGAAGCTGTCTTATATCTAATAGCCAAAACCTTTCAGTTTTTTTTATATCTTTGAATACCTTACTGTTTACATTCACGCAAAGCATAACAACGCACGCACCTAAGAAGCTGATACCATATCCGCTGTGTTTTGGTTTTACCCTTCAATTCCCATTTTTTGAAAATATTTCTTTTCGTACAATATGGTAGAGTAATTTTTGCTGATTAAAGGATTTTTAATAATAAAAATAAAATACTTGAAAACCGGCGATGAAAATACTTGACCCTCAAACATTTAATTTTTTTATATGAATACCGCACAAGAGTACCTACTGCATACAATACAATACCCACTCCAACTGCTCCCGTCTGGAGCCAATGGGACTATGGTATCATTATGGTACATTGTGAGGCTGAAGGTAGTGGGAAGGGGAAGAAGAAAGTGAGAAGTGCCTGGCTATTGTGATCTGGTCACCAAATATGGCTCAACCGTTTTCAAGCAACCTTTCAATTCTGAATGGTGGTGTTATACCAAGACGATACTGAGAGTATCTTCCACTCTGGAACGTTCCGCAAATATACTATATTTATTTTAAATGAATATTTTGTGAAATAACACAAATAAATCAAATAAAATTTATTTGCCACGCCGGGATTCGATTCCGCGACCTTCGGAGTGCGAGTTAAGAACCTAACCGCTGGACTACGCCAGCCGTCGTGATTTGAAGGGTTTTTACAAAATTATTATGTATGTATTGTATTATGAATGTTGGTATGACTGCAGTGCCTAATCCAACAGAATTCTGCTCCCACATAACATAAAACAAAACATAATAACAACGTCAAAACAAAAGCCAAAAAAATAACAAAGAATGATAAATGAACATAGGGTCAGCCTGCCGCACGGGCAGCGGGCAATGGACATGGGCAAACCTTTATCTGAGGATGCATAGCGTCGGGAGGGAAAAAACTCCGAGGAAAAAATCACGTATGGAATCCTCCTCCATAATTATAGACTACCGGAGATGACCGTTGGGCGGTGCGCTGGAAGGTGGACGGCGGACGGTGGGCGGGCCCGATGGCATGCTGGAAGCATTCTTCTCGCGGGGGCGTGACGGTTCTGATCGTCTTGATATGACGGCCATATGCTCCAGAGGGATCCTCAACACATTGCATTTTTCTAATTTTATTAGCTTTTATTTTAGCAGTCTTTGAATGCAAATCTTTGGACCTAACCTTGGCGTGTATCCCGACTGTACACCGGTGCCGAGGAGATCAATGACGCTAGTTCCTCGGAGCATTTTTCATTGAAATACCTGTAGAAAATGGATAGCATTCCCACCCGATGCCTGTGCTCTAAATATTGCAATCCGTTTGTTAAGATGGGGGAATCTCACGGACGTACAAAGTTATTTGTATGTCTATGGGGAATCTATTAAACGGACCGCCCGTTTCTGCCCAGAGTCGAGGTTTTTTCAGGTATTTTGGAGCCCCACATCAGAGGTGGATCAAATTCAACAGTGGGGCGCCTTGCGATTTTTACAGGGACAGCAGTTGTGTACCTACTATCTGCAATATCTGTGGGCCTTGTACAATTCGCCCAGCTTACTTAAACCTCCCCATTTTGGGGGTGAGTTAGACCTTGTCCCTGCACATACTGGCGTCAAATTTTTTTCGGAATGAAATCCTCACAACTCGTCTGCACCTACCCCAGTAACGTATGTGGGCCTGAGGTTTCGCTGGGCGAACTTAGCGTCCTTCCGCTATCCTTCCATCCTTAGGGTCTTCGGGTATGTTCCCCTACTTCCCACTCACTAACATCATGGCACAACCGAGAAACCGGCTAAAGGGCGCGGACGTTGAGATTCACGACAGACCGATCACCATACACATTCTCGCTGGTACCGCCAGATGACCAGAGAGGTATCCAGAGGTATTCCATTACCCTACGAGCAGGGCAATGGCTATGCCTTACTTGCCTTATATTATTCGCATTTTGTATATTATGTAAGCACTTGTATACAGCTTTCTAACACCGTACGCAGGGACACTGGAGGTCTAGATTCGTTCAAACTTAAATGTAGATTCGTTTTTTCAAAAAAATTACAGTCCTTGCGAGAGCCTCGAAGGAGTAACCATCTGTTACTTATACCAGGGCGGGTAAGTGTTGGATAACCTCCAAAGTTCGCCCAGCTTCTGAGAAGCTAACCTGACTCCGAATTCGATGGAGCCCTAGTGCCTGAGCAGGTCACTTAGAGTTAGATCAAGTATATACATGTAAGGCATGTTGGGAAGACAGCTTACATTGAAGGAGTCCGTATTGGTGCTCCAAATGTGAACATTATTAAAATTAAACAAAAATATTTGAATATTAGTTTTTCCTTGGTTGTCAGTCCATGGCTTATCGGGCTTAGCGGGCGGACTACCATTCTGCCATGAGTTATAGTCCTCGACTGGTCCGGCCCCGCCCTATGCGCAGTGGCCCTGGGAACTGCCCCTCGCCCCGTCTGCCCCGGCTGCCCCGGCCCGGTCCCATGGGGCCCCCGCGCCACTGGCTGGCCCGGGCACCGCTAATTAACAGGAAATTATTAAACATTTACGAGATGCGTTAGGCTAAGTTGGCGGAGTGATTGACTGGAAAAATGACCGGTGAAAATGAGGTAGGAATTTAACCGCCCTGAATATGCCTAGATATGTAGCTGAGTTCATTTATAGACCAAGAAATGTGTTCACAATTATGTCCACCGCGTACAAACAAAATTTCTGAAAATTAATAAAATTAAACTGTTAATTAATCTAGAGTAATCTCCCAGGTAAATATTGTACTGTATATTTCTACCTCTACAGAGTATCAATAAAACAATATTAAAACCAGCTCCACGTTTGTTGGACAAACGCATTGTACTTATAGTTTTGTATTCTGCTCTTCTGTGATGCTATCCGTTACTCGCTGTTTAAATTAGATCAAAAGTAATTAAAGTGAGGTGTTCCCAAAATAATAATTTGAATTACTCACGGGTTTTTTCTCCCTACGGCTTAGTCTTTCTTTTGTTTCTAATAATATTATCTAGAATGATTTTCACCTCCAGGGCGCTGTATAAATATAGAATATATTTCTACAGTTCTATCTTATTGATAACTGTAGACTAGGCAAACCATTATAAAAACAAATCTCAAAATTGTTCAATGTATAAAATATACAAGCATCCAATGTACAGCTTGAATGCTCCAAGCAAATATTCAAAGAGAAATGTAAAATTACGCGTTTAATAAGTGTGTATTATAAATAAATAATAAAAATGTGCCTAATTTTATATTAGAAACGTGAAGTGATCTATTTATTTTATTGTTTGAAACATTTACAGTGTTTTTTTAACAATTATTACAAGAGATATTGCCATTGGGATGTGCATAGATATCAACACTCTAATTAAAAATATTCACAGCATGCGTAAATCAAAGTATAATTATAGGTTCTAGGTGGAGATTCTACTAGTGAAATAAGAGAAATAATTATAACAAACAATACAAAACACCGCAAGTATACAGTACAGAGAAAGAGAAGAAAGATATAAAGAAAAAAACAATTATAAAGCAATAACATAATTTTTAGTTCAAATATTTCTCTTTGCCATGCCGTATGTTAGAAAATCTATTTTAAGTTTAATAAATAAATAAAAATCTTACCCACTTGAATAACTGGATTCTTGAATCAAATATACCTATACTTACATAATTAATAATATCTAATGTATAATCTTGTTAAAAAAACTTTTATTTGCAGCTAGGGGGGGTTACATTACAAGGGCGGATTTAGGGGGGGGGGGGTATTTTTGTGTACTGTGGAGATTCCATCACAGTCCATACTTAGAAGCAAAAACTGTCATTATTAAACATTTATTTTTCTATTGTTTTGACACTTTCATAAACCTTCCTATACATACTTGAATTTATGTATACGTACTGGTAGTTGTTGATTTTTTTGCCCGTCCGCCCTTGTGCCCCTCACAGAAAAAAAATCCTGGATCCGCCCTTGGGTTACAATGATACCTACATATTTACCTATTTATTATTTCGTAAGTCGGTATCTCTCCTGCCAAGATCCAAAATGCACAGATAAGTAGTGTTTAGTAGTTATCATTTGAAAAATATTGTTTAGTAACTGAAATATAGATGGCGCTACTTCCGTTGGCAGGTCGCACACGAACGTCTCCTAAATGCTGGTATATAGTTAGAATTTCTCTGTCAAAGTTACTCTGGTTTCCCTTCAATAACGAATAAATCTTTCGCCTTTTACTAAAGATTTCCGTGGAGGGGAGCACTCAAATGAGTCTATAAACCAATTTTTTGTCCCCTGCTTCTTGAAGCGGGGCCTTATCGAACTATCGCTATTCTGAATCTGAATTCTGACTTCTGACATGACATATATGTGTGATTTGCTAATTGCTTATATTTTGACATTCATTTGTTATGTTTCAGGTTTTTGTTTACGTGTAGGGTAAAGATGTCCAAAATAATCGATTCAGCGATATATCGCAACGTCTTGTATCGATACATATGATATTTATCCATTTTTAAACAGGTTAAAATAAAAGTATTACTTTATTTTATTAAAATTTGAAGTTATACGATTATTTTACAATTGCCATTGAGAGGCGGTATAGCTACGTAAAAACAAGAGTCTAGACAGGCGTTGCGGATTTAAGCGATTGCGTCTATCTGAAAATGTGTTTCCGTTTCCGCTAGTGAAAATAAGCGTTCAGAATTCAGATGGCACTGAAGTCGAAACCACTGATCCACGTGTCGGGTAGGGGTAGGTAGTGCACAAACAAAGCGTACGCTGCCAGCTCAATTGGTCGGTGCAAAGTTTGTTTACATTAATCTCTCCTTACCAAAACATAAAGGACGTTTAATATAACAGGTTCAATCAAATCATAATTTTAAGCAGATATACATGAATGGCAGGAAATCGATATTTTTACCTAGAGAGATGATATATCGATGCGTATTTTATGGTCGTGCATCGATTCAAAATATCGATATATCGCATTGCTACGTATCGATACAGCATAATATCGAATCATATTGCGCATCTGTAGTTTAGGGTTTTTTTGTTTTGTTTATTGGTTTATTGAATTATTATTGGTTGTTTGATGATGGAAGAAGAGTTTACATTTCACATATGTAAGTTCAATTAATGCGGGGTCCATTGCGCCGGCAAACGCCCGAATTTTGCTTGACAGTCCTATACAACAATCAAGGTCACAATTTTTGCCAACACTCAACGCCGCAGTGTTTGTGCTTCCCGTGTTCGGCGGAAAACAAAACTTAAACATCTCATCCCGGGTGAAGCGGGAAGGCAGGCGGAGTCCAGCGAGGGGGGAGAATTCATTTTTTGACAGAAGTCGCGCGGTGCGGTCCGTGTATGTAGAAGAATCGGAACGGATTTTTGTGGTTATGTGCTATGTATGAGCGAACATAATCACGAGTTTAAAATATTATTATACCTAAATATAATATAATAATAGAAATATTTGATAATATAATATCAAATATTTATAATTATTCTGTTGTTGACGTAAATATTTACGTACTTTAGAGTAGAATTAGATTTTAGATAGTTAATAGAATTTAGATTCTATAGTTCTAAATTAGGTCGTGCAATAAAATGACGTTATTATATAATGTCATTGGTGCAATAATCGATATTAGTCGGAAATCTTTCCTGATAAACCCTGATCTGTGTTTTCTTCCTGATGCAGGTAGCATCTTTTCTACATCGAACGCATTTTAACATTTATGCAAACGATAAACGTCAATTTTTTTGGTACGCGGACCTAATTATTATTATTATGATTTTAAGTTGTAAATAAACACACTGTCGTAATGGGTGATTATTTCTTTCGTGAACTCACTTGTAAATAAAGTCTATTAATTTATTAATCGGTTTCAGAGACACGGGAGAAATTGACCATTGTAAATCGATATTCTATTTTTGATGCTACGTAATTATTTACGTAGCAACAAAAAGTATTCACTCTAAATTCTTAAATAGTAACTTTAGGTCGTGCGTATTAGTCGGAAATCTTTCCTGATAAATAAATATCTATTAAAATATCTGTGTTTTCTCCCTGATGCATCTCTTTTGTCATCAGAACGCATTTTAATATTGATATAAACGTCAAACGCCAAGTGTGCGTGCCGCGGACACGTCCGTACCTCAGACCACTTGTCAAATTGTGTGGACCGCGCGAACTTCACCCCAAACGATGTTGGTGTAAAATTATGGCCTTGAGTGTTGGCAAAAATTATGACCTTGATTGTTGTGTTGGACTGCCAAAAATCTGGCGTTTGCCCGCGCAATGGACAAAGCTTAAAACAGTCACATGTTTCACATACTCGTATACTTACAGTTAATACAGCACCTTTTCAGACAGTTATATCCATTAAAAACCCTTTACTACTCGACATTATAAATAACTAATTGTACGAAAATGTAAAAAAATATCTTGTTTGTTAGCTTTTGTAAAGGTACCTAATTTATTTTTTTTTAATTTTTTTAAATCCATCTCCAAGCTACTTAGTTACCTTCCATATTATGCACTTTTATATTATAATATGTATTTTGTCAATGCTCTTCATCTATATGTACTCTCCTTTCATTGTCATTACTCTTTTTTATAGGTGTTATTGTTATATTGTTAATGGACTATTTGCCAGTAAATAAAATAAATAAATAAAATTCTCCAGTCCTAAATTCTCCAATCTTTCAAAATAAATAACAACTATACTTTTGCCACTAATCTTCTCATAAATATCTAGTGATGGGGGTAGAAAATATAAAATCATGCAATGTCCAGTGTTTTAAATATAATGATAAATGTTAACCTCAATATAGGCATTAGTCCTAGTGAGATTAATTTTTTAAGTTAAAAAAAAAAACAAAAAATGTATGGTGAGAATATTATAAATAAATAAATAAAATCCTCGTCTTCCGCATGCAAAGTCGTATCTTCTCCAAGCATAAACTTTCTATTAAAGTGTACTGATCGTAAGTGACCTGCCAGGTAAGTATGTTATCTGTATCTATTTTTAAATGATAAAATTACATAGAGCCTAAGAATTCATAATAAATTGTACACCGCCCTTGGGGTGATTTTTCACAAAAACGGCGCTCTACAAATTATTCAATCAATTATCATCATCAAACAGTATTAATAGGCTTGTGCCTGCAGTGTTGAATTTAAGAACCCGGCTTCGAATGCATGTCTTCTGCCACGCCGCCGTGAATGGATTAGCAACGCATGGCGGATATACAAACGTTTTTAGATTTTTATATATTTTGTATGGATGAAATAATTATATCATATTTTTTAACATATGTATAACTATTTTATAGATAATAAAGGTATATATATATTTCTTATCCACAAAGAATCAGTTCCAAAAGTAACCGGTTCCTTAGAGAAATAATGTCGACGGTTCCAGAGACAACTTAAACAGTTACTTTTAACCGGGACAGGAATACCGATCATTTGTAATGGGTGACCGGATAACTCAGAATCATGCGATTTCAACACCTCCTAACTACAACTTATTTTAACCATACAGACGCTGGAATATTAATATTATCAGATATGTTAATAATAATATAAAGGTTAACAATTATTATAAGCAATAGTTTACCAACATTAGTTTACCAATTAAAAATAATAAATAATATAAACATCTTAGCTCGTGTAGGAGAATTATTATATAGCTACATAAATCATATACACTATGCACATAGTGATGACCTGTATTACAAATAATTGAACTTTTAATCTTTATTAAAAATAGATTGAATGGTTTGAAACCAGGCTACGTGCTTATTTTTTAACAATTTTTATTTACCTGAACATGTACAGGGCATCTACCTGCTATCAATATAATAACAGGCGCCAGCGACTCTTAATATAATAATATAATTGGTCACAATTATGATTATAATCCTATTAAATCGCTCATTCATAGGCGCCATACTATACGGTCAAAAACATTTATCGATACAGATTATTTTGAAAACGATCGTTTAACAACATTCTACAATATGCCGCAAAAAATCCTCGCCAAATATAGTACGTATTTTCTCAGTAAATTAGTATCTAAATTATACCCCAGCTGGCCGATTGCGGGTTGGGAACATTCCCGCCCGCGCCTCGGGCCAATACGCCTGCGCCAACCCCCAACGACCGGTAGCTAAATGCGCGCCGCCCGTAATCACCAAGGAGGTTTTATACCCCGGGGACGTTTTCACGTGAATACTGTAATTTCTTAACGAATTAATGCCAAGAGCGGTTCATTACGAATCATTTTGGATCGGGTCGGTTTAATTACATGTATTTCGATGTTTCGGTTTGTTTTGTGTGAATTGATCCAGTTGTTATTGTTAAATTATTGATATAAATGCGTTGGGATAACTTGCTAATTGAAATCAAATTATAATACTCATTGATTTAAATCACTGTTGAAAGATACTCTGAGCAAATAATTTTGTTTCAAATTGGTTTAATTTATTATTTGACTGTAATGTTCAGATAAACAACTGACAATCTAAAGCTACGTTTCATCTATATTTTCTCCCCTCAGTGAGGAAAACAATTTCCCTCAGGGCCTATGTCATCTTTAAGGATGCTATGTGGAGGGTCTTTTTGAGGAGATAAAGGACGGCCGGTGTAGTCCAGCGGTAAAACGCTTCATTAGCACACCGAAGGTCGCGGGATCGAATCCCGGCGTGGCAAATAAATTTTATTTGATTTATTTGTGTTATTTCACAATTTATAACAAAAAATAATATATAGTACCTATACAGCGGCACGTTCAACAGTGGCAGATACTCTCAGTATCGCCCTGGTATAATACCACCATTCAGAATTGAAACGTTGCTTGAAATGGCATTAGCCGTGTTTGGTGACCAGATTTGAATAGCCAGGTACTTCCCACCTTCCTCTTCCCTATCTCCTCCCCCCCACTCCTTTCAGCCTCACAACATGCCCCACCAATTGGGGACGCCATAGTCTCACTGGCTTCAGACGGGAGCAGTTGGGACTCTCGTGCGCTATTCATATAAAAATAAAAGAAAATTGAAACTATCCATTCTCATGTGACAAATGTCAAACGTGTTTTTTCCATGCAATTCCTCCAACGCACCCTTAATTACTTTCTGATGAAAGGCGCCATTCAGAATTATTGAAACATACACTGAAGTGACTTAAGCTATGTTTTCTGACAACAGCCAGGCACTTCCCACCTTCCGTTTCCCCATCTCTTTCCTCTTCGCCAATGCCTCAAAACGTACCCCAATTGGGGATGCCATAGTCTCTCACTGGCTCCAGTTAGCAGGGAGCAGTTGGGACTCTTATGTAATATTCAATCAAAAAGTATCCACAAAAAATGGTTCCATGTTGGCCCCCTGACATACTTATGAACAATTTGCAGTCGGTTTAGGGAAAATACAGTATACCTACTTACACAAAAAATAAGTAAGAGTCCCCGATGGGGTATGCAGAGATGATGTACAGTCAAATTACAAAAGCATAAAACATATTTTCATTCAAATGCATCAAGGGTAAAACTATTTGTCTATGTATACAATTTATACCACAGCGTGTAAGTACAAAAAATCGACATTGTAAATAAATTCGTTTGATATTCATACCATGAATAATGCACAAAAAATACAATTTTATACTAATTATAATATCGCTGAACCAACTATCGGGTTATCATCGAAATCAATGTACTGTTTTGTTTCTATATCTAAAATAAAATAAATAAAAATTAAATAATCGTAAAATGTAAAAATTAATATTTCTTTGTTTGTTCCTTATGCGCTACAAAACCATTCATCCGATTGCGATGAAACTTTGGTGATTTATTGTGTGCACGCCGCGATAGTTTCTATATATAAAGGAGAGCTCTGGCATTATGAAATTAGTTCCTTCAACATTCATCCGATTGCGATGAAACGTTTTTTTTTTTATATGAATACCACACGAGAGTCCCAACTGCTCCCGTCTGGAGCCAGTGAGAGTATGGCTTCCCAAATTGGGGTATCATGTGAGGCTGAAAGTAGTGGGGAGAGGAAAGAGATAGGGAAGAGGAAGGTGGGGAAGTACCTGGCTATTCAGATCTGGTCACCAAACACGGCAAAAGCCATTTCAAACAACGTTTCAATTCTAAATGAGGGTCTTACACCAGGGCGATACCGAGAGTATCTTCGACTCTGGAACGTTCCGCAAATATACTAGATATATATTAATTTAAATGAATAATGTGAAATAATACAAATTAATAAAATAAAATTCGATTGCCACGCCGGGATTCGATCCCGCGACCTTCGGATTGCGAGTCAACATCCTTACCGCTGGACTACGCCAGTCGTTAGTGATTTTTTGCGTGCAAGCCCGCAAAGGTTTCAAAGTTGGTGAGCTCTGGCATTATATTTTTGTTTATAAAATAGAGGGTTCGTGGGACGGGTTGAAGCGGAGAGGGGAAAGGGTGGGGAAGGTTAAGGAGAACGTGTTGAAGAAGGGGACGCGGGAGAGGAAGGGAAGGCGGTAGGGGAACGATGACGTATGGGAAAGGACATGCAGGAATAAACAATTCCTTTATTTTAGTGGCATTGCAACGTATGCCGGGATTTCGCTAGCGATCAATAAAATATGTTTTTTAAAATCAATATAATTTTCCAAAATCTTCTTCAAGAATGGTCTAATTTATCTTGAATTTAACACACCCCAAGCGCTAATGCCGTATATAGCACTAACCCAAATAATTAATTGTTACCTTCCTCAATCAATTAAATTCATATTTACACTCAAATTGATGGGTTTGTTTTAAAAATTGCCTCAATCGACGCTGGGTTTGATTCATTGTAAAAATACTATGGGTATTTACTTTTATTTGATCATTTAAAAGCCATAATTAATTTGTGTTTTATGTTTTGAGAAACCATAACCCACTATAATAAAACGAAGAAATTAGAAACTTGTTGTAAGGTTGGTTTTGAAATGAGAATATGCTTATTTCCTATTAGTATGTCATAACTATAACGTTGCAGGAAAAGTACCTATTTGAAATTTGGAACGATGGCAAGAAAAATAGTTAAAATTTAAATGAAGAAACTTGGAACTGCCTTGGAAGCAGGTTGTTGGTGTTTTTTTAGCGCACAATCTCTTTAAGTAAAAATAAGGAATTTGACCATGTTTGAAGTGCATAATATCGTTTTGTGCGATGGAACTATATAACTTTATTGAGATTGTGTCGTGTGATCCTTCGCGGAGGTACAGTGGTAAGTGATTGGTCATTCCTTTTTTCTTGTGAACCTACCTAGTTTTTTCCTACACAAACCATCACCCAATTTTTTTTTACATTAGCTCCACACAGGAGGCCCTGAGAAAAAAAAATCCTAGAGGGCCTATGTCATCTTTGGGGATGTTGTGTGGAAGAGTTTTTTTTGGAAAGGAAGGAGAGGAATTTGGGGTCAGTGTGTCCAGGAGTGACGGACGTATGAATATATCTATCCCTCCCATTGCGGAGCAAGGCGATGTTCCGAGAGAGAAGTCAAAGGAACTACCTCATCCATTCTCTCCCAATCCGGTTTGCCATGCAGCTGGTGGGCAGACATATCCGTTGCCAAGACCCGGACAAACCTCATCCCATGAACCCGGACACCCCTGTTTATTCACCAAACGTAGCGAACCACTTGGGGTGACCTATGTCAGAGGTGTTGGTTATCCAATAAATGGTTCTCGGGCGGCGGTACGCATACCCGCCTCCCAAATATTACTTATCATGTTACACACTTAAAAACCGTAATCAAATGTAAAACTTCCCGTAAAAGCTCATTAAGGCTTTAATAAATAATAAAGAAAGAAAAAATAAAAGAATATAAACATCATGTTTTTACCGAAAAGCGTTTTCGGAGAACACTAATAATTTCTTTTGAACAAAAATGGTTTTAGATATCTTTTGATTTGGTTCATACAAATTTAACACGGTGTCGATCCTTTAGTTATGCTTCTCTCTGATTTTAGTTACCTGTGCTACCACGGACCACACAACCATAATGAATAAAAATCCTCACACTAGAGGCCAAAAATCAAAGGTAAAAAATCTGACTAATAACTTGATAATATGTACAGCTTGACGCTGTACAATTATGTTTACCTGGGCACATCTAATTTTATTATGTCTATACAAACAGATACAGAAAACATATTTACCTGTTTCGAGAACAATTTTCTTTACATCAGGATGAATCGTAAACTAAAGTAAAAATATATATTATTAACATTGGGAGAGAGAAGGAGGCAGGGAGGAGAAAATATTCAAATACTCGTACTTCGCATTGTAACATCGTGCTTACGAGTATAGAGACATCGCATGTTTATCATTGTGAATTGTGATACAGTAGAGAGAAACTGATATTATGGGCAGTGTATAGAAAAATCGGCTGGATTCGTTACACACCTGAACAAGTAACTATTGCAACAAGTTCTGTAATCTACGGCACTAATTTGACGATTAACCACAAAACTGGTTGTTCTTCGAAGACTACGAATTCCTTCAGTAATTCGGTTTCTGCAGAATACTTCAGTTCGTTGAGATTTAAATGCCTTCCTAGAAGTTGGCAGAGCCGTCAAACAGTTTTATCCTCGTCGGAATTCGGACACTCAACGAACCTTTTTTATAATATTTCATATTTTTTAATAATTTATTCAGTTTAGATTCTTAACGCCAGAACTGATGGCCGGGTTGTTCAGTTTTAGTTAGAAAAGAACACTGTTTTTTATTTTTATATCTCTGTTCATTAATTAATTTATTTATTAACGCCATTTTTATGGGCTTTTACATATGAATAGTAAAAAATATACAGTATTTATTGTATACTATCTGACTCGGCCACGCGTTGCTGTGGCTAACGAAACACAACGACATCTATTGGATTCCGGCCCGCTCGTCCATCACATACAGACTTTCTCCTTTATGTATTATATATTTAAACCAATTTACACAAAACCTTGACAAAT
Organism: Limnephilus lunatus; assembly: GCA_917563855.2. Classification (NCBI taxonomy): domain Eukaryota; kingdom Metazoa; phylum Arthropoda; class Insecta; order Trichoptera; family Limnephilidae; genus Limnephilus; species Limnephilus lunatus. The sequence goes on along the minus strand of OU830600.1, from coordinate 2,272,984 downwards.
TATATACTTAAACCTTCCTCATGAATCACTCTATCCATTGGTGAAACCGCATGAAAATCAGTTCAGTAGTTTTTGAGTTTATCGCGAACAGACAGACAGACGCGGCGGAGGACTTTAATGTATAATATGTAGAGATAACTGAACTGCTGAACTGCCTCAGTAACTACATTTTATATTTGTTTAAAGATAAATAAAGATGTCCACTGACTTGGTATAATTATTTTCCTCCACCAGTATTCTGGGCAAAGAGGAATACATATGGTAGTAAGTCTCTGAATTTCTGCACTGAAATAAATTCTGACTTCTAGTATTACTATTATTCAGTCTTGTCACATAGATAGCCCCCCTAGGTACCCATATCGTTTTTTTAGGTGAATACCTCATACGAGTCCGAACTGCTCCCGTCTGGAGCCAGTGAGACTATGGCATCCCTAATTGGGGTATGGTGTGGGGCTGAAGGTATTGAGGAGGGGAAGAAAATGGGAAATAGGAAGGTACCTGGCTATATAGATTTGGTCTACAAACTCGGCTAAAGCCATTTCCAGCAATGTTTTAATCTTGAATGGTGCTCTTACACCAGGAAGATACTGAAAGTGTGGTTGCCGCAAGTTATTACTTATATTATTTTTTAAATACTAAATTGTGAAATAACAGAAATTGATAAGTGTATTTCTGAACGCCGGGTTTTTAACCCGCGTCCTCCGGATTGCTAATCGAGAGCCTTGCCCCTCGACCACGGAGACCTATATATAGGTCAACAACTTGTCAATTTTTTTGATATAGGAAGCATTTCTAGTTAAAGTATCGCTCTGGTGAAACTATTATTCATCATTAAAACGTCGCGAGAAATACGAGTAGCTGACTAAAGGAGGATAGAGCTCAACAAGGCCTGAAAACCCAAATATATTCAAGATAATTATTTTGGCCGTGAAATTTCCAATCATATTATTGCTTTAGCCGTATTTGGAAACCAGATCTGAATAGCCGGGTACTTTTTCATCTTCCTTGTTCCCATATCCGTTTTCTCTGCACTATCTGCAGCCTTGCAACACACCCAATCAGGGATGCCATAGTGTCACTGGCTCCAGACGGTTGGAAGGTTTATAAATAGGAGAGTTTGTACTTGAAAGTGTTTTTATAGACCTTATACTTTATTTTTTTCTATGCTTATTAAAAGACTTGAAATGCCCGATATTTTTAAAGGCCAGGGTATGTTCTACACGCAGTATTTAATTGAAGCATCTATGGACTTTTTCGTTATTTGTTTTTGGGGTGTCACACCTGTCGGGTCTGCCGGATCTGCCCTCATGATGGACACTGCAACACTGTTCGAAACGTCAGCTAAAGAAGGAGGTAGCGCAACACGGCACAACACCCCAAAACAAATAACGAAAATGCTTCTGGCCGTGAAAATCTAAAAAACATATCATCTATAATACTTCTAAGCGATCAAATTTTTAAAACAAATACATATGATTTTGTATGATTTTGCATTATGTAGTATGGCTTCATCTTATATAAAAAAAAATGTTTTAAAATATTTTCGTTAAATTGTATTTTTTTTAAGATAACGTGAATTGAAAATTATATCATAGGTCCATACATAATTTACAGCCGAGCAAAGTATTTTAGTTTTAACAGAGTAGGTCTGCGTTGTTTTCTTTTTTTGGTTAGTTTGAGGTCTCACAGGATCACAGGAACATTATTAGTTATTAGTATTATTTATGAGTGATTTGAATTTATGGCTACCGCAGGACCTAATATCTAACCTACAACCTACTACATAATGCTGTAAAGTGAGTTTTTTAAGTAAGGATAGGTTCATTCATTAATGATATTATATAAGATATAGTATATTAATTGTTTTTGTGTTTAATTCGTAGAACTCCATTTTAATTTTTAGAAATTTAATTAAATTTAAATTTGATATGTTAATATCGAGTTCTGCAATTATTTAAATAATTGCAGAACTCGATATTAACATATCAAATTTAAATTTAATTAAATTTCTAAAAATTAAGATATAGTAGGTGCCCACCAAGTTTGTTTTAACACCGATTTTATATGCGTTAAATTGTCTAACTAACTGACGTCACGACGTTTCTCGCAGGGGCAGGCAGAGAGGACGGACCGCAAAACAACTCGGTCTTGACACACACTCTTTGTCTCATTCACATTTATACATGGCCCGAGTCAAGTATCTGATGGAAGGCGTCCCCGACTTCTTCTACCATTCACATTTGCGTCATATATTCTTCATTCACTCCTTTCTTCAAAACATCTACTCAACTGAAAAAAAAAATTACCTATTTATAAATTGAATGAAATAACTTTCTTAGGACATAAGGTACTTTTTAGATTATATAAATAAATAAACCTAAACGGCATCGGTACAGCCCGAACCTTCCTCAGAATTTTACATTATTATATATATATATATATATATATTTTATTTTTTTTACATTAGCTCCTCACTGCTTAATTTGCCGTTCTTCTCTCTCTCTTTACTTTTTAACCTTGTAGAAATATAATTTAAACTTTTGTAGGTACTTAGGTTAGTTTACAAATTGATATAACAAAGTAACTTTTCATTTGTGTAAATTCAGTGTTGCAGATTTTATGTCCGGGTTAAATCTTCCCCACAGGAAAAACTTAACCCTTCCACACACTTTTCCACAAATGATCATCTAGTTTATCCACGCTATGTAAGTGCATTATATAAGTATAATAAATACAAAAAAATACAAGAACAACATGTCAATTTACCAGACACCAAATTGGAAAATAATTCACCGACTCCAGATATTTTCATATCATAGGGTTCGGCTCGGTAGAACTCCTAACTGAACCGATAAATCCTACTGATCCCTCAAAATAAATATTTAAAAATCTTTCGTAATCCCACATGTATTTAAAATGTCTGATTTTGCATTTTTGTATATAAATTCTTTGACAAATCTAATAAGCCTAAATTTTGAATAAGAGAGCTAGGTATAATGCCGGTAGCCGAAATAACAAATCGTATTACTTTTATATTCTGAGAATGCCAAATTCTTTTAATCTCATTTCCTAAATCTGTATATTTTCTTATTTTTTCAGAAATAGTTTTCGAATATTACAGGAATTTGAAATAGCGAATAAAATAAAATTAGTCAGACATCTCCGAAAAATATAAATTAGAGTTGAGTATGCAGTTATATGTAGGCGTGTATGGTGACCAGATCTGAATAGCCAGGTACTTCCCCACCTTCCTCTACCCTATCTCCCTCTTCCCTATCTCCTTCCCCTCCCCACTACCCTCAGCCTCACAACATACCCCAATTGGGGATGCCATAGTCTCACTGGCTTCAGACGGGAGCAGTTGGGACTCTTGTGAGGTATTCATGTAAAAAAAAAAAAAAAATGATATATTTTTTTTGTTTTTTTTCTTTTTGTTTCTAGCATAATTTCGCAAGTCAAACAATAAATATAAAAAGAACAACAAATGCATTACATAGGAATATTTTTGAAAAAAAATGCAATTGGCTCGCGGACACGTTGCGCCGCGTCGAGTGGTTTCTTGTTCGTCACACTTCAGCCGAAGCCGCGGAGAACCAAACCGATTTATAACACAACACACAACTCGCCCGAGGCGCCTCGCCGTCACGTTCAAAAAACTTAACAAGATGAAGTGCCACAAGTCTTGCAAGTTGCTGTAGTGTGATGAGTATGAAAATTTCCCTAGATCTGGGGAAAAATATGCAAGAAGTCGAATATTTAAAAAAGTAGGGAATGCGGTATTTTCACAAACTACGAATACCTACCTACAAAATGTGTGCAAGATTTAAGATACGTATATTTTTTAAGTAAAACTTCTTTACGCACGCTTGACTTGCGGGGTAAGCGGGAGAATGCATTACGAAAAGTGTGATGCGTTACGAAAATTGTGATCGGGCGAGGCATACATACTGTACAACTAATGTAAGGCGTACATACTAACCCAAGGTCGTAGGTCACCCCAAGGTCGTAGGTCACCCCAAGGTCGTAGGTCACCCCCACAGTCGTAGGTCACCCTGCGGTCGTAGGTCACCCCAGGGTCATAGGTCACCCCAGGGTCATAGGTCACATGTCACCCCCAATGTCATACGTCACCCCAATGTCATATATATCACCCCAATGTCATATATATCACCCCAATGTCATATGTTATTTTATAAGTTAGTGAAGTTTTACTTCCGTCGTGTGGTCTAAAGCACACTCGTTTTTTTTAAATTCTGATCATTGTGATTAATTCATTTTTAGGCAGCATCGCGTTCATTGGTCAAAATATATTTTCGTATCGGTGATCAATGAACCGGTGTATGTAATTTTTAGCCATAAGTTGTTTTTAATTATTTAATTTTTCTTATTTACATAAACGACCTGTGTGACATTGATATCGACGGTAAAATCGTAACATTTGCTGACGATACAGTACTTCTCTGCCAGGCAGAAACATGTAATGAGGTATATAAAAAGGCCGAAAAAAGTCTATCTGTGGTCAAAAATTGGCTAAACAACAACATTCTTACCCTAAATTCAACCAAAACCAATTATATTACACACAGCATCACACAAAGAGGCCAACCTCCACCGCACATAGACCTAATCTTACACGACTGCGGACAAACTTCTCGCACATGTCAATGCGAACGTATCGAAAGGGTTGACCACACAAAATATCTAGGAGTTATAATAGATGCCAACTTACGCTGGACTGACCACATAACTTATTTCACAAACAAACTAAAAAGATTCATGCATCTGATAAAGACAATAAAAAACATATTTCCAATAACAATCCTCAGAACCATATTCTTTGCACTTTGCCAATCCATTATTACATATGGCATACTTGCCTGGGGAAGTGCAACGAATATAGCAATAGATCCATTAGAAAAAATTCAAAAGGCAACAATTAAATTAATCCTCCAAGTTCCTCGCTACACATGCTCAAATGAAATTTACGAAACACTAGACGTCATGACAATAAAACAACTCTACGCCAAAGCTGTACTACTATACTTCTTCCAACATAAACTTCACATTCAACTGCAACCTCAATTAGCAATTAAAACCAGGGCCTCTACAAAAAACACACTTAACATACCGATAACTCATACCTCACACGGGCAAAGACACTTCAAGTATTACGCAATCAAACTACATAACCTCATGCCCACCACACTGAAACAACTACTAACTACAAATCCATATACAATTCTTCACAAAAAACTCATCAAAGACTGGATCAAACAACAAGGTATTCAATTTACTCAAAAAATCATAACAACTAACCAAACATAACCAAAAACAAATATTAAAAAGAAATAGTAGGCAATTATAACTTTGTTTTAAGACAAAACATCAAAATCACAATATTATTCATTCTATTGGCGTGTGGTCCCTAGAATAATATACCTACCTATCTATCAAAACTATTATCTATCTTGTACATAAACTAGATGCTATGTAGTTAGGATCTATATATACATGTATATATAGATCCTGGCTGCAACTAATCTTTTATTTAATGTATACAATACTGCCGCCATGGGTCGATCCACAGTCTCCTTCTTGACAAAATATCAAGGAGGATTCGGTGTTTCTACTTTTGTCGTCAGAATTGCAATTATTCCAAAACATGGGAACACCTCAGCACAGGTTCGCCTAGTGAGGTGTTCACAAAATACTACTAGGTACTTACCTATATACAGTTACGGATCAGTAACATTTTATTATTTTTTTTTTCCTTATAACTTAACTTAAAATCTATGTATACCAATGTAATTATCTGTAATATGTATGTATGTTGAAGAATAGAAATAAATAAAAAAAATAATTAAAAAATTAAAAAATTAAAAAATTGTTTATCTAGCTTGTAGTCTTTCTAGTTTTTAGGCATGTATGGTAAGTTTGTACAGCGCCCATGAGGTGATTTTTCACAAAAACGGTGCTATATAAATCGCCAAAATATTATTATTATTTATTATTAAAAACGTGTAATTTTAATATTTTCATTCATAAATTGATTGAAAAAACCGCATATTCCCAAACCGTTCCAACTGGCTACAATGTCATTATGACGTAGACACAGCTACTGGCTGGTAAGACGGCTGTCGCCGGCGTTGTCCGGCGTGACGTCAGCGCCGCCGAATTCATGTCACTGTAGGTATGTCATGTCTGTCTGTTTACTATCATGTTCATGTCATGTCTGTACACTGTCACTGTCAAAAAAATATATACCTACAAATATTACCTGAATGTGGGGATTTCTGGGGATATTTCTGCCGTAGTCATAGGGATTTTGTTGTTGTTGGGAATCACGATTGCTTGCAGCCAGTGACCAGTGTGACCAGTGTCCAGACCAGTCCCAGTATGTAAATCACCCCAGAGAAAAAAATACAACGTACAATGACGCCTGAGCTCGTGAAATGTATGTATTTGTTACCTATTCGGACGATTGGTTCCGGAGTTAGAAAAAAAGCAGTGAAAGGAAGATGGCGTTGATGGACTACCATCTAGGAACTCAAAACTGGTGACTTGACAATACTAAACATATCGACTGTGAAAAAGGAAGAAAAAAATCTTCGAGTTTAAATACGAAACACAAAAGACACAAGAGACACAAGAGACACAAGAGACACAAGAGACACAAGAGACACAAGAGACACAAGAGACACAAGAGACACAAGAGACACAAGAGACACAAGAGACACAAGAGACACAAGAGACACAAGAGACACAAGAGACACAAGAGACACAAGAGACACAAGAGACACAAGAGACACAAGAGACAAAAGAGACACAAGAAACACAAGAGACACAAGAGACGCAAGAAACACAAGAGACACAAGAGACTCAGGAGACTCAAGAGACACACAAGACAAAAGAAACACAAGAGACACATAGATAGACACACTTGATACATAATATACCTACTCGTAATTACCACGATAACTATTACATATTTTTGAGCAATATCTGATTTTTTTTCTGAATCTATATAAATTATTGAAGAAAATGTTTACTTCAGCACGCTCCATCTTACGATGATTACAACCTTTATTTAAAAATAAAGACAAACATTCCACGGTTACGAATAACCCAACAATGTTTCAAAATCTCCTACTACCACCACAGTAAGCGGAAAATGTTGCTTTTGTCGTGATGGAGGACTTAGCCAGCCGAGGATTCAAACACGTGACTTCCGAGTGGGTCCCAAACGCGATGCCCACTCAGCCACTGACCAGTCATTATGTCATTTTTAATCTGATGGTGTCGTCTTAATTCTCACCGGTTAGAATATGAACTAGTGCTGGTTGACGTAGAAACCATTAGACTTTCCCATACATGAAGAAGATGAAATACTACGTCAGGGGCGTAACCAAAAACCACTTGTTGCCCCTTACAGATTTTTTAAGCAAAAAACTCTTAATCTCACTATATCATATTCGTTCATAATATCCCTAATGTCAGTGGTCCTCAAACAGAAAAACTTCAACTAATATTGGTTCGGATCACTCAAAAAAGACCTATATTTTATTTAACAGTAACCCCAAACAAGATAATTAATAGTTTCCCTGAGTGCCTATCTCATCTTTGGAGATGCTGTGTGGAGGCTCTTTTTAAGGAAGGGAAGAAGTTCAGGGAAGAAAAATGTATGAAGCGTGTGTAGAAATTTAGGGGTCAGCTGCGCGATACATTACGATCGGTTGAGAGATACTATCTGGAGAGGTCAAGGGGTCTCCCCAAACCGGCTTCTCAGCTGGTGGGCAATTCCACCGCTAAGCCTAGACACACGTCACCTGATGAACCCGGGCATCCCTGCTAAGTCATCAAGTAGCGAACCACTTTGGGTGACCTATACAACTATAAATGGTTTCCGAGGTGGCGGTACCCATACCCGCTTCCCAAATTGCGGCCCAAACGCCTCTAATTCCACCGGTGTCCTGCTGTTGAAACAGTTTTTTGATCGTAAGATACTGTCAGTATCACCCTGGTGAAAGATCGCCTTTTAGAATAGAATTATTGCTTGAAATGACTTTCATCGGTTTTGGTGAGCAAATCAATTTTTTTTTACATTAACTCTACACAGAATATCCTGAGAAAAGAAAATCCCTCAAGCTCTATGTCATCATTCGGGGTGTTGTATGGAGGGTATTTTTAAAGAGAGGAATCAGTTAACATGGGTTTTGATGAGAAAGTATTAGAAAATTATTTTTATTGTATTTTTCGAAAATAGAATTGTAATATCCCGCCATTTTTCACGGGTCTGCTCACGGACATACAAAATATATGGACATGCCCTTACGTGTTAAAAAACGTGTTATTTCCCCCTCCCATTGGAACCATTTTTCGGAACCGGCTGGGCGTGTCCGGACCAATGTCGTGCTCTCGTCGTACATTTTACGCGCGGACGCTGTATGTCTATGAAACACATACTTAGACAATGAAGAAGACTTGGCGAATCACAAGTCTCTTTCCTCTCTTCGCCCCGCCATAGTTGGTTTTTGCCCCTCATCTGTAAGTTCTCGTCTAGTTATTTGTATGTCTATGGGTCTGCTGTAGGTATTTTAATAAATAAACCAAATTTGATTACAATATATTAGCAATAAGGGCATGTGCCTAGTGTGGTAGTCGAGAAGCATATAAAAAAACAATTTTCCGCGGTGGTGCTAATGTCACTCTTACACATAAAAATATACATGACTTCAGAACGTGATAATCTACTGACAAGGACCAAATACTAGATGTTAAGAAATATTATCAAGGATTTCCATTTCGTTGTTATTGTTACGAACAATTACGGCTAAGTGACTGTAATAATTGTTAAAAATCACCGAGGAAACCATTTATATTTTTAAAAATTCAATATAGAATTATTATAAGCAATAATTATCAGCCCGAAACACTCATCTACATTGGAAAAATCTTCCGAGAAAAGATACAGGCCGCCAACGGGACTTGAACCCGTGTCCTTCTGATTGCCGGTCAGGTGCTCTACCACTGAACTATGTCGGCTAATCTAATACCCGCCAAATAATTCAATATATACTAGTGTTTCATTCAACAATTACTGCTTATTACATTTTTCCACCAACCAACTTTATTTTTTGTGAGAGAGGCATTGTTATTGCTAAATCTCTCCCGCTAGGTGGCGCCGAGACAAATTATGTCTACACTTTTTGGCGAAATACTTTAACTTGTCAAATATTACCTAACTATTATTTTTAATTGATAAACTAACGTTTTTTAAAGATAAGAATTTTTATGCATAGCACAAAGGGTAACAATTATTATAAGCAATAAATTGTGTTCAGGTGGAAAAATGTAATAAGAAGTAATTGTTGAATGAAACACTAGTATATATTGAATTATTTAAACCTGTTTTCAGGTGGAAAAATGTTATAAGAAATAATTGTTGAATGAAACACTAGTATAAATTGAATTATTTGGCGGGTATTAGATAAGCCGACATAGCTCAATGGTAGAGCACCTGACCGGCAATCAGAAGGACACGGGTTCAAGTCCCGTTGGCGGCCTGATCTTTTCTCGGAAGATTTTTTCAATGTAGATGAGTGTTTCAGGCTGATAATTATTGCTTAAAATAATTGTTACCCTTTTGTGCTATATATATGCATAAAAAAAATCGTGTCGTAAAAAACGTTACTTTATCAATTAAAAATAATAATTCAATATGGAAGATGTAACAGCACGTACCCGAAGGATTTTAAGCAATTCGTGAGCATATTTAGAGTAAAAATGTAGATGTCATTTTGCTGTCCAATGATATTTTTAACGTCGCTACTGAGTAGTCGAATACAGCGTAGCAGATAAGCACTCCGTTTCGTTCCAGCAGCACGGTAACCCACGAATCAGTGGAGTATCACTTGAACCCGTCGTGATATGTAGGAGCGTGATAGTGGCGAGGTGTGATTGGTTTTCAACAGAAAAAAAATTGTCGGACAGCAAAATGACGTCATTTAAAAAAAATCCAAATACGCTCAGAAAATACTGGTTAAAAATTCTTCGGGGCTATGTGCTATTACAGTCTGTATATGTAAGTTGGCGGTCAATAAAAATGGCATTGAATACTTCAAATACATTTTTTTATTTAAATTTTTTTTATTGCGACCATATAAAATATTTGTGTGTACAAAATATAATGGTGAAATTAAGTACACATATTGAATTTCTTAGTCCTCCTCACTACCTCACTAAGGGTTCCTGTGCCGAGGCGGACTAAAGTTATTTAATTAAAGTTTATTTGCCTTCTATGTCGTTTGTACATATTCAGTAACTGTTAATAAACTTGTAATCTAACACTTTGAGATCGCCTGGTCAACATCGCTTAATCACACGCGTTAACCCATCGACTCCGGTCGTCATTTATCATAGGAAGTCATTTCTCAGTGCGGCCCGTCCTGCGGAGGGAGCCGTCGGGCGGGTCGGGCCCAAAGGGTTTTTTTCTTATTTTTATTTTCATTAAAATATAATATTTTTACCTTTATTCTCCAAAGAGAAGAATGGACGCATTGTTTTTTGAGTTTGGGAGATGCGGTCAGGGCTCGGAAGGTTCGTGGGATATAACATATTGCTTACTTGTTGTTTTATTCTGTTTTTGTTATTTTTTTGTTGTTTTTTGGTTTTCTTGTTGTTGCCTTAGCGGTGCATGATGAGGCTTTTTCATTTTCCATTTTTTTGGTCTTTTCTGAGGAAGTTTTTAATTTTATTCAGGTGGATTTTTATTTTAGGTTAAATTGTATAATCTACTGTTCAGCGTTCTTAAAAGGCATCATTTACAAAAACAATTCTTTGTTTCAATTAAATTCATATAAATGACTTATTCATAAACTAAAAAGCCTTAGAAATACTGGGAAACTTTTAATTTAGTTCACTAGCTATCTACGTGATAGAAAACTATTTGTTAAAGTTAAAACAACAAAATCAAAAGAATTCTATGCCTCTAGCGGCTTACCGCAAGGTAGCCATTTAGGTCCGGTACTTTTCTACTATTTATTAATGACATAGAACCATGTTTCAACAGTGTTAAATTTATGCTCTTTGCTGATGACATAAAAATTTGCAAACAATTTAATAATGGTTATAGGTATATATACATAAATGTTTGATTTAGATGAATTACATAACTAATAATCTATTTTTAAATATTAACAAAAGTAAATTATTAACTTTCCGTCGAAACAAATCTCCAATAATATTTAATTATAAGATTGACCATATACAACTAGAGATATTAACTAAAATAAAAGACCTCGGAGTTTTATTGGATGAAAAATAAAAAAAAATTACACCACATAAATCACATTATGAAATCATTAGGATTTTTACTGAGAACCATTCAAAACTTTAATTCACTTACTGTTATGAAATTTTTATTTGTCTCATTAATTCGCAGCAAATTAGAATATAATTCAGTCATTTGGTCACCTCACAATAAAATTCATGTAAAACATGTCGAAAGAATTCAGCGAAAGCTTCTACGAATTATTAACTTTGCGATTAATTGAACTAAATACTTAAGTCGAGTCAGAATGTCAGGAATAACAGAAGGTTATGTACCTACAAGACGGTGTATGAATGTAAAGCAAGGATGGTTAGTTCATTGAAAGAAAAAAACGTTTTTTTCGGTTTTCATAAATATCATGCTTTCTTTTACACAAATTCTTGCTTCTTACTTTTCTGACAATACGATGGTCTTGGCTTCATTATTAAAACACGATCTAACGATGGTACTCACATCACGATATTATTTACACAGGTACACAAGAACAAAATCTGAGAACATCGAGGGTTGTAAATACAGCGAGAGGGTAGTTTTAAACAAAACACAAAGGATTTTCTATTTGTGGCGGGACCATCCCCTTTGTAAAGAAATCTAAACACGCGAATGTCAACACGTCAGGGATCGAACCCGCGCACGCAAGTCTGCATACAATCATCAGACCACCACACCACCAGACCACCGGCATATCAGTCCATCAGACCATCAGACCACCGGGTATTCGTGCAACAGGGTTATTATCCTGTCAAACGCTATCAAAAGATAAAGAAAATTCGATAAATCGTGTCTGAAGGGTACTTTTGAGGAAAACTAAGCATGTTCTTTAAGGTTCCGTTATAAATAAGAAGAAAATTACTGTTGAAGTTTTTTAATGTGAATCCCGCATAAGAGTTCCAACTGCTCCCGTCTGGAGTCAGTGACACTATAGCATCCCCAATTGGGGATGTTATGAGGCTAGATGTAGTGGAGATGCGAAGGAGATGTGAAGGAGGAACGTATGGAAGTACCTGGCTATTTATATCTTTTCACCAAACTCGGCTAAAGCCATTTCAAGCAATGTTTCAATTCTGGTTGGCGGTCCTTCAGGGCGATGCTGTAACATTCTGGAACGTACCGCAAATATGTTACACATTATATTTACACAGTATTTTTTACATTATCTCACACAAATGGCCCTCAGAAAAAAATCCGTCAGGGCCTATGTCATCTTTGGGATGGTCTTTTAATTGAAGATTTTTATTGAAGGAAGTTCTGGGGAGGGAAAAGGTATGAGGGGTGGGTAGGATTCTGAGGGTCGATTTGTCCAGAAATGACCGACGTATCCATCCCTCCGACCACTGCGTCTGGCTGGAGAGGTCAAAAGGTCTCCCTCAACCAGTCCCGATCGGGCCCGCCATGCAGTAGGTGGGCGAACGCATCACCGCTAATAAGAATCCTAGATAAACCTTACCCCATGCACCCGGGCACCCTTTTTAAGTCACCAAGGGGTGGCCTGTGGCAGAAGTGTTGGTTATCCAATAAATGGTTTCCGGGGTGGCATTATCCGCCTCCCAATTGAGATGGTGATTGGATTGTTATTATTGAGTTCACTCGTCAAAATGTACAATAATAATTGTGGATGTCATAGTTTCATTAGCTCCGCAATATTAGGCATTTACATAAATTAAGCTCGGTTGAGAAAATTTGCTTAGAAAACAACCTGTAGGATAGAAAACCTTGTTAAATAGATAATAATCTATTGTATTCATAAAATTTGACATTAATTTCTACATAACTTTCATATATATATTTTTAATACATAAGAATCATACGTAATACATATTTATAATATAAATAACATTCGTCTTGCCAGATCTAGCGATAAAGTCAGAATTTGGTTCCCGCCCGAGTGGCCGGCGTTGCTCGGTTTATAGTAAATTATAAATAATAATAAATAAATCATGCCTACTCCTCCCAATGCATGTAGCATTCCGATTGCAATAATTCAAGAAACTCGTAATAAACGGACCTACCATGTGTGTAAAGTTATTCTTTTCTTTACGTTTCCCGCCACTGGGATTATAATCGTAATCGTAATCGTTAATTCAAATAATATCAATGGACGCTATTATACCGTGACGATTCACGGTAAAGGTATAGTGATGGCAAAAAAGGCAATAACATACGTTCCTTATCGCTACAATGCTGCTGCTCTTTCTTACACATTAAATAATGGTGAAACACACAAAATACGTGTGACTGTTTCCTCCAAAGCACCCATTACTTTTTGCGACGGGAATTGCGTTTCTTTACACGTGGGAGGGAGATGTATGAAAATGATTGTATGTATGTTTACTTAGGGGGGTGCAGACATACGTTTACTGTTTGTCTCATTTTCGATTGTTGTCATTTAGTGTGTAAGAAAGAGCGGCAGCATTATATGTTTAAGAACAAAGCAAAACCATCAACGCATTGACATTTGACATTTTTGAATGTTTGGAATTCACGCACACTTCGGAGGGAACAGACCTACGTACTTTGTGTATCTCATCTTTTGAAAGTGCTGCAGTAATATTGTGATAGGAACGTATGTTATTTGCCTTTTTTATGCCGTCAGGATAACGTTACCGTGAATCGTCAGGGTAAATATAAAAGCGTCCAATGGGTAGTTAGGTACGTATATACATGTTAACATTATTCGTTTTTAATATTGCGCTACAGCTTAATCGTCCATTTACAGTATAAGATTTCTTTTTTTTACATTATTAAAATATAATTTAAATTTATTATTTAAATAAATTATTTACATTTTGGAAGATAGATTTACAAAAAAAGTTTTAAGATTAAGTATATATAGCCTTACTTAAAAAATCACTTCCTAACCGTTAAACAGTGTTTTAGTTACACATCATATAAAGACGTATAATTTTAGATTCGAATTGATAAATTAATAATAAAAAAAATATCACTCTGTTATTTAAATACGGCATCACCGCATTTTTCATCCCACGCATGCGCAATTGTGATTTATTTTTACCGCGCGCCGACTGCCCTGCGCAGTATTTGGTGACAGATATTCATGCCTTGCAATCTGCACATAAATCGTGTTTTTGTTCATAAAATCGTCAATGTATTATTTTATTACATTTTTACAACTTAATTGTTATATTTTTGGTCAGTTTTAGTCAAGTAATTATTCAATAATTATTGCGTGTTGTAAATTTAACTTTCGTGATGTCAGAAAAAGGGTTTATACCAATATTCAAAAGGAATTTTATGGTCTTAATTTTATAAGAATTACGTAAAAAGTGATATTTTTTATAACATAAATGCGTTGGTAAACATGTATCGAAGAAATAAACGTTTTGAGATGTGCAAGACCTACGTTCAAAGTGTCAGTTTTTTATTGTTATTATTTGGGAATTAAAATCAACTTCATTTTTTTAATATTTCTATGACCGTGGTAATTAATGTACCTATTCCAGATTTATTGCACACGAATTCAGTTTCAGCTGCACTTTATTCTGAACTGTAAATACTAAAAACAAGTTTCCTGGAATTGGGTGACAGTGGGTTGGGTAGGTATGTGTAGGAAAAAAAAGTATGCAAGGAAAATGGATAAACAATCACTTACCACTATATCTCTGCGAAGGAGCACACGACACAACTACAATATAGTTGTACAATATCACCACAGTACCTCGAGGTAATTATCGCCAAAACAAAAAAATAATGATTACAAAACAATATTTTGTACTTCTGGCATGCCTTCCAAATTCCTTCCTTTATCAAAACGAGATTATGAACACGAAAAACACCAACAAATTTCTTCTATTGTAGTCTCAAAATGTCTTTTGTTTTCAAAACAAATGCACTCGAATTTGCACTATTTTTCTTGCCATTGTTTGAAATTTCAAATACTTTTCATGCAAGATTTTTTAGGGAGGCAAGGCTAGATGACATCCCGGTAGGAACTAAGCATAATATTCTCATTTCAAAACCAAACAAGGGCACTATTAAGGATAGGTTGTTTAAAAAAAAATGACGAATTCATCAAATATTTGAAGTTAATCCTCACGTTCTGTGTAATTTCTATTCAAGTTCTGTTATTTTTATTTATTATTTTTTTTTTTTTTTTGAAATATACATATATATAACAGATTTACAGAAAGAAAATATTTGGTTCATAAAAAAACTAATTACAGATAAAGTTATTTCTTGTTAATGAATCTACCCAATTTAAAAGAGAAAACATTTCTCATGTTTGAATTGGGGAGTTGTGCTATTATAGCAAAAGATAAAGAAAAAATAATATACATATATATAATCTTTTTTTTTAAATTAAGAAAATAATCTTATGAATGATAACAAATATTGATTAATAAATTTACTCACATAGCAGTTACTAAAATAGATATACATGATACATATCGAATAAATAATTTGGAAAAACTACATGAACAAGTAAACATAGCCTTAAATTCAAGAATTGAGGTTTTAGAAAAAGAAAGCGGAAAAAACAAGGAAAATGAAATAAAAATTTGTCTCTTGACAGAACGAAATGAAGACCTTGAAAAAAGAATAATAGCGATCGAGATTGACCAAGAAAACAGGAACAGACGATTTAACAATACTTGTTTGGAACTTCGAGGGCTTCCAGAATTCAAAGAGGAAACATCACAAACCTTAAAAGACATTATATTCAACACCAGTAAAACAGTAGACTGCCAATTAAATACTAATGATATTTATAATATATACAGAGTATCACAGAGAAACAAAAATATTCCTCCAACAGTTAAACCTAGGTCAGTGGTAATTAATTTTAATTCAATAGCGTTAAAAGAGGAGCTCCTTAATGCTATAAAAAAATATAACAGGTCATGCGAAAAGATTGGGGACAAACTAAACACGGGATCAATCGGACTGTCTGGCCCCGTTACACCCATCTACGTCTCAGAACTCCTCACGTCTAAAGGCAAACGGCTTTGGTATCTAGCTCGCCAACGTGCGACTGTATGTAAATATAGGTACGTCTGGACGAAAGCAGGTCTAATCTACATGAAAAAAGATGACTCTTCTCGCCCTATATTAATTGATTCAGAACAAGCTATACCGAAACTATGACTATCTGCTCTTTATTCTAATTATCGTGATAAAACAACTCTCTACCGCTTTATATCGCCATTTCCTTCTCTATTACATAACATCACTATTTTATATAAACACCTAGGTTTTTGCATAACTCCTATTTGCACTGGAATAATTTTAATTCTAATTTTAACATTAACTTTAATTGCAATCTTTATTCTCTCTAGAATGGTAACTACACTTATTATAAGATTATCAATTGATTTATTAGTAATATTACTAATAATTCTGCAAAAGAGAACTCTAATCAACATACTTTATATAACCCAGATACTACTTATTTTTCATACTTATACTAATTTTTACTGTTTTTTGAAAGAACAAATGCCACACACTAACTACATACGTTATTTATTTCCTGGATTTTATTTCAGATATTATTTCTTACTCAGATATATTTTATTTTTCCTAATTACATCATTTTGTTTACAGTTTTGTCGCTACATATTTCGTACTACAAGTATTTATATGATAATTAAATACTGTTTTAAAACTTTACCCAGAAAAAAACAATTAATTTTTGAATTCTAATGGTAATAAACGATCTTCAACATGAAATCGACAGTATCATAGTGCCAAATACTGAAATAATTTTTGAAAACACTAACAAATTTATGCAATTTAATTGGGAATCAAATAGGATTAATATTGTACATCAAAATATTAGAACGATGGGAAACTTGGATGATTTTCTTATATTTTTAGAAGAAATAAAATCTGTGGTAAAGTTCCATGTACTAATTCTCACTGAATGCAGGTTAAATGATTCATACATAGCCAAACAAATTTCAGGCTATAACGAATACCATACAACATCGCATATTAACCAAAATAGCGGAATAGTAGTATATATCGACATCACATTAAATTCCTTAGTACAAGAAATTAACATAAATCAGTGTAATTGTTTAAAAATCAACATTAATGAGAATTTAGGTATCCTAGCTATCTACCGATCACCATCGTTCAATGACATCCAAGATTTCCTGGATAATCTTATTGGTGAGTTAAAAAAAACTAAGAATTATGCACAATATATACTGATCGGGGACATGAATATAAATACTATAGGAGAAGTATTGCATAGGCAGTCCGACGACTACTTTTGTGCTATGGCTGAAAGTAACTTTATTTCCAATATTAATTCTCCAACTAGGGTACAAGATAGCTCTAGCACATGTTTGGATCATATATATACCAGAAATATAACAAATTCAAATGCATTTGTAATACATAATACTATCACTGATCATTACACCACTGCAATCAGTATCCCAAACTCAACACCCAAAAAACATAAAATTAATCACAAACAGATTATCGATTATGAGGGTTTATTAAATGATCTTAATAATAAAAATTGGGAATATGTTTACAAAGAGACTGAAGTTAACAATGCTCTAAACTATTTTATTAATGAAATCAATATAATCATAACAAAACACACAATAACTAAACGCATTCCATATAGTAAAATACATCTCACACCATGGATTACAAACGGCATTGTTAAATCTATACACAAAAGAAATCACCTTCATAAAATAGCTAAACGAGACCCATTGAACGCCACTAAACAGCAAAACTATTACCGATACCGTAATATCTGCAAAACCGTTATTCGCAAATGTAAAGAGCGTTATTATAAATTCTTACTTGATAAGGATAATTCCAGCAAAAACATGTGGAATGTTGTCAGAGAAATAACTAAAAGTAAAAGAAATACTAGTGCATCTGTAACAGAATTAAATACCGGAAATTTCATTATAACTGACAATCAATCAATTGCATGTCACACTAATCAATATTTTGCATCTGTTGGGTCAAATCTAGCAAATAAAATCTTATTAGAAACCCAGAAAACGGAAGACTCTTTAGCATCGACAATTGAAACTAAGGAACAATCTTTTTCATTTAATATTAAACCAACTACTGTAGAAGAGGTCTTAAAAATTATCAACAGCCTCAATACTACACATGCAAAGGGTCCAGATAGTCTAAATACACAAATACTAAAAAAAATTAAAAATCAGATTTCTGCTCCGCTATCATATATTTACAACTTAAGTTTTACAGCAGGAATATTTCCTGATCACTTTAAAAAATCAATTATTGTCCCAATTCACAAAAGTGGACCTAAATCTCTTGTAGAAAACTATAGGCCAATATCACTTTTAAGCGCGATATCCAAAGTCATTGAAAAGCTTTTCAAAACTAGGTTAAACGAATATGTGGAGGAACATAACATTCTAAGTCCAAACCAATACGGCTTTCGGTCGGGTAAGGGAACAGATGATGCCATCGCATGTCTCACTGAAACTATTGCAGGGAATATGAACCGTGGCAAGAAAACTATTGCCCTTTTCCTGGACCTGGCCAAGGCATTTGACACAATATCTCACAAAATTCTTTTACAGAGACTTAGAAATATAGGAATAAAAGGAAAAGCTTTTCAATGGATAGAAAGTTATATATCTAATAGATTTCAACAAACCAGAATTAACGAGGCTATTAGCACTTCACTAAAATACACTTTTGGGGTACCACAAGGAAGTACACTTGGGCCCCTTCTCTTTATTATATACATAAACGAACTTTGTAACCAACACATTGGTGGCAAAATTATCACGTTCGCTGACGATACAGTTATTTTGTTTGAAGGAGATGATTGGAAAGAAACACACCACCTTGCGAACACGGGTATAAACAGAGTAAAACAGTGGCTGGACACTAATTTGCTTACACTAAACATACAAAAAACAAAATATCTCACATTTAGCGCTACCCTTGCAGGTCAACCCAAAACACCTCATCACCTCACAATACATAATATTAAGTGTAGCCTTGGAAATAATAACCATACTTGTAAATGCGAAACCCTAGAATGTGTTAAATCTATTAAATATTTAGGTATAATAGTGGATAACCACCTTAAATGGAAACAACAAATTGAAAACACAGCTAATAAAGTGCGCAAGCTTATTTATATATTTATAGGATTGCGGGAAATTATAAAAACTCAAGACATTAAAAAATTATACTACGGGCTCTGTAACTCCGTCATAACCTACGGTTGCGTTGGATGGGGTGGAACAGGTATAACAACATTATACCCGCTACTGAAGGCACAGAAATCCATTCTACGCGTCATTATGAAGAAACCCTTCAGATACTCGAGCGACGCTCTCTTCAAGGAGTTTAAGGTGCTTGATGTTCGACAATGTTACATAAAAAAAATAACAATCTGCGTCCATAAAAATAAAAACAAAACGATAACAATCGATCATAATCATCAAACCAGAAGTAAAAGCAGAAACGACCTTTCTATTCCAACAAGCAATACTGCGGCTTATCAAAAAGTTTTCTCATACCTGGGACCAAAAATATACAACAAAATCCCCTCTCAATTGAAACTGTGTGAATTATCATCCTTCGGTACTAAAATTACAAAATGGTTATTAGACTTAGGTAGGACAGATTCCGAAAAATTATTAAAAAACGTAGTCTGAGTTGATTTCTTCGATTTTGTATTTGTATTTTCCTATAATTTATTTTCTTCTTTGTTTTTCTTTTTTATTTTTCTTTCTTATATTTATATATTATATTTTTATTCTATATTTTACATATACCTACCTGGATTTTATTGCTTATTACTGCTAAACTGTATTTTCATAAAAAAAAAAAAATCTTTTTTTTATTATTTTTCTTTCTTACATTTGTTATATTTTAGTTCTACTTTATATTTTACAAGTACCTATCTGGATTTTACTTTATATTTTACATGTACCTATCTGGATTTTATTGTTTATTACTGCTGTATACCTAGAATAACACAACTTATATCCGATATTGTACCTAATATCTAAGTAACTCCCCCAATATGTACCATTATTGTTATTTATTATTGAATCCACTAATGTGAAATTATGTACACGCAACCTGCCAAGTTGACTGTCCTAAAACGGGAAACCTTCCTAGTTGGGCAATCAAAGCTTCCTTTTATATTGTCATTTCTTGTATGTAATAAATGTAATAATAAATAAATAAATAAATAAATAAACATGTTGTATATTGATAATTAAAAGTAAAAATAATATTATTACATTTCTCGTAATAGGTAGGTGTTAGATGGTAAGTACATATAGTTGATTCTAACAATTGGATTAGCTGATAATAATGGCAGGAGTAGGTACATAATGTTAAGTTACAACAATAATCGCTACATTTCAGTTCAAATGCTGATGAAATATTTTAAGAGGATATGTGCAAATGAGAAGAATACATTAATTTATATTTTTTTTTTTGTTAATTAATGAAGGAATTAAATGATTAATTTTGAACTAAAGTATCAAATATCCTAATTAAGACTTGATCAATTACTATTTTTGCATTGGCGCTCTCGAAGCTTGCCGGTTGCATTTCTATCGTTCTTAGCTTTATTTTGAAAATATTAAGGAAGTCCTTATTTTTTCGCCGTGAAAATATCATAAAATAAGTGAAATAATATTTTATGTTAAGTGTATAAAATTAAAATAATTTTAAAAGTCGTAGTTTACCGATTAATTTAGTTTTTAATAAAATAACACATATTTTAATTTCAAGTTCGTACGCTGTTTCGTAAAATGCACCACGGTTGCATCGAATGGTCAAAGGGACACACAAAATCAACACATGTGCATAGCGCATGTGGCTGGACCTTCAGGCCCAAAAGCTAGTTCCGAATGTCTAGCTCCAGTGCAGTGATTTATGATGTTTGTTTTGTGATGCAATGCATCTTGTAAACACTAATATTGTTTACAATCGGGCAGCATTGTTAAGTTTTAAAAATAAAAGTGTATTGTTGGACCCTTTCATTGCCGCAAAAGTAACTTTATATAACCTTGTGCGTGACCCGAATGTAAAAACTACCGGGTACCGAGGTTGCCGTGGTGGACAAAAAAATAAAAAATATGTGCGTACGGAGGTACAACACCCGCAAACTAATACGGATTGTGATAGTAGTGACACACTGTCAGAACAGGGAATTCAAGTGGTCAAACTTACTGATGAACGAAGCAGCCTAGCTTCTGAAGCCCTTCGTGATAATTGCACCAACTTGAAAGTGATACGAACAGAACGACATGCCAATTTTAGAAGTAGGCGGCTTGCGGTAGGTTCCTGGAATGCACGATCTCTTAACAACAAGTTAGAGGATGTGGATGAGGTTTTCAAAGATCGTAAGCTCCACATACTCACCGTGACTGAAAGCTGGCACGAAAACAGCGAGTCGTATGCGATCAAGAAACTACAAGCCCTAGGGTACACTGTTCTGGAGGAGGCTCGACCCAGAGCTGCGGAACATTCTAAAAATATGAATCATGGGGGTGTTGTGATTATAGCCCGACAAGGACTGCGGCTTACCAAGGTGGCAAACGGTACATTCAGTACATTTGAGTACATTGGGTGCCGTGTTTCTTCTGCGGGATCATCATTTACGCTGCTAACGCTGTACCGTCCTGGTTCTAAACCGATCTGTGTGGATTTTTTTAGGGAGTTTTCGTGTTTTTTGGAATGGGCAGTGGGACTATCCGAAACTCTTATCATCACTGGTGATATTAATATTCACCTTGAGCGTGAGACGTCACCCAATGCTGTCAAATTCATTGACTTATTGGATAGCTTTGGACTCCATCAATGGGTCGACGTACCCACTCACAACGCTGGTGGAATATTAGACATTTTTATATCCAGGTGTAAGGGCCCACCACTAATAGCCAAAGTTCATGATATAGGTTTATCGGATCATCGACTTGTCCGCACTGAAATTGATTTCAACCCGCCTAAAGTTCCATATAGGACAATAGAATCGAGGGAATGGCGTAAATTCGATTTCGACAAATTCATTGAAGAACTTAAAAATTCTACTTTATGCATAGAAAGTCACTGGGGAATTAAGACACCGACCGAACTCGTCGAGGAGTATAATAAAATTTTGTCAGCTTTACTAAATAAATATGCTCCAACCACCTCGAAAATACGGAAGGTTCGAAAATCTGACGGCTGGTTCGATGAAGAGTGTCGGAGTCAAAAGAGGCTTATGCGGAAACTGGAGAGGTTATACCGAAAAAACCCCAATGTTACTCCACGAGACGAGTGGATTAATGCTCAAATAGAGTACAGGACGAGAATAAGTGAAAAAAGATCTGAATACTGGATCAATAAAATTGACTCTGAGCGGAAAAATCCACGACGTCTCTGGAACTCCGTTAAAACTGTCCTTGCTAACAATACCGTGCAAACCTCTACAGACATTACACCGCAGGCCTTTTCTAAGTTTTTCTATGAAAAAATTGAATCCATTCGCGCCTCCACATCTTCTGCCCCCCCACCAATATTTACACCCAATCCCAAATGTTCCCTGTCATCAATTAAACCTACAACGCTAGAAGAAGTAGGAAAGTTAATTTTAAGTTCGCCTAATAAACAATGTGTTCTTGACCCTATCCCAACTTGGCTTCTTAAGAAATGTAGCAACGTGTTGGCTCCCTTCCTGGTTCACGTTTTTAATAAGTCCTTAAGTACAGGTGACTTTCCAGAGCCACTTAAGTCTGCAGTAGTCACCCCAATAATTAAAAAACCGCAGCTTGATGCCGACAATTTGAGTAACTACCGACCTGTGTCAAATCTGCCTTTCGTAGCGAAACTACTTGAAAAAATTGTTGCGTCTCAAATAACTTCCCACTTAAACGTGAACAAATTATTTACTGATCATCAATCCGCATATAGAAAGTTCCACTCAACAGAAACCGGATTACTTCGTGTCCTCTCAGATATAACCCTTGCCATAGAATCAGGTAAGTTAGCCCTTCTTTCACTTTTAGATATGAGCGCCGCATTTGACACCATTGACCACGACTTCCTTATTAAGAGACTAGAAGTAACATTTGGTTTACACTCTAACATAAAAAAATGGCTACAATCTTATCTATCCAATCGCTCTCAAGCAGTGAAAGTTGGAAACAAACAGTCCAACTTCACAAAACTCTCTTCAGGGGTACCTCAGGGATCCGTTTTGGGTCCACTTCTTTTCAAATTGTCTATGGTACCGCTACCGCTACCGGTCGTGTTTACAACCGCTCTATTAAAATGTCAACAAAATGCGAGTGTCGCGTCGTAATTAATGAGTTGCTAACATTCATACAAAATAAAGTGGATGTTCTAGACGAAGTGAGCATTGTACAAATATGCTCCACAAGCTTTCAAGAGGACGAAATTGAAAGTGCCAAATGCCTTCTGTTAGAAGCCGTCCCTGGCCGTCGCGTCACGAGAAAAGGCGATGGTAAAATAACAAAAACATTGCAAGACATAATAAAGATCGTCAAAGAAACAGATCCAGACCAACTACCGACGTTTGTGGCCCGAGATCTCAACAAGTTGCCACCAGTTACATTCGACCACATCGACGTCACAAGGTTTCTTAAAGATTTGACATTGCTAAAAGCCGAAATAGCCGGAAAGGCGACAATATGCGAGACAAACGCCTTAAAACAGGAGCTCTGTGAATTAAAAGGAACTGTCAGTCAAATCACACAAGAAGGGTTCCGTTTAAATAATAAAAATCCAACACCGAAGACGAATGCTAGTCAGGGAAATAAGCAAACAAATACACAGCACCAGCCATGGCGCATTACGCCTCACGGACGACCATTACCGACATCTAGCGATCCGGGCTGTACGACGGCTCGAGATTCAGCTGAACAGGCCCGAAGTAGAACGGAAAACGCCGAACGCGCCCGAATGCCACCGCTAAATGTAAACAATAACAATAGCGACGATACAAATGAACGAAATGCGCAGGATTTTACAGTGGTTGTGAATAAACATCGCAAAAAGAGACTTTTAAATAATCGGGGCACAGGATCCAATGCAGGAAACTTAAAAATAGCAAACCTTTCGATAGGGCTATATGTATCTCGTTTCGCACTTGAAACGAGCACAGAAGATGTTAAGTCTTTTTGCGATAATAAAGGTTTAAATACTAGTAAAATTGAAATCCTTAAACCTTATAAAGAAACCCCATTTAAGACATTTAAAATAATGATTCAGCAAAGTGACATTAAAACTGTAATGAACCAAGACTTCTGGCCGCGAGGCATCGTTTTCAGAAGATACAGAGAAGCCGCTGAGCGAGTTACGAAAGAAACTAAACAAAATGAATAAGCTCAACATCACTTCGATCAATTGCCGATCTGTAAAAAGAGTGGAAAAATTTATTTTCGATCTCTGTACTACAAACGATATTATTCTATTACAAGAGACATGGCTTATACCGACCGATTTAGATTTTCTCAGCGAAATTCACCCTGAATTCATGAGCTATGGTAGTTCGGCGGTAGATATTTCAAATGGCCCACTGCGAGGAAGACCATACGGCGGGCTAGCCATACTATGGAGGAAATCATTCAAGGCAGTGACGATCGACTGTGAAACTCCCAGAATCATAGCGATTGATATCACACTCGACACTGGAACATTACTTGTCATGTGCGTATACATGCCGGTGGAAAACACTGATAATCTACCAGAATATTTATCCTGTCTCTCGAAATTGCACACGATAATCGAGGAAAGGGACAACCCAAATTGTATACTTTTGGGAGACTTTAATGCTGATATGAATTCGCCCTTCGGACGTGAGCTAAAATCGTTCTGTTCAGAATATAACCTCCACATTGCGGATGTTGACATTCTCCCGCCTGACTCGTACACATATGTAAGCGATGCTCATAATACAACTAAGTGGCTCGACCATTGTCTCGTAACTCAGGCGGTACATAATATAATTGAAGACATGTATATTGACTACCAGTCCGACTGGTCTGATCACAAACCAATGCACACCACTTTACGAACTACAGGGCTACCTACATATACTACAAGTTCTTCAATAGTAGGAGATCCATGCAGATGGCGACCCAAAAGTCAAAAACAAGTGCAGTCCTACTCCAGATACGTCCAATTATCAATAGGTCAACTTGAGATAATTCGTGGAACCGACATTGCAATTGACAGCACGATGATAAATGAAAAACAAATCGATGATCTATATAAAAACATTGTACAAGTATTACGTACCTCAGCAATATCTGCGTTTAATATAGAGAGAAGGCCTACGACTGGACGAAGATGGAAGACTGTGGCTGGTTGGAATGAGAAAGTTGCCTTACATTATGAAAGATCAAGAAATGCGCACATAAAATGGCTGCAGAACGGACGACCCACTGATGGTCCCATTATGGAAGCTCGAAAGCAAAGTAGATCGTTATTTAAGAAAGAATATAAAAAATGCCAAAGAAACTTCGAGCAGAACAAAATGGATAAAATAGCAAATAGCCTACAATGCAAAAACTTTTCATCTTTTTGGAACAAAACTAATGCTATATTGAAAGCAAAACATACCGCACCGACCAATATTGATGGAAAATCTGAAAATAAAGCTATAGCTGAAGTTTTCAGGAATACTTTTTGCTCCGCACCAGTTCAACCACAAACAATGGATGAAGAGTTTTATACACCATTGCATCAATCAAAACAACAGCCGTCCATTGTCATCTCTCCTGAGATGATTCAGCGAGCAATACGCAACATGGCAGGAGGTAAATCTGCTGGTCACGATGGACTTGTCATAGAACATGTGAAGCATGCGGGGGGATATTTGACAACACTGCTCGCCTCTCTCTTCACTGCCATGGTTGGGCTTGGACACATTCCGAAAGAACTGACCAAAACCATTATAGTACCGATCCCAAAAAGTCGCCAACTAAACCTGACATCCTCCGTTAATTACAGGCCCATATCTCTTGCCACCATAATAGCAAGAATATTTGAAAAGGTGATTTTAAATTTAACGGAAGACAAGCTCATTACAGAGGATTCCCAAATGGGCTTCAAAGCTGGGTGCTCTACTGATACAGCCATATATAGCATGAAACTATCAATAGAATATTACAAAGCCAGAAAAACATCGGTATATGCATGCTTCCTAGACCTAAGCAAAGCTTTTGACATGGTTTGTCATGATAAATTATGGAAAAAACTGACGGACCGACAATTACCACCACAAATTGT
The DNA here is from genome assembly GCA_917563855.2 of Limnephilus lunatus. NCBI lineage: Eukaryota > Metazoa > Arthropoda > Insecta > Trichoptera > Limnephilidae > Limnephilus > Limnephilus lunatus. The sequence goes on along the minus strand of OU830600.1, from coordinate 2,246,421 downwards.
AAATATATTGAGTATATGGTACAAGCAACAGGAAAACTTCGTCAGATGGAATGACAACCTGTCAGAAGCAGCAAAATTAAAGTGCGGCGTTAGGCAAGGAGGCTCAATGTCCCCAGTGCTGTTCAATGTATATATGGACGAACTTAGTAAAATACTGAACAAAACAAGAATCGGATGCCACGTTGCCGGAGTATGTATGAATAACATAAGTTATGCAGATGACATGGTCATACTAGCCCCATCAGTAAGGGCAATGAGAAAACTTCTTGCCATATGCCAAGCATACGTCGATAGTCATGGTTTGATGTACAATGCCAAAAAATCATCATTGCTGGTGTTTAAAGCAAATACTGGTCCTACTGTCATTCCACCTATTCTCCTCGGCGGAGACACTATCAAAATCTGCAGGGAAATAAAATATTTGGGGCATGTCGTCACTGATGACCTAAATGATAAAAATGACATAGAACGCCAAAGAAGAGTACTCAGCGTTCGAGCCAACATGCTCGCCAGGAGATTCAACAGGTGCAGTTCTCCTGTGAAGAAGCAAATATTCCAGAGCTACTGCATGAGCTTTTACACCAGCGAACTTTGGACAAGATACTCACAAGGCGTCATGAACTCACTTCGAGTACAATACAACAACGCATATAGGGCGCTATTCGGCCTACCTTGGCGATGCAGTGCCTCGCAGATGTTCGCAGAAGGAAGGGTACATGGGTTCGCCGCCTTGATGCGCCACAGAATAGCCGGGGTGAGTCAGCGCTACCAAAGATCGGAGAACACTCTCGTCCAGGCCGTGGCCCAGTGGCAGGGCGCGCCTCTTCACCAAACATGGAGAATACATCTGAAGCCCCCGTAGTAGATATACGATTACGTACTAAATATGTAGATGTATATATATATTTTTTTTTAATCTTTTTTATGTTATTTGATTTTTTATCTGGTAAATCCGTTTTATTTAATGTATACTTTTTTATGGCTGACAGAGTATTGCACCCACCGCTCTGTTCGGCTGAAATAAACGTTATTATTATTATTATTATTATTTTCATTATCTTCACAAATGATGTCGCAAAAATTATCGAGTCATTTGGTCTATTATCTCACTGTTATGCTGACGATCAGCAAGTATATTTTTACTGCACACCAAATGAGATCAACGGCCTTAAAATTCGCACAACTGAGTGTCTAGAAGCGATCAGTCTTTGGATGTCCTCGAACAAACTTAAGTTAAATCCCACAAAGACCGAGTTTCTCTGGGCAGCCACGAATAGACGCCAACATTTAATAGACAACTCACCAATTTCTATTTCCGGTAGCGACGTAATTGCAAAAACAACCGTCAAACTTCTAGGTGTTTATCTGGATTCAGACCTTTCGCTAAAAAGTCAAGTAAATAGGACCGTCAGTACTGGGTTTTTCTATCTAAGACAACTTAAATCAGTTCGTAGGAACCTCTCAACGGAGGCAACTAAGCTTCTTGTGAACTCATACATAGTTTCACGTCTTGATTATTGTAATGGCATTTATGCAAAACTTCCTAAATGCCAAACTGATAAACTACAATCAGTGTTCAACGCCGCAGCACGGCTAATTACTGGGGTACCCAAGTTTTCGCACATTTCGGAACACCTTCGAAATCTTCACTGGCTGAAGTGTCCTGAAAGGATCCAATACAAGTTATGCTGGATGGTGTTTAAAGCTCTCAATGAAATGGCTCCACCCTATATCTCTGAATTATGCATTCCGGAAAATATTGGTCTAAGGCAGTCAACTCTTAGATCAGCGACATCATCTGCAATCGGAAGGTTGAAAAAACTTAAGCGAAATCCGAACACTAATTTTGGTGATCGTGCATTCGGAGTATCCGGCCCTGAGGCTTGGAATAAACTTCCTATGGAATTAAGATGCATAACCAGCCCAACAGAATTTAGATCCAAACTTAAAACTCACCTATTTAAACACTCATTTCCATAAATTCGCTATTCCATTCAAATATTGCTATCCAATCTGTTGTTGAGCGATGAATTATCTTATTGCGGTTGAGATCGACGATTAGTCATTCATTCATTTAAGATACCTATGCTTTCCTTTAAATACAGTTAACCCATTAAAATCATTTTCAAAACCGTGTTATAAAATATTGTAATATTATGTACGAACTTCCTTCTTCTTCTGGCGCTAACAATATTAATATAAAAAAGGGTATAAAATATTTTGTAAAATGTGTAGAATAAAATATGTATGTATGTATATATAAAATCATCAAACTGCTTCGACTTGCAGCAATAACTTTCTTCTCTGTCAATACCTATATCGGTAGAGTTTTGTTGATCACTTGGTAATATTAGACACCTCGCAAAACTAAAAAATATTTATTGTTATATGTAAACAACTATTTTAATTGTAAATCTCTAATTTTAAGTCACATTTGTAAATATATATGTATGCCACTAGTTTTCAGTCAGTAGTAATAAGTCTTAGTCGTAAGTCACTAGCTATGTACATAATATATAAGTCTTAAATGTAAGTACCTAGTTATAATTTTGAATCTTAGTTGTAAGTCTATCGTATTAATTTTATTTTATTGTATGCTTATATGTACAGCGCCCTTGAGGTGATTTTTCACAAAAACGGCGCTTTATAAATCAGCCAAGTATTATTATTATTATTATTACTAATCGGTTCAAATTCGTTCTGTGAAATTAAAATTTATAATTTGTGTTGGGTTGATCTAGTAGTTGTTTTATTTGTGATTTAAAGGCTTTATAATTTTCTTCAGATTTGATTTTATATGGGAGGGCATTAAAAATTTTTATACCTTGATAGGTATAGTGGTGTTGAAAAGCACTAGTTTTAATTTTAGGGATATCTAGGTTGCCACGTGATCTTGATCGGTTACTTATTTTTGTGATTTTTGTTGTAGTATTGAAATGATCTTTGTGGATTTGCAACAGTGAGTTCTTTTTGAAAATTTTATTAAGACTAAGAACCCTAAAAGAGTCAAACAGCTGTATTGTTGGAAATATAGATGGTTTTCGTGTAATGACTTTTAGAATCAACCTCTGTACCCTTTCTACAGGTTGAAGGTTAGTTTTAAAAGTTCCCCCCCACCCGATTATACCATATTGTAGAATAGATTGAGCAAGGGAGAAATAAATAGTTTTAATCATACTAGATGATAGGATATTTCTCAATCTAATGAATATGTAAATAAGTTTTCTTACCCTGGTTACCGTATTTTCGACTTGTTCGTTCCATTTTAAGTATCTGCCTACAATGACACCCAGATACTTTATACTATTTTTGCATGTTATTGGTAAGCAATTGCCATCGTTGCATTCCTTTTTATTTTCGCATTTTGCTGAATGGATTTTAATAGTTATATTGTTCTCGACATTTTTTTCTTTCAAAGAGAATGGAATAAAATAAGTTTTCTCTGTATTATCTCATTATAGGCCAGTAGCTTCATAAAACTGAAATAATCACAGAACCTGAATAGAACTTACACAGAACGTGAAAATTTACTTAAAATATTTTATGAATTCGTCTGATTTTTTTTAAACAACCCGTCCTAAGTAGGTAGCAAAGATATTCAAATACAAAAGAGATATGTTATAATGTCCGCATGAATGTCGCCGAAATACTACCTAATCAGGGTAGTTTGCATACGAAATTAATTTTTTCATTTCCTTGTTTTTTTTAAGGTGTGCCTTAGTATTGGTTAACAATATAGTTTGAATACCTACGGAAAGAATTCGTTCATTTAGTTTAGCGTTCGTTTAGTTTATTCGTTAATTATTCGTTTATTAGTTAATTATTCGTTCATTTAGTTTATTCGTTAATCTCCTTATAGTTCAATATCTTTGGTAGGTACTTATTAAATTAGTCCCGTCTAGAAAATATTTCAAAAAGTTGGTTTAAATAGTTTGTAATATCAATGACAGATATACGTGTTCGATGAAGACCAATTATAGTTTTATATATCGTGATAATGTTTTGACATGAGTCCCCCCCTTTACAAAATAAAAGTTTTCTTCCCCTAACACGATATTCAAAATCTTCATCCGGGTATTTATTGATCTAATCTATCATTGAATAAGAAGATACCACTAATAATCGAAAAACGAAAATAAATAGAAACGGAGGCCGAGAAAGCTTAATGAGTAAGATTAAAAAGGGACGCTGAGATGGTTTTGTGAATGAGTGTAAGGAAAATGTATGTGTCAAAGGGTGACCCGACAATTTTTCCGGCGACAATTCCTCCGGCGACAGTTCATCCTGCCGACAGTTCATCCTGCCGACAGTTCATCCTGCCGACAGTTCATCCGGCCGACAATTCATCCGGCGACAATTCATCCAGCCTGACCATTTATAAGATTTTTTCTTCAAGTAAGTATGCAAAGAGGATATACGGCCGTACAACCAAAATCGATATACTTATATCTGAAGGCATCTTGAGTGGATAATATTTTTACTAACAATAATTTCAACTCTCCGAAGAAGCATGCGTGAATAACAAAATACGACATACTTATACGTGCAGTTGGCTTAGCAAAAAACCGTAAAGATTCCTACTTGCATATAATATAACTTTTTTTATCTGAAATTAACACAATATTTTTAGGGTGAATTGACTAATTTGTTAGGTTAGGTTAGGTTACAGCGGATTTCCACTCAAGATACCTTTAGATATAAGTATATCGATTTTGGTTGTACGGCCGTATATCCTCTTTGCATACTTACTTGGAGAAAAAATCTTCTAAATGATCAGGCCGGATGAATTGTCGACGGATGAATTGTCGGCCGGATGAATTGTCGGCAGGATGAACTGTCGGCAGGATGAACTGTCGGCCGGGTGAACTGTCGCCGGATGAACTGTCGCCGGATGAATTGTCGCAGGATGAACTGTCATGGAACCGTGTCAAAGAAAGCGTGCCAAGACTAAATTGTTTGGAGGTCCGTCCTCTCTGCCTACACCTGCGGAGAAATGGCGTGACTGTTAATTAGTTAGTTGGTTAGAAAAGGAAATCCAAAATGGTTCGACATTTCATGAAACCACAACATTCAAAATTAAAACCTTCTAATATTAAAACTATTAACCTCTTCCTCCTCCTTGAGGGCCATTAACCAGCCAGCGGCCGAAAATTCATATTTCGTCGAAATGTGTTCTTACGATCGTACAGGTCAGTTCCAATGAGAAAGATTAATTATTCTCCGTACCAGCTTTTTAAAATTACCACTCAATATCATTTTTGTTTCATTCAAAGTTTGCTTTAATTAATACCTACCTACATTCAAAAATACTGAAAGGCGTGATGATAAAACTATTAAAATTATGTACTTTTTGTAATTATTTTTTGATCATAAGTATTTATAATTTTTCAATAATGTCTTACAAAATAAGAATGTAAAAATAATCTTAAATATATTAGTTTGTAAGACCGTAATTAAATAGACAAACTGAAGTATATTCGTCACAAAACACGTGTGCGGATCTTTTTTTAAATAATTTTATTTAACCTAAAATTAAAATTCTGAAACATAGCTTACCCAAATAATTTATTTTACTGCATGATTATATGATTTGAAATGTGTATAATACAAAATTTTGTTTGAAAATTTAACAAATCCGCCAACGACCTACGGTAAAACCTGATTATACTAAAAATAAATATATTTTCTCAAAATTTAAAACAGATAAAACAACAATCTTTCTAAATCAATTTATATTTTTTGTGCCAACGAGTCAATGCGTCTAAAATTTCAGTTAAAAATGACATATTTCCGGTTTTGTCTGGTTATTCCCTCTTAACAACAGAGTTCCGTTTGATATTTTGAACAAAGTTGACCCATTAGTATCAAAATCCTTTGGATTTTTCTGCTTTAAAATCCTCTCGTAAATAATATATCCAACTTCTTTGTAAGTTCTCGGATAATTATATTAAGTAATATATATATTAAGTAATATATATATATATATATATATTAAGTAATATTTGTAAGTTCTCGGATAATTATATCCAACTTCTTTGTAAGTTCTCGGATAAGTTATATTAAAAACACGTGTAGTTATATGCGGAACAGCAAGATTTAATTTATAATTCACGAGCAACATAGTTCTATTTAAAAATACTTTCAATTTATTCTTCGACATGATGGTGATCCAAATTCCTCAAATTGTGTAATTTACAATGCAATGTATAAAGAAAAAAATAATCCTTTGTACTTGCCGTAAATAAATGTTTGGGGCAACATGGTTTAATTTGCATTGTCCTTCGAGCACATTCTCCTGGGATAACAAGGTTACATCTGCCAATTACACGAAACTGGAAAAATAATTATATTTATAGAAAAGTGTAAATGCAGAATTTTCGTAGGGTTTAATAACATTACATATCATCAATATCAAAGTAACCCATCCAGTAGAAAAGTGTTGTAAATGAAAAAAAATTACAGGAGAGCGAAAACAATGCATGAATGAGGAACAAATGTGATGATAATAACAATACTTTTCAGAGATAAATCGTAAAATATAAAATCTTAACTTACGACACTTTTATACGGGATGTTCGATATGCCATAAATGTTAAAAATTGCATCTAGCAAAAAAAAACTAATCAATATAATCAATGTTGTTCTGCTTTTTTGGCTAAATTGACATTTTTTACATAGAATGTGCTTAAGTAAATGTAATGAAAATTCAATTACGAGACGTTCTACATAATTTTTTTTAAACTTTGATCCTCAATATCTCAGCTTCATTTAAATGGCAGATGGAACCTTGTTGTTCCAAAGACACGACCTCTCAAAAATAAAACTGTCTAAATTTTCACAACAGAGTAAGAATTCTCCAGTATTTATTACCCCAAGTGAAATCTAATTAATCTTATCTCTGTATCTGAGTAGCATAATGGTTCCGTGTTCCGTGTTAACTATCAAACACCAGAATAACAGAACTACCCCTGGGAATAAAAACAACTTGCGGCTTCCCACCCACCCTGTACCTTGCCTACCCCTGATGACCTGAAGACCTCTCCAATTAAAACAACCCCAATGCCCTAATCTAATAAGGGTATAGATGAGGTGATGTTATAATGCTGGTTTTGTCCAGTGGTAGAATTAGAAGTAATGTATTAATTTCTTTTGGTAGGGGGGTTGTTAATTAATGTTGTTCTTACATTTTTTCAGATCTTTTATTTTGGGTGGAAAACTGATGTAAAAGAAGAAAACTTTGAAATGCCTTCCGTATAGATGCGAATGGAATTCAATGTTCCAACTAACTTACTGCGTGACATCCACTAAAAGTTAGATAAAGTTGGTTAATTTTGCACCAGCCTTGTAATTTATTTAAATTTATTTGTTAATGAATTAAATTAGCTATAATTTTATAAGTTTAATGGGTTTAAGATCATCTGCGAAAAGCAACACTTTAACATTACTATCAAATCTGGTAACAAAAGTTTAAAAAAGCATTGGGCATAAATGCGATCCCTGAGGTACACCACTTGTGGTCAGGAATTTACAAAGAAAGGTTAGATTATTTATTGCTTGAGAAATTCTATTGATTAGGTAACTCTTAATCAATTCTAATAATTTACCCTTTACTACGAAGTTTTTAATATCAATTTTATGGTTTACTTTGTTAAAGGCTTTTACAAAGTCCATGTTTTATATTCAGTCGACCTTGGTTTTATTTTCAAGTTAACACGATATAAATCAGATATGGTTTAAGATTTTCACGGCCAAAAGTAAAATCGTTATTTATTTTTGGGGTATTATGCCGTTTTGTGCTACCTCCTTCTTTAACCAACGATTTGGACAGCGTTACAGTGTCCATCACCACATCTGTCCTGATAATGGACACTGTAACGCTGACCGAAACGTTGGCTAAAGAAAGAGGTAGCGCAACGCGGCATAACTCCCCAAAATAGGTAACGATAGTTATGACCATTTTTTCGTATAAATTTTAAATTTTTAACAGACGTAACGATAAATTGATAATTGTTTTTTTTTTATATTAATTGACGTGAGTTCTTTACATTAAAACAAAAAATTTACAGTTCAGTCAATCAAGAGTACCTAATGCCTCATTAAACTGTATTTCCGTTGATCGACGAAAAATTTATAAATTAAATAAAAAATCATTTAAAAACAGTTTGCGTTCAGTTAATATGATAATCGAAAATTGTTGATTTAATTATTTATAATCTCATGGCGGTCGGTATACCATTGTGCGACGACCTGAGCCTACAAATGTACACGAAATTTAATAGAATGAAATCAAAAAGTTTTTAACTTAATAACTTCTACTGAAAAGATATTTTCCTTCTTTAGCCATACGTGCAAGAAAACTCTGTGACATTGTTCCGTCAGCTGACAAAATATTGACAACAGCGTTCGGTCTGCATCCAGCCCCGAGGTGGCCGTCAACGAACGCGGCACCTGCGGATTCCCAAGCCTCCTGTCAACGTGACATTACAGTGGGGGGTGGAGGGGGGGGGGGGGGGGGGCATACCACCCCCCAGTGGGACCGGACACGTGCTCGATACAGTCAAAGTAACACGAGTGGGAGTCCGTTTCAAAAATAATTAATTAAAGCCTTAGTAATATGGAATAATTAATGATGTCAACTCATACTGTTAAGTATGTTGAGAAGTTATCACATCTTATAAAGATTTGATTATGTGTCTTATGTCTCGCCTTACTTCTATCGACATTGGATTTTAAATATCTCGGTAAGAAGGAAGTTACATCAAATTTGTCAAATTGTACAATTTGATGAATTCGAAGGTTCCTGCCTATCTGTCTGACAAACTGCCGTGGACCCGTGACTCGTGCACACGGTAAATGCCAGAAACTATTCTGTTACGCGGCTATTCATTATCAAAACTTACAATGAAAGAACGTGCAATGAAAGGAATACCTACTTGTTTGCTTTAATTTGAAATTTTGATTTATATGATTTATGATTTAATTTTAATTATTTATTATTATATTATGTGAACTATATTAGAGGTACTGCTAAAATCCGGTTGGATTCTGGGATAAATCCTGAATGAATAACTAAGAAATGATATTAAATACACCAGAAGTATAAATTTGTAAAAATCTATTGAGAAATAAACCTTTTTATCGTAATTACTATTTATTTGGATATTGAACTTAGTGACGGTCATAATTCATAATAATAGGTCCCATGTTAATTCATATTACACTGACGTTGCGAAAATGCAACTGTCGGTTTGTCGGGTTATATTGTATTAATGGTATTTGTGTTTAATTCGCAGAACTCCATTTATTTTTTTTAATTTAATTAAAATTAAATTTGATAATGTTTATTACCAAGCTCTGCAAGTATTTTAGTAAGTATTTATTGTTACAGCTGTTTCGGTTTACAAGACCATTTTCAAACTGTGGTTGAATCACATTGAGACGACGTTTTATATTATGAATCTAAATGTCAATTTTGAAGTGTTTAAATTGATTTATTACCGGTTAAATCAATTTTCTGAGAAATTGAGTAGAGATAGTAGACACTCCATTGTATGAGAGATCTTTTTTTCCCCACCAAGTGTTAAAAGGTTAAAGTCATTATTAAACAATTAAGTTTTAAGGTTTAACCACAGTTTGAGAATAGTCTTGTAAACCGAAACAGCTGTAACAAAAATACTAACAGTGCTTGGCAATAACATTATTTAATTGAATTTTAATAAAATTAAAAAAAAAAGGTTATATTGTGAGAATTTTGTAAGGAATCGCCCAAAAATAATTGATTTAAGCCTTCTTACATAATACGAAATACTGCATATTTTCGACTTCTTATGAGGTTTGGTTTGATACTACAATGGGATGGTCATAAATCATAATTAATTGATCCCGTGTTAACCCAACCTGTATTACACTGATTATGCAAAAATGCAACGGTCAGCTTGCCAGATCACATTCTGAGAATTTGGTAAGAATCGTTGTTATTCTTCGACTAAGTACTCATTAAAAAGGTCTTACTCTACCATTAGCAAAACAGGCACAAATCGTTTAGTTCCGAGTTTGATGTCTTCAAAGTTGAATTGATTGAACACTCAAAGCGTAAGTGTTTCTAAGAAATACGTTGGCTATATCCGGCTGCAATATAGTTCCCCGTGTTCCGATCAGAGGTCCCGGCGACACCCGTGGCGAATCGCGGTGATTGATAGGGATTAGTCAGCCACGCCAGCAGTAACATACAGTTAGTAGCCAAGTGGGTGTCGATCTCCCTCCCCCCCTAACACTGCGTGGGATTCCGCACAAACACGTGTTTTACACCCAAACTATGTTCTTCACACCTTTGTTCTACACTTCACCCTCGTATAATGTATTGTATTGGGTCCTACCTTAGAGAAACAATGTTCTAACTTAGGTACGTGCAATGTATAGTAGTATCATAATAACCGGCTGTTAAAATCCCACATATACGTCACTGCATAGTAGTCACGGAAAGAGGTCGTACATGACGTCATATTTTATAGTTCTTCTTCCGAACGAGAACCGTTTATTGGATAACCAACATTTCTGACGTAGGTCACCGCAAGTGGTTCGCTCAGTTTGATGACCTTGCAGGGGTGCGCGGGTTCATGGGGTAAGGTTTGTCTAGGTCTTGGTGGCGGATACGTTTGCCCACCAACTGCGTGGCTCTCCGGATCGGGAGAGATTGGTTGAGGGAGACCTTTGGTCCTCTTCAGCAAGGCTCTATCGGAAAATAACCTTGCGCTGCGGTGAGAGAGATAGATTTATTGGTCTGTCACTTCTGGTCACACTGACCCGCAAATTTCTACAACCCTTCCCTTTTTTCTTCTCATTTCCAGAACTTCCTCTCCTTCCTTTCCTAAAAATACCCTTCCCAAAATGACATAGGCCCTGAGGGTGGAGGTAAAGTTTACAAAAAGTGTATTTTGTCTTTTTCGTTTTCATACAAGACGTGTGAGACGAAATATGGCGATTGTCGATGATGTATTTTCGACCTTTCTCTGGGACTACTATAAATATCTGTTATGCTATTTGATATCTTGAGAGATTTCCTCAGATACATGTATATTTTTGTGTTTATGAAAGCATCGCACTCCAAAATTCCAGAATCCAGTGTGACTATGGCACTCCCGATTAGATTTTATTGTGTTACCTAAGGGAGTGAGGAGGAGACGGAGATGGCAAAGGGGGAGGTCAGGAAGTACCTGGCTCTTCAGATCTGATTACCAACTAGTAGCACAAATTTACTTAGAATCAATTTTGTGATATAACATTATTTGATTTGAGCTTTCGTCGAGTAAATCGAGCCTAAAGATGAAACCCCCCCCTCCCTCCAACAAACCACACCCTCCTTCATTCCCCTCCCGAATTCCCCCCCCCCTCTACGTCCTTCCCTCTCTGCCACTAAACTATATTAAACATACTAAATTTTCAAACAACTCGCCAGTCCCGTATTGTAATTTTTTTTACAAATTTCATAATACCAGAGCTTATACCATTATATGTATATAGAAACCTTCACGGGCGTGCGCACAACAAATCACCAAAGTTTTATCGCAATCGGATGAACGGTTTAGGAACGTATAAGGGACAAACGAAGAAACATTGATTTTAATATATTAAGATGCAGTCGTCTGTAAAAGATGTGCGATCTTTTGTAAGATAAATTTTAATTCATGATATTTACCACACCCTCACCTCAAAACAGAATCATCTGAATCTGAAATACGAAATCAAATGTTGCCACCTCTCCCGATAGCAATCCCCACTTCCCCATTAAATACACAGTGGTAAATACCTATTCTCCATTATTTCCCAGTCCGGAGTCCGGAGTCCGAAGGAATGATTCATTGCGACCTTCGATCCTGTTCATTCTACAGGAGAGTGAATTCACGGGAGAATATTTTCTCATTTATTGATTAGGGACTATTTTCGGGGGGGAACGGGGACGGACGGAAAAGATGATGCAGGGAGAAACAATATATTTCTTTGAATATGGCATTGCAACGCATGCCGGGAGCCAACTAGTCTGTTATGTAAATTATTAATAATAATATTTTTTCTTCGAATTTATTCATTAAATATTCATTATTTTAAGTCTCCTATAAATTTCTTATTTTCAAAGATGTCGTAAAAACAAATATCATTTTAGAAACTAGATAAAAACACCTTTTAGTTTTTTTAATATTTAAATTGAACTATAATATTTATAAATTGCAATGTTTTATTTTCACACATGAAAAATTTTTGTAAAAAGCTTACCGTTAACATTCTTAATCAAAACGACGAAATATTTCAGAAAATTCACAATTCAAAAACACTGCCCTTTTGTGTAAGGAATTTCTTACCAAAACTTCAATGGTTAATTTTTTTTATTTGTAAGTGACTACTAAATGTGGCCAGCTCATATACGGGGGCTCCCTCAAAACCAGAGTTAAGTTAGCCTCTCAGAAACTGGGCTTACTGTACAGGGTCCGCAGATACTTTAATAGTACACAACTGCTAAACCTGTACAAATCACAAATGCGCCCCACGGTTGAATTTGGCAGCCACCTCTGGTCTTGAGCTTTAAAATACCTAAAAAAGAACCTTGACTCTGTGCAGAAACGGGCGGTCCATTCGAAATATGCTCCCATCTTAACAGACGGATTGCAATATTTAGAGCACAGGCGTCAGGTGGGAATGCTGTCCTTGTTCTACTGGTATTACAATGGAAGATGCTCCGAGGAACTAGCGTCATTAATCCCATCTGGTCGGGAAACACGCCAAATACGCGCGTAACATTTGTACACAGTTGACATTAGTCACACGACTCGTTCTTGAGTTCAACAGCTCGGTTGTGGAACGATTTGCCAGCCTCTGTGTTTCCTCCCCCCTACAACATGGGTCTCTTTAAAACCCATGTTCACTCCTTCTTTTCTTCAAAAAGACCCTCCACACAGCAACTTCAAAGATGACATAGGCCCTGAGGGAAATTATTTTCATCAGGGCCTCCTGTGTGGAGTTAATGTTAAAAACAAAAAAAAAACTTGACTTTCCTCAGAAATAAAAATCCTGTTTTATTCGAATATTCCATCAATAATACAGCTTTAGAAAGAGTCACGGAAATGAGGGATCTTGGAATCATTTTGGATGAAAAACTAAGTTTCGCCAATCATATCCACCAAATTATGAACAAAGGTATGAAAACACTAGGCTTCGTTTTAAGAACAACTAAAAACTTCAATTCCATAGAAGCCATTAAACTATTATATGTATCTCTAGTTAGAAGCCAAATTGAATATAACTCGGTAGTTTGGTCTCCATCTTACAAAATTCACGTTAATAATATTGAGCGAATACAAAAAAAATTTCTGCGTTTTATAAATTTTAAATTAAATATCCTACTAGAAGACTTAAAATATAATCTATTACTAAATATTCTTAAAATACACACACTAGAAGACAGACGTAAAATAAACGAAATGACATTTTTATTCAAAATACTTAACTATAAATTCGACTGTTGCGAACTCCTACAACTCATAAACTTACGAATACCGACAGTAACCACATGACAAAACACACTATTCTACTGCAGCATTCATAAGCGGAACTACATTGCCTACTCTCCGATACAAAGATTTCACACTATAGGAAATCAGTACTTAAGTGATGTTGACATATTCAACATCAGCTTGGCGAATTTTATGGATCTTGTAAAAAACTTTTTCCAAAACTATTCCTAAACATATATGTATTTTTGTAAACTTATCAAATCGCTGTATTTTTGTGACTTGTGTGCATTTTTATCTTATTTTGTTCTTATCATTTCTCTATCTGTTTAAAAATCATCTGTTATAAACAAATTGTATTACTGTAAAAGCGCTCTGGGAGTTGAATAAATAAATAAATAAAATAATAAATATACCTAATAATGACGACTTACTGTCAACGCGCGGCGACCTTCATACTGAATTGCGATATCTGAGTTACATGTTTTGCAAATTGCAATAAACTCATTTTTTTCCCAATGCAGTATTTAAAATCACCTCCCCTCGCACCTCACGCATGCACTCTCGCACAGGCTCTTTGAGTTGTGTGTATGATACGACCAACGACTCATACCTTCAGACCGCGGCAACATTTTCTTGTTGCGTCACCCCGTGGTGCCGTAATTTTTTGGAAAAACTAGTATTCATGAATTTCGGGACAGTAAGTTGTAATTACTGGACGCGGGACCACACACAAAATTCCGGACTTTCCGGGAATTCCCGGCCATCCGGCAACCCTATCTTGAAGTGATTTTTCACAAAAATGGCTCTATACAACCATCAAAATATTCTTTTTATTATTATTTCCACACAGTGAAAAACAAATCGTGTTCCGTAAATATTTTATGTGGATACTTTTACATTTACGATCTTCCCAATGATAATTTTATAACTTTATCGTGTTATTACTCAATATAAATAAATAAAAATACAATAATCCAGTGACTAAATCGTGTTTGAAGATAAGATTCCAACTCACCAAATAAATCATTTTATCAATAATGAACTGAATCTAAGCGGAAAAAAAGAATCCATGAATCGGCCCCCTTGTGTAAAGAGGCTCTTGCCAATAAATCGGGTCATTAAGGAAAGAAAATCGAAAAAAAAATGATCGGTGGAACGCCTCCCCTCCGAGGGTCGACACATAAAAATGACATAAAAAGGAAATTGAATCCTGAAACCTTCTCAGGAAGGCCATTTGGACTGATCGAATACCACTGATGGAGATACTAATGGACTTTACCCACTGTTCTCTCTTGTCTCTTGGTTACTGTAGTAGTGCCGAATGAATGTAATATTATCATGATTCATTTTTGGGTTATTATGCCGTTTTGACGCAGCTATATCCATTTACTTCTAACATATTTTATGTTCCTGCGTTCCTCCACTTAATCTGCTACCAAAATACCTATCCCTATCAGATAGTTTGTGGTCAATACCTACTAGTGTGACATTTGCGGTTCACGCGAAAAACAATGTGAGAGAGCGGGATTGTTCGCTGTTCGATGGTTGCCTGTTTGAATAATTAAATAGGTTTTTAGGAACAGAGTTGGGTAGGTAGATACCAGGGGCGTGCACTCCATATAGGCACATAAGCACTGCCTACCCTGCCGTATTTGTAAAACATAAGAATCTAAATAATATTATAATTTATTAAATTATGACTAAAAATAAATACACACTTTCAAAAATAAGCGCGAAAAAACTGAGCAACCGAAACTACGTGAGCGTCACATCAAACGGCATACTACAAACGCCGCATAAAATGTAACTAGAAACTAAACGCGCGCCCTCCGACTGCTTAGCAGGAATTATTTCTGAAACTTCATACAATATATAATTCAATGTTTACGAAATGCACAAAGCATAGAGTAGAACTGTTTGAATTTGCTGAACTGAACTTTTGAATTTGCCTCTATGAGGTTTTTTTGTTAGTATTAAGCAGTGCTTTCTAGAACAAAATTAGCAAATGGCAATCAGTGATGACAAAAACATCTGTTGTTATGTATTTCTACCAAATAATTGTCTTTCATAAATGCTAATTGTCGGTTCAAAAAGGTTTGTCGTACTTTAATTCTGAAATTATCTGATAAAATATGGAAATTTTAACCTGTGAAACTTGTTGTATTTTCCTACTGCCTACCCTGATCAAAAACTCTGTGCACGCCCCTGGTAGATACTATAGGTAAAGTATCTATTTATTGATTGTGGATTTTACAAGGGTGGATTGATATTTATAACACTTTTGGCATTGAAAATCTCATGTTATTATCGTGGTTGATTTTTGGGTTAGGCCGTGTTACCCTTCCTCCTTCTTCATCCAACGTTTCGACCTGTTCAGTGTAGATTGCTTTGGTTTTCTAAGTTAACTTCAATTTCAGTAATTAAGCTAATTTAATTTTTTACGTGAACACCAGACAAGCATCCAGGCAGGGAGGGAAAGGAGATTGGGAAGCTAAAGATGAGTATGTACCAGGCTATCCAAATTTGGTAACCAAAGATATGCAAAATCATTCCTTTTGCTCATTTCTATGGCCAAAATAATTTTCAGAGCCATCTGTGTTGTATTGTTGCCGTGGATACTTGCATTCTAACATAAAGTTTTTTAGGCTTCCATTTATTTTACCAGGCTCTAAACTCTAACATAACTTTGAACCTTTCGGAATTGCAATTTTGTTTGTATCTGACTGTGGATCGTTTTTACGAGGCGCAGTTATAGTTCGTCACTTTTGTTGGATTGGGTTCTAATTTCGCTTCACCATGTTCTGAGGTGTCAAAGAAATAACACATATATGTACAGATTTTGAGGTTCAATCTTGTGTAAAGTATTTTATTTTAACGTATTTTAAAGGAAAATATTTCATTAGCACGAGACCCTATCTTGGAATGGCATTAGATAATTGTTGTTAGAACCTTATGTAATGAATTTTTATGCCCTAGCTGGTTGCATGTGGTTCTCTCTGCATGTTTATGTATGTTCTAAAATCGTAAGTATACGTCCTCACTGAACCTCAAAATTGGAAATCGGTAATAGATAATAAGAAAGCGCCTTTTGCGTACTTGCAAACTTTGTCACCTCGTATCTCATTACAACGTCAAGTGAAGTTAAAACCCTGCTCAACCAAAGTGACTTATTAGTCTAAGATCCGAACTAGAAACGACCTTCACCCTTCACCCATCTGTTTAACGGATGAAAAGTATTTTATATCATATGTAATATATTAGAAAATATATCTTGAGTTGGTTGTCTAAAAAATTCCTGGCAAGCTATGATTAATTTAAAAAATATGCAATTTATTCGTACAACAGCGAAGGATAGTAAGTATGATATGTTCATTACGTTGATGCGATAGTAAGTATGTGTTGACATTTGACATACTCAATTCATTTTCAATCCACCCTTGTAAAATTCACAATCAATAAATACCTACCCTACCTACAGTACCTACCTGCCCAACTCTGTTACAAAAATCTTCATTCATTATTCAAACTGGCAACAATCGAACAGCGAACAATCCCGCTCTTTTCTTATTGTTTTCCCGCGTGAACCGCAAATGTCACCATTATTATACAGAACGCTTTCCCTTTAACGAACCGCTCTGCATTCTTTAGTTCATATTTCATACCCTCTAAAACCAACTACATAGTCCCTAACCCCTCGAACCTAACAGAAACACCAGGAAACGGGGGCATAGTCAACAATTTCCATAATTTATGAGTGGAAACTATTATTGGCCGCATTATTAATAGTGGTAATTGTATGCCGCCATTTTTGAGTGGGCGCAACAAAAGAAGGCCAATTTTACACTTGCAACACTGAATCGAATAATAAAAATCATACATCATAAAGCGTGCGAGGGTGATCCTTTGAATTGGTAGTAGTAGTTGCCTATCATTATTAATTTAGGGTTGCCAGTCATAAAAAAGTATTGCACTTGTTCTTGTTACCGATGTTTATTTGGTTCTTGCTGCGGAAATAATGTTTATTGCCTTTGGTGAGAATAATTGTAGCAAACCCTACAGTGATAAATTTTTTCACATTGATTTTAAATGCAAAGTATTTATAAGTTTTTTTTTTTGGAATCGCGAGGTTTAAAAATAACGAAATTGAGCTTCATTTGTGAGGCAGGTATGGATACAGCCACCCAGGGAACCATCGGATTGCCAACACCCCTGCCATAGGTCACCCCAAGTGGTTCGCTAAGTTTAGTGACTTAGCAGAAGTGCCCGGATTCATGGGGTGAGGTTTGTCCGGACCTTGTCGGTGAATGGGTCTGCCCATCAACTGGGATCGGATCGGGAAAGACTGGTTGCGGGAGATCTTTTGACCTCTCCACCAAGACTCTTGGGAGGGATAGATTTATACGTCCACTCGTCATACCTTTTGCCTTTCCAGAATTTTCTCTCTTTTCTTTCCTAAATGACCTTCCTCACAACATCCCCAAAGATGACATAGGCCCTGTGGGGAACTATTTTCCTCGGGTTCTCCTGTATGGAGCGAATGCAAAAAAACTTTTTTTTTTCAATGGATTTATTATCTTTGTTGAACAAATAAATCATGACCTAGGTACATACTTGTACGCACCAAATAAGGAATTCTAGAACTTTTGTATTTTTAGTTGCCAATTTTGGTAAAAGGTGATGTTGGTAATTGAAAATTTATTATTTCTAATAGTGAGATTGGTAGAGACGGCAGTCCCGGTAAGCTCAAAGGATCTGGTTTCTAGTCCTGTAGTTGCGACTTTTACCTTGTTATTTTCTATTTCATATTTTCGTTAGGTTTCTTCAGCGATTAAGTATTACAGTATAGTAAGAGGTTTATGTGCGTCAATAAATTAATCCTAACAAATTGAATAGAATTACATCGATTTTTCTAACTTCTTTCCAATTGTATCAACCCTATTTACAAATAAATTGCTGGCTCTGACTATCAATTACATTTTTCGATTACGCCAGAAAACCTACTGCCTACGCTAAATATTGATCAGACATCGATACAAGGAGTTAATTGGTACCATATCTACCATTGGCGTCCACTCCATAAAAGGCTGTTAAGATGTGTTTGTGCTAGTCAAGAAAAATATAACTAAGTATAGTATTCGTCAAACTTTAAGACCGCCCTGACGTTGATAAAAATTTGACGCAATAGGCGAGTTTTAGGTCAACACTGTCCACGCCTTTCTCTGTCGCACTTATATTTTTACGCATATTTCTCTTTCGCTAACATTCATTGTGAAGCGGTAACTGCGCGAGAATGGATTGTACCATGTTCAGACCGCTCTTAATGTTTGGCATGTAGGTACTATATCGACCACCACAACATGGGCATGTGCCTAACATGGTGGAGTAATAAACAAAGAAAAAATATATAAAAGAATTAAGAAAGTAGTGGTTTGCTACGTTTTGTGATTTAGCAGGAGTGCCCGGGTTCATGGGGTGAGGTTTGTCTAGGTCTTGGAGGCGCATGACCAGGACACACTGAACCCCAGATTCCTACCCACATTTTAAACCCTTTTCCTTCCCAGAACTCTCCTCTTCTCCCTTTCCTTAAAAAACCCTCCAGACAGCATCTGGAACAAACATATTTGATGTAAGTTACCCCAAGTTGTTCGCTACTTTTGGAAAATATCGGGGATGCGCAGGTTTTATGTGGTGAGGTTTATCCAGGTCTTGGAGGGTCGGATCGGGAGAAACACTTTCACCTCTCCAACCTTACATCGCGGTGGGAGAGATGGAAAGTACCCGTCAAACCCGAGACCCGAATACTCGCGCCCGATCTTTGATCTATCTTTGATGATCTTTGATCGGGTACTTTCGTTTGTCTCAAGTAGTAAGTGAATGATGGCCTATTTTAGATTTCAGGTATCTGTCATTTCTATTTGTCTGTCGCAAGAGCAAGATTCGAGATGCCCTGTTTACAAAAAGGATATATCTATAATATATCTATAGTATCTACACCGACACCATTTACGTGACGCGGGTGCTGATGTTCGAATCTTTTTTTGAAAAACTAACCCGATCGCTTATTAATGATTCGTGATCGAGTTCCGCGACTTTTTATCCCGCGACAAAATATCCTCCGACGAAATATCTACTAAAACCTAACCTAACCTAATAAAAAATTAACAGACATCCTGTAAAGACAATAAATTATTGTGATCTGTATTATTTTATCCCACTTTACTACCTTTGAACAATAATTTATTGTCATTATTAATCTTAGGATGACTGTATTATTTTGTCACATTTTTTTTAGGTTAGGTTAAGTTTTAGCAGATATTTTTGGGGGATATTTTGTCCGTAGGGTATTTTGTCGGAGAATATTTGTCGGGGATATTTTGTCGCGGGATGAAAACGCTCATTACCTAGTGAGCGGATTAAAATGATCGGGTAGTTCACGATCGACCCAAGACTGGATCACACCACCTTTTAATTTAATACACTTTTAGGAAGTTTAAACAAACTAGAAGTTATACAGAACAGAGCTATGAGATGAGATGTATACTGGGAAAAGGCAAATACGCAAGGATTAATCAAATGATAGAGGAGCTAAATTGGATTCCAATAAAAAAAATACTACTATTTAATGTGTTAATTTTTGTGCATAAAATTATGAAAAACCAAATGCCAACATACTTTAAGGATGAAATTGTTTTTAATAGAGACGTACATAATTATGAAACAAGAAATATAAACAGAGTTCGATTGCCACAATTGAAGAAATCAAAATCACAGAACTGCCTAATGTATAGAGGACTAAAGATGTATGATGAAATGCCTGAAAGTATGAAGAATGAAGAAAGAATGAATGTATTTAAAAATAAATGTTATGCTTACTGTAAAAATATTTAAATTTATCAAATGAAATGTTACATTGTGCTTATTAGTTTATATTCATGTAGTATAAACTAACTCAATAAATAATAAATAAAAAAACTTAATCTGACAAGTGTTACAAATTAGCAACATTCCAAATAAAGAAAACATTGCATCATTTCATCACCTCCAACACGAACAAAGGAAGGCTTTCGTAGAGGGTGCAAACTGCAGGGTGGAATGCGCACTGGACACAGCGGCCTAGCACCCCTATCCTGGCACTTTCCGCTCTGCTACATTATTCGATACTGTTTATTATATTGCAAGGATATTTATTGGCCGACCACCTGTCACCGCGAGGACAATGATCGCAGTGTTCGGAGGCGTTGATTATTCCTTAATATGTGACCATTATTGTGTTAGAACATGCTGTAAATTGTGACCAGTGATTCGGTAACTATTTTGGGGTGATTTTCGACGAATTTATTATTGCTTTTCATAGAAATTTTGGTATAATTGTGACCACCTGTGTATTAAACTAGATTATCCAGAAAAATATAGGTAGGTACATTATTCTGTGGTAGAAATACGGCGTCTTGTAATTGTGATGTCTTCTGAACTTTGCGGTTCATAATTGCCCCAACCATATATTATATTATGCAATAATCTGTTTTTTTTTTAAATGTATAAGTTCGATAGGTTATAAGTTTCTAGTTGCTGGCAACCTTTTTGACGGCTTTTCTTCAGATTGCAATCCGTAATCCTACCCATAGCACAAAGTGCAATTTGAAATTTCACGTGTTGAACTGACAACAATTTCCTGAGATAAGTTAAGACAAACTTATGTAAGTTTCAACTTATATTGAGACTTACAAAAGAGATGTCATAATATATCAACAGTAGCAGGTAGGTAGGTACCTACGGTCTATATCTCTGTTTAATGTGGCTACCTACTCGCAACTGTTTCGATGATTTCATGTACCATACCTACCTGTTTTATTAATTTAAAATAAACATTTCTGCAAGTATTTGTCATTTTTTTTATACCATAATATGAAACCCTTTAAGAAAATGTGTGCAAATTAAGAGGAGTCTGTTTATTTGGAAATTAATTACCAATTTTGTAGCAGTAAAAATGTTATAATCAGTTTCTTGCTGCTTTATAGTTTCCTGATAATGTCCAATTTAAAAAAAAAAAAAAAATAATACCATTCTTGTTTGACAAGTCCATATTTTAAAGAACAAGTCAAAAGTGTACTGGCACATTGCTAGTCAATCCAAGGGAGCCTCAGTATAAATGTATGACCACCAAATCCGTGTTTTTTTACAATTTCCCTATTTTTCCAAAAAATAAATTTACTTACTTATTCGAAGGAGAATTGGACAATGTTCTGTCCCTTCTTACCTTTTTAAAATTCACGTCCTTGGTTCCCCAGATTGATCATTATTTTGTCTAAAAGTGGTAATTTTAGATCACATGTTTTGTGGTTGTTCCTTTTTTAATAAATCTCTTTTATCAAGCCTAAAATTGCCTCCCCCCATTCAACAACTAACTCGTCTGAATTTAAATCAATCCTGACAATGGTTTTATCGTATCGGTATCCGGAGCGCAGAAGACCGAAGAGTAATTTCGCAATATTAAAAATGTTGTTCGATATTTATTTATATTCACTCTTTACATTTACCCTGTGAACTTCTGCGCTACTGATACTGAGGATGCTAAGAAACACCCGATTCATGAAAAAAATTACATGATTACCTTTTCACTCTCTTGTGCTCCTGGTATCCGACCGACTCAGCCATTTTTTTAATTTGAATACAGTACAAGAATTTCAACTACCCGGAGCCAGTGATAATTTGGCATCCCCAATTATGGCATGATGCTAAAGGAAGTGAGGAGAATTGAGGTCTTTCATCAGGGCAATTAATTATCTTCCACTTTTTTACATGTCATCTTTTGGGATGCTGTGTGGTGGGTCTTTTTAGGAAAGGAAAAAGAGGAAGTTCTGGGAAAGAAAAATATTTGAGGAATGAACTCAAATATTTTTCAATCTGGGGGTCAGTGTGTCCAGGAGTGACGGACGTATGAATCTGTTCCTTCCGCTGCGGTGCAGGGATATGGGTCGAGAGAGTCGAGTTGCAGAGGACAAAGAGTCTGTCTCAACCAATATTAATCTCTCCCGGTCTGGCCTGCGATGCTGTTGGTGAGCAGACACATTCTCTGCCAACATCCCGACAAATCTCACCCCAAGTCACCAAACGCAGCGAACATCTACCAGAAACTAGCTGCGAATATAATATTTTATGCAACTTGCACCAATTTTCAAAACCGCTACTTTTCGAGCCAGTTATTTCAGTTTCACCAATGTGTTTTAATATTTATTGCCTCAGGGTTGTAAATAGTGAACCCGCAACCTCTGTGTCCAAATATAAAAAAGTTCATCTCTCTGCCACACATTTTTTGTGATTAATAGGAAAGATTATTTGCATGAAAACAACATTATATAATATATGGAAATATGATTTTTTAATATTTCACATTAATTCATGTACAATAATAATTATGAACATAATATAATACCAATTTAATAATAAATATCAAATTATCAACACAATCCATTTAAGTTCTCCACAAATCTATTATTAATGCAATTTTTTTTATATTAACGTAGCCAGTAAAGAAATTATTAACTATATTCAATGTTAGAAAAATCTACTTGTTTTGAGTGATCGCAGTTATTATAAATTGAATATAAAAAGACTTATATGCAAATGCAAATTAGTCACATTATTAAATCCATAAACATTTTATCAGTAAAATAAATTTGAAAATATGGAATATTATACGATATTTCGGTGACCGACAGTTGATCCTTCGACAGTTGGCTCTACGAAATTGTTGCATTTTTCGCACATTATTTATCAATTTAAAACCTAAAATCGACTTCAAAAATACCTCTAATAATAAGTTTGTATGAATATCAAACGAATTTATTTACATTGTCGATTTTTTTGTACTCTATGCTGATATATACAGTATACAGACAAGTAGTTTTATCCTTGATGTATTTAAAGAAAATATGTTTTATACTTTTGATATTCGGCGGTACATCCTCTCTGCACACGCCATCGGGGACACTTAGTTATATTTTGTGTAAGTAGGTATACCGTATTTTGTCTAAACCGACTGTATATTGGATATAAGTACGCGGGAGGTCAACTATTGGAGGACGAACTGTCATGGAATCAGTTTTAACTGTCAATTAACCAAAAATATGGCGTGTTGTCTTATGTTTTTTAGTTGTGCAATTTTTATGATGTCAGAGCTTACTGTTCGACATTTTATACAATTAGATATTTGATTTATAGTTAGAGTTTGTGGAATGACCAACATAATTTTTGCTTAAATTTGTTTTTATAATCTTTGCAATGAGAACAATAAATAGACAATGAATCAAATAATACATAAAACACCTATGTTTTTTTATTTTAATCAATTAAATATATTTCTTTATACTTTATTTCTAATAGGACAGATCTCATATGTGCAAAGATCTCACATTTTTATAATATATTACAGGTTTGTTTTAGCATAAATAACATCTTAGAACTAAACAATGAATAAATCGAAGAAAATTATACGACAGGCTTTTTCACATTTTTTGAGCAATTCATCAAATGTAAATGTTAATTTTCAAATTCTGTGAATTCTATTCAAGTTCTGTTATTGTTTCAGTTTTGTGAAGCAACTGTGAAGAGTGGAAGATTAACATAATTTAGAATTGAAACGGCGTGAAATGAAGCCAGGTTTGAATACCAGAACTTCCCCTTCCCACTACCTTCAGCCTCACAACATACCCCAATTGAGGATGCCATACTCACTTGTTCCAGATGGAAACATGGCACTCTGATATAATAACAGAACTTGAAAATTGACTGTGAAATTTGATGAATTGTTCAAATTCTGTGAAACAACCCATAGAAGTATGAAGTTTAAAAAATCTGCAAACAAGGGGGGGGGGTGATTAAAAAAAACTGGCCTATTCTGATATGATAACAGAACCTAAATAGGACTTTCACAGAACTTGAAAATTGACTTTCAAAATAGATAAATTGTACAAATCCTGTGAAACAACCCATCCATAGTTTAAATGAAACTTGAAGTTTAAAAAAAATCTGCAAACAAGGAGGGTTGATACTGATTTGTTTTGAAAAATATGTTTTTAAATGAAATGTTTTATTTTTTTAAATGCCAGTTTTTTATGAAAACAAAGAGTTATAACACAATAATACTACCATTTATTAACAATTTTTTACACAAAATTAATTAAATGGTTCAAATTCAAACCATTAAAGGTACTTTTTTACATGGTATCGTAACAACATAACCTAAGTTATTCACACTGATGATAAAAATTAGTACCTATGTAAAACAAAATCGCTTTCGAAAATGTGAAGAAAAAAAAATTGCACCATAAAAATTGATAATAAAAATCAAAGTCCAAAAAAGCGCCAAAGCGTGAGAAAACATTCGAATTTCGAATCACTTTTTTAAAAATCTTCCCAAAAAAAAAGTTTTTTTAACACACACAAAAGAGTTCAGATAAACCATAAAAACAAATAGCAATAATTCTATTATTAAATAATCACAAATTAATAATGTTAATAAGCAATTTTGGTTGAAAATATTCAAAAACAATGTCAAATCGCACATTAAAATAAATATCATTATGGCAAATATCACTCGAGATGACCGCAGTGTTTTTGAAATTCGAAATTAAATTCCCTTTTAAGCAAAACGAAAAAGCATTAAAAAAAAAAGCTGCAACTCTTTTAAATATATATTATTTTTACAATCACAATACGAATATTTAAATAAAACTTTTTACACTTAATTTAGAGATAGTTTTTTGAGATGTTAACACTGATATATTCTTTCTGCGTTAATTTCTTATGCCACTTTGTTAGTTTTGATTAAATCAAATCATTCTGCCAGTAATATTATTTGGTTGTTGAAACACCAATATATTCGACTATATCAGGATGAAGGTGAATTCTCAATGACCTTTTCATAAATAATACAAACTGGACATTCCAAACTGTCAGGAAATGTCATTGTAACATTTGCGAATGAAGATGTGGGCAATATATTCGTTTTGGTAATCATATTTTTGACAGTTGGTGTTGGGGAGTCAAAAACTTGACACGATCGTTTACAGTCGTCTTGATAATTCAGATTTTGATATGTAATTCTGTTTACGATAAGCTGTGTACAGACTTGAAGGCTTTCTTTTATTTCAAAATCGTTGCATTCGCTTCTGTCTACAGACATTGTGAATACTTTGGGAGTCAAGTCAGGTTTGCTGATGTTGTATCTGCTTTTATATTAAAGAAGAATCATCAACTCTTTTATTGGGATTTACACAGAGTTTTTCGAAATTAGACCTTGATGGTGACCTTCCTCTTGTTTTTAAGGTCAGATGTGCAAAATCTTCTTTGCATAAATGTAGATCAGAAATTGGGTTATTGATATTTGATAAAGCAGATCCCAGTGCAATGAAGTCGAATCTTTAGCCTATTCCAATCATAATAGATCATTGGTAAATGTCTTTAGTGAATTGCACCTTTCGATCTCTATTGATTTTCGATGTTCCTTTAATACAGTTGCTTTTGGCACCAGGTAAAATACTGCATCAATTTATGTACGTTATATATGTTCAGTTTCATATTTGACGATAAATATCAATCTAAAGTTTTTTGTGAACACTTTGTTTCAAGTTATACCTTGTCGCCTGTCCTTTCCAGTGAGTTTCAGTGATCCAAGCAAGTTGTTCTTGCACTATAGTAGTTGCGGGGCCCTGTCGGGTCCTGTTCGGGCGAGGCCCCGCAGCCGCAGGGGCATCATCACTCGATGCAATCCCGCGGCTCGGCCTTCAGCTACCAGACCAGGCCCTCGTTGCCGTGCATGCCCGGGGGTCCATCTTGGAAGCCGCCCTGCTGCTGTTGGGGCAGGAAGTCAGGGGACGGGCCCCCTCGCCCACCCAGAGGGCCCCCGAGTAGGTGGTGATGATCAGGTTGCGGCCCCCCTTGGCCAAGGAAGCCCCCGTCTAGACCAGGCTCGAAAGGTCCCATGGGGCCCATGCCTCCACCGTGGCCGTCCATTCCTGGAACAAACAAAACTGTCCAGCAAGGGGTACAATTCGGGACTCAGATTTCATCGATTCTTTTGCTTTATTCAGTGGTTATATTACAATTACGATCAAACCTAAATCTTTATATGCCAAAACTCTCAGAACAGCAATTGCTTTGAATTGGGTAATAATTCGGTGATTGCGGAGCCAAAATCACTATGAAAGATGATCACCAATTTGAATAAGACAAGTGAAGTTGCTGCACATATCTTGACATATTGCATAAGAGTCAGAACTTATATTGCACTAGTGCATTTCGTTCCTATGTGAGAGAATGCACGATGCACACACAGACTTGCAGAAGGTTTCAAACACAACTTGCATAATGGTAATAATTATAAATTATTAGTGAGCGGTGCATAAAGGCGAATGCGTGCCTGATGTGCAGAACGCCAAGGAAAGGACACTTTAGTTGGAGCAACGTTGAATTAGCAATACGTTTATCATTTATTAACTTACTTCGAATTTCACAGAATTTGGTTAAAATTTTGCTATTCTCAGAGTTGGAGATTTATTTCAAAAATGTTTCATAGAAAACCACTGACATGCAAAAGAACTGATGATTTTGGAAGTTTCTAACATAAAAAATTAAGGTATTATAAAGATTTTAGTTTCATAGTAACAGCATGCAATTTATTACTTTCTATAAAGTCACTGACGAAGAGCAGGAGTGCAACGTCAATGACTTAACCTAACAATTAGCTTATTTTATGGTACTTTTGTTACTTAGTAAATCATTTTAATTATGTTAGTGCTAAAGGTGTAATGCGTCCAACTAAAGGTTGGGCGTAAAGCATGATCGATTTTGTATGGAAAGTTTCCCGTTGGAGTATTTTAAAGGCGGCTATAAAACACCCTACATAACGAGGGTAGTATAATTTAGAATGCCTTGTAATGAAAACTAACTTTAAAATGCCCCGTTAGCTGGCCAGTTCATCCATTAATTGGACATAATGGAATATGAAATTAGGTTTGAAAAAAATTGCAAAGTTTATAGATAGGTTACGTGAGGTTAAGTGAAGAAACTTTACGGTAGATTTTTGGATCAGAATGAGAAAGAGCCTTCAAGAATCGTCAAATTTAGAGACTTAAAGGGAAGCTAGTCCAAATCCATATAAATTACTGATAAAGGTAATATAAAAAAACGCAAAAGACATTAGACATTATCAGAATCCTCTGATCACTAGAGAAGAAAAGGATTGATTGTAATTAAATTATTGAGTTTAATAGTTAATTGGTTAGAGTTGGCCATATTTGTGGAAGACCATATCCAAAGCTGGATTCCAGAGGGATATGAAGCAGAAAAAGGTCAGCAAAATATGAACAAAATCATTTGCTATCATCGTGAAAAGCCACATAATCAAAAGATAGAACTTTTTTCAGAGCAGGTTAGAATAAAATTACAATATTGAAAGATTAATCATGAGTCATTTGATGACGACCAGAAGACTTCTGAAGAATAAGATATTGAGCAAAATCATTGAAAAATCTCTGTTGAAGTTATGTTGAAAACTTCATAGATGTCCAAAACTGGATACTAGAAGGATAATAATGAAGAAGAAAGAGATTTATAGGTAGTTCTTTAGAGAATAGATAAAGTCCTGGTAAATATGCGAAGCGGCGCCTCAATCAATACTTACAAATTATATTAAAAAAACCACCAAAATAGGTTGTTGAGTTAGTTTTAGAGTATAAATAAAGACCTGGTAAACACGCATAGGAGCCCCTCATTCAAAATACACAAATTATTAAAAAAAAACACTAAAATAGGTGTTTAGGCATTTTTCCTTTATTTAATTAAGCCAAACTAACACACAGAAGGCCCTGAGGAAAATAATTTCCTTCAGGGCCTATGTCATCTTTGGTGACCGGACAACTCAACAAAGTGTAATTTCATCACTCCACTAAAATTGGTTAAATATGGTATGTACTTTCAAAAAATCAACACTTCTAAGACTTTTGAAAGGGGTGTTGAAATGCCACTTTGTTGAGTTGTCGTGGAACCGCCATCTTTGAAGATGCTATGTTAATACAATACTGATACAATACACGCTGTATACAATACTTTTGTATTGAGCATGGCCACTGGCCAGCGATTCTAAAAGTTTACGAGTTTTTCTAAAATGATTTTTTCGTATTAAGGATGAGGCGCGCCTCAGCATATTTAGCAAGGATCTTTAGCTAAACATCAAAATAATCTTTAAAATTACCTTGCTGTCCGAAGGGCATCGGTCCAGGTCCGTGGTGCGGGAAAAAGGGCCCGTCGTGCGCGTGGAATGGGGGGCCCCCGTATCCGAACTCGAACTTGCCGTCCGCGGTGGCGAAGTACGGGAATCCGGCTGCGGCGGCAGCGGCTGCCGCCTCATCCAGTCCTCCCGGAGACAGGTTCATCGGGAAGCCGCGCATCTTGCGCGAGGACCCGAAGAAAGGCCCGCGCCCCATTGAGGTCAGCTGCTTGAGGCGGCGCTCTTTCGAACGCTTGTTTTGGAACCAGACCTGCGAAAGAAAAGAGAGATTGGGTCAGTAAAACCGCTGTGTATTAACATTCGCTTTTACATATTATGTCCGCTTTTACATTCGTCCACTTTTACACCTCCGCTTTTACATCTGTGCGCTTTTACACACCACCGCTTTTTTATACGTCCGCTTTTACTTACGATTACATATGTCCGCTACATACATACACTTTTATATATGTCCGCATTTACATACTAACACTTTTACATACGAACATGCATATAGTAAAAATTATATTATATTATGCCCACATAACTGAACTGTCTCAGTAAAAATCTTTTGTAATTATTTAATGATAAATTGAGATGTCCACCGATGCTGAATAACTATTTCCTTCCATTGGTACGTATTATGGACAATGAGGAATACATATGGTAGTTAGTCCCAGAATTTCTGCACTGAAATAGTTCCCAACTTCTAGTATCTACTTATTACGTGGCGGAATACGAATTTATCAATGCAAACAATTCTGAACTATCAAATGCATGATTTAGGATTTTATATAGAAGTATCAGCGATAATCAATTCTGTCCGACAATTTAAGCACATTAATTTGGGAGGCGATTTTAGGTATCAACGCCCCGGGAACCATTTATAGGATAACCCACCCCTCTGCCTTAGGTCACCCCAAGTGTTTCGCTACATTAGGTGACTTTGCTGGGGTGCCGTGGTTTATGGGGTGAGGTTTATCCGGGTCTTGGCATACGTCAGTTACTCCTGGACACACTGTCCCCCAGATTACTACCCATCCCTCATACCATTTTCCTTCCCAGAACTGCCACTCCTTCTTTTTCTAAAAATACCCTCCACCCAGCATCCCCAAAGATGATCTAGGTCCTGGAGCGAATTACCTTACTGAGGGCCTTCTGTGTGGAGCTGATGTAAAAAAATGTGGCAGTGTTGCTATCGTAGGGCGATTTTTCACCGACATTAAAAAAAACTATCGGAATATTGAGCAAAAAGGGACGAACTAGCGATATTGATAAACTAACATCGACAGCTTACGTTGTCGAATATATTTTGCTTAGTTGTCGATTTGGCTATATCTGGTCCTAAAGCACATTTTTAGCCCTACGGCAAATCCGGGACTGCGCCTCGACCATTCTCCTCAACAATTCCACGTGGAAGATGCTGCAGCACCATTATCATTACGTGGAAAACTCACAAAGAGCAAAAGTTCATCTCAGACTAATCAGCCAAAACGAAAAACGTCAAAATCATAGCAGAAACAGACATACGAAATTAAAAACTGACAACTCCGAGAGGCAGTTTTTTGCCAAGAGCAATCCTTCCGAAACAACGAAGATTAATTATTATTTTTATATTTGAAGAAAAATATTTGTAGACAAAAAAGCGAAGATCATAAAACCTACATAATGTATACATACAGGCTGAAACAAATGGACCAAATTAATCTGCAGATGGAAGAGAAGAAACAAAGTGGTCCAAACGAGATGAAATTGCAACATCTCTCAGGAATATACCTGCTATTTGATGAAACAAAGAACGAGCAAGATGAATAATTAACGGCGATGTTATGTCAGGGATCTCGCAAACAACTTGGAACTAACCAAGCTATCTACGACTAATGGTGTTTTATTTTGAACGATTCGTTCTATTTCAACGAATTTTCGTGAAACTCGTCTGAAAGCGAAGTAATGCAAATTTATGAGTTTTTAATTTGAAAATTTGATGGCTTAGAAACACAGTGAATTGTATTATATGTATATTCACTAGCAAACCCTGCGGGCGGTGGGCGACACGTCACAAACTTTACGTGCGTATCCTCCATATCCAGAATCCAGACTGGAGAGATTAATTGAAACTAGCTGTTAAAGCTGTTTTTACTACTAGACCATGCGGACGGCTTTTGGTTCGGCTTCGCTAATTACTGTTGGTGACCATTTTATAAATCCAATAGAAACTGGTTCCAAAAATAGCCCATTTCTCGGATCCACTGTCATCCAGTGTATCTAGTCACCGGGACAAAGTAACTGAGGCAGAGCAATATATATATATAGCAATATACAGTCGCTTAATACAACATGTATTACCGTCAATCTTTCCATATCCGGAGAGATACTACATATTTACAAATTCGTAGCAGTTATACCTAGGGGGAAGACGTCCCCATCCGACCCGCTGACGGAAGTAGCGACATATTGTGATGAATTCTTAAATTTGAAAACGAATTATAACTGTAGTTTGTGAGAAATTCCACGTACACAGATATTATTTGTGATGCGACCCATATGGCGTGGCATCATGCATGTACTCGAAGCTGCGTTCTGAAATTCAACCATGCAGACGTTACCGCTAATACTGTTCGATACAAATCCAATAGTACTTACGCCTGCCATCCGACGTTCATCATTTATTTATTTATTTATTGTTTAACATTTACAGAGTATTAACATAAAAAAGTCATTAGATTAGCATTGTAAAAAGCGTAGATGTTAATAGTCTACTTAAAATTTTTCACAGAATGCACAGTTTAATAGTTGTTTTTCACTATGTATACATAGAAGTTAACAGAAATTAGAAATAGCAAAATATAAACAGAAGTATAAAAAGAGATAACAAAAATAGTGATGATAAAATATAGAGATGACAAAGATAAAAAAAAGATCGATATACGATGTAAAAAAACAGAAAAACCAAAAAAAGTAAGGTACAAATAGAGTAAGAAACAGCCATTCACATTCAAGTTCAAGATCAAATATAAGTATTTTCAATTCTCAATTACTTGTTAGGTTAGTCTATTGTTAATTTCATGTATGCTGTTAACGTAAATAGCGTTATCTTTTGGCATTATTAGTTATTATTATTAGCTACTTGCTCTAATTCAGTTCTATTGCGATGGTAACTCAGTCACAAATTTCACGTTCACAGATGGTTTACATATGGTGCGGCGTCATAGTTGTACTCCGAGTCGGATTCTTGCAATACAACCATACAATTTGGGAGGCGGGTATGGGTACTGCCGCCCGGGAACCATTTATTGGATAACCAACACCTCTGCCATAGGTCACCCCAAGTGGTTCGCTACGTTTGGTGACTTAGACAGGGTGCCCGGGTTTGTGAGTGTCTTAGCGGCGGATGCGTCTACCCACCAGCTGCATGGCAGGCCGGACCGGGAAAGAATGGTTGAGGGAGTCCCTTTGACTCCTCCAGACGTACTCCCTCGGAACACCGCCTTGCACTGCAATGGGAGGGATGTATTCATACGTCCGTCACTCCTGGACACACTGATCTCCAGATTCTTATCCACACCTACTATCCTTTTCCTTCCCAGAACTTCTTCTCCTTCCTTTCCTATAGACGACCCTCCACACAGCATCCTCAAATATAACATAGGCCCTGAGGGGAATTATTTTCCTCAGGGCCTTCTGTGTTAATACTTGTCAAATTAATATAATAAAATTCTGCTTGTAGAACATACATTTGGGAGGCGTGTATGGGAATAATCAACACTCTATAGGTAGGTCACCCCAAGTGGTTCGCTTCGTTTAGTGACTTCATCGGGTGAGGTGTATTTAGGTCTTGGCGGCCTAGTGTGGCAGGCCGGTTCAGGAGAGCGGTTTGAGGAGACCCTTTGACGTCTCCAACGAGTCTTTATCGACTCATCGTCTTGTACCGCAGCAGGAGCGATGGATTCAAACGTCTGTCACTCCTGGACTCCTAGATTCCCACCCCTCGTAAATTTTCCTTCCCGGAATTTCGTCTCCTTCCTTTCCATAAAAATACCCTCCACACAGCATCCTCAAATATGTTATAAAACAGGTACTGGTGGTCCCCTTCTAAAATATGTATTCGTTCAAAAGAACCGATTCATTTTCGAGTTCCGAGCATGTTAGCGCTGATATGCAGCGAAGGTTTGTTACCTTGATTGCAGAATCATAACTACAAGATGAATATAAATCCGTCAGAGGAGATGAAGTACTTGTGAGTACGTCACGTTACCGAGTACACCTTACCAACAATGTTGTTGTGTCATATTTATAGAGTGCAGCACTCGGAGGTAATTCATATAGAAACAACTCTAATGAGTTAATGACTTTAAAACACTGAACAAAAAATTGAAAGAAGTGTATATAATAAGCCAATTTTCCATAATTTTGGTGAAATCGATCAAATATTTTTATTTTTTAAATATTGTTGTAAGTGTAAACACGACATTTCTCAATAGTTTTATCTTTTACTTGTTGTAAGTCGATATACAGGGTTTTAAGGTACTTACTTCATTTACTTTACCCAGAAATTATTTGCAGAAAAATATGTAAATGATGGTTTGGTCTCTGGTGACCTTTTTTGTTTTTTTTTTTTCATTTTTTTCCTACAGAACCAAAAAAAAAATTGTTCTTCATGTGACAAGTCACTCAATCGAGTTACCGCCCAACCCCTTACCCCGACCCAACATATCCAATGCCTGCTAATTTTTTTAAGTTTTAAGATGAAAAAATTACATTGAAAATGTCACCGGAGACAATTTTTTTTTTTTTGTAATTTCAAGAATCAATGTTTAAATTAATTCAAGTACATCCCTTAACACTCTACATTATATTTCACTGATGTCTTTGTTCATACGGGGTATTTAATTTGGGAGGAGGCGATACCACCACCCCGGGAACCATTTATTGGATAACCAACACCCTTGCCATAGGTCACACCCCTTTGTTATGTTTGGTGACTTAGCAGGGGTGCCCGGATTCATGGGATGAGGTTTGTATGGGTTTGGCAGCGGATGCGTCAGCCCACCAGCTACATGGCAGGCCGGATCGGGAGAGAATGGTTTATGGAGTTCCTTTGAGTTCTCCAGCCGTGCTCTCTTGGAACATTACCTTGCACCGCAGTGGGAGGGATGGATTCGTACGTCCGTCAATCCTGGATACACTGACCCCCAGATTCCTACCCACCCTTAATAGATACCCTTTTCCTTCCCAGAACTTCCTCTCCTTCCTTTACTAAAAAGACTATCCACACAGCATCCCCAAAGAGAGAGAGACCCTGAGGGGAATTATTTTCCTACAGGGCCTCCTGTGTGGAGCTAATGTAAAAAAAAACCGCAGGGTAATGTGGAATACATTGCAACCATTGCAACCATTGCAACCATTGTAACCATTGCAACCTTTGGGAAGTATTTTATATAATAGTAGAAATACATACAAAAAATTCTACATTTTTAGCTGAAATCACTTTACAACGTCGGAATTTCGCTCTCTTCGAATTTATTTTTTCTTGTGCTATCATGTAGAATCCCCCTTTTTGGTTGAAGCCCTTTTTAACATTAGGTCCACACAGGAGGTCCAAATTTGAAAATGCTGGGTAGAGGGTCTTTTTAAGAAAATGAAGGAGAGGTAGTTCTGGGAAGGAAAAAGTTATGAGGGGTGGGTAGAAATCTGGAGGTCAATGTGTCCAGGATTTTAATGTTATTCTAATACAACTCGTAAATAACGCTAAAACGTCATAATTTGCAATAGATCCGATCGATAAAAAATATCTAAAATCTATAAAGAAACCGAAAGGAAAAGAAATCTCACCCAACATAATAAAATACAATAATAAACGATCTAACTCACGGTGCAAATGACTCCGATGACAATATGTGTCAAGGACTCTCCCATTAATAATAAAACAACCATAAAAGATAAACCGAAATGTCTGTGGGTCCGTCGGTTTGTCCGTCCGTTTGTCTGTCTATTTGTCTGGCTGTTTGTCTGTCCACCGTCCCTTTCGTTTTCCGCTGCTCCTTTGTTTTTTCCGCTCACCTTTTGTTCCCGCGGTTTGTGGCTAAAGGAGACCATAGAGAAAAAAAATATGGCGCAGTTTCGCAGCAATAATGATTTTTTTTTCGCCTCCGCCGCAAGTTCTATGAGCGATTTGATACGGTTTGCCGGCGCAGGCATGTAAAACATGTTATATTAGCCAACCGCAGAGGTGTTCATATATTATATTGGATTTTGAAATAATAATTAATATTTTTAATTCTGTTTGGTTTGTAAGCCACTGAGTATAGAAGCTTTTTGATGGCGTAGAATTAAAACGTTGCATCTCCAATTTTGGTTGAATGTTAGTTTAGTACTGAAATGTACTAAAGATAGTCTATAAATTTTTTTGAGTTAAAATATTTTTTTTAAATTAGCCCCACGCAGGAAGCCCTGAAGAAAAAAATCCGTCAAGACCTATACCATATTTGGAGATGCTGTGTGGAGGAATTTTTTAGTGAAAGAAAGGAGAGAAAGTTCTGGGGAGAAAAAGGGTATGAGGGGTGGATTGGAATCTGGCGGTCCGGATGTCGAGAAGTGACGGGCGTATGAAACCATCCCTCCCACTACGGTGCAAGGCGATCGGTCGAGAGAAATTAATTAACCGCAAACAGTGCGAAACGCCGCATGCGGTTGCTTCGTTCTTTTCGAAATTCCGGCTTGCCAAATGGGGGAAATTTAGGAGGCGGGTACGAGTTCTGTCGCCCCGGGAACTATTGAAATTAAAGGATTACCAACACCTGTGCCGTAGGTCATCCCAAGTGGTCCGCTACGTTTGGTGATTTAACTTGGCTGCCCGGGATCATGGAGTGAGGTTTGTCCGGGACTTGAAGAATGCGTCTGTCCACCTGCTAGACAGGTCGGATCGGGAGAGACTGGTTGAAGAAGACCTTTTAACCTCTCTATAGCCGGGCTCTCTAGACCCATCGCGTCGTTGAAGGGATGGATTCATACGTCCGTCACTCCTAGACACAATGACTCACAGAATCCTACCCACCTCTCATGCCTTTTTCTTTTCCAGAACTTGATTTCATAAAAAAGATCCTCTACACAGTATCCCCAAAGAACGGACAGTGGCTGAGTATAGTGAGTATGCGTCGGTTTTGAGTCCCATCCAGAAGTCGTGTTTTACTCGGCTGCCTAAGTCCTCCATAACGACACAAGCAATATTTTCCGCTTACTTTGGTGGTATTAGGAGATTTTCATCAAATGTTATCAGGTTGCTTGTAAACCGAGAATATTTAACTTATTATTTTTTTTTTTAAAGATGACATAGGTCCTGAGGTTAATTATATTCCTCAAGGCCTCTTGTTTGGCCCTAACGTAAAAAAAAGAAAGATAAAAAAGAAAACAAGAAAGATTATTTTGATCAGTTTAATCAACTGTCGATTGAAAATATCTGGTGCAGGCAACAAACAGGTACAAGATAAAGCCGGTGGAGTATAGAACAGCCAGGAGAGCAGAATCGACCGTCGGTGGCGGGCACAGGGCACACAGCGCACACGGCGCACACAAGCGCGCAGACAAGGGACAAGCCCCCGCAGCGCGGCCCTAGCTCTCTTGGCAGTGCAATCCCACTCGGGATGTGTTAGCACCGAACTCCTAGGCCACTATTTTTTATTGTCCTTTTTGGCATCGTTAGTTTATCATATTATTATTGCGAAGTTTATGAGTTACGAGCACTACCAGGAATTATTGTGCAACGATTTTATTGGTGTCTGCGGCGAAATTTATCGTTTTTTTAAAGCGTGGTTTTTGGATGTTTTTAGCGAGGAATAAATGAATGTCATGGTGTTACAATATGTAGATACATTTTTTTAACAGTCACCATGTCGTGAGAAATGTCTGCTTTGGGTAAAATGTGGTACAGATATAAGTCAAGAAGTAAGTCATTATGGTAATATATTAATTAGTAGCAATATATCGTAATACCTGTAATATGTCTTAATCACACTTATCTTATTGGGTTAACATTATTCGAAACCTCACACCTCAATCTGTCTCTTACCAAGGGATGAATCACATTCAGGAAGATAAATATTCTAATCAAATTCTAATACTGTTATACCGCCCAGCATAAAATTTTGTTTTAAAGATTAAATAAAGGCATTTCAATTATGTCCTCTGAGTGCAAACTGTATCTAAATTTCTCTAATAAACAATAAACAGTTTTAATCTCAAGTGACCTCCCAGTTAAGTGTGGTCCTATATATTGTCTGCCTGTACATTGGAGGTTACTTGTCCTGGTATAAGTAACATATGCTTACTGCTTCAAGGCTCTCGCAAGGACTCTGATTTTTTTGAATGAACGAATTTACATTTAATTTTTAACGAATTAGACCTCCAGTGTCCCTACATACGTTGATAGTACAGTATGCAAGTACTGCCTGCACAGAGTATAAATAAAACAGTATATGTACATTTTAACGCAGCATCACATTCATTTGCCAAATGCATTGTACAATATAGTTTTGTATTAGCCACAAGTTGTTTTAATAGTCTGTAGTTAGAATTTAGATTGTAGAAATATATTATAAATTTGTACGGAGCCCTTAAAATATCATACTTATTAAATGAAATCAAATGAGAAAGGGGCTAAATTGGATTCCAATGAAAATGAGACTACTTTTTGATGTGTTAATTAATAATGTGTTAATATCTAATGTGCATAAAGTTATGAAAAACCAAATGCCAAAATACTTTAAGGGTGAAATTGTTTATAGACATACGATATAATTACGAAACCAGAAATTTACATAGAGTTAGATTGCCGCTATGAGAAAGTCAAAATACACAGAACTGCCTAACATAGAAGACTAAAGATGTATGATGAAATGCCTGAAAGTCTGAAGAATTAAGGTAGAATGAATTTATTTAAAAAGAAATGTTATGCTTACTGTAAAAATATTTATAAAAAGAAATGTTATGCTTACTGTAAAAATATTTATAAAATGAAATGTTACCTTGTGCATATTAGTTATTCTATGGTAGTATAAACTAACTAAAAAAAAAATCTAAAAAATTATAAATGTCACTAAAAGCGTATTATGGTTCTATAACAACTTAAAAAACTTTTGTTAACGTTTTGGTACATTTAAAACAAATAAATAAACCTACATAGAAAGTGTAAGACTGCAGTGAAAGGGTTGATTCAATAAGTTCGCTCTCATAGAGCTGTCACCGGCAGATATCCGCATTCAGCCTCAGTGAAGGGTTGAGCCACAAGACCCACCACACGTTCAGACTCGGACTTTATTCTGCCATGACTCATCGGTACCTTGTCACTTGTCATCATCACAATATATGGAGACAGGGAATGAGATGCAATAACTACTAACTACTTTGCGATATAATGTAATACACGAGCCCGATTTTCAGCCCGATTCCAATTAGACACAAAAGTCAACATTTTTCGCTTTACGCGATCGCTGTTTTCAACTCTATTTTCATACCTACGATTTCAGTAGGCATCACAACAAACAGTATGGTTCATGTGTTGTTAGCAGTGATGACAATGGAAATCCTAGATATGAAAATAGAGTTGAAAACAGCGATCGCGTAAAGCGAAAAATGTTGATTTTTGTCTCCAATTGGAAACGGGCTGAAAATCGGGCTCGTGTATAACGGCCTTTAATTCGTCTTTGTGCCTACTAGCCACAGACCAAAAGTAAAAAAAGACAAAATAATATCATGTCATCCAAATATTTTGCTTGACATCCAATTAAAATATATTGGCTGTTTTTGGACGAATCCTAAAATGAAATACTGTTTTTGAAAGCAGTTGAAAGATTCCGTCAGATATTTATTTCATGAACGGATATATTACAAGTATTCAAAATCGCATACTGATGGTGTTTTTTCTTGTAGGTGAACTGTATTTACCATTTTACGCAAAACTAAAAAAAAATATTTAATTAGACAAATCTAAATATTACAAAAGTTATTGTTACTTCAAAAAAAATGAGTAAGTAACACAAAACAATAACATCAAGATACTCTAAAAACAACACCACAAAGATCTCAAAAACATTTAATACACTTTATCCTACAATTTGTTGTTTCAAATATGCGCAGTTTTGCATCTATGAAATTTTTATGTGAATGAAACTTTTTCGGTTTCAACGTCATTTCACTTCCATCATCAGATGAAATAAATGTAATTTTAAGTAGAAAAACAAGACACGATCTGTTTGTTTTACATTTTTATAACCAAATGTTGGGCTAATAAAAAATCACCTTCAACGAAAAAAGCATTTACACGTGAATAAAATATAACAAGCTGCCATAATAAATGCCGCCTAATTTACACAATACGAAACAAAATGCATTGAATTCGCTCCATTATAATTCAGATTTATGCAACAGCATGTCAAACTTGTGGGTTTGTAGTTGTACTTCCGCCCCTCTTGGGGCGTTACAGCGCAGTTCGGTATCCCGCAGGGCTCTGCCTTGTGCCCCCTTTTATTTCCCGTATGGATTAGAGGTAGATTCCCCTGTTTTAACGAAATGCTTTAGACAGCCTGCCAAATATTTGTAGAAGTTTAAGAATGACGTACGTATTTTATAGATTGACAATAATCCCCTTCAATTTAAATACCTCAGTTTATTTCACTTAAACACTAAATTTTGAGAAACTAACTAACCATCACGCCATTTCCCCGCAGGGATAGACAGAGAGGAGAGACCGCCAAACAACTTGGTCTCGGCATACATTTCTTGCCTCGTTTACATTCATACAACGTCTCATAGATGCTCTTCAATTATTCTGACTCTTGACATGGCCGACTCAAGTATCCGATTCACTTGGTCGTGCCATGTCTTTTTTGGGCGTCCTCGACTTTTTCTACCATTCATATTTGTGTCATATTCTCCTTGTAATCCTTTCCTCGTTCATTCGCTCTACATGCCCAAGCCATCGGAGCGTCCCTTTCTTAATATTACACATTACCTACGCACAGGGGCGTGCACAGAGTTTTTGATCAGGGTAGGCAGTAGGAAAATACAACAAGTTTCACAGGTTAAAATTTCCATATTTCATCAGATAATTTCAGAATTAAAGTACGACAAACGTTTTTGAACCGATAATTAGCATTTATGAAAGACAACTATTTGATAGAAATACATAACAAGAAGAAGTTCTAGAAACCACTGCTTAATTTGATAGAAATACATAACAAGAAGAAGTTCTAGAAACCACTGCTTAATTTGATAGAAATACATAACAAGAAGAAGTTCTAGAAAGCACTGCTTAATACTAACAAAAAAAAACTCATAGAGGCAAATTCAAAACGACAGTTCTACTCGATGCTTTGTGCATTTCGTAAACATTGAATTTTATTATATCCTGTATGAAGTTACCTCTAGTCAGAAATATTTCCTGCTTAGGCCACATTTTAGTGAGGCAGTCGGAGGGCGTGCGTGTAGTTCCTAGTTACAGTTTATGCCCCGTTTGTAGTTTGCCATTTGATGTGGCGCTCGCGTAGTTTCGGTTGCTCAGCTTTTTCGCGCTTATTTTTTAAAGTGTGTATTTAGTTTTAGCAATAATTTTATAAATTATAATATTATTTACCTGCTTATATTTTACAAATACGGCAGGGTAGGCAGTGCTTATGTGCCTATATGGAGTGCACGCCCCTGCCTACGCATACATCAGCCTTGTATTCTTTGCGGATCTCCACGTTTCTCATACGTTGGTACATGGTTTTACAACACATTCGCCACATTCTTCTCATTTAATAATAACTTCTTTTTTCGTTATTTGTTTTTGGGGCGTTATGCTCCTTCTTTAAAAACAAATAACAAAAATACTTTTGGTGGTGAAAATCTAAAAACGTATCATTGATAATAAAATAACGTTTGAGCATATATATTACCAAAAAAGGCGGAAATTTTTATTTTTTTATTTTTTTATTGTTTATTGTTATTTCCCGTTAAACCGCAACTAAGCAGTTTGTCAACAGGTTTTCAATCTTCAATTACAATTTAATTACATATACATAAAATTATTAGGTACTATAACTATACATATTGTCACAATTAACACACAGACTTTGTATAAACCATATCTATTTAGTAACCATATTTTCAGCATATATCTCAATCTATTTGTAAAACCACAATTTTTTATATTACTTGGTAACATGTTAAATATTTTGGGCACATTATTTTCCAGGGTTCGCCGTCCGTAGTTATTGTTATACTTTGGAACAAGTATACCTTCATTTTTTTGTGAACCTAGTATTATGTTCATGTTCCACTTTCCTCTTATATTCAGATTCAATTGAGGTAGAAATTGTAATGAAAAACATTTATTTTTTATCTTCAAATATATTATAAATTTTGGTGTCATCGGCCACCCAAAAATGTTATAAAAGCGTAAAAGCTCCGTCATAGACAAGAGGCAAGGCGGAGTTGTTATTTACAGCGCTTGCGAGCGGCACAAAGGACCAGAAACAATGATAAATGGTACTCGGCACAGTAGGTCCTCTCAGGTGCCCAAAAACCAATCCGATGAGAATTAATAATTGAAGGACTCATGACTATAAGGGTAATAATAATATACATAGAAACAGTTATATTTTGTGGATACTAAAAAATGATTTTTTTTTGTTGGTTCAAGGGGTCACCTGCAAATTTACTCGAATCAAGCTATATCTACTGCCGCTATAAGCAAACTATACTTAAATTAACAAATGTCATTCTGATGTGACTATTAAAAATTTGTGGCAATTTAAAATTCCGTGAATGTGACAATTGAAATTAGAAACAGTGTACATTTTGTGAATATAAAAACGAGTTTAAAAAAAATGGTCGATTGCTTTGGCCACCTAAAAATTTACCGGAATCAAGCGGAAGGTACCTACTACCATCATAAGCAAAAAAAAAACACAAAAAATTCAATCGCAACATTCTGATGTGACTATTGAAAATTTGTGACGATTGAAAATTTTCCGAATGTGACAACTGAAAAATTCCTGAATGTGACAATTGAAAATTTTCTGAATGTGACAATTTAAAATAACCAATTTCCTTTTTGCACATAACGGCAGTGTAGTTGAGAATTCTTTCAAAAAGCTAAAAATCGGAACCGAAAAAATTTATTAAATTTTTCAGTATTTGCCTACATGCCTAAAAGTTTGTATCTACGTTGATATAACACAGTCTTTCTCAAACTTATTATTTGTCCCACGCCCAACTAAAACGCTAGAAAAATATCCAATCCCCCTCACACCAAAGAAAAACAATACTTTAGCAACGGAAAAAAGCCGCAGGCTAAAAATTTTCTCGGTTGCATGATTGCAAAGGAAATTATTCTAATTTTGCGGGAAATTAAATACCGAAACGAATTTCTAAAATTGAAAATATTAGAATTTGTAGAAATACACAATTACGTGGTTTGCTCTTACAAGACTTTTCCCTGTGTATCCTAAGCCTCAATGCCATAATGTCTAACATCCAGGATGCTTTTTGTTTAAAAAATTCTCTAATGTTGATCAATTGCATCCAGTCAGCCGAACTTGGAAATATATCATATTTTGGGACAAGAAATGCATAAATCAAACTATACCACTGACGTCCCTACACCCCTTAGAATAGAGCCTTAAACCTTACAAATCGGATGTTAGAGGATAACCCTGGACGATAATGCAATATTATAAACAATATAATAGATTAAAATAAAACAATTCAACAAAGGTTCTGGTAGCTTCCTGTTTGTGAAATTGCACTTTTATTGGGTAGAATAAAATTAATAACCCGACATTAAATTGCACATTTTTTAAGATTCATCAAAACAGGTTTCGTTAATATCCACGCGTTGGTATCTCTTCCATTCAGTTCGTTTTAAAAAATACATAAATGTGTGTTTTTAAAAAAGCTTCCATTAAAGCTCAATACTAAATCACTATTTTCGATTAATCTTTACTATGAATCCATTTAAAAAAATGCATGAAATAAATTGAAGCTTTTTCTACCGTTTCCGTTGAGTAAAATTATAATAAAACTGTTAATAACTTTATTAAAAATTT
Source organism: Limnephilus lunatus (assembly GCA_917563855.2). NCBI lineage: Eukaryota > Metazoa > Arthropoda > Insecta > Trichoptera > Limnephilidae > Limnephilus > Limnephilus lunatus. The sequence continues at coordinate 2,203,564 of OU830600.1, read as the reverse complement.
AAGCGTAAACTACTAAAAATGTGTTTTTTCATTAGAAATGTATGAACGCTTATATTTTTGGATAAAAATATCTGTGACAGTTTCCATCGATTAACATTTTTCTTTCGTATGTATATATTTCTGGCGTAGTCCAGCGGTAAGGCTCTTGACTCGCACACCGAAGGTCGCGGGTTCGAATCCCGGCGTGGCCAATAAATTTTATTTTATTAACTTGTGTTATTTCACAATTTATTCATTTAAAATCATATATAGAACATTTGCGGCACGTTCCAGAGTGGAAGATACTCTCAGTATCGCTCTGGTGTAAGACCACCATTCAGAATTGAAACGTTGCTTGAAACAGCATTAGCCGTGTTTGGTGACCAGATCTGAATAGCCAAGTAATAATAATTTGGATAATTTATAGAGCGCCGTTTTTGTGAAAAATCACCTCAAGTACTTCCCTAACTTCCTCTTCCCTATCTCTTTCTCCTCCCAACGACCTTCAGCCCCCCGATTGGGGATGCCATAGTCTCACTGGCTTCAGACGGGAGCAGTTGGGACTCTTGTGCGGTATTTATATAAAAAAAATAATAAAATAAAAATATTTCTAAATAAGTTAAAAACATTTCTGCGCTTGAAACTCCGTTTGTCAAGCGCTTTTTATGCATATTACGCATAAAAAGCGCTTGTAAAGTACCTGACAAACCTTAGCGGCCAGACATTCAGCTGACCAAGGATCGAAAAAAAAAAAATATATATATATATATTGATATTTTTAATATCCAATCTTCAAACCACTCCAAAATTAACGGGCAAAGAAAGCGACATCTAGCGAATGAAGAAGAAAACACAAATACTAATAAGATGACAAAATGTATAGAAAAAGGTGCACTGGAATTCGTCGACAAAAATAAGGAAAAAATCATCCTTCACATCGATAAAAAAAGTGCCTCATACTCTTGTCTACTTTAGTTTTATGAAGGTTTCATTTCCACCGCATGTGAATTGCACACTCTGATTTTTTTATAATATTGCAAGCTTTAAAAAATCATAGCTTCTGCAGCCTTACTCTCGATCACGGAGACTATCATATGCAAGAAATCATTCTGAATAGTACTTTTTGACATAAAGTACTACCAACATCTAAGTATAATATTTTAATGAAACAATTAGTAATAATAACGATAATGCCGTGACGTCTAAAGGTAGTCTGATGGGATTTAACCCTGATTTCGTGAATCGCTACCATGTTTTAAACATTTTACTGCCGACAATAAAGTTTTGTCAATTTTATGGCACCCTTTGTCGGCTGCCCATCCCCACCCACAACAAATCACAATTCAGTTAATTGCGAACATACCAAAAGGTACATTTGATTGATTTCTTATAAAATATGTGAATGAATAATTTATATTAAGACTTTTGGACCTTTTTTGAGGTGCCACCCGGAGTTATCAGCTATTATTTGAATGGTGAAGGCAAGGCACATGATGTCTTGGGTCTTGGTGAAGGCGATTCTGTTAAATAACCGCAGTAACAACCGCATTAATAATAATTCTTGTATAATGTGGCGTTAAAATTTTACATACATACTGGCGCAGATCCGTGAATTTTCACGGCTGCGCCAATGAATTTTATAATTAAAAACTTAAAAAAGTGTATTTAAAAAAATATAGATTATATACGGGGTGTTAGAGGACGTAGTTGGCTTACTTTCACCAGTGATTCCTGACATTATTTAAAGAAAAAAATGTTAATTTAAAAAAAAAAAAAAAAATGTTAATGAAATCTTAGTCTTTGGTGACATTTTTAAGACGACAATATACCCTAAAATATATTCACAATCTTAACGACGTAAGTAAAGAAGTCATGTATACAAATTGCGACTCGTGACCCGTGTATTGGACGGACCTACTGTCGAATTTGTCCTATCAAAGAAAAGAAGAAGAAGACAAATAATGTGGGAATCTTAACGACGTAAGTGAAGAAACCGTGTGAACAAATATGCGACCGCGGCAGGGCGTATTGGATGGACGTACTATCGAATTCACCCTAACAGGCCTGGAGATTCGACCTTTCCGCCGTGTTATTTTTAATTAATTCCGAAGAACATGTAACAAATATTTAAGATATGTCTCCATGTCGCACTCCCGAAGTTATTAATTCATCGCCTAGAAAAATAAAATCTGGTGCTTCCCGCTAACTTTATAGTTTGAAAATGGGTTATAATAAAGTTTTAAAATCGTTGTAAGTAAAATACGTTAATGGTAAGGTACTGTTTTTATTAATCTAAAATATAAATAACTCGCATCCTTGTGAGGCATAGAAATAAAAATGATAATTCAATTACGAGTTCGCCGGAAATTATTAAAATGTGAGTTTTGAGCAAACAAAAATTATTAGGGTTGTGTATCAAACAAAAAAATTTTCTTCTACGTCATTACTGCTCACTCAGCCGAGCAAACGCCCAATCCCTCACACCGACCCAAACTATCCAATACCTAGTATGTTTTTATGTTTTTAGTTTGTGTAAAAATCTAAATTTCACCGCAGTATTCTGCCGTAAGTGACACCCCAAGTGGTTCGCTACGTTTGGTCACTTAGTAAAGTATTTGGTGACCTCTCCAGCTAGACTCTAACGCCTTGCACCGCTGTGGTACGGATAGATAGAAATCAATCGCTCCTAAACACATTGATACCAGATTTCTACCCACAACTCATACCTTTTTCTTATCCGGTACTTCCTTTCCTCCCCTTCCTAAAAACACCCTCCACACAACATCCTCAAAGATGACACAGGCTTTGAGGGGAATTATTATTTATTATAATTATAATTATTTTCCTCAGAGCCTCCCGTGTGAAAAACTACCATCTTTACCAACCCTCATACCTCTTTCCACCATCTGCGTGGCAGGCCGGATCGGAAGATAGATTTATACGTCTGTCACTCCTGGACAGACATTTTGTACCTCTTTCTTCAGACGGATTTGTACCTCTTTCCTTCCCAGAACTTCCTCTCGTTCCTTTTCTAAAAAGACCCTCCATACGGCAATCCTAAAGATGACATAAGCCCTCAGGGCAATTATTTTCCCCAGAGCCTCCTGTGTGGAACCAATGTAAAAATACTACCAGCATTATAAGCGTAAAATATTGATTGTTAAATGATGAAGATCTTAGCTACGATTTAACCCGCGACGCCTAAGTTTTGAACCAATTTTCCACAAACTGGACAAAGTATTAAATTATTGATGTGTTACATTTTGAAAATGTGTTACAAATTTTCTGATATAATTAATACCCTAGCGACTGTACGATTGAAATTTAGGAATCCGACTCCCAGTACAACTCTTTTTTTTACATGAGCTCCACACAGGAGGCCTTGAGAAAAATAATTTCCCTCATTTCCCTGTCATCTTTGGGGATGCTGTGTGGAGATTTTTTTTACAACTAGCTACTGTTATGTCGCCCGCCGCCCGCAGGGCCTAGCATCAAAAAACCCACGGAGGGGTAAGTTAAATTATTGATGTGTTACATTTTATTCTGACGGGCAAAACCGTAATTTAAAAAAATATATCAGACAAGCCACCATTCGAACGCCTCGTTCCTTTTTCAAACGCATCGGCTGAGTTTAGTGTCGATGACGTCACAGTGCGGTGTCACCGCAAGGGTCATTATCGGTCAATTTATTGTCCCGAGATACCAGTATGCCGTTTATTACACCTAGATTGCTCCACTAGCCCGTGGGATCAGCGAGCCCGGGCGCTATGTTCCTTCAGGGCAACAAGGTTCTATCTGCCATGAATCACGCAAAACTACTAACACTTGAAAATTATAAAAAAGTGACTATGGAGAACGGATTATTCTTTTTTTCGATTTCGACGACTTTATTTATGTATTCTCAGCCTGAGGTGCAGTTTAATTATATTTTTTTTATATATTTTTTTTTGTACAAAATATAAACACAATTCAATTCGTCTTCCTAATTTTGACACTAGGTATATATATTTTTTTAAAGATGTACTCTCATAAAAAGCTATGCTTGTGTGTATGGGAGGAAGGTGTTATAGATTTGTTATAGATTGTGATAGAATTTTCTTTATTTTCGTTGTTTGTTTTTGGGGTGTTACGCCGTGTTGCGCTACCTCCTTCTTTAGCCGACGTTTCGGACAGCGTTGCAGTGTCCATCATCAGGGCAGATCCGGCAGCTCTTACAGATGTGTGCAACACGGCATAACACCCCAAAAATAAACAACGAAAATGCTTTTGGCCGTGAAAGTCTAAAAACTTATCCGATTTCTCTTTATGTTTGAGAACAGTTTTATGTGAAAAAAAACTAAGTAAAAAATAGATAGAACCTTATTGCTTTTAAAATCAGCTAAACACAGAGCAACAGAATTCTATCTGATCATTTTAATTTATTTCTAAATTTTCCATTTGGGAGGCGGGTAGGGGTGCCGCCCCCCCCCCCACCCCCCCCCCCCCCCCCGGGAACCGTTTATTGGTTAACCGACACCTCTGCCTTAGGTCACCCCAAGTGGTTCGCTACGTTTGGTGTTTAAGTAGGATCATCCGGGTTCATCGGGTGAGTTGTGTTCGGGTCTTTGCGGCTATTGCGCTTGCCCGTATAATGATGACTGGCCGGATTGCGCGAGAGACTGGTTGAGGGAGCCCTTTTTGACCTCTCGACCCATAACCTTGCATCGCAGTGGGAGGAATGGAATTATACGTCCGTCACTCCTGGACACATTCTTCTAAAATTTAAAGCTTTTTCTTTTAAATAAAACGACGTCGCTCTATTGCAAATCGTAAATTCTTCTAAAAATATGTATAAACAGTTTTAGTTATGTTACATAATTATCTGGGAATTTGAAAGTTTATTATTTTTCATGCAACAACTGGCCTTTTTTTTTTTACGGTGCTACAGATTTTATGTCCGGGTTGAATCTTTCCCAAATGAAAGACTAAACCCTTCCACACACTTTTCCACAAATGAATATCTAGTAAATTCACGCAATGTAAGTGCACTATATAATTATAATAAATACAAAACAATACAAGAACAATACGTCAATCCACCAGAAACATAATGGGAAAATATTTCACCGACTCCAGATATTTTCATATCAGAGGGTTCGGCTTTGGTGAAATCCTAACTGGTCCGATAAATCCTACTGATCCCTCAATATAAATATTTAAAAAATCTTATTTTTTAATATTTATATTTTTAATATTTATATTTATATTTTCACCGACTCCAGATATTTTCATATCAGAGGGTTCGGCTCTGATGAAATCCTAACTGGTCCGATAAATCCTACTGATCCCTCAATATAAATATTTAAAAAATCTTATTATTATTTATTTATTATTTATTTTTTTTTACAGTTAATACCGCACAAGAATCTCTCCCTCCCTGCTCCCGTCTGGAGCCAGTGAGACTATGGCATCCCTAATTGGGGTATGTTGTGAGGCCGAAAGGTAGTGGGGAGGGGAAGGAGGTGGGGAAGAGGAAGGTGGGGAAGTACCTGGCTATTCAGATATGGTTACCAAACACGGCTAAAGCCATTTTCAAGCAACGTTTCAATTCTGAATGGTGGTCTTACACCAGGGCGATACTGATAGTATCTTCGACTCTGGAACGTGCCGCAAATATACTATATATTATTTTTTTAAATGAATTAATTGTGAAATAACACAAATTAATCAAATAAATTTTTTTATATAATGAAATAACAACAGAACTTGAATAGAACCTCCACAGAACGTGAAAACTAACCTCAAATATTTGATGAATTTATATTTTTTTTAAACAATTAGATTGGGTTTCAGTTAGTTTTTTTATTGTTTTTTATTTATTTTATAATAATTTTTATTTATCATTTTTTTATTTCTTAGATTGGGTTTTAAAGAGTTAAATAATTTAATAAACTTGTCGTAAAAAGTCAATTTTGGCCAAAATGTCAGATAGAACCTTGTTATCCCAAGGACACCAATAATACTATCTGCTTTAACTTCCAGCAGATAACTGGTTATCAAATCATAAATTCAGAGCGTTAATATCTCTAAGGACTCTCAAAGCAACCTGTATCTAAGGACATTTGAATAAAACCTGTTTTTTTCAAATACAACGATATGAAATACAAACTTTGAGGCGGTTTTGTAGATGTGTTTAGGTATTCTAGTCAGATGTAAAAATTACTTTTTTTTTTTTTTAAAGAAAGACAAACATTCCCGGGTTACGAATAACCCAACAATGTTTGAAAATCTCCTACTACCACCACAGAAAGCCGAAAATGTTGCTTGTGTTGTGATGGAGGACTTAGCCAGCCGAGGAATCGAACATGCGACGTCCGGGTGGGACCCAAGAGCTATGCCCACTCAACCACTGACCGGTCAAACCTTTGAATGGATAATTAAACCGGACTTGAATGGTGAATTTCTTGTTAAATATCAAAGTTATATAAAAAATTTGCGAATTACCAAAAGTATTCATTTATATGCTGAAAACATGGGTCCTAAGGAGAGAGATACATTTTATCTATGCGAATACCTCACAACAGTCACAACTGGTCCCGTCAGTAGCCAGTGAGACTATGGCATCCCCAATTGGGGCATTTTGTGAGGCTGAAGGTAAGTGAGAAGGAGATGGAAAAGAGGTAGTTGGGGAAGTACCTGGCTACTCGGATCTAGTCACCAAACACAACTAAAGCCATTTCAAGCAACTTTTAAATTCTAAATGGTGGTCTTACACCAGGGTATCTTCCACTCTGGAACGTGCTGCAAATATACCTCATACTATTTTAAATGATAAAATTCTATAAACACAAATCAATCAAATAAAATGTATCTATGCACGCGGGGATTGAACCCGCTACCTTCGGATCGCTAGAATCGACCACTCTATTATAGGCGATTATATCATAAAAAAAATTATCTATTGCATTCAAATTTAGTATTATTGTAGATTATGTTTGGAAATATAGATAATGTTACGTTTTTGTTTTTAGTAATTTGTGCATTTAAGTTTACAAATGACTATTTATGACTTGCACACTTTTATATTTTATTTTGCTTAATGAAGTTCTTAAATTCACCAAACCATTCACTTAAACCACTCTATTATAGGCGATTATATCATAAAAAAATTATCTATTGCATTCAAATTTAGTATTCTTGTAGATTATGTTTGGAAATATAGATAATGTTACGTTTTTGTTTTTAGTAATTTGTGCATTTAAGTTTACAAATGACTATTTATGACTTGCACACTTTTATATTTTATTTTGCTTAATGAAGTTCTTAAATTTCTATTTCGACTTAATTATAGGTGTAGTTTTTTTATGGTTTCCGGCAGCACATTCAAATAATTTATCTCTTTTTAGACTAAACTGTTTTGCTTATTGTGTTATGTCTGTGAATGTCCTTATTGTATTCAATTTTGTTTTAAACATATTTTTATAACAGATTATTTATGACTGTGTGTATGTATTAATATCATTATGTTCAATGTCAGCATCCGTTTCACTGATATCCAATTTAGTTTCTTTAACATTCCAGTTACTTTTGAAAACCTATTTCGTCTAAATATATCTTATTGCTCTATTTTGAAGAATTTGCAACTTATTTTGTTCTTTTTTGTTACACAAGAAAAGAATAGTTATAAAGTAGTTAAAATGTAGTGAAATAATTGAGTTGTACATATTTGACGATTATAGTTTTTCTGTTTCAAACTATGACTCCGTCCACACGAAGTCCACATAACGTGATGAGCCGGTCTCAACTGTGAACAAAGTTTTCTGATTCGAATTCCTCATAAGTATCACAACGAATATGAACGAAAAAATTTGCGGTTTCTTGCAATGATGGATGACTTAGCTAACGGAAAGTTGAACCCGTAATACCTGCGTGGGAACCCGACGCGTTGAGCCACTTAACCATTGACATGTTTACTTCATTCACGTAAATACCAAGTTAACCACCTACCTGCAATTCAATGTTTTTGCTACAAAGGCGAGCAATAACTGATTTGACATTTATACACAACATTTTAAATAATAACATTGAGTGTACCGAACTTCCTTCCCTAGTTAATTTTAACATACCATTAAGAAGTACACGCCATACATAACTATTCCACACACTTAATTACAAGACAAATGCAGCATCTAATTCGCCAATCAATCGTGCTCTTCATATGTTCAATAATATTGGTCTGAATTCTAACATTTTTTCCGACATTTTCTCCGATCCACACACACCTTCCTACTACACACATAACCCGGTAATTACAATATGCATACCATAAATAAGACACTACAATGAAACACATAGTAGGTACCCACCATTAAATATAGGTAGGTACTTATTAATTATAAATTGTTTTCACAAATGTATCTAATGTACTGTTTGTTTCTGTTTATAAATAAATAAACAGAATTTTAACAAGTCACTTGAAGCAAAACATCTTTCGCTATGTTTCAACCCTAAGTATAACGTTAAGTACCAACGATCAACGATTTACACCTAATAAATAATTCATTCAAATGCGTGTCTATTGCCTATTCCTTTTTATCCCCTAAAAAAACACATGTTAGTATCTTATAATTAACAGCTTTTGTCTTTTTGTGCCCTCGCAACTAAAGGGGCCCGCCATTGTGCACACCTTTGAGGTTCAGAGAGCCACAGCGGGAGCCCGGGGAGCCGCGGGGGGGCCTAGGCGCCCCTAAGGGCCCCACCCACTGGTCGGGGCCTGGGGTACCCTCGAAACTTGTTTGAAGTTTGGAACACCCTATTTTATAGATCGCAGATGAAACTGTTAGAATTATTTTTTTTTATTATTTAAACGACACACAGTTGTAAAAATTGTTGAAATAATTTCGCAATTTTTTTTTCAGAACGTTTTATGTGTGTGAAAACCACAAAATAAAGAACATTAGAAGTGTTTTCCAAAGAAATTAACATTTTGGTTCTAGTCCATTTATCACACGCCCTGTCTCTCTTACACTAGTCTGACATCGTATATCGCCATCCCAATTGAATATCTTAATCATGGTGAAACACAGTTTTGTATTAGAATTTTAAGGCCTGATTGGCCAAACTTTTGGACCACGATTGCATTTTAATCAGATTATAATTGTCATTTTTTAGTTCTTCTTTATTCTATGGTAAAAACTATGAAATAATACGCAGCTGCCTGCCAAAACACGCTGGACCTCAAAGTCTTTTTGTATATGGTAAGGCCAATTTATAAATATTTGGTTAACGCGTCGTGCGCCACAGTTATTAAGAATCATTCCTTACTGGTGCCAGACTATATTATCCCGAAGTGTAACTTCCCCATTGCTGAAATACAAAGTGCGAAATCCCGAATGACCAAACTAAAGGTAAGCAATTCTCTTTCAAAATTGATGATGCAAAACGTGAAAATGGTTAGGTTAGATTTAATTATCTCTTGTGCGTAGTGTTTTATTTATTACCGTCGGTATTTTGACTATCGGAGGATATCGACTTTTTGGATTTCAGCTTTCGCGAATTCGCGGGAAGACGGTCATCCAGTGCAGAGTGCAGGCCACCCGGCCAATCGCCCCGCCACCGCCTTGTAACAACTCTTGCTTCACACTTCGCGCCATTACCCTGGCCGCAAAACGCAACAAACCAGTACAACCAACGAAACCTCCTAACCACCAGAACAACCAACTCTAACCGCGATCCCGCTCTCAAAGGAGACCGCCTCTCTGCATCGGGAGAGGAACGTCACCGCTGATGGTGCAAGGCGCAAGGAGCAAGGCAGGCCTCGCGGTCTCGGCATGTCCTGGCGGTGGAACAGGCTGTTGAAGCAATCGGTGCCGACCGCAGACCGACGCACGGCGCGCGGAGTTCGCGCCCATGCGCATTCTGCGGTTAACTTCGATCCCGGTACGTAACCACCAAACATACCAAAGTACCAGACAAAGTAGTGTAAACGAAACGTCAGTATTGCTTCACATGCCAGTATGGGATATTTTGAAACAATTTCAATTTTACGACGTGGAAACCGGACATTACACCAAGTGTTATGAGAAATCGTCGAAGAAATCTTTGGAATATGGATAAATTATATAAGAAAAACATTCCTCCCTGCTATTTTGAACTGTGAGCTCCTCAAAACGTAGAAGCAACCAAATATTTAGGGATATTTTGAAAGAATTTCAATTTTAGCGTGTGGAAACTGGACATTATACCAAGCGTTATCGGTAATCACGGAAGAAACCTTTGGAATGTGGATATATTAAAATATTCCTTCGCCTTTTTGAACAATGAGTTCCTCAAAATGGCAGAAGCAACCAAAAATTTCGGACACATCGTCGACAAGTTAACGGACAAGTTTTGAGGTAGAGGCGAGGACTAATTGAAAAATCAAAATTACTCAGCAGAAGATCTTCATTCCGCAGCTCCTAGGTAAAAAGGGTGCTCTTCTCAGCTTTATGAACTAACCCTCAGCTTTATATACATATGCAAGCTCTGGACCAGCTACACAAAGAGAACCATGGACACGCTTCGAGTGCCATATGTTAACGTATACCGTTTGCTGTTTGGGTTTCCCAGGCACTGCTGTGCCTTCTCCGTGGAAGGATGAGTTCCCGGATTTACAGCCTTAATGAATACCAGAGTTGCAGGGATGAGGGGAAGGATCAATAACTCCACTTAGGTTCTCGTTATGGAATCCCGTTAGAGTTAAGGTCAGAGTATCTAAGCGAATTGGAGAAAGATATTGGGCCCAATAATCTTCAATCCAACGCCGCGCCGGATCAATAGCAACAAGGAAAGTTTACATCGATGATGTTTCCGATGCACGGTTTTCTTATCATATCAATCTCCCATTCAATTTTTGTTATTTACATATAGGTACCTATTTTAAATTCAAATACATTTATGCTAATACTGGTTCATTTTTTATGTATTTAAACTATTTATGGAGTGGGAAGACCTCCCCGAATTCCGGAAAAAAATATTATTATTACATTGGCGCAGATTCAAAATACCTTAGTCAGATAGTAAATAATCAATTTAAAAGTTCTTCGTCGTTTGATCTAGAACTATTGCGAAAATATCTAGAGACAAAGATCAATAAGTCTCCAACGTGTATTACAATATCTATAGGTAACGAGGAACAGTGAAGGTTGATGAAGATTGAAGATTTAAGAATGATGAAGATTGAAAATTGATGAAAATGGAAGATTGAAGAATGATAAAGATTGGAAAATGGTGAAAATTGAAGAATGATGAATGATGAAGATTGAAGATTGGTGAAAATTGAAGGTTGCTGAAGCTCGAAGGTTTTTGAAAATTGAAGATTTATGAAGGATGATGATTGAAAATTGATGAAGATGGGAGATTGATGAAGATTGAAGAATGATGACAGGTGATTGAAGATTGGTGAAGATTGATTATTGATTAAAATTGAAGTTAAACGAGACAGAAGAACACGTCGCACTTTATGACTTTGTAATCTACTGACTTTCATGTGGACCTTTGGAATAACAAGGTTTCGTCTGTCACGGTATCGTCAAACGATAATGGGATCTATAGTAAGCTATTTTAGAATTCATAATCGCATGATGTTACCGCGGTAGATAGAACCTTGTTATTCCAAAGGGTCGATATGTGCAGTTTCACAGAGTTGTTCCAGGCAGCAGCCCGCTGAAAAGGTCCCTACTGATAGGAGAGAGTACCAGCAGAAAGAACTGTAATTAATTTGACACGTTTCTGAAGATGTCACTCGGCCATGAAGGATGAAATCGTAGTAGATAGTAAAATAGAGTTCTGCTACAACATTTACACGAGCGAACAACGTATGCAGGGACATTGGAGGTCTTAATTCGTTCTAAACTAAATGTAGCTTCGTTCTTTCAAAAAAATTAGAGTCCTTGCGAGAGCCTTGAAGGAGTAACCATCTGTTACTTATACCAGGGCGGGTAAGTGGTGGATAATAACCTCCAATGATAAATAGCCATATAATAAGAGTGATGTGTGCTTGTCTTTCATAAGTGTATGGAGAAAGACTGCTAATAATGATGAATTAAAGACTTATTATATCATCGGTAGGTACCTACTGGAAGCTGTTTTTATCATACCAATGCCAATAAACCACGATTTATTAGTCAGCACCATCTTTTAAACAACAATGTCAAGATATTTTGTATTTTTTTATTAGCGGTTACTGTCAGTTTTGAAATACGAACGTGAGAAATGTATTTTATGGGAATCCAACACTCTCAGATGAAGGAATAATATCATTTAAAATTGCATTAGTTTTGAATCAAATACCATGTATTATTTTTGGAACGAATACAATGTATTCTTTTTGGATCAAATACCATGTATTATTTTTTGATCAAATACCATATATTATTTTTGGATCAAATACCATGTATTATTTTTGGATCAAATACCATTTATTCTTTTTGGATCAAATAAAAAGTATTCTTTCTGGATCAAATACTATGTATTCTTTTTGGATCAAATACCATGTATTCTTTTTGGATCAAATAAAAAGTATTCTTTCTGGATCAAATACTATGTATTATTTTTGGATCAAATACCATGCACTCTTTTTGGATGAAGCAAATTAATAAAAACGTCCAAAATATATCTAATTATAAAATTTTGACAAAAGTTTCTCAATAAACACAACCATTAAAAATGGAAAGCGTTGATCGAAATGGTTACAGTAGTGTTTAGTTACCATATCCTAATAAGTAGATACTTTCCAACCTTCTCCTCCCTTATCTCCAACGCTTTACAACAGTCTCACAATTTACCCCATGATATCATGGGATTCAATTTGACCATTTATTGGATAACCATCACCTCTGCCATAAATCACCCCAAGTGGTTCGCTATGTTTGGTGACTTAGCAGGGGTGCTGGGGTTCAAGGGGTTCAAAGGTTTCCACCAACGCAGGGCTCTCTCGGAACATCACCTTGCATCGCAGTGGGAGGGATGGAATCAATCGTCCGTCACTCCTGGACGCACTGACCCCCTCGTGCCATTTTCCTTCCCAGAAAATCCTCTCCTTCCTTTCCTAAAACGACCCTCAACACAGCATCCCCAAAAATGACGTAGGACCCGAGGGGAATTATTTTCTTCAGGGTATGGAGCAATTGTAAAAAAAAAAGTTCCCACTAGCACCGGGAAGCAGATGCATTTGCCGCCAACATCTAGGAAAACCTCACCTCTTTAACCCAAGGACTCCTGCTAAGTCGCCAAACGTAAAGAACCACTTGGGGTGATCTATGGCTGACGTATTGGTTATCTAATAAATGGTGAGGCGGTACCCATTTCCGCCTCCAAAACTGAACAACACTGACTTGACAATATGTGACTACCTTTTGCAACAAATTGTGTCCACACTATATTGGAATCAAGCCTCATATCATCAACATCAATCTATTTATATTGTATTATATTTAAAAGGAGTCACCATCATGTGTGAAGGTGTCAAATACAATGGAAGTCGTTCCAGGTCTCATAAAGTAGGGTTTGGGGACATTTAGTGGTCGTGGAATGATATTATTAGGTACCCGCGAGGTGCCGTGTCGCTGGTCCCAGGTTTATTATTCAGGTCGGTACATACATATGAGTATTAATAACCAAATGCCATGCTTTGAGAATTTGTAAACCGTGATATCTTATGTAAGTAGTTGAAAGCTCTTTCTAAGAGTGCTAGATGTTTTACCTGGTGAAACACCACCATTCAGAAGCCAAACGTTGCTTGAAATTATTTTAGTCATATTTGGTGACCAGATCTGAACAGCCAGGTACTTCCACATCTTCGTCTTTCTTAACTTCATCTCCTCCAACTGTCCGTCTTTCAACATATCCCAATTGGGGATGCCATAGACTAACTCGTTCTAAGCTTATTTCTGGTGAAAATTATCAAAGATATTAAAATATCGATTTTTTTCTTTAAAAGATTGTCAAGTGTATTTAATCTAGGAATCAAGAGGTCTCATTTAAACTGGAGACATTAGTTCTCTTTTAAATCGATATAAGTCACATTTTTAGGTTTTCTCTGGGTGTATCTTTGATACCTGCCCCGAGAAAGCTTTAAGACAAAATAATGCTTACCTACATTGATATGAAATAAAGGAAATTATTCTCAATCTATAAACATAAGATATGAAATTAAGGCAAGTTTCCTCAGTCTATAAACATTAGGTATGAATGAAGACAAGTACTCTCAGTAAAAGATCTCAGTAAAATAGGGCAAGTATTCTCAGTCTATAAACATTAGATTATTAGATATGAAATGAAAAGAAGGTAAGTATTCTCAATCTATAAACAGGTATATAATGGGTATGAAATAAAGGTGTAAAATTCGCAGTCTATGAACAATAGGTTTGAAATAAAGGCAATTATGTATTCTCAGCCTATAAACAATAGGCATGAATGAAAGTAAATATTCTAAGTCCATAAACATTGGGCATGAAATGAAGACAAGCATTCTCAGTCTATATAAACATTAGGAATGAGATAAAGTATTTTCTCAGTATTCTCAGTACATAGACATTAGGTATCTTTAAAACCACGACATTCTTTGCGTAAAGCATAAATGTCACCATCGCAATAATGTAAGTAGTAATTGCTTTAAAAACAGCGTGAAAACTGTTAAAAAAATAACCCACGACCCGTCGAGAGAGAGAATCGGAATAAAAACATATTCAAAAATGCAAAAGTGTTACTGCCGCCGATAACTCAATTCTTTACGGCCCGAGAGGAATTAATCCTAACATTAAAAGGAGAATAAAGTCATCAATAAAGTATGAATACGCCATTGTTGTCACCATCGCCGATATATTAATATACACCATAATATTGTAAGTACAACTAACGACGACCCGCCCTATAAAAATATCGTAAAATTGCCTTAAAAAATCGTGTGAATAAATATTTATACACTCATATAACCCGCATCTTCTATTTTACTTTCTCATTTTAGTTGTGAAGAAAGTGGAAGCTCTTGTTGAATAAATAAAAAATTTATATCCGTATTCTAAATATATACTATTATTATTATCACCATCCTTTGTATTGTTCATGGTATTAAGAGACGTACTTGACTTACTTTAAACCAGAGATTTGTGACATTATTTGGAGTAAAAAATGTTAATGAAATTTTTGACTCCGGTGAGTTTCTACATTTTTTCTTCTTCTCAATCAAACAAAAAAATTCTTCCACATGTCGTCACAAGTATCTAAGCTGAGTAACCAATCAACCTCTAAAACTCCGTCCCTAACTGTCCAATACCAACTGATTTTTTAACCCTAAAGTGGTCGCGCTAAAGTAACGCGTCGCGTGGATTACATAGGTAGGCCATTTTAAACAACAACAAAAAATAAGTGAAATCATTTAGAATTATTTTGTACTTATATTTTAATATTATAATCTAAGCATTGTGTATTAGAAATAAGCAACATAAATTAAACATAACTTCTATGTTTGTTACAATTAACCAAAACATAAATGACATCTTTTTTTAAACTAAAAATTACATATAAGTTTTTAGATTTTCACGGCCAAAAGCATTTTCGTTGTTAGTTTTTGGGGTTTTATGCCGTGTTGCGCTACCTCCTACTATAGCCGACGCTTCGGACAGCGTTGCAGTGTCCATCCGACGATGTGTCGGATCTACCGAATCTGCCCTGATGATGGACACTGCAACGCTGTCCGAAACGTCGGCTATAGTAGGAGGTAGCGCAACACGGCATAACACCCCAAAAACTAACAACGAAAAAGATAAAAATTACATCTTTCATTTCTATTGATATAACAAAAAAAAATAAATAATAAAAACAGCATATACTAATTTATTTGCTGATTCCTGATCAGGATAAACATAAAATTATAGAATGATCAGAAAAAAAATTTTTTTTTGCTTTTTGCATTCACTTTTTGTGTATGCAAAATGTGTTACGTAATTGGTCGCGCGGATTACAGGTGTCGACCATGGACTTTGCGGAGCTCTTGTAACACAACCAGTGCATGCCCGACATCAGCGCCGAGCTGAACGCGTCCGTGTGTTATCCAACTTAAAGTACACGGAAGATAAAATTATTCGCGCGACCCGTTTTTGAGGAATCTTTAATTTTGCATAAGTGGTACTCCAAGCGACCACTATAGGGTTAAATGTTTTTACAATTTGGGAGGCGGTATGGATACCGCCGCCCCGGGAACCATTTATTGGATATTTGAGAATCGCATTTAGAGAAATTTCAAATCCTGCGAGAAAGTCGCGTGGCTGACAGTTCCCCGGACAGTTTAGTCGACCGCCTACCTCCTTGTGGCGACAAAGGCACGCCGCCATGTCGGACATAAGTCGACAATAATCGGCGACATTCATTCTTATTTACCACCCATTAAAAGGTCGGCGCAGGACATTTTATAAAGAACAACACAAGAAGTGCGATGTGGGCGTGTCTCGTCATCCAAAAGTCTGGCCAATATGATCTTAATTTTAAAATACAGAATGTGTTTCATCATAATTATGAAATGGCAACATACGATATCAGACAAGTCTAAGAAAGGCGGAGCGCGAATTATTTTTAATTGCAAGAACAATGTCAGGACTTTTTTACATTAATACAAAGGTGACCCTAAAGAAAATAATTCCACTCAGGGCCTATGTCATCTTTGGAGATACGGTGTAGATGGTCTTTTTAGTGGAAATAAGAAGAGGTAGTTCTGGGAAGGAAAAAGGTATGAGGGGTAGATAGGAATCTGGGGGTCAGTGTGTCCAGGAGTGACAGACCCTTTCCTTCGACATCCTTTCCACTGCGCTGAAAGGCAATATTCCGAGAGAGTCCTGCTGGTAAGGTCGAAAGATCTCCCTCAATCAGTCTCTCCCGAACCGGCCTGCCACGCTGTTGGTGGGCAGATACATCTGTCCCCAAGATCCGGACAAACTTGACCCCTTAAACCCGGGCACCCCTGCCAAGTCACGGTAGCGAACCACTTGGGGTGACCTATGGCAGAAGTGTTAGTTATCCAATAGATGATTCCCGGGACGGCGGTACCCATATGATAAAAAGTTCAAGGTGTTAAGGGACATACTTGACATACTTTAACCTGTAATTCCTGACTTTATTTGCAGTAAAAAAGCAATTGAAATTTTTTGTTTCCGGTGACCTTTTTTTTCTCTACAAAAATTTAAAAAAGTAGGACGTGTTAAACAGTTGGGGGCGGTGCCCCATCGCCCTGCACCGCAGTTGGACTGTCACTCCTGGTAACCCCCAGATTCCTACTCATCCCTCATACTTTTTTCGTTCCCAAAACTTCCTCTCCTTCCCTTCCTTAAAAATACTCTGCACACAGCATCCCCTAAGATGACATAGGACTGGAGGGAAATTATTTTCCTCAAAGCCTCCTGTGTGGAGCCAATGTAAAAAAAGTCATCGATAAAGTCACTGGAGACCAAATTTTCAAGAACATTTCTTACTCCAAATAATATTAGGAATCAATGGTTAAAGTAAGTCAAGTACATCCCTGCCACCGCTACCCGAATTTCTAGCGATTTCTTACATATCCCTCTTAAATATTTGAAGTTTTTAAGCTCTAAAAAATATATTTTATTTTTGAAGATAATATCTAGGTTTACATTCCCCACGCAAATTATATGAAATCCCTCGATAGAAAAAAATCGCAAAGCATGCTCCGAAAATTATTATTTTCACGTCTGTTTCAGTTATTTAACAAGTTATGTGTATGAAAAAAATCAGGGTTTCTTTAAATGCTGTTTTAGACAGCCCTAAGAGATTTTTGGTCTATTTTAAACGAGTCTGTTTTTATTAAACATTTATACCATTTTCGCTTTAATTTTACCGTTTTAAATATTAGCGCACTCTCTCCAACATTCGTAATTACATATGTCTCCATCGTCTTCTTTTTGAGCGGGGATACGCGCCTTAACACCCTGTATAGATAAATTCTTCAGTACCTAGAATAATGGTATATATAGCAAAGCTAGTCGGTAAATAGGTAGGTACCTGCACATTCCGTTGTTCTGTTATGAATTTTATAAAATATTGCCAATTTAACTGTGGGAAAAAACTAATTTACAGTCGGTTATTTATCTACTTATTCTTACCGCACATATAAACCCGTCATTTGAGACGTTTTCCGATGTTTTAACACCCCCCTGAGTGAATTACATTCCATTCTTTGGACAGAACGGTAAAACGTGGCCATATCTGTTCTGTAGTCTGTTGCGCACGCCGCAATATCGTGGTAGTGCGTAAAGTACAAGATTTATACGCTCCACCATCACCGTATATAGACTACCAACCTAACCTAACCTAAGTTTGAAAAGAAGTCTATGACAAGTGACAAAAAAACGATAATTTTCTTGATATTAATTTGTCTCATTTGAACAGTCAAGGTGATCCACTAGTCCTTGAAAGATTCGAAATCGGAATTCCCACCCCTTTATGGGAGGAATTTATGAATACCTGAAGAGAATTTTTTGGAAAGATATTTGAGAGTTGTTTTTTACAGATTGGTTTCGTAAAGGCCTGTAAAAACATTAACTTCTTTTTTACGCATTGTTTATTATAATAACAAGGAAATTTAAATCGATTGCACGGAACCAAGCGACGTGGAGTCGACGTCCACACCGTGGCGGGGTGGTTACTAGTACAAAATGTGCATGTAGCTCTTATGCGGATGGCGTAAGGTTTAATTTTCAAATCCAAATTTGTTGAACGCCCCCCATTTTGATTCCTGCCGAAAAAACCAGAGTGAGATTGAATTGTTTTTTTTATTATTTTGTAAAATTCAGACACACATATTAAAATGATTTCCGATTATTTTGTAAAGAACTTATTTGCCACATCATGTAATGAAACATTATCTGAAAATGGATTCATACGTAGGAGATTTTGGCACTCAAAAGTATGTTTTATAAGCCTGATGCTTTATTTTTTCCAGACTTACATAAATACTCGATTATTTCCAAGGCTAAGATGCGTTTTACTCACAGTTTTTAATTGAAGTATCTACAATATTTCCAAGCGATCAAATTTTCAAACCAAAAACACATGATTTTGTATGATTTGGCATTATTTCACATGGCTTCATCAACAATAGTAAGTTTTCTATAATAACTACCCATACATTCCCCACGCGCGCCTAAATGGTAATTAGGTATATGAAAATTCCTCCATTGAAAACAATCGCAAAGTATGCTCCAAAAATTATTATAAACACGGTTTTTTTCAATTACTTAAGAAGTTATATGTATGAAAAAAATGGCAGTGTTTCTTTAAAAGCTATTTTAGACATTCCCCGCGAGATTTTTGCTCTATTTAAAACGAGTTGTGTTTTATTAAACATTTCCACAATTTTCGCTACTATCGTTTTTAACAATAGCGCGCTCCCTCTAACATTCGTATTTTCACATCTCCCCTTCTTTTTTTTAGCGCATTTTGATTCTGCAGATTAATTGAAATAATACGCCGCAAGAAAGTCGGAAAACATCAAAAATGATTTTTTTCAAACTACATGAGCAAGTGTCGGGACACTTCTGATTAATATGTTATTTATGCCAGTTAGCGCATTAGAAATATCGTGGGATTCTATCAAACACCTGGATATTTAATTATTAATACTGATGTACTCTGAGAAATATGTAAAATGTCTTCATTTAGTCATAAACTAATTACTATTTTACGAGTCTGACGGCCGTAAAACAACGTGAAACGTGAATAAAACATTTAATAATATCTGCGGCTCTCGATTAGAACACTGAGACCAAACGGTGAATGGACGATCATTAAATATTTCTCTTTCCAACAGTTACCACTTTTAAATGTATCGAGAAATGAAGAAAACTGCGCGGAATAGTCGTAATGTGATGTAATAGAGTTTTAAAGATTGTCCTTCACATAACAAATGTAGGTAAATATGGAAATTAACTTTTTTTTTTTAAAGTAAAACTTCTTTACGCACGCTCGACACTTAGGGTTAACTGATGAATATGTTACGAAAAAGAACCATATTCGAACGCTTATTGAAGTAAAAATATGTAACGCTAACCTATATGAATGTGAAACGCTGTGAAACGCATGAAACGCTATGAAACGCATATATTTACGAAAAAATATGAAACGTTACGAACGCTAATGAAAGTGAAACGCTAATCGATATGAAACGCTAATCGAGGCGAACGCATTATTATGAGTTGTTATGAGTTGTTATGAGTTGTTATGAGTTGTTATGAGTTGTTATGAGTTGTTATGAGTTGTTATGAGTTGTTATGAGTTGTTATGAGTTGTTATGAGTTGTTATGAGTTGTTATGAGTTGTTATGAGTTGTTATGAGTTGTTATGAGTTGTTATGAGTTGTTATGAGTTGTTATGAGTTGTTATGAGTTGTTATGAGTTGTTATGAGTTGTTATGAGTTGTTATGAGTTGTTATGAGTTGTTATGAGTTGTTATGAGTTGTTATGAGTTGTTATGAGTTGTTATTAGTCGTTATGAGTTGTTATGAGTTTTTATGAGTTGTTATGGGTTGTTATGAGTTGTTATGAGTTGTTATGAGTTATTATGAGTTGTTATGAGTTATTATGAGTTAAGTTGTTATGAGTTGAGTTAAGTTGAGTTGAGTTGAGTTGAGTTGATGGGGATGTTGAGGGGATGGGGATATTTTTATTCCTGTTATTGTTATATTGTAAATGGACGGCATAAGTTAGTGAAGTTTTACTTCAGTCGTGTGGTCTAAAGCACACTTGTTTTGTTTCAATTCTGGCTTTCACCCTTCAGGGGTGTTCTAGGTCAGGGGTCGGAATTAGCGGCTCTTTGCATAGGCGTCTTCAGACATCAATTGAAATTTCACCTCTACTCATCCAGCCTTATGAGATGGTGCCGCCGAACGAACTTTGACTTGATCAGCATCAATGTTATATGGTGTAGTGCGAGTCGAGATAACAACAATAAAATGTACGATTGTAAAATGTAAATACATTCGATTACGTAGTATGTATTTTGATTAACAACACTAAAAAGAGACAAACACATCGGACACATTTATAGGACTTAACCTACGAAAGAATGAAATATAATAATCGGTCTCCTATTTGTGCGGTGCTTTGTAGCCTCCCCATTCTTGTCTACTTTAGTTTTCTGAAGGTTTCGCTTCTACCGTGTGTGAATTGCACACACTTTTTTCTCAGGACCTCCTCTGTGGAGCTAATGCAAAAAAAACAATCGAACATCAAAAAACTATGGTAAATTGGCATATTTATTAATATCTAAAACATGGGCTCAATTTCAATCGATTGCTTACATTAACAAGCAGATGGGTCTTCTAGTGCGTTTTGTGTCAATGTCCAAATGAGATGTTGGTCTCTTTAATAGTGGTACAATAATTATTACAGCTAATATTACACGCACGTCAGTCGGGGGTCGACTGTGATTTGACTTTACGACCTTCTTCACATCTTTAGAAGGTTTCCGCCGTCACATAACATGTATCACCAACGCACTTGACACGAGAGTAAAAAACGCCACCTAACTAAGCATAAAAAATGTCAAGCGTTTTACAATGTAACCCGGTATTTATTGAGATCCCACATAATAATAAAAAATTATCATAGTAAGTAGGTAGGTTTAATCACCAAAAGTAATGAAGAAAACTTTATTTTTTCAGACTGGCAACATTATTATTGTTATTGAGTGTTGGAGTGTTGGAGTGTTGGAGCATTCCGAAATCGACATTATTTATTCATATTTCAATGCGATTCTTTTCTGTACAATTTTTCGAGTGTTATTTTTTATGACTTTATTTGCGGGAGCTTTTCCCGCTGGCCGGTAATGGCGGACGATTAAAGGATTCTGCATCTCGGGTGAAATGAAAGAGGCATTCATTCGCTGTTATTAAAGAAGTTTATGAGGCGATATGGTCGGAATGCTCGCTGGAAAATTGGATCAGCTGAACGCGAATTGTGCATTTGCAAGTAACCAGAGAATCGAATTGTAAAGTGCACGCTGCCTTGAGTATGGACATGGGTTTTAACTTTCATGGCTTTGAAGGTTGGTATATACCTACATTAATAATATGGTTCTCTTGTTAGGTATTTGTGAGATGCCATATTGATTATGGTAAAAGTGTCATTCAATTTCCGTAAGAAAAAGTTTCCAACGAGCAAATCGTACTAATAGTATTTTTGTTATTAATTTACCCTTAGTTTTTTTACATTAGCTCCACACAGGAGGCCCTGAGGAAAATAATTGCCCTCATGGCCTATATCATCTTTGGGGATGCTGTGTGGAAGGTATTTTTAAGAAACGAAGGAGAGGAAGTCCTGGGAAGGAAGGGGTGGGTAGGAATCTGGGGGTCAGTGTGTCCAGGAGTATGAATCCATCCCTCAAACTGCGGTGTAAGGTGATGGGTGGAGAGAATACGGCTGGAGAAGTCAAAGGGACTGCCTCGACCATTATTTACCGATTCGGCCTACCATGCAGCTTGTGGGCTGATAGATTATAGAATAGGTGAGGTGTGGTGTAAATCCGGCGTCAGACATTGAAAAACCTTCATTATTCTGAGTAGGTGCTACCTACAATAATTAAACAATCTTTGCCTTTTGGTTTCAGCCTCAATCTAAGCAAAAAAACTTTTATTGATAAAATCACTCACACAAATTAAAAAAAACTGCTGACCACTTTAATTGCATAAATAAACGTTGAAATAATAAAGACTACTCTTGCCTAGAGGCGTAACTTCCAGAAAAGAGTTCGTGCGTATACTTTTTACAAGATCTAATGAAGTACCGACTCGCGCGATAATCTCTTTGACATCTCTACGTTTTTAACAACTTTTTCTATGATTTTCAACACCCTTTCTACGTTTTTCTATGCCTTTGGCGCGCGCGACTCCGGCGCTCTCCGGAACCGTTCGTTTTTCAAACAGAAAAGTAAAATGGACTACTATTGTTTGGTTTCATCAATAATAGAATATTAACGAATTCATATTAGTGTTGTCCGGTATGGTTATGTGTGAATGAATGTTATTGAGAGGGGAGGGAAGGTTATGTATATCGTAATTTATTTTCTTTTATTTTATTTGGGAGACCAACAGTTTAAAAATAATAGTAATCGAGTCACAATAATTTAACCATTTACAGGATTCCACATGGGTATTGTATACAAGTGTAGTGATTCCAGAGATGTTTAGGTACTAAAGAAAAAATTACATTTCAAGAGACAGGTTATTTTGGGGGAATAGGGAGGGGGTAGGATAGGGGGATCGGTCAGGTTAAGGTATAGTAATAAAAATATGCTAAAAAAAATTAAAAGAGAAAAAAAGGTGAGGGGCAAAAAAAGGGTAATAGCACCTATCTAACACAGATATGAGTAGATATAGGTACCTACCTGTAGATATTATATGCCATAAGTTAAATTACACCATATTTTATTTTTTTATTTTTTATTTTATTTATTAACAGAAACAAACAGTACATTATTTACATTGGTGAAAAAAGTTTACAGTTAATAAGTATATTTCAAGTTAAGTACCTATGATATGTTTCATTGAAGTATCTTGTTTATATTAAATTTTTACCGGGTGATGTGCGTTGTGGAAGGGTGCGTGAGGGTGTGAGAGGGTGAGGGAAGGTGTGAGGGTGTGTGTGTGTGTGTGTATGTATGTGTGTAAGTATGCGCATTAAACTATATGATTGACATGATGCTCTTTTTAAATTTGGGCAGTGAATCGGAGAAAATGTCGATGTTATAATTTAGATTAATATTATTGAATACATGAAGAGCACGATTGATTGGCGAATTAGTTGCTGCATTAGTCTTGTAATTAAGCGTGTGGAATAGTTCTGTATGGCGTGTACGTCTTAATGGTATGTTAAAATTAATTAGGGAAAGTAGTTCTGTACAATCGATGTTATTATTTAAAATTTTGTGTATAAATGTCAAATCAGCAATTACTCGTCTTTGTTGTAAAGTTTGAAATGTGCGTTCATAATTATTGTTGAATTTGAATTTAAGATATTTTATAAATTTGTTTTGAATATGTTCTATGCTATCTATGTATAATTTGTACTGCGGGTTCCAAATTGGCGAGGCATATTCCAGTATACTTCTGACTAATGCAAAATATAACATAACTACTGTGCGCGGGTTACTGAACACTTTACTTATACGGAGAACAAAACCAAGCATTTTATATGACCTGTGAACGATTGAGTCGATGTGAATATTAAAAATAAGTTTGCTATCAAGGTAAACACCAAGGTCTTTACATTCCGTTTTAGAGATGACAGGTTCGTTGTTGAGTGAATAAGAGTACTTAATAACATTTTTATTTCTGGTGAATGTCATAGTATGACATTTGGAAACATTGATATCTAAACAGTTAACTTTACAATACTTGCAAAGCCTATCTAGGTCACTTTGTAACGCTTCTCAGTCAGAGAGAGAATGCACAACTTTAAATATTTTCATGTCATCAGCGTAAAGCACATATTCGGAATTTTGAAAGCTGTTACGATACGCCCCTGAAGCGAGTAAATACGAGAGCACAGAACACAGCACAAGTCCACACGGCTCGGCCGCCGCCTCTCCCCGCCCCGTATCCTGTTTCTCCTTGCCTCTCCCCCGTGCCCTGCCACTCGGCATTCCCGCTGCGCTCGACAGAAGAGATCTGAGCGCCTTTGAGAACGCACGCTCGCGGCTCACTTGTAGCCGCGAGACCCAATACAATGGGGCCGCGATGTATTATTGAAATACTTTTGAGTAGAATCAGTCTTTTGCCACTATAGTTCGGTCTATTTAGACTACGAAAGTGCCTGATGAAGCTGCCACATGAGACGAGGCTCCTGCCAACCTACATGTAAGCTGTATCTTGATTTCCTCCTTAAATGTTGTCCGTAATTCAGTGAAATGTAGGGCCCCCGCGGAAATCACGACTCGGAGAGTTTCGTTTTGAGAGAGAGTCAGAGAGAGTTAAACACTTTAGCTAGGTTTGTGTAATTTGCATTTCTTGTAATTGAATTGTACTGTAGAAACCTATGTATGTGTTTGAGTTTACAATACATGTCTAAATGATTTAACATTGTTATTATTCTGCTACGGCGGGAGGATTGTTGACCAGAGAGGATCCCGTGGGTCACCGGAGGATGGAGAGAAGTTCCCTAGCCTTGAGCTGCCCACCCCCCTGAATAGAGAGTACCATAGTCCCGCTGAGAGCTAGTCAGGGACGTGTTTTGGGCCCTGGTGTTGGTTTAGAAGCCGACATCGAGGCACCCTAACAATTGGCGCATCAACGTGGAGCCTGGAATTTTTTTTCTCTATCCCGGTCGCTTTGCGGGACCTTCCTTTGTCGAAATCCTTCCCGCATAACAACTATTTTGTAAACATTAATTATGCCTTGTTATTCTACAGTGAATCCTGTGAAAAAACCACAGAAACCAATATGTAAATTAGATCCATAACGGATCTGACTGGAATTATAAATTGCATCGCAAGTTGAAACAACGGCCATTTTGAGTACCCGAAACGCCGCGAATCTGATTGCGCACGCGTCACCAAACAGCGAGCGCGTAGCAACAGCAATCCGCGCCAAATCCAACGGCCTTTGTTTCACGCGATATTCCGGATTGTGCGCGCAAATGCCTTGTTCCCGCCGATATCCTAACCGACTGTTGCTAGGCTGCGTTTTAAATCCAAACCGTTTTTTATGACTGAACCGGGATACCAACGGAAATCATTGATTCTGGAACCCCAGTTATTTTGCGAATTCCTTAATGAAAATTTCGGACTTACGTATTTTTATTATTTCTGCACAATATACCAATTGGCCCACTTGTGTCTGTCAAATTAGTACAATTTAATGTTTCTCCAAATGGACAAAATAATGACTTTCTTTCCCCATTGTACATTATAGGTACTGTTTTTTTTCAGCATAAGTGAAAGTGAATTGTGTTTTTTCCCTTACATAAGTGAAAAGTGGAATAATAATAAAGCCAATGACTGATTCCATGAATAAATAAAATAATTTTAATATGGTTGGATGCAATAAACCCCATATTCAGTCATTTTCATCCGGAAGTTTGTCCTTTATTTGCCAGAAATGTGCCTTTTGTGAACTTTAGTGCCTTTCTCAGTGCAAAGTGTTTTGTGAAAATAAAAAACCTGTTTTCTAAAGGTCAGTCCTGGCAAAATTTTTCTAAAATAAATAAATACTTGTGAATTTCACAGTTTTCTCAAAAGTGGTCAGTGAAATACAAAAACCTTTACCACTAAGGTCTTTCCACGCAAAATTTTTTCTCGTCTGCCTCTCCTTGACAAGAATTCTGGTGTCATGTATACAAAACACATTTGGAAGTGCCAACAGTGATCACCAAGTGAAAAGTGCCTCACAAAAATTAATTTTGCGCTTTCTAAAGGAAACCCCTGGCCAATTTTTCTTCTCCTCACCACCCAGGAAACTCACAATGGAGGACAAGCAAGCTATTACACCATCCAACTTGGGTACCATTCCCAATGTGCATAGTTTATCCAAAGCCCACTTACAAGCTGCTTTAAGGGATAGAGGACTCTCGCCATCAAGCAAATCTAAATCTACATTGAAGGCATATGCACTTTTATTCAACAAAAAGTACATTAGGAGAATAAATCTCGCCCCCTCCAACGAAAATAATTCATGTTCGGCTACGCAAGTTTTGAATAATCTTGACAAAGAACCTACGCCACATGTAATGATAAAACAGGACGTCGCACCCATCTTGACACAAGATAAAACTTACGATTTATCCTCTTGGAAAGTCAAATATAATGGCGTCTCCGATGTGCTGGATTTCATTGACCGTATTGAAGAAACGGCTACAATCAAAAATATCCCATTCGAGATTCTACGGAGAAACTTTATAGAACTCATCTCCCCAGAATTAATTCCGTGGCACCGCATCCAAAAGACTAAATGCAAAGATTGGAATAAACTCAGAGCTGCCCTAATCTCTAGCTTTGGAAAAAAGGAGGCCCAGCACCGGATCAAACTATCTCTACTATCTATTAAACAACTAGTAGATGAACCTGTGGCTACATTCATAGAAAGGGCTGAGTCCATCAACATCAAGCTTTCACATCCTGTTCCGGAAGCTGAACTATTACCAGTCATAACTGATGGCCTTTTAAGCAAATACGAGAACATCATCACCTCACAGAAAATTGCATCCCTGGCCCAGCTAAACGAAGTCTGCCTCCTCCTGGAATCGTACCAGGATAGGAAAAACATAAAGAATGTGTCGAATAATGTGGTTGTGCCAAGCCGTTCGTCTGGTTTAAAGCCAGAATTCGACAACAAAAAGTGTGCTCCTTTTGCAAAAAAGTAGGCCACCTGGCCGCTACTTGTTTCAAGCAAGCAAGACTTCTGGAATCCAAGGAACCCCTTACCTTACATCCACGCGACCTTAGACAAACTGCGCAACGCCAAGTTCATCTCCTCTGTTGACCTAAGCAAAGCTTTTTGGCAAATACCTTTGGACGCAGAATCGTGTGAAAAAACTGCTTTCGTTGTACCTGGTAGGGGAATGTTCCATTTTAAAAGATTACCCTTTGGTCTAAAGAACAGCCCCGCCGAATTACAAAGACTGATGGACAAACTCTTCGGTCCTGAAGTCGATAACAGCCTGTTTTGTTACCTTGACGACCTCATCATCGTCAGCGACACCTTTGAAAAACACCTATTAATGTTGGAAAAGGTTTTTCAACAACTCAAGTTCGCTGGTTTAACCATCAACTTGAAGAAGTCTGAATTCTGTAAGTCCCGTTTACGTTATTTGGGATTCATTGTCGACGAAAAAGGTCTAAGAACAGACCCCGCTAAGGTGGAAGCCATGGCAAATTTCCCCCGACCCAAAAACTCGAAAGAAGTCAAAGGTTTCCTTGGACTTGCAGGTTACTACAGAAGATTCATCAAAGACTTTTCCACAATTGCAGCCCCCTTAAATAAAATTACCGGCACCCGTAAAGGTGTCAGCAACTTCCGATGGTCTGCTGAAACTGAAGAAGCGTTTACAACTTTAAAAAATGCCCTTCAAAAAGCCCCCGTTCTGAATTGCCCGGATTTTGCACTCTCTTTTACCCTCCACACGGATGCCTCCAACGTAGGAATCGGTGGAGTCCTAACTCAAGAATTCCCAGATGGCGAACACCCTGTAGCGTATTTTTCCCGTACACTAAATAAACACGAGAAAAACTACGGAATTACCGAAAAGGAGTTATTGGCTGTATTGGATTCTGTTCACCATTTCCGCGGTTACATAGACGGTAGCAAATTTACTGTAGTCACAGACCATAGTAGTTTGAAATGGTTGATCTCTTTAAGTAATCCCTCCGGTAGACTCGCTCGTTGGGCCTCCCGTTTGTCTCAATTCAATTTTGATGTTGTACACCGTAAAGGCGCGGACAATATTGTTCCCGACGCTCTTTCAAGAATTGAATTGGCTTCATTAAATGTTGACACAATTGCCCCCCCCTCCACCCACAAAAGATGAATGGTACTTGAAAATCTTCGAAGGTTGTAAAAATAATCAACAAAAGTTTCCTAATTTTATCATAAAAGAAGGACAACTATACCGTAATTGCAAGGCACCACTATCCATCCTCGAAGATTACTCTTGGAAACTTGTCGTTCCCCTCGAAGGAAGAGAACAAATAATAATTGACAATCATAGTGCTCCCGACTCTATACACCCAGGAACTTTCAAGACGTATAAAAAGATTTCCTTGAAGTATTACTGGCCTGGTCTTTTCAAACAAATTCGCAATTACATCTCTAAATGTGAAACTTGTAAAGCTTATAAACATAGCACGGCAGCACCTGCCGGCCTAATGGGTAACCCCAAACGCGCCGACAGACCCCTACAGTCATTGTCAATGGACCTCGTCGGACCTTTTCCTCGAAGTTATGCCGGACACATGCACATACTTAGTGTAGTGGATGTTTTCACCAAATTCTGTTGGATTTTCCCTTTAAAAAGAGCCAACGCGTCCGCCATCATCAAACTTCTGGAAAAACACATTTTTATACCTTACGGAACACCCAGAACCGTAATTGTTGATAACGGAAAACAGTTTATTGCCCAGGAATTCAAAGAATTTCTTGCCAAATACGGAATCAAGGACATTTATTATAACACCTTGTACACTCCCCAAAACAACACTGTCGAACGTTACAACCAAACAATCAACACAGCTCTAGCTATTCTAGTTGATAAAGACCAACGCACTTGGTGTAAAAACCTAGATAAAATTCAGGCCGCTATGAACAACACTGTTAACCTGGCCACTGGTTACACACCTTTCTTCTTAAAACACGGTATGGAACAAGTCGTCCATGGTTCTCTACATAGGGACACAAACTTTCCTACGTCATCCGCCACCACAAGCAACCCTACCGCAGACTATGCCCATCGCTTGGAAGAACTGTCGGCCATTTACAGTGAAGTCACTGATGCTTTGCTCCTGGCTCACCAAAAGAGTGCGGACAGATATAACTTACGTAGAAAACATGTCACCTTCAATACAGGAGACATAGTTTGGAGAAAGAACAACACACTTTCCCAAGGAGCCATGTATTTCTCTGCTAAGCTGGCACCACGTTTCGTGAAGGCCAAAGTCCTAAGGAAAATATCAGACCTAGTGTACTCCTTGTCTGACTCATCTGGAAAGCACATTGGTAATTACCACATTAAGGACATTGTAAAGTCTGGAAGTGAGGAGTCAAGTAAAACTGCCCCCACTATCTCAGCAAACGTAAAATGATCCAGTATGTATCACATTTTTTTTGTAAGCTTACAGAGTCTTACTACGTCAGGCGTGTATTGTGTCAATCACATGCCCATCGTTTCGTAAATGAAACAAGTTGTAAATTATTTTGTAAATTAATGCGTACTCTCCTTGAAGTTACTTTCAAATGTTGTTTTTGCACTGTTTTTTCTTTCCCTCACGGCAATTTTTTTCTTTTATTTTTTTTTCACCTGTTCTAAAACTGATCACTTTGGAACGGAGACACTTTTCGAGTTTCAATGTTTGGGAAGTCGCGAGCCCATTTATTGTCTCAACACGTACACTACGCAATGTTCATGCCACGTCATACCCTGCCTTGTCATGTAATTTTGTAATTTTTCTCCTATTCTTTTGTTGCATTTTTGTCGTGTGGAAAGGAACTTTCTCACCTGTTTATTTTGTTCATGTAAAGTAGTTGACAATTGCCCATCGGCGTGTCGTTCTAGAAGTCGGGTTTTGTAAATTCCAAAGTGTTAAATTCCGACTCAGAACCAGTTAACTATTTTTACAATTTTTCCTTTTATCTTGTTCATCATGAGTTGTAAAACCTTCCGAGGTATCTCTAGCATGAAAATCAAACAGTGGTTACTTACATAGTCGCCCCTCGTGTATATAAGTTTTTTTCAATTTTTTCCCCTTAAATTAAAAATTGATGGCGTCCTACCCAAATTCATGCTCTTGTACCAAAATTGGATATCGACACGTCCATTTTGGAACTTGTATTTATAAAACCAATGATTGGTCTTTATAACCCTGTATATAAATCAATTTGGCTCGTTTCAACTAAAGTACGTAAAACCGAATCATCCGGTCTTTGGTTGTTATAACAAAGCCACCTTTTTTGTTATTTTGTTTTTTTGCTTGTACGTTACGTATGTCTTATATGACACGTTTCAACCCTACGAGACAGGTTAATAAAACCTTATGGTCATCCTGATTTTGGAATTCACAACTTTTAGGTGTCCATTTAACCAAGTATTTGCAACCCAAATTGCACATAACCTGGTATGTTTGTAACTGCACAAAGGGTATGTAAAACCGTAATTGGTCCCTTTTCTTTGGTCTTCCTCACTGTAGGCTGCCACAACAGACAGTATGTAAAACCATTATAGGTCTGTCTTTGTTTTAAATACTTGGTGTAAGTAGAATTATACTCTGCCATCACCCTTGTACTTTGAAACACATGAAGTAACATCAAATTGTCTATCTTCTCTGTCGTACGCTCTTGGGCTACGGAGTTAGTTAATCAACAAATCTTCGTATTATGTGTTAAAACAAGCATCGTTAACGTTTATTGTGTTGTATTTAAACGTAACCCTGTTACATTATAGGAGAGATCCTTAGAACATCCACCGTCATAGGAGAGATCCTTAGAACACCCACCGTTATAGGAGGGATCCTTAAAATACCTGCCACGATACGAGAAGTTCGTCATAATCACTTTTGCTCATAGCTAAATGTTATTGAGTTGGTCGTGTGACATATTTGTCATGAGTACCACCCTTTCTGTACAATCTATTTTGGTCGTGTGTCATTCATTTGTCATGAGTACCGTTTTTGTATTTTGGTCGTGTGTCATTCATTTGTCATGAGTACCGCTTGTATGTATAATTGTGTACAACCCTTGTACACGAGACGTGGAGACGTTAAAACACTTACCGTGAGTCGTGCGAACGAAATAATATCAAACCTTTTGTGTGCGATCTACGAAACGTAGTCCACAACCCTTTGTTGTCATTCAACGCCAATGCCCGTGGACCTCCTGTTTTTTTTACTTCTTTGCAAAAAGGAAAGAAGCCCAGGAGTATCTACTATCCCAAAAGGACTAGTTTGTAGCTTCACTGCTAACTATGGGGCATAGTGCTGTGGGAGTTAATCGATTGAGCACAAAACCACCCAACTCGTTGTCTGGGGAACGGATAAGAAAACCCCCAGGTTTGTGAAATTGGAGCAAGGGTCTGTCTTTTCTCACAATCACGCAGGAATTTTTAAAATGACCCCTAATCTTTTGCCCAATACACGCAAAAGATTAGTCTCTTTGTTAATGTGTATTCAAATTTCTCCTCATCCTTGTAACAATTGTAAAGAGTCAGGAAATCTGCTGGTTGATCATGTTTCATTCTCACATGGAGTTTGAAGTGGAAATTAGTCCAGTCTCTAGCAAGTTTCGTCACTCAACTCCTTTCCTTTTCCTTTCCTTTCTCCTCACCATCATGTTCTCAGGTATATGTTATGAAGAGGAAAATCTGTTGTTAACCATAATTCGCCCTCACTGGGAGTGCGAATTGGTAAATTAACCAATTATCAGCAGGCTTTCTCCCTCACTCTCTGCATATGTCTCACCTTTTGTTCTTTTTCTCAATTTCACGAAACACATTCATGAATGTTGGATATGTACGATATGCACTTGGCGTACCGTCTGTCTCCTTTTGACAACCTTTATTCATGAATTGGTTTCTCTGCTTTTACCGTGACTCATTCACGACTTCTTTGTCTTGTTCGTTGAAATTCTACAAAAATGTTACCACCTTTATGTTAACATAGGCCATGGAAGGCCGGTTGTTTTTTTTAACCAAGACATATTGTCACTCGGCAAACGCCAAGTCATCCTGGTAAAGGAAAATGTTCATGTAATCACAATTTAGTTAGAAAACTCTCTCTTCGTCACTCTCTGGGTCGGTGGTTAAAACTTCGTTTATTTCATTATCTGGACACATTTTGTTTCTCTCCAAACCTTTTCTTCATTGGTCCCTAGGCAGGTAAACTTCAAGAATTTTGCTCTAATAATAATTTCTCCCGGATTAAAAAGAAGCCCAGGCGGATGTCATCACCAACAGCCAAGCTGAGCTCCACTTCCTGACAGCACGCGCTGTGGTTACTAGGTCCCTCCTGCTGCCATTTTTCTACGCATTTGTTCCTGAAAGCACAGACCATACCACCCATATGTATGTTGTTTTGTCGTGCCACAGCAAGTTGAGTTGTCCCACTATACATTATGACACTCTGAACCACCTTTTGGGCACGCTAGCTCCTAGGTTTGTTCTTACTCTTGCTATCAATGCCAACCATGTCGTCTCTTGCGCTGTCATGCAGTGACGCATATATCGTCATGTGTAAACCATCATTACCTTGACTTCCAGTATTCGCTGAATGCGTACCAATACAAGTTATGTTGAGCTACATTATGCTTCAATAACCATTATATACGATCCGTGTTTACCTTAATAACACTTTAGGATTCGTACTGGCATGTCTGCAGACACTGGATTCTCCCAGTTGAGTTGTCCTCAATGACCTCTGTAACCATAGTCGCGGCACAGCAACCACAGTCTCCACTTCATGAACTTCGACGTCTTCAACAAAACCAAGTGTTTTCTAAGGCCCAAGTGTACTTTTGAGTGTTATCTCAAAGGGGTCTGATTACAGTGATAATGTAATCCTTAGAATCTGTGAAACCACGTCCTCCTCTTCGAAATTCTCCGAAACCAAACAAATCCACGCTTCGCAAACTTAGCTCCCAGACCAATGAAACTTTAGAATCACACAGGCATTTTTGTTCTTGTTTTTTTGTTCTTCAATTGTACAAATATGAATTGTTATTTTTCAATTGCATAACCATGTATTGTTATTTTTCAATTGCATAACCATGTATTGTTATTTTGTTCAATTGCATAACCATGTATTGTCATCTTTCAATTGCATAATCTTGTATGTTGTTTCACACCATGTACTTTCACCAAAACTGTTCTTTTCCAAACATTGTATGTACCCCTCACCCATTCCCTACAAACATTGTGACCTAAACTATAACATAAATTGCATGTTCTAGCTAGGCATCTCTCAAGCAACGAATCTCTCAAAAACCCCAATGAAAGTTTAAGAGGATTTTTTTTTCCTACAGCTCCATTGCCACGTCGCTTTTTTTCCAAGCGCGGGGGGAAGTGTTACGATACGCCCCTGAAGCGAGTAAATACGAGAGCACAGAACACAGCACAAGTCCACACGGCTCGGCCGCCGCCTCTCCCCGCCCCGTATCCTGTTTCTCCTTGCCTCTCCCCCGTGCCCTGCCACTCGGCATTCCCGCTGCGCTCGACAGAAGAGATCTGAGCGCCTTTGAGAACGCACGCTCGCGGCTCACTTGTAGCCGCGAGACCCAATACAATGGGGCCGCGATGTATTATTGAAATACTTTTGAGTAGAATCAGTCTTTTGCCACTATAGTTCGGTCTATTTAGACTACGAAAGTGCCTGATGAAGCTGCCACATGAGACGAGGCTCCTGCCAACCTACATGTAAGCTGTATCTTGATTTCCTCCTTAAATGTTGTCCGTAATTCAGTGAAATGTAGGGCCCCCGCGGAAATCACGACTCGGAGAGTTTCGTTTTGAGAGAGAGTCAGAGAGAGTTAAACACTTTAGCTAGGTTTGTGTAATTTGCATTTCTTGTAATTGAATTGTACTGTAGAAACCTATGTATGTGTTTGAGTTTACAATACATGTCTAAATGATTTAACATTGTTATTATTCTGCTACGGCGGGAGGATTGTTGACCAGAGAGGATCCCGTGGGTCACCGGAGGATGGAGAGAAGTTCCCTAGCCTTGAGCTGCCCACCCCCCTGAATAGAGAGTACCATAGTCCCGCTGAGAGCTAGTCAGGGACGTGTTTTGGGCCCTGGTGTTGGTTTAGAAGCCGACATCGAGGCACCCTAACAAAGCATGATCCAATGTCGTTTATATAAATGTTGAAGAATAGCGGACCTAGGTGGGAACCTTGCGGGACACCAGATATTACTTCTATAGACTTTGAGTAAACACCGTTTATTAATATTACCTGATTGCGATTACTAATGTAGGACTTAATCCATCTAAATAGGTCGCCATGTATACCAAGTAGGATGAGTTTCTTCAAAAGAATTGAGTGAATTACGCGATCAAAGGCTTTAGAGAAGTCTGTATACATAGTATCAACTTGCTCCTTATCGTCCATCTTGCTATGCAAGAAGTTAATGAAAAGGGCGAGGTTGGATGTTGTAGACCTACCTTTTATAAATCCATGCTGATTCGGCGTAATGTTTGTCGAAATAGACGAGTACAATTCATCAAAGACGATTTTTTCAAGAACTTTGCTTAAAATAGGTAGTTGGGAAATTGGTCGGTAGTTTTTAACGTCATGTTTATCACCAGTCCTAAAAATTGGTGTGATAACAGCTGATTTCCACTTGACAGGAAACGATCCTTCCGTTAGAGACTTTTTATAAATGGCGCAAACCGGAAGACAGATGTATTTACTACAGTTACGTATAAAAATTCCAGGCAGCCTGTCTATTCCTGGTCCTTTATTAATATCTATGTTTGATAGGTATTTTAAGGTGATTTCTTCATTTACTCTGATTGAGGATATTAATGTGTTGTTAAGAGGATCTTCCTTATAATCAGCATCATGAGTATATATCATCTATATATATATATATATATATATATATATATTGACCTCTTCTCGTAATATGCTGATCCAGTAAGAAGTTATTTGACAGTGTTGATCCACCTTTAACACCGAATAACTTGGCTTTAATGGATTACTTCTGTATGAATTTGCAACAACGTTACATTAAATAGCAAGGTTGCCAGTTTCCCAGTAAAAGTAAACGAAATACTACACATAAAATTTTCGATATTTGTATGGAAATCATACGCTTCGTAACTGTTGATCCGCCCAATTTACCATGCGTTGATGATCCGCCCAAATTGCCATGCGTTGTTGATCCACATAATCGTATATCTTATGTACCTATATGTGCTTTTACTATAAAATTGTTGATCTGACAATGACCAATCAGAATGGCGTTCAAGATGGCGTTATGAACGAAGCCTTCTGATTGGTCATAAAAAAACATATACCTATATCTGGTTTTACTGCTCATTGGTTGAGCCGATATGGAAGTTGCAAAACGTAATATTATAACGGCCGCGGCACCGACTTGAAAAATATATCTTTCTGTATTTTATAAAATTCTAATAATATACTTCCGCGGGTTTTTGTTGCTAGGCTCCGCCGCCCGGGAAACATTTATTGGATAAACACATCTGTCATACGTCATCCCAAGTGGTTCGATACTTTTGATGACTTAGCAAGGGTGCCCGGGTTCGAGGGGTGATAATGCGTTGCATTACGATCTTGGCTACGAATTCGGAAGTCGCAAGTTCAAATTTTGGCGTGCGCAATAAATTTTACTTTGATAAATATATATGATTCCTCGATAATGCATTGCATTATGATCCTTGACTACGAATTCGGATGTCGCAAGTTCAAAATTGGCGTGCGCAAGTAAATTTTATTTTGTTAAATTTGTATAATTCCTCGATAACGCGTTGCATTACGATCTTGGTTATGAATTCGGATGTCACAAGTTCAAAAATTATAAACTTTATGTTGGTAAATATTTAGATATAATTCCTCGATAATGCGATGCAGTACGATCTTGACTACGAATTCGGAAGTCGCAAGTTCAAAATTGGCGTGCGCAAGTAAATATAATTTTGATAAATATCTACGTATGATTACTCAATAATGCGTTGCATTATGATCCTTGATTACGAATTCGGATGTCGCAAGTACAAAATTGGCGTGCACAAGTAAATTTTATTTTGATAAAAGTCTATGTATGATTCCTCAATAATGCGTTGCATTATGAACCTTGACTACGAATTCGGATGTCGCAAGTTCAAAATTGGCGTGCGCAAGTAAATTTTATTTTGATAAATATCTATATATAATTCCTCAATAATGCGTTGCATTATGATCCTTGACTACGAATTCGGATGTCGCAATTTCAAAATTGGCGTGCGCAAGTAAATTTTATTTTGATAAATATCTATGTATTATTCCTCAATAATGCGTTGCATTATGATCCTTGACTATGAATTCGGATGTCGCAAGTTCAAAATTGGCGTGCGCTAGTAAATTTTATTTTGTTAAATTTTTATAATTCCTCGATAACGCGTTGCATTACGATCTTGGTTATGAATTCGGAAGTCACAAGTTCAAAAATAATAAATTTTATGTTGGTAAATATTTAGATATAATTCCTCGATAATGCGTTGCGGTACCATCTTGACTACAAATTCGGAAGTCGCAAGTTCAAAATTGGCGTGCGTAAGTAAATTTTATGTTGATAAATATCTATGCATGATTCCTCAATAATGCGTTGCATTGTGATCCTTGACTACGAATTCGGAGGTCGCAAGTACAAAATTGGCGTGCACAAGTAAATTTTATTTTGATAAATATCTATGTATGATTCCTCAATAATGCGTTGCATTATGATCTTTGACTACGAATTCGGATGTCGCAAGTTCAAAATTGGCGTGCACCAGTAAATTTTATTTAATAAATTTGTTTAATTCCTCGGTAACGCATTACAATACAGTCGTAAGTTCATATTGTATTTTATTTTGATAATATATGTATATGCTCGGGTTCAAGGGATGAGATTTGTCTAGGTCTTTGCGGCGAACGGGTTTGCCAACCTACTGCGTTACGGACTGGATCGGGAGAAACTGGTTGAGGGAGACATTTTTTCTTACATTAGCTCCACACAGGAAGCCATGAAGAAAATAAATCCCCTCAAGGCCAATGTCATCTTTAGGGATGCAGTGTGGAGCGTATTTTTAGGAAAGGAAGAAGAGGATGTTCAGGGAAGGAATGGGGTAGTAGGTGTGAGTAGGAATCTGGGGGTCAGTATGTCTAGGAGTGACGGACGTGTGAATCCATCCCTCCCATTTCGTTGCAAGGCGATGTTCCGAAAGGTTCCATGTCAACTCAGAAATAAACCAACTCATAATAACTCAGAACCTCCTTAGAAAGGTCATTAAATGCTATGAAAATATAATTTAAAAAAAGCCGGTAACCCTAACCTAACTTAACCTATTCAACCTATGTTTTCTGAAGTGCTTCTCAGTATGTTTTATTATGAGTTGTTCCACCGTTCACCGTTCCGAAAGGCGATCATTCTAATCTAACACACTTCTACTATCTACTACACTATAAAGAGGTATGATTTGTTTGTTTGTTTGTTTGTTTGCATTGAATAGGCTCCGAAACTAATGAACCGATTTGAAAAAATCTTTCATTTTTGAGAAGCTACACTATCTCCGGGTGACATAGGCTATATTATATTTTCAAATAATTTGGTGATCCTTACTAAAACTCCAATAATGTAACCAAAGGTGTAAAAAAATTACCTAAAATATTCTTTACATCACGTGCGCTGCGAAAACTATTGATGATAGAATAAAATGATGTACTACGACTTTGCAGAACACATAATTGTTTACAAAAAATGTCGTGACAGCATATGTCTAACTATTATAGTTATGCCAAAAAAAGTGTTTATTTATTTTAAAAATTTAATTAAAATGACGGCTCTTTATTTGTATCTTGGTTTTAATCCTTATCAAAATAAATTACTTCATATTCAAGACTGCTTCAATACCTTTATTTAAATTTTTGAATGATTCAATTCGGACATTTTATTAGTTTAAAAATTCCAGTTTAAAAATTAGATTTGATTATTTGTTTGTTTGCATTGAATAGGCTCCGAAACTACTGAACTGATTTGAAAAATTCTTTCACCAATAGAAATCTACATTATCAGCGAGTAACATAGGCTGTATATAATGGTGAGCTCTGGCATTATGAAATTTGTATAAATGAATATATGTGTATTTCATATATTTTAGCGGCAGGGAGGAAAGGCAGGGGAAAGTGGGGTTCGCGGAGAGGGAAGAGGGAAGAGACGAGGGAGGGGGAAGGCGGAAAGGAACGGGGACGCACGGGAAAGGACATGCAGGGAGAATCAATTTATTTCTTTAAATGGCATTGCAACGCATGCCGGGTATCAGCTAGTCATAAATAAAATGCGAAATTCTTATGAACTTTGATCGGTACGGTACTTGAATTACATTAAAAAATTGGTTTGGTTTAAGTCAAACCGGTAAACTACTATCCGGTGAACTTTGGTTTAAAGTGAAACCGGTAATCTACAATAATTTGATGAACTTTGGAGTCACACCGGTAGTCAAACAGTTGAGCTTTCACACCCTTCAGCCTCACAACATATCCCAATTAGGGATGCAATAGTCCTACTGGCTACGAGCAGTTAGTATTCACAAAAAATCTAAAACACGATCTGGTTTGGGAGTGTACTTCATAGTATTATCCATTTACTTATAAAGTTTTTCAGCCACGCAATATGTTGTATGGGGACACCGTAGTTCAATTGATAATAACCGGATAATGATTAATTGTTAAAATTATTAATCTTTTATGCTGACGAAGATAACATTGTTTTTGAAACATGTCGATAATATTAATAAAATAGTGGTGTTTACAAAATTACTTATTCTCATTGAAGCAATAATGAAGCCACAAAGTTTATTTGCGAAGTTTGAAGAAAAAATAATTACCTACACTTCATATTTGATTTCGAATGTGCATCATGCACTAATTAATATACACGATAAACAGAAGTCATGATTACAGACATTGCCAAGTCTGGCGGTGATTATAACACTATTCACATTGATTAATATTATAGTTTTCTCATAAGTTTTGGAGTAGAAAACTGTATTTCCTGTAAATGTTCAACAGAAATTATGGTCACCTCTGGTCGGAAATCGTTTGTTTACTTTTAAAATTAATATGTATCACAATATTTTAACCACTCAGGTATTTTGCGATTATGCAAGTTTTTTGTCTTAAACGAACTGCCAGATTTATAAAACTTTGTGTTATTTCCGCTTCAAAATTAAGGGTCAATAAATGGAACATATCTGAACGTAGCCGAATACTAAAAACTGTCACACATCTGCCGGATCTGCCCTGATGAAGGACACTGCAACGCTGTCCGAAACGTCGGCCAAAGAAGGAGGTAGCGCAACACGGTATAACACCCCATAAACAAATAACAGAAAAAAACTAAAAACTTGAAACGTTTGTTTGAAATAAGGTTTCAAATTGTTATATTACAAAAAAATATTAACATTTATAAATATTAAAATTTAGAAAGCAAACATAAAAATATTGTAAAAATGACTCACGCGATGTTTTTATGTGGAAACGGTACTAAAATCACTGATTATGTAAAAATAACACTTATTCTATTGAATAAATAAACAATTTTGTCACCTACCTTTTACCATTTCATGCAAGAATATTTAAAAAATTAATAATGTCTAACAGCGCGTAGGTGATTTGGGGGTGAAAACTGTTTCTACAAAATTAGTATTTTTTATGTACTTCTATGGACAACTTTGAATAGAAATGTGAAGCATTCAATATGGATCTTCTACTTTTTGTTTTAGGGTTATCACTAGAACAATAACAGAGTTATAACGACTTCTGTGGGAACACACGAAAAAACGCGCTTATTTTACGGCTATTGTTATATATTAACACGCTTACGTATCCGAGTGGTTGAAATATTCTAAAAACCATTGTATTAAAGACCGGATGTCGGTAACTTGATATATTCATGTTGCCGCTATTTAAAAATATGAATATTATTTTAAATTTTTAGCAAATCTACAGTGTGGTAACAAATTCAATAAAAATTAATCAATTTTTACGATTATGTTTTATGTTAAAACTTATTTCACAGTAGCCTCATTAGTATTAATTAATGAAAATGAGGGCCAAACTGCATTGGCAAATTTTATTTATTACATAAACATAAAATTTCAGAGACAGAAAGAATCGACTGTGTACCAAGTTTCATCTCGATTATGTGACGGAAAGTGGATTTTTTAGACTTTTGAGACTCAAACAAACTCAGAATTCCAAGTAAATGTGATACTTAAGAGGAATATAAACGCTAGAAGTATTTCGATTCTCGTGCCTGCAAAATTTGCAATCGAGCGTCTTATTTGCGCGCGGCAAGTAAGCGAAAAAGTGGTTTTTTTTTATTTTGTCCATAATTTTATAAGAGTGAAAAAAAGTTAGAACATAGAAAACCTCAAAAATGGTCTTACCCATAAAGGAGTATTTTTATAAAAATGTTTCTTGTATTACTTCATAGTTAAGTCATGAAAAAACATTTTTTTAGTGGTTTACGCTTATTTTTTTTTTGTTATGTAAATAATAATTTTATTCTAATTCCATTACATAAAAAACCTAGTAAAAGCTTCAATTTATCCGTAGCATATTTTTTGATGTTGATACTGTAAGCCAATTCGTCATAAAGATTAATCTAAATAGGATTTCACGTATAACTTCACCTTAAAAGAACGCCTCTATATTATATGTAGATGGCGCGAGTTTAATTATTTTAGCGTAAAACTTTTTTTTTTAAGTTGTGCTTTAAAATATTAAGATGAATTAATTGTTTGCGCCCGTACAGTTGCAATATGAATATGAATAAATAGTTTTTTTGGTTTGAATAAATCTTTCAAGAAAGGCGTACAAATACAATATTGGATTGAATTACCGATACAATATGGTATTTGTTTGCCATTTTTGAAAGATTTATTTAAACCAAAAAAACTATTTATTCATATTCATATTACGCATGAATGGGCGCTAACAATTCATTCATCTTAATAAGGCACTACTTGTAAAAAGCGTGTTCCCTAAAATAATTAAACTTGCGCCATCTATGAAAGAGTAAATTGTGAAATCTTTTTAATATCACTTTAATATAAAAAGGCGGCTCCTTGGCCGTCGCCGTCGTAAGAAAGTATTAATTATGATTTCTAAAATATTTTCTTAAGTAAGGTAAAAACAATGATGTAAATTTTTTTTTTTTTAATTAAGCTAGTCATTCCCGAGATAGTATACTTTTAGTTAAAAACTAGCAGACCAGGCCACATGTTGCTGTGACTAACGAAACATAACGCCATCACAACGCCACGCCACTACCCAACCTTTATAACCAACGCCATCTGTTAAATCAAATCGACACCGCCCGCTTGCTGCCGACTGCCCGATGCCCGCTGTCTGCTTGCCAGCCCTATTTCAGCCAATTAACACAAAACCTTGACAAATTATATACTCTAAAACCTTCCTCATGAATCACTCTATCTATTGGTGAAAACCGCATGAAAATTTGTTGCTTAGTTTAAAAGATCTAAGCGCACAGACAGCGGAAGCGACTTCATTTTATACTATGTAAAGGTAACACAATTTTTTGCCCAAAAAAATAACATAATAAATACCTACTATAAAGAACTACTTTTCGAAAAAAATGTCCTTACTTATTAAAACGTGCTTTAATTTTTAAACAACTGATAAACAAAAATATACCACACATAATTTCATTTTTCTCAGTTAAAACGCAATTTTTAGTAATGGGATATGCGATTAGATGTTTTTAAATATTAAAAAAAGCGGGATTTCAATGGTTTTTACTTCGGGCATTCTTCATTGAAGTTCAAAGTTGATAAGCTTTTAGCCATTCCAAATAATAAAAACATCTATATAAATAAAATAATTAAAAAAGAAAAAATCGATAATTATTTTCTTCCAAACATTTTTAAACAGCCAGTTTGTTTTGAACACCTGCACTGATGCCTAGCCAGAAGTGTGAACGGGCTCTACCACCCACAATGATAATCCACACTATGGAAACTATTTTCAAGGCACTCTGTAAAAAATGATACCGAACGAGTTGGTTTAATTTTTACGTAAAAGTAAAGAAAATACATTGCTGTGAACCGTTTTGAAATATTTGACATTTGTAATCCATTGAAGATATGCATGTTACATGATGTATGTTTTAAAATATTTTTGGCGGCAATCTAGCAAACCTACATACATTAATATTATATTTTCGTTTTTTGTTTTGTGTTGGCTACCTCCTTCTTTAGCAGACGTTTCGGACAGCGTTGCAGTGTTCATCGTCAGGGCGGATCCAGCAGATCCGACGATGTCTGCGACAATCTGCCGGATCTGCCCTGATGATGGACACTGCAACGCTGTCCAAAACGTCGGATAAAAAAGGAGGTAGCGCATCACGGCATAACACCTAAAAAACAAACAACGAAAATGCTTTTGGCCGTGAAAATCTAAAAACTTATCATTAATATTATAGGTATATTGGGAAGAGGATTACGCACACCACCGCCCCGGGAACCATTTATTGATTAACCAAACCTTTGCCATAGGTCATACCAAACGCTTCACTACTTTCAGTGACTTAGCAGGGGTGCCCAGGTTCAAGGGGTGAGGTTTGTCTAGGTCTTTGAGGAGAATGTGTTTGCCCACTTACTTCATGGCAGGCCAGAACGGGAGAGACTGATTGAAGGAGACCTAACCTAGAACTCTTCTATTGGACTCTCTCAACCCAATTTGGGAGGTTGAGAGAGTCCGATTTGTTCCATCGCCCCGGGAACCATTTATTGGATAACCAACACCTCCGCCATAGTTCACCGCAAGAAACTCACTACGTTTAGTGACTTAACAGGGATTCCCGGTTTTAAGGGGAGAGGTTTGTCCAGGTCTTTGCGACGAATGCGATTGCCCACCTACTGCGTGGCGGGCCAGGTTGGGAGAGACTAATTGAAAGAGTCCTAACCTAGAACTCCATCGACTCGCCTCTCAACTGGGAATAACATGGGAGGTGGATAAGTGTATCGTCGCCCCGAGAACCATTTATTGGATAACCAACACCTCTGCCATAGGTCACCCCAAGTGGTTCTCTCTGTTCGGTGACTTAGTGGGCGTGCCCGATTCCTCGGGTAAGATTTGTCCAGGTCTTGGCGATGGATGCCTCTGCCCACCTGCTGCGTGGCGGGCCGGATCGAGATCGAGAGACTGGTTAAGGACGGCCATTAAATTTTCTGCAAGTCTAGGATGAATATTTATTTTTATTTAGAACAATGAGTTAAACTTCAAATTGTAAAATTTAAATAAATGAAGACAATATTAGCGAAACTCAATCCAAAATCTGAAACAGAAAAATCAGAAAGAGGTACGGTCACATCAGGGACTCCAAGCCAGGACCTTCGGCTTTCCGGGCAGCAGCTCTAACCATTGCGCTAAATTAGCGACGCGCTAATTAGTCCCCATCCGATTCTGTCATTTTTAACCGTTTCATACTTCG
This sequence comes from Limnephilus lunatus, assembly GCA_917563855.2. Classification (NCBI taxonomy): domain Eukaryota; kingdom Metazoa; phylum Arthropoda; class Insecta; order Trichoptera; family Limnephilidae; genus Limnephilus; species Limnephilus lunatus. The sequence goes on along the minus strand of OU830600.1, from coordinate 2,159,653 downwards.
ACTAGAAACTACCAACATTATCTTCATTTTCGTAACGCAAATTTTATTGGCTGCTATCTGTATGAAAGATTGCAAAATTCAACCAGAACTAAATATAATCTAGATAGTGTCTTGGATAAAGTTATCAATTTTTATTTAATATGCGACGTCTATTGACTTTTCTGCAAGTCTAGGAGGAATATTTATTTTTAACTATGAGTAAAACCTCAAATTGTAATTTTGTAATATAATCAAATATTTTAAGATAATTTTCACGTTCTATTCAAGTTCCGTCATTATATCATTATAGGCCAGTTGCTCTATCAATCTGAAATAATACAGAATTTGAATAGAACTTACACAGGTCGTAAAAAAATAATTTCAAATATTTGATGAATCCGTAAAATTTTTTGAAACAACCCGTCTTTAGTTTCATTAGCTCCAGATAGAAGAGAGCATTTGGGACTATTGTGCGGTACATTCATAAAATACCTACATTAGTCCCTCGACCCGTCTCCCAACAAAGGAATATCAATTTGGAGGCGGATATGTGTAACTCCGCCCCGGGAACTATTTATCGGATAACCAACATCCTTGCCGTAGGTTACTCCAAGTGGTTCACAACGTTTGGTGACTTAGCAGGGGTGCCTGGGTTAAGAAGTTGAGATTTGTCTAAGTCTTGGCGGAGAATGCGTTTACCCACCAACTGCGTGGCGGACCGTATGGATTATGAATTCTCCAATCAGACTTTCTCAACCCTTTCCCCAAACGGGGCTATTTTTAAACTCGTGGTAACTTTAGAATAAAATGTCCGAATTGAATAATTCAAAAAGTTAAATAAAGGTATTGAAGCAGTCTTGAATATGAAGTAATTTATTTTGATGAGGATTAAAACCAAGATACAAATAAAGAGCCATTTGACGCGGCGTCATTTTAATTAAATTTTTAAAATAAATAAACACTTTTTGTGGCATAACTATAATAGTTAGACATATGCTGTCGCGAAACTTTTTGTAAATAATGATGTTTTCTACAAAGTCGTACTACATTATTTTATTCTATTGTTAATAGTTTTCGCAGCGCACGCGATGTAAAGAATATTTTAGGTATTTTTTTTACACCTTGGGCTACATTATTGGAGTTTTAGTAACGATCCCTAATTTTTTTTTTGAAAATATCATATAGCCTATGTCAACCGGGAATAGTGTAGCTTCCTACCAATGAAAGAATTTTTCAAATCGGTTCAGTAGTTTCGGAGCCTATTCAATGCAAACAAACAAACAATCAAATCTTTCCTCTTTAAATAGTGTTAGATTGGTTCCATGCAAACTCAGAAAGAAACCAACTCATAATTCAGGTCATTAAGATAAAGCCATACTAAATAATGCAAAATCATACAAAATCGTATGTTTTTGTTTTGAAAATTTGACCGCTTAGACGTATTATAAATGCTTCAATTAAATACTTCGTGTAGAACATACCTTGGCCCTTAAAAATATCGGTCATTTTTTTAATGTCTTTTAATAAGCTTAGAAAAAATAAAGTATTAGGTCTATAAAAAACATTTTTTAGTGCAAACTCTCCTACTTATAAACACTTTTTCGGATATGGTTTTATTGCATAATGTGGCAAATTCAGTTTCTTATATAGCGGAGAAACAACGTGTTAGGGTCCGCGCTGCTTGTTTTCGTGAAATCAATTAAAAAATTCCGTTTTATTACAATAAACAATGCATAAAAAAGGAATTAATGTTTTTTACAGGCCTTTACGAAATCAACATGTAAAAAAAATTCTCAAATATCTTTTCCAACCTTTCCAAAAGCTTTTTCTCAAGTATTTTTAAACTCCTCCCATAAAAGGGCGTGAATTCAAATTTCGATTTTTTCCTGTACTAGTGGATCGCCTTAAAAGCTATGAAAACATAATTTTAAAATAGCCGGTAACCAGAGGCGGCCCCTGCCTTGTAGGCCAGTCAATAAAGGCTCAAAATGAGACTAACCCAAACATTAATTCCTCCGTCGATGAAATTTTGCAGTTACAATAAAAAATAAAAAATAAAACCAACCTTTATACCTTATTTTATTGTATTTTTGTTATATGTTTATGGTCAGTTAGTAAATGATCTTTGATGTTAGTTTCGCAAAGTAATGTTAGTAAAATGTTAAACTTTTTTCATATTATAATATATTTTGATTCAACAATAAAACGATAAAAATAAAAACTGATCCCAATTGCTGTCATTTGTAAATACATAGATATTATAATGTCTTATAATTAATATTATTATTCAACAACAGTAACTAATTTTCGGTCAAATAAATAGGCATTTGTCAAAATAATTAATTAGTTAAAATAGCATTGTATTACGTAAGTATTTTAAAATTAAAATGAATATAGAAGCTTACGTCTATTTCATTGATTTTAACAACGCTTTCGGAATTGCCTGTTTGTGTTGATTTCTATTGAGAATTTGAGTTACGAAAAAACCTCATTTACAATGCCACAATAATTTAAAAATAGACATTGAGTTATTTTATATTGCACTTCGCATAATACATATAAACCATTCGTAAAATTTATTATAATTCTACGGTTATTAAAAAACTCTTTTACAAATCAAGGCTCTCCGTGCGTAATAGACTCCGGCGGATCCGAATAAGCAACGCGTGCATGTTTAGTTACGCCGAGACGTTATATGATATGATATTTCTACCGGGACAGTCTACAGAGGCTGGAACGGTGAAAGAGCAAGACAGGTAGAGAACCATATCGGAAATTGACTTGTTAGAGTAGTGAAGATATATGACGCACGCGTGCACTAGCGGAGAGGCATTCTGATTTATGACAAAACCTTAAACATGCGTGATATGGTGCCGAACGTTTGGAAAGATATAGGATTTTAGGATTAACGAATTTACAACTAATTAACAATGTTATGTATTAGCGCAACCAGAGCGCCGAGCATGTGAAATAAAGATTTTGGCAGATCAGATCAGTATTGACATAATTTTAATGGTTTTCGCTAGTTTTGCTTTTTAAAAAACTTAAGATATTTAAAAATAAGTGGTAATGAAAACATTGCGATTAACGTCGATTTTTTCAAAAGTAACCGAATTTAATTTGAGAATAAATTGTTTTTGAAAAATAATAACCCTCCAAAACCATTGCTGAATATAATACAAGTTTGTAAGGTTAAGGAAAAAAACGGTGAATAGAGTTTTAAAAACAAAGTAGGTATTAAATATTCGAAAGCATCTTGGCTTTGTGAATGTGATCGTAAGTAGCGAACCACTTGGAGTTACATATGACAGAGGTGTTGAATACCCAAAAAATATGTTCCAGGGGCGGTGGTAACCATACCCGCCTCCCAAATTTTAGGTATACGTTTAGTGGTTCGCTATATTTGGTGACTTAGCCGGGGTGCTAAGGTTCATAGGGTGTGCGGGTCTTAAAAGCGGAAACGAAAACGAAAATAAAAACAAAATCAAAATAAAAATCATAATCAAAATCAAAAGTCAAAATCAAAATAAAAATCATAATCAAAATCAAAAGTCAAAATCTAAATCTAAATCGAAATCGAAATCAAAAGTCAAAATCAATTTCAAAATCAAAATCAAAATCTCAAACCAACACCAAAATCAAAGTCAAAATCCAAATCAAAATTAAAATCTCAAACCAAAACCAAAATCAAAATCAATATCCGAACTTGCGACATCCGAATTCGTAGTCAAGATCGCACTGCACTGCATTATTGTTGTATTATACAAACGTTTCAAATAAAAATTACCTCCGCACGCCACAATTCGAACTGGCGACTTCCGAATTCGTAGCCAAGATAGTGAAGCAATGCATTATCGAGGAATTATATGTATTTATCAAAATAAAATTAACTGGCGCATGCCATTTAAACTTGCGACATCCGAATTCGTAGTCAAGATCGCACTGCACTGCATTATTGTTGTATTATACAAACGAATCAAATAAAAATTACCTCTGCACGCCACAATTCGAACTTGCGACTCCCGAATTCGTAGTCAAGGTCGCAATGCCCCTTAGATATCGTTGAATTATACATTTAAATCAAAATAATATTTACTTTCGCACGCAACAATTTGTTCTTGCGACTTCCGAATTCGTATTGATCGTAATGCAATTTGTTCTTGCGACTTCCGAATTCGTAGAGATCGTAATGCAATGCATTATCGAGGAATCATACGTATTCCCCGATAATGCATTGCATCCCCAAAGAAGACATAGGCCTTGACGGGATTTATTTTCTTCAGAGCTTCCTGTGTGGAGCTAATGTAAAAAAAATAAGGTCTCCCTCAACCAGTCTCTCCCAATCCGGTCCGTAATGCAGTAGGTGGGCAAACCCGTTCACCGCAAAGACCTAGACAAATCTCATCCCTTGAACCCGAGCAGCCCTGCTAAGTCACAAAAAATCAGTCTCTCCCAATCCGGCTTGCCACGCAGTAGGTGAGCGAACGCGTTCGCCGCACGGACCTAGACAAATCTCACTCCTTGAACCGGGCACTCCTACTAAGTCACGAATGTCACTGCAAAGTGACATATGACAGAGGTGTTGATTACCCAAAAATGGTTCCCGGGGCGGTGGTAATCATACCCGCCTCCCAAAATTAAGGTATACCTTAAGTGGTTCGCTATGTTTGGTGACTTAACCGGGGTGCCCAGGTTCATGGGGTGAGGTTTGTGCGGGTCTTAGAAGCGGAAACGAAAACAAAATCAAAATCAAAATCAAAATCGAAATTGAAATCGAAATCGAAATCGAAATCAAAATCGAAATCGAAATCGAAATCAAAAATCAAAATCAAAAACAAAATCAAAAATAAAATCAAAATCTCAAACCAAAACCAAAATCAAAATCAATGTCAAAATCATAATTAAAATCTCAAATCAAAACCAAAATCAAAATCTCAAACCAAAATCAATATCAAAATCAAAATGAAAGTAAAAATCAAAATAAAAATCAAAATAAGAATGCAAATAAAAATTTAAATCAAAATCAAAATTAAAATCTCAAACCAAAATCAAAATTAAAATCTCGATCCAAAATCAAAATCAAAATCGAAATCCAAATCAAAATCAAAAACAAAATCAAAATAAAAATTAAATCTTAAACCAAAATACATTAAAAAAGAAATGAAATAGAACGAATTGAAATAAGAACGTACAGGTACCTACTAAAAGAAGCTGAAAAGTACGACAGACGGGCACCTTTGTTGGCGGTCAAAACTTGGCATTTATATGGATCAACAAAAAAAAACGTGTAAAATGTATAAGACACCGAACAATGGGCGTGGCTTACAGCGAAATCTTGATGGTATAAATTGATCCACATGGATCAGGATGTGTATGCCAGCTTGTGTAATGGATCAGCATATCCGGATGGATCAACACGTCCGAACGGATCAACTTAAAACTGGTGTACCGTCGCGCAAGATCAACGTTTTACGAGAGGAGATAAATATATATATATATATATATATATATATATATCATCATATATTACATGAATGGGTATACCGCTGAGGTTCCGCGACATTTCAACCCGCGACAAAATATCCCCGACGAAAGATCCCACGGACAAAACATCCTCCAACAAAATGTCTACTAAAACTTAACCTAACCTTAAAAAAATGGTACAAAGATGATACAGGCATCCTATAAAGACAATAAATTATTGTTCAAAAATAATAAAATTTAAAAAAAAGTTAGGTTAGGTTAGGTTAGGTTAGGTTTAGTAGATATTTTGTTGGAGGATGTTTTGTCTGTAGGATATTTTGTCGGGGATATTTTGTCGCGGGATGAAAACGCGAAGTACCTACCTACCACTGATGGCTCCGCTGTAACATTCGACCTCTCCATTTTTATCATAAATGAAATTAAACTTGCAGCAAAAAACACAAAAATAAAGTTTACACCTGAGCTCTCAGCGGCAAGATCATACATTGACAAATTTCAAGTATTCAAAAGATTTTCAGGGTTGAATTTCCACTAAAAAGAAGAAAAAATCATTTTCGGTAATATTCCTGGAAGCTGTAACGAACATTTTAACAAACTGTGTATCAGCTTAGGTACCTACTCCGAGAAAATGTGTTCCTACTAATTGAATGGCATTAAAGTACCTAATACATTCGCGATAGGTATTTTCACAAAAAAATATAATAGGTAGGTGCTTTCCATTTTGAATCTCACGTCAGATAAGTAGTTGGATAGATAAGTACCTACTTTCTTATTTTTAAAAGGCGCTAGATTTCAAATTAACAATCGCCGCCGGTGTCCCGCGCTCCTCTCTTTTCCCGCCGAGCAATGAGATAAAGTAAAAAGAAAGAACTTTGCCGCGGCGTATCTCGGCTTATTGCGGGTATCAAAGCGTGTGCTCGTATCGCCGATGCGGTAGCCGGTCGCACGTAACGGTCAGGTTGGCGCCGATTGCCGTCTCGGCTCGGAATGTCATCGCAAGCAGACCAGAGACAAATGTTGCACCTCTGTAATCAACCATAATGCACTGGATAGAGCAAGGGCGTCATCTTATAGTAGGTACAACATACTTAACTTTGCAGTCAAATGTCAAAAGACGTAGATATTATTTTGGTATAGGTACATAACTACAAACTAAAGATTTTCGACTACCCACTGTCATTAAATATACATAAATTTCATACAATTTGTTGCACTTTTGTTTGGGAACGCATATTTTAAAATTGTACCTAAATGTTTTTTAAGATTTTTGAGGTTAATTTTGTAGAAACAACTCCAAATTATATAACTTTGTCAAAATTTGTCAAATATTACTACTTAACAAATTCTGCAGGCTCGCTTAGATATAATGGAGTATTGCCCGTTGCGTGACACTACACTAGGTAGTTTCGGTGGATGACATTATGCACCATTATAAAACTACATTATATCTGTACGAAGTATGAAAGTATACCTGCACTAGTCCCAGAAGTCGGGTTCATGGAGTGAGGTTTGTCTAGGTCTTGGAGGCGGATGACCAATTTTTCCTAACAATAAATGTATAATCCATTCATGATTCAGCAAAATCAGGCATTTCATAAAAAGTCTCCCAAAAGAGTCCTAAATTTTCCAATCCTCCAAATTAAATAACAACTTTATTTTTGCCACTAATTTTCTCATAAATTTAATATCAATTAGTATCTACCTAATGGATGGTAGCGAATGTAAAATCATACGATGTCCAGTGTTTTTAATATAGATATATCTATATTAAAAACATAGGGTCCTCTGCGTGCAAAGACATACTATTCTCCAAGCATAAACTTTATAATAAAAGTGTGTTTATCGGAAATGACCTGACATATATGTAAGTTTGTTTTATGTACCTATCTGTTTGTAAATAATAAAATTAAATAGAGAATAAGAACTTATAATAATTTATACAGCGCCCTTGAGATGATTTTAAACGACGCTCTACAAAGTAGCGTATTATTTTTATTTATACCTCACATCGCGCCCAAACCATAGACGCAATTAACGCAGCTACAATCTGTGCTCGAGGACGCGCGCCATAGACAAAATGAACTCATCTGCAATCAAAGATAATGGCCGAAATGACTGATCGAAAGTCATCAGCGGAGGCGTTCCGCTAACACATCATGGCGCAAACTGCGTCTTGTTTTATATTACTTTTATTAGTCAATTACTTATTTTTATTTCTTTCAATGTGGAGTGCCTATTTATATATATCTGCCTCTTGCAAAATCGAGAAAAAAAAACACAATGATTGCTAGATAAAATTGAAAGGGTTTATACGTAGGCAATTAGAGAGACAACCTCCATAGAGTACCTAATGCTTTGGTAGATATTTATGACTTTAAGTTGGTTTAGTTTCGGTTGTTTTTGCATTCGATTTACACTAGCGCAATACTTAGTTGTCTATCTCCACATTTTACAATAATTCTGTTCAATGACGACGTATTTGAGGTAGATACTTTTTTCAGTGGCTTAAGGTCTTTTAGGGGTCAATTGTGTTTGTTTTTCGGTCTTTAAAATAGTCTTTAGGAATGTTTGAAAATATGGTGAAAAATCACACGATATTATGTTATAGTAAATAAAGCTTTCCTGAAAATAGAAAATAGAAATAAAGAAAAAATAGAGAATAGGGTCAGAACCTTCAAAAATCAAGATTAACTCTAAGAAATTCAAACAAAAAAATATAGAATTCAAATAATGTTCTAGTAAATATATATATTGTGTGTGTTATAGGTAGATAGGTTCATTATCGCTTGTCTGAATTCTTGACACATGAGTTCCAATTTTGATAATGACAATTATTAGATATTAAAATAACTTTCTTTTAAAATATGTCACTATATGTACCTAGGTATATAGATAGGAACTTTGTCGCATCAGTTCCAATTTTGAAAATACACTTAAATTCAAAACAAATCATTGAGTTCATTCAACCAGAGTTACAATCACTCACATCAGACCCACAACCGAAATTAGTACCTACCTATGTTAAAGTGTGATTTTTTTGGTTAGCAAAAATTGCAAAAGCACATACACATCTACTTACCCATAAATTGTTACAAATATATTAGAAGACCATAGAACAGATTCGACCAATGTTTGATAAATGAGGATCGAACCACCCGATTCCACGATTGAACTCATTGAACTCTTTTATTTATTTATTTCTATTCTTGAACAAAAAAATAATTAACAATTACAATTAATAAATTATTACATTGGTTTACGTAGATAATAAATTTATTGATAAGAAAAAATGTTAATTATGCGTAACCGTATATATGTAAATAGGTTAGTATCTATAGTAGTATTTTGTGAACTCCTCACTAGGCGAACCTGTGCTGAGGTGTTCCCATGTTTGGGAATAAGTGATATTCTTTCGACATAAGTAGAAACACCATGTCCTCCTTGACATTGTCAAGAAGGGCAGTGTGGGTCGACCCACCATTGCGGCAGTATCGTATACACAAATGAAAGATTAATTGCAGTTAGAATCTACATACAGTTGTTCTTCTGTGTAAGATATGTTTCATACAGTTATAATTTATGCAGCCGTAAATAAAACTAAAGCATACGGCTGATAGATCCGTTTCGATCTAGACCTATTTCTCATGAGTAGGTATTGAAAAGTCTCAAAAAGATTGGTAGGTAGCATAACAGTTGCAAAAACCAGAGACAAAAAAAATATTTATGAACCACGCTTACCATTTGTTTAAAAAAATTACATGAACCGTCTAAAGAAGGCCCGTGTGGAATGTACATCCAAAGTTCTGCCCGTCATTGTCATTGCGCAGAGAAGAGCGGGAGAAATTTGACATCTGAGATTGCTTCCCGCCGCACGGCTGTCAAAAACAACGCGCCGAAAACACAATTCCAAAACTCCATTCCACCTCCCCCCGATGTCCCCGAGCGCCCTGACATCTTCATCTTTCTTCAGTGACACCGACCCGCCATATTGTCCAGGAAAAATACGTAGTATAATAACGTGAGATATTATGTAGATTGCCTCGCATTTCTTTGCCGCGTAAATCAATGCCGGAATGTTCGAGATTTCAAGATGTCTCCCTTTGAATTTTGAATTGCGTGAAGGTCCGCCCGATGGTTTACCGTTTTGCATACTTGCCACGCGTGAAAAACGCAGCATTTTAATTCGCTGATAGTGCGGGGTATATTTGAACACATTTCATTTTTTGATATGCAGGGTTTTGGCAGACAGACTACAAGATAATATCACGCCAAGTGGTTCGCTACGTTTGGTTATTAAGCAGAGGTTCCCGGGTTCATGGGGTGAGGTTTATCTAACCCTTGGCCTTGCCCACTGTGCCTTTACCCACCTACTGCGTGGCGGGCCGGATAAGGAGACTGTTGAGGGAGACCTTTTGACCTTTACAGTCAGACTCTCGTGACCCATTGCCTTGCACCCCAGTGGAAGGGATGGATTCATACGTTCTTCACTCTTGGACACAATGAACTCCAGATTCCTAACCAGCATACATTTTTTCTTTCCAAAACGTTCTCTCCATTATTTCTCTAAAAAGACCCTCCACACAGCATCCCCAAACATGACATAGGCCCTAAGGGTTTTTTTCCTCATGTGCCTCCCGTGTGAAGTAATGTAAAAAATATATATGTACATAATTTAATTGTAATGAATAAATAATGTTTCAATAGGTAGGTACCTACCCAGCTACATATTGTCAAAATTTTATATTAATATGGCCTTCCCTAGGTTATTTTTACTTGAAAATGTTCAAAGCAAATGTGATGGGGATTACAAATTAAAATTTTCTTGATTCAAAATTAAAATGTAAAAATGAAATAGATGCAGGGTATAATGTACGAGTTCTTGTTAAGAATGTGAAATATTTTCATTTGGCGGCACATTCTGCTGTCGACCCGACAACTAATTGAAATAATTCTCTGCATTCCGCCGTGGAATTGGGTCGTGAAAATATTTCAAAGAAGACAAATATCAACACATAACAAAAAAAATATCACACTTCAATTACTAAGTCTCAATTTTTGAAAATGTTAAGATTGCGGTGTGGCGGAAATCCCTGTAAATTCCTGGTAACACCGAACCACATGTGCAAAATATTGTTTTTCTATTACGAACAAGAAAGAAAGGGTATCGAAATCTAGTTGGTAAAGTACCTACCTAAGTACCTGCCTACTTTTCCTAAACCAAACCGCGCCAAATGTTCGGTATTTTTTAACATAATTGGGCACTTGCATGGATAACATAAAGACTTGGAAAAAATTGTGTGGATATATTTTTTTACTAAGATTACGAAAATGTTAGTAAAATTCTTTTAGAAATGTATAGTTTTTTTTTTAAATTAATAAATCCATTATTTGAGCTCATGACGTCACTACATGAAAATGTCCCGTCTCCGATTATGTTCCCTTAATTTTGTAAAATTCCACACTGATTAATTTTTTTTACATGGCAACACTTTGATTTCCGGCGAATTTTTGAATTTGCGTTTAACGTTCACTAGATTTATTGTTTGTTCTATGCGAACTTATCCTTTGGTTTGATTTTTTGATAAAGATGGCGGTGTTTTTACAGATGTTACGAAGAGAACCCCGTACAATTTATTGCTATTCGTTTGGAAAACGTTCTTTTTAAAAATAATTTTCGGCTGCGTAATTATTCTTTTTTTTGCACCCATAAAATTATGTCCCGTCTTTCCGGTTTATAAAAAATGGTCTGATTTTCCGTATTGAAATTTAAAAAAATCGCCAGGTTTTCAAAAATACGATTAAAAAAATATGTATGTATAGAATGTCTTAGAATATTTGCCCAAACCGGATAAAAAATTTAAAAAAATGTGATGCAAGTGGCCTATTATATACAATATACAGTCGGTTTAGGGAACATACGATATACCAACTTACAAAAAATATACACACCAAGGGGTGTGTAAGGAGGAAGTACCGCCGAATAAAAAAAGTATAAAAAATATTTTCATTAAAATGCATCAAGGATAAAACTGCTTGTCTATACCTATACCGTATATATCAGTGTATAATTACAAAAAATCGACACTGTAAATAAATTCGTTTGATAACCAACTTATTATTAAAGGTATTTTTGATATCGATTTTAGGTTTTAAATTGGTAAATAATGCACAAAAAATTATAATTTTATGATAAATATATTTTCGGGGGGCACACCGTCGGAGATCAACTGTTAGATAACCTTTTTACATACTTTTTTTAATTGGCGGTGTAGCAGAAATCTCTATAAATACATGAGAACATCGAAAGTACGAGTATTTCGATTATTTTAATAAAGGAAGAAAATAGATAACAAATAATAACTAATGATATTTTTCCCAAAACTGCTACGCCAAACTTTAGACATTTAAAAATACTAAGATGGCGGTGTAGCGGAAATCCTTGTAAATTCCTTGCAACACCGAACCACATGCACAAAATATGATGATTACCTACTTGGAACAAGGAAGGTAGGTCCCCAGTAACTGATGGGTAAGTACCTCTTTGTTAAATGTGGCGTGACGCGCCGTCACTGCGGCTATGTGCGGCGGTTAATAATTTTTGATTTAGCTGCGGAGACGCGTTTATATTATATTTTCCGCGTTAATTTGTGTGGAGACAACGGCGACCAAAATATGGGGGACGAGTTAATTAGATTAGGGCAAAGGCGGCTCGTAACGATATAGGTAATGCCTTCAATTTAATTTAGTTTTATTTGTTAATATAGTTTATTTTTTCAAACTTTTATACCATTTTGTTCCAATTCTTTTAATTTTTATCTGTAAAAGCCGAAATTCTGTTTGAATCTGGCATCTAGCAAATTCTGGCATCATGATATGTGAACAAATATTTTTAGAGAGGTAAAATCAGATATGTGCAGCTAGCAACGTCTTTTCCATCATGAATTATGGAGCTTAATTATGAATTTAAACACCTAGCCAAAAACAAGATAAGACGTCATACAGTTTGTTACAGTTTTTTTACTGTTGTAAAGCCATAATTTTTAAGAATTTCGTGAAAATTCAATCTTTTGTCAAGGGGATGGGGGAATTACATGTCTTGGAAGATCTGGTCACCAAATACAGCCAAAAGCATTTCAAGCAACCTTCTTGAATAATGAATATTGAATAATAATTTTACCAGGGCAATATTGGCAGAGGGGCCACTCTAAGCAAACTGGTGTTATCAAGTCTTCAAATAAAATGTAATATATTTATGGTGTATATATGTAGGTAATACCTACAAACTTAGGACAAAGAAGCTCGGATTTTTCATTGAAAAGCTATAGATACAACAAACTTCCACTACTATTAAACAAATCAATTAAAAACTAAATTATGTCCAAAAAACCTTCGATTAAGAAATTATTGGGAAAAGGAACTGACTCTAGTTGTTTTAATAAGTAATTGACAAAAATATCGTCTCACGGGGAGGTCTAACTAGTTTCAGCGAAAGCCCGTACGGACGTTAACGACGTTTGTCCTCTTCTTTCGCAAGAGTCTTGCTTAAAAACAAAAAAGATAGAGCATATCGTCGGCCTAGTGGCAAAGTCCACTAAGTCACGTTTTTTCATGAAATGACTTAAGTATGAGGTCTTATGTAAAAAATTGTCCTCTTTCGACTGGCATACTCCATTAAGTCGTATATTTAATCGTTTTCGATTTAGAAGGGTTTTTAAATTTACCATAAGTCATAGATCCGATATTATTGACAAGCAAAACACATTAAGTCAAACATTTTACTCTTAATGTCAATAATACATCAATTTAGACCATTAAAACGCAAGCAAAATCCACTAAGTCAACTTTAAAATATTTAAAACACAAGCAAAATACACTAAGTCAGCTTAAAAAAATCTAAAAGGCATTTTGCGGCATTAATTTTAACAATTTAACAATAATCTTAACAAGCAAAGTACACTAAGTCATTATTGACTGGTAAAACCCACTAAGTCCGGAAATTTTTTTTGTAATATCTTTGATTAAAAGTTGCTGTTATTGCTTTTAACTAATATTTTGTATTGACAAGGTACTTAAGGGTTCATTCTAAATTATAAAATATTTAAAAATACATATTTTACACTTATAGTCTTTCCAAAACTGCTAAATATTGAAATGCGATTATCTCAGGATTGTGTTTTAGTGACTTAGTGGACTTTGCCAGTAGGGCGACGATATTTGAACTCTCGTTGGGACTAGTATACTGAAAATATTCTACCAAACCTTGAAGTTGGATCAAAGAATTGGCTGAAAACTCTCTATCCAAAAACTTGTTGGTCGCAACACAGAATCTCTAAAGAGAAGGACTAAGAAAATATTTCATATCGATTTTTACATTTATGTCTTACATAATATATCTTCTTAAAATTTTCGATAGAACTCGGACGGAATAACGTTTGGTTTAAAAACCGTCTTGTCATTCAGAAGCGTGGTCCAACGAACATTAAGACGACAATATACCCTAAAATATATTCAGAATCTTAAAGACATAAGTAAAGAAGCCATGTTTGTATACAAATAGCGACTCGGGACCCGTGTATTGCACGGACCTACTGTCGAATTTGCCCTATCAAAGAAAAGAAGAAGAAGACAATGTGGGAATCTTAACGACGTAAGTGAAGAAAGCGTGTAAACAAATATGCGCCCGCCGCACGGCGTATTGGACGAACGTATGGTGGAATTCACCCTAGCAGGCCTGGAGATTAGACCTTTCCACCGCGTTCATTTTAATTAATTCTGGAGAACGTGTTACAAATATTTAAAATGTGACATTATGTCGCACTCCCGAAGTTATTAATTCATCGTCTAGAAAAATAAAATCTGGTGCTTACCGCTAACTTTATAGTTGAAAACCGGGTTATAAAGTTTTAAAATCGTTGTACGTAAAATATATTAATGTTAAAGTAATGTTTTTATTAATCCTAAATACAAAGAACTTACATCCCCAGGACAAGATCTGAATAAAAAAGTTAATATAGTTACAAATTCGCCGAAAATGATTAATACCACCTTAAATGAAAATTACCAGAATTTAAAATCAAATTACGAGTATTTCTTACAATGTCAAAATTATATATGGTAATTATTTAAAAAAATCAATAAATGAAAAAAAACTTTGATCCTGTTATAATTTTTCCCCTTTTTACTTCTACGCCCCTGAAAACTCCCCAATTCTAAAATAGCTTCCGCCCTGCATACACGACATACGGCAATAAAAACATTTAACCAGTGGCAGCGAGTAACCAAATGTATCTACTAATAATAATAATATGTTGAAATATTTGTCAACACTCCGACGTGGAAAGATTAATGGGTCGGTGTATGCATACGACAAACGACGGATGGGTCCAATTTCCCATAGACACTAATACCAAATACCACGGACAATATTATTTAATAACGTTGTCGTGGATGGGTGCCTTCATGTTTTTTTTTCATTTTATTTGAAATGGAAACGCGACATTTTTGTAATTTATGTGGCTGGTGAATTGGTTGGTATGTTTTATTAATATGTGACATTACAATTTAGTTTCAAAATGAGTTCGGAGTTATTATTTGGCGTATTTGTATATTTTTCCTTTTTTTAAGTATCTATATTTTATTTAGCTATAAAATTTAACATCTTATATCTAATATTATATAGAGAGAAGAGTCTCAACTGTTACTGTCTGGATACATGGAAGGAAGGGATGGGTCAGATGAAGATTGGGAGGTATCTGGCCATTCAGATCTAGTCACCTAACATGGCTAAAATCATTTCAAGTACCTATCGTTTAAATTTTTAAATGTGCAGGTCTTTGAGAGTATCTTCCACTCTGGAACGTGCCACAAATTTAGTAAGAACCTATACTTTATTTTTAAATAGTTGAAGTTCCCAGCGTTGCCCGGGCTTTACACAGAGTTTCAGAAATCAGACAGTGGCCTTCCTCGTGTTTAATAATCCTCAATCCTCATGAATAAAACTGTAGATTCGTATAAAAATCAAAAAAACGCCGCCCGCCACAGACACTTTATATAGGCCAGTCGCTGAGTTGGCATCGCGTTAAGGTCCCACCCGGACGTCACATGTTCGATTCTTCGACTGGAAAGTTCTCCATCACGACACAAGCATCATTTTCCGCTTACTGCAGTTGTAGTCGGAGATTTTCAAATATTGTCAGATAATTCGTAACACGGGAATATTTGTTTTTTTTTAATTTTTTTTTTTATTTGAATTTTATTTTAGTAATTTGTTAGACTCTCTTTAAAAAAAAATTCTTAGTATGTATTTGTTTCAAAACAGCTCTGAAGCATGCGTTATAGTGTGGCAACTAAATGAAAATTTCCAGCATTTAAAATCAAATTACGAACAGTTCCTACAGATGAATAAATTATGAAATAACAAAAATTAAACCAAATAAAATTACTTGTTCCACAAAATTTATGCAGTAATTTTTGATATCCAGGTAGGTACCTAGGTACCTACTTTCATAGGTTTCTAAATAAAACAAATAATATAGATATTAAAATATTCCTATCACGCTGTGTTTCCTAACGAGAAGCCACAAAAACTGAGATAATTATGTAAGTTCCGCTTTAGTTGTTCTGTAAACGTGAAAAAATATTCTTAAACTTCAGTCGGTCTTAAATCATGTCGCCATCTACTTCCGACGTGTTCGCTAATTCTTATGTGCCGAGGAGACGAGATGAGCAGATTTCTCATCTGTCACGTTTATGGGGCGTATCGGCTCGCTTTTGTTTTGTGTCGCTAGGAGGGAAGTGTGCAAACACATAAAATTGTCCAGGTGTTGGGAGGTTATCAATTATCAACAAGAATGCAATGATTGTGATAATAGCCTTAGTATAGCCCTGGCGAAGTGCATGCCAACATTCAGTATTGAAACGTTGCATTAAATGGTAACTTTATCCGTGTTTATTAATTGGATTTGAATAGCCATGTGTCTACTTCTAAACCGTCCTTATAGTCACTATCTTCTGCTTCACAACATGTAGGTACATTAGAAATTGGCTACCGGCAATTGGAACTCTTGTGCTGTACCTAATCACATTTTTTAAAGATATGCTGCTCTGAAGAGCTATGTGCGAACTATCCTTTAATATCTTGTATCTTTAATATCGATGGCCTCCGTGGTCGGGGGGTGAAGCTCTTGACTCGCAATCCAAAGTTCAAGGGATCGAATCATAAATTTTATTTGATTAATTTGTGTTATTTCACAATTTGTTACCTGGCGATTATCAGTTTTCTTTTTAATCAGTATGTATCCTCTTGGAATGATCTGGTCAGTGAAAATACCTACCACTTTTACAATTATTTACGTGCTGGCATTAATTTTACAAAATTCCAACTGCATTCTGCAGTTCATATTATTATAACCTTGCAAATTAGCGGGAAGTTAACTGTTTTTTTCTCTTCTTTGCATATGGCTGCCGGAATCATCAAACCGGCTGGCAGCCGCCCCGTCACGGCCAATCTGCTCCGCAAATCATAAATCAGTCGGGATATTACAAATGACTTTGCGAAATGGACTAACTGTAGATCCTTGTGGTACCCCGCGACCAAAAAAATAAGGCAGACGAGTGCTAACGACTGAACTCGAAAAAAAACAGAGTTGTGAATCGCAATATATTCATGAATTAATAACATCAATGATTCTGTTATTATGACAGATAAAAAATCTAACATTTTAAATTTGGTATTCTTGCTAATTCATTTATTCTTTGTTAACTCTTTCTAATAAAACAAATAAACTGCATCAATTGTGATTAAACATAAGCTTTTGCTGAAACAGCTACTTTCGTGTCTTCAAAAGATCTGAGCCGTTTCATTTCACCATGATGAATCTACCTTAATATGGATTTCTTTAAATGCTTTTGATGTCCAGTTTTGGGCATAGGCCTACGGCAATTTTTATAAATTTGCCAATTCTTAACGGCCCTCACCAAACCGAAACGTCTAGTTGTCTTCAAACCGTCATACCAACTCATCTGGAGATGATCTCTGCTTTTGATTCCCATCCAAGGATACCACGTTTCTAACGGTAGGTAGGTACTGATTTATATAGGTACATATAAATACTATCTATCTTACTCTGTATCAATATCAACCGTCCTTCTATAGGTAACTTGAGGTGATTTTTCACAAAATTGTCGGTCTACAAATTGTACAATTATTACAATTAGTACCGATGGAGTATCATTTGCAAAGGTCTGAGAAATCAGCATTTTAAATTGTTTACTAGAAGAGGTGTAAAATTGGAAAAACGTGATTCCTTCTTCATTTTAAACGGCTTTGATCACGTTGATGATCTTTGACCGTTCGACACGAGAGCAGCAGATTTACAGAGGCGGTAAAGTATCAGATGATTTTGTCACTCGATACTCTTTGTAGGAAGAAACCGCAAACATGAAAAAACTTGTCAACCGCATCAACAAGTTTTTTTTAATAATTGGTTGAAATCAATAGGTTTAACAAAAAGGGTAGCTTTATTGGAATAAGCTTTAAAAAATTTGCGAAATTGGTTAATTTAATTCTTTTTATGATTCCTTACATTTTGACAAAAACGTTATACTAATATAACTTTCTGTGAAATAAATAAATTTCCGATTCATTTGCCCAAAGCTTCGATCAAAGTTTGACAGCAGTCAAAAACCCACTCACTTCATTTGACAGTTCACTGAAAACCCTTCCGCATTTTGTAAACCTCTTGATTATATATTATTAACTTTTCGAATCGCAGCCCTTTCCACCAACTTTATAATTACTAATCGCCGTAACATTATTATATACAATTAAAGCTCCTCCATGTGACAAACTTGTTCCCGCAGGACTTAATTATTGGTTTTCGTAATGTGTAATTTGCACGGCAGGTTGCCTCCTAATTACCAATGTAATAACTAATAACACGTAGATAACACTATACAACTCTGTAAATATTAGTTTAATAGCGTGAACAAGGTTGCAAGCACGGCAATTTGTACATAATTGCCAAAATTACCCTCACTTGCTCGGTATTTAAAAAGAATGAGAATTTTTCAATTAACGTGCTTTTTACGTTAGCCGTCCCAAGAAATACTTGCTAACGTTTTTCAGGCTTTATAATTTATTAATTTGCTTTATAATGCTGGTTTTTCTATACTTGCGATCAATTGTTGTGGAAACTGGAATTTTCTGGTCTTATCTAATGCCAATTGATTAATTTCATATCCATCTCATCTCATATTTATGAGTTTAATATCAAATTCCCAAAATCTTAAAGGTCTTTTCTCCCTTTAATTGAGTAATGTCTAATCCTTTTCCAACCTTACCCACTGCTCATTTTAAACAATTTTGATTAATTTGATTATTTAAAACATTAAATATAAACATGTGCTTAGGTTTTTCAAATGTCAAGTGCAGGGCTGAACAATAAGTCAACCAACCTATATATAAAAACAGGACGCTTCTACAACCAGACCAGTCACTGAAAAAAATGCCTATCGAAATTACAAATAAATATTCACATTGAAATTAGTAGTCTTGGGTCTTGGTGTACACCAAAAAAAATAAAAAAAATAATCCTACCTGTATGACTCTCATGGGCAGTCCCGTTTCTTTCGCAAGCTGCTCCCGGATGTGTCTTGTAGGTTTCGGCGTCTGCGAGAACGCAGTCTTCAGGATCTCGAGCTGTTTTGCCTTGATCGTGGTCCGGGGCCCCCGTCTTTTGGAGCCCCCGTTGCCGTCGTCAGGTGACTTGTTCTCTGCCTGAGAGTCTCTCGTCTCTGGGTCTCCGTCCAATGAACCCTACATATTGATACTCATTAGTTTTTAATCACTTTTATTTATTTTTGGTGTGTTATGCCTTGTTGCGCTATCTTCTTCTTTAGCCAACGTTTCTTGCTCCTGCGCTATCTCCTTATTTTCAACGTTTCGTAACGACAATGTAACGGTGTCCGAAACATTGGTTAAAGAAGGAGATAGCACAACACGTCATAACACCCCAAATATAAATAACGATAATACTTTTGACCGTGAAAATCTAAATCATTTCAGTTTTTATACAGTTTCAATGAGGATTATATGCAACGTAAATGTGCTGAAGTTTGTTTATATCGCCAAGATCCATATCTTTAAATGGAAAAAAAATATTGTTATATATATTAGGTTGATAAACATTTATAGAACCTACATCTAAGCACATGTTATAGTTATACAGTTTACAATAAATTCAATCAAATTAAGAAAGGATCCGACAGAAACCCTTGCGTAACTCCAAATACAGATTTATATCGGTTCAAAGTAACATAAGAAATTAAAGGCTTGCCCCATTTCCGTTGCATATATATAATTATCAGAGGAATAGATTGCTACGGAGCGTGTTCTAACATCTTTTGATGCACCCTCATAATACTTTATTTATTTATACAGAGCGCTATTTTTTAGAATTTACGCCTCAAGGGCCCTTCAATATTCAACTTCCCTTCCAAATCTTATCAAGAATCAATAAATTCAGTAAAGCATGCAGAGAAATTATTATTTTATTGTATTTTTATGATGAGCATTGTTTGCAACTGTTAATAATCCGTAGGTGCAACTCTTACTTTTACAATGAAAATGAGTGCTTCGTTAGGTACTTGAATGAGTTGACTATGACTGTTTGAAGGGTGGAATCATACCTGATCTTCAGAGTCGTCCTGCCCCGTCTTGCTGTCACTGTTGAGGGAGAGATCTGCGGGGTGGTGTGGTAGTGCCCCGGGACTGTGTCCTGCGCCGGGCCCCTTTGGGGCTCCACTGTCATCGTCGTCTTCGTCTTCATCGTCGGAGCCGAGGACCGAGTCTGCTGGAAATGGAAGGGGTTTTCTAATTATTATCTGGTAAAATTTTTGCAGAGTTTTCAATCAAAGTTTAAAATGATTTTTTTTTAATTGCAGTTAAATGAAAATTACATTTTCACTCATTTAACTAGAAATAATTATACACATTAAGATAAACTAAATATTTCAATACAGCGCTATTCTATTTCATTATTTTGTTGATCAAAAATAAATATTAATAAATTTTTTTTTAAATTTTTCCAACTTATTTTCGTTTTTAATGTCATTTGGGAGGCAATTATATAAGTTGCCCCCCTCGTAACCAATGCATTGTTTACCATAGTTGTTATCATGTTGCCGTGTAAAGTGTTTATGTACTTGAGGCGTTTTAATGAATTCTGTATTTGTGGGTACGAGATTATTTTGAATTTTGTATATAAGGAGACATGTTTTGTATTCATATAGTTTTCTTAATGTTAATAGTTTTGTTTCCATATATAATTTTTTTGTGGATGTTCTGGGCTTGTAGTTAAATAGTTTTTTGATTACCTTGTTTTGTATTACCTGTAATTCATTTATGTATGTTTCACATGCGTTTCCCCAGATTTCAATCAGGTAATTTAGGTGAGTGTACGAGACTATAATATAAACTTTTTTTCAATTTAGTTGGTAATAGATATGATAACCGGCTAAAAACGCTAATTAAGGATGTAATTTTATCTTTTACATCTTGTATGTGTTTTTTGAAAGTTAAATGCTTATCGATGCACAGCCCAAGATATTTTTCCTGTATCAGGATTTGCAAATCGTTATTTTCAATTTTTAAAGGTACATGAGGAGAAATTATTTTACGGGTTGAGCTTAAAATCATGTCTCTGTTTTTTTTTATATTAATTTTTAGGATATTTGATTGGAGCCAACTGAAAATTCTTTCTAGGTCACTTTGTGCATTTTCTAGTAGTATGTTTAGCCCAGTAGAATATTGCAGTATCATTTGCATATAAGAAAATTTCACCGTTTAATTCTAATTGCGAAATATCATTGATATAAATTTGGAACAGTAGAGGCCCTAGTATGGATCCTTGCGGAACTCCATAGTTTATTGGAAGGTGCTTCCTATTTTGATTGTTAATGCTTACGAATTGCTTTATATTGCTAAGATATGATTTGAATAGATTACGAGCAGGACCAACTACACCAATTTTCTCGAGTTTCTTGGCTTACTGGATCAAAGGCTTTTTGAAGGTCAGCTAGTATAGATAAAATATAATTTCCACTTTCAATACCGCTCCTAAGTTTACTGATTAAGTCGTTTATTGCCGCAAGTGTGTTCGATTTTTTCCTAAAGTCATATTTTTTTTTATAAAATAATGATTTTTTTAACAGAAAATTGTTTAATCTTTCGTAGATTACACGTTCAAATTGTTTTGATAAGATTGGAAAGATTGAGATGGGTCTGTAGTTTGAGGTATTTGTTTTGGACCCACCTTTGTGAATTGGTATCACCTTGGCAATTTTACAGCTATCTGGAAAAGTTCCCTCTTTAAAGCATTGATTAATCAATTTTGATAATATAGGAACCAATTCCATTGAGAGATTTCGCACTGTTTTGTATTTGAGTTTATCGTAACCGGCACTCACATTTGATTGCAATGATTTTAATATTTTGCTTATTTCTAATTCTGTTGTTGGTTGAAGATATAAAGATTCTATACTATCATGTACTAATGTTATTTCATTGGCTGGTTTGTGTACGACTTTGTTACGTATATTATTAGCTAAGGAGGAGCCAATTTGCAAAAGAAATTGTTAAAGTGGTCGCATATCTCTACATTGTTAGTGATTATTTCATCATTAATTATTAATTTAGTACAAAAATTATTCGGAGTATAAGACTGATTTTTAAGAATATTATTCATTAACTTCCAAGTTTTTTTACAGTCATTTTCGCATTTTTTAAAAAGATCACTGTAGTGTCTTTGTTTTAAGTTTCGTTTTTCTGTAGTGATGTTATTTCTTACTTTTAGGAATTCTGCTTTCAATACTGTATTATTGGGTTGTCTTTTTAATTTCAGGTGCAATTTATTTCTTTTTTTGATCAATTTTATAAGGTCTTTGGTTATCCAGTCTGGGTTATATATATATTTTTTGTTTTAATTTTAGTGGTGCTATTAGAATTAATTTTATTTGTGAGGTAGTTTACAAGATTATCAAAATTTAATACCGAGTCATTATTCATATATTAAGATTAAAAGAATTTTGGGTGACATGTTTAGTTAGAAAAGTGTTTTAATATGTTTAGTTAGGAAAGTGCATCAAGAATCTATTCAACAGGTTTTTTTTAAATATATCTCCAGCAAAGCAGAGAGGAGCATTTATGTTATGTTATATACTCAGTAGAATGTTTCCACTTCTCCTAAATAAGTTGAGTAAGTAGGTAATTTAGTTTACGTCGAATACAAGGGACAAAGTTCATTGCTTAAGAATTAAATATATTCGCTTGATTCAAAGATATTGAAATATAATAATATTTTGTATTTGAATATCTTTGGCTGGGTTCCCCATCGATGGTTGGTAATTTGCGTGTAAAGCGCTGCCATAAAGAGTTAGAAAATCCCATCTTTATTAACATTCAATCAGTAGATACCTTAGGCTTAGTGGCATTCGTTAATGTTTCGGATCAAATCCCAGTGACCTTGGTAGAAACTGATTCCATTTAATTCTTACCGACGATTATTTATATCCTAGCAACACCGCGGATGGCAGAACCAATTGGCGTTACGCACGAATCGCGGCCTATCTGCGCACGCACCGAAGACTTCACCTGTCTGAACTTCTTTGTCTATTGTCAAAGGCTGGATTCAAACATAGAACAACACTGAACGCTGTCTTTATAATAAAATAAGGATGACGAAGAGAGCTAAGGCTACATTCAAACATAGAACACTGAACACCATATTTATAATAAAATATGACGAAAGAGTGCTACGACTACGGCAGTTTTCAAACGTATACAGTTTTCAAACGTATAACAACCCTGGACACAATCTTTATAATAAAATAAAGATGGCGAAAGTGAGCTACGGCTGAATTCAAACATAGAATGACACTGAACACAATCTTTATAATAAAATAATGCTGGCGAAAGCGAGCTACGGCTGGAATCAAATATAGAACAACACTGAACACAATTAAATCTTTATAATAAAATAAAAAATGGCAAAAGCAAGCTACGGCTGGATTCAAACATAGAACAACACTGATCCCCATCTCTTTATAATAAAATAAAGATGGCGAAAGAGAGCTACGACTGGATTCAAATATAGAACAGCACTGAACACTATCTTTATAATTTTACGTAAATAATAAAATAAAGATGGCGAAAGCGAGCTACGATTAAATTCAAACACAGATCACAACTATCCTTATAATAATATTATTAAGATATCGGAAACGGGCTGTCATTTCTTCTTTAGCAGTAACACGACTTTTTAAATTATATTTATATAAAGGTCTAGGCTCTTAATAATTAGAGAAATTTCAATATTATGATCGTAATAATTATAAAACTTGAAGCCTCATTATTTTTAATGGCATGTAAGCAAGATGTCGTCATTAGGCTGTCAAATGCAGAATTAGATTTTTTTCAAACGATTCCCCATCCAATCAATCGTGATGAAAATTAATAATGTTTAAAGTTGATAACGAATAAAAAAAATCATGGTAGAATAGTGCAAATTATTGCCAGTTTCAATTTTTATCAGTGTTGCCGTTTTTGTTTCATTATTGTATTGATCAATTTTGTTGCATACAAAACACATTCAAACAACTTACTGCCTTCTGTTTTATTTCGTGACTTTTGTATTCAAGTGTAAAATTTCAAATAAAAAATAATTTAGCTACTGTTAAATTGCCATTTCAAATCATTTTTTTATATTTTTAACTGGTTCGTTTCCATTTGTAGGTAATAACAAAAATAATTAGGTATTGCGAATTGAGAAAAAGCAATCTTTTCTATTTGATGTATATACCTACGATTTATTTATGCGTTTTTCCGATTTGTTCGTAGGGTTTCCCAACATATGTCGATAAAGTGTTTATATCGAACAATAATAATTTTTAATGTCTTAATATCGATTACAGATAAACATCACTATTAATAAGGAATGGATTGAAGTAAGGTAGTTCCTACTAATCCTACTAGCAAGTCTTACCTAAAAGTTGACATAGTTAACTTTGACGCTTTTTTAAAATCTATTGAACCAACTCTAAATATTAAAGACATCCCGATTTCTTACACATCTCCCTTAAACATTTGAAGTTTTTAAGCTCTTCAAAAAATATACGTTATTTTTGCAGATCTAGACGCGTTCTACGCTGAAACACAAATTATATGAAATTCCCTCTATGGAAAAAAATCGCTAAGAATGCTCCGAAAATTATTATAAACACGTTTGTTTCAGTTATTTTACAAGTTATAGTTTAAAAAAATCACAATGTTTGTTTAAATGTTATTTAAGACGCCTTCCACAAGATTTTTGCTCTATTTGAAAGTCGTGTTTTGTTAAACATTTTCACAATTTTCGCATCGATTTTATCGCTTTAAATATTAGCGCGCTCCTCTAACGTTCGTATTTGCATATCTATCCATCTTCTTCTTTTTGAGCGCGGATGCGGCGACAGGTTTGACGCACGCTTTCGTTTTATTTGTTGTCATTTCTATTCTATTATCCCTCCCAAAACGCCACGTCCCTTCCAATTTTATTTTTTTTAAGGACTGGTGGATCGCTTTTGTAATATTCTATATGCAATATATTATAACTTTTTGAAATTACCTATATATTATAACTAAACTAAAATTGAGAAAACTCGGACTTGGCGAAGGGGGAACGATTTTCAAGGATATACATATAGCAGTGTTTTTGACATTGATTTGTATACGCCCTATTAATCATAAAGCAGCTCCCTGCATAACAGGACAATCACAATACTAATAGATCGATTGTGTACAAATACAATATATTACATACTACTTATTATCATTATTACAGAATGCGCCGAAAAAGTTTATAAGGGGTGTGCCAATAGGGGTGACTTTACAACTATTAAACATGATGTAAATCTTACTTGTGTATTTATCATAGAATAAAGAAAGACAGAAGAAATGCGATGTGGGCGTTTTTCGTGATCCAAAAGTCAGACCAATCTTTGCTTAAATTTCAAATACAGAACTATTTCATCATCAATCATCATTATGAAATTCATATGGGATGGCGACATACAATATCCGACAAGTGTAAGACAGATAACAGTTCATCCCCCAAAGTTGGCCCCCGGCAAACTTATATTCAATATGCAGTCAGTTTAGGTAAAATACATTACACCTATATACACAAAATGAAACCAAGTGTCCCCGAAGGGGTTTGCAGAGAGGATGTACCGCCGAATAATAAAAGTGTAAAACATATTTTCATTCAAATGCATCAAGGATAAAACTACTTGTCTATACTGTATATACCAGCGTATAAGTACCTACAAAAAATCGACATGTAAACAAATTATTTTGAAGTCCAAACCAACATAAAAGTATTTTAGTCAATTTTAGATTTTAAATTGGTAAATAATGCTCAAAAAATATAATTAGGTATAATTTCGGGGTTTACTATCAGACTAGCTATTACTCTATATCTTTTGTGGGATATCGGGCGAGATCTCTTGTCAGATTTGTGTGATTTTCTAATATAAATAATCATGCATTCTTGCATGAATTGGTATTTAAAACTACCTAAACTTAAATACGTGACAGCTCACAGCTGAAATTCTGACATCGGCCCATAGCAAATAACAGCCATATAAAATCACACAAACAGACAGTAGGTAGATCTCGGCCGAGAACTATCTCGTTCCCACAAAAGATGTCACCGTATGAGAGACAGAAAACGTGCTAAATGTGCTGGAATCAAAAAGTAATAAGATAGTGACGCCATTGATTTTAATTCTAATCTACATTGAAGGCATTTCTAGTGTATGTTATTGTATATTCAGTGTGTATTACCTATAAGTAGATACGGTTTTTCGATTTTATTTTTTACGATTATTCCTGAGCGAGAAAGAAAACATTATTATTTTTATTATTTATCGATCAACACAACACGTAGACGTGAATAATAAGCATTTTCGTTTAAATAAACAATGGATTTTATGGTTGTTTTTAGTGTCGTTATCGGAGTACCAACTTTCCTGCTGATGTCGTTAAATTGAGGTATATATAGATGTGTACGTCACCATTAACTAGGCTGTAGATAGGTTTGTCGAAAGTTAGGCCATTTTGAAAGAAGTTTTTGTCGCAAAAGATATGTTTTATTGGTAGATAGGCCGTTAATTAGTTTGTTTTTTTAAATTTAATTTAATAATGTTATTATCTAGTTCTGCAAATATTTTAGTTTTTATTTTTGTTACAGCTGTTTCGGCTTTCAAGGCCATTTTCAAACTGTGGTTAAACAACTCTGAGACTTTAGTTTGTTGTCTGTAGGCAGAACTTTTATTGGTAGAACTGTCTTTTAAGTTTTTGATATACCGGCATATAGAGCTCCGGACCAAAAAGGCCCCTATCTATTTCGTGATGAGTTTAAAAATGGTTTTTGTAAAAATAGAGGTATTGGTAGAATTTTCGTTGTATGGGTAAAAATCTTGGAAGGTTTATTAGTAAATCCACCTATAACGGCCCTCCATACCGATAGACAAATTCTGGCAAAAGTTTATTTTTTAATTATAGTAGATAAAAATCTTTGTACAATGGTTACATAACGTTCTAATAATATATTATTTATAGTAAGAATAAAAAATAAAACGATTGCTATTAAAGTCACAGATTACAAATAGATATAAATCTACATGGTATGAAAAAAATATAAATCAAAAATTTTAAATTACACTTCACATATTTCGTCACTACTTTCATTCATTTAAATTCATTTTTTTCTTCTTTTGTATTGCTGGTCGGTGTTTCTTGGAAAATCTTCACCGTTCAGGTTTTCTAGGTTCATATTAATGAGTTTTGTGATTTTAACGTCTATCAAAATGGCAGTCTTACTTAATTTTTTCTTCTTGTTTCTGTTTTTTTTTTAATTATTTAAATATTAAGTAGGTTATTCACTGTCCTCCTCACTATAGATTCCTGTTTCGAGGCGGACTAAAGTTAGTTGTGTTAGTGTTACATAATAATTTTCTCATTTTCATGTTTGTTGATCGTCTCAATTTCATTTTTGTTGATTATATTTACTGATTTCTTAATCTTCATGTTTGTTGACTACGTTTTAATAATTTCCACATCTTCATGTTTGCTAAATGCAGGTTTTGAATGAGTTACTTCATATTTTCTCATGTTACTTCATCTTCATTTTTACCTACTCTATAGTTTGATATTGTTTTTCAACTTTTTTATCTCCATAGTATTATTAATATCATTTGAAAGTGCATTATATCTTTATTTTGAAAAGAATTTATGATTTTTCTGGCTAAAAGATAAATGTTAATCTTGAAGTCATCGCAAAAATTTATGAGATTTACAAAATTTATGTTTCTACCAGTCAATCAACTGCATGAGAAACCACCCTACAACATCAATTTTCATTATTTAATCTGAAACCAATCGAGAAATAAAACGCCATTACATTTTTTCCTTCCTCCTCCATCATTTTCCTTTACCCCTCTCGGCTGCCCACATAATAGTCTAATCCCTCCGGCAAACACTCAAGGCCGAGTGTGTTTGACAAACACTTCAACACCAGAAGCGAGCGCTGCACTGAGGGGGTAGGCATCCACCGCTAACTCCCTAACAAAATCACCCCCTTGCATTTCAAATTCATCCCTTAGAATGCAGGAGAATTATAGGCGTACCGCTGATAACTCTGTTTTGACCTCCCTTTCTTTATCGTGAATGATCCGTGTAACTGAAAGAGAGGTTGGAATGAAGGTCTCAGCGGTAGGGCTATATTCTTTAGTACTATGTTGGATTGTGTGTTCCTTCCTCCGTTTGTATTGCATTTCAAAGTTATTCATACGAAAGTATTGCGATGTTTGTTTTTGATGGGGACACAATACATATTTATCTTCGGTATTCTAATAAATAATTGTTTTAGTATGTAGTACGCACTGCAGGACCGTTTTGGCGATTGCTAAGTTAAGTTAAAAAATTACATTGATGAAAGAATCGAAGAGCTTTTTTACGTAAATGAGTTATGGATTTATTAAACCGTTAACAGAAACATCAATAAGACTTTTATGATAATATTTTTGATGAGCTTAGGCCACCTCAAACGATTGAACAAGTCAAAAAAAATCTTTTTTACAACTCCTTTTAATATTTAATGTGTAAGAAGGTACCTTACATTTCTCTTTTTTATATTCTGTGCGCCACACAGGAGGCTCTGACGAAAATAATTCCTCTCAAGGCCCATTTCATCCTTGGGGATGCTGTGTGGAGGATATTTTTGAAAGGGAAGGAGAGGAAGTTCTGGGAAGAAAAATTTTGCAGTAATAATTAGAAATAGAAATTAAAAAATAAAAATAAATTAGCGTAGAAATTCATATATTTATAGATATATAGATATAGGTATATAAATATATTTTTTACTATTTTGTTTTGCCTATGTTCAATGCTGTAACAATGTTATAAATTAAACAATAAAAATAAAAAATTAAATCTAGGGATCAGTGTGTCCAGGAGAATAGGACATATGAATCCATCCCTTCCGGTGCAAGGTCAAAAGGTCTCCATCAACCAGTCTCTCCTGATCCTGCCTGCCACGCATTTGGACAGAAGCATCCGCTACCAAAATCCGGACAAACCTCACCCTGTGAACCCGGGTACCCTTGCTAAGTCACCAAACGTAGCGAACCACTTAGGGTAACCTATGGCAGAGGTGTTGGTAATCCAACATAGGTATGATACCCATAACCGCCTCCCAAACTACATGTAATCCCTCTTGTAACCATCGACTACGCAACCAATAATAATTTAAGCAAAACTGCGCGGTACGATCATGAAGAAGTAGCAATCGAACTTCCTCGCCTCGGTAAAGTCTCAATGAGCAGATATCCGCGGCGAAAAAAGTCGCCCCATGTTGTAATACCATATATTATAGTAGATACCTATTTTTTCATGTAATCTTGTAAATTTCTTCTCCTTGTAATAGTTAACGCAGCAGTAAGGGAAAAGCAAGTGATAAAATGAAGGTGGGTTTATATTTATTTTATATTCGAATAAGCATAAAGCCTTTACGATGGCCATTTCGACCATGGAGTCGTGCCCGACTATTTTACGGGCGATTTCAAAGTACTTTCGCACTTTAATGGTGATGTCGGCAAGGAATAAACCAGACGAATCTATGGATTTTTGGAATTTTCAACTATTAAAATGGATAGGTTTGTGAAAAAGGGTTGTTATTTCCTTGAACTGACGATAATATTTGACCTCAAAGAAGATATAAATGGAAAGAAGTGTGTTTGTGTTCACACTGTGGGCATGTTCACAAAGTAGGGTCAATTATATCTTACTTTGTCGAAATCCATATCAAACTTTATAATTGCCGTTTTTTTTTCTCACGCGATAACAGAGTGATAGATAGGTAGGAACCTTTAAAGTAAATACCTCTCAAGAGTCCCAACTACTCCCAACCGTGTGGAGCCATCGAGACTATGGCATCCCCATTTGAGGTATTTTTGTGAGGCTGAAGAAAGTGGGGAAGGGAAATGACGAAAAAGAGGAAGGGGAAGTATATGACTATTCAGATCTGGTCACCAAACATGGCTAAAGTCATTTCAAGCTACCTTTCGGTCAACCTGCTACTAGGATCGCCCTGGTGAAAGACCATGTTGAAATGTTGGCTTTAGCTATATTTGGTGACCAAATCTAAATATCCAGGTATTCCCCAATCTTCCTCTTTTCTATATCTATCCCCTCTTGACTCAAAACTACACCCTTAACACGCGGTAGAAGTGAATCCTTCAGAAAACGAAATGTAGACATAAGTGGAAAGGCTATGAAGCACCGCACAAAGGGGAGACCGATAGGCTATGAAACACCGCATAAAGAGGAGACCGATCGCATTCTCTCGCAGGCTAAATCCTATAGATGTATTATGTGTTTGTCCCTTTTTAGTGTCGCTATTTTTCGTTTCATCGGGTTTCAAATCGAAGTGGTGATAAAGAAGTTTTCCCTTCAAAAAGTGTGTACAGTTCAGACACAGTAGAAGTGAAACCTTCAGAAAACTAAAGTAGAAAGGCTACGAAGCACCACACAAAGAGGAGACCAATCATATTATTTTTTGAAAGAAAGACAAACATTCCCGGATTACGAATAACCCAACAATGTTTGAAAATCTCCTACTACCACCACAGAAAGCCGAAAATGTTGCTTATGTTGTGATGGAGGACTTAGTCAGCCGAGGAATCGAACATGCGACGCCCGGGTGTGACCCAAGCGCTATGCCCACTCAACCACTGACCGGTTATATAATCTCATTCTCTCGCAGGCTAAATCCTATAGATGTATGTGTTTGTCTCTTTTTAGCGTCGCTTTTTCGCTTCATCAAGTTTGAAATCACAACGGTGCTAAATAATGTTTCACTTCAAAAAAATCTTTTCAGTGGGAGTATATGTGCATGGGACCTTTTATGTTTCACTCTAAAATAACATAACATTGCTTTCTTCGAGTGGGTAGGTATCTACATATATCGTTAATTTAGCGATAAAGATATGATAATATTATTCAAATCGATAAAAAAATAACCAAGCACGAACATAATTCACCAACAAGTTATAAAAAACACAAGTACCTACCTTCACTGATCGTATTGGTATTTGATTAATGAATGGTAAATCTAGTGGGAGAAGTAATTGATTGATTTTAAAAAGTAAACATGATTAATATCCTTAAACGGCTTTAGCGTGCTCGGTGACGTCAAAACCTTCGTGACGTCAGTGTCAAACTGACAGTTGATTGACAGATAACTGACAGTTGGAGGTAATTGAAAAATCCATTAAACTTGTGGGAAATTTCGATATTTAAAATAATTTACATACTGACGGAAAACGAACCCGTGACTCCGGATTTTAAATTTTTAACCTCTGATGTAAAACCATTGAGATCCATGGTTTGTCAATCTTAACGACTCAGGCCTCGACCATATTTTATCAGAGGATCAAAATACTTCCATATACAATAAAATCCTAAACAAAAAACTGTTTTTCAGTGATAATTTTTTCAGTGACAATTCAACATAATTTTTTCGCTTTCAATTAATTACCTATCGTATAATTTTTGAAATAAATAAATTTTGCATTCAAACATATAAAAATCAACGTAAAATTAAGAAAATGTTTAATAAAACACGACTCGATTAAAAAAGATCAAAAATCTCGTGGGAAATGTCTTAAGTAGTATTTAAAAAAACACTGTGCATTTTTTCATATGTATATAGGATAAAATCGTGTTTATAATAACTTTCAGAGCATACTTTGCGATTTTTTCTATCGAGGGAATTTCATATAATAATAATAATACAATTTATAGAACGCCGTTTTTGTGAAAAATCACCTCAAGGGCGCTATATACTTAATTATCTCTTTCGGCGTGGCAAATATAACACATATGTTTTTAGAAACTTAAAGTGTTTAAAAGAAATATGCTATAAAACGTTATAAATGCGAACTGTCGCAACTTAACACTTTGCACTCCTATTGGATTCACTAATGACCAGTAGTCTACTCTGGGGTTGAAAAAAATAAACATAATCTCCCTAAAAGATAAAAATAATAATTATTTTACTCATTCTTTTTATTAAGTAGCATTTAAATAAACACCGTGATTTTTTTCACATGCATATAAAACTTGTAAAATAATGGCTAAAAACGTGTTTATAATAATTTTCGGAGCATAATTTGCCATTTTTTTCTGTCGAGGAAAATTCATAATATTTATAATTACGTAGGTAGACTGGGGACGATTGAAACACGTTATGATTGAAACATCTCAATTTACTCGAAAACTATAATACCTAAGAGTGTGATACAATACTCGAAACTCCGTCAGGTCTGTTGGGACGTTTCTACAAAAGCGCAGTAGCCGGCGAGTGACTCAATCGTGCATAGGGGACATTATTGAATTTCGCACTAAAACGTAAATATTTAAGACATTATTGTTTATCTTATAACTCATTTTACTCTCGCAGCTTGACGAAATGTTTCATTACATTCTCTTCTTTATCTATTTAAGAGTATTTATAATGCATTTGCGTGGCGTTAATGTCTATTTAAAAAGCATGTTTTTGACTTTGAAGCAGAAAATGCAGCGTGGGGATGTTTGAAACAACTCGTGTGGGGATGATTGCAACGTTTCAATCATAACCATGTTTCAATCGTCCACACTGAGAGAAAATTTAAAAGTTATAATGAAAAAAGGTCAGAAATTTAAATCATTAAGTATTATTCAAATTCAAATCATTAAGTCTGATGTACTTCTGTGATCTTGAATGGGGAACTTCTGTGATCTTGGTTGATGAAGTCGATCTCATTCGACCACATTCGACGTCGCACACCCTCACGTGACAATTTCGTAATAACATATCTTTATTGATTTTCTTACATTTATAACTAAAAAAAATCAACGTTAATAGTATGCATTGTTTTTTCAATTATGTAAGTACAAAACAACAGAGAAAAAAATTATGTTATGAAGAAAGTGTGTTACCCTTCTCAAGAAACCGAGGTTGCAAACTATGCTAAAGACAGCCAACATTTACCTATTTTGGGCTATCTTCAAAAGATTTAAGACAATTGGCATTTGATTTGACCACACAAGGCCAGATTCATGGTACACAAATGGGATAGCCGGAATAGAATGACTCTGAGGATTTTTGCGCGCCATCCAAAATTTATTATCTATAAGATGTGCCCAAGCCACGAGTAGGTATGGCACAAGCAACAAGTTTTAATTGACATAATGTTGATGAATTTTTCATCAATTTAGCGAACGTTATGGATAGTTTTAAATTTGAACCAAAGGACGTCTATAACGTAGATGAGACCGGTGTCACAACTGTTCAAAAACCTAATCGGTTTATAGCCAGGAGAGGAACTCGGCAAGTAGATGCAGTAACGTCGGCCGAACGAGGAACTTTCATAACTGTCTGTAGCGGCAAATGCAATTGGCAACTCAATTCCGCCGATGTTCACATTTCTACGTATCAATTAAGCCATTTCTTAAAAGATAGTCCGATTGGTAGTATCGGTACCACGAACAAATCTGTCTGGATGCAAGAAGAAGATTTTACCAAATTTCTTATTCATTTTCAAAAATTCACCATTTCGTCCTTAGATCGCAAAGTTCTTTTATAACTTGATAATCATTCATCGCGGTCGAATCCTACGAAATCAAAAAAGAATATTATTTTGTAAAATCAATATTTAGTCTTCAAACCATTCCAAAATGAACAGGCAAAAAAAACTACACCTAGAGACTCCGAAGAAGAAACCACAAACAAGATGACCAATGTATAGGAAAAGGTGCACTGGAATCCGAGGACAAAAATATGAAAAAAAATCACCCTTCACATTGATAAAAAAAGTGCTTCGTAGTCTCCGCTCTTGTCTACTTTGGTTTTCTGTATATTTCACTTCTACCGCATGTGAATTGCACATCCAGATTTTTCTTTTCTTTTAATAGATAATATTTACTTGTTTAATAGATTTTAATGCCACTTAACAGATTATTTAAAAAAAAAATCTAAAATATTGCGATATTTTGTATAATTATGTCATATCCCAAACCATAAATTCAATAAATTTTTATTTTTTCGACTTCTTAATTGTTGAATTTTACACACAAAAAATGCTCTTAATTCAGAGGTAAATTCTACATTGTTATGATTGAAACAGTGTGATTGTTGAAACAAGCACTTTTGTATGAAAGCAAAAAACTTATTTTTAATACCGTTCTATTCTGCTCCAGGATAATATCGCAGTAAAAGTATGTTGATTATGCCAAATACTCATAATAAGTATAACTAAGAGCACGTAAACATAAATAATAAAAAATATATTTAAAGTTGTTTCATTTCAAGACATCTATGTTTATAATTTTTTAAATACTTGTGATATGTTTAATCACTATTCATGATCTCATTGAGTACTATTTTAATAATGAAAATGTTGAACATTGATTAAAATTATTCCAATTATTCCATAGATATTTAGAGTGTTTCAATTATCCCCACATACTGTTTCAATCGTCCACACTATGGGGATAATTGAAACAGTTTTCCCCATCGTCTTTAAGTGGTCATTGTAGCTTACCTGTTCGAGTTGTGGCCATACAATAAATTTAATTTGATAACTAGATAGATCATAGAACATCTGGTATAAACATCTTTTCCATAAATACATAAGAAATATTACTACGCCTAGTTAAAGTAAAAGTGTTTCAACCATCCCCAGTCTCCCCTACTTTTGCAACTCGGCATCTGAATAGATTTCATCTTCAAAAATAACTTTAATTTTTTAGGACTTAAAAACATAAAAGTGTTGAAGGGAAGTATCGGTAGGCCTGGCAGACGATAATATTGCGACGGCGCGGCGTGCTTTTGTTTAGGTTTTTTTTCATTCGTAAAGCATTAAACCCCAAACTGGATGCGGGTCAAATTCTGGTGTGGATCGAATCGATGTTCCAGCAACCAGCCTGCTACCAACTTATCAACTAACTGCCAACTGTCCCTAATATTATGTACTAGCTGGTTCCCGGCATGCGTTGCAATGCCGTATTCGAAGAAATACATTGTTTCTCCCTGAATCACATTTCCCGTGTGTCCCCATTCCCCTCCCGCGTACTCTTCCTAGCTAGCTTTATAAATTATAGCCTATACGTTATTCTGATGTATGATCTATATTATTGTAAAGTTTCATTAAAATCCATTCAGTAGTTTTTGCGTGAAAGAGTAACAAACACAAGTACATCCATACAAACTTTCACGTTTATAATATTAGTAAGATAAGATACTTTCCCCAACTTATATACCTAACAGACGTACCTATTAAAATACCTACCAAGTTATTTTTGAGGGTTGAACATTTGTATTAACCTACCTATTTATTTCATGCATCGAATCTTGAATGCTTTTACCTAAGGATATACATTATCTCCATGAAATAAAAAAAACTCTTAGGGCCTATGTCATCTTTCGGGATGCTGTGTGGTGGGTCTTTTTAAGAAAAGGAAACAAAGAAAGTTCTGGAAAGGAAAAACGTATGAGGGGTGGGTATAGGAATCAGGGGGTTAGTGTGTTTGTCCACGAGTAACAGACGTATGAATCCAAACCCCCCCCCCCCCCTCACTTCGGTGCAAGGCGATGGGTCGAGAGAGTCCAACTGGAGAGGTCAAAAGGTCAACCAGTCTCTCCCGATCCGGCCCACCACGTGGTAGGTGGGCAGAGGTGTCCGGAAAAGACAAGACCTAGACAAACCTCACGCCATGAAGACGGGTACCAATGGCGGTCCGTGAGTTTTCAGTGGGCTAGGGAGATAAAATTGAAAAATATGGCAGAATTGATTTTGTTTTGGCTGAAAATGAATTTTATTTTATTTCAACTTTAAAAAAAAATCTAATTGTGAACATCTCCATACAAAAAATTTAAATTTAAAAACAACATCAATAATGGCTTATTTTTCAATTTTAGCACTCTAGTTCACTGAAAACTCACGGACCGCCCCTGCTAAGTCACCAAACGTAGCGAACCACTTGGGGTAACCCGTGGAAAAGATGTTGGCTATCCAATAAATGGTTCCCTAAGCGGCGCTACCCATACCCGCATTTCAAATTGAGTAAAACCCAAACCAAACCCGTGTTATGTTATTGTTGCATATTGATATTTTTAATATCATTGAAGAAAAAGATAACAATAATAATCTCAACGAAAATATAAAAGAGAACAAGACACAGAAAAATAGAAAACATAATGGTCGCAACTGGGACTCGAACCCAGAACCTCTCGTCTAACCGGGACGTGCCCGTTTATATACCAATTCCTCCATTGCCACCATTGTCAAACCATCATATTTGTCAATCTCATATTTCAAATTTAAAAAATAAACAATATTATCTTCAACTATTTTTTTTTCTTAGGTATTTTTGAGCCCATACAAAAAAAACCTTTGTTTTGAGTCTGCTGACATAATTATTGTAATTATCTAAACTTTGATAATCATTGCACAGACCTAGGTAGGCGGGCATCAAAATTCCCCCTATCAAGATCGTACTTTTGATTCCGTCCACCAAAATTTCCACACAGACAAAACAGATTCCGTCCGGCGGACTTCATTAATCTCATCTGTCAATCTATCTTGATATATATTTCGTAACGTGCGAGATTGACAAAAGGCGCTCATTTCGAAACGGCTTTTTTCAAATGAAGAACGTTCTAAAGAAACCATAGAAACAGAACAGAACGTAGGTGTCGAAATATCGCAGCATTCTGATTGGCCGCAAACTGACGAATCATCACCAAGATGTCTGCCGCTTGGACCGCCACCGGGTACCCATCTAGGTAGGTATCTTATATAGGTAGGGAAGCACCTATTTATGTATTAATATGGACAACATATTGATGAGAGAATCCGGTAAGTAGGTAGTAAGTAAAGTACCTACCTATTTTTGCTCTTTTTTAATGGGTTGTTTTGAAAACATAAGGAATTTATGAAAAAAATTCAGCACCTAAGATTTTGTAGTCAGCAAGCAGGTACCTAGGTTTACTTTTTGGTACAATTTGAGAGGTGGGTGTGGGTACCGCCGCCTCCTCGGGAATCATTTTTTTTTACATTGGCTCCACACAGTAGACCTTGAGGAAAATAATTTCCCCCAGGGCCGATGTCATCTTAGAGTTTGGTGTGTGGAGGATTTTTTTTAATGAATAGAAGAAGAGGAAGTTCTGGGAAGGAGGTAGGTATGAGGAGTGGGTAGAAACTGGGGGTCAGTGTGTCCAGGAGTGACGGATGTACGAATCCATCGCTTCAACTGCGGTGTAAGTCGATGGGTCGAGGGATTCTGGTTGGAGAGGTCAAAAGACCTCCTTAACCAGTCTCGATCCGGCCCGCCACGCAGCAGGTGGGCGGATACATCGGGAACCAAGACCTTGATAAAACTCACCCCACCGGGCACCCCTGCTAAGACTTAGTTTATTGAATATTCAACATTTCTGCCATATGGCACCCCAAGTATTTTACTACGTTTGGTGATTTAGCAGGGATGTCCGGGTTTATAGGGTAAGGTTTGTCTAAGTTTTGGCGGCGGGTATGTCTTCCCACAGAGACTGGTTGAGAGGGGCATTTTAATCTCTCCAGCAGGACTATCTCGACCCATCGCCTTGCACCACAGTTGAAGGGATGTATTCATGTTCATGTGATCCCGTCACTCCTGGACACATTGACCCCCAGATTCCTATCCTCCCCGCGTACCTTTTTCCTTCCCAAAACTTGCCCTCCTTCCTTTAAAAAGACCCTCCACATAATAGTATCTTCTGAGAGAATTTTTCCTCAGGGTCTCCTGTGTGGAGCTAATGTAAAAAACATAGAACAGTACCTATTATAGATTCCTGTTTTAACATAATTACCATTTTCTTTCATTTAATAGAGCGATATCTGTAGATTCCTGTTTTTGAGACTTTTGTTGTGTGAGACTGAAATTTTGACTAATCGAACAACAGATTGTGATCGAAGCATCCTTCCGTTTTATTATTAGTATAAAATGAATGGATTTTATAATAAATGTGATTGACATAACAAACAGTACCCCTCATTTAACAGTGTAGGTAGGTACTTATGTAACCTAAAAAACTCCGCTCATTTAAAAAAAAGTTTGACAACATTAAATCTTTGGCCATTATTGTACAGACTACAACAAAGTGTTATCAAAAACAAATTGCCGAATCTGCCGCATAAAAACAAGATGTTTTATTAAGATATAATGTTATACACATGGGGAAGTCTATAATTAAAAATGGTAGCTCCTTCGATTTCGAGATGGAAAAAACCATGTTCTTTTTTATATTGAAGTTTCTCCAACCTGTGTTATTAGTTATTAGGTAGGTACTTATTATTATTATTATATTATATACAAATATGCCTTTGATGTGTATAAGGTGATTCTATGCGATGATGTTGAATATAATTCTTCATCACTTCAAAGTTTGAAGATGTATAAAACTTATATTACTAAATACAGAGCCGAACTTCAACGAAGGAAATAGTTTATTCAATATTAGTGTGACTAACATTTGGAAATTTGTAACAGAAATTGAGAAAAAGATACGGTAGCATCTACAAATTGAACACAGGACCTTAGCCTTGCCAGGGCTCTGCTCTATAACTGCTGAGCTAATTTGACCCTATCCGCTTCTGTCGTATTCAACTGTTTCATACTTCAACTAAGAACTAAGACATTATCTTCATATTTTGGTTATTGGCTGCTATTTTTATGTATGATTGCAAGATTCAAATGAGACGAAATGATGTTTGCTGGAATTGGGTGAATATATTTGTAGGAAAAACAAGGTATTCAAGGAAAAGGGATAACGATTCACTTACCACTGTATCTCTGCGAGGGAGCACACCACACAGTCATAATAGAGTTTTCCTATAATTACCGCGATTCCTCGAGGGAATTATCGCCACGAATGAGTATAAAACGATATAATTTTGGTAGGTACTTCCAAGATGGTCAAATTCCTTCTTTTTACTTAAAAACGATTGTGTTCAAGAAAAACATCAACAATTTTTCCAAATCTACTTATGTTTTTCAAAAACAAATGCACTTGAATTAGCATTATATTTCTAGTCATTGTTCCAAATTTCAAATATTTTTCCACCAAGGTGACAAAAATGACATCCCGGTAGGAACTAAGCGTATTCTCATTTCAAAATTAAACAACTATAATAATAAAATCATTTTATTTATTTTTAGTCTTAACTTTATGTGAAAAATCTCAAATTATAATATTTAAATAAATGAAGACAATATTAGCGAAACTCGATCGAAAACCTGGAAACAGAAAAATCAGAAAAAGATATTGGCACCTCTGGGACTTGAAGCCAGAACCATTTAGTTCGGGTTTGAATCTTGCAATCATATCAATTATGCGTTAAGAAAATGAAGATAATGTTGGTGGTTCTTAGTCGAAGTATGATACAGTTAAAAATGAGCGAATCGGATATCGACACCTTGGCGCAGTGGCCCAGAAAGCCGAAAGTCCTAGGTTCGAGTCCCAGATGTGCCAATTTCTTTTTTTGATTTTTCTGCTCCAGATTTTCGATTGAGTTTGGCTAATACTGTCTTCATTTATTTAAAAATCATTTTAGTTCAATCCTGCCGCGAGACTACAACATGGGAAGCAAAAAAATGGACAGAATATCTTTTATCGGTTGTCGGGTCGTAGGAAGGCCGCCGCCAGTCGACTCGGAGGCGTCTCTTCGAGACCCGGATTAGCGCAAGTCATGAACCGTCAGCCATCGAGAACAGCCCGACAATGGCCCGGGATGCTACTCCATTTTTTTCTCATTTTTTCCCGCGTAAATAGTCCACAGACAAAGCAGCGACTCGAAAAAAAAATCCATAGAAAAAATGCGTGATGAAAAAAATTGAGCGTTCCGACTGCAGGGAGGAGCTTTGTACACAAATATAAACGTACGATATCCAATCGTCTGTATTCTTAAGGTTCTTTCAATACCTAACCTAACATGACGCGCCGGATTCATATGTAGGTAGATAGCTATGTTTATAATGAATATTCAAAAGTGATAAAAGAAATACATAACATAATATTTAGTAGGTACCCATTTAAAATATGATATATTAGGTATATACAGAAGACAATATATACGTGCCTGTATTACAATGGGTAGCTAGGTACAACCATAATAGATTCAGAGGCGACTCGAGAACTTGAGGTGGGGACTGACATTTTTACGTGTACAGAAATCTCACTGTCTGGAGAATATTGTACAAAATTTCTCCAATGAAAATGTGAAAATGTCTACTTCAGCAAACTCTGTCTTATTATAGCTGACACATTTGGGACTGAGAGCTAAAATACGTGATATTATTTTTAAATACATTTAGGTGAAATTTGCTATGGCATATGGGACATTTATTTCAATATTGCTAAGACATAAAGTAGTATCAAGATGACCGTGAATTATTTTATGTAAAAATGTTAGATTAGTCGATTGCCTTCTAATTTTAAGTGTATTAATCTTGAAGTAGGTACTCAAGATGTACACACATTTAGTATATTTCTGCAAATGTTAATTGCTTTTATGTTTAAACAATTCATTAGTTTTGGTGAAGACAAAGCATCGACATTTTTTTTTTCTTTTGGTAGATTTCAGGAATATTTGATACGAATCGTCCCCATTATCCCCAAGTGAACAACCGTCACTGAATATATATTTAATCATGGGTTGTAATTCAACATGATTTTATATGTATGTTAGCAATAAACAAGCCGCCGTTGTATAACAAATAAAGCACAAGCCTTAGAAAATGCTAAAAGAAAATTCAAGCAAGTCCTTGCCAATAGTTTCGTGCTAAATGACGTTCCAGTTCCAACTACTGAGTTACTCTTCGAGAATACCTTTGAGAAAAATCACCTAACGCCTCAAGAGTGAAACAAAGAAATGGATTCGTCCTTCGGTTAATAATTTCGAAGAGTTGCAATGCCAAGGGAGCTCAAAATTATGTTCTACCAGCTGAACCAACAAGCATTGCATGGACTTTATTCTAATTTAAGTGGGGGGAAAGGGAAAAGAGTGAGATTTTTGAAATTTCATACAGTTACCATTCTATTATTTTGAGGGTTTAGTGTGCAAAATTTCATCAATTTTGAAATAAAACTAAAGATTTGTATGAAAAACAAACCGACATCGCGATGCTCTTTTCTATAAACTTAATGCACGTACGTAGATAAAAGATTCGTATGGTTGATTCAATCTAGACCAGAGTTCCAAAACTGATAGCCCCAAAAAGTGTTAGATATCTTTACAGAAATCAAAGAAAACTATATCATTTACATTAAACTTCCGTTTCCTAGATCCTACACCCTATAAAGGCCATTGAAATCAATTTTAAAAACAGATTTTTTTTAATGTTTGATCAGTTATTACACCCGAAGTAAGATAAACTTAACCTTACTTCAGGCAAACAGCACATAGACTCGGCAACATAACATGTTCATCAGTAAATTTGATCTCTTCACTGTTACAGATGAAATCGAGATTGTGGAATTGCGTTTAATTAATAGAGTAGGTACCGAACTACTAATTACGCACTACGCAGTCCTAGAGAGAATGAGGCTCCCGGCAGTGGCGTACCGTGGGTATCAGCCGCCCGGGGCGGAGGAAAATTTTGCCGCCCCCCCGCCCCCCTATATAGGTACTTCTTCAGGGAGGGGGGAGGGGGGGGTAGTGATCCTTTTTTTTAATTTTTTTTTTTTTAAATATTTATTATTTAAATCTGTATGCGGTGAATTAAAACTACACTCAGAACGTGAAAACGGTTTTTCTTTGGTTCTGGCAGCACATAAATTGTCTGCAACTAGAATTTTATATTTGCACTTCGAAAAAAGTTATGTTTTCCTTCGAAATATGTCAGCAGATGAATACACAATTGGAATTTTACATTCTGAACAATAAAACTGGCTTAAATTTTATCTGTATGCGGTGAATTAAAACTACACTCAGAAGATGAAAAAGGTTTTTATTTGACTCTGGCGGCACATAACTTGTCTGGAAGAATTTTATTAAGCACTTCAAATAAGTTTTTTCTTCGAAATGTGTCGTCAGATGAATTCACAACTGGAATTTTACATTCTGAACCCAAAAGGGGTTTTAATTAAATCTCTAAGCGGTGAATTAAGACTACACTCGGAACATGAAAATGTTTTTTCTTTGATTCTGGCGGCACATAAATTGTCTGCAAGAATTTTATAAAGCACTTTAAATAATATAATGTTTTCCTTCGAAATGTGTCGTCAGATGAATCCACAACTGGAATTATACATTTTGAACACAAAACTGCTTTTAATTAAATATGTATGCGGTGAATTAAAACTTCACTTAGAACATAAAAATGTTTTTTCTTTGATTCTGGCAGCACATAGATAGTGTGCATCTAGAATTTTATAACTGCAATTCGAATAAGTATGCACACACCTGTCAGCTATTTAACTTTTCTGTGATTATAAATTTAAAATATATCACCGTGATATATACGTGGAAGAAAACCGTATAAGTGTAATTTTTTGTGCGCTTTCAGCAGGGCGCACAAAGCTTCACGAATATAAAACACAAATCAACTATCAATTAGAGCTAAAATGATACTGTTGCCATTTACATTTTTATTTAAAAATAATGTATGTGTTAGAAATAAAAACAAAACGTCTGTCATTAATATTTTGATTTTAACAGTATATAAAACTTAAGAAAGATGTTAAGAAACTATAAACTAGAAAAAACTTTTAAGTCCTGACGCGAGAATAGAACCCGCGACTTCCCCAATCCAAATTTTTACAAGATGATTATTGATTGTGAAATTTTGCCGCCCCCCCAAAAGTGCCGCCCGGGGCGGGCCGCCCCCCCGCCCCCCCCACGGTACGCCACTGGCTCCCGGTTTTCCATTCGCGCCCTGTTCTTAGGGTCGGTAATCAGCCGGTCCTCGCTCCCATTTAAGCGGGCTAAATCTACCGCTCATATCTATGCATTTATTTATATAAACTTGTATATAATTTTTTTTTTTTTTTTTACTTTATTTATTCTCATTTCTTTGTACATATAATGTATAATAGCATATTATAACATAAAACATAAAAACATATAGTATAAACAAGAAATGAAAACCCACTAAGGCACTGCCTGAGTGTGGGTAATATTAGAACAAAATACTATATTTCTAGGTACACGAAGTATAAAATAAACTTTAAAAAAAAAAACATATAAAATATAAAGTTAGTATTTCATAGGTAGAGTAAGTGAAAAGGG
Organism: Limnephilus lunatus; assembly: GCA_917563855.2. Lineage (NCBI taxonomy): Eukaryota > Metazoa > Arthropoda > Insecta > Trichoptera > Limnephilidae > Limnephilus > Limnephilus lunatus. The sequence goes on along the minus strand of OU830600.1, from coordinate 2,116,285 downwards.
TTTTTTCGACTATTATATAAGTAAAATTAAAATATGGATAAAAACATACAGATTTTAAATATTTTTTTAAATATATATATATTGTACTACAGTTTAGAAAGTTACAGAAAGTGAGTTGTATGAAGATGGATAAATTTATAGAAAAAGCGTTTCAATATATACATTATTCAACCATAAATTTACCTCTTTTATATATTTTATCATTTTATTTATCATTTGAGTTTTACAGTGGTAGAAGGTTAAATGTACGAGGACCAATGAAACTGCTATGTGTCTGTAATAATTTAGTATTGGTTTGTGGGGTGTAAAATATATTATTTATTCTTTTGCTCATTCTGTTTTCATTTATTTCGAAATTATATTTGTTTTTAAATACATATTTCAAAGTTTGTAATATAAATAATTTACGTATATTAAATATTTTAGTTTCTTTGTATAATAAGTCTGTCGAGAATGTTTTATTTTTGTTAAATATGACTTTAATTATGTGTTTTTGAATTATTTGTAGAGGCTTAATAAATGTATCAAGTGCACCACCCCATCCTATAATGCCATAAGTGATTGAAGATTGCACCAGGGAAAAGTAGATCATTTTCAATTTCTCAATGTTTAGAACTTCCTTAAGTCTATAAAATATGTAGGTCAGATATCTTAATTTAGAAGTGATTTGATTAATATGTGATTCCCAATTAAGATTTATATCTATTGATACTCCTAAATATTTTATATTTTCGACATAAGTGAGTTCGTTGAACATGAAGCACATTTCTTGATTGCAACTAGTATTATGGATTCTAATTTTAAGGTAATTAATGGTTCGCAGGGGTGCTCAGGTTTATGGGGTGAGGTTTGTCCAGATCTTGGCGGCGGATGCGTCTGCCCACCAGCTACACAGCAGGCCAAATCGGGAGAGAATGGTTAAGGGAGTCCCTTTGACTTCTCCAACTGTTGTCTCTCGGAACATCGCCTTGCACCGCAGTGGTATGGATGGATTCATCCGTCCGTCACTCCTGGACACACTTAACCCCAGATTCCTACCCACCCCTAATACCCTTGTCTTCCCAAAACTTCCCCACCTTCCTTTCCAGAAAAGACCCTTCACACAGCATCCCCAAAGATGTCATAGGCCCTAAGGGGAATTATTTTCTTCAGGACCTCCGGTGTGGAGCTAATGTAAAAACAAATATTTATGTTTAATTAACTGGTTTTATGGACATTAAAAGTGGTTAAAACAAAGAAATCTTTTAATTTTTCATAAAAAAAATGATGTCACTAAATAAATTTGCTGTATTTGAAGAAAGGAAAAATTATATTCATGTAGCGAAGAGGAATTACGTTGTAATTAATTCATAATAATTAATCAATAAATAGTCTGATAAGGGAATTTAAAAGAGTAAACTAAGGACAGTTTGATTTCAGCGGTTAATTTCATTAATAGTGCACTGACTCTAGCAAAACAAATACAAATTAAAATTAGTCTACTCGCATATAGCACCATACTGATTAAAGTGGGGAATTTTATGATAAATTAACTCGTAATTAAACACGCCTAAAAATAAACTGTCGTCGTTTTGGAAATATCGCGATTTCCCGGCGCGGGAATATAGAGACGTCTCAGTGAAGATGACAATAGAGAACGATTTTACAGCGCCCTTGAGGTGATTTTTCACAAAAACGGCGCTATACAAATTATCCGATTATTATTATTAGAGAGCATAGATATACCACTCATGTAGAGAGTAGATTTATTTTTCAAGGAAAAATAAACACGTTCCTCTATTAAATTCATAGACAATACACGCAATATTGGTGACGTCTAAGCTATCGACCTGTACACGGATTATGCTCTAAGCTGTGCTAAGCTCGACATTCCAACCAAGCCGCCCTTATAACCAACGGATATATCGGTCCTTAGTCGGTAAACATTGTTTTAGTATGTAACTACTGTGAGGTAGGTACCAGTACCAGGTAGGTACTGGTAAGGGTAGGTACCAGTAATAATAATTGTCGGGATTATCGTGTTTGCGGATCGTGTGGATCCCGGAATGAGGAATTAATTGGAATGGGACTCCCCGCTCCGGTCCCGGGATTGTGTTTGTTAGCGCGGAACAAATGCATCGATGCACAATTACAATTATTATTATTGCGAACTAGTACCTACACATTAATAATACCTACATCAGTCGTGCTTATATACAGATACCTATCAGCAAAATGTATATAAGACCATTTGTTATTCACTCCTGCCACAAAAATGTATTAATGTCATATCTTTAAGTCCCCGCATTCCGAATTTCTGCCGAACAAAACATAATTCTCTTCAACACTTTTAATCCCTCAGGCCTCGACCATATTTTGTAAAAGGGTCAAAATATTTCCGCTTTGCAATTAAATCCAAATAAATGGACAATATCTGAACGTATCCGAAAACTAAAAGCTGTTTTTGACGGGTAAATAAAGTACCTACGCTTTCAAATTTTGGACAAAAATTTTGCACACAAAAAATAGTTTTGAGATGGCTCCTTTTATGTTTTTTTCTGATAACGAAAAAAACTAAAATCACTGATAACGAAAATCTCAAAGTGTGAAATTCGCACGTGGTAGAAGCGAAACCTTCAGAAAACTAAAGTAGCCAAGAGTGGTAGACTACGAAGCACCGCACAACGAGAAGATCGATTATACTATCTCATTTTCTCGCAGGCTAAATCCGATAGATGTATGTGTTTGTCTCTTTTTAGTGTCGCTATTTTTCGTTTCATCGAGTTTCAAATCACAACGGTGTTAAAGAAGTTTTCATATCAATAAAACACACCGTGTGCAGTTCACACGCGTTAGAACTGAAACTTTCAAAAAACTAAAGTAGACCAAAGAGTGGGGAAATTACGAAGCACAAAGAAGAAACCGACAGGCTACGAAGCACCGCACAAAGAGGAGACCGATTATACTATCTCATTCTCTCGCAAGCTAAATCCAATATACGTTTGTGCTTGTCTCTTTTTAGGGTCGCTATTTTTCGTTTCATCGAATTTTAAATCACAACGGTGCTAAAGAAGTTTTCATTTAAAAAAATCTTAATTTATTCCGAATCCCAAACAATTGAAGGTCGCTTCGTCTCCAATGGCCGTTCGTTAAAAGTTAGCTTGGCCGGTTTGTTGGTGGGTTTTTGTCACATCATCCCGCCTATCAGTTTTGATGTGCCAGGAGAGGTTGATCATTGAATCAAGTCTGTGATTGCGTAGTTTGATTTTAATCAAGTCTTTCTTATCGCCTCTCTGACGCCCTGGTCGGCCTGGCATCGGGGCCCGCGGTCCGCGGACTTCAGAGGAAAGATGATTCGGCGGTTTGCGTTCGTGTTTTGTACCAATGGGATGGTACTGTGAAGCTAGGCTTCTGAAAATGTGGGTGATTTTATATAATACTAGCGAATAACTACCCGAAGTACGTTGCAATGAACTTTGACGTTCCCGCCCACATTACCCTTCCGCCTTCCCCTTTTACCTTCCCCGTCTTCCCCCTCCTTCTTCCCCCCCCGCCTTCCCTCCATGCCGCTTAACTATATGAAATACATACATTTTTCAAACTACTCCCGCGCCACATGTTCATTTATTTATTTATTTCAACGCCATAAAATGACTTTTACAATCCGGTGATACATGATACATGATACACAGTGGTACACAGGAGGGTAATTATAATGATAACAAAATAAGAATGTACATATATACGTGTGATAACAACTAGTATTTAGTTATAGGATACAATTATGTATTACAACAAAAAAAAAGAATATGAGCTCGTATAGAGAATACACATTTTATGCAAAATAAAAATAAGTAAATAAAGGTGACTTCTTAGAAAAATTGTCAACATCAAGTATAATATACTTTAATTCTATTTTAACATATCGTTGGATTCCAGGAATTGGCTAAAATGGAGTACATGATATTATTGTTACCTTCAGTTTGAAATGACTGCAGTTTGAAATGACTACAGGTACTGCTAATTAATTCAGCTTTTCAGGGCTGTCAGTTAGAGATTCAATAATGTAATTTACTACTTACATTTATAATTTACAACTGAAAAATGTCCTCTACAATACAGGTGAACTCCTAGTGTGGAGGACAATATATACTATACCTTTGTAATGTAAATATAATAAGAATAAATAAATATATAATATATAAATAATAACTTTGTTTTTATAATGGGATAGCCCATTTCTTATATCTCAATATCTTTGAATCTACCCAACCTATTAATCTAATTAAAAACATTAATTTCGGCGGTGTGTCTCTGTGTCCCTGTGTCACTCGGGCTCTAAGAACTTAAAATGGAAATGGATTATTATAGTGTTTCAGAAAATTAATAATTAATTCTATACGTATTTGAAATTTGAATTTCTTTTGATTAAAATTTTGACATTAGGTACGTGATGATGATCTTGATGTCGTCATATTTCATGTTTGAGGCAAAAAAAAAATTTAATACTTTCTGTTTCACAAATTCTGCATTTATAATATCCCGTAATTTTTCACGGATCTGCGTTAGTATACAAAATAACTTCAAAAGAATAATATTTTTTTACCCTAGCATTCCCATAAAACCTCCCACAGCATCCCCAAGGATGACGTATGCCCTGAGGGAAATTATTTTCTGCTAGGCGCCGTGTAGAGCTGATTTCAAAGTCCAAATTGAAGTTCTGAGAAAGTTCTATTCAAGTTCTGTTATTATATCATCTTGGGCCAGATGCTTCACAGATAATAACTTCGATAATAACCGAACTTTCACAGAAATTTGTTTTTTTTAAATTTGATGAATTGTTCAAATTCTGTGAAACAGCCTGTCTGGATGCGAGTCCCAGTTTTCACCGTTAACTTTCTTTATTTTCCGTGTCTACGTCTGTTTTATAACATTTTCATTGAGAGTTTTTGATATTATTATACCTATCATCTTCAATGATTTAATATGACAATGTGATTTTTAAGCTTAAATTTATTCCTAATTAAAAAAAAAACACAAGGATAGATGCAAAAGCAGCAAAAACATTTGAGAAACACCATTGTTTTGGTTAGATAGAAACCTCCACACCGCGGGTAGGAGCCCACGGAGCACGTCACCACGGGTGTCCACTGTCCGGTGCCCGCTCTCTGGGGCCACATACAGATACAGTCGTTCTCTATTCTAGTCACCCGACACCGGGCACCGGGCACCAGTCACCCGCAGTCCGGATTACAACCCATTAGAGTCACCACGGTATTCCGTCACGCGGCGTTTTTCACACCAAACACCGATAGGACCCTAGGAAAGGTGGCACCAACCCACAACACCTTGTCATATCGTTAACTTTCAAAGTTGGCACCTTGTCGAGGATTTGTCACCAAGGGATGGGTAAGAAATTAAGCATTTATTTATCGAAGTTTAGAATTTCAATGAAATTGGTAGGAATTGAATGAGGTCGATTGATTTCGAAGATTTTAGCAATTAGTTTATTGTATTCGATGTGTTTAAACATACATTACATTACTACAATTCATCCCATTTTGTTTTAAATATAATGCCCTCCACGTGCAAAGTCGTATCTTTCCCAAGCATAAACTTTCTAATAAAGTGTGTTTTTCGGAAGTGACCTGCGGGTAAGTATGTTTTTGTATCTATCTATAAATAATAAAATTAAATAGAACCTAGGAATTCATCATGAATTGTAAAACGCCCTTGAGGTGATTTTTCACAAAAACGGCGCTCTACAAATTGTCCAATTATTATTATTATTATTATTATCCCATTCAATATACCCTCCCGTAGATTCAGAAATAAAGAACTGCCCTTTATCAATCAACACTCGACTAATTATGGATATAATTCATCACTGTCCAGAATGTTTAGAATTGTCAAGTCAAAACCTTGTTTTTTTGGTATAAGCCTAAATGATTTTTTTCGTTGACTAAACATATTTTATATTTATTTTAATTTTAGTTAAGTCTTAACTTGACTTGACACTTTTATTATTACCTCTATATTCACGTGTTTATCTCTTTTTTGTCTTTGCTTTCATATACCGTCCTTTATTCTTACAATTTACAGTTTTCCCAAAATTCGTTTTATTTTATTGTAAATTGGACGTTAGTCCGTTAATAAATAAATACAATGGAGTGCTGGTACCTACCCTGATGTACGACAGTGTTACATAGAACTGGCAGAGGAATCATGAAAGTAGACTGAATGCTAGAAGTTAAATCCCTGAGGCGTGTGTATGGTAAACCATGTGTGATCATGTGAGAGTCCGCAAAGAAGGCAAGGCTGATGTAAGTAAGATTGAGAAATCGCGTAAGTCAATGCGCTGATGGTTTTGCTTTTGTTCTTTAACATATTATTATGCTGCCGCTCTCTCTTACACACTAAATTTTCAACAGTTGAAAATGAGACAAACGCTGAACGTATGTCTGCACCCCCCCAAAGGAAACGTACAATCATTTTCATACATCTCCCTAACACGTATAAAGAAAATGAAATGCAATTCCCGTCCCAAAAAGGTAGTACTTTGGGGGAAACAGTCACATGTAGTAAATGTGTAAGATACCATTATTTAATGTGTAAGAAAGAGCTGCAGCATTATAGCGATAAGGAACGTATGTTTATTGCCTTTTTTGCCGTCACGGTAAATATGAAAGCGTCCATTGATTTAATCGATTCCTAACTAAATTTTCTGTTCAGATCTTATGTCGTCTTAAAAAGGTTGAGGAAACCCATCCATCTGTCCTTCGAAGACAAGAGTTCCCTGGACCATAAAATTTTAGCGGCTGAGGAAAATTGATTTCCCAGATGGATAATCTCACAGCGGAAAGGTGGGCATCCAGTTCACGGCCGATTTAGGATCAAAAGTTTCAATAATAATTTGTCAGATTGACAAATATTTTAAATGGCTGATTTAATGCATTGGTAATGAACTTTTAGCTGACGTTCTACAGAGTGTAGCAGCACGGAGGATTCTCCGATTCCAGAGGGTTTTATGTCAAGATGAAGCTATGCAAAAAATGGAAAATCATACAAAATCACGTGTTTCTGGTTTGAAAATTTGATCGCTTAAAAACATTATAGATATTTCAATTAAATACTGCAAGTAGAACAAACGCCTTTCAAATAATCGAGTAGGTATTATTTTAATGTCTTTTCGTAAATCTGGAAAAAAAAGTATCGGACCTATAAAAAATACTTTCAAGTGCCAAAATCTGCTACTAATGAATCCATTTTCGGATAAAGTTTCATTGTTTAATGTGGCAAATTAAGTTCTTTACAAAATAATCGGAATACATTTTAATATTTGTGTCTGAATTTCACAAAATAAAACAAAACAATGTAATTTCGCGCTGTTGTTTTCGGCATGAATCAAAGTGGGGGGCGTTCAACGATTTTGGACTTGAGAATTAAACTAAAAACACATTATGATAAACAATTCGTAAAAAAAGGGATAATTTTTTATACAGGCCTTTGCAAAATCGACCTACAAAATAAAACTCTCAAATGCCTTCTCCAACCTTTCTAGAAACTTCTTCTCAAGTATTTTTAAATCCCTCCCAAAAAGAAGCGTGGATTCCGATGTCGAATTTCTCCAGAACTAGTGGATCACTTTAAAATCCTTCAGGTACGTGCTGTTACACCCTATATTTATATTATATCTACGTCAACTTCCCTCTCAAATCAAACACCACGGCATCGCTCAAAGACTAAAAGAAAAGTGTCAAAGATAACCGATTTATCAGTTCGCTAATTTACAGGCGAAAAACTCAGTTTTTCCGCGTAAAAATGGCAAATAAACCCACAGACTTTATGTAATACTAATTCGTATGCAATGCAGGAACGAATTGCTTAACACGGTCGGTTGGACCCGCCTGCAACGAGACGATTTTGCTTCCTAGTTTTTTCAATCTGTTTTTTAAGCACTTTTTCACAACTTTTTTGGAAGTTTTTTGTCCAAACATCTGTCCCGGATATTAACAAAAAGTGTCACCTTCTAACTTGTAATAGATAAGGCGAAGTAATTCTTAGATTATTACCTTACAAATTGTTATGAAACTACTGCATTATGTATTTGTGCATTTTTGCTGCATTTTACGTTTCATAAGCTTTTCCAATATGTTATATCTACGTAGTTATTTTTCACCGATCAGAAAGAAAACTACAACGAGACATGACTGTTTTATATCCTGATGTATGTAATATGTAAACCACTCTAATTCTTCCCAGAACACAACTGATTAACTAACATACTACTTCTCCACAGGGGTATACGGAAAGGATCGAACTCATTACAACACTGTCTTGACGCACACGCACTCTTTGCGCATTCACATTCATACCTTCATCATCTTATTAGCTCCACACGAGGGGCTGAGGAAAATAATTCTCTTCAAGAAGGAGAGGAAGTCCTGGGAAGGAAAAAGGTGTGAGGAGTGAGGAGTGGGTAGGAATCTAGGGATAAGTGTATCCAGTCTTCCCAAGGCGATGTTCCGAGGCAGAGAGTCCTGCTGGAGTCCTCAACCAATCTATCCCGATCCGGTCTGCCACGCAGTTGGTGGACAGATGCATCCGCCGCCAAGTCCCGGACAAACCCCACCCCATGAACCCGGGCACCCCTTCTAAATCATCAAACGTAGCGAACTACTTGGTGTGACCCGTGGAAGATGCGTTGGTTATCGAATAAACGGTTCCCGGGGTACCCATACCCTATTTGATTCGCTTGATCGTACCATGTATTTCCAGATTGTCTATGACTACTTCCATCCACTTTTTATATTATTTACACTAATCCGGAATATAAAAAATATTAAAAATATATAACTGTAAACTGTAACTTATAAGCGTGCGATTTATTAATAGTAATAAATAATAAATGTGAGAATTGCGTTGCCCGGTGGCGGTGATTTCCCCGATTGTCACGTCGAGCATTTAATTCGGCTGGCGGGTTTTGGTTCGCCGAGCGCGACCGGGTTTCGAACCTCGGACCAGCGGACCATACACCGTCGCTTGCACCACTCGCCCGGGACGAGGCCTGAAAGGTTAGACGGTCGCACAGTGCTTCGACTGGGCAAACCGGAACATGGCTCCGGAGAGGGAAATCTACAGGCTGTGGGCTCAGTTAGATGGTAAGAATTGCAAAAAAAAAAATTTAAAAGTAATGGTTTCAGTTGGTAAAATTTTTAATTTGTAGTAACGTATAAACTGGGAAAATATTAACAAATCGTTACCATCAGGTGAGAATGTTTTCCATGGTATCATTGTTCTGAAAAAATCGGTAAATGTAGGCTATATACCTATCTCTGGGTTCTGTATCTTTTAGATTCGATGTAATTCCTTGGGGTTATTTTCGACTAACTAGAAGGTTAAAATAGTTAGTTTTGCACCTTTTTTTAAATGTGAATATCTAACAAGAGTACCAGCCACACCCGTCTGGAGCCAGTGAGACTATTGCATTCCCAATTAGGGTATGTTGTAAGGTTGTAGGTAGTGGGGAAGGGAATGAGATGGGGAGGAGGAAGATTGGGAAGTACCTGGCTATTCAGATCTGGCCATCAAACGCGGCTAAAGCCATTTCAAGCAACTTTTTAATTCTGAAAGGCGGTCTTACACTAGGGCGATACTGAGAATATCTTCCACTCTATAACGTGCCGCAAATGCACTGTATATTATTTGTAATGAATTAAGTTTGAAATAACACATATTGATCAAATATAAAACTTATTTGCGCACGCCTAATCCCTCGACCATGGAGGCCTTCGGCACCTAGAGAGATGGGAAAAACGTCAGCACCGATATCAAACGTATAAAAAAATAGAAAATTTCTAACGCTAAAATTATTGCAATGTACTTACATAAGATGAAAAGATAATATATATATACATTTTGAATTACTCATCCGAAGACATTGTATAAAGAAAATAGAAGCAAAATAGAGAATGTCAAAAAACATTATAGCTCCAAAGATCGAGAGGAAATGGGTTAACTGTACTGGACATATCGCTTAGAGTTTATATGATGAACAATCGATGGGCAAATCGTTATTTAGTAACACCCAGGAGAAACCATTTAACTGACTAGCTAATCAAGTTATGTACTGTTTCAATTTGGGAGGAGGGTACCATTCATTGGCTAAAAAACATCTCTACCATAGATTACCTCAAGCGGTTCACTACATTGGTAACTTAGCAGAAGTGCCCGGGTTTAAGGGGTGAGGTTTATCCAGGTCTTTATGGTGGATGCGTCTGCCTACCAATGCCGAATCAAGAGAGGACTGAAGAAGACCCTTTGACCTCTGAAGTATAACGGCGGACTCTCTCGATCCAACGCTGTGCAATGTAGTGGGAGGATGGATCCATACGTAATTACTGGACACACTGACCCCCAGATTCCCACCCACCACTCTTACCTCTTTTCATCTCTTTTCTTCTAAAAATTTAGTATCTTTCCTTCACTTAAAAAGATACACGAAGCACAAAAAAAAATACACGGAAGCACTTGAACTTTGTAAATTCGAAACAACTTTGTAATGTCTTCGTCCAGCAATGAATTATGATGATAACACTAATAATAAAATTTGTAAAACATATTTACTGTTGACACAGAACCATTAATAAAATCTTTATTGATTTGTGAAAAAATCGTCTAACAGAAAAATGACGGAGTACTACATCAATCAACACTATTATACACATGTGATTAACACAGGTTTGATACGAATAACAAATGATCGGAAACAGTCCCACCGGTGAATCGAACCCAAACACCTTTTAGCCACTATTACAGCGTGTTGCCCTGAGTCTGGACCACCGGGGTTTCCCAGCTGCTTTTTATTTCCTATTTCTACCAAAACAAGATGATATTCTTTGTCTCCGATGGAGAAGAATATACAAGACCGACCTTTCCGATGTGAAAATGGGCCACGTACGTCTTTGATGTTTTGGCAAAGTAGTGGCAAATTAAAAAAATTATATCCAATTATAATAGCCTAATCTATAATATAGGTTCGAATATAATTGCGTAATTTAGATTTTTAAATAGGTATTGCATGAATTAGTGCCAGATTCGAAGCTAAAGATAACCGGAATGATGCACCGGTAGTCACATGAACTGATGAACTGCATTGTCCATGCGTATTGCGTTCCAAATACTGAATTCAATAATCAAAGTAGAAAACATTTTTAAAAAGTCCAAAAACGTTTAAGTAGTTCGTCTTGATAAATATATATTTTTATTATTTTTAATTGATATACTTAATATACAGATACATCGGCGTGCTAATATTGACAATTCAGCCTTTTTGCGCGATAACGACACAATACCCTGTCAAGAGCAGATTAACCGCTGCTACAGTACTACTGAAGCTTGGGGGCACTGAAGAATTGAACCAGTAGAAGTGTGAACGTGGTCGTGTCAATTGGACTATGCTGTGTATAAACCATTCAACATTTAATAGGCCACTTGCATGGATTTCATAACGACTTAGAATAAATGGTGTGGATAGATTTTTTTTACTAAGATAACGTAAACATTCATTATTATTTTTAATTGATAAACTAACGTTTAAACAAGATTTTTATGCATAGCACAAAGGGTAGATAACAAATATTATTATCAATAATTATCAGCCTGAAACACTCATCTACATTGAAAAAATCTTCCGAGAAAAGATCTGCCAAAGGGAATTGAACCCATTTCCCTCTGATTGCCGGTCAGCTGCTCTGACCACTGAGCTATAGCGGCTTATCTAATACCCGCCAAATAATTCAATATATACTAGTGTTTCATTCGACAATTACTTATTATTACATTTTTCCAACTGAAAACAACCAACTTTTTTTTTTTGAGAGAGGTATTGTTAAGTACTAAATCTCCCGCTAGGTGGCGTCGAGACTAATTATGTCTGCATTTATTGCTGAAATACTTTAACTTGTCAAATATTAAGTATTATTTTTAATTGGTAAACTTAACGTTTGAAGAAGATTTTAATGCATAGCACAAAGGGTAGATAAGAAATATTATTATCAATAATTATCAGCCTGAAACACTCATCTACATTGAAAAAATCTTCCGAGAAAAGATACTGGCCGTCAACGGTCAATTCCCGTTGGCGGCCAGTATCTTTTCTCGGAAGATTTTTTCAATGCACATGAGTGTTTCAGGCTGATAATTATTGATTATAATATTTGTTATATATTTTTTAATTCGAGTGCTGATAGTCTTTTATCTCCCTAATTTCCAGCTTTTAAGTCCGGAACGTGTTTTTTTTACAATAGCTCCAAATAGGGGACCCTGAGGAAAATAATTTCATACCCAAGATATTTAACATACCCATGTCTCGAGTTTGCAAAAAAATTGTAATCTTGTCTAATTGCACTTATAAAAAAAATTATTGTACATAATAATTATTGACGGAAAATTACAGTTTAATAAGTAAAATAAATTGGTACGAAATACAACATTTCACCCCATTTTTTGTTTCTTCCGGAACGATGCTCCGGTTAATGAATTCCGTGGTCCACACACCACTCCGGTAAGTGATTTTAGATGTTTAATTGCAAATTTGGAATTCGTGCATATAAAATATTAATTCGATGGTCAGCTAACCAGCAAAGTCCCCTCTAATGCACTCCGTACCAATGGCAGTGGTTTACCTTTGGTTGCCTTCGTTTTGCTTTTGGAGAACCGCGCTGTGGGAACGACCAACAAAAAGTTGGACAAGAAGTCATGGGGAGAAGTTTTGCTGCGCGGCCTTAGAACAAATTCATTCCCGATGCTGATTTACCTCCCTATCGTACAGTGAATAACAAACTGTTTCCACGAACTAAAACTAAATAACATTCATAATTGATACTTTAATTTCGATGAAGTTCTACAAATACAAACAATACATACATCTGACGGCCGGTCTAGGGGCAAGACTCTTGACTCCCAATCCGAAGGTCGCGGGATCGAATCCCGGCGTGGGCATTTAAATTTTAGCATATTAATTTGTGTCATTTCACAATTAATTAATTAAAAATAATATATAGTATATTTGCGGCACGTTCCAGAGTGGAAGATACTCTAAGTATCACCCTGGTGTAAGACCACCATTCAGAATTGAGACGTTGCTTGAAATGGCTTTACCCGTGTTTGGTGACCAGATCTGAATAGCCAGCTACTTCCACACCTTCCTCTTCCCATCTGCCTTCTCTCTTCCCCTACATTCAGCCTCACAACATACCCCGATTGGGGATGCCGTAGTCTCACTGGCTCCTGACGGGAGCAGCTGAGACTCTTGTGAGGTTTTCATATAAAAAAATGCAAAGATAGTAGAGATGAAACAAAAACTTAGCGATAAAACAAAAAATGGTTCGAGTGATTTTTGGTGATCTCTGGCCTCGGGAAATTTGCACTGATTTTTATTATGATAACTAGGTCAACATCATAATTTTCTAAAAACTGTATAATATAATAAGCAGACTGGCCTGCACACTTGACCTTCATAACTCATAACAGGTGAAAGGTCACCACCAACATACGATTTCGAAAAACTACCCCAATCCTTTTTCTTACCCCTTAAAGCAGTAATTTGATACTTTTTGATGAAAATTTGCACACTTGGCGTACAAAATAAGAGAAAAATTACTGCCTGCGAGTATGTCTGATTTCGAAAAATTTTGTGTAAATCCCAAGCAAGGCCAGTGATTTTTTAAAGCTTTTAAATATTTGTTGTTTAAAAATAAGATTGAACGTCACATTGTTTACGTTATATATTAATTTCTTGGAATGACTATAGTTTTTATAATACTTTTAATTTTGGGAGGGCAACTTAATGCTTCATTCAGACTCAAAATATCCCCTAAACGAAGATGTCAATTACAACATTCAGAAAGAAATTCTTTCGAATTAGTGTGGTATCACAATAAAATAAAATAAATGTTATCAACCCCAAAATTAGACTCTAAATATTCCCTAAACGAAGATGTCATTTACAACATCCAGAAAGAAATTGTTTCGAATTAGTGTGGTATCACAATAAAAAAAAATGTAACTAAAAGATCGTCAAATAATGAAATAGTTTTTGCTTATATACAGCCTTCAGATTTTAGATAGGTACTAAATTCGAAAGCATCTCATTCGAGAGAAAATAAAAACCTTAATATTTAAATTACCAACAAATTGCAATATTTGATTAAAATTTTCCGCAGAATTAACGTAACCAATCGATGACCTACCGGAACCTTGACAAGCTCTGTCTCTCGCCGGTAAGGCAGTTCACAGGCGCTTGACTTACGGTTTCAGCGGTGGCGGGTTCGGTTCTGCGGCGGGGGGCTGGCAAATGATGAATACATTACTTTTAGTATCGCCCCGGCCCGTGTGGAGAGAGGCAAGGGGGGGGGGACGCGGACGGTGAAAAATGAGCTGAGATCGGCGGGTTAACGAGGCTACCCGATGCGTCTGCATTGTCTATGGTGAAGTGTGTATGGCAAGGTCTATCGCTGGATGTAAGTTTCGTTTTTACGGAGTACTTCAGGGACGGACTTTGATTCCAGCATTATATTTTTATACATTACAAACCGGTTTCGCTAGTATAACAAAGAATTTGACCTAACCAGCATCTGATGAGAGTGGGAACAAGAAAAAGAAGAAGTCGCATTTCTTAAGAAGTAATGGATATTTCAAAGCTTTATATTTTATAATATTCAGCTCAACAATTACATACTGTAATGTCCTTCAATCCCAGTTATTAATATTACTTGAAATATATTCAGGAAACTCCAATAAAAGTCGAAGTTGGTCGAGATTAGAAGTTACTTTACAATGGATATTTAACTGGACCAGACGTCTATTCTATTGGATGCTCTAAGTAATTCTGAAGCCTGAGAACCCGATATTGAGGGAGCCCAGCAGTCTGTTGTGAATCATCGGCTATTTCCGAAAGCGTTTGTGCATTAGACACGAAAGATGTTAGTCGACACTCTTCTATAGTACCTACTACTTAAGTGACATCTGTTGAGGCACCATGAAACTGCATATAACTATCTATACCAACGCCATATGTTCAAGGATGTTGAAATTATATGTAATTTTTTTTACAAAATTTTTAATCAAATTTGTAAAAAAAATCGCTTACTGCGGGGTTTCTGTGGTATATTTATAGGATTTCAAGTAGGTAAATACCTATTCGAAAACGATAGCCTAAAAAAATGTATGATACAAAATCAACTAAAAATGTAATTTAGATTCACCGCTTGCCGCCTGTACCACTTATTTCCAGAAGCCATGTAGGTACGTACTTACATTTATAATTACAAAAAACATCATTTTTATATCCTTTTTTATCTATACAAAATTATTTCAAAAGCTTTCCAATTTGTTTGAAAATATATCAACATTATCAGTTTTGCAGTGTTAAATTGTATTCTCTTTATCTGTTCTTACCTTCATCTTGTCTTAACACTCTTAGAGAGTGAATCAAAATACAATAAAATAAAGAAAAAACTTTTTTTAAGTCCATCTCTGTTAGTACCTACGTAGTGCCTAACCAGATTATACGTATTTTTATTCCTTTGATTTACCATGATGGTGGGTAGGTCTTGCAGAGGTAGGTTTCTGTCTGTGGTCTATGACCCGGCACAGAACGGGTTCGACCAAGCCTGAATCGTCAGTGTTTAGATTGAAAGAGATGATCCCGAATGTATTTGTTAACAAATCAACATATTATTTTTATATTGAGCGGTCGAGATGGTTACACTTGTGTTTGGAGTGTTAGGACGAATGGATGAAATAAACAAAGGGGGATATTAAATGTATATTGATATTATTTGTGTGGAAAACTTACATTTTGATTTTAAAGGTGTGGGGGGGTTGTCCAAATCAACGGGACGAGGCAGAAGATGTTGATTGACCCCTGAAATTTATAGGTTGGTACACTTATTGCAAATTTTTAAATCTTTTTTTAATTCCACTGTTGTATACCCACTAGTCTTTTGGTATTTTAGAGAATGCTAGAAGGAAAACGTATTTTTTAATATTTATAATGTATGGACATTTTTGCGATTTGCTCCTTTTTCATCGATTTCTGAAAATTTCCGACAGTTTTTCATCTATTAAATTCGAATGTTAGGTTTAAAAGATCAACATAGCCTACATGCATATAGAATCTTCCCTCTTGGCCACAATCACTATCAATCATCATCTACTTAGAAACCCCGAAACTTTCCATATTCCTTTTCTTTGAACCAACTTAACCTTCTCCCGAACTCTTGCGCGAATGTATAGACTACATTATAACATCCATTGTAGTTGTAGATTCTGGACATAGTCTGCTTAGAAACCCCGAAACTTTCCATATTAATTTTCAATGAACCAACTTAACCTTCTCCCAACCTCTTGTGAGAATGTGTCGATTATATTATGACATCCATTGTAGTTCTGGACATATTTAGCGATAGAAACGTCCTCAGAACTTGACCAAATTTCTTGTTTTCACTGGACTTTACTTGACTCAAACATTATTGTTTATTGTTTTTTGTTTATTTACAAACACATTGTTTCATGTTTTTATGTATTGTTAATTAATACGGTTTGAATTGTTTTTATTTATTTTAACCCTATGTTGCATAGGTACATTATAAATAATATAAAATAAGTACATACAGTTTAAATGACACAAAAAATTATTTTCCCGTGAAAACCGCATCCAATTTTGAAGTTTCTTAAGATGGCACGCCTTTTGGCGAAGTTCGAGAAAGCAAGGCCGCTGGGTTGGTACCTATGCAGATGAATACAGCTGCAGTGCTTACTGCTCCTGTCACAATTATCTATGGTTATATCAGTGACTACAGTCCGTTTTATTTAAAGCTTAATGTCGCCTTCATTTGAGGCGGGCAAGTGGCTAAAAGTAATTATTTTTACAATAGCTCCACACGGGAGGCCCTGACGAAAATAATATAGCCTATAATAGGGCTTCTATCATCTTTGGGGAAGCTGTGTAGAGGGTATTTTAAAGGAAAGGAAGGAGAGGAAGTTCTGGGAAAGATAAGGTATGAGCGGTAGGTAGGAGTCTAAAGGTCAGTGGGTCCTAAAGTTTTTTTTACGTTAGCTCCACACAGGAGGCCCTGAGGAAAATAATTTCCATTACAGCCTGTGTCATCTTAGGGGATGCTGTGTGGATGTTTTTTAAGGAAAGGAAGGAGAGGAAGTTCTGGAAGGAAAAAAACGTATGAGGGGTTTGGGTAGAGATATGGGGTCAGTGTCCAGGAGTGACAGACGTATGACTGAGATGCAAGGTGATGGGTCGAGAGAGTCCGGCTGAAAAAGTCAAAAGTCTCTCTTGATCCGGCCCGCCACGCAGCAGGTGGGCAGGTGCTTCTGCCGTTAAGAACCGTAAAAAACCTCACCCCATGAACCCTTGTACCCCTCCTAACTCACCAAACGTACCGAATCACTTGGTGTGACCTACGGCAGAGGTGTTGGTTATCTAAAAAACAGTTCCTGGGGTAACGGTACCCAGGGCCGGATTAACCATGTCGGGGCCCCTAGGCAGTGCACGTCTCGGGGCCCCTTTACCAATGGTGGACTAACGGGGGGGGGGGGGGCGCGGCCCGCCCCGGGCCTCTGGTCCTCGGGGGCCTTCAAACGCCTCCATGTCCCCTTTATCAAATCCTTAAATTATTCCCAATTTCATTTAATCAGCGGCCGAGAATTTAAATTTCGTCGAACGATGATCTTGCGATCGTACCCTTGCAACTGTACAGGGCGGTTGCGATGAGTAAGATTAATTATTCTCCATACCAGCATTTTAACATAATTGCTCAATATCGATATTATTTCATTCACAATATTTGCTTTGATAAATACCTAAATTCAAAAATTCTCAAACTCGTGATGATAAAACTATTCAAATTATGTACTTTTTCTGATTATTTTTTGATCATACGTATTTATAATTATTCAATAATGTCTAAGCAAAAAAAATGTAATTTTTTTTAAATATATACGCGGATCTTTTTTTTAATGATTTTATTTAAACTAAAATTAAAATTCTGAAACATATCTTTCCCAGATAATTTATTGATTTATTTTACTCCATGATTATATAATTTGAAATGTGTGTTGTATACAAAATTTTGTTTGAAAATTTAACAAATCTGCCAACGCCTTACGGTAAAACCAATGTACTAAAAATAAACATATTTTCTCAAAATTTAAATCTTAGCTTTACTAGATAAAATAACAGTCTTTCGAAATCAATTTATAATTGTTTGGTGAAAAAGAGTCAATACGTCTAAAATTTGATTTAAAAACGACATATTTTGGGTGTTGTCTGGTGATTCCCACTTACCGCGGACAATGTAAAAAAAATTTTTTGGTAATTTTATTTTTTTATTTCATTTTCTGAAAGACGCATTTGTTAAAAATGCTCTCACCAAATGTTTTAAAGATATTCGAAAAGTTGACGGAGATACAGCATTTTATGTGAAACAATAACTTAGTAAACACCACTTTTATTATACATACTTATGCCGACCGGGTTTCGCTACAACCGTAGGTTTTTCAGGGCAGTTTGTATGTTGAATTATCCTTCAGCAAAACTTTGACTGTGTTTTTCTCTAAACTTTGTTAACACATTTTTTAAGCTCCATACATCCGATTTGCAGGTCTTAAACTGTTTGAAAATCTAGTGTGTATTTCACCACGTAGGTGAATTTTGTTTAAAAATAAGGAAAAATGGCGGACCAACGAATTTTAATTTCGATTTTTTATGGAAAGTTTTCATTGTTCATAAAAAAATAGAAGGGGGCCTATTATAAAAAAATTATTTTTTAAAAATGACAATTTTTTTTACAGTGGCCTGGTGCCTTAAAGCCTTGTTTGGGATTTGATCAAAGGAACATGGAGGCGTTTGGAGGCCCCCCAGAGTCAGAGGCCCGTGTGAACTGAAGAAAAAGCTTGTAAAATGACCAAATAAAGATATTGTTATTATTATTATTAAAATGACATCAACTTCTTAAACTAGGGTGGGGGGGGGGGAGCGGTTCATCCAGCTTTTCCACCCCGGGCCTCTGACGGGCTTAGTCCGCCACTGCACTTTACCCTTTACCAAACTTTTTTTTTTCTACGACAACGTAATTTTATTCATAATTAATCTGTTTTTTTACTATATTTCGAAGGTATGCCTTCACCCCCATTCAATAAAAAAAATTAAACGAATACAATAGTACAATGAGCGGTCTTATCACTAAAGTGATCTCTTCCAGACAACCTTGGTATGAAGAGAAACAAAGAATTTTAGCAAGCAGAGCACACTAAGGCTTGTACAACATTTATATTTTAAACATTAGAAATAAAGGCAAAAAAAACAAAACAAATGCCAATATAAACCACACACGGGACCTATAATCATATATATCAACTATGAAAAATACAACTATGTTTAAATATTTGTTTTAATTATTGACTTGTTATTTATCATTTGTGCGTGATGTGAACAGTTATTGGGTTATAACCTAATTATTATAATTTGTTGTTTTGTTTAATGCATGTAATGTTATTAACCTATAAATTAAATGTTCGTAATAAAAAATTAAAATATTTAAAACATCTTGAAAGCTGACTTTTTCCAAAAGTGTGCCGGAGTTGCTCACTAATTGTGAGTCGAACCGTTGTCGAAAGTTATTTTTTCTTGGGCGCGGGGCCCCCAGCCGATGCGGGGCCCCTAGGCAGTTGCCTACTCTGCCTTAATTTTAATTTTTTTAATTTAATTTTTATTAATCATTAACGCCCTTATGGGCTTTTACATACATTTACATTTTTTTATATTTTAGTGCATACAGGTGTGTTCAGATGACAAAGAAAACATAATAGGTTTCAGACATGGTACACAGAAGTAAAGATGGTAGGTAAAGAGTATAGCATTATACAATAAAGAGACAGAAAAAAAATCAGTTTAAGAGATACAGATAGCATAATAAGTATATAACAAATAATAATAATGTGTGGGTACTTAATATAGTATAATTTTTATGTGTTGAATACATGGCGAAGTTGATTTATTAAACAAAAATACACACTACCGACTTGCACCGCACTAGAATTATTATTCAAAGCGATTCCATTTTAACCAATTACATTTACGACAGAGTTTCTGCTTAAAGAATTCAATTTCAGAAGACCAAAAACTTTATATTTATAATGCTACCACAGAATACTTAAGGTATAAACAAATAATGTCAGATTGTTGGGTATACAATCACGGAAAGTAGAAATGAATTCGATAATAAAATATAACAGAGTATCTTATTTTAATCAAATTAAAATATTAATTAAAGTTTAAGTAGTTAAGGTAATTTTGTTATTAATATTACGACGATAAATACGAATAGTTAATGTAAAATTTGTTTATAAATTACTAACCTTTATTAAGCACTATATGGTAGGTGTTTTTCGGAATATGCCTTAGGGATAATCCGGTACTGACGGTACCCATACCCGTCTCTCAAAGTGACGGACAATGAATACATCCCTTCTTCCGAGGGGCAAGGCAATGCTTCGAGAGAGTCCTGCTGGAGTGGCTATCCGAAATGCTAAGCAGTAAGTCGACAGACGCATCCGCCGCCAAGATTTAAACAAACACCACCACATGAACCCGGTCTTGCAAAATAATTATTTATATAATAAATATGTTTAATAAATACGTTACGTGCACGTTACTTTAATATTTGCGATTCATCCAATTTTAATTCGGCGTAAAATGGAAAGTGTATCGAACAAATACCGAATATATCGATTAGTTCTTTCCATCACTACCTCAGCGCTTCCATCCAATCCCCGACCACTTACAACAAACTACTCTCAATTCGACTACCACAGACAAAGCCGTCTTATTTATTCGTCCAGAGTTTTAGTGATGGCAAGGATGAAATTTTCCCATGGTCCGGGTAGGTACTTATAGCTATTTATGTAATATATTAATATGCCGTTGGTACCCATGGCTGGTGGTGGTTGGTGTTGACCGATAGCGTGCGCGCGCATCACGAAGACGAGCTCCGGGCCCGCCGAACGCCAATTAGTTGGCACCCCTGCCGCGCTCTCGTGTGATCGCCGGTGCTACCAACATAACGCATATGCCCAGGATCTAAACTATATTAAAGGAGATTATATTAATGAGCTGGTACTTTGTATTTATCCACATCTTGTTAGCAGCTGCGGCTTCTTCGAGTCCGGAGACTCGAAGCCAAATTAATTGTCAAGAAGATTCTATGTATTTGGCTTAGGGGTATCAGTGCTAGGTAAGTACATATTTTCCAATCCTTTATTTGAAAGAGAAGAAAACATTGTCATGCGCCGCAGGCTAAATTTTCTGTATAATTTTATTATTTAGGTACTAGCTGATTTTCGATAAAAACGTATGACATTCGTACAGTTTGTCAAATAAGAGTAGCAAACATAGGAGGGTGCCACTGTTGTACAAATGGCAATACTGAAAATATAACTCATGGTGGAAATGTAAAGCTGTATAACCAACATTTTTGTAATAAATAAAAAAGGCATAAGAAAGAAAAACATATTTTTTCATTGCAATGTAGATACCCACGGATTTCAAAATTAGAATTGCATATAGGTATATTATACTTAGTTTACATCACTTTATTTATTGTACACTATCAACATGTTTCGTGAACCATGTTCACTTCTTCAGGAATAAAAGTATACTAAAGTTAAAAAATTAATTATAGATTACATTTGGAGAGAAGGAATTGAAGGAGGGGGAAGGGTTGACAATAGTGGGAGTTTCGAAGAATTGGGGATTACCATGCTATTAGAAGTAAAAGGCCGGTTAAGTGGGAAGATATTTAAAACAGGGTTAACAAAAATTTTTTGCTTATTAATTATGTCAGCTTTGGAATTTACATTTTTTCTTATTTCTAAAATTTCTAAATTATTGATTTGCGATGTTTTATATCCTGTATGTAATATTTGAAGACCTGAATTTATGTCAAAGCTATGATCATATTTTAATAAATGGTCTGCGAACTCAGAATCGCTATTGCCATTTAGTGCTCTGAGGTGCTCTTTAACCCTAACCTCAAAGTTTCTATAAGTTCTACCTATATAAAACGAACTACAATCATTACAATTGAGTTTGTAAACCCCTGATTTTTTTTGTTTTAATTTCGCTATCTTTATTGTTGAGTATATATTTCTTCAATTTGTTTTTTGTGTAAAACGCTGGTTGAATAGTACCGGGAATATTTTTACTAATAATTTTTGACGTATCGTTGTCAACAAATAAAATTCTACGCCAATGTTTATTGTTATCTTTAGAAATAGGGTAAATATATAATTTGAAAAAATTCTGTTTAATTTTTTTATTTAGTATTTCATCTATCAAATTAGTAGAATAGCCATTATTAATTGCTATTTGTTTTATGAGATTTAATTCAAAATTATAGTTAAGAGCTGACAAAGGAATTGTAATTAATCTATTAATCATAGAGTGGAAAGCCGCTAGTTTTTGAGAAAAGGGATGATTTGAAGAATTATGTATAACAATATCAGTATAAGTATCTTTCCGGAAAATATTGAAATCTATTTTAGTACCTGTTAATGTTAAATTTAAATCTAAGAAATTTAAACTCTTATCTTTACCAATTTCCAGTGTGAATTTAATTTTTTTATGTAATTTATTTAAAAAATTTAAGAAAACGTTCAATTGTCTTTCTGAACCTAACCAAATGCAAAATATATCGTCGACATATCTTTTCCAACAATACACATTTTTAAGTAATAACGCACCGCTATTAAAAATC
Source organism: Limnephilus lunatus (assembly GCA_917563855.2). Lineage (NCBI taxonomy): Eukaryota > Metazoa > Arthropoda > Insecta > Trichoptera > Limnephilidae > Limnephilus > Limnephilus lunatus. The sequence goes on along the minus strand of OU830600.1, from coordinate 2,093,474 downwards.
TTATTTTCTAAATTATTAACAAAAATATCTGCAATCAAAGGACTCGTACTACTTCCCATAGCTAAGCCATCCTTTTGTTTAAATATTGTATTATTGAACTGAAAGTAATTCTGTTTAAAAATAACATCAAATAATAAAGTAAAATCATGAATTAGGTCTTTCGGCAAAGTTGAAGAATTTAACAAATTATTAATAATGGTTTTACTCTCTTCTATTGGAACACTTGGAAATAAATTAACTATATCCAAAGAAACCAACATAGCATGGTTAGGGATTTCCAAATCCTTTAAATAATTAACCAATTCTAACGAATTCTTAACGGTGTATGTTGGTTGGAATACATTAGTATTAATAATTACATTATTTAATGTTGATGCTACTTTGAAAGTTGGGGCATTACAATTAGAAACAACTGGCCTAATTGGTTTATTCAATTCAGCGTTTTACACAAAAAACAAATTGAAGAAATATATACTCAACAATAAAGATAGCGAAATTAAAACAAAAAAATCAGGGGTTTACAAACTCAATTGTAATGATTGTAGTTCGTTTTATATAGGTAGAACTTATAGAAACTTTGAGGTTAGGGTTAAAGAGCACCTCAGAGCACTAAATGGCAATAGCGATTCTGAGTTCGCAGACCATTTATTAAAATATGATCATAGCTTTGACATAAATTCAGGTCTTCAAATATTACATACAGGATATAAAACATCGCAAATCAATAATTTAGAAATTTTAGAAATAAGAAAAAATGTAAATTCCAAAGCTGACATAATTAATAAGCAAAAAATTTTTGTTAACCCTGTTTTAAATATCTTCCCACTTAACCGGCCTTTTACTTCTAATAGCATGGTAATCCCCAATTCTTCGAAACTCCCACTATTGTCAACCCTTCCCCCTCCTTCAATTCCTTCTCTCCAAATGTAATCTATAATTAATTTTTTAACTTTAGTATACTTTTATTCCTGAAGAAGTGAACATGGTTCACGAAACATGTTGATAGTGTACAATAAATAAAGTGATGTAAACTAAGTTATTTTCTTTTAATAAATAAATAATGACATCACAAAGTGACAACCTTTTAGAAGAAGTTTTCTTCGAAAAATTAGTATATTATACCTTTGAAATTTGGCGTTAACATAATGAAGAATAGTTTTTTTTTTTTTTTTTTTTTTTTTCAATTATTTCTGGCTTTCACCCTTCAAGGGTGTTCTAGGCCATCATTTAAAATTACAGAGAAAGGGATAGATGAATTTATATATTAATTTTATTTAAGTGTACAAATTTCAGAATTATATGGAAGATTGGAGTCGAGTTCAGACTTAGAAGAGATGAAATGTTGAATGGAGGGGAGGCAATTTTAGATAACGCTTGATAGAAGAGAGGATATTTATTTAGAGAGGGACAACCAAAAAATATGTGATCTAAAGTGCCCACATCTAGACCACAGAACGTACAATCTGGGGAGTCAAGGATGTGAATTTTAAAAAGGTGAGAAGGAACGGAACAATGACCGATTCTCATTCGAATAAGTGAGGAAATTTCTTTTTTGGAAAAATGGGGAAATTTTTGAAACCACGGTTTTGATGGGATAGTCCTTTGTATTGAGGCGTAGCGAGCTCCCAACCAACCAACCATCGATACAAACTTTCGCATTTATAATATTAAGTAAGATAAGAATAGTTATCTTACTTAATATTATAAATGCGAAAGTTTGTATCGATGGTTGGTTGGTTGGATGGTCCTTACTCTTTCACGAAATAAATATCGAATGGAATTTAAAAATTCTTTCACTAATCGAAAGCTACATTATTTGCGAGTAACAACGGCTTTATATATTGGTAAGCTCTGGCGTTATCAATGAGCTGTGGCGTTATGAAATTATGTATCATACGTTTTCTGTCCCTAACAAAATCGAGTTATTGCAAACGTCAAACAAATTGTTACCTTGGAAACAATGTTTTTTTTTTAATTTTAGGCTTGAAAAGAGTGCTTTGTTGTTATTAAAAAGAGTACTTTTTTGGCGTCGTAGTTAATATCTACATATCTCTAAAAATGTTTATTCTCCGAACAAAAAGTATAACGTTGCTATTAAGCATAGCGTTTGAAGTGGACTGTCATTTTCTTATTTTTTTAGGTTACTCTGGATTCAAATATGAATAAAATACTAATAAAGGGAGTAGATACTTAAAATAAATTTCTATTTTTATAATTTAAATATCTTCTAAAATAGAATTTTTATTTGCGAAATGTCATTCTCAAATTTTGAAATTTTCTATTAAACAATAATTATTTTCTATTAGACAAAATAGCAAGAATAATATCAATTATGCCAGTAATTTCCCTCTAATACTATGCGAGCGAAGCCGTGGGTAAAAGCTAGTATTGTAATAAAATATAAAGCACAGTTTAGATTGTTTAGAAATTTCTCACATTTATTAATAACTAGCTCTACCTATTACCTAGCGTTGCCCGGGCTTTATATCATGTCTCTAATATATTTAACTCATTCAGATCTAAAAGTAGTGTAACTAAACTCACCATTACTTCAACTCGGCTTTACTTCATATATATTTATCGCTACCAGCGGCGTTCCACAAGGGTCACATTTGGGACCAATTTTATTTTTGTTATTTGTGAATGATGTTCTTTCTATTTTCAACGATGTCCAAGTCTTAATGTTTGCAGACGATATGAAAATATATAAAGCTATAAAAAGTATTAATGACTGTCAAACATTGTCTAATATTTATTTAAACTTTTTGTTTGGTGCCAAGAGAACCATCTACAACTAAACTTAAGTAAATGTTTTATTATGGGATTTTATAGAATAAAAAATCCAATAATTTATGAATACTCCGTTAATGATGTAGTTCTAACAACTGTAACCGAGGTGAATGATTTAGGTGTAAACTTTGATCAAAAACTGAAATTTATAAATCATATTGAAATTACATCAAATAAAGCTTTGAAAATGTTGGGTTTTGTGATAAGAATTTGCAGCCAATTTAAAAATATTCAAACCATTAAAAAATTGTACATGTCATTGGTTAGGAGTCAAATCGAGTACAACTCGACAGTATGGGCACCTAGTTATGCTAGTCATTCACTCACGATAGAAAGAATTCAAAATAAATTCTTAAGATATATTAATTTCAGAATGGGTATTACAAGGGAATGTATCAACTTTGATTATCTACTATGTCAACTTAATTTATTAAAATTATCCGAACGTAGAATAGTATATGACCTAACATGTTTACATAAAATCATAAATTCAATAATTGACAGCCCAGAACTATTATACTTGATTTCTTTCCATATACCTCGCAACTCAACATCGAGGCACTATCTACCATTCTATTGTGACAACTCCAACACAGAATCACAATTGTATACCCCTGTTCGCCGTATACAAAATTTGGCTAATGACTATAAAGATGTTGTTGACATATTTAACACATCGTTCACTAAATATAAACAAGTCATAGTAAAATTTATATCAGAAAGAAGAACCACAAATTTAATAATTCCAACTGCATAGCTCTGCTTCGAATTATTTCACATGTATTGCACTTTTCCCAGTCTACAGTTTTTCCATCCTGCATGGTGGAGTATTTTGTTTTTATTTCAATTTATTTTTTTTACTCTATTTTTGATTTAGATTTGGTTATGATTTTGATATTGATTCTGATTTTTATTTTGATTTTGATTTTGATTCGGTTATTGATTTTGATTTTGATTTTGATTTTGGTTTTGATTTTGATTTTGATTTCGATCTTGATTTTGATTTTGATTTTGATTTTGATTTTGATTTCGATTTCGATTTCGATTTCGATTTTGATTTTGATTTTGTTTTTGTTTTGTATATGATTTTGTTTTTTATTTTGTTATGCACATTTAGATTTAGATGTTCTTTGTTTTAAAAATAATGTATGTAAAAGCCCAGCCGGGCGTGAAATTCCAAATAAATAAATAAATTAGTGATTCTTCCTTTCTACCTACTGTTAACTTGAAATTTAACATAAATTAAAATCAAATCACTTTGTTAAACACCATTTAATAAAATTTGTGTCATTAAGGCGATCCTAGTGGATCCTAGTACAGGAAAAAATCTAAATCGGAATTCACGCCCTTTTATGGGAGGAGTTTAAAAATACTTGAGAAAAAGCTTTTGGAAAGGTTGGAAAAGATATTTGAGAATTTTTTTTTACATGTTGATTTCGTAAATGCCTGTAAAAAACATTAATTCCTTTTTTATGCATTGTTTATTGTAATAAAACGGAATTTTTAAATTGATTTCACGAAAACAAGCAGCGCGGACCCTAACACGTTGTTTCTCCGCATAACACGACTGCTCTCCGCTCCGTTCGGAGGAGTAATGACGGAAGAAGGGGGCGGCTGCCAGTCGTTCTTCAGTGGACGGTATAAGGTTCACTTTGATATAACAAATTCGTCGAATGCCGTATTGTCGCCGTGATGTCAAAAATACCAACGCGAAAATGCATATTATATTTTATTTTGTGAGGTTCGGGCGTAAATATCATTTTTTTTCGCGATAATTATATAAGAAACTGAATTTGGCACATTTTGCAATAAAACCATGTCCGAAAAAGTGTTTATAAGTAGGAGAGTTTTCAGTTAAAAATGTTTTTATAGACCTAATACTTTATTTTTTTCTAAGCTTATTAAAAGACTTATTAAAAAAAATGATTGATATTTTTAAGGGCCAAGGTATGTTCTACACGCAGTATTTAATTGAAGCATCTATAATACTTCTAAGCGGTCAAATTTTCAAAACTAAAACATACGATTTTGTATGATTTTGCATTATTTAGTATGGCTTCATCTTAAGTAGGTACCTTAATAACAAGGCTTCTTCGATTTAATATTTTTTCTTCAAGGAAAAAAAAAATTAATGATTTACAGTGTTTTATCTATTCAGTTTCAATGCGCTTAAAAATAATATTTGACAGTTAAATTGTTGTTGCCAGCCCACACATTTTCTAGTTTCATTTTTAATATTTTCTACTCTTCTATTGACAGACTAGGTATATCTGCATTGTTTCTTCTTCTATCGTTTGATGGAAAGTTTAGGTGAAGAGGTGGACTCACTAGAACTGAGATCCAGAAGTGACATGAAGTTAGCATCTTCATGGAGGGGAAATCTCTCATACTTCGGCCCATCACGTGATGACGTTTATTTAAAATTTGACCTAACACTTTCAATGTAGATACTCGTGTTTACTGAATAAAATATGAATTTCAGAAAAATTACATGAAGTCGTGGACGCCTTAGGAAGAGATAGGCACGATAAAGTGAATCAAATGCCTGAGTAGTCAAGTTAAGAATCAGAATAACAGGAGTATGTGTATAAAACAAATTGTATGTAGCATGACCTAGTTGTTTATTGGTTAGTTTATTAAGTTCAACTTTTAATTGGAATAACTCTTGCTATAATAATTTTTGAAGATTTTATCCATCACTGTAATATATCAATAGAAGAAAAAAATAATGCTAATAAATCTAAACAAAAATATGAAAAAGAACAAGAATAATAAAAAGATAACGGTCGCAACTGGGAAATGGGACTTTTACTCAGGATCTCTCGTCTTACCCGGACCTTAACATTAGGACCTCTTATTTTTTAGAAATTTTTGTTTATGTTCGACTAATTTTAGCATATTTTTGGAAGAAATAAGATGTCCAAATGGCCGAATTGATTAAGACGTTTGTCCCGGTAAGGAAAGAGATGATTTGTTCGAGTCCCAGCTTCGAACGTTACCTTTTTATTTTTATGTGTCTTGTTCTTTTTCATGTTTTCGTTTGAATTTATTAGTATTATCTTCTTCTTCAATTGAGTTATAAAATTGTCTAAATTAGGTCGTCTGATTCGGAGTAACAGAAGACTTTTTTAATAAGCATAACATTCAATTTTGGAGGCGGGAATGCGTACCGCCGCCCCGGGAACCTTTATTGGATAACCAACACCTCTGCCATAGGTCACCCCAAGTGTTTCGCTACGTTTGGTGATTTAGCAGGGGTGCCCGGGTTCATGGGGTGAGGTTTGTCTAGGTCTTGGAGACGGATGACCAGGACACACTGAACCCCAGATTCCTACCCACCCCTTAAACCTTTTCCTTCCCAGAACTCTCCTCTCCTTAAAAAAACCATCCACACAGCATCCCCAAAGATGATATAGCCCTTAGGGAAATTATTTTCCTCAGGGCTTCCTGTGTGGGGCAAATGTAAAAAAAAAAATCTCTGAAAACTTTCAAAGTCGGTACCCACTGTAGGTATCAAACTCAGTCATTGATCGAACTCGACGCGCCCTACTATTCGAGTGTCTTACCCACTGGGCTATCAACTATCAACCACGTCATTTTCATTACAAAATCTCAGATAATATTGTTAAAACCGCGATCCAAAATAAACCAATGTTCATTAAATTTAGCGATGTGCAGCAAAGTTGAAAAATATTTTTAAAAATGGAATGGCCCCTCGAGCACCTGTGTTTGCGCGGGAGAACTAAATGACAAGAAAAGGGGAGGAGAGGTAAATAGACAGAAGGGAGATTGGGGAAAACCTACACAAGAAAATTCCATTTTGTAGATGTAACCTTGCGGCGAAAATTTGCGACCTTTGCAAAGTGAAATGACTTTTTGATGGATGCATTTAATAAATGGAATCAGATTATTTTTTAACAAGAGATAATAAGTATCTTTTATTTATTCGTCAGATCTGTTTTTAAGATTTCATTGCTACACAGCAATGAAATATTTAAAACAGGTCTGACAAATAAATGTAGAAATAAGTTATTGGCGCAGCAGTAGTTTAAAATGGCAACCCCTATACTGTTCAATTGTAAAAGTATTACTTTTAATAAAGTACTAATGCAGGTGAATATTTTTCACATTATGTAAACATTACGCTATTAACATTATGTAAACATGGCGCTTAGAAATTTGTTGTAGGTACATACTTTACAAAAGGAGAGATATTCAAACTTGTTACTTTAAATCGCTTAGTAAGCGAGACAATTAAATTAATGGAGAGGTTTTTTTTATTTATAAATTAAGTATATCCACAATCAAAGAACCCAATATTTGTTAGATTAAAATAAAAATTTAAAATAACCAGAAGAAACACGTAGGTACTTCCGCAATCTAAAAATATATAGCGAATTTACCAAATATAAGGGGTCCATAAAAGAGTATTTCTCTGATGTTTCGTGAATAATCTTGTTTTTCTATTCTTTAAATTTATAATTCTGTTATGATTGGATTTATACATAGAACCTATCTTCTTATGGTTACCGATGTATTGATTTTTTGTTTTTGTTTTATGTAATTTTTCGTTTTACATAATTTTTAGTTTTTATATAAATTTGACTTCAAATTCCTTTCTCATAAATTTAATTAGTTCTTAATCCCTGACTTGTTAGAGGTAGAGTCACAAGGAGGAAATCAATAATTGATTTTATTTTGGGTATATTACTCATGGAAAACCTGAAAAAATGTAAACTTTCGATTTCCCGAAATTAATAAATAAATATTAATGTCAAATTTGTAAGTCAATTACATAACATCTCGATGAACTGACCAAATGACCGGTCAGTTGCCAGAATGCCATCGCGTTTGGGTCCCACCCAGGCGTTCCAAATTCCTCCAAAAAGAAACAATCAACATTTTCCGCTTAGTGTGGTTGTAGTAGGAGATCAAATATTGTCAGGTTATTTGTAAAAAAAATTAAAAACATGTAATTTTCGGGAAATCTGGTGTTGCAACAATAATGAAAAAAGTCGAGTTTATTATTAATGTACATCTTTTTGTCAGGCTGTATGTCTTAAGTCCGGAGGTACCCAAAGTAGGTAAGCGGGAGAAATAATGCTCCACGTGATGTATGGAGGAAAAGGCATATTTCCCCTAGCCAAGGAAAAGCGCCCTTTTCAATAATGGGATTTAGGCAAGAACGTTGGGGAATAATGCATCGTTCGAACCCGAGAGTGTTGCCAGAATCTGTTGACTAAACGATTTTTTATAAGAAATTCATTTCGTGAAAAATCTTTTTTCAAATCGTTTTTCGGGAAAATGCAATTGAAATATGATTTTTATTGTGCTGATAGTTTTTCCTTCTAGTTTTCAGAATTTAAGTACAATAATTTGTGAAGCCATGAAAATGTGCACCAATTAGAGTAAAATAGTGTGGAATCCTAATTACCCCGTGTCATGGCTCGCCCCGGGTCTCTCTCCATGTAATTTCACGCCTCAGAAAGACACCTAAACTTAATACCAAGGTAGGTACTGATATATAACAGTTCTAACGTATAGTTATTAATAGTTATCCATTTTCAGAAGTTATAAGGACGTACACATGACGTAGTTACGTACAGGCGGCTTTCAAGGCAATAAGTTCCACACGGTTCAAAATTATATCTAATATGTACATCACTACACCTATCTATACGTTAACATTAGTTTTAATTTGTTCTTCTTTCAATTGGTATACATTACAATAGTATCGGACCTGTATAATGTGTATAACTAGGTAGGAACCAGGCTTCAAACTGAAAAAAGTTCCTCTTATCTAAAATATTAGGCGAGTTTCGATAAGGCCTTATTTAAAAAGTAGGTACCTAGTAGTTTTCTTTGACTATTTTAAACAAAGAATGCTTTGGTTATCAATGTTATCATGAAATTTGGTAGGTACCTATCTAGTTCTCTGTAAGTAGGTACCTACCTAGTTCTGTGTTAGGTAAGTAGGTACTTTCCTTCTTTCCTTTTACGTTCGAAATTTATATTGAAAAATCACTAAATCAGTCTTCTTTGTCGTGCGATTTCAACAAAACCGCAAGTTTCGGGTGGTTCTTGAGTCAGAACGGGACGCTCCCCTGTCAGGGCAGAGGTTTGTGGGGTGGAGGTTCAACTCCGGGGGTGGAGCGGGGCTATATACGAAGGGGGGGAGGGTGAAATTAGTTTTTATCAGCCGTTCCTCCATTCCACGGGAATTCGCAGCGCCGAGGGGGGGAAAGAGGAAAATTGGAAGGCGAGGGGTAGGTAGGGACTGTGGGTGGGTACTGGGTAGGTGCCGCCGGGATATATACGTAAATATTTATTTTAATTTGCGCAGAGGCCTAATAGAGTGCGCCCGAGGAGGTAAGGAACGAGCCCTGGGTGTTATTAAGCACGGCACCAAAACAGCATCTTAATAATAATAATAATCATTCTTCTTCTTCTTCTGCTCGCGGAATTTAATGGGAGGCTTATTAAAATAAATCTCAACAAGTACCTACTCGTAGGTCCTACCGTAGACGCTTTTGTTTCGTGAGAAAAATTGCAAAGAATTTTAGGAAGGCAACATTTTTAGTGGTTATGCAGCCGGATTTTTACCTTACATATCTAAGTAGCTTTGTTATTAATGATATACCTAATCCGTTTCACAACTTCTACCTACTATCATTAGGAACAGGACATTGACGAAAATGTTCAAATGGGTAGGTACCTATTACCTAGAAAACAATGGGTTGTTTTGCACTATTTTTACCGCTAGGTGGCAGCATCTGAATGATGGTCCCATTCGATACGAAGAACTGTCAAATCACTTTCATTTTCGGCGCCGTTTGAGACAATTTTATGTTTGTATCGTAATAATGCCGTTATCTTATTGTTGTTTCAATGTGTGGCAGGATGTAATGTTGGCGAAGTAATCAATGATTTTATATATAAAGGACAAGAGTATAATATTATACTATAATAAATGGGTATAGGTAATATATTAAGAAACATTTTACGTATAATATCTATCTACACTATAAAAATTTCATTGAGAATGCATTTGTCAATATTTTGTTTCCCGTAAAAAATATTTCTCAGAAATAATAATTACAGTCATTTCTTCATTATTTTTATTTTTTCAATTGAAATAATCAGAAAACAATAATAAATCGAAAAAATAGTGTTTTGGCGGTAAACAAACGAATCGAAATGACAGGCCCAAAGATATTTGTAGGTAGGTAAGTATTTCAATATCTTTGGACATAGGCGCAATATCCCATAGATTACCATAGATATAACGCCTGAATTCATGACAAGAAGACCGTCTGAAAACTATCAATTCTTCTTAAAATACTTTCAAACCAAGGTAAGTATCTACACTGCTACCTCCTTCTGAAATAAATTATCACATTTCGAAAGTCGCGTTATTCATATCTACAGGAGTACAAACTTAATTGTACAGTCGAAGGAATGTTTTTATATTGTGGATACCACTAAAGTTTGTCGGCTCTTGTTTTACCCGCATGTGTAGCTAAGTTGTAAATTAGCAGGTACGTTCGAAGTTGGTAGCACGAAACTTCTTCTCAGCACACTTTTATCATTTCATTTAGTACCTACCTAACGAAGGACTACCTTCTTCCTACATCCTCAAGTTGGCAACACCGCAGCTAGCAGTTCCAATCATCTCGTTTTACGGGCGATAAAACAAATGCCGATCGCGCTGCGTTCCCGCTTTTGGGAAAATACAATTGAGTGTTACCAACGTTACAGCCGAATCCCGCCAAAATCGGAAGAAAACAGGATTCATTCGGTGAAAATTCCAAATACGAGTTATCTCAAAATAGCTAGGTACCTGCAAAACCTACCTTGTTATAATATATGTGGTTACATTAAACAGTTATTCAATGTGATATTTTTAATACGTTCGGTAATAACCACAGATTATATATAATATTACATAATAACTACCCACATAGGTATCTATAATAAGTTGAGAAATAACATTGAATTCGACAAATTTGAAACAAATCAGATGCAGATAGGTACTCACATACCTATGAACAGCGACATATGTGTTCGATCTGTGAACTACTTGCAAGCGATCGGCGCGTATTTGAATTCGAGGAAAACTTCATACCTAATCTGACAAAACAACCCGTTGAAATAATATCCACGTATTTGACCAGCGGAGGCGGGTAAAAACGACGACGAAATCTGAAACAAATCCAACGAAGGGGTGACCCTCGCCTTGGAATGGGATAGTTTCGTATTTCTTATGGGAATATTATATTATTATGGGAAAAGAATACGAATCGAGAAGCCCGTAAATCTAACGCGCCATTACCTGTCAGAAAATCGTCCGCGCATGCGCGCCCCGCTTCAGTGCTGCCATCGCGCACAAAAAAGTTTTATTTTCCCGGCGCGGCGTAGGAACTTGCAATAATAATAATAATAATATAACGTCTGGATTTGCATCCCGGATTGATTTAGTGCCACGTTTATGCGTGTAAAAAAATTTAACGCAGAATGGCACGATAAAATGGCTGGTTCTTTGTGATTTGGACTTTTATTGACAGCGGGTTATGAAGGCAAACTGCGTTTTTAAAAGAACCTGTGCATGTTTCTGCAGTGTTCTTGCTAAACATCTCCGCCGTGCTTCTGTTTTCCCGGCAATTATTTTTTATTTATACGGATGGGTGCATTTCGGATCGCGAGATCGAGATATCATTTTGATGGTAGTTAGGCACCCACACAATAATTAACAATTAAAATTAGCAAAATCTCTGAGCAGAGTGAGATCTGTTGTTACCGTTTTGAGATAGCCGCGAACGACATGCAAATTTGGGCGGAATACGCTCGCGTTCATGTTTAAAATATTCACAACAATTACAGACCCAATTCACGTACAAATAATAATATTCATGATGCTTGAAATAAGACGAGAAAAACACATGTTCTCATAATTCCTTGCGGTCGATTCAGACAATCATTAGGTAGGTACCCGTTGGTAGTTTTTCTAGTGGTGTACCTGCATCCCATAGAAAAAGCAATTTGCTAGCAAGTGCAGTAATTTGCCGCGGTTTGCGAAACTTTAGTTTGGAATTAAAGTTAGGGGGCCACATAAAATGCCGTTGTGGTTTTGAGAGTTGTGGCGAAAGATCGCATATTAGTAAGTAGGTACCTATGTACTATTCTATTTGGCCTCAGGTAAAATCAGAAGGAGTATTTACAGTAGGTGCAGAATCTACATCCAGCTGTAGGTAGGTACCTAACAACAAATTACCTACTGCTATTTTGTAGCTAAAACTTTATGAAAGATAAATGGATAGTCATAGTTTTTTGGGAGAAAAATATTACGTAAGGATAACGAAAATATGTGATAATTATTATTAACAATGAAGGTTTTAAAATGTCATGCCACTGTACAAGAGAGTCACTTACTCATATAAATAGCGGGATTATAAAAATCTAGTAGGTACCTACTTAGGTACTTAATAATACATTTTGACGGGGAAAACTTTAAGGAAATATGTTTTCAAATTTTTAAAATTCATTTTCACGCTCTTTGTAAGTTATATTCAAGTACTGTTATTAAGTACGTCATTATAAGCCAGTTTCTTCATAAAATTGAAATAATCACAGGACTTGAATAGAACTTTCACACAACGTGAAAATTAACAAAAAACTTAATAAATTGTTCAAATTTTTTTAAACAACCCGTCCTAAGTACTTGATTACTAACGGTTGTTTCACAGAATTAGAACATTTCAGTAATTTTCAAAGTCAACATTCAAGTTTTGTCAAAGTTCTAAATCACATATGTTTTAAATGTTCAGGATTCTATAGACAGCCAGACCCTCAAATGTGTCCATTCTGGAAGAATTTGGCAATTGGGCATCCACAGTAGGCTTTCAACTATCTGCCTTCAACGTATTTTAAGATACTTTGTACACGTTGCTATAGCCAAACTGAGGACTCCAACTTGGAGAAACTCATAATCACTGGCAAAATGGAAGGCAGAAGAAGTAGATGAAGGTCACTAATGCGCTGGAGTGATCAAATATCACTGAACCGCGAGGAGTAGAGAAGTCTTGTCCATCTTGGAAATTGGAGAAGGGGTCACGATCCTCAGCAATAGGGAACCGTTTTAAGAAGGAGTAAGTAAACCTTATATTCAAGTTCCATTAATATTTCATCATTGACCGGTTGTTTTACTGTATAACAGAACTCGAAAAGGGCTTCAACAAAACATGAATATTACTTTGAAATTTGATGAATTGCTCAAATTCTAAAAAACAACACGTGACGCTAAAAATTTGATAGGATAAATAAATCACATGAATCCTATCGTGTGGATTTAGGCCATTGGTCCCAACTACAATGAAATAATTAAAACATTACTGTTTTCCAAGGTCGTTCATCCATGGTTCAACCTTCAGTTGGTTTTCCTCTAAGTTTATCGCAAATTTACATGTTTTAATATCTACAATCTATGCCAAATAAGTCGAAATTACCTTCTAAACTAAACCTCGACACATAATACTTTTAAAAATACGTTTTAAGTTTCTTTTTAAGATGAAGCCATACTAAATATGCAAAAGCATACAATCATATGTTTTTGTTTTGAAAATTTGATCGCTTAGAAGTATTATAGATGCTTCATGTAGAACATACCTTGATGGCCCTTAAAAATATCGGTCATTTTTTTATTTACTCTTAATAAGCCTAGAAAAAAAAAGTAGGTATAAGGTCTATAAAAAACACTTTCAAGTCAAAACTCTCCTATTTATAAACCTCTTTTCGGATATGGTTTTATTGTTTAATGTGGCAAATTCAGTTTCTTTTATAATAATAATCGCATAAATTTGAAATTCACGCCCGAACTTCACAAAATAAAATATAATATGCATTTTCGCGTTGTTATTTTTGATATCACAGCGATAATATGGCAGTCAACGAATTTGGATTTTCAAAGTGAATCTTATACCGTCCACCGAAGAACCACTGACTAGCCACACCCATTTTCTATCAGTCCTCCCCCGGTCGGAGCGGGGAACAGACGTTAGGCGCCGCGTCGCTTGGTTTCGTGAAATCAATTTTAAATTTCCGTTTTAATACATTAAACAATGCGTAAGTTTTTTAAAGGCCTTTACGAAATGAACCTGTAATTTTTTTTTCTCAGTATTTTTAAACTTCTCCCATTGGATCGCCTTTAGTCACGAGGAATGTTTTACTTACGAGGCACTGAATTCAGTACCTAACTATGTCCTGCAAAGGTTAAAGTAAGAACAGTAAGTCATTTGTAATTATGACAAGCGGAATCGCCTAGTACGGGAATGGGAGGGATGGATTCGTACATCCGTTACACCTGGACACAATGACCCCCAGATTCATACCCACCTATTATAACTTATTCCTTCTTAGAACTTTAACTTTTTTCTTACCTACAAAGAAACACCCATGCAAGTTGAACCTCCTCGACCACGGAGGCAGTCCATACCTAATGCGAATCATAATTACCATACAATAATCATTGAAAGTACTTGGGTAGGTACCTGCCGAAACTATGTACGTACACGTGTTTGGTGCATTATGATATACTTGCATCAGCCCACGATCATTCATAGATTTTTCATGATGTTTGCACAATTCCGCCCCATAAGTTCTGCGCACACTTGCGACTGCTGATCCCCTCACGATCGTGCGCTCCTGGTAGCCGTGCCCACCACAGCCGATATAGCCTAACAGAATAACAGAACAACTAACGGGGAACGGGCTCCAGCTAAAGGCAAAGGCCCCAGGCTCTCCATTCTTCCTTTCCCAATATAAACAATCATCATAAAACGGATCCGATGGTTAATATTATGATAGCGGAGCACGCACTTGAAGAAAAATATACCCGGTCGATTGTTGTAGGCTGTTATAGCGATATGTTTACAGAGTAAACAGCAAAGGTCGAAGGGGAGAGGGTGCTTTCAGGGCCGGAGTTGGTACCTGCCTTGGTTAGACGCGGCAAATAGGGCGCGATCTTTGAGAAGTGAAAGTTGTTGAAATGTGACTAAAGACCTCATTAACTAATTAACTCACGTTTGGTGTCAAAACGTAAATGCGGACTGCCAATGCATATTTAGGTTAGCATTTCAATTCAACATTGCCAATCTAATAACCCCTAAGACTAATTTCTTCGCTTTTCGGAACAACTCATATAGGTCTCATAGAAATCCTTGTGTCTCCCTTACTACCATAGTGATAAGTGTGATATAAAAGGTTCAAGAAAAAGAGAATACCACGATTTATATTCAAATCTAAAAGTCTACAAAATAAATAGAATGTACAACCTTTCGAAACCAAGGTTCGGGTCGCAATTTGAAAGAATTTATGAAACTTTGGGAATTTTTTTATACATGGAATGACAAAAAAGTGAGGCGACTATTACCTACGTTTATAATACCTGCATTTTTCTAATAAAACATGTATATGCTTTTTTTCATTATCAGTAATTTTAGTTAGAAACAAAGTAAGGTGAGCCATTTTTAAAAAACTTTTTTTTTGTTTGTATGAAAATATTTCATATTTTAAAAATTACACGTTTGATTTTTTAAATTTGAAAGCATATTTTATCACCTTTCTAAAACTGTTTTTAGTTTTCGGATATGTTCAGAAATATTCCATCTAAGTAGGTATATGGATTTTATTGCTAAGCGGAAGTATTCCGATCTTCTGACAGAATAAACCAGAGTGCTGAGCGGACCTAAGTAATATGCAATGCTCTAGATCCGTCTCTGTTCTCATAGAAAAAAAGGATCGTTAGATATCAAATTGGGGGCATATCCCAGGGTAGGTACCCTCTAAGTACTTCCACCTTTTGTCAGAGATAAATATTATTTCAAAATGGTCGCCAGGTGTCAATGCGTGAGCATAGAACAGCAAATCTTCCTTTGCGCATTGTCGGCGATGCGGAATAATGTTCTTTAGTGTTTATTCCATATCACCACTCTATGCCACTTTTTCTACGGTGTTTATCTTTGTTTATTCAGGTTTCTAAGGTGGTGAGTCGGCCCTCCATAAAGGGCGGGAACTCAGCAAAGAAAGGAATCAAATGTCAAATCAAAACAACCAATGAATGAAGAGGATTCGCGCCATAGAATTCGGCAAAAGATTGGTAAGTCTTTCAAAAAAGAATTAAAGTTCTTGTCGTTTTAAATACATAAATACGGATATCTAGGTACCTACTGTAAAATAAATAATAACCAATCTGTTTTATCTGGGAATGATTTAGAGGGTTGGAATTACATGTTATTATATTTCATATTTTATATATTTTTATACAATGGAAACACCAAACAATCGGCCCTTTGTATACGAAGGTAAAAAAAATATTCCTATATTAAATTTCATTATATTTATCAACTAACGTGTTTTTAAATCCAAAAGCCATTAGTGTTGCAAGGCGATAAGATTATCTATGAGTTTGATTGTAGATATGGGTAATCTGCAATTCCCACCGTTTGTTGTCGAAATCTGATATTGTGTGTTGCCAAGAGCAGTTGGCATGAATGCTAAGGTATCTGGGTTCGATTCCCAGTGGAACCAATATCTTTTTCTGGTTTTTCTGTCTTTAGATTTTGATTGAGTTTCGCTAATATTGTCTTCATTTAATTAAATATTATAATTTGAGTTTTTACTCATAAAGTTAAAAATAAAAATAAAAAAAATATTTTTCTGTTGAAGTATTATACTATACATTCTTTACACAATCGGTTCCAATTTTGAAAGCAAATCCTAGTTATAAATACGGTCGCATACAGTATTACAAAAATTAGTAGGTATCTAAGTATTGTCGGTGACTGCTAAAAGTTAAAAGAACCAACCTCTGCAACATTTTAACTTGTTTTTAATTATTAAAATCCCTTTGAAATGCATTTTATGCAAACAATAATACTATATATTAATGCTCAGTTTTTGAAAAACTCACTTTTCGCTTGATGCGAAAATCGACCTCACTGCCCCTCGCGTTTCACCAACTTCAAGGTTCACTTTGGGTTGGCGACGCAAAAATGCCGCTGGCACGCCAAAGCGACCTCTAGGCAGTTTGATTTTCGCACACCTAAAGGTTCACTCTCCCTCAAAGGCTAGCGTAACTAAAATCGTATGGGAAAAAGTCAGCCCATCACTTTTAAGCGAAAGTGAACCTTGGCGCTCTGTATTTCGGATGACTCTAAAGTTCAATCTCCTTCGAAGTGCTCGGCACTAGCGATTGTTTTTTTCTGGATCGGCCGCGGAAACGGGGAGCTTTTATTTGTCGACACAATTTATTTTTTCTAGCGTTTTTTTCACAGGAAAAAATTGCGGCGAAAACTGGAACCTCAAAGAAAATCACTCAATTCGGCTCAGTTGTAGTTCCCGCCGACAGGTTCGCATTAAAAAAAACAACCACAAATTAGGCCTTAGTTTCAATGCAATGGAAAATACTAGAGAGAATGTTGATACATGTCAGTTATCAGTTACCCGAGATGTCAAAACAAAACGGATCTCTCAGCGGTTTGGGTTGTTGTTTTTCGGGAAACGGCATTGCGGCCGGAAAAACGATTCCAGCTTGGATGTTTTTGAAAAATACGGTACCCGGCAATATTAGGCAACTTTCAACACCAAAATTTTGTGTCCGTTTCATGTAAAAAAGTTCAGGGTCGCCGAAAAACCTATAAAATTTTCCAAAAAAAACAAGAAAATTGGTGTCCATAGATTCACTTCAGTAGGGTGGATATTTACCGGCCAAATTGAAATGTTATTAATTCAGGGTAGGTACCTACTTATCTCGGTAGTATTGCAAATATGATGAAAAAAGCAAAACCATTGCCGGATTTTTGTAAAGAAATGCGTCGGTACCTACCGGAATGGGTAGATAGACAATTATTTAGGTTTTTGATGCAATTTAATTTACTAAGGTAATGTTGTTTCACCGATACTGAATAATTTAACATTTTTTTTACGTTAGTTAATTTCACGTTCCGTGTAAGTTCTCTTTTTTTATCATAAAACTGAAATAATTACAGAACTTGAATAGAATTCGAACCGAACTTTTACAGAACGTTAACATTGACTTGAAAATTTTTTAATTTCGTTAAACAACCCAGCCTAAATATGAGTTCTTTTTTACGTATGTATGCAAGTACCTATACTCAGAATATAAGTAGGTTCCTACCTGCAAATAAACACTCATCCGACGATATTGCATACGTATTGTTTTCTAATTTTACAATGAAATTACTCGAAGTTGAACGGAATATTTTTTTAAAAGTATTAAATTCATAAAGCGCTTTATTTTAAGCAGTAAAACTACTGGTGAGTTCTGGCATTATAAAATTTGTATGAAAATGTACGTACGCTCATAACTTCCGAAGGACTGCAACAAATTGAAAAATTCTTTTTTTGTTGTGTTCGTTATTGTTAGTACAAGGTTTATATAAAACTACTGGTGAGTTCTGGCTTGACGAAATTTGTAAAAAAAAATTGAATGGGTGGCGCGCGAGCTGTTTGAAAACTAAATGTACCGGGAATTAGTGTATGTAATGAGGCAGGGGGGGTGGAAACAGGAAGGGGGGAACCTGGGAGGGGGGAGGGAAGGTGAGGGAAGCGGAGTGGGAAGGGGAAGAGGACGCTGGTGAGGAAAGGGGGGGGGGGGAAGGGGATTGGAACAAATGAGAAAAGACACGCAGGTAGAAATATTTTCTTTATTAAATGGTATAGCAACGCATGCCGGATACCAGCTATCTTCTATATATATAAAAATCAAAAAAATATTTGCAAGTAAGTATGTATGTATGTCCGCTATGCGTTGCTAAACCTTTTGTCCGATTGCAATGAAACTTTGGGGATTTGATGTGCGCATGCCCGCGATGGTTTCTGCATACAATGGTGAGCTCTGGCATCATGAAATTACGCATTGCTAAACCGTTCATCCGATTGCGATGAAAATTTGGGGATTTGATGTGTGCATGCCTAAAATGATGTCTATATACTAACGTATGACATGTTTTTGCTGCTAGGCCCTGCGGCCGGCTTTATATGTATTTGTATGTTTAACCGCTAAGCGTTGCGAAACCATTCATCCGATTGCGTTGAAACTTTGGGTTTTGATGGTGCATGCCTGCGATGGTGTCTATATACTGACGTATGACAGGTTTTTGCTGCTAGGCCCTGCGGCCGGCTTTATATGTATTTGTATGTTTAACCGCTAAGCGTTGCTAAACCATTCATCCGATTGCGATGAAACTTTGGGTTTAGATGTGCGCATGCCTACCATGCCTGCAAAGCAGTTGGTACCTACCCGCTTACTATGAAATAATATTTTTTCTGTAGTTTTTTTAACAGCAATAAATCAAAGTTTTAGTTTCTTAAAAATTCTGATTTATACATTTTTATAGCGTCGTTTTTGTGAAAAATTACAACAAAATATCTTTTAAGTACCTACCCATTTACTATGAAATAATATTTTTCTGTAATTTTTTTAACTGCAATAAATCAAAGTTTTAGTTTCTTAGAAATTCTGATTTATTCATTTTTATAGCGTCGTTTTTGTGAAAAATTACAACAACGTTCCTTCTAAGCACCTACCCGCGTACTACGAAATAATTTTTTTCTGTAAGTTAGTAAGTCAAGTTAGTTTTAACCCGTTAGTTGCTTTGCAACGGGCAAAAGCTGTCTCAAAATAAATTGATGAACTCAGTGAGTAGGTACTGAAAGCAGAAACTATTTTTTCGTTTTATCCACATTCAAACACCGTTTTTTTCTTCATATTTATAATTAAACACCCGCTCTTCGCTTTATCCACGTTCACACATAAATTTGCATAATGTTTTAACCCGTTAGTTGCATTTGCAACAGGCATAAGCTAGTAAAATATTAATTGACAGTGTCATAATTGTCTATGGGCTGCTTTTATTCAAATCAGCGGGTTGTTTATGGAATGATAAAACGCACGGAACTGAGCTATAAATATGTTCCATGGTAGGTACTAAGGCAGGTCCCTAACATTATAATAAATTGTTTCGCTAAAACATTAATGCCATTGCAATATTAATTGATTAATTAATAGATCTATTAAAATAGTGCAACAAAGTTGGTTTATATCTCTATCAGGAAGGGTATAAACAATTTGTTGGCAAGTCGTAACATGGAAAGTTTTCTTCCTTCGTATTTTATGCCTTAATCTTAGATTACTATTACTAAATTGCTATTTCTTTACTACGAATCAATTAATATTATAAATACAAAAAAATATGTTTTAAATATATCGATGCCTTTCCCACCGTTTACGTTGAGTAGAATTAAAATAAAATTGTTAAATACCTACTCTATAAAAAATATAAGCGTAAACTATTAAAAAATATGTTTTTTCGTCAGAAGTGTATGAACGTATTTTGAAACAACTTTTTAAAAGTCTCATTTTTTGACTAAAATTATTTACAACCGTTTCTATTGATTATCTTTTTTTTCTATCTTGTGAAATTATTCATAAAATAAATAATAACCACTTTTTCGCTTGAAATATTTTTTTATGAAAAAGGAAGGAGAGGAATTTCTAGGAAGGAAAAGTTTGTGAGAGTGGGTAGGAATCTAGGCTTCAATGTGTCTAGGGGTGAAGGCATGGATCCACCCTCTCACTGCGGTGCAAGGTGGAGAGAGTCCGGCTGGAGAGGTCAAAACGTCTCCCATTACCAGTCTTTCCGATCCGGCTTACCACGCAGTAGGTGGTCAAACGCATCCGCCGCCAAGACATAGACAAAACTCACCACATAAACCCTGCTATGTCACCAAACGTAGCGAACCACTTAGGGTGACTTACTGCAGGGGTGTTCGTTATCCAATAAATGATTCCCACTGTGGTACTCATACGCCTCCCTAATAATGTGACCAAATGTGACCTCCACTAATGTGACCAAACTACCTAGTCACATTAGTTTATTAAAAGCATAACATGTTGAATACCGCACAAGAGTGCGAAATGCCTGGAGTTAGTCGAACTATGCCATCCCCGGTAAGGCCATTTCGAGCAACACAACGTTTCGATTTTGAATACTGGTTCATCACCAGGGCGATACTAAGAGTAGGTGACCAATTTGAGTGGAGATTATGATGTGATTTTCGGCAACTATTGCGTATTTAATAAAGTGTGGTCATTTTATACAATGACATCTGTGAGAAAAAAGTGAAAGCTATTTTTGAAATGATAAAATTCGTAACAATTCATCAATGTTTAGTAGTTAGTCTTGAGGTGTGCTTAACGAGGTTTTTTGGGTCATTGTAAACATGCTGTAAACATTCTATTCGAAGTCAAACGAATCGTTTTTCATTCTTCGATTTACATATGTCAGATATATGATAGATCACCGTTTTTAATGTAACAGATCGTAACCGTTTATCAGCCAACGGAAAATTCCTACGCAGAACACAAATCATTATTATATCATGCTCCATTGCACTGTTCTGAATTAACTCCAAAACTAACTCGAAGCAGATTGCGTACTGGTGTGTCAATAGTGATTTGTTTAGACGCTGCAAAAACCCTGATCCTGTGACTAAACACTGCAAAAACGTCAATTGAAAAGATTCGCAGTTGGGCGCCAAACTAAACGGTTCTTCAGAAGGGTACTTGGTCGAAGTTCAAAATACACATTTTTATCATTTTTGAAGTAAAACTTCTTTACGCGCGCTCGACACATTTTTTTTTTTTTTTACATTTTTATAGAGAAAAAAAAACGAGTACCTTGATGGCAAAAAATGCAAAAAACATACCTACTAACATACTTTTTTTATCGCTATAAATCTGCAGCTCTTTCTTATATTACTTAATGGTGAGACAAAAGATGATACACACAAAATACGTATGACATCCTGTGTTTCCTCCAAAGTACCTATGAACTATTTTTCCTTGCGTATCATTTTCTTTATACGTGTGAGAGAGATGTATGATAATGAATATGTTTCCTTTGAGGGCGTGCAGATATACGTTCACCGTTTGTCTCATTTTCGACTGTTGTTATTTAGTTTGTAATAAAGAACGGCAGCATTATATGTAAAGCAAAACCATCAACGCATTGATATTTGACCTTTTTTATTTCTTGGAATTCACTAACACTTTAATATTATCCTTGTAACTATAATTTATTTATTTATTTTTTATTTATTTATTTATTTATTTATTTACGCCCTTTTTCGGGGCTTTTACATATACAATTTAAAAATTAAACTTGATTAAATAAAATATAAATACTGTATATTTCTTTTACCAATAAATATAAAAGGTATATATTTCTTTTATTAAGAAATATACAGTATTTATTTTACATAACTGAACTGCCTCAGTAACAGCATTTTGTATTTGTCTAAAGATAAATTAAAGATGTCCACAGACTTGGTAAAATTATTTCCCTCCATTAGTATTCTGGGCAAAGAGGAATACATATGGTAGTTAGTTCCAGAATTTCTGCACTGAAATAAATCCTGACTTCTAGTATTACGTAGAGGAATCCGGAAGCTTATTAATTCAAGTAATAATGGACTATCAACTAAATCATTTAGAATTTTATAAAGAAATACCAAGTCTGTGAAAATTCTTCTGTCTGATAATTTGAGCATATTCATATCATTTAAAATAGTGTTGTAGTTCAACATAATTGCTGGAATACCCATTTTAAAATTTAGAAAACGTAAGAATTTATTTTGTATTCTTTCAACAGCTTGTACATGTGTATTATAATATGGGTTCCAGACGGGAGAATTGTACTCAAGTTGACTTCTAACAAATGCAAAATATAACAGTTTAATACATTTTATATTTTTAAAATTTCTAGTTAGCCTAGTTATAAATCCCAACATTTTTAAGCCCTTATTAGAAATTTCTGTTATGTGGTTAACAAATGAAAGATTTGATTGAAAAGTGATGCCTAAGTCTTTAATTTGTGTTAATGTCTCAAGAGTATTGTTATCAATGTTGTAATTAAAGATCACTTGATTTTTTATTCGAGAAAATCTAACTACTTGACATTTTGAGATATTTAAGTAGAGTCTATTTTCATTACACCAAATCAACAATTTGTTGATATTATCTTGAAGAATGTTGCAATGGTAAATATTTTTAATAATTCTAAACATTTTGAGATCATCAGCAAAAAGTAAGAAAAATACATCATGAAATACTTTTGTTAGATCATTTATAAACAAGATAAATAAGACTGGGCCAAGGTGTGAACCCTGTGGAACTCCACTTGTTGCATAAATTTTTTCGGACAAAGAGGATTTTATTCTAACAATTTGTTGTCTTTTAGTAAGATAGCTTTCAATCCAGGTTAATAAATTGCCACGTATACCAAGTTTTTCTAATTTCCAAATGAGAATTTCATGGGAAACTGAATCAAATGCTTTACTAAAATCAGTATAGACAGAGTCTACTTGTAGTTTTTCTTTAAAAGCATTAGTTATAAAATTTTCATAAATAATCAAGTTAGAAAGAGTACTTCTACCCGGCATAAATCCAAACTGGTAAGGTGATATTACAGGTTTTATTTGTGTAAAAAGTTTGTCAAGTATTAGGCTTTCAAAGAGTTTCGGTATGGTGGATTGAATACATATTGGTCTGTAATTACAAATATCACTTTTATCGCCCTTTTTGAAAATTGGAGTCAAATAACTAATTTTCCACTTATCGGGAAAAATTCCACTAGATAAAGACAAATTAAAAAGTTTGGTTAATGGAAGAGCAATTACTTTGATACATTCTTTAATAAATATTGTAGGGATATTATCCGGTCCCGCAGATTTGTGTATATCTAAGAATTTAACTTTGGTAATTACATCAGAGAGACTTATGGTACACTGTGATATAGTAGTAGGTATTGCAGTGGTCTATGGGGATGTCAAAGAGCTACAGCATTATAACAAATATATAAAAATACGTATGTTTATTGCCTTTTTGCCGTAACGGTACCGTAACCGTGAATCGTCATGGTAATAATAAAAACTTTCATTCCCACGTATCAAATTACCTACACAAAGGTACAGTATTTCATTGAATAAAAAATTGTTCGATTATTATTGATTGAGGATATTTGCGAAGAACAATTTCCCAAAACTGTTAAACAAATATGGAAATATTTTGTTACGTTATTTTGAAGAGTCCTGAAAATCGAAGAACTTGTCTTTTTATTATCATCTGAAATGGAAGTAGAAAGGTTAAACACTCACCGTGATGAAGCGTCGGCGCCTTCCCCTCGAGGAAGTCCTTTTTACAGATGAACTTGTTATCAGCTAACACATAAAGTTCTTCTCCTGTGCTGAGCTGCTTTCTGCAGACGAGGCAGGTGAAACAGTTGAGGTGGAAGACTATCTCTCGGGCTTTGCGGACCAGCTCTGATGGTGATATGCCGTCCCCGCAACCTCCGCATTTTGTGCCGTATCGTCTGGAATAAAAATTCATTTGAGAGGGATGACAAGAAGGAAGCATAAAGAGTAGATAATTGTAGGTGAAATTCTGCAGCTAAGGTTAACAAATGCATAGATACGGGAAGCGAAATAGAAATAGTATTTCTCTAGAAGCCTGGTAAAATACAGGAGATTTTTTGTTAAATATGAAAGATAATAAGAAGAAAGTTAGTGAGATGGAAGACAAGACACATTGTATATTTAAAAAAAGCTTAGGTACAGATGTTGGTTATGTAGAGCGCTTTATGCCACTCTCATTTGAAATACGGAATAGGTTATAGGATTGGGCTCAACAGCATCAAATCACATGAAACGACTAAAGCATCAAAAATGCGTCATGAAGAAGAGATTTTTTAAATATTTATTGTTAGTATATTTTTAATTAATCAGTTGTTTTAAAATCCATTTGAGATTGTTTTAATAAAATCTTAGTTTTGTCAAAGTAAAATATTGCGGTGTCATCTGCATATAAGAAGATTTCGTCATTTAGTTTTAATTGACATATATCATTTACATAATTTTGAATAATATTGGCCTCAGGATGGATCCTTGAGGAACTCCACAGTACACGCTCTCGACGAGCTCACTGTTTTTTCTCGTATGCTAACATATTGTTTTCTGCTGTTAAACGACGTGAAAAGTAATTGGAATCAGTAATTCATGACTCACGGTATTGATGGCTTTTTGGGGATCTACGAAAATTGATATGACATAGTTTACGTTATATTTGCTGGCTCTAAGTTTTTTTTTAATAAGGTCATTTGTTGCAGAAAGGGCGTTAGACTTTTTTTTTAAAACGCATTTTTAGCATATTACAATATTTATTTTAGAAAAGTTTTTTTTTTAAGTTAAGAAGAAACAAGTGAAAAAGCAAAAAATTTTAAAGTGGGATGCTTTCCAATAGTCAAATTCAAGGAAACTTTAATTAAATTCATTCTGTTCTTGATGAAAAAGTCGTTCCTGCAGAAGAGCTTGGCTTCCCTAGAGAAGCACTTGTCTATGCCTTACTGTTTCTGCTTTGTCTATGATTTTATTTTATTTTATTTTATTTTATTTTATTTGGGAGACCAACAGTTTACATTCATAACAGAGCATAATAGTAATTAAGTGACAATAATTTAACCATTTACAGGTTTCCACATGGGTATTGAATACAAGTGTAGTGGTTCCATAGATATTTGCTAAAGAAGAAAAAAATTACATTTCAAGAGACAAGTTAATTAGGGGGGAATAGGGAGGGGGTAGGATGGGGGGGGGAGAATGGGTTAGGTTGAGGTATAGTTATAAAAATATGAGTAAACAAAAAATTAAAAGAGAAAAAAAAAAGAATTTAATAAAATGGTGACTGGTGGTATTAGAAATTATTGTTGTTATAAAGTGTCGAGAGAGCGTCTGTGTGATTTTAAGGAATGTGGTGCAGAATTAAATATGTCAAATTGTTTGTATTGTGTGTTAAAAGTATTGGACGCACGATAGATGAAAGAGTTCTGCTTAGAATTAGTATTACACCGAGGGAGGCTAAGAATCATGTCTGACCTGGTTCGTCTGTTAGGAACTCGTATCTGTATGATAGCTACCTCAATGCCTGCCTCCACCGAATCATAAAGGGTCATTATTTTACCTGAAGAAGTCGTTCCTGCAGAAGAGCTTGGCTTCCCTGGAGAAGCACTTGTCTATGCTTGTCTAGGATGATTGCTACCATAATGCCTGCCTCCGCCAAATCACTAAGGGTTGTTACGTTACCTGAAAAAGTCGTTCCTGCAGAAGAGCTTTGCTTCCCTGGATAAGCACTGGTCTATGCCTCGTCTAGAATGATTGCTACCACAATGCCTGCCTCCACCGTATTATTAAGGTTTGTTTTGTTACCTGAAGAAGTCGTTCCTGCAGAAGAGCTTGGCTTCCCTGGAGAAGCACTTGTCGGTGAGGGGCTCGCGGCAGTCCACGCAGCGCACGCAGGCCGCGTGCCACGCGCGCTCCAACACCTTCAGCAGGAACTTGTCCAGGATGGGCTTGTCGCAGCCCGCGCACGCCATCACCGTCCCGCCCGCCGCCGCCTCGCCTCGCCCTGGACACACAACACAAACACTTCATCAACACAACACCGACAACCAAAGATGACCACACTCTTGGAACCAACGGAGGTATTTTTAAGTGCTTTTGTTTGCAGTGAACTTCCATGAAAATGAATAGTGTCTAAAATAATACTAATTACAAAATAATTCCCCTCAGGGCTTATGTCAACCTTGGGGATGTGCTCTGTTGAGGATATTTTTAGAAAAGGAGTGGAAGTTTTGGAAAGGAAAAAGGTACGAGGGGTGGGTTGGAATCTGGGGGCTAGCGTACCATCTTTTAATACGCTGTGTGGAGGGTCTTTTTGAACGAGAGGAATAAGTGAACATGGGTCTTGAAGAGAACCATCTTGTAGGAGGGAGGAAACACAAAGGCTGGCAAATTGTTCCACAGCCGGGCTGTTGAACTCAAGAACGAGTGGTAGAAGCGACCCGTTCTCATGTGACAAATGTCAAACGGTGTACATATGTTGGGCGCGCGTTTGGCGTGTTTTCTGACTACGCTAGTTCCTCGGAGAATAATCTGCCGGTATTACATCCATTGTACAGAGTCAAGAGTTTTATTCACGTATTTTGGGGCTCCAGACAAGAGTAACTGTCAAATTCAAAGGTGAGGCGCACTTGCGATTTGTAAAGGGTCAGCAGTTGTGTACTATATATAATAAGTCATACATATGTCTGGTAATGTTATATTATCGTGAAAACTAGCTTATGGGTCCGAGTGGTTAAAGTATCTGCGGACCTGATTCTGATTAGAGTTTGGTTCGCCTGGGCAATTGCAAAAAGTTTTATTTCTGACTTTATTTCTTTCAACACTTTTTGGAGTTGTGGTAGGCCTATAATGTAAACAGTAAATACTGTGAAATAATGATTTTATAATGCTAACCTTCATAAATATTAATTAATCAAACATTCGTATTCGTGTGTGGTTATCAAATCAATTTAATGCTGTGATAGTGAACTATTAAAGTGAGAGGTTACGGAGTTTAACAACAACAGATAACGAGTCCTGCTTCGTCTGATGATTCTCGGCTAAATTCACTAAGAATTTATTCCATAATAACAAACAAACATAGATTTTTTTAAATTCCGATTTGTTTTGTCCTGTTAAATGTATTGGATGTATCTATAGATGAGAATCATTATCATCAGAATGAGCATCACAATGTTTCCCGTACCATCATCTTTACGACATTGTAAATAACTAGGTAATTATGTACAAATGTAAATAAATAAAAACTTGTAAGCTTTTTAAGGTCATTTTCCAGTCCTAAAAAGTCCTGAATTCTCCAATCTTTCAAAATAAATATTAACTACTTTTGCCACTAATCTTCTCATAGATGTAATATCAACACGTAATGGAGGGTAGCAAATGTAAATTCGTGCAATGTCTAGATACTGTTTTGAATATAGTTGTCCTTCACATTGATACAAAGTCGTATTTTTTCCAAATATAAAGTTTCTAATTAAAGTTTGTTTATCAGAATTGACCTGCCAGGTAAGTATGTTTTCTGAATCCGTTGGTAAACAATAAAATATTTTATTTATTTATATATTATAATGTATTACAAAAATATGATAAGTAACACATTATTCCCAATGAGTTGAGAAGAAAACTCATTACGGGAAGGACAGATAGATATAAGTACATTTTACACAGATACCTATTACACGTTTAAAAAATACAGTATATTGAAAAGGAAAAAATATATATATATATAAATAAATAAAAAATGCATTGTCAAGAATTGAGATTTTAGGAATACTGAGAGACATCCGTACACATAAAACATAAAAAACAAACGTATGAATAGAGTTTAAGAACTTACAATATACATATTACACAGCGCCCTTGAGGCGATTGTTCACAAAAACGGCGATCTACAAATTTTCCAATTATTATTATTCGGTTCTGGGATCTTGACTCTTGTTAGTTTAGGTTAGGTTAGATTGAATAATTCCGACTATAATTTGGCAAAAGTACCAATAGGGGGAGTATTTTGAAATTGTCGCTAGTCGAAGATAATATTGAAGCAAATTTACGCCAGTGGATCGAAAAAGAAGTCCTAAACCTGGCACCAAATATCACAGATCTTAAAAAGGTTCAATCCCTAGAACAAAGTGATGCCAAATCTTTCGTAAAGGATATCGTATTTTCTGCACTTATGGATTTTAAAAGACGCGAGTAATCTAATTATTTTTTTTTAAAGAAAGACAAAAATCTCCCTGGGTTACGAATAACCCAACAATGTTTGATCCTAAAATCTCCTACTACCGCCTCAGAAAGCCGAAAATGTTACTTGCGTTATGATGGAGGACTTAGCCAGCAGAGGAATCGAACATGCGATGCCCGGGTGGGACCCAAGCGCTATGCCCACCCAACCACTGACCGGTCATATATCCACTCTCTGCACGATCTCGTCATTTCAGTTGGACAAGATTCAAACACACTTTTAAAAAAAAAAACCTTCGAATGCAAAACTATTTCTTTTCTATTTCTGTAACAAAAATAATGTTTAGAACCACGAGAGTTGTATTTCCGGAGATAATTGTTCAAAGAAATTCTAAAATCAAGCTCCATTTATTTTGCAAGGTTCTAACATCACTTACACAAAAATAGAGTATTTGCATCTGACAGTTATTGTTATGAGGCGCATAGTTTTTTATTGTTTAGTTCATCACTTTGGTTGGCTAGGGTTCTAACTTCACCTTGCCATGTTCTGAGGTTTCAAAGTTTGCAAAGACGAATTTCCTAATCTATTTAACAATTTTTGATTTGGATGGTCAATTTTATAGATATAAAATAAATATGATTTTTAGATTTTCACGGCCAAAATTATTTTCGATAGACAGTTGTTTTCGAGGTGTTATGCCGTGTTGCGCTACGCCCCTTTTTAGCCAACGTTTCGGACAGCGTTACAGTGTCCAGGCAGGTGTGTCAACACAAGTATTTTAGTTTATCATATTTTAATGGAAAATATTTAAATAGGACTTGGCCCTAGTTTGGAAATGCATCAGAAAAATGTAAACTTAATGCAATGAAATTTTATGCCCTCCCTGATTGTTTGCATACGGTTCTATTTGCATGTTTGGGTATGTTCTAAAATGGTAAGTATACATAATATTTAAATGTTTTCTTTTAAAATATCTGTTTAATTAAAATACTTTATACAAAATTCAACCTCAAAATCAGAAATTGGTGAATAGGTAATGAGAAATCGTCTTTACAAACTTTGACACCTCTTATCTCAAAACAAAGTGAAGTGAAAGTAGAATCTTGTCCAACTGGGGTGACGATCTGTCCAACCTCTCGAAGAAACGATTTGAAGTTAGGTACCTATAGACACCTAAAAGCACTGAGTATAGGTACTCCTCATCTCTCACTGCATGTTTACTTAATACTTTGCAACATATAACACAAAAGAATACCACCATGTACCAAAAAGAACAACACCTTTAAAAAGATTATCATAACTACATTACAGAAGTCACAGCATTATCCTAGTTGACTTGTCTGGCGTACACCAAGCACTCAAACGTATACACCTTTTCCATTCTTTCTACTTTTATTTCCTTTGTCAATGATTATAAAAGAAACAAAGCCATAAGTATGTTAACCCTCTGTCGCTTGTTCTTCACACCTATTTACATTTGTCATAATAAACTACCGAGAAAGGACCTAAAGAATCTGCCTAATCGACCCTTGGGTAGAGGGGATAGATAAAAACTTGTGAGGGATTGCCTTGTGTCTTGTTTGATGGCTTTTTGAAGTTGTGGTCAGAAGAGAATGTAAGTCTGAACAGGTCGGTGGTAAAGTACCAGGTGCCTTCCGTGAATTTATAGCTAAGCGTGTCCTATACCTGACCTACCTGGAGGATTACTTCGGATCTAGGAAGGAATTTTGCATTTATGTCTCTGTTTTTAAGAAATTTTATAATATTACGAGAGATGGAAAGGATGGTAGAAATACTGAAACTCTGAAAGAAAGAGTTAAGAAAGCGGTTTGCGCGAACAACAAAAATGTCAAAGGAAGCAAAGCTAGCACTCCATAATGGAGTCCTGGTTTCCAGAAAAAGTCGGGGTGCCCGAGACCAGTCGGTCAAATATATAGACGGGCCATATCAAGAGTCAGAAGATAGAAGGATACGCACGAGACGATGAATAAACGCGAATGAAGCAAGGAGTGTGTTGTGCCATGACTGAGTTGTGTAACTGCCTATTCACTCGCCCACCCCCATACCTTGCAGGTACTAAAGAAGTTGCATGTTCATTCCATTCTTTATTTATATTTCCGTAAATTAATTGTTAGTGAATTGATAGATTTTGATGAAAAAATACCCGTGGAAAAGTACCTTCATTAGATATATTTGTTTATTAGTAGATAGGTAATCTAAAATAATTACTTTTCTGATAGTTTTCGTTTTTATGTTGCAACAAAGAATATTTTACATAAGTTCTTACCATTTAAATTTGTACATTATTTTTTATTGGAATAACTTTTGAAGGTTTTACCATCAATATAATATATTCATTGAAGAAGGACATAATACTAACATGTCTAAACGAAGCGAAACAGAACAAGACGCAGAAAAATAAAAAGGTAGCGGTCGTGGGACCTCGTACCTACAATAAAATAAAATCGGAAATGTTTAACCGAGAACTCTGTAATCCTTAAAAAGGATGACTGCCAAAAATATGGGGAAATTAGTTGTGAATAATATTGCAAAATGACAGAAAAAAATATAGGTCACAAAAAAAAATGGCGAAAAGAGAATTGAATTATTTTAGCTAGTGGTATTTTTTGTAACTTAATTTTTAAAAATCTGCTCAAAATTACTTAAGCGACCATTTTGTTATTTCCGTGGGTCCTATAGCGATGGCTAAAGACGTAAATTTTGTCAAATCTATTTTTGATAATTATGTAAGGAACAGAAAAAATATGTTTACGGAAGTAAAAAAAAACCACCGAAACAAAATGTTTGTAAAACTAATCATTTGATTGATCGTTGAAAAAAATTAATTAAGGTACCTACCTGTACCTATCAAATACTAATTTCGGTTTTGATTCCAACTGTCTGTCTGTAACCCCGTTTCAATGAACTCTAGAACTTTTGCTTTGAAGTTAAGTGTGATTTTTCCGGCAAGCGATAATTTTTAACAGACTACCTAACTACTTTAATTACCATTTTCAAAATCGGAACCTTTTTTTAAATGTGAATACCGCACAAGAGTCCCAACTGCTCCCAACCGCCTGCCGTTAATCGAGAACTTTACCCCTCGGCCACGGAGGCCGTCAGAACTAATTTGTTGAGTAGGTATTCAGACTGCCTGCGATTTTTTGCGGGTCTCCAGTTAGAAATAAAGTAGGTAATATGTAATTTTAATGTTTTTTCCGAAATGCATATTAAAATAATTTGTAAAGTGAAAAAAATATATATTTTTTTTTACATTAACTCCACACAGGAGACCCTTGACAAAAATTCCCTCAGGGCCTATGTCATCTGAGATGCTGTGTGGAGGGTCTTTTTGAGGAGAGGAAGGAATGAACATTGGTCTTAAAGAGACCCATGTTGTAGGAAGGAGGAAACACAAAGGCAGGCAAATCGTTCCACAGCCGAGCAAATCGTTCCACCCAAAAACGAGTCGAAGAAACGACCCGTTCTCATGTGACAAATGTCAACCGTGTACATATGTTGGGCACGCGTTTGGCGTGTTTCCCGACTATGCACCGTTGCCGAAGGGATCAATAACGCTAGTTCCTCGGAGCATCTTCCATTGTAATACCGGTAGAATAAGGATAGCATTCCCACCCGACGCCTATGCTCTAAAGATTGCAATCCGTCTCTTAAGATGGGAGAATCTATCAAACGATTTATGCACAGAGACGAGGGTATTTTTCAGGTATTTTGGAGCTCCCGACCAGAGGTGGCTGTCAAATTCAACCGTGGGGCGCACTTGTGATTTGTACAGGGTTAGCAGTTGTGTACTAATAAAGTACTGTAACAAACGCTCAGTTGTTGAGAGGCTAACTTTACTCTGGCTTCGATGGAGCCCCCATACCTGAGCTGGTCACTTGGGGTTACACCAAGCATATCAACGGAGGGCCCGTTTGGCAGATTGCTTCCGTTGAAGGAGACTAGATTTCCCTTTTAGACGTTATCAGACAAGATTGGGTCTATGGTCTATCTAATGTGTTAGTATTGAAACATAAATTAAAACTTCAAATAACAGTTATCATTTTTTTTCAACGGTATCATATTTTAAAAGCCGAAAGTGATATGTTATTTTGGTAACCATTCCAAAAATAAACTCGTTTGCATTGTATCTAACTTTTTAAAATCATTTTTACATTTTTTAAACTATGTTGTGTGCATTTGGTGCAATGTAGTTTCCTATGTGTAATTGAAATGACGAAATCTAATAAATTAATACTTACTATTATGAAGCAAAACAACAATGTCCATGAAGTGTCATTTGGCAACCTACAAAAATCAGATTTGTTATTTGCCTCTGAGGATTGTTTTTGTTTTTAAATCAAACTTTATTTATTGTTCAATGGGTAGGTACCTACCACGGTGGGGCAAGGTGGTGCGTTTGCCCCACCTTGGCTAGTCGATGTATGACCTCTGAGATTGTCGACCGAGTCGCGTTTTCTAATTTATAGCACTTCATAGAATGGTTTTTCTTTCTTCTGTTCATATTCTTTGTATTCACAGAGCCTAAAGCATGAATATGATGTAGAAGCATATTATTTCGGTACCTAACTACTTTATATTTTTATTTTTTGCCCCATTCTAAATCAAAACCTGGCTACGCCCATGGTACCTACCTAATCGTATTCAATTTTGAAAAAATGCTAACTGATACCTACCTACCTACTTTAACCCCTCGGGCTAATTGGTTCGCTTTTGGGAACGGCTCATATAGGTCCCGCGGAAATCCTTGATTCTCTATTACAAAGAAATGTACGAGTATATAGATCTAAAAAATATTAGAAAGAGAAAACACCCTGCTTTACATTCAAATCTATAAGTTAATCATAGAAAAATAAAATCACGCATCTCTACCAAAGTTCCCAACCGCAATTTCAGAGAAATTTATAAAATTTTGTGAATTTGTTATGATATATTTTTTTATGACATGATTAAAAAACGAGGTACCTAATAATAACTTTAAAAATATGTTTTTCTACTAAATAGTGCCTGTTTTTTTCTCCCTTTTTTCGTTATCAGTATATAATGTTAGTTAGAAAAAACATAAGATGTGCCATTTTTCAAAACTATTTTAAGTTTGCATTTAAAAAAAAAATTATATATAAAAAAAATTGTTTTCATTTCTAATGATAAAATTTAAAAACATATTTCATCATGTTTCGAAAACAGTTTTTAGCTTTCGGATACATTCAGAAATATTCCATGTTTTCGGATTTTATTGCAATGCGGAAATTTTCTGATCTTATGACAGAATATGCCCGTGGCCTGAGGGATTAAATTATGGAAAAAGCTACATACTACCTCCTAGGTACCCATATATTTGAAAGTGTATATTTTTTTACTTAAAATTAACAAAGCAATCAAATTCCTTGAGGTTAATCCCCAA
Organism: Limnephilus lunatus; assembly: GCA_917563855.2. Classification (NCBI taxonomy): domain Eukaryota; kingdom Metazoa; phylum Arthropoda; class Insecta; order Trichoptera; family Limnephilidae; genus Limnephilus; species Limnephilus lunatus. The sequence continues at coordinate 2,059,548 of OU830600.1, read as the reverse complement.
GGAATTTAAAACAAAAAATATTTACAAATTATACCAGATAACGGAAAGCAAAACTTCTCATAAGGTGATCAACAAATTAATAAAAAAAATCAGGCACACAAATATTGTTGAATTTGAAATTATACAAATAAATTTCAGCAGGAATTTCAGAAATAGATGGAATATTTTCGTGTAGGTTCTTTACGGCACAAACTGATACGAACCCATAAAAGTATTTCTATTTCCTTTTGTATTACTTTAAGATATATGATTTTAGCAGCGTTAGAACGTGGCAACACTACGATTTGTATTTGCGTTTAAAAGTTTACTTGATTTTGCTTTTAATAATTATAATATATTCCAAAAATTAATCATTGACCGCCATTGTCGGCATGTTTGCCAAAGATTTGTCAAATTTGATGAATTTTTTATTAATTATTTAATATCAAATAAAAAAATTAAGTTACAGTAACCTTTATAATACATTTGTGAGACATATTTTTTAATCTCGAACAAAGTTATCATTTTACAGTTTACAAGAAAAATCGCTACAAAAAAACGCTTAAAAAATCCTGAAATAGTCTTTTGCCTGCTTCTAAAACAGTATTTCATAATATTGGGGATACGTTATAAACTGCGAATCTGTTACAAATTAATGTCAACCAGAAATATTTCTAAATAAATCATGAATCTGACACATAATTTAAATATAAAGTAACTTGACGATAAAATTTCAGAATATCCCAGGGGTTAAATAGATAAAAAATATATTAGGAATAAGCGTCAACGTATCTACCTTTGTATGTAATATTAATAAATAAATAATCAGATCTATGGATTTTGGTTGTACGGCCGTATATCCTCTTTACATGCTTATTAGAATAAATGAGCTTTTATAGGACCAACTGTCCGAAGGATTAATTGGCAGAGTGATCCACTGTCCAAGGGATCAACTGACAGTGGGCCAACTGTAGTCCGATCAATTGTAATGGAACTAATATTGCCTAACGCAACTAAATATGAAACGGTTACACCAAACATCCAGAATTATCTCCGCGTTAAAGCACCCAAATCAATTGACGACAAAATCTATGGACGCAACCGATTAACGGTCGGTAAATCGCCTATCACCTAATACTAATGCCTGATGTCGCGGAGGCTTTTTACACAGGTAGTAATTGAGAGCTTCGAGAGAATTAAACTACAATAATTGAGTTTTAATGCTTTTTTAGAAGAGAATAACCAGACACAACCGGAAATATGTCATTTTAACATCAAATTCTAGACTTATCGACTCTTTTCAACAAAAAAATCTAAATTAATTTCGAAAGATTGATTATTTTATCTAGTAAATTTATGTTTCAAATTTGGAAAAATAGGTTCATTTAATCCTAATAAGGTTATACCGTTGATCGTTGGCAGATTTCTTAATTTTTCATACAAAATACTTTAACATCTATACTATACAACACACATTTCAAAACATATAATCACACAGTAAAATAAATCAATAAATTATCTCGGAATAGTATCTAATAATCTAAATTATGTTCAAATAAAATCATAAAAACTTCCGCCCACCTATATATTTTAGGACGAAAATACTTCAATTTGTCTATTTAAGTAGATACGGTCTTAAAAGATAATGTATTTAAAAAATTTTTACACTGTTAGTTTGCTTGGACATTATTGAAAAATTATAAATTCTTCTGATAAAAATTATAAATTCTTGTGATAAAAATTACAAATTGTACACTAGTTTTATAATTTTATCATCACGCTTTTATTTTGAATGAAATAAATTGGATATTTATTTGAGTTATAGAATAGGTAGGTATATGAGAATAATAAATCTTTCTCATCGGAACCGCTCTGTACTGTTGCAAGAGTACGATTGTAAGACCCTATTTCAATGAAATTGGAATACTCGGACGCATTTTTTTAAATCAGAAATTTCATAACACCTAGGACTAAAAAATAATGACTTTTATACATCGATCAACAAAGTCGGTCGATGCTTTTATATGATTTTTTACCTACTGCACGAGAGTTCCAATTGGGGAGCAAGTGGAACTGGTGACCCCACAGTTGATCCCCTGACATTTGCCCCCCCGAAATTATAATAATTATTAAATTATAATTTTTTGTGCCCTATTTTCCAATTTAAATCTTAAATCGACTTCATTAATGATAAATTGAAATGGCTATTAAACCAATTTATTTACAGTGTCTATATTTTGTACTTATACCCTGGTATATACTGTACCAAGTACGAGTAATTTTATCCTTGATGCATTTGAATGAAAATATGTTTTATACTTTTATTATTCGGCGATACATCCTCTCTTCATACCACTTTGGGGCAACATAGTTTTATTTGGTTTAAGTAAGTACACCGTATTTTACCTAGAAACGTCTTCAAATTATTTATCTATCTATACGTACGTAGGGGGGGGGGCAACAATCGGAGATCAACTATCATGGAATCATTCTTCTCGTATGTAAAAATTACTTAAATATTGAGACATTCAAATTACACATCAAATAAACAAAATATGTCTGCAAAATTATTATGACAAGCGACGGGAATCGAACCCGACCCTAATTAACAGAAAACAAGCTCATCATAACCTCAAATAATATCTCATTCACCCACAAGTCAGTGAGTTTCTTTGAAACCATAAACAATAAAACCTTTTTTCATCCCAAAAAGCCAACAAGAATTTACCATAATAAATCTGTCGCAGAGATCTTTATGTTATGCTCGCCAATTAGTTTATATCTGAGATGTTATTCATTGAGTTATTTTTAAGGGTCTGTGATAGACCTAATAACATTAGCATAGTCATATTTATCTCTAAACTATTCAAAGTGGATAATGTTGTGACTAACAGGTGTTTAGGCCGTCGACATTTTGTGTAGGTATAATTAATTTGGAAACAAAAATAAAACAACTCGTAATAGGTTATAAGGTAGAACACAACTTATGAAAATAGGTTCTACGTATAGAATCAATAAATTACAACATTTGATGAAAGAATTAAAATTATTAAGACTCTCTGATAGAAAAGACTTATTTCCGACTTGAAATTATTTTTTTTAATTATTATGAATTATGGCATTATAGATATCCCTGATTTACTAAGCCTAGTTACCTTCCAATTACCAACTAGAAAAAAAAATAAAAAAAAAATAAATATAAAAAAAAAATAATATAAACTACTCGATCTAAAATAATTTTTAATTACAATAATAATATCAGGACTTTTTTACAATAGCTCCACAAAGGAGCATATTAGCTCAATTGGTAGAGACGCCAGACTAAGATTAGAGGATCTGGGTTCGAGTCCCATTTTCGACCGCTGTTTCGATGTTTTTATTCAGACCGTGTCATTTTCTCTTTCATATTATTAGTATTGAGAGTTATGGAATTTATCCATAATAAATTTAAATAAATTAATAATAATAAAAATTATTTAGTTTGGTAGAAAATTAGGCAAGGGGAAAATATTTATGGTTTCTAACATATTATGAATAATTTTTTTAAGATTTATTTGATGGTTTTTTATCAAACCTGGGTTACGTGGTCCAAAAAACTAATACCTCATTCACTCAACGACAATTCTGGTTCATTGCTACTAAAATATAAAATGCTCTGAGTACTGACATAAAGACAATAATTCTAAATCACTTTATATAGCACGTGTACAACATTGGATTTTCGAAAGGGGACGAGCGTACTTCAAAGAATACACGAGTTCTTAACACTACATTTAAATTAATAATTTTTGCATTACAAATTTTTATTTCTATTTTTCTTTAAAATATATGTATATCTTTTTTTATCTTAGTGTTTCACCTAATTTTATTTATTCTAATCTATATATGTGTTTTATTTATACATTTGAATAGAATACATGAGTTCTTATATTAGTTTATGTATTTCAAAATATTAATTTAGTTTTAATTTCTATATTTCTTTAAAATATGATTTTTTTTTCTTTACTTTTCACTTACTTTTATGTATTTCTTCATTTTTATTTAGTAGATAATTATCTGTTTCAATAAAATAGTAGGTATTTAATTCCTATTTAAAATACAACACGGGCATTAGCATAGTGTGGTAGCCAAAAAAAAAAATCTGTAACCAATTAAATTTCTTGAAATAAAATATTAAAAAAAAAAATAAATATAAATATATTCTATTTCCGCACAACTCAAAAACATGTTAAGACCATTTATCACTTTAAATCATAAATATTGTGAAGTGTGGACTGGTGTTGTTGATCGATAATCTGGTAGATACTTGTGATGTTGATCGATAAGATATAAATACCTAACCTAACCTAACAAAAAGTGCTCTGTAACTAACTGACTTGGAGAACATCAATAATAAACGAATTGATATTTTAAAAACTCTCACGGGTCCTGACTTATATGATAGCCTATGTGTTTGGGGGGCAAGACTCCGGGACTAGGACGCGGGTTCAAATTAATTTAATTTCCAATTTTATTCACTCAAAATAATATGTATAATATATCAAAATAATATGTACCTATATAATATACCTACCTACTCTTATTATCGTCCTGGTGTAAGACCACCATTCAGAACCGAAAGGCTGGTTGAAATGGCTTTAGCCGTGTTTACTGACTAGGTCTGAATAGCTAGGTAGGTACTTCCCCACCTTTCTGACTCAACATCTCTTTCCCCTCCCACTACCTTCAGCCTCACAACATACCCCAAATGGGGATACCATAGTCTCACTGGATCCAGATGGGAGCAATTAGGACTTGTGTGAAGTATTCACATAAAAAATTTAAAAAAAATCTAGCAAGTGCCTAGAATTAAAACGTTAAAAATAGATTTTCACAAACCTACAAAAAGTTTATTAATTAATGATGTTAAAAAAATTTAATATGGATTTTTTTACGGTGCTCCAGATTTTATGTCCGGGTTAAATCTTTCCCAAATGAAAGACTTAACCCTTCCACACACTTTTCCACAAATGAATATCTAGTAAATTCACGGAATGTAAGTGCACTATATAAGTATAATAAATACAAAACAATACAAGAACAATACGTCAATCCACCAGAAATATAATATTTCACTGACTCCAGATATTTTCATATCAGAGGGTTCGTCTCTGATGAAATCCTAACTGGTCCGATAAATCCTACTGATCCCTCAATATAAATATTTAATAAATCTTTCGTAATCCTACATGTATTTAAAATGACCGACTTTTGCATTTTTATGTACAAATTTTTTGACAAATCTAATACGCCTAAATTTTGAATGAGAGAGCTATGTATAATGCCAGTAGCCGAAATAACAAATAATATTTTTATAGTCTGAGAATGCCAAATTCTTTTAATCTCATTTCCTAAATCTGTATATTTTCTTATTTTTTCAGAAACAGTTTTCTGAATATTACAAGAATTTGGAATAGCGACATCAATGATATAAGTTATTTTTTTAATTTTGTCATGTAAAACTATATCGGGTCTATTATGACTAATTGTTCTGTCTGTTAGAATAGTTTTATCGTAATAAATTTTATAAAATTCATTTTCTAAAAATGAATTTGGTTCATATTCATAATATGGTACATTACGGCAGTCAATCAAGTTATGTTTAATTACCAAACTTTGGTGAATTATTTTTAAAACTTGATTGTGCCTAAATGTATACTCGGACGGCGCTAATACAGAACATCCCGATATAATATGTTCTATAGTTTCCGGAAAAGCCAAACATTTTCTACATAAATCATCAATCTGATTTGCATCTTTGATGATATGCTTCCTATAATTTTTAGTATTAATGACTCTATCTTGAATTGCAAGCATAAAGCCTTCTATTTCTGCGCTCAACTCTCCAATACTCAACCATTTGTTTGACGAAAATTTGTCAACATATGTTTGGTTGAGATAGTTGAAGTGTTTTGCGTGAAGAATTTTATTTGACCAGGAATCTAATAATTCCTGGTTGGTATTTATAAGAATGCTGGCATTCTCGTCGTATAAATTTAATGGCGAAATATTTCTATCTGCCTGGCAAATTATTTTGTGCATTTCTAAACTATCAGCTTTCCTATGGAAAAAAATTCTTAGCATTTCTACCTGATTATGTTTTAAAGGTGTTATTTTGACTATACCTCTACCTCCTAAATTTCTAGGTAAATTAATTCTTTCTACAGCTGAATTTTGATGATGGTAATAAATAATGAATATTATTTATTACCAGTTTTTTTAATTAATAATAAATATTTTATAAGGTTCCAGTGATCTCTCTTATGGGACTCTCTTGGGACTGAGAAGTTTAGTTTCTAACTTTCAGCGTTAATTTCCCGACGAGAGCATCTCCAAAGTCAAAGGTGCTCTCTTCCAAATGACCTATTTTATTTTTAGATATTAATTTTGTGCTTTCCTTTGGGGCCGCCGCTACTCTAGTTATGTACCATGGATATAATATAAATTGTTATTTTGTTGGTTCATTGTTTCACTTTTCACAATCAAAATTACACCTCTGCAAATGGTAGTCTCTACAGGTAGGTAAATACATACAAATGTTTCCGTAGATACTATCGGGGTCAAATTTTCAAATCATAACATTGTTTTTTTTTTTTCAAATTCCTAAGCAATTCTTTTAGTTATTTCTCACTAAATGTATTACTTTTTCGATTTGAAATAATGATCATTTTATTATTTACTAGCTGACCCGACGAAGTCGTACCGCCTCAGAATCAGTAACTGTTGAATTAAATTCAGTTTTTTATTAATTTAAAAATTATACAATAAGGTAATTATCGATGCGTAATTGCCCGTGTTTTGTTTTTGTCAGTATCAGAGATGGCGTTGTGTACGGATTTATAATTTTTGTGATTTTCTTAATTTTCCACTTACTTAGGTACGGGAATTGTATTTTTCATTTGGAGGAGTGCAGACATACGTTCACCGTTTGTCCCATTTTCGACAGTTGTTGACATTTTGTATGTAAGAAAGAGAGGCTATATGTTTGAATAAAAGAAAAACAATAAGCGTATTGATATTTGATGTTTGAATTTTTGGAATTCACTCACTACAATATTTCTGCAGCTCTTTCAAAAGATGAGAATTCATTCCACACAAAATAAATGAGGAAAAGAATTTTCCTCACAATTTTTTTTTCGTGAATTTTCCAGATATTTTAATAGCCTTAAGTATCTACTGCTATTCGGCGCGGAGACAAATCCAAAAAAGCAAATGATGCCGTTCTAGAGTTATAAATGGTGTAACTAACCCGACTTTGTTTTATATATTAAGATATGTGCAGTGGCGTAGCTAGCCTGGGTGGCACTCGGGGCGTAGCTACGCCATTGTATATGTGTGCTCAGAGGATAGGAAAAATAATATTAAAAATTTCAATTTTTTCATTTTTGTTTTTTGATAAATTCAAGTTTTTCAGGAAAGTATAATTGTGAAATAAGATAGTAGGTAGGTATATAATGTATTATAATAGACATTAACGTACAAAATTTAGAAGATTTATAAAATGTATGATTCATTTATTGTTTGTTTTAGAAAAGGAAAGATTTGAACACTCGCGCCGGTACCTACAAAAATACTTCAAAAAAGTTCGATAATGAATTGTGTAATGACTGTAATGGATGACATTTGGAAAATCGTGGAAAAGAGTTATTGAATAATAAACGGTATATAAAATTCCCATAGGTAGGTACCTATTACAAAACATTTAATATATTTTCAAATTCATAGATATCTAGGTTTTTTCTGCACAATATTGTCTTGTGATATTTTGAATACAAACAAATTTGTAGGCGACATAATTTTTTAAATGTGAATACTGCACAAGAGTCCCAGCTACTCCCAACCTTCTGAGCCAGTGAGACTATGGCATTTACAATTGGGATATGTTGTGAGGCTGAAGGTAGCAGGAAGGCGAAGGAGTTGGATAAGGGGAAGATGGGGAAATACTGGCTATTCAGATCAGGTCACCAAACATGGCTAAAGCCATTTTAAGCAACCATTCAATTCTGAATGGTGGTTTTAAATCAGGGTGATGCTGAAACGTGTCGCAAATATACTGTACATTATTTTAAATGAATATATTGTGAAATAACACAAATTAATTAAATTAAATTTATTTGTGCAGGCCGCGACCTTCGGATGGACAATCGAGAGCCTTACCCTTCGACCACGGGGGCCAATATAGTGGTGTGTTGTAGTTATATCGCAAGATGCATTTATCGGTTACAAATAAAATTGAATTTTCAGGTGCAGATAGATATCTATTTCTATTGGCCACTATTTTTTCCTAGCTCGAAAGGCGATTCTCTGTAAAGTGAATAGATAGCTAAGCACCTTTATTAAGAAAAATCACATCACTGGTAAGAGCACATAATTGCTTTTGTACCTGTGTACATGAATATTGTAATCTACAAATAACTTTATTCAACGGATAGGTGGCTCACTGAAAAGTCACGGACCGCCAATGGTACCTGTTTGAAACTTGCTCACCTATCGTTGCCAATGCCAGGAAGGTAAATAAATACTGTTTTCACACTTTAAATATACCTACCTAATCTATTTACATAAAGAAGAAAGAGTCTGTAGTGGGCGGCTTAAATTTGATTTCTATACAAATCTACGGATCAATGACAGTTGATCCCCCATAGTTATAGTCATAGTTAAATATAATACGCAGTCGGTTTAGGGAAAATAGAAAATACAATAGATATGTATATATTTTTAAAAGAAAGACAAAAATTCTCGGGTTACAAATAACCCAAAAATGTTTGAAAATCTCCTACTACCACCGCAGAAAGACGAAAATGTTGCTTGTGTTGTGATGGAGGACTTAGCCAGGCAAGGAATCAAACACGAGACGCCTGGGTGGGACCCAAACGCGATGCCCATTCAACCACTGAACGGTCTAATCTCTACTGACATAAAATATATCTAAGTGTGTAGAGAGGATGCAGGTACCACCAAATAACAAAATATAAGACATTTTCATTCAAATGCATCAAGAATAAAACTACAAGTCTATATACTGTAAACGAAAAAAATCGAAACAGTAAATAAATTTGGTTAAGTTTTTAGATTTCCACGGCCAAAAGCATTTTCGTTGTTTGTTTTTGGGGTGTTATGCCGTGTTGCGCTACCTTCTTCTTTAGCCAAAGTTTCGGACAGCGTTGCAGTGTCCATCATCAGAAGTAAATAAACAAGCACAGCCAAGTAAATAAACACACATTTCACCACTAACAATTACACATCTGTCGGATCTACCGGATCTGCCCTGATGATGGACACTGCAACGCTGTCCGAAACGTTGCCTAAAAAAGGAGGTAGCGCAACACGGCATAACACCCTAAAAACAATTAACGAAAAAAGTAAATAAATTTGTTTGTTATAAAATTTTTAATTTAATGGCATTTTTTAAGTCAATTTTAGGTTTGAAATTGGTAAATAATGCACAAAAAATTTAGCCAACTGTCGGATCAACTCTCGGGTCAACTGTCGGATCAACTCTCGGGTCAACTGTCGGATCAACTCTCGGGTCAACTGTCGGATCAACTCTCGGGTCAACTGTCGGATCAACTCTCGGGTCAACTGTCGGATCAACTCTCGGGTCAACTGTCGGATCAACTCTCGGATCAACTCTCGGGTCAACTGTCGGATCAACTCTCGGGTCAACTGTCGGATCAACTCTCGGGTCAACTGTCGGATCAACTCTCGGATCAACTCTCGGGTCAACTGTCGGATCAACTCTCGGATCAACTCTCGGGTCACTCAAATCGATAGTTTTACTCCGAGACTGATGAAATTTTGCACACTTGAACTTCAAAGCAATAGAGAGGAAACAGAACATTTAAAAAAATCACCCCTTTCCTCTTTTACCACCCCTTATCCACTTTCCATAAACAATCAATCCATATTGGATTAAATCATCAATACAATATTGTATTTGTTAACCTTTCTTGAAAGATTTGAGTTTATTTATGGACAAAACTATTTATTCATATTGTGTACCTATGCAAGTGCGCAAACAATTAATTCATATCCAGATTTTAAAGCATAACTTCAAAAAGTGTTTTGCAAACTAGCAAAATAGTAGATTAAAGTGGAATTTTGGTAGGGTAGACCGAGGCTATTCGGATAATTTTTTATGTTTTCTTGAAAAAAATTAAAACTAATGCATTTTCGAATTTTTTTTAAATTTAATATTAAGCATTTGACATTTTTATATGTTTTAATTTTAATGATCATAACATAAAGTAACTATAAAAAAACATATTACTATTACTGTAGACCTCTCCACTGATCCGAATCACCCCATATATATGTGGTGATTTGGATCAGTGGTGGGGCTACTCGGATCAAACCCGAAAAATTGTTAATTATGAAAAAAAAACAAAAACCAAAAATAGGTTTTAGAACCCATAACTTATATGAAAGTATCATGATACTTATTTACGCTCTTATTGGCTTACAAACCGCACAAATAAAAACTAATGAAGTCGCATGTCTTTGTAATGTCGTGTATGGGATTCCGTAGCTCACAGCAGCACTGCGTAATCCCATTTCACCGGATTTTACTTTCCTAACGGCTTCATCCATTACAATTTTCGACAATGATTGATTAGTCGTCTTTTTCACATAGTTGCGCACCATCTGTTCCAAATAAAAATATAAAACAATTAACGTATCGAATTTTAAAAGCATGAAAATATGATCCAAATAGCCCCCCCACCATCGGTCCGTTTAACCCCAATTTTGAGATATATCCATATTGCTTAGCTTGATCCGAATAACCCACCTGATCCGAATAGCCTCGGTCTACCCTACTTCTTGACGAAATATTGGACAACTGATGTTCAAAATATGAGGAAAATTACTGTCTGTCTACATCTGGTCTCGAAAAGCTCTGTATAAAGTCTGGGCAGCTCCAGGGACTTCAGCGAATAGATAATACTAGCTGGGGTAGGTACCCCGCGGCTTCGCTCAGGACAACATTCGAGAGTGATCTGAATGTTTCCACAATGATGTTCTCGATTCTATATTCCCGAACGTTCCATAATATTCCAGAATGTTCCGGGATGTTCTGGAATGCTCCCAAATATGTACTCTCGAATGTTCTGGTACGTTTTAGAGGGCGAAACTTCCAGCCCTTATATCTACAAAAGCACGCCCTTCAGGTAAAAACGGGAACCTTCTTCATAGATGAGGGATAGAGGGCTACCACACCATGTAAGTGCCTTGATCGTACCAGGACTCGTTTCTGAGTTTTAGCGGGACGCACGTTTTTGGACTTTCTTTTATAATACATACTAGCTGGGTTACCCGGCTTCGCTCTGGACAAAATTCGAGAGTGTTCTGGAATGTTCCACGTTCCACCATGATATATAACATACTCCACCACTCGTTCCAGAACTTTCTAGAGCTCTATTGAACCTTCTAGAATATTCCGGAAGACTGTTCTAGAAATTTCAAGAGGGCGAAACTTCCAGCCCTTATATCTTCAAAAGAACGCCCTTTAGGTAAAAACGGGAACCGTCATCCTGGAGGGGGGATAGAGATCTACCACACCATATAACTCCCTTGATTGTGCAGGGATCGTTTCTGAGTTTTTGCGGGACGCACGTTTTTTTGGACTTTCTTTTATAATATAATTATATTGATTATAATTTAGTATTAAGGTGAGTGGTTTGGTTTATTTATGGTATTTAGCTAGCAAAGGGAGAGGTATGAGACCGAATAGGTAGATTACAACAGAAGTTAATGGTGATAGTGGCTACTGCCTACCTAATAGAACCTCCTGCCTTAACATGTAAAAGGATAGAACGGGTAGTAAACGTTTAGCCAGGATTAAATACAGGAAGTCATAAAAATAGTACCGACAGACGTGGTCTCAAATTACCATTAAATTATCTGGAAAACATTACCAACTATCTATATCACGATTTAAGTTTTTAATGATGACGCTTTGTATAGATAATGCGTAGGTAGGTACCAATCTAAGTGCATCGAAGGCAATAGGTAATTTGTTATGGTCTATCCACGGAGAAGAAATTATAATAAACTAGCTGATCCGGCGAACTTCGCACCGCCTCAGAATCAATAACTGTTGTGTTATATTAAAAAATATTAGCTGAATTAAATTCAGTTTTTTACTAAGTTAAAAATTACACAAAGAAGCAATTATCGATGGGCAACCTGTCCGTGTTTTATTTTTGTCAGAATCAGATTTTTGTCAGTTTATAAAAAAAAATTGTGTATACGCTGTAAACACCAGTCGACATACTGTATAATATACAATTCATATTATAAATTCGTTTGATATTCGTACCAACTTATTATGAAGAGTACTTATTTTTGGAGTCGATTATTTTAAGGTAAATAATGCACAACAAATTATAATTTATTATAGTTACACAAATATTATTATTATCATTATCTTCCTTATGCATATTTTAAAATACTTTAGGGCCTTAAAATTAGAACAAAAATAAAGAAAAAAAATTACGCACATACCTAGATATATATTTTACTTTTTATTATTTATTGAGTTTGTTTATACTCTATGAATATTAAATAATAAGCACAATATAACATTTCATTTGATAAATTTAAATATTTTTACAGTAGGTACCTAAGCATAACATTTATTTTTAAATACATTCTTCATACTTTCAGGCATTTCATCATACATATTTAGTCCTCTAAGTATACATTTAGGCAGTTCTGTGATTTTGATTTTTTCATAGATGGTAATTTAACTCTTTTTATATTTCTTGTTTCGTAATTATGTACATCTTTATTAAAAACAAATTGGAATTTGGTTTTTCTTAACTTTATGCACAAAAATTAAAACATTAAATAGCAGTCTCTTTTTTATTGGAATCCAATATAGCTCCTCTCTCATTTGATTAACCCTTGCGTATTTACCTTTCCCCAGTATACAGCTCATAACTCTGTTCTGTAAACTTCTAGCATGTTCAAATTTCCTTTATTGGCCAAATATAACATACCTATAACTTAGAAATATAGTTTAAATTAATTCAAAGAAAATTTAACTTGGTTCGCAGAAAAATTTGCCACAAGGTGAGGTATTATAAATTACAACCAAGAAAAAAACGTAGGACGTGCTGTAAAAAGGCTTTATAGTTTATTTCTCGGTCAGTAATGTTAAGTTAAGTTGGATATCATCCATGTATTTGTCAAACGAAAGGATTTGTCATTAGCCATTATCGTTAGTTGTTGTGTTTAAAGTCCAGGTAAGTATCGGATACGATTAGCAGTCGGTAAGGGTGCTAATTCGCACTTTAAAATGTGTTCCAAGAAGCGATTAACATTGTCTACCTTTGCCTACCAAACAATTAACGATACCGAACACCTCTACGATATTCATATTCTATCTATTTGACTGTTAACAATGTTAGCAGCGTGGCAAGAAAGACAATATTATCTTATTTTATGTGATATGTATCTCATGTAATATTCCAAATAACAAAAATAAGGTCAAAATTACAATCAATTTAATAACAGGCCTGAGGTTTTGAGATTGTTATGGTCAGTAATCTAATGCTGTTTATTTTGGGATTATGACCCGTTAACCCCTCCGACTAATTTGATCGGTGTTCAGAACAACTCATGTAGGTCTAATAGAAATTGTTGTTTTTTCTCCTTTTATCGTGGTTAGAGTTAGAAATATGATCTAAACAGGTGTTAGAAAGAGAAAATATCACGCTACATATGCAAACTTACCTAAAGTTAACTCCAAAATAAATAAAATGTACAACTTTATGAATCTAAATTTACCGATAACAATTTGAAAAAAAATCATGAAACAGGGAATTTTTAATTAATTATTTCCACATGAAATGACAAAAAAAGAAAAATGACGATAAAGTTTATAAAATAGATACATTTGTCTAATAACATAAGTATATTGTTTTTATTTTTTTTCGTTATCAGTAATTTTAGTTAGAATAAACTTTAGATGAGCCATTTTTATAACTTTAATCCTTGCATTCAAAATTTGTATATTTAAAAAATTATGTGTTTATTTCGAAATGTAAAATTTGTAAGCGTACTTCATTACTTCATTACCTTTCAATATTGTTTATAGTTTTCGGATGAGTTCAGAAATATTCCATTTATTTGGATTTTATTGCAAAGTTGAAATATTTTAAATTTTAACCTTCTGACAAAATGAGCCCGATGCCTGAGGTCTAACAAACTTCTTGGACAAACTTCCCCACCTTCCTCTTCTCCCATAACCTTCACCTCCTCACTACCTCCAACCTCACAACGTATTCCAATTGGGTATGCCATAGTTTCACTGGCTCCAAATAGTTGGGCGCAGTTAGGACAATGTTTTTATGCATATCAACTTCACTGAGTGAAAAATGTCATATTTGAATTAACCATTGCTACACATTTCTTCAGACTGATTCGTGTATGGTTTGAAAACTTGGCTATCATGAAAAGCATTCACGATAGCATTCGAGGGTTGTCTCAGTCACTGACTGTTCCTATCTCCCAGCCTGTAGCCTGTAGGACTAACTTGCCAATGGTCATGCGTCATGCCGGTGGAGTGAGCAATCTTGTTGCAGAAAAAGGATTTGATTTCGATGATTCTATGGTTGCTGTGAGCTGTGATAGGTACCTACTGAAGGTTGCACAATGTGGAATTTATATACCTACACCAACTTTTTGGTGTCATGAAATTATTTGCAACTAATTGCATAATGTACATTTGGCTTAAGTGAACATTTTTCAAGTGTTCCGGGGTAGGCAATTTTTATATTAGACTACCCCTAATACCAATAATTAACCAATAATTATTAATTAGATAATAATTGCCCCCAACAAACCCCAACTCTCTCATGTGGAAGCCAACATTTTGAAACGGTACCAAGATTCACATACCTCGGCTCCCTGATAACAAACGAGAATAATACCACAGAGGAGATCCAGAAGCGCATAGTGAACGCAAATCGCTGTTATTACCGCCTACAAAACCAAATAAAATCTAGACTGCTGTCCAGAAACACCAAGAGATTAGTGTACAAAACACTAATCAGACCAGTACTCACATACGCAGCTGAAACTTGGGTGCTAACTAAGAGGAATGAGCGAGCACTGGATGTTTTTGAAAGGAAAATTTTGAGGCGTATCTTCGGACCGGTTTCAGAAAATGAATTTTGGCGCAGACGTTATAACAATGAGCTATATACTCTGTGTAAGGATCTAAAACTCACAAAAATTATAAAACTGGGAAAACTTCGGTGGCTGGGTCATGTAGAGAGAATGACTGAGCATCAAGCACCAAAGTCCCCACTGAACTCAAGACCGACAGGGCGAAGGAGCCTGGGAAGACCATATTTAAGATGGAGCGACAACGTCCTCAAAGATATATCCACCTTGGAGATTGTAAACTGGAGAGAGCTGGCATAAGAGCTGGAGGAAGTCTCTTGAGGAGGCCAAGACCCACCAGGGGTTGTAGAGCCCAGAGTGATAATGATGACCCCCTAATACCACTGTCCTACTTCAACTTGTTGAGTGTTAAAATCTCTACCGTTATATTAGGTAGGTACTATTTGTTGTGATTCCGTTATATTTAATTGATCATGTTTTACAAATGTCCCATAGTAGTTGAATCTACCTACCTACGATTTTTCCACATAACTGATAGGAATATAATCACATAATAAAAACATAAAGGATGCACTTTATTCCATTATTAATGTTTTTCCGGTTACTATTAGATGTATAACACGATAACTGGTGATTTATGACTGAGACTGGTTAGCTAGGTATGTCCTGATTATGTATAAAACCTATTTCAAACATTTTTAATGGATGATTCATACGATAAACATTCTGAGAAAACTTGGTTAAATTTTATTGGCATAATGTTCTAGAAATTGAATAGATTTAAGCCGTAGATATTTACCAACGTAGGTATATCAACTTGCTAACAAAATGTGTTTCCCAACTACGACATCACCAAACTCCTAGGTAACTTTGTTTTTGAAATTTGTTCTTCTAATCAAGTTTTGACATTTGATAGTTCGTTTTAATTAAGCAAGGAAAACAAGATAAACGAGTTTAAATTTTATAATTTTGATCAGTGAATTGATTTTGTTTTTATTTCGAATTAACATTTTTAATGCGCCTGTATCTAAAACTAGCTGACCCGGCGAACTTCGTACCGCCTCAAGATCTATAACTATTGTCTTAACTTATTAGCTGAATTAAATTCATTTTTATTATTATGTTAAAAATTACACAGTGAAGCAATTATCGATGCGCAACTGTCCGTGTTTTGTTTTTGTCAGTATCAGAGATGGCGTTGTGTATGGATTTATATTTTTTGTGATTTTCTTACTTTTCCACTTACTGGGATTGCGTTTCATGTTCTGTATACGTGTGGGGGAGATTTATTATAATTTAATGTATTTTTCATTTGGAGGGGTGCAGACATACCTACGTTCACCGTTTGTCTCATTTCCGACTGTTGATATTTGTGTGTAAGAAAGAGGGACAGCATTATATGATTAAGAACAAAAGCAAAACAATCAGCGCATTGACTATTGACTTTTTAAATTTTTGTAATTCACTCACTACTAAATATTATACTACAATATTGCTGCAGCCCTTTCAAAAGCCGAGAATTCGTTCCATACAAAATGAATGAGGAAAAGAATTTTCTTCATGAGTTTTTCCAAAGTTTTAATAGCTATTCTGCTATTCGTGGCGGAGAGTTATTGAGTTATAAATGGTGTAACTAACCCGACTTTGTTTTATGTAGATACTTATTTATTAAGATGGTGCCTAGTGGGTAGGTTTAAAAATTGCTTGGCAAATGGAGTTTAGATAAATGTGATTTTTATTTATTTTGTGAACAATTTTATAAGAAAGAAAAGGGTTAATCAATGAAAACCGTCACAGACAATTTTGGCAAATAAATATATATTTTTAAGTTGTTTTTTCTTTAATTACGTTCATGCATTTCTAATGAAAAAATACAATTTACGCTTATATTTTTTGTAAAATAATTTACAATTTTATATTAATTCTATTCAAGAGAAATTATAGGAAAGGCTTCAATTTATCCGACGTATATTTTTTTTATATTTATAATGTAAACCGATTCGTAGGTAGTAAATATAATTCTAAATTAGTGATTTAGCATTGAGTTTCACCTTAAAACAAGGTTTTATCTGACAGTAGGTAGGTAGGTCGTGTCCGACAACAATAAGCATAAGTTAATACTTTGGATGTCTTTAGGTAGGTTTAGGTACCTATGAATATTAAAACAATGCTGCAACTATTGGATGAAATTCAACAGTTTGTTGTTTTTGACTGGTGAACTTATTAATTAAATGTGTGAGTGTGTATGAATGTAAATGAGACTAACCAATGTGGTAGGGGTGAAAGGGCGCATGGGCCCCTAGAGCAAGGAAGCCCGCCACCGCGCTTTGCAAAATAATTCTGCCGCCTTTCAAATAACTCCTTGGTGAAAATTATATATATATGTATATCACTCGCTGTCACTGGCTGGAACTATTCACACTTGGCAGCCTATCACATATTCAGCAAACGGTTAAAAATCCAGTATGAAAACATTCCACAGATAAATTTTTAATACACAAATTCAACGTGTTCACAAAATCAACACTTCAATTCAACACTGCACAGAAAAAAGTACGAATTTATAACGAATCGCGTTCAAAAAATGATTTGTTTATGTATTTATTTAAAACGCGTGTCAAACGTCAGATTCGAATTTTAGAACAAATGCGAAAAAATATTCTTAATTCCACAGGCGTTTTGTTGTTGTTATGAATTTTTTATACTGCTTGTCAATTTTTTTAAACTCGATTGTTTGACGTTTGTTTTTCGAAATTATCGCGGACCCGAGCACAGTGACGACCGCCGCAGAGTTGCGCGAGACTTGACTGAGAGTTGGGGAGTATCGCCGCACTCTTCACACCCACAGGGGCGTGCCACTCACGGCGGTGGTAGGGGCATTTATAGCCGCTGCACTTCGGCAATAGGGCGACCGAGCAACACAATAAACTCCAATGACAGAGACGCTAGATTCAAATTGATGTAAGGGAGAGAGAGAACGAAATTGCATGTGTTATTTTTTTGAATTATACGAAAACCCTCCATGGGCGGGATTAGGCGGTGTTGTTCGCATGCGCGGCTGTCACGTGGGTGGACCTCGGCCAATCGGAGCATTGGGGACGTTCTTTTAAAACATTTCAACAGAAAGATCTTCTTTTTCGAAAGATTCACGGGCGATTCTTCGCCAGCGGTAGTTGTGTAGTTTTATCTTTTATCTTTAGTTGTTTTTTGCCGCTGTTATAATAGCGGTTGGTTGCCGCTTGCTTGCTGATGGTTCATTGTTTTGTTTGGACTGTTTGGTCTGCGGGTGTGGGAGAGGGAAGGGGAAGGGGACGGGGGCTATCTAGTGGCTGCTAGTTCTGCCGGTGAAGGTTCTGCTGCTGTCTTGTTCTTGTAGTCTCGCGAGTCAGTCGAGTGCCGCCTCTCGGAATGGGTGCTTGCACCGACCTCTTCGCTCGATGAATATTAAAAAAGTAGGTTTCTAATAAAAGCATACAAGTAGGCAGGTACTAAGTTATATTGTTTTCTGATCGGTAGGTAGGCATTTACCAGTGGCGTACAGTCCATAATGAGAAAAGTTTTAATTAATCCGTCCCACAATTGTTCACAAAAACGAACTTGCGATATTTTCGTTCTTTTAGTTATAGGTGCGTCTATTTGTCGTGTGGCCTATTTCATTATCAAAATATTTCCGCTTTGCAATAAAATCCAAATAAATGGTAGACATATTTCGGAACACATCCGAAAACTACAAACTGTTTTTGAAAGGTGATGAAATAGGTAGGTAGGTACGCTTTCATATTTTATAATTCGAAATAAACATTTATAAAATATGTAATTTTTTAATAGGTATCTACAAACATAAAAGTTTTAAAAATAGGTAATTTTACGTTTTTTCTAACAAAAAATGCTGGCATGATTTGCCCGTCTTTGTGTTTCCTCCCTCCTACAACATGGGTCTCTTCAAGACCCATGTTCACTCCTTCCTTTCCTCAAAAAGACCCTCCACACATCATCTTTAAATATGACATAGGCCCTGAGGGAAACTATTTTCCTAGGGGCCTCCCGTTTTTTTTCTTCTTTTTTTACATTAACTTTAAGTAAATGTAAAAAAAGAAGAAAAAAAACGATTTCTATAAGACCTATATTAGACCTAGAGTTGTTCCGAAAAGCGAACAAATTAATCTGAGGGGTTAAAGGAAGGTTGCGATGATTGGACTAGGTACCTAACTTGGAACACGCATAACTCCGTAGTCTTGTTACATAGAATAGAATAGAAGAACCTACATCCATTTATTCATACAACTTAGGTACTTCATTTTCTAAAAGATGCATTTGTTAATAATGCTCTCACCAAAACCTTAAGCAAATTCGTAAAAATTGACGGAGTTACAGTATTTTATATGAAACCGTTAGTTTGTATGTTGAATTATCGTTTTCCTCGAAACTACGTTTTTCAACCTGGTTGACAACAAATTAGAAAAACTATACATCCGATTTGCATTGCACCAAGCCTTTTGTTGAAACGCTATTTGCATGCAACAAGTTACTGTTCGAAAATCCTGCAGTCACTAATGGCACCACGTAGGGATTTTTTAGATATCAAAATTCCCCTACTTGGTGCCTTAGACACTGGATTAGACAATCGGATGTACCTATAGTACCTACCTACCTACCTATTTTTAATATGTTTTCAACCAGGTTGAATAATGTGTTAAAAGTTTCGAGAAGAACGCATTCAAAGTTTTGCTGAAGGATAACTCAACATACAAACGGTTTCACATATCTACTTAGGTAAAAAAATGAAATAAAATCTTTTAAAAAATGAAATTAAAAAAAAAATGATAACATTTTTATTTTACAGTGTCCTGATGCCTTAAATAAGCCTTGTTTAGGATTAGATCAAGGGAACATGGAAGCCCCCAGGATTAGAGGCCCGGGGCGAGCGGGCCGTCCGCCACTGCTTCTGCATATCAGAACTTTATTGATTCTGTATTGACCATCGAAGTTTTCAATTTTCGACATTTACAGCAAACGACGCCTGCCACAAAATAGTAAAACTGCCCCTGTACATATATGTACAGGGGCAGTTTTACTATATTCGTAATTTATCGGGACATATTGACGGTCCCCGTCCGAATATTTATTCGTTCTAGAATTCCTGTTAATTCATTCGTAAGAACTGCAGTCCCGTTTTTAACCATATTTCCGAATAACCCGACAAGAATTCCGAATGCTTTCGCCGAATATTTTTCTCCGTGTAGGTATACCTCTTTAATTTGTAATCTTCTCTATGATAGGTGGTCATATTGGTTTATACCCGTTTTACGGAGAACATGAAAATAAATAAATAAAAACATGTCATGCGCTACTCAGGCCCTAGACATTTATCATATCATAACTAAACCTACATTAGGCATTTTATTAATCAATAAACATCTGGATTGATTGTCTTGTAAAATAAATTAATGCAGGTTTTTACCATTGAATGCAGAATTTACCCTTAAGGCGATCCACTAGTACAGGAAAAAATCTAAATCGGAATTCACGCCCTTTTATGGGAGGAGTTTAAAAATACTTGAGAAAAAGCTTTTGGAAAGGTTGTAAAAGATATTTGAGATTTTTTTTTACATGTTGATTTCATAAAGGCCTGTAAAAAACATTAATTCCTTTTTATGCATTGTTTATTATAATAAAACGGAATTTTTTAATTGATTTCACGAAAACAAGCAGCGCGGACCCTAACACGTTGTTTCTCCGCTCCGTTCGGAGGAGTAATGACGGAAAAATGGGGCGGCTGCCAGTCGTTCTTCGGTGGACGGTATAAGGTTCACTTTGATATAACAAATTCGTTGACAGCCGTATTGTCGCCGTGATGTCAAAAATACCAACGCGAAAATGCGTATTATATTTTATTTTGTAAGGTTCGGGCGTAAATATCAATTTTTTTTGCGATAATTACATAAGAAACTGAATTTGCCACATTATGCAATAAAATCATATAGGAAAAAGTGTTTATAAAAAGGAGAGTATGCAGTTGAAAATGTTTTTTATAGACCTAATACTTACTAAGACCGATATTTTTAAGGGCCAAGGTATGTTCTACACGCAGTATTTAATTGAAGCATCTATAATACTTCTAAGCGGTCAAACTTTCAAAACAAAAACATACGATTTTGTATGATTTTTAATTATTTAGTATGGCTTTATCTTAAGCATTTTATTTAGTCATTGGTATTTACAGAATTTGAACACGTGGAAAAAATTCCCAGAATAACATTGTTATACACGACATCTTTTTTCAGCCCGATTCCAATTAGAGACAAAAGTCTCAATTTTTCGCTTTACGCGATCGCTATTTTTATCTCTATTTTCATACCTACGATTTCAGTTGGCATCACAACAAACAGTATGGTTCATGTGTTGTTTGCAGTGATGGCAATTGAAATAGTAGATATGAAAATAGAGGTGAAAATAGCGATCGCGTAAAGCGAAAAATGTTGACTTTTGTCTCTAATTGCAATCGGGCTGAAAAAAGATGTCGTGTATAACGGCCATTATTAAAGATTGCCAACTTATGTTTTTCCGATTACATACATACCTAGGCGTTGTTTAGCGCTCATACTGCGAAATTTGGGGGATTTGTGAAAAGTATATATCCCATAGGGGATAAATAATTACCTACCTACCAGTGGCGGTCCGTGAGTTTTTAGTGTTAGAGTGCTAAAATTGAAAAATACGACGTTATCAAAGTTGTTGTAGCTGAAATTTTATTTTTTTTTTTTCAATATTTTGTATGAAGATTTTCAGGATTCTTTCAGTTTGGGGTTGCGTCGCATCCACATTTCAGGATGTCTTCATACAAAAAGTTGAGATTTTGAAAAAAAATCGTTTCCAGCTACAATAACATCAGTGACGTCGTATGTTTCAATCTTAGCACTCAATCTAGCTCACTGAAAACTCACGGACCGCCACTGCTACCTACCTACCTAATTATTCCTGACCATACACCGTTCTCCTAATAGTATGCGTTCGGTTATTCGGTTGATAAAAATAAGTATTTTTAATAAACTTACCCCTCAGTGGCGTGCAGCGTGCACAGAGTTTAGAAAAAATAGCGAATAAAAAATTTACGTGACGTTAAAAAATCTTCCCACAGACTTGCTAAGTTGTCGCTAAGAAAGGCTAAGGCAAGGGCAGTTTATTTCGGTAGATAATAGTAAATTTTCGATTTCTGTGAAAGTTCCATTCAAGTTCTGTTATTATTTCAGTTTTGTGAAAGAACTAACCGCAATACCGATATAATAACAGCATTTGAATTGGACTTTCATAGAACTTAAAATTGTTAAAATTCTGTGAAAAACCCTTCCCAAGCTCTTGGATTTAGCCGATATTTGATAGAGGTTAGGTAAATAACCGCTTAATTTATGCATAGGTACCAAAGATATTCAATCTTTGATAGGTAAGTACCTACCTATTACAAGCCATGTAATGGTAAAATATAAACAATATATTTCATTGAAAGTCAATATGAAGTGAAGATGAGAAGATGTATATCTAGATACTAATTAATAGACACACCAATAGACGGTAGTAATGGCTACATTTGTGATGTGTACCAAAAAGGCGCGACCTTTTTCAACACTAACAAGTTTTCGCTTGAATGCGCTTTTTCTACATTTTTCTGTGGATTTGTGAATAATCACTGAATATACATAATGATTTATAGGTATTGCACTGTATGTAGATAAAAGATTTCGCTTGCGGCGGTTTTCCTATTCGCAATTTTCTTAAGTCTTTTTTTGTATATCTCTGTAGGTAATTAGTATTTATGTACCTAATTAGCTACACATTAAATAATATATAAGGCGGGTGGACCATTTAAGGCCATCCTCTTTGTAAGGCCAATTACCAAAAAGTCGTAGTTATTGCCATGCGATGACAAATTCCTTCTACTCACACTAACGCACCCATCGAACTCAAGGATTCAGACGTGGCGGCGGAGTCGCTGGCGCCGCTATTTTATCAGTGCGGCTCCGTGCTTAGTTGACTTCCATCGTCGACGTTAAAATTATAACACGCGCTCACAGCAAAACCTAAGTTTTGAACTAAATAAACTATTGTTTTCTTTAATTATTTTTACTCTGCATTGGTTAAAAAGGATTTACTAAAGTAGATACTAAAGAAAAAATATATATTTCCATTTTAGTTAAAATACATGTATATAGTGTTCGTAGAAAAGCCAATGGTTCCTTGTAAGGCCTATCAAAAAAATGACAGTTAGCCCTACTAGGGCACAAGGGCCTTACTAGGAATATGAATAATATGAACTCTAGCACCCATGCTAAGCCACCAAACGTAGTGAACCCTATGGGGTGACCGATGGCAGAGGTGTTGGTTATCCAATAAATTGTTCCCGGGGTGGTGGTACACATACCCGCGTCCCAAAATGAAAAAAATGATTAGAAACTTAAAAAAAAACAAAGAGAGCAAAAGTGTCGCAAGAAAATTAAAGAAGGTTAAAAGTCTTTAACAATGTGCGATATGAAAAGGAAGAAGACAAAATCTAAGAAACTTACAAATAAAAAATAAGGCGAATATTTCTTGTGTTACCGGTGATAAAGTTAAAGTTTGGCAAGAAAGTGTAAAAATGTATTAATTTGGAACTAATTATTTCATAACTATGGTAACACCGAAATACTGGCTTTGTCAATGACGTTTTGTATGGCTCTTGGCTTTACTGACTTAAATCGTTTAGAACACACTGAAAACCGCTCGTTTATTAATTTTTTTTTATTGTTTGCCTGTGCATTGTTTGAATTAAATAAAAATGAACAAACCACTACGAAGTGGTGTAAGAGAAGTTATATACTGCGTTATTCAACGCTGCCTAGCCGATTATCGCGCGAAGAAGGTCCTATGTAATTTGGAAGATGTTTACAAACGACATACAGAAATTACTGGTACGTAGTTTAGTTTTTTATTAAATTTTATTAGTATTACAAGATTTATGCCAATTTTCAAGCGATTATAACCATTACAACCTGATTTGAGGTTATGCTTAAAAATCCGAATTTGACACTTCTATTTGACAGTTCATAGAAGACCACAAGAAAGAGGGAATAAGTCAATAAACAAAAAAATAAAATAATATGCAACTTCTTTGAACTCATAGAAAGGTTATTTTTTTCTTAATTTTCTCTTTCTTTATTTCTAAATTAATATAATCTAGTGTGTTTTTTTAAACGGACCGAGACGCATGGGTTCGACCGGAGCCGGTGAATGTATAAAAAAAATAAAGTAACTAATTTGACTTTTTTTTGTAGGTATTTTTTGGGAATTAACTATGTAAAAATTTCTAGACATTTTGTTTTGAAGGGTTTTACTTTCAATTTAAATAACAAATGTAAGTACATGGAAAGAAAAACTCTTCAAAATCAAAAGCTAACACTTATTTTCTTAGCGTCATTTTTCCACGTTGCCCAAAAAAACATTAAGGCCATCCAATAGTCCAGGAAAAAATCGAAATCGGAATTCACGCCCTTTATGGGAGGAGTTTAAAAATACTTGAGAAAAAGCTTTTGGAAAGGTTGGAAAAGATATTTGAGATATTTTTTTACAGGTTGATTTCGTTAAGGCCTGTAAAAACATTAATTCCTTTTTTACGTATTGTTTATTGAAATTAAACGGAATTTTAAAATTGATTTGACGGAACCAAGCGGCGCGGAACCTAACGTCTGTTCCCCGTTCTGTACGGGGCTGAACTAATAAAAAATGAGCGTGACAAGCATGTACTCCTTCGGTGGACGGTATAGGGTTCACTTTGAAATTCTAAATACGTCGACTGCCGGCCGTATTGTAAAATAACAACGCAAAAATGCATATTTTATTTTATTTTGAGAAGTTCGGGAGTAAATATAATTTTTTTTGCGTTTATTATAAAAGAAACCGAATATGCCACATTAAACAATAAAACCATATCCGAAAAGGGGTTTATAAGTAGGAGAGTTTGGAGTTGAACGTGTTTTTTATAGACCTTATACCTACTTTCTTTTTTTCTAGGCTGAAAAAAATGACCGATATTTTTAAGGGCCAAGGTATATTCTACACGCAGTATTTAATTGAAGTAGGTACCTATCTATAATACTTCTAAGCGATCTAATTTTCAAAACAAAAATATATGATTTTAGCCTTATTTAATATGGCTTCATCTTAAAATGAAGCGAGTAATTTGAGTGGTAGTGAGTATCGAGAATTATGCAGATATTTGCGATGATCAAAGTCGATCCATGATACGGTGCATGGATATATTTCTCAATCAAAGTTCCAAACATACATGAAAAGAAATAACATGTACAACAGTTCCAATATCGACAAAAGCACTGCGACCACCATTAGATTTTTAATCCCTCTTTTGGTAAAGACAAACGTGCGGGGGGTGGTGAACTCCTTGGTGACCAGAGGGCGGGTAACAAACTCATCCGGTGGCAACAGGGTGGGGGGGGGCGTCTTCACAATCCTTTTCATCTTCTCCACCACCGGCTTCTTCGCGAGGAGGTCCACAGCAAATAAATTCATTATACCGTGGTAGAGTTTGTTTTTCTTCCATTCCTTCAGATCGTCACAATTGTATATCAACGAATCTTCTTTGTTGTCCTCAAAGTTGTGCGGCTTGTCCCATGTCATACAAGTAAATATAAGTCGAATCTGTGAAATTTATATAGTTTTAAAGTGAAAATGTTTTATAAAAGACTCCCATACTATACTATACGCCAGAGATAGCGATGAATCACTTTTCGGGCATCGAGCATATTTTGTCAGAGGGTCAAAATATTTCTGCTTTGCAATAAAATCCAAATAAATGGAACGTATATATCAGCCTATCCGAAAACTAAAACTGTTTCTGAAAGATAAATTTTATAAATCGAAATAAACATGTAATTTTCGAAATATAAAAATTTTGAACGCAGACATAAAAAAGTTTTAAAAATGGCCCACCTTACTTTTTCCAACTAAAATTACTGAGAACGGAAAAAAAACATACTTACATATTTTATTAGACAAATGTATTATAAACGATATTGTCACCTCACTTTTTTGTCATTTTATGTAAAAATAATTCTTAAAAAATTCACAAACTTTCATTTTTTTTTTCAAATTATGCTCGGAAACTTTGGTTTCATAAAGGTTCAACATTTTAATTACTTTGTAATGTTTGAGTATATAGCGTGTGGTTTTATCTTTCCAATTCCGTTTGGATCATATTTCTCACTATTCTAGTAAGGGAAATACAACGATTTATGTGTAAGCTGGGACAAATATGGCCTCCTGTGCTTAAACGAGTTAAAGTGAAAACTTTTTTTAAAGGCTCCCATTCCAATGTCCCACCAGAGTTAGCGATGAAACGCTTTTGTTGTCGCCAAATATTTAAGTATATCTCGTGGCCCAAGGGTTGTGGTGCAAAGTGGTGTGAAAACGCTATAAATAAACCATTGAAAAAAAATCTAATTCATTTTCAGCTAGAACAACATCAATAATGTCGTATTTTTCAATCTTAGCACTCTAGCTCACGAAAAGTCTAGAACCGCCCTTGACAGGTAAATAATAAAAACGCGGTGTAGTGTTTTTTAAAGCATTCAAATAAGTTTCGGTTATGGTTTCGGCATAAAATAGAATGGAAGCCGAAATTCGGTTTGGGTTTCGGCTGAAAATCCAATGTCGGTTGTTCACTAATACACATTATTTAGGTGCCTACTTCTTCAAACACAGCAAACTTATTTTGTGGCACCATTTTAATTCAAAAAATTTTAACCATATTTATTATTAAGACCTACATGTTTCGTAAAGTCGTAAGCAATGTATACTTCACCAGGGTTTACTTAAAACTAAAACGTGGTTTTAAGGCTATCAAATAGTCCAGGAAAAAATCGAAATCGGAATTCACGCCCCTTTATGGGAGGAGTCTAAAAATAAAAAGAAAAAGCTTTTGGAAAGGCTGAAAAAGGTATTTGAGAAAAAAATTTACAGGTTGATTTCGCAAAGATCTGTAAAACACGTTAATTTCTTTTTTCGCATTGTTTAATGTAATAAAACGGAAATTTAAAATTGATTTCACGAAACCAAGCGACGCGGAGCCTAACGTCTGTTCCCCGCTCCGGGCGGGGGAGGATGAGGACTGATGGAAAATGGGTGTGGCTAGTCAGTAGTTCTTCGTTGGACGGTATAAGATTCACTTTGAAAATCCAAATTCGTCGAGTGCCGGGCATATTGATTGATGTCAAAAATGATGCCGATATTTTTAAGGGCCAAGATATGTTCTATGGAGCATCTATAATACTTCTAAGCGATCAAATTTCCAAAACAAAAACATATGATTTTGCTTTATTTAGTATGGCTTCATCTTAAAACTAAGTAGAGGAGATGTACCGAATATGGCATATTATATTCCTAATATTAGATGGAGGTGTTTCTCAAAATTTAATTAAGAACAGCCTATATAAAACCCAACGATCCCGATTCCCCACCGACCGACCTCGAAAATGTCAGTACTCGTCCGGACGCCGATCACACCACACTCACCTGAGAGAGTAATTAAGTTTTTGTGCCTCACCGATTTAATATTTACGTATGTAAGTTTCACTTTATTTTTTTCTCAAAAATTTTCTCCACGAAATTGTCAATCCTTCACTGATGGACAATATTATTATTTTTTTTTATTGTGTATTTTATTTAGATATAAAATTTGACATCTTATACAGGGTGCGGCAAATCAAATAGTGCAGTTTTGAAAGGCTGTTAAAAAAACGGCGTCACTTAGAGAAATGTGGTTGATTTTATTTTATTTGGTACATCATGCAGTTTTATGAATCAAGTTCTGAAGATGATATCAGCAAGATGATGGCCCCTAGCAGCGATACATTGATGAAGACGATTTCTGAAGTTTTCGACTGCATTTTCGCACATCTCGATGGGCATAGTGGCGATATCTTTCCGAATTCGATCCTTGAGTTCTTCCAAGGTGTGAGGCCGATGTTTGAAAACTTTTCCTTCAGATAGCCCCAAAGGAAGAAGTCGCAAATGAATTAAATCAGGTGAGCGCGCGGGCCACCCCTCAGAGAGGCGAGGCGCGCAGGGAACATCTGTCGCAGTTTCGTCATTTAAACTCGAGCAGTATAGGCCGTAGCACCGGTGTCTGTTGAAACCATGTCTCCCAGATCTGTTTCCTCCGTTAGTTCTTCCAATTGAGGTTCAAAAAAAATTCTAACACGGAAACATAACGTTGAGCGTTGATAGTCATGGTTCGTCCATTTTCCTCGAAAAAATACGGCCCAATCACCCCAAATTTTGAAATTGCACACCACACGGTTACTTTTGGGGAGAGAAGAGGTCTTTCGTGAAGTTGCCTCAGGTTATTTTCAGTCCAGTACCGAAAATTTGGTTTATTCACCGCTCCACAGAGATGGAAGTGGTCCTCGTCACTTCGCCATTTTTGTTCATTATCATGAAACGTGCGGACGGCAAAGCCTCGGTGATGTCCGGACCAAACAGTGGCAACGACTAAAAACGGCATGACCCTCTCAACACAATGAGGCCACTTCCAGGTTTCTACTCCCACCACACGGGATGTACCGGCCTTTCAAAACTGCACTGTTTGATTTGCCGCACCCTGTATCTCATGTTTTCTTTTCTATGACTACTACAATATTATTTACTACCTGCTGACTAAAATTTGGACATAATCCACGAAAAACTGCAAGACTTTTAGCCTCCTTAACATTTACAGGGAGTTCATTGAACATTTTAAAACCTTTATGATAAATATTATTTCAACCCGATAATTTTTTTTAGGAAGCCTAAAATCGTTGCATTTTCTCGTGGGATAACAATGAACTGTACTGTTGATTCTAACATTATTCAACGTATAATCTGGTAACATTTTATATTTTAACTTATAAATAAAAACTAGGGTATTGAAAACTAATCTTTGCCACACACTTAATATATTGAGTTGGCGTTGCATGGTTTTTATCCTGGTATATCTGCTACAGCACAATATAGACCTCATGCCTCTGTTCTGAATTATTTCCATTCTTTAAATTTGTGTTTTATTGCTTAGAAAGATTACACTTGAGCAATAATTCAAATGGGATGCTACAGTTGCGTTATAGACCAATTTCCTAGATTTAATTTCCAATTTTCCCTTTATCCTATTTAAGAAATTAATCTTTTTGGCAATTTTTTTAGTTAGCATTTCAAAGTTAGAGTTAAGTTTTCACTTATTATTGATTATGATTCCCAAATATTTAATTTCTTCTACTTCTTCAATATTTTGATTGTCTATATTTAGGGTAATAAGTTCGTTTTGTTTTTTTCCCTAATACCATGAATTTACTTTTAGTTACATTTAATTTGAGTTTATTTATGCTTAACCATTTGGATATTTCATGAAGTTCAATTTGTATTTTTGACAATGCATCTTTAATATTATTTGCTATGATATATAAAAGTGTGTCATCAGCAAACATTTTGATGGAACAGTACTTTAGGCACTCCACTATATCGTTAATATATATAATAAAAAGTAGTGGTCCCAAGACCGATCCTTGAGGAACTCTAAGGTTTACTTGTTGCTGTTCAGAGATAGCATCTCCAAATTTGGTTCTTTGTTTTCGGTTTTTTAGGTAATCAGTAAACCACTGCAATTCTTTACCATGAATTCCCATGTACTTCAATTTCATTATTAGTCTTTCTCTGTCTATCGTTTCAAAAGCACGTCTAAAGTCTAAGAATACTGCTCTGATGATTTTCTTCTGATCCATACTTGTTTTCCATTCATTTATCACATAATTTATTGCTGTTTCACAGGAATATTTGTTTCTAAATCCAGATTGTTGTTTTACAAGAATGTTATTTTTTTTTCAATAAAATTGTTTATCTGTTCTTTAACTATTGATTCTAGTAATTGTTCATATTTAGGTAATCCATTTATTGGTCTGAAGTCTTCAAAATTTTTAACATTTATTATTTTGGGCACTGGTGTTATTATGGAAGTTTTCCATGACTGTGGAAAAATTCCCTCTGACAGATATTCGTTTATTAGTGCAACTAATCTGTCTCCTATAGCTGGCAGTGCATCTTTGATTATGCCTATCGTAATTCCATCCGTGGACGATTATAGTTTTATTGCATTAAGAATTTTCATTAAATACTCGATGTTAATTTTATTAAACCTGAAAATATTATTATTCTCTCTTCTTTCCATTGATTGAGAAAATATGTCTGTGACTGATGGAATGCTCTTATTTATGTTTTCAACACTGAGTATAAAATTTGTATTAAATTTTTGGGCTATTTTAGGTTTATCATCTTCAACTCCATCGGGGAACCGAACTTCCTTAGTGTCTCCCTTCTGTTTACCGCTTATAATTTCTTTGAGTGTAGTCCACATTTTTCTTGAATCACTTTGAGAGGTAATTATTTTTTGTCTAATATACGAATTTTTGGTTTGTTTTATTTCTGTGCTATGCATGTTTCTAAGTTTCTTATAGGTTTCTTATCTTTCTTCCGTAAATTGTATTTTACAGGTTTTATAAGCTGTATCCCTTTGTTTTTGTAGAAGATGTAGAGATTTCGTATACCAATTATTTGTATCTTTTAATATAATATTAGTTATAGACATTAACTCGTTTACTACTGTTTTCAGATGTCCTACTAGTTCATCGGCTTTTTCCTCCAAATTTCCTTGGTTATCGCAAATCCACTTTTTGTTTTTTAATGCCGTACACAATTTATTCTTATTATATTTCTTTTAATTCCTATACGTTATCTTTCGTATTTCCTGTGGCTTCGGACTACTATATCTAATTTTTGTAACAATTGTTTCGTGATCAGATATTTTGAGTTCTTCTACAGTATTAACTTCCGCATAAAAGTCATTTAAGATTACTAAATCAATCATGGTTTTAGAGGTTTTTCCTATTCTTGTATAATTGTTGACAAGTATAATTGTTGCTTTCAGCCTAAGCAATTTATGATGCTTTATAGTCTTGTGCTTTTTGCATTGCGTTTCATCATATCGATATTAAGATCTCCGCAGATTATTATTAAATCTCTTGTATTTATTTGTTTACGACACCATTCATCAAAAGATCTAAGAATTTTGTATCATTTTGATTTGAGGAATGATAAATAGCTGCGTAGGTTCCCCTCTTAAAATCCTTTTGAATTTCAATAGCAAGCATCCAGGTATTATTTTTATCTAGAATTATATTTGTTGTAACTTTGTAAGAGATATTATTTTGAATTAATATTATAACTCCCCCCGTATGCCTGCTAAATGAGTCGCATCTAATTGTCGAATATCCCTGAAATGTTATTTCGTGTAGTTTAATTTCTTCAGTACCTAACACAAGTTTCACTCATCATTAACATGTGCGGTTTGTATTCTCTTAGAATGTCTTCAACTTCTTAGATATGTGATAGTATAAAACTAGAGACGTTTAAGGAGTATATTTTTATGAAGTTTCGGTTTAATCTAAAAAATTAACCATTCTGTTCTCCTGTTCAATTTTTCGACAGTATTTGCTCCATACGGGGTGATTAATTTTTAAATTTAATTTTAGTCTTTCATTTGCCTTTTTGCAATTAATGCAGGCATCATATCCTTCATTACAGTTTTTAATATCATGAGATTTTGCACATCTTGGACATGATATTTCATTTTTACAATGTATCGCCTTGTGGTTAAACCCGTTACAGTTAAAGCATCTCAAAATATTTACATTGTCGTAACCACGGCATCTGTCCCATCCTAAATATATCTTTTCAGCCTTTATTATTCTTTGGTACGTGTTGCCGTCGACTTCTGCATATACTGTGTAATTTATCTGGTCTCTTTTATTTTTAAACTCTTTTATGTAAGTTACCTCAATATTTGAACTTGTTTCGAAAATGTCTTCCTTTTTTAATTTTATTTTTGTTTCGATTTCCTCCCTGTCTTGTTTCTGAGTTATATTATTTGAATTTTATGTTTTCATAATGATTTAAAGTTAAATTCTAGTAGATTTTATTCTACAAATATATTTGTTTGTATTGATCTTGTTCGTAATATGGGATTTTTTGATGACCCTAATATGGAATACTATCTCATATTAGGAAGAGTGTTTCCAATGTGGAATTCTATAATAATATAATTAAATTTCTTTTTGCTATTCCAGGTTGTATTTAAGCCTGTCTATTTAAGCCAGGTTGTATTTAAACCTGGTTGTATTTAAGCGATGTCGTAGAAGAAACAGTGGAAGCCGTGGGACAAAAAATGATAAAAGTAATGGAAGTTGTAAAATCGAAGACAGTGGGATATCAGAGGCGAAGACTGGATCAGCCTGCCACCATTGATGCCATATTGAGTGTTCGGGAATGGATTTTTGATGTGATTATTGCATGCAATATTTAAAAAATCAATGTAGGTATCCCATAATAGGAGCACTTTTTTAATATTCGTTCTTTCTATGGTTTTACCTTTCGTTTAAAATGAAAATTTTTGTGTGTTTCTTTTAATACTTCATTTACATTTTAAGTTCCGTAACTATATTTCCAAAGATTTCAATGTATAATACATAAACGATTCAATTATCTATAATAGGCCACTTGCATCACATTTTTACATTTTTTCCGGTTTAGGCAAATATTCTAAGACATTCTGTATTTTTTTTTTAATCGTATTTTTGAAACCCTGGCGATTTTTTGAAAATTTCAATCAGAAAAATCAGACCATTTTTTATAAACCGGAAAGACGGGACATAATTTTATGGGTGCGAAAAAACGATAATTATATAGCCGAAAATCATTTAAAAAAAGATCGTTTTCCACACAAATAGCAATAAATTAAACGGGGTTCTCTTCGTAACATCTGTAAAAACACCGCCATCTTTATAAAAAAATCAAACCAAAGGATAAGTTCGCATAGAACAAACAATAAATCTAGTTAAGGTTAAACGTCATGTACGTTATAATCTACGCATTCATAGATGGCGCCAATCAAATTATTTTAGGTTTTTAATGCTTTTTGCACGTTACGCTTTAAATCATTAAGGTAAATTAATTGTTCGCGATCGTACATATTTAATTAGAATATAAATAAATAGTTTTGTCCCTAAACAATCCCAAATCTTTCAAGAAAGGCTGAAAAATTCAATTTTGTATCGGTGACTCAATCCAAAATTGTATTTTTCAGCCTTTCTTAAAAGATATGGGTTTGTTTGGGGACAAAACTATTTATTTATATTCTAATTAAATATGTACGATCGCGAACAATTAATTTATCTTAATGTTTTAAAACGTAACGTGCAAAAAGCATTAAAAACCTAAAATAATTTGATTGGCGCCATCTGTGAATGCGTAGATTATACCGTACGTGACGTTTAACCTTAACTAAAAAATTCGCAGGAAATCAAAGTGTTGCCATATAAAAAAAAATTTATCAGTGTGGAATTTTTCAAAATAAAGGGAACATAATCGGAGACGGGACATTTTCATGTAGTGACGTCACGAGCTCAAATAATGGATTTATTTATTTAAAAATACAAAAAACTATACATTTCTAGAAAATTTTACTAACATTTTCGTAATCTTAGTAAAAAAGTCTATCCACACGATTTTTTCCAAGTCGTTATGAAATCCATGCAAGTGGCCTATAATCAGATTTTTTTTACCTCAGCTATTCCATATTCGGTACATCTCCTCTATTCTGTTCTTTTTGAACAATGACATTAATACAACGTCATTGTTTTTGAACATATTATTTACCTACCTCTTTGGGGATGGTCTCGTCTTCCCCAAACGTGTAAACATATTCATCAGGTCTGTTTCCACTGTACTTGTGCAGAGTCATTGTGATACTAGTCTCGTCATATTTAAGTATCACCCTGTGGTTGTAATAACACCGGGATTGCGAGTGAGGCATTAAAAACGCACTTGCCACAACCCTGACGATGTTAATGCTAGAATCCTGGTCTGGTACTTTTAATGCCATGCAAGAATTGTTTTCCAGGGCATAATACCGAATCTGCACGTTCTTTCTGGGGCCAGGTTTCATTAGATTCTCCCAAACAATGAACTTGCAATCCTCGTCTTCTACAATGTTTGTCAGGGTAGCATTTGCACACGCACTGAAAGCTTTGATCACTTCTCGTCCGGGAAAACTTGCTGCGTTAACTACATTTAATAAAACCAGTGTAATAATAATAATATTTAATATTTTCATGTTTGACATCGTGTTCAATTGCTGTCAAATATCTTTTTCGAGAATAAAGCTTCGAATTTATGGCTATTAAAAAAAATAGAACACTTTTTTCAAAATTTTCAGCAGTTCTTATAGGATAAAAATAAGTAGGTTTTTACCTAGGTAGGTACTTAATAATTTCACCCGGGAACGGTCATCTTTGAGGATGCTGTCCGGATTGTTTTTTTTTTTTATTCAAATATTTATTCAAATTCAAATTCAAAATGTACACGCGCCAGCAAACAAGCAAAGTGCGAATATGGTTATTTTACATTTTAATTAGCGTCATCTACGAACACGAAGAAAATAAATTGTTTTACCTTCTGAAATGTTTCTAGCAGTTCAAAGATGGCTCTAAGAAGTTTTGTTTTACTTCTGCTATTAAACCATAGATATCAGGCTAAGCCAGCGTTGCCAACTCTACTTCTTTTTACGTAGATCTACGTATTTTAGGTCCTTCCTGAACATCTACTAACTTCAGTCCAGAATCTACGTATTTTTTGTCAAATTGTACAAATTTGCAAAATAACATAACTCATTAGGCTGAAGAAGCATATTTTCCGTTACTTTACGGTGGCGCCCCCGTCTGCGGGGCAAAGTATAGGCTCCCCCACACGCACACTTCGGCGCGACCGAGTCCCGCGCCACTTCAGGCCGCCGCGCAGAAAAGTAAAGACCGATAAGTTTACAGCGCAGTTCACCGTGAAACTTTTCTGCGCGGCGGCCTGAAGTGGCGCGGGACTCGGTCGCTCCGAAGTGTGCGTGTGGGGGGCACTTATGTGGCGCGGACTCCAACAAACGTTCCGTTTCATACTACAGTCCGCGCCGGAGTTGGGATGTCTAGGGAAATTACCCTAGATCTAGGGGAGAAAAATATTTTTTAGGCAAAAGGGAAATCAGCACAAATCTAGGAAAATTTCGAACTCTTACCATAAATTTTTATTGGAGTTGTACTCTTCTACTTCCCGGTAAAATACACAATTTCAGACAAAGGCATCGCTAAGTTATTTATTGCTAGTATTTGACCTTAAATGTTTACTCCATATTCATGTTTTTTTCCTAAATATTGCCTATCACCCCACATTTGCATAATTACCAAAACTATATTTCGTTTCATTTAAACCTTTCTCAACGTGGGTAATAAATAACGCCCCCTTTTGGACGTTTGAGACTTTCAGGGGGCAGTAGAAGACCCAAAGAGAGGGCGTTGAGGTGGCACAGTGATGGCGGGGGCAGGTAAAAAATATAGTCTAAAAAGACAAAAAAAACACGCTCATCACGTACTAATAAAGCAAAATAAACTTTAATATTGGTTAATTTTTGTTATTTTATGTATTGTAATCATTTTTATCACGTGTGCAAAAATTCACACGTTTCGGTAGTTGAGGAAGTGGAAGAAAATTGAATCCATTAACCCCCCCCCCCCCCATAAGAAAAAAGGGGGTCTCTAAAAAAAAATCTCAAAGTGGGCGGTGGGAAAAATTGAGAACCAAGAGTGAGAGGCAAGGTTGAGAACCTATGATAAATCATAAAAAAAAAATGCATTAAAACTAACAGATACATTTCAACTTAATTACTACAAGAAATAACTAATTACGTTCACCTACCCTAACTTCTATATTTCACTCAGAAAAAAAGTACGTAGATCTACTAACTTTTCATAATCCAAATTATACGATTCTACGTAATTTTCTAGTCTGATCTACGTCTTTTTCAAAAAAACGGGTTGGCAACACTGGGCTAAGCACCAATTCTCATAAAATTACGAAAATCGACCCTATGGAATAACAAGGTTCCAACAACTAGCAATTTGGGTTGATTTGAGTCAGTGATGGAATATTGTTTCTACTGCACTAATCTTTATTTCTTCTACAGACACGAACGTCAAATAATGTATATTAAAGGAAATAGAGTGTGTTAAAAGTTCCAACTGCATCAGTTTACTGTAATTTGGTGAACAAGGTTTCATTTGGGACTCCCTCTTGGGAAGTGCGGGTATCATTTTGACGGGTAGAATATTTTAGCACCGAATTTGAATGGTGCGCTGTTTAACCCCTCAGTCTAATTTGTTCGCTTTTGGGAACAGTTCACATAGGTCTCACAGAAATCGTTGTAGCTCCCTTACTACCATGGTGAGAAATGTGATCTAAACGTTGTAAGAAAGAACGCTTTATGCTTAATGTTCAGTTTACCACGCTAACAGCCTTACTAAAAAAAAACCACAGCACGAACGATAACCTGTGTTTTTGCAGCAACCTCAATAAAACAAATTTACACTAAAACACGAAATATTACTAAAAACGAATTTCACTCTAAAACACATTTTAAATTTGGCAACACTGCAATTTTTCAAAATTTTCTTAAAAAAATTGTTTTCATTCATAGCCGCTAGATGGTAATGGCGTCGCGCCTGCAAATTTGTACTCTCTTGCCCGCGAAAATTAGTTGTTGGTTTTCATGCATGACGGGAATGTTTTTAGTAAATATTGAGATTTTACTGAATAATTTCTATTATAGTGACCAATTCACTCTTCTATTCATGTAATTAATCTATTTACCGTGTTATTTGTGTGGTTTTACATCAGTTTTATCAAGTTATTGCACAATAAATAGTACTTTAAAGATGAACTGTCAAAATATTGTTTTGGGTTACATAAAAGTTCAAATTTACGTTTAAGGGTATTCTCAAAATATATTTAGAAACTTCACACCGATAGATGGCGTTATTTTCAATATTGTCGAATAAAACGCTTTTAACACGTTATGCCTTTTAATATTGGGATGAATTATTGGTTTGCGAACGTAGATAAGATATGGCAATCTGCTTAAATAGTTTTTTATACCTTTAATTTTATAATATTAGAATGCGGCTGAAAAAATCACAATTTTATTATAAAATTAACACGTAAAATACATTTCCTACAATCCCGCGCGCGTTCATAAAGAAATACCCAACCGAAACATATTTGCAAAAAGGGTGCATTTCATAAATTTAACGGTAGAACCAACGCGTTCAAAAGAGACGGAAGACTAGAGGTTTAATAGATCCAGTAAATTAAATCAACACCCGGGTAGATAGAATAATTTATAAAAAGGGCCGGCCTGGTTACAAGAGCGTATCTTGCGGTTGCTGGCGTGAACTGGACCTTTTTTTAAAGACCGCTTGCAAGATTTATTTCGCTGTGTACGATGTTCGGGCAACGGAGAAGTCCGTATTACATGGTTCCAGAACACTGTATTGTATTTTTTTCTAGTGATTTATATTTTTTCCAACGAAAAGTTCCAAGTTTCATGGAGTTTTCCGTAAATATTATATGCTGTTGTTGAAAATTTTGCACTCCTTCAACGCCACCTGTAGTTTTAATAACCCTCTTCAGCGTGTAAAATAAATTAATTTCGACGTAGATACCTATCGCTTCAATAGAAAAATCGTCAACAGTTTTTTTTTCTTGTGTGGAAGTTGTTTATCCTTCAAAATATTGCACCAACCTTCACGTAAATTCTTCGAGATGTATCAGTAGCATCACTTGCTCAATGAAGAACGTTATAGTACAAATTATATTTATTTAATAATTTAAAGTGCTTGCCCACGTAAGGGCCTCCAAATAGGTGGAGTAATTTTAATCAGTTTTAAATATTTTAGTTACTATAATAGTGTTCAATGAGATCGCGAAGAGTCAGTATGTATAATCAATATTGATAATATAATATATGTATATATTATAAAAGAAAGTCCAAAAAAAACGTGCGGCTCGCAAAAACTTAGAAACGAGTCCCGGTACGATCAAGTGAGTTATATGGTGTGGTAGATCTCTATCCCCCTCCAGGGTGACGGTTTCCGTTTTTACCTAAAGGGCGTGTTTTTAAAGATATAAGGGCTGGAATTTTCACCCTCTTGAAATTGAATTATTGTTACTGGCTTACAACTAACATTTATAATTATAACTAGTCACTTACATCTAAGCTCAAACATGATTGCAAACACTGGTTTTTATTTCTAATACCAGGCATCATTTTTCTGACAAGTTTTCAGTAAACTAAATGCTTTATCGTGTTTAACGGGCTCTTTCACCAAGGACGCAAGGCTCTATGTAAAAATGAGTGATATTTATCAAAAGGTTAGGATCTATTCCTATATTTGTATGCGGCGCATTTATCAAACAAACAAATTGGTGAGTATTGCTATATCTGAGAAATGGTTTCTCGGTTATGGTACCGCCGCGCGCCGCCCCGGGAACCATTTATTGTAAAACCAACATACGTCACCCCAAGTGGTTAATTTTGATTGTGTTTGATGACTTAGCAGGGGTTCCCGCGTGATGGATTCACAGTAAATAAATAAATTAGATGATAATTACAGTACCTACCTAGCAAATGTTTGTAAAAAGAATATGTAAGTATTTCACCCGTTCTGGGATTCGTTTCTTCCCTGAATATTTGTTTATAAAAGGCATGCCTAATGTTTTAGAATAACGCTAAACTGTGTTATGATAAAACAATGTTATTTAGGTATTTATTTTTACAATTTTAAAAATAAATAAAAAACATTATTTTCTCAGCTATGGCTACAATAGGAAAATAATTTCCTCCAGGGCCTATGTCATCTTTAGGGATGATGTGTGGATTGTATTTTAAAGGAAAGGAAGGAGATGATGTTTTGGGAAGGAAAAAGGCATGAGGCGTGGCTAGGAATCTGGGTTCAGTGGGTCCAGGAGTGACGGACGTATGA
Source organism: Limnephilus lunatus (assembly GCA_917563855.2). Taxonomy (NCBI): domain Eukaryota; kingdom Metazoa; phylum Arthropoda; class Insecta; order Trichoptera; family Limnephilidae; genus Limnephilus; species Limnephilus lunatus. Next base: position 2,020,411 of record OU830600.1, on the reverse strand, counting down.
ATCCATCCCTCCCACTGCGGAGCAAGGCGATGGATCAAGAGAAGAGTGCAGAAGGCTCAAATGGTCCCCCTGAACAAGTTCCTCGCTATCGGATTTATGAAAAGCTCAGCACCTCTAACTATATCTCTATGTCTTGAGGTAATTTTTCGAAAAAACGGCACAACCAAGTGGATACATTATTTGAGAACGGTGAGTCGGAATAACAGAAGAGATATATGATGATATGAAGTCCGACAGATCATCTGATCATGTTATGTGACAGAATGTATAAACTCACGCAGCTCGATCTATTCATTTTATTGTTTAGTAAGTCGCAACAACAAAATAACTAGGCAAGTCTCTAGTGATAGTTACAGATTTACGAAAGTTATAAATTATTACAGTGGCCCTTATTATCATAATGTAGTTAATTTCGCCTCTTTTACTGCGTGCCTCTACCGCAAATATTCCCTGCGCCCAGAAACACTCATAGAAAATCAGAATAGCATCTTGACATTTTTTCGACAAATATCCAACTACTACACCATAGGAATATGCTGAAAGCGTGCACGAGACGGGCATATCGGGACCGCTCGCACAAGTTTGTCGCCTTCTAACATACTGATAAGTATTCCCGCGCCCCGCGCCCTGCAGCCGGTGTCGCGGATTTTAGCTACCTGTGTAGGCTAAATCTGATGAAAAATAATCACTTTTGTTAATGTAATAACTTGGTTATTATAAATCATATGACAGTGAAATTTTCGTTCGCGCTAATAACATTATTAGTTTTATTTTTCTGTACTAAAATAAATAAAATATTATCTGCAGTTTTCGAATGCGGCTGAAAACCAGATTGTATGAGAATTGTCGCTTCTGTTTCACCTTAAATCTTTGTTTTATGAGAATTTCTTAAAGGTGGTGTTTTTTTAAAAATACTAATAGCTAATACATGTGGTGGTAAACTTATCAAAGAAATTAACATCTTTAGTGGTGTAAGAAATGTGTTGAAATGTCAGACATTTTTAGGTTAGTCTTTCAGAGGTAAAAGTGAGGTGACAGTTTCATTCCAAATTCATTATATAAAAGGTATGTATTTTTTATTTTGATTTTTTTTTAATTTTTGTACACTTTCATCCAGTGTTCCCGAACTCATAATTTCAAAATCGGGAGAATTTTCGCCTAAAAATCGGGAGAAATCGGGAGAAAACGGGAGAATTTTGAAGAAATCGGGAGATTACTAGAATTATTATAATAAAATTCTTCCCTTGTCAATATTCCGAATCCCTTTTATTATTCCGAAGCAGAACCTTAACAACAAATCAAAAAACCCATAAGCAGCGCCATCAATACGATTATTGTAGACGTTGCCCGTGGAATAACGCAATTTTCCCTAACGTTCAACGGGGACTTACTTTACTTTTGGAAACTCAGCACAAATTTTTGTGAAACTTCGACCTTGGGGGCCGTTCAAGTATTAGGTACGTAACGCAATTTAGGGGGGGGTCTTGTTTAACGTTACTGTGCGTTATCGGTGCGGGAAGAGGATTCGAAAAACGCGTTACGTAACATGTTTTTTTTATTTAAATAAAAACTATGGAATGCCCAAGTTGGCAAGCCTTTTCGTTTATGTTTTACAGGGAATCCGTAAATGAATATTTGCAGTCATGAAAAAGGTTTCTCTCCATTGTGATTCAGCGAGTGCGTTCTCAGACGTCCCTTTTGAGAACATGAATAGTTGCAGTCGGGACACGAAAAAGGTTTTTGTCCGCTATGGGAAAACATGCGATTTTTTAGATTTATCTTCGTAGTACATGCATAGTTTCACTCAGAACATGAAAATGGCCTTTCTCCACTATGAATCGCGCTGTGAATTTTAATAACTGCAAAAAAACTTCCTTTCGTGATCTTTAATTACTGCATTCGGGACAAGAAAATGGTTTTTGTCCGCTGTGGATAAACATTTTTGGTGCCTCTTTGTAAAACAATAATATAATAATACATAAATTGTCGCAGTAGAAACATGTAAAAGGTTTTACGTCACTGTGAGTTGGCAAATGAATTCTAAGAAGTTCTTTTGTACAACATGAATAATTGCAGTCGGGACATGAAAAAAACATGTGAATTTTTAGATGCCGTTTTGTAGCGCATGAATAGTCGCAGTCGGGACATGAAAAGCTTTTTCTTCATTGTGGGTAAACATGTGATTTTTAGATTTCTCAACGTAGTACAAGAATAGTTGCAGCCGGAACATGAAAAGGGTTTTTCTCTACATGAGTCGGCAAGTGACTTCTTAGATATCCCTTTTGAGAACACTTATATTTATTAAATAATCGCAGTTGAAACATGTAAACGGTTTTATGTCACTGTGAGTCAGCAAATGATTTTTAAGAAGTTCCTTTGTACAAAATGAATAATTGCAGTCGGGACATGAAAAATCGGGAGATTTTGATGCCATTCCGGTAGATCGGGAGATGAAGTGAAAAATCGGGAGATCTCCCGAAAAATCGGGAGCTTCGGTAACACTGCTTTCATCAAAAATGTTTTGGTAAGAATTTTTTTTTCCATTTACCGTGTTTGAATCTTCAAATATGGCAGTTTTTTTAAAACTTAAGTGTATTTCAAATACACAAATCTAAAAGGTAATTTTATCTAGTTTTTAAAAATGGTATTTGTTTTTACGACACCTTCAAAAATAAGAAATATATAGACATAGAACATTCAAAATACTTTGGAAAATTCCAAATTTCATTCAAACATCATCACTAAAACAGAGATAAACTACCCTTCCAGGCTGTGTAAACAGTGTGTATTTTTTTCCAAGAACAATTTTTTTATTAGTAATGTTTTCACATCCGCGGCCGTTTGTCAATTGAATAAAATTTTCACGGGATTTTTTAGTAAGGCCGAATGTTTAAATCAAAAATTTACCACAAAAAAATTTTAATGTGTGCCTAAATCCACTGAAGCTCGTTTTGCCACCATTTAAAATACCTCGGATTGCTTTGCTGCCAGTTTTAGGCAATTTTTCTCTAGATGCATTAAATTTTTTTTTCAATTTTTCCATATTAAATTTCAGAGGTATGATTTTTTTTTATGTCGGCGGAAAATATTCAAAATGGTCACTGGAAAAAGTTAAAAATCGCACTGTCGCTCGAGTGGTTATGAAACCAAAGTTTCCGACCGCAATTTTAGAAAATTTTATGAAACTTTGTAGTAATAAAACTATGAAGCAAAAAAAATGAGGTGACAATAACGTTCATGATATATTTATATAACAATATATGTAGGTGGTTTTTTCAGTAATTTTTAGTTAGAAAATCATAAAAGTGAGAAATTTAAAAAAAAATTCTGTTTACTTTAAATTTTTTTACCCTTCAAAAACAGTTTTTAGATATATTCAGAATTATACCATTTATTTTGATTTTATTGCAAAGTGGAAATTTTCTGACCTGGCAGAATATGGCTGAGGTCTGAGGGTCAATATATTCATAGTGAAATTATAATGCAATTTTATCTTATTTTCTCATCTTAATGATTCTGAGATACTTCCAAACATCACCTCTTCCCTCCTCCATTCACTTGGTAAGACGATGTCGTAGATTCACTGGCTCTGGACGGTTGGAAATTTTGAAGTGCTGAAATATCGGTGATAAAAAACAAAATGTTCAATACTATTTATTTATTTCGTCATCTATGTACATTACCTTAAAAATGTAAATTTACATTATAACATACAAACTCCTATATATTATTATAGTTGTACATTTCTATCCCGTGAGGTTTTATAGTACATTATTCAGCTTCCTTGACTTCTATGTGATAGTGTAGTAGTGTTGCTTTATAAACACAAACTTATAACTAACAAAATGATTACGCAGCCGCTGCAAAACTTAATACATGAACGTTGGCAGCAAGTAAAAAATTATATTACCGATCAATTATATTACCGATCTATTATATTACCGATCAATTATATTATTGATCAATTATATTATCGATCAATTATATTACCGGTTAATTATATTACCAATCAATTATGTTACCGATCAATTATGTTACCGATCAATTGGTCAAAATAAGTTTTTTTTTGTTTGATTGTCTGCATTCAAAATTTTTGCAGCGTGCCGTACATAATATTGTATAGAGAAAAAACTAAACATGTTAAAGCTAAATTGAATACCACAGTAATTAAGCGAAGGTGGGTGGGAATTAAACGTTAATATTTTACATGGGGAATACTGAAATTAAATATTAAAAAGAACGCATTCTTACATATACACAATAAATCTATAAAACATTTTCAACAGATTGCAATAGACAGTTAAATGTTTTAAATAATAATGTAATATTTTTAGAGTCATCTTTAGAGCCCGTTCACACTTCCGTCGTAATAACGGAGGTGGGTTCCGTCATTACGACGGAGGCCCTAGCCGCTGTAGTGGCTCTATGGAGCTGTTCACACTTGCCGGATCCGGCGTGAAGACGGATCCGTCATTTTTTGCCGGAGAGTTCGCCTACGCAGAGTGTCCGTCGTGAAGCCGGAAAGGAACGCGCTTGCTCATACATTTCAATGGAGCTGTTCACACTATACGGCGGGACGACGGATCCGTTTTGAACCCGCCACACCCCGCTTCACACTTCACCACCGCCCGCTCCCAGACGCAAGCGAGCAGGCAAACTGTGTTTTTATGGGGCGCGCGTTTGGCGTTTATAATATTATTATATAATATACATGTTCGTTCCAGAATGCGATTTTTTCTATTTAATCTCAAGAAAATATTTAGTCATATCATTCATGTTTTTTAGTCATTTTAGTTATAATAATTGCTGGATGATTTTCGCGTACTTTCTCCTTTTCAAGTATGCAAACAAAATATTCTCCCACGGTTTGAACAAATAAGGTCCGACCCCTGAAGTAATTTTATGGCTGGTATTACATCAATACATTCCCGATTTGAAGAAAAAGTTTATTATTTAAATTGTTTTTTTAAGTAGGTAGATATGTGTACATTTCAAATAGCACCTATAACTATTTATGGCAGCCCCAAGGGAAAGTTTTTGCTGTCGGCCTTTTACGGCCCAAACTAAGAGGAACTTTTATAATAGTAAAATTTGCAATATTTGCATTGCGCATTGCGCATTGCGCAGTGCGCACGACCGTCTACTGAAGAATGATAAAATGTTTTGGTCGTTTTTTTCGTAGAGTAGGATCCGTCTTGAAAACGGAAGTGTGAACAGGGGCCTAGGGCTTCCGTCATAACGACGGAACCCACCTCCGTTATTACGACGGAAGTGTGAACGGGCTCTTAGTGCACTAATAAAAATTGAGATTAAATCATCTAGAAGAAAAAACATTTAATGTTAAGTACAAGTAAAAGAAAATAAATGTAAGTTACTTGATCATTTGATTTTTCTGATTCCCGACAGCTGGAAGTTATAAAAAAGTAGACATATTATGTTAATATTAATTCTGATGGCCAACTAGGATTGCATAGTGGATTTATTTTGTTGAGGGTGCATTTCACCATCCTCATACATTATCCATTTGATAGTGTACATTTTCGATTAATTAAACACAACTTATTTAATTATTTAAAAAGTCTGAGTTCATTATTCGTACTTCAACCTATGAATAGTGGCTATATAAAGGATAAATTAGCAGAGTTTTTTTAACGTGTTGCGAATATTTATTTGTTTATTTATTAATATTCGTCATCGTATTGATAAACTATCAGGAGGATGGTGAAATACCCCCTGAATAGAATACATATAAGCCAAAGCGATTTTCAAATATACAGCAGAGATATGGAAAAATTGCCTTTAAATACATTGCACATTCAAAAGATGATTTTTTTAAAGTAATATTGTTTATGAACAATACAAAGATCCGTGGGATGAAAGTTTAAATCAGTAATAGATCCAGAAGTTGTTGTAAATGTGTGTAATATGTGTTGTAAATAATATATGTAATGCAATGTGTATAACAATGGATAAATATTTTTGTCTGATATATAAGTAAATTAAAATCTTTTAATAGATTCGTGAGATGTAAATTTTAATCTGCAACATGTCCACAAGATGTATATTTTAATCTGCAATATGCCTGTAAGATGTATATGTTAATCGGCATTTTGTATGTCTATAAGATGTATGCATATATTTTAATCTGCAATATGTCCTTAAGATGTATATTTTAATCTGCAAAATGTCCGTAAGATGTATCTTTTAATCTGCAATATGTCCATCAGATGGATATTACAATCGGCACTATGAGTGTCTATAAGATGTACATATACAGTGAAACCCTCTTAAGAAGTTTGGTTTTTTCGGTCCCTCGGCCCAAAATTGGCCCAATTTTTCCCACATAAAAGGTTTTCCTGCTTAAGAAGTTTGTTTTTTCCGGTCCCTTGGAAAACTTCTTAAGAGGGTTTCACTGTATTTTAATCTGCAACATGTTCATAAGAAGTATATTTAAATCTGCAATATGTCGACAAGATATATATTTTAATCTGCAACATGTCCATAAGATGTACATTTCAATCTGCAATAGATACAGGATTTATATATTTTTAATCTACAATAAATCCACGATATAAATATTTTGTAATCTGCAATATATTCATAAGATAAATATTATGGTCTGGTATAAATCTATCTATAATGCCGCATGTATACTTGCAAGCCAAACCACCAATCAAGGAAAGGGAACGAACCAATCGCAAGCGGCAGTTCGCGCCGTTAATTTGTGGTTACGAATGAGTACGCAGCACTTATGCTGTGATACATCATACACATATGTGAGGGTGCGTACACATTCGCTAGCACATCTGAATGTTTGTAATCTGCAACAAACCCATTATATAAATATGTGTTAATCTGCAATATGTCCATAAGATATAATATATTTTGATCTGCCATATATTTTATGCCATACTGCATAACAATAATATTTTTTTTACAAAAATGTCAATTATAATATTATTTTTAATTTGAAAGCTAATCTTATTTAGCATGAAAATAATAATCTGTTTATAAACAGTTTTTTTTTAATATTATTGATTAATTTATTTTAAATACACTTTTCATTCATGTCTTAAAAATAAAATATGCAATTTAAATAACTTTTAATGCAAATTGTTTTTACATTACTTTTAGAAAACTACTTGAGAACTCTTTAAAAATGTTTTACAAAAAAATACGATCAAAGTTTTTCTTGGTGTATTAAATTATGATTAACATACACGACAGCTGTTTCGCCTTCCCAAAACACTGCCAAATTGCGGCGTAGCCACAGACAGACGATTACAAATAATTATTATGATTTTGAAAAGAGTTTAAATACAACACGGATAAAAATGAAGAAAATACAATTAAAAAACTTGGTTTTAAGTACTGTATGATAATATGTATAGAAGAAAAAATATCTAGATGCACATAGATTTCTTTCAAAATAACAAAAAGGTAACAAAAGGTTTAACATTTTCACTGTGTAGCGACTTTTAAAATTGCAACAAAACTATTGAATGTTATTGTTATTACATACAGATGTAAAAATTAAACTTAAATTTATCTCAATTATCAAAAATGCTGTCTCTTGTTTCATCTGCTCTCAAGATTTTTCATAATATGGATGTATGTATATCTTTTTATTATGTTTTGATGTGAATACTGCACAAGAGTCCCAGCTGTTCACAACCATCTGAAGTCAGTGAGAATATGGCATTCCCAATTGAGGTATGTTGTGAGGCTGAGCGTAGTCGGGAGGGGAATAAGATGATCACCGAACATGGCTGAAGCCATTTCAAACAATGTTTCAATTCTAAATGATGATCTTTATTGAAAATGTCTATGTAAGTAAAATCAAGAATATTGTAAATATTTTTTGTTTTGAAAGCCTCCGTGGTCGAGGGGTAAGGCTCTTGATGCGCAAATAGATTTTATTTGATTAATTTGTGTTATTTCATTCAAAATAATATATAGAATATTTGCAGCACATTCCAGAGTGGAAGGTACTCTCAGCATAGCTCTGGTATAAGACCACCATTCAAAATTGAAACATTTTTTGAAATGGCCTTAGCCGTGTTTGGTGTCCAGATCTGAATAGCCAGGTACTCCCCACCTTCCTCCTCCCCATCTCTTTCCCTTCCCCAGCACATTCAGCCTCACAACATACCCCAATTGGGGATGCCATAGTCTCACTGGCTCCAGGCGGGAGCAGCTGGGACTCTTGTGAGGTATTCACATAAAAAAATCTTTAATTTTGATATTTTTTCACTCAAACAAATAAGAAAAGAAACAACATTTAAATCCGATCAACGAAAGGACGAATATAAAAAGTTTAAAGTCCACTCATTTCAAAAGTCACCTTTTTGGTCAGCTACGAAACAAAAATGCCCTCAGAGAAATATTTTTCAAATATTTATTTTTCAAATGGAATGTATGCAGATTAGAAAAAAAATATGACACCAGCTGGGTGTGTTTTTATTTAATTTTTTTTTACATTTTAACGCCAATTATTTTTTTTTATCACAGTCTTGTTTTATAAATATATTTTTATTAAAATAAAAATGTTTTACTACGCTAATATATTTAGAAAACAAGCTATCACAAGCAATTTCTCTTAAAAGTTACAAATTTACATGAAGGCATAGTGCTTTTTAATTGACCACCAAAAGCATTTATTATTAATTAGTAGAAACTATAATATTTTTATGAATTACACTTACTTTATCATTAAATAGTGAGAATTTACAATAAGATTATGAAATAATGATAATATTCTCGTTTAATACTTTGGTTTCTGGTAAAGGCTGACATATTGACTGTCAAAACATATTGATTGCCTATTGATCCAAAATATTGTGATTGCCGATTGGTTTGCAACATGATTTAAATATTTGTGATTGCCGATTGATTTGCAACATGATTTAAATATTTGTGATTGCCGATTGATTTGCAACATGATTTAAATATTTGTGATTGCCGGTTGATTTGCAACATGATTCTAAAATTTGTGGTTACCGATTGCAACTTATTCAAAGATCTGTGGTTCCCAATTGAACTATGTTTAAAATTTTGCAATTCTCAACTGTAAAATATGCAGTATGTTTGCTAATTGCAACGAAATCAATCATTTTATGGTTAATAATGAAGTGTATGATAAGATCATAAAACAGACTCCCAAGATTCAACAAGTTGTGGTTGCCGATTGCAACATAATGCAACAAGTTGAGGTTGGCAATTGCAACATGTTACTAACTTTTGTGGATGGTCATTGCAATAAGATTCAACAAGTTGCGGTTGCCGATCGCAACAAAATTCAACAAGTTGTGGTTGCTGATTGCAATATAATTCAACAAGTAGTGGTTGCCGATTGCAACATAATTCAACAAGTTGTGGTTGCCGATTGCAACATAATTCAACAAGTTGTGGTTGCCGATTGCAACAAAGTTCAACAAGTTGTAGTTGCCAATTGCAACAAAGTTCTACAAGTTGTGGTTGCCGATTGCAACAAAGTTCAACAAGTTGTTGTTGCCAATTGCAACATAATTCAACAAGTTGTGGTTGCCGATTGCAACTAAGTTCAACAAGTTGTGGTTGCCGATTGCAACACAATTTAACAAGTTGTGGTTGCCGATTGCAACACAGTTCAATAAGTTATGGTTGCCGATTGCAACATTGTGGTGCCAATTGCAACATTTTGGTTGGTGATTGCAAGATGAGCAAAGCTTTTGAGCTTGCCAATTTCAGCGTGATTCAACACATTTTAGCAATGGATTACATCAAGTAAAATTTTGGGTTGCCCAATGCAACACAATTCAAAAGATGTGGAGGGCTGATTGCAACATAATAACAAAAATGATTAATGTAAGTAGTTTTCAACAAAATTATGTAAACGAATGCAACGGTGTTCCAGCTAACCGATATCAACATGATTCCAGATATTGCTGATTGCAACATTGTTGGTTGCAACATGGTCAGAACTGTAATATGTATGTTCAAAATGAATCTACCTTTTTCAGTTACCAATTACAACACTCCACAAATTTATAGTTAGCAATTGCAACACGATAACATAAAGATTTTCAAACTAAAACTAATATTTTGAGTCAATACGTAAAACCTAGAAAATACTACCTAAACTATTCAATATTATTTATTTGTTGTCTCTTATGCCTTATAAAATTGAAACCACAAAAATAATTTAAAAAAAAAATTCAAAACATGTGTTTAAAAAAAAAATTGTTGACACATATTTCGAGTTCAAAAACTAACCTAATTTTATGCAGAATGTTTTGTTTATTATAAAACAAGTCACAAAATGCAAGCACAAACTCACTGTTACATAAATGCTTTTAATAATTTAAATATAATTTATAATTACAAAAATCTATTGATATATTGTTTTAAAGTCAAACGAAATCTTACTTCAATCTTATAAAGTGATTATTTGACACAAAACACTGATAAAGTACACTTTAATCCGCTTATAATTATCTACCAGTATTCTACGCTTATTTTTATGTTATATATTGTAAAAATAAAGGCAGTTGATGTGGTAAATTTTTATACTCGTAGAATAATAATTTACGAATGCACGTTTTGGTACAGTTTTACATCAGAACATGGTGATGATATGCTGTCAAGGATGGGTACCCAGCTCATTATTTTTAAAGAATCATTCATTAAATCAATCACACTGTGATGAACTCGCTGATAAGAGTGTATCAATCACAACGTTCTTATGAATGCAATGATTGATTCGAGGTTGTGTAAAAAAGCGATTACGAATGTCACGATTGATTTCACTCTTATTGATTGATTCAGGATTATACACATTATGATTAATTCACTCATAGGCCCTTCTTCCACAGGGATATGCAAGTATCCGATATTCGACTGTTCAAGTATGTTAGCATTTGCCGAAATACATCTGCGCGGAGAATAGTACATAGATACACGTTGCTGTCATTTTGTGAAGTCAAACTCAGTCTCCCATGGTCAGCGGAGTGAGGTCATTGCCACTCACGCCAAAAGTTGTCAAAACTTTAAACACAGCGTCACTTTGTAACAATGCTTCTGCGCTAGAAAACAGTAAACAAGAATGACAATAAAAAATTAAATCTACTGTAACGTTTTGAGAATTCAACAATGATTTCAATAGGGACAAGTTTCTTGCAATGTGAGAGTACACAACTTGAGTATTGGACTCTTGCTGATCCCTGTGAAAGAAGATTCTTATGTACCCTGTGATTGATTCGCTCTTACGCACACGGTGATTGATTTAATGTAGCATTTGAACTGATGGATTCGCTATAGGTCATGATTGATTCCCTCCTACAAATTTGGTGTAGCTTTTGAATCGATGGATTCGCTGTTGCGTACACGAAGTGATGGATTCGCAATGATTCTATAAAGCCGATGTGAAATCTAACTATGTCATTCATCTTCGGGTCTCTTCAACCCCTGGAAAAGACATACCTCTATGATGAATTGAACTTTGGAAATCAGATGGAAGCTTATGTATATATCAACCATCTCGTCTCGGCTAAATTTTAATCTTAGGAAGGTTAAAATGTTCATGTTTTAGGAGCATGTTTATTTTTACTGATACAATTAGAAAATGGCGTGCGTCGTGCGTCCGTAAATAATTAACAACGATATTTTATAATACAAATGTTTAAACATTGATTTGAACACGTCTAATATGATTGCTTTTCATTTCAAGGCTCCCGATGCCGACAGATTAATGACTAATTTCTGATTACACGCAGACACACTCACAAAAACAATAACGCCACGATTTAAACGCAAAAAAATGCAATCATAATAAATACTGTGAATGATTTTGCTCGATTTTAAAAGCACACAAAGCCAAATTAAATAATGTGTCCGTAATCAATATTATTAAAGAATTTTTTCGCTAACTAAAAATTTGGTAAAATATAATCTAAATTTTGCAATCACAATAATAAAAATACAAAAGCGCAGAGAAATCAAGCTAATTTTCCACAACACGCGTCGTAATTCAGTACAAGTATTACGTAAATAAACTATTTTATAAAACACTTGGATTTCTACGCAAAATTATCTAAAGTTTGCTAAATTAAATAGAATAAAATATGTGTTATTATTATTTACAGATAAAATAATATTTGAATATGTTGGTTGGGCTTGTTTAGCCGCGGTAACATTTGAAAGTCACTGGTTCCTGCTTTGATTGGTGCGTTCGGTTGAATTATAACGTCAACCCTTCTTCAGTGGACGATCATTTAGTTTTTCTCCTGTCGACCAGTTTGACGTCTTTGACGTGGAGGTTGTGCTTGGATTTGGCGGCGAATTTGATGACCGCCTGCGTCGATACAAGCGGCACGTGCCTGAGATCCAACCTAGAAAGATGTATGCAATTAGTATTAATATAATAATATGATCTCGATTGTTGCACCTGAGTCTAGTTGATGTAAGAGTACCTACTCGACAAACGGACCTATTTCAACGTCACCGTTCACAAACAAATTATGAAGCAAACTCGCAACTTCCTCACCTACATACTTCAGCAAACAAATATATACTAATGATATTGATATTTTTAACATAACAAATTCAGTGTTTAAAATGAACCTACTTAAATTATTTTTTCATGCCAAAATATTATTTCTGAAAATTTTAGATTATAATTTTTATTATTTCATGACAGGCCCTGAGGAAAAAAAATTCCCTCGGGGCCTATGAAATCCCATGGAGAAGGTGTGTGGAGGGTCTATTTAGGGAAAGGAAGGAGAGTAGTTCTGAGAAGGAAAAGTTATGAGGGGTGGGTAGGAATCCGGGGGTCAACGTGGATGAATGATTCCATCCCTCCAACTGTAGTGCAAGGCTATGGTAGAGACAGTCCTACTGGAGAAATCAAAAAGTTTTCCTCAAGCAGTAGTAGCTGGGCAAACGCATCTACCGCCAAGACCTAGACAAACCTCACCACATGAACCCGGGGCACTGTTAGAGTCTGTCAAATAAAAGTAGAAAATAAATAAAATGGAACTAAGAAATTTTTAGGCTGGCAACACCAATTTATCTGTCAAATATTCTTTAAAAGTGCAATGACACTGAAAATTCAAAACACTGTATACACATTTAAAAAAACATTTTTTTGTTCTTAAAAAAAAAAAATCGAATAAGCACTATTGTGAAGGTACCTACTAAATGACATAAATTTGATTAAATTGTGTTTTACAGAGTGATTGGTTTTCATTTAATTTAACATAGATTTGAATTTAACAGTAGGTGGAAAGGAAGAATTATTAATGATGAGTTTAGTCACACTACTTTTAGATCTGAATAAGTTAAATATATTCAGATCTAAAATAAGAGGCATGATCTAAAGCCCGGGCAACGCTAGGTACTTAAGTTAGTATTAAATAAATGTGAGCAATTTCTAAAGTGTGCTTTATATTTTATTATAATATCGTTATTCTTCGTTGTGTTAACACAAAATTGCAAATTTGTAATAATAATATACCTAAATGCAATTCTAATTTTGAGATCAGTGGGCATCTATACATATAGCAATGAAAAATATTTTTTTCACTTTAATGCCTTTTTAATTTTTAATAAAAATGTAGGTTACACAGCTTTAGATTAACACCATGGTTATATTTTTAGTATTGCCATTTGGGCAACGGTGGTGCCCTCATTTATTTTCTACTCTTATTTGACAAACTGTAAGTCATAAAACATAGCGAACCACTTGGGGTGACCTACAGCAGGTTTGTTGGTTATCGAATAAATGGTTCATGACTTGGCTTATGATAGCGCATAAGTATGTTGGACTATGACAGTATTTCCAATTTGGAGTGGTGGTATCTAACAAGGGTGATACTAGAAACATCTTCCACTTGTGGTGCAAATAAACTATATTTTATTTTACCGTTAGATCCGCCACAAAGATTATTGAAACCAAACAATTCATCTGTTTAAGAGTAATTATCTTGTGTAGTTACCTGATGAGGTTTTGGCAGGCGGAGAGGTGGTCGAGGGCCGCCTCCGTCAGAAGGCGGCAGCCCGCCAGGCTGAGGCGCTCCAGGCAGCGGGCCGGCCCCAGTTGGGCCACCCCTGCGTCAGTCACCCGGGCGCATGAAGAGAGGTCCAGGTCCGTCAGGGAGGTGAGGGCCTGGGTCACGTATCTGCGGGTAAAGATGGGTCATTCATTAAAAACTGTTTAAATTAGTGGAGGTTATCTTTATTGTCCAACCCAAAATGGCACCCTTTGGACGTGCGCATTCTAACCGTCTTCCGTTTACCGTGCCACATTTGCCACGGTGACATGGACATTTTTTCTCAAAATATGGCGGCACTAGCAAGTAACTCAGACTTTCCCCTAAAAAAACGAGCGGTCCCATAGAAACCATTGTGTCTCTCTTACAATAAGAAACTCCAGTGAAAAATATTATGGCTTTAAAAAAAAAATGTTCATATACACCAATAAACGCTGATTCTGAATATGTAAGTTTTATTCAATAATATTAAACGTAGTTTTAAAAAATATATTAAAAAGTGCATTTATAATATGTATTATCATTGAAACACGCCATCAAATTGGACGTTTAGACATTTACTAAAATGTTTAGTGGTGACATCGATCACTGTAAAGTCATTGTACGAGAATGTAGGTATGACAAAAGCCATCGTATTAACAACATTTCATTTTATTAATTTATTTACATACTGTTTATAGAGATTTAGTTATTGTGTTTATTGAAACATTATTTAGGCCTAAATAATTCAGTTTCAAAAATAAAGGTTGTTAGGGTACCCCGATGCCGGCTTCTAAACCAACATCAGCACACCAACACGTCCCTGGCTAGCTCTCAGCGGGACAAGGGTACTCTCTATTCAGGGGAGTGGGCAGCTCAAGGCTAGGGAACTTCTCTCCATCCTTCGGTGACCCACGGGATCCTCACCGGCCAACAATCCTCCCGCCGTAGCAGAATAATAACAATGTTAAATCATTTAGACATGTATTGTAAGCTCAAACACATACATAGGTTTCTACAGTACAATTCAATTACAAGAAATGCAATTTACACAAACCTAGCTAAAGTGTTTAACTCTCTCTGACTGTCTCTCAAAACGAAACTCTCCGAGTCGTGATTTCCACGGGGGCCCTACATTTCACTGTATTACGGACAACATTTAAAGAGGAATTCAAGATACAGCTTACATGTAGGTAGGCAGGAACCTCGTCTCATGTGGCAGCTTCATCAGGCACTTTCATAGTTTAAATAGACCGAACTATGGTGCGGCAAAAGGCCAATTATACACAAAGGTACTTCAATAATACATCGCGACCCCAAATGAATTGGGTCCGCCGGCTTAAAGTGCGCCGCTAGCGTGTCCGTTCGCCAAGGCACTCAGATTGCTTCTGTCGGGCGGAGTGGCCGCGGGATGCCGAGAGTGGCAGGGTACGGGGCGAGGCAAGGAGAAACAGGATACGGCGCGGGGAGGCGGCGGCCGAGCCGTGAGGACAGCTGCGTTCTCGAAACTACTCGCTTCAAGGGCGTATCGTAACACTTCCCCCCGCGCTCGGAAAAAAAGCGACGTGGCAATGGAGCTGTAGGATAAAAAAATCCTCTTAAACTTCCATTGGGGTTCTGAGAGATTCGTTGCTTGAGAGATGCCTAGCTAGAACATGCAATTTATGTTATAGTTTAGGTCACAATGTTTGTAGGGAATGGGTGAGGGGTACATACAATGTTTGGAAAAGAACAGTTTTGGTGAAAGTACATGGTGTGAAACAACATACAAGGTTATACAATTGAAAGATGACAATACATGGTTATGCAATTGAAAAAATAACAATACATGGTTATGCAGTTGAAAAATAACAGTTCATATTTGTACAATCGAAGAACAAAAAAGACAACAAGAACAAAAATGCCTGTGTGATTCTAAGGTTTCATTGGTCTGGGAGCTAAGTTTGCGAAGCGTGGATTTGTTTGGTTTCGGAGAATTTCGAAGAGGAGGACGTGGTTTCACAGATTTTAAGGATTACATTATCACTGTAATCAGACCCCTTTGAGATAACACTCAGAAGTACACTTGGGCCTTAGAAAACACTTGGTTTCGTCGAAAACGTCGAAGTTCACGAAGTGGAGACTGTGGTTGCTGTGCCGCGACTATGGTTACAGAGGTCATTGAGGAGGAGAATCCAGTGTCTGCAGACATGCCAGTACGAATCCTAAAGTGTTATTAAGGTAAACACGGATCGTATATAATGGTTATTGAAGCATAATGTAGCTCAACATAACTTGTATTGGTACGCATTCAGCGAATACTGGAGGTCAAGGTAATGATGGTTTACACATGACGATATATGCGTCACTGCATGACAGCGCAAGAGACGACATGGTTGGCATTGATAGCAAGAGTAAGAACAAACCTAGGAGCTAGCGTGCCCAAAAGGTGGTTCAGAGTGTCATGATGTATAGTGGGACAACTCAACTTGCTGTGGCACGACAAAAACAACATACATATGGGTGGTATGGTCTGTGCTTTCAGGAACAAATGCGTAGAAAAAATGGCAGCAGGAGGGACCTAGTAACCACAGCGCGTGCTGTCAGGAAGTGGAGCTCAGCTTGGCTGTTGGTGATGACATCCGCCTGGGCTTCTTTTTAATCCGGGAGAAATTATTATTAGAGCAAAATTCTTGAAGTTTACCTGCCTAGGGACCAATGAAGAAAAGGTTTGGAGAGAAACAAAATGTGTCCAGATTATGAAATAAACGAAGTTTTAATCACCGACCCAGAGAGTGACGAAGAGAGAGTTTTCTAACTACATTGTGATTACATGAACATTTTCCTTTACCAGGATGACTTGGCGTTTGCCGAGTGACAATATGTCTTGGTTAAAAAAACAACCGGCCTTCCATGGCCTATGTTAACATAAAGGTGGTAACATTTTTTGTAGAATTTCAATGAACAAGACAAAGAAGTCGTGAATGAGTCACGGTAAAGGCAGAGAAACCAATTCATGAATAAAGGTTGTCAAAAGGAGACAGACGGTACGCCAAGTGCATATCGTACATATCCAACATTCATGAATGTGTTTCGTAAAATTGAGAAAAAGAACAAAAGGTGAGACGTATGCAGAGAGTGAGGGAGAAAGCCTGCTGATAATTGGTTAATTTACCGATTCGCACTCCCAGTGAGGGCGAATTATGGTTAACAACAGATTTTCCTCTTCATAACATATACCTGAGAACATGATGGTGAGGAGAAAGGAAAGGAAAAGGAAAGGAGTTGAGTGACGAAACTTGCTAGAGACTGGACTAATTTCCACTTCAAACTCCATGTGAGAATGAAACATGATTAACCAGCAGGTTTCCTGACTCTTTACAATTGTTAAAAGGATGAGGAGAAATTTGAATACACATTAACAAAGAGACTAATCTTTTGCGTGTATTGGGCAAAAGATTAGGGGTCATTTTAAAAACTCCTGCGTGATTGTGAGAAAAGACAGACCCTTGCTCCAATTTCACAAACCTGGGGGTTTTCTTATCCGTTCCCCAGACAACGAGTTGGGTGGTTTTGTGCTCAATCGATTAACTCCCACAGCACTATGCCCCATAGTTAGCAGTGAAGCTACAAACTAGTCCTTTTGGGATAGTAGATATTCCTGGGCTTCTTTCCTTTTTGCAAAGAAGTAAAAAAAACAGGAGGTCCACGGGCATTGGCGTTGAATGACAACAAAGGGTTGTGGGCTACATTTCGTAGATCGCACACAAAAGGTTTGATATTATATCGTTCGCACGACTCATGGTAAGTGTTTTAACGTCTCCACGTATAGTGTACAAAAACATGTAAGTACATACAAGATAAAACTCAATTATAGACAGAAGTCAAGAGTTTATACAATGCCTCTTAAAGAAGATGGCAAGGCCGATATTATGTCGTTCGCACGAATCACGGTAAGTGTTTTAACGTCTCCACGTATAGTGTACAAAAACATGTAAGTACATACAAGATAAAACTCAATTATAGACAGAAGTCAAGAGTTTATACAATGCCTCTTAAAGAAGATGGCAAGGCCGATATTATGTCGTTCGCACGAATCACGGTAAGTGTTGTTATTACGTCTCCACGTCTCGTGTACAAGGGTTGTACACAATTATACACACAAGCGGTACTCATGACAAATTAATGACACACGACCAAAATACAAGAGCGGTACTCATGACAAATTAATGACACACGACCAAAATACAAAAGCGGTACTCATGACAAATGAATGACACACGACCAAAATACAAAAGCGGTACTCATGACAAATGAATGACACACGACCAAAATAGATTGTACAGAAAGGGTGGTACTCATGACAAATTTGTCACACGACCAACTCAATAACATTTAGCTATGAGCAAAAGTGATTATGACGAACTTCTCGTATCGTGGCAGGTATTTTAAGGATCCCTCCTATAACGGTGGATGTTCTAAGGATCTCTCCTATGACGGTGGATGTTCTAAGGATCTCTCCTATAACGGTGGGTTACGTTTAAATACAACACAATAAACGTTGACGATGCTTGATTTTAACACATTTTATAAAGATTCGTTAGATTAACTAACTCCGTAGCCCAAGAGCGTACGACAGAGAAGATAGACAATTTGATGCTACTTCATGTGTTACAAAATACAAGGGTGATGGCAGAGTATAATTCTACTTACACCAAGTATTTAAAACAAAGACAGACCTATAATGGTTTTACATACTGTCTGTTGTGGCAACCTGCAGTGAGGAAGACCAAAGAAAAGGGACCAATTACGGTTTTACATACCCTTTGTGCAGTTACAAACATACCAGGTTATGTGCAATTTGGGTTGCAAATACTTGGTTAAATGGACACCTAAAAGTTGTGAATTCCAAAATCAGGATGACCATAAGGTTTTATTAACCTGTCTCGTAGGGTTGAAACGTGTCATATAAGACATACGTAACGTACAAGCGAAAAAACAAAATAACAAAAAGGCAGTGGCTTTGTTATAACAACCAAAGACCGGATGGTTCGGTTTTACGTACTTTAGTTGAGACGAGCCAAATTGATTTATATACAGGGTTATAAAGACCAATCATTGGTTTTATAAATACAAGTTCCAAAATGGACGTGTCGATATCCAATTTGGGTACAAGAGCATGAATTAGGGTAGGACGCCATCAATTTTTAATTTAAGAGGAAAAAAATTGAAAAAAACTTATATACACGAGGGGCGACTATGTAAGTAACCACTGTTTGATTTTCATGCTAGAGATACCTCGGGAGGTTTTACAACTCATGATGAACAAGATAAAAGGAAAATTGTAAAAATAGTTAACTGGTTCTGGGTCGGAATTTAACACTTTGGAATTTACAAAACCCGACTTCTAGAACGACACGCCAATGGGCAATTGTCAACTACTTTACATGAACAAAATAAACAGGTGAGAAAGTTCCTTTCCACACGACAAAAATGCAACAAAAAATAAATAAAAAAATTACAAAATTACATGACAAGGCAGGGTATGACGTGGCATGAACATTGCGTAGTGTACGTGTTGAGACAATAAAATGGGCTCGCGACTTCCCAAACATTGAAACTCGAAAAGTGTCTCCGTTCCAAAGTGATCAGTTTTAGAACAGGTGAAAAAAATAAAAGAGAAAAAAAAAATTGTCGTGAGGGCAAGAAAAAACAGTGCAAAAACAACATTTGAAAGTAACTTCAAGGAGAGTACGCATTAATTTACAAAATAATTTACAACTTGTTTCATTTATGAAACGATGGGCATGTGATTGACACAATACACGCCTGACGTAGTAAGACTCTGTAAGCTTACAAAAAGGTGATGCATACTGGATCATTTTACGTTTGCTGAGATAGTGGGGGCAGTTTTACTTGACTCCTCACTTCCAGACTTTACAATGTCCTTAATGTGGTAATTACCAATGTGCTTTCCAGATGAGTCAGACAAGGAGTACACTAGGTCTGATATTTTCCTTAGGACTTTGGCCTTCACGAAACGTGGTGCCAGCTTAGCAGAGAAATACATGGCTCCTTGGGAAAGTGTGTTGTTCTTTCTCCAAACTATGTCTCCTGTATTGAAGGTGACATGTTTTCTACGTAAGTTATATCTGTCCGCACTCTTTTGGTGAGCCAGGAGCAAAGCATCAGTGACTTCACTGTAAATGGCCGACAGTTCTTCCAAGCGATGGGCATAATCTGCGGTAGGGTTGCTTGTGGTGGCAGATGACGTAGGAAAGTTTGTGTCCCTATGTAGAGAACCATGGACGACTTGTTCCATACCGTGTTTTAAGAAGAAAGGTGTGTAACCAGTGGCCAGGTTAACAGTGTTGTTCATAGCGGCCTGAATTTTATCTAGGTTTTTACACCAAGTGCGTTGATCTTTATCAACTAGAATAGCTAGAGCTGTGTTGATTGTTTGGTTGTAACGTTCGACAGTGTTATTTTGGGGAGTGTACAAGGTGTTATAATAAATGTCCTTGATTCCGTATTTGGCAAGAAATTCTTTGAATTCCTGGGCAATAAACTGTTTTCCGTTATCAACAATTACGGTTCTGGGTGTTCCGTAAGGTATAAAAATGTGTTTTTCCAGAAGTTTGATGATGGCGGACGCATTGGCTCTTTTTAAAGGGAAGATCCAACAGAATTTGGTGAAAACATCCACTACACTAAGTATGTGCATGTGTCCGGCATAACTTCGAGGAAAAGGTCCGACGAGGTCCATTGACAATGACTGTAGGGGTCTGTCGGCACGTTTGGGGTTACCCATTAGGCCGGCAGGTGCTGCCGTGCTATGTTTATAAGCTTTACAAGTTTCACATTTAGAGATGTAATTGCGAATTTGTTTGAAAAGACCAGGCCAGTAATACTTCAAGGAAATCTTTTTATACGTCTTGAAAGTTCCTGGGTGTATAGAGTCGGGAGCACTATGATTGTCAATTATTATTTGTTCTCTTCCTTCGAGGGGAACGACAAGTTTCCAAGAGTAATCTTCGAGGATGGATAGTGGTGCCTTGCAATTACGGTATAGTTGTCCTTCTTTTATGATAAAATTAGGAAACTTTTGTTGATTATTTTTACAACCTTCGAAGATTTTCAAGTACCAT
Organism: Limnephilus lunatus; assembly: GCA_917563855.2. NCBI lineage: Eukaryota > Metazoa > Arthropoda > Insecta > Trichoptera > Limnephilidae > Limnephilus > Limnephilus lunatus. The sequence goes on along the minus strand of OU830600.1, from coordinate 1,999,278 downwards.
TCATCTTTTGTAGATGGAGGGGGGGCAATTGTGTCAACATTTAATGAAGCCAATTCAATTCTTGAAAGAGCGTCAGGAACAATATTGTCCGCGCCTTTACGGTGTACAACATCAAAATTGAATTGATACAAACGGGAGGCCCAACGAGCGAGTCTACCGGAGGGATTACTTAAAGAGATCAACCATTTCAAACTACTATGGTCTGTGACTACAGTAAATTTGCTACCGTCTATGTAACCGCGGAAATGGTGAACAGAATCCAATACAGCCAATAGCTCCTTTTCGGTAATTCCGTAGTTTTTCTCGTGTTTATTTAGTGTACGGGAAAAATACGCTACAGGGTGTTCGCCATCTGGGAATTCTTGAGTTAGGACTCCACCGATTCCTACGTTGGAGGCATCCGTGTGGAGGGTAAAAGAGAGTGCAAAATCCGGGCAATTCAGAACGGGGGCTTTTTGAAGGGCATTTTTTAAAGTTGTAAACGCTTCTTCAGTTTCAGCAGACCATCGGAAGTTGCTGACACCTTTACGGGTGCCGGTAATTTTATTTAAGGGGGCTGCAATTGTGGAAAAGTCTTTGATGAATCTTCTGTAGTAACCTGCAAGTCCAAGGAAACCTTTGACTTCCTTCGCGTTTTTGGGTCGGGGAAAATTTGCCATGGCTTCCACCTTAGCGGGGTCTGTTCTTAGACCTTTTTCGTCGACAATGAATCCCAAATAACGTAAACGGGACTTACAGAATTCAGACTTCTTCAAGTTGATGGTTAAACCAGCGAACTTGAGTTGTTGAAAAACCTTTTCCAACATTAATAGGTGTTTTTCAAAGGTGTCGCTGACGATGATGAGGTCGTCAAGGTAACAAAACAGGCTGTTATCGACTTCAGGACCGAAGAGTTTGTCCATCAGTCTTTGTAATTCGGCGGGGCTGTTCTTTAGACCAAAGGGTAATCTTTTAAAATGGAACATTCCCCTACCAGGTACAACGAAAGCAGTTTTTTCACACGATTCTGCGTCCAAAGGTATTTGCCAAAAAGCTTTGCTTAGATCAACAGAGGAGATGAACTTGGCGTTGCGCAGTTTGTCTAAGGTCGCGTGGACGTAAGGTAAGGGGTATGCGTCAGCTTCCGTACAAGAATTTAAACGTCTACTGTCAAGACAGAAACGTGCGGAGCCATCTTTTTTAGAAACCAAAAGAGTTGGGTTGGTCCATGCACTTCTGCTGGGAACCACCACACCCATTTTTAACATTTCATCAAGTTCTTTTTCCAAAAGTTTAAGCTTTTGGGGGGCTAAGTTGTAATAACGTTGCTTTATGGGTGGGCCATTGGTTTTAATGTGGTGTTCTACCAAATTTGTCAAACCCAATCCACATTTTTCGAAAGATATTGATTCGAATTTATTGACCATTTCCTTTAGTTGGAGAGCTTGGTCCGTGCTTAAATTTTCGTGAGGTATTATTGTGCGGATCTCACTAATTTGAGCAGCAGTGGAGGTTTCGCCAAGAGTATTAAATACTTGGGGAGCAACGTTAAAAGCCTTCCAGAAGTCAACGCCAAGGATGAAATTCTGGGATATAGAGGGCACTATTAGAAAATTGATTGTAATTATTTTATTGTTACAATTAATTGGCAGTGCAAGGGTACCGATGACCGGCTGGGAAACATTATCCGCAGTCGTCAGGTGTGTTGTTTGTGGCGAAATTTTTAAAATCACTGTTAACAAAAGGCAGGTGAGCATTGTTGCCAAGACAGCTGACAGATGCACCGCTATCAAGTAATCCGGAAAAGGGCACATTGTTAACAGAGAAAAGAGCATAGGGTCTCCCATCTTTAGCTTGTTTGCAACAAACCGAGGAAACATTTAAGGTCTGGTTAAAATACTTAATGTGTGATAACCAATCAGTCCATTCTTTAGACCTTGGTTCAGAATGGGTGCCTGAGAGGTTATTATTTAGTTTTTTGGCCTCTTCATGTAGAAATTTGGTGGGGGCTTGGAGAAATCCACCTGAGGTCTGACATCGCTTGGGTTTTGTAACCTTTCTGCATTGTGCCTTGATCTCTTGAAAATGTTGCGCAGTTCGTCGCGTGGAGGAGAGCGGTCCCTAGAGTGGTGTCTCTTGGAGGTTCGGGGTTCCTTGGATTCCAGAAGTCTTGCTTGCTTGAAACAAGTAGCGGCCAGGTGGCCTACTTTTTTGCAAAAGGAGCACACTTTTTTGTTGTCGAATTCTGGCTTTAAACCAGACGAACGGCTTGGCACAACCACATTATTTGACACACTCTTTATGTTTTTCCTATCTTGGTATGATTCCAGGAGGAGACAGACTTCGTTTAGCTGGGCCAGGGATGCAATTTTTGTGAGGTGATGATGTTCTCGTATTTGCTTAAAAGGCCATCAGTTATGACTGGTAATAGTTCAGCTTCCGGAACAGGATGTGAAAGCTTGATGTTGATGGACTCAGCCCTTTCTATGAATGTAGCCACAGGTTCATCTACTAGTTGTTTAATAGATAGTAGAGATAGTTTGATCCGGTGCTGGGCCTCCTTTTTTCCAAAGCTAGAGATTAGGGCAGCTCTGAGTTTACTCCAATCTTTGCATTTAGTCTTTTGGATGCGGTGCCACGGAATTAATTCTGGGGAGATGAGTTCTATAAAGTTTCTCCGTAGAATCTCGAATGGGATATTTTTGATTGTAGCCGTTTCTTCAATACGGTCAATGAAATCCAGCACATCGGAGGCGCCATTATATTTGACTTTCCAAGAGGATAAATCGTAAGTTTTATCTTGTGTCAAGATGGGTGCGACGTCCTGTTTTATCATTACATGCGGCGTAGGTTCTTTGTCAAGATTATCCAAAACTTGCGTAGCCGAACATGAATTATTTTCGTTGGAGGGGGCGAGATTTATTCTCCTAATGTACTTTTTGTTGAATAAAAGTGCATATGCCTTCAATGTAGATTTAGATTTGCTTGATGGCGAGAGTCCTCTATCCCTTAAAGCAGCTTGTAAGTGGGCTTTGGATAAACTATGCACATTGGGAATGGTACCCAAGTTGGATGATGTAATAGTTTGCTTGTCCTCCATTGTGAGTTTCCTGGGTGGTGGGGAGAAGAAAAAATTGGCCAGGGGTTTCCTTTAGAAAGCGCAAAAATTAATTTTTGTGAGGCACTTTTCACTTGGTGATCACTGTTGGCACTTCCAAATGTGTTTTGTGTACATGACACCAGAATTCTTGTCGAAGAGAGGCAGGCGAGAAAAAATTTTGCGTGGAAAGACCTTAGTGGTAAAGGTTTTTGTATTTTACTGACCACTTTTGAGAAAACTGTGAAATTCACAAGTATTTATTTATTTTAGAAAAATTTTTCCAGGACTGACCTTTAGAAAACAGGTCTTTTATTTTTACAAAAACACTTTGCACTGAGAAAGGCACTAAAGTTCACAAAAGGCACATTTCTGGCAAATAAAGGACAAACTTCCGGATGAAAATGACTGAATATGGGGTTTATTGCATCCAACCATATTAAAATTATTTTATTTATTCATGGGATCAGTCATTGGTTTCATTATTAATCCACTTTTCACTTATGTAAGGGAAAAAACACAATTCACTTTCACTTATGCTGAAAAAAAAACAGTACCTATAATGTACAATGGGGAAAGAAAGTCATTATTTTGTCCATTTGGAGAAACATTAAATTGTACTAATTTGACAGACACAAGTGGGCCAATTGGTATATTGTGCAGAAATAATAAAAATACGTAAGTCCGAAATTTTCATTAAGGAATTCGCAAAATAACTGGGGTTCCAGAATCAAATTCATAATGATGATTTCCGTTGGTAACCCAGTTCAGTCATAAAAAACGGTTTGGATTTAAAACGCAGCCTAGCAACAGTCGGTTGGGGTATCGGCGGGAACAAGGCATTTGCGCGCAATCCGGACTATCGCTTGGAACAAAAGCCGTTGGATTTTGGGCGGGAATAACTGTTGTTAACGCGCCCGCCGTTTGGAGACGCGTGCGCAATCAGACTCGTGGCGCTTCGGGCACTTCAAAATGGCCGTTTCAAATGCGATGCAATTTCATAATTCCAGTCAGATCTGTTATGGATCTGATTTACATATTGGTTTCTGTGGTTTTTTCACAGGATTTACTGTAGAATAACAAGGCATAGTTAATGTTTTACAAAATAGTTGTAGTGCGGGAAGGATTTTGACAGAGGAAGGTCCCGCAAAGTGACCGAGATAGAGAAAAAAAAAATTCCAGCCCCACGATCGGGCGACAATTGTTAGGGTACCCCGATGCCGGCTTCTAAACCAACATCAGCACACCAACACGTCCCTGGCTAGCTCTCAGCGGGACAAGGGTACTCTCTATTCAGGGGAGTGGGCAGCTCAAGGCTAGGGAACTTCTCTCCATCCTTCGGTGACCCACGGGATCCTCACCGGCCAACAATCCTCCCGCCGTAGCAGAATAATAACAATGTTAAATCATTTAGACATGTATTGTAAGCTCAAACACATACATAGGTTTCTACAGTACAATTCAATTACAAGAAATGCAATTTACACAAACCTAGCTAAAGTGTTTAACTCTCTCTGACTGTCTCTCAAAACGAAACTCTCCGAGTCGTGATTTCCACGGGGGCCCTACATTTCACTGTATTACGGACAACATTTAAAGAGGAATTCAAGATACAGCTTACATGTAGGTAGGCAGGAACCTCGTCTCATGTGGCAGCTTCATCAGGCACTTTCATAGTTTAAATAGACCGAACTATGGTGCGGCAAAAGGCCAATTATACACAAAGGTACTTCAATAATACATCGCGACCCCAAATGAATTGGGTCCGCCGGCTTAAAGTGCGCCGCTAGCGTGTCCGTTCGCCAAGGCACTCAGATTGCTTCTGTCGGGCGGAGTGGCCGCGGGATGCCGAGAGTGGCAGGGTACGGGGCGAGGCAAGGAGAAACAGGATACGGCGCGGGGAGGCGGCGGCCGAGCCGTGAGGACAGCTGCGTTCTCGAAACTACTCGCTTCAAGGGCGTATCGTAACAAGGTATCTCTTATTGGTTTATCTCTACTATTGAAAATATTCAAAAACTAATGTACAAAAAAAAATAGTAATGCTACTTCTAGGGAGATTCCTTCGAAATCCAAATTTCAAAATGGCGGCGAGTCGAACAGCTGATTGCGCGATCTTATAGTAGATGACGTCACACGATCCACAATAGGTGGTTTTCGGAGATCTTGAAAAGTTAAAACTTTTACAATTATTTCAAGTATTAAAACTAACTGTAAAAATAAAAAATTAAAGGCAGTTATTTAAGTTAGAAGGTCATTTTATTCATTAAAAAAAAAAAAATTGGACTGGAGTTCTCTATTATCATGGTGAGAAACATGATCTAAACGGTGTTAGAAAGAGAAAACCACAAGTTAACCGCAAAATAATTAAAATGTACATCTTAATGATCAAATTGTACCAATTTGATAAAAAATTATAAAATTTTGGGAGTTTTTCATTTTGTTTTTGTATGAAACGATAAAAAATTGAGTCGACAATAACCTTAAATAAAAAACTGTCTAATACAACACGTGTTTTTAATTTTTTGAAGTAAGACTTCTTTACGCATGCTCGACATGGGGGGTAAGCTGGTGAATGCGTTACGAAAATGTGTGATGCGAACGGTGATCGATGCGAATGGTGATCAGGCGAGGCAAACGGTCGGGCCTTTAGGCCCGCTTGGCTTGGGGAGTGATAAGGACAAGCATAAGGATGAGGATAAGGATAAGGATAAGGAGGGTAAGGATAAGAGGAAGATATAAGTTTTACTTCAGTCGTGTGGTCTAAAGCACACTCGTTTTTTTTTGTTACCAGTAATTTTAGTTAGAAAAAACTTAAGGTGGGTAATTTTTAAAAACTTTTTTTTGTATTGTTTTAAAAAATTATATGTCATTTTTCATCACCTTTCAAAAACAGTTTTAGTTTTCGGTTCGGCTCTTGTTCAGACTGTTAAATTAAAAAACTTACTCAACTAAAATTTTGACTTTTCGGAGATGTCTGTCTAATCAACTGGACAATGGATCGTCTGAACATCTAATATGGTAAAAAAGCAGTAGACCCACCTCATGGAAACATCAGTGACATCTGTCCCGGCCAGCCTGAGCTGCTTGAGGTGACGCAGACGCGAGCGGGAGTGGGCGAGGCCGGGGCGCGAGTCCTGCGGAGAGGCGAGCAGGTCGCGCAGACAGGCGTCGCCCAGCGCAGGACAGAAGGACAGGTCCAGCGAGAGCAGGGGCGGGCAGAGGCAGGTGCGCAGGCCCACCGCCGCCGCTCCCGGGGAGCCGGCCAGGGAGAGCGAGCGCAAGGCCGGCAGACGACCTATCAACCTGAATTACACAAGATTAGAGGTTAATTTCAGAAGGATATGCCTTCACTATTACCCATGTCATGTGCTCTGTGCATAAATTCATCACCAAGGCAATTTTTTTCTAAAACCAACACAATGATCAGTTCCAATAAACTTTGAAACCCATGTGGAGGTCGAACAAGGTCACCGATCTGCAGTCGCTCGGCAATCCGATTGGTTCCCCATCAACTAATAGGAATCAATCTCTATCACAAGTCACTCTCTCGCTCTGCGACGAAGATCATTCAAATTATTCTACCTTAAGCTCTTGATCAATATACAAACTAGTAAATGGTGTTTGTTCGCCCCTTCACATTATGATTGTTCATATTTAAATATTTAATTATGGGGGCTATGTTTGGTTTGTAATTTGTAAATAAACTTGTAACTACATTCTGCTTATTTGATTTACCACACACATATAAAAATCTAATATTAAAAGTCAATCCTCTTTGGAAGAGAGGATCCGACCTGAGAATTCTGTAGTATCGACCCATCTTACGTTCTTAAGTTCCATCTTACGCTATAACGTCATGCGATAATGGGATCTATAATCAGCTACTTAAGAGTTCATTATCGCGTGACATTACCGCAACAGATAACCTTGTTATTCCAAAGGGTCAGTATCAGGCATATAAAAAATGGTTGTGCTCTTAAAAAGTGCAAAATCTTCTACTTCCGAACCCCTTTTCGGATATGGTTTTATTGTATAATGTGACAAATTAAATTTTTTAGATTAAGATTGTAAAGCATATTAATATTTATGCCTCAACTTCACCAAATAAAATAAAACATATATGTTGATGATGTCTTTTTGTATAAATCAAAACAGGCGTTCAGTGTTAAGCGAGAAGTACAACGTTATAACCAACTGCGTGATTTTGCCCAATTCTAAATTTTACAATACGAGATGGATCGCTTAACTGTACATCCAAAGAAAAACAAATCACATTGATATTGACTTAGCTGTCGCAAGTACCTACCTACCTACTGCCTAAATGATAAAATTTTATACATTATTTTTGTAATCCCTTGACTTGACCTGAAGACGTGGATAAGCAATATGAAATTCACATGATGAATTACAGATTACAGTAAAGTGCATGTGAGATAATTACCATGTGAGCTGTCTCCTAGACAGGTTGCTCCACTCCAGGCCAAGAGCTTGCGGTTGACGACGAGCTATGCCGGCAAGGTGGGCTGCGGTGAGGCGACATTGGACAAACGACATGTTTCTCCAGAGGGCTGGTTCCACCTGCAATATTAGAGAAAGGTGATGAGTCTCGATAAGGAAAAAATAGTTTCGCCTGCAATGTTAGAGAAAGGTGATGAGTTTCGATAAAGATAAACTGGTTCCGCCTGCAATATTTAAGAAAGGTGATTAGTTTCGATTTAAAAAGATCATTCCATCTGCAATATTAGAGAAAGGTAAGATAATATATGAATTAGTCTCACCGAGTACTGAGCCCAGGTCTTGCAGACGAGGGCGCAAGTGGCCAGCTCTGCCGGAGACAGGAAGCGGAACACGGAGATGATGCAGGTGCGGTCCAGGCAGAGGGTTCCCGAGCCGCCGTGGCTGCCGGGCTGGGCGGGGCGCACCGGGTACATAGGCTTCTTCAGGGCCTTTCAACAAAACAAAGTCAGGTTATTATTAGGAGTAATACACAAGTTTTCAATAAACTTGCGCCAACAAAGGGAATTTATTGAACGGTTACTTGCACAAACCAAGCGTTAACCAAAGTGTTTTTTTTAATGTGACACTGCACTGATTCAATTTGGGAGGCGGGTATCAGTATAACCGCCCGGGGTAACCATTTATTGGATAACCAAAACCCCTGCCATAGGTTACCCCAAGTTATTCGCTTCTGGTGACTTGAAGGGTGCCTGGGTTCATGGGATGAGGTTTGTATAGGTCTTGGCGGCACACACTTCTCCAGCAGGACTCTCTTAACACAGCTTTGTACCGCAGTGGGAGGGATGGATTCATGCGTCCATCACTCCTGGATACACTGACCCCAGATTCCTACCCACCCTTCATATCTTTTTCCTTACCAGAACTTAAAAAGACTCTCCACACAGCATCCCTAAAGATGACAAAGGCTCCGAGGGAAATTGTTTTCCTCAGGGCTTTCTGTGTGGATGATATTACCTTGGTGGTGTTGGAGCACAGCTGCTGCGCTAACTGCGTTCTCAAGGCCAACTTGCGGGGGGGATCCCCCTCGGGACCCACTCCCCCCAGGGTGCTGGCCCCCCCTTCTCCTCCATCGGAGCTGCGGCGCCGCTTGGGGGAGGTGGGGGAAGAGCCATTCTCAATTTTGATGCCGTCATCAGGCTCTAGTTTAATGTCTGCAATAGAGTTAAGAGGATAGATTAATATAAAAAATTCAATAGGGTAATAAAACTTGTTAAAAAGATACGAATAAGACGAGATAAAGACAGTGTTCTTTTTTTATCGTCCCCTCATTGCTAAATGCTCAAGCAATTTTTGATGACAATTTCCTGCTGGCAAGATATTTCTGTCAAGATGTCAGTATTGTCGGTCTAGATTATGCAAGATTGTTGTGTATTGCCTATACTTGTTAACCCCGCAGGCCTCGGCCATAATTTGTCAGAAGGTCAAAATATTTCCGTTTTGCAATAAAATCAAATAAATGGAGTATTTCTGAATGCATTTGAAAATTAGAACTGTTTCTGAAAAGTGAAACACTTTCAAAATTTATAATTCGAAATAAATATACATATAATTTTTTAAATATAAATTTTTTTAATGCGAACATAAAAAAGTTAAAAAAATGGCTTGCTTTATTTTTTTTTAACTAAAATTACTGATGTACAAAATGTATTATGAACATTAATCATCAACCCTTTTTTTGTCATTTCATGCAAAAAAATAATAATAAAAAAATCACAAATTTTCATCATTTTTTTTTTCAAATTGCAGTTGGAAACTTTGGTTATGTAAAGGTCTACATTTTTAATTCTTTTGTGGTTAACTTTCAGACTTCAATATAAAGTATGGTGTTTTCTCTTTCTAACATGGTTTTAATTTTTTTTTCTGGGAATGTCCGATGCTCGGTGGTGAACCGGATTGCACTGCGCGGGTGTAAACTGTGCACCCTAAATTTAAAGCTTAGACTTACGGATTTCAATACTTCATTTGTGGTGGAAATACTGTTTAGATCATATTTTTCACTAAGGGAGACACAACGTTTTCTATGAGACCTGTGTCAGTTGTTCCCAAAAGTGAACAAATTAGCCTGGAGGTTAAAGATTGTTTCTCCAATTTTCGCAACTCCAGGCAGTCCAGGACTGCGACAGACACCCTGATTTTCCTGTCATAGGTCATATATTTGACTGCATAATTGATGGAACGTATGTAGATAGTATAATGACCTTTAATATCCATGCCGCCGTGAGACCTCTGAGGCTGTATGGAGCTGGCGTCTGAAGAAACTGACATGCGACGCAGGTCCGATGACTTCTGACGAGCTCTGAAGTGACGTGGCTGCAACAAAAGATTCAATGTTAATACATCAGCAAAACGACGCCTGAAATCCTAGTGAAAGCAAAAGAAGATGCGCAGACATCTGTTGCCATCCGCAGAAAGAGTGTGATTTATAAGTATTGATTGTTATCAACTTTAATTTTAATATTATTACTATTCAATTTATAAAAAAAACGTTTATAAACAAGTTCGAAGTTCTTGTGTAATTATTATTATCAGGCTACAATTCTGTTATAAATTAGATTACACACCATTGGTAACTTTTATGCCAATATTGCTGATATTTTAAATATTCCTCTATTGAATTATGAAACTGTACTGCATAATCAACTGAATTGGATTGCATAACAGGTTATTTGTTTTTTATTCTGTTCTTCTTGAGTGCTTTCATTAACTTTTTACTAATTTTTAATACTTTTTCTGTAGTTAATTTTACTTATTTAATTTTTCCTTTCTTACTGGGTGTTTAAAAAATAATAAAAAATACATGTATTAAATGGCAATTGTGCCGTAAATTCTAAACAAATAAATTAATATAAATTATGCTTAGTACATACATGCAAGCCGAACTGCAGAGCTGAACCACAACTTATGCGAAAGGAACGTAATATATAAAAAATAAAAAAAATGTAGTAACACTTGTCACCTCAAGTGGTTTGCTACTTTTGGTGCATTTTGGTTAGGTTAGGTTGGCAAATGTATTAGCAGCTTACGGCTGTTTCGCTTCTAAACTATCTAGACGGTACAGAGACAACCATAGCAGTCATAGTAGTAGATTAAGGAATGGGATGAAATCAATGACAGTTAGGGAAATTCTGAGAGGTATCCGATGACGGATTAGATTACCCACCTTGTAGTCGTGGTTGAGGCCGAGGTTGGTGCACTGGGGGCACTCCCAGGAGTTAGGCAGGTCCTCGCTGGGTGCACTGCCGCCGGGCCCCACGCAAGCGGGGTGCGCGATGCTGTAGCAGACGGCACACTCCATCAACGCAGAGGCCCCCGCGCGACCACTGTTGCCCTTGGCCTGCGGGGCCACCGGTGCCTGCATCCAGCCGTCCAGGTGGCACACGGAACAAGACGCAGTCACGGGGAGCATCGGCTGCAATCATTTACAATGTAAGTAATGTGAAACAACTCTTGGATGATTGATAGGGCAGACAGGTTTAGCTATAAAAGATCATCGCACACACAATCTCGCTCGCCATACAATCCCTCATACAAACCCACCACACCTAAGCAGATGATGCACTGTAAGCTCAACGTTGTAAGCCGTAATCGTGAGATATTAGAAAAATTAAGCAATCCCCTCTCGGCCGTAAACAGGAGAGGTATTTTAGTTAGGGAGCTGTGTAAACGTGCGGATGACAGCTGTCAAGTTGACAGATCCAGTACAAAGAAATGATATTTCGTGGCAGCTCCCTAATTCAACTGACCCCTTCTCCTACCATAAGAAGAAATCTTTTGTAGTGTAGTGTGTCGGTACAACACATAAGTGCTCGGGTTTTTAACGCTATGTGTGTCAGATACTTAACTCTATTTCACTTCTTGAACGTTGAGCAGAAAATCTACAAATACCCCCTTTCCTTGACTGTCGGTGAATGGTCGAGTGTCAAGAATTCGCAGAACTCTGGGAAAACCACCTTCATGAGTTTTGCTCAAATATCAGAACAAATGTGAAGGTTTTTTTTTGCAATTGTTTTCAGTAATTTGGTAATATTATGTTGATAACTAGACATTGGATTATATGCATTTGCATATTATATGATAAATTGGAAACAAAAAACCTTCCTCTATTTAAATCAATAGAAATACTGGAAACAATGATTGAACTCGCCAACGCTCATCCCAATTCAATATCAGAAAAGATTCGTGAAAAGTTAGACGCTATTTTGTTTAAAAATCCGAGTCTTGAAGACATTAAGAATATTAACGCCTACATCAACGGCACAGGTCATACATACCTGCATAAATAGGTATCTCCAGAAATGGCTCCAATTTTTTTAAATTTTGTCGGATGACGTCAGTTGACGTAGAGAAGTCGTTTTCGGTGTTTTGGGTGACAAATATCAAAAATTTTTGCTCGAAAATGGAAAAATACTTATTGTCACAAAAACTATGCATAATTTTAAGAATATTTCGCTGTTTTTGTATCGTCTTTAATTAAAATATATAAAAATAAAAATGGTTTTTTGATTTTGCATCGTGCATATTTTAGGCATATCAAGAGTTTTTAGTGCATATTTCGGCCTTTTTTAGTGCATATTTGCATGCATATTTTGGCACTTTGTTAGTGCATATAATCCGATGTCTATTGATAACCAATACCTCTTGCAATAGGTCACAAGGTTCGCTATGTTTAATGACTTAGCAGGCGTGCCCGGGTTCATAGGATGAGGTTTGTCCAGATCTTGACTGCCGATGTGTCTACCCACCTGCTGGGTGACGGGCCGGATCAAGAGAGGCCAGACCTTTTGACCTCTCCAGCAGGACTCCCTCGAAACATCGTCTTGCACCGCAGTTGGTAGGTTAGATTCATACATCCGTCACTCCTGGACACACTGACCCCCATACCTACTTCCTTCCTAGAACTTCCTCTCCTTCCTTAGACCCAGGGTCTCCTGTAAATATGTGTGTATTTTTTCTTTTGTAAACCTCCCTGTGTGTAGAACTAATGTAAAAAAAAAATCCAGATAATATATATTTCATGTGCAGGATGTAAAAGCACAAACCCGAAGGAAAAATAAAGTTGCTTGTTTTCAGTTGGAAAAATGTAATAATAAGTAATTGTCGAATGAAACACTAGTATATATTGAATTATTTGGCGGGTATTAGATAAGCCGCCATAGCTCAGTGGTCAGAGCTCCTGACCGGATATCAGATGGTCACGGGTTCAATTCCCGTTGGCGGCCAGTATCTTTTCTCGGAAGATCTTTTCAATGTAGATGAGTGTTTCAGGCTGATAATTATTGATTATAATATTTGTTATATACCCGAAGGATTTTAACCAGGGATTCCTGAGCACATTTGAAGTAACAAATGATATTTTTTTTTTAGAAACAATACATGAGATGTTAGAACCTTGTAAAATAAATGGAGCCTGGTTTTAGAAACAATACATGAGATGTTAGAACCTTGTAAAATAAATGGAGCCTGGTTTTAGAAACAATACATGAGATGTTAGAACCTTGTAAAATAAATGGAGCCTGGTTTTAGAAACAATACATGAGATGTTAGAACCTTGTAAAATAAATGGAGCCTGGTTTTAGAAACAATACATGAGATGTTAGAACCTTGTAAAATAAATGGAGCCTGGTTTTAGAAACAATACATGAGATGTTAGAACCTTGTAAAATAAATGGAGCCTGGTTTTAGAAACAATACATGAGATGTTAGAACCTTGTAAAATAAATGGAGCCTGGTTTTAGAAACAATACATGAGATGTTAGAGCCTTGTAAAATAAATGGAACCTGGTTTAAGAAACAATACATGAGATGTTAGAACCTTGTAAAATAAATGGAGCCTGGTTTTAGAAACAATACATGAGATGTTAGAGCCTTGTAAAATAAATGGAACCTGGTTTAAGAAACAATACATGAGATGTTAGAACCTTGTAAAATAAATGGAGCCTGGTTTTAGAAACAATACATGAGATGTTAGAGCCTTGTAAAATAAATGGAACCTGGTTTAAGAAACAATACATGAGATGTTAGAACCTTGTAAAATAAATGGAGCCTGGTTTTAGAAACAATACATGAGATGTTAGAACCTTGTAAAATAAATGGAGCCTGGTTTTAGAACTTCGTCATGCAATATTGTATGAAGAAGTTCTAAAATTAAATAAAATTTACAGAAACATAACACATATGGTTATAGAAATGAGCAAAGGAAAAGGTTTTGCATTCATCAAGGACATTTTTGAAAAACATGTCAGTTAGAGCCTGAAGTGTATTTTTTTTTTTTTTTTTTTTTAATGGCTTTTCACCCCAAAGGAGTGTTCTGGCCAGTGTCAAGTGAATGATTTTTGTGTGTAATTTTGTGAGTGTATTTTTGGTCAATATTTACAATTTTGGTATCAAGAACATATCTACATTATATAATAATACTATACAAATAATAATAATAATACGCTAAATTCTTACAACACGAGATGATTTTAATTATTTACATATGTATAACAAGTGGAAGTAACAGGAAAATAATAAATATGCTTATGTAATTTATTATACATAAAAAATAAACTAAATAATGAAAATTTTTAAACTAAACTTACAATTACAAATTGATGCTGTTAATATTCAGGAAATTAGCCAATACTCTATAAACGCATTTGTTTTGAGAAGATAACAGACATGCAATGTTGTAGGGAGGCATTATGCCCCTACTGATAAGGTGAGGGATGAAATTTATGTATGAATTATTTATAGGGCAACTGAAAAAAATATGATTGAGGTCCTCTTCACCAAGACGACATTCACACATCGCAGAATTCTTAACATGAATATTTGTCAAGTGAACATTGTGGCAGCAATGCCCTATCCGCATGCGGCAAATCGAGGATGTTGAGAATTTGTTCAAAGAGAGTCTAGAAAACCACGGTTTTGAAGGAATCGATGGCTGAATTATGAAAAAGTTATATCCTTTTGTTTTACTAGACTCATCCCAATGATTCTGCCATGTGGAAATCATGTTTTCTTTCAATTTAATGAAAATGTCATCGGGGTTTAAAAAATTATATAAAATATCCCCCGAAATAATGGCATCTTTCGCCAATGAATCTGCCTTTTCATTTCCAGGGATACCGCAGTGACTAGGTATCCAAGCCAACACGATTTCTTTGCCAGAGTCGGTTAATTTATAAATTAAAGTGCGGATTCCAACACAGAAATCGTCTTCTGGGTAATGGAAGGGGGAAGAGTTCAATTTTTGAAGTGCACTCAGGGAATCTGAGAGAATTAAAAAGTTTCCAATGTGATCATTGGCAATGTATTTGAGGGATTCAAAAATGGCTATACATTCAGCAGTGAAAACGGAAGCCTCTTTTGGAAGTTTGATTTTTCTATTGACTTGATCTGATGGGCAATGGAATGCCGCTCCCACATGATTTGATAAGGAAGACTTGGAACCATCTGTGTAAATAATTTTCCAGTTGGAGTATTTAGAATTTAAAATTTCGATAAGCTTTCTTGGAGCTTCGTGATTGTTAATTATGCCGAGAGAAAGAAAAATATTTGGTTTACGTAAATGAATACGAAAGGAGTTAGCATATAAAGGAAGTCTATCAGATGGATTTAAGAGGGGTTTATACGCACTGTACGTATGGAGACTTTTAACAAGAAGAGGAATTGATTTGTTCCTCCAATAAGGAAGTGATTTCACTTGAGCAGTGAGTGCAGTAATTTTGTCTATCAGTGGGTGATTAGAGAGTCTTAAGCATTTAAATAAAAACTTGTCTGCCAAGAACTGTCTTCTGAAATGAAGAGGAGCCTCCACAGCTTCCACTTGTAAAGCGTTAATTGGGGAAGAA
This sequence comes from Limnephilus lunatus, assembly GCA_917563855.2. NCBI lineage: Eukaryota > Metazoa > Arthropoda > Insecta > Trichoptera > Limnephilidae > Limnephilus > Limnephilus lunatus. The sequence continues at coordinate 1,983,849 of OU830600.1, read as the reverse complement.
CGCATTGCACCGATAATCAATCTTAAACTTTGAAATTGGATACGGTCCAACCTCGCGAGGTTCTTTTTAGATGTGGGTTCAATGAGGAATGACGCATAATCCAAATGACTCCTAACATATGCGTTATAAAAAAGTTTTTGGGTGAATGGGTGACTTCCCCACCAAACCCGTGAAACGGCACGTAAAATGTTGAGACCAGCTTGACATTTGTTAATGATAAAATTAACATACGGGTTCCATGTTAACTTAGAGTCTAAAATTACCCCAAGGAATCTTATCTGTACCTGCATAGGGAGAATTGAATTATTTATTTGGACTGTTATACGCGGAGGAACACGTTTTCTAGAAAAAACGATAACATTGCTTTTGGACGGAGAAATTTCTAAGCCGTGATTCGTTAACCAGGTGTCAAGGTTTTTCATGCAAATGTTAATTATTTCCTCCAGAATAGTAATAATTCGTCCTGAAATGTATATGAAAAGATCATCCGCATACTGAAGTATTTTACAAGATGGATGCAAACTCCGATGCAGGTCAAAGGTATATATATTAAAAAGGATAGGACTAAGGACGGAGCCCTGAGGTAAACCCTTGTTTACTATTCTTTCCAGTGGAGGAGAATCCAGCACCTGGATTTGAATTTTCCTGGTAAGAAGGAGGTTAATTATAAAACTGGAAAGCTTACGAGGGATGCCAATTTTTAATAATTTATTAAATAAAACATCTAATAAAACGTTGTCAAAAGCTCCGCACACATCAAGGCAAACACCGACAAGGGATTCATTATCGGCCAGGGCCAACTGGATATCAGAAGTCAGGATGGACACACTTTCGATCGTACTTTTTCTTTTTCGAAAGCCAAACTGAGAACTGGGAAGAATTTTCTCATTTTCTACATACCAGTCTAGGCGTCTTTTAATCATATGTTCAGCTATTTTAACTAAGGAAGATGAAAGAGCTATAGGTCTGTAAGAAAGTCCAGAGTTAGGGTCTTTCTGGGGTTTCAGAATGGGGACAATTATTTGAGTTTTCCATGCTGATGGAATTTTGCCGGAGTCAAAGATCAAATTTATAACTGAAAGAAAATAGTTTAATGTGGTAACGTCGCAGTTTTTAATAAAGCTATAAGGAATTCCATCTACACCGGGAGATGAGTCTGTGAGATCGTTTAAGACCTCCCTAAGTTCTGTCAAATTGAAGTGGGTGTCCATCCAACCCCGTGTTTTAAATGAGTATGTGAATTCTGTTTCATTAAAATTACTTGCAGTTTGAGGAGCTAGTTTATCGGCAAATTCCTTCACCCACTGTGAAGAGAGTGGTCGAGTCACTGATGGGACGTGAGAACCCTTAAACCGACGAATTGAATTCCAAACAACTGAAAGAGGAACTTCGGGAGATAATGATGAGCAAAATTTTTTCCAGCCTTGACGTTTTTTGTTTTTTAGAAGACGTTTGGTCTTAGCTTCAATCTGTTTATACTGAAGGAAGTTCTCCATATTCATATTTGTTGAATAAATTTTCGCATATTTTTTCCTCTTATCTACTGCATCTGAGCATTCAATATCCCACCAAGGAGCTGGGGGAGGTTTCCCTTTGTTACGTGTCGTTTTAATGGGGATAAATTTTTCTGCGGACGTAATGACTGCAGACACCAATAAATCGTAACATTCCGTAACATTTTCTGTAGTTGGAGAGGGTAGACTTTGCACGGAGAACTTTGTATGATTTGAATAATCATTCCAGTTTGCCCTGGCCGTTAAGAACCTTGGTTTTCGACTATTGGACTTGACAATTTTATTGGAATGATAAATATTTGAGGATTCAATGAGGATGGGGTAATGATCACTCCCATGAGGGTCATCCAAAACCTTCCATAACAGGGATGCGGCAATGCTGGAATTGCAAATAGTAAGATCAACCATGCTGGGACGCTGACCAGGCACCTGAAGACGGGTAGGAGAACCATCATTGATGATACAAAAGTCTAGTTCGTCGAGTAGATCAACAATATCTCTGCCCATTCTGTCACAATTGTGAGCTCCCCATAATCCGTGATGGGCATTAAAATCTCCCAGAATAAGAGAAGGGGAAGTGACCTTGGAAAACATTGCTTTCAGGATTGATTTTGAAGGTTTGTTAGATGGTGATATATACAAAGAAATGATTGTAGTGTCAAAAACCTTTGCGGCCATCACTTGAAAAGGACAACCAATTGGTTTTACATCTACTGGGGAGAATGGTAATGATTTTTTAATGAAAAGAGCGGAGCCGCCCTTTCCATCTTGACGGTCGTCTCGAAGACAGTGGTATCCCCTGACTCTGAAATCAGAATCCGGTTCCAGCCATGTCTCCGAGACGGCAGCCACTGCAATTGAGTTTGAGTGTAATGTGTTTAAAAATTCGTCAGACTTATTTCTAAGACTATGACAATTCCACTGAAGAATCCTCATCAGAGGAGCCATTTCTAGTTGAGTTGATAATATTAGTAATTTGTTTAGCAACGTGGGACGGTATTTGGATGTTGTTTTTATTTAAAGTTTGTAAAATATGTAAAAATGAGGTGATTAGTGTAGAGTTAATGTCTATATTATAATTTTGTTCTTTACTAGATGACTTTAGGTAAGTATTGAAATTTGAACTGGAAGGAAGTTGTCCATTAGGGAACCACAGAAGGGATTCGTGATTAGTATTATTTTTTTTTGTTAGAATTCTGGGTTTCACAACCCGTTCAACAGTTTTTCTAAATGAAGAAGATGAAGGTTGAGAAGGGGTGGAATTTTTCGAATTTTTCGAAGTTACTTCAGAATAAGATGGAATGGATTTGTTAAACATTCTTGATGCTTCCGCATAAGAAATGCTCTTCTCGGCCATTGTGTGTTTAATATTGCGCTGCCTTGACAGCTCAGGGCAAGTTTTGCTGATGGACATGTGAATTCCGGAGCAGTTTAAACATTTATAATTTTCCTCAGTTTTATCGCAGGAATCGCCACTATGGGATGAACTGCACTTGAAGCAACGGGGTTCTGATCTGCAGAGGTTCTTTGTGTGTCCAAATCTACAGCACTTGTAGCACTGCACAGTTGGGAACACATAGAGCTCTACTGGTAGAGAGACGTTAAACATAGTAACATTTTGTGGGAGGTCTTTGCTGTCAAAGGTTAGGACAACGGATTGGGAGGGTCTCCATTCCACAGAGTTTCCCGTATTAAACCTGTAATTTAGACGACGCGCTTTTAAAACTTTTCCGAAACCTTGAGGAACAGTAATGTTCTCCAGGATGTCCTCTATCGACCAGTGCGGTGGGATCCCTTTTGTGACACCTAGCCTTGTAACCTGATATGTAGGTATAAAAACGTTGTACGAGTTTTTTTTGGCAACATCAGATTTTACAAAGCTATTGGCCTCAGCCGCTGTCCTGAATTCAACAGAAAGACGGTTACGGCCAACAGATTTAACTCCATTCCAGACAGGATGGATTTTATTTTTAAACATAAAATGTCCAAAGTCCACATCATATAAATTTGTTTGTTTTTCATCCTTTGAAATTTTAGTCACGTGTGTTATGTAAGGAGGTCTATCCAGATTATTATATAAACGTGACAAAGGAATAGAGGGTACCAGTGGGGCAGCTGTAGTGAGTGTGGTGGAAGGGTTAGGTGGACTTGGGTTTGAGATCGAGGAAGAAGTGCACGGAATTACATCCTGTAAAACAGAAGAATTATTTTGAATGGAGTCGTTTTGCGTGGAGGGTATTTTACGATGTATCTGTTCAAAATCTGTTGCATTTCTATTATCTGTTGGTTTAGCAATGTTTCTTTTTTTGGACGTAATCGTTACGAAGTCCGAAGCCTCCGGAATATTAACAGCGATCATTTTTTTCGTAACACCCGAGGATTCAGATAGCAAACCACCATCATCTGGGGGATCAGGTGGTTTTTCTTGGACCATTTTTCAACAAATCTAAATGACACAAAACAAAAAAAAAGTCTTACCTTTACTGCTCCGAAGAACCAATTAGACAACACAAATACTTACTGTGAAAACAAATATACAAGTTAAAACTATATTACACTAATTTACAATACTATTATAAAGCTATTATCTATTTAAAATGAATAATTTTGTAAAGAGGAATGAAATGACACTGGCACAGTTAGACGGTAGCCTTTGTTTTATTGAACCATAAATATACTAACCCCTAGATCGATATCTTCGGGCTTTCTCCATACTAGTGATGTGGTCGTCAAACTTAACTGTCAAAATGACTTGCGTGGCGCGAATTGACTAAAAGATAGAGGAAGTTTATTTGTCTACCATAGACAATATAATCGCTCTATCCTACTTCACGGATTCATTAGCCCAATAAATTATATAAAAAATAAAAACGCTTTAGAGCGGCAAAATTTGAAATTCTGCTTGCATTAGAAAAATGAAAACTCAGGGTACATGTTTAAATATTATTTTTATTTTCACAAATACAATGGATAAGTGTTCCAAAAACACAAAATGCTTTATACAAAAATATGAAATACCTTCCGTGGATATATTTCAGCCATCTCACAGCAAATCTGAAATAAATATGTCACATTAAACAAAGTTTGGGAACGGAACATAGAATACTTGTGATGAACAAAGTTTATATGCGACGGGCCACTTCAAGAGTCAGAATAGTATGTGTTAGTCAGTTTACATGAGTTCGGTTAGTTCAAATAAGTGAGAGGCTTATGACGGAGAGCAAGTTGTTAATAATCGTCTGCAACAGGGCCTTTCTTTCTTTATGGTGGAGAACGAGAGGTTAAACTAAAGCTCTACGAGCATTATTTGACCCTATGTATGTGCAAGTAATCATAGCAAATAGAGAAATAAACAGTCACCTTTCTTTGGAATCATGCGACGTGTCTTCAGCTGGGACGTTGAACTCTCCTCTGGTGTTCCTGTTATATCTAAAAATTTAAAACAGTTTTTACAATATTTGTATATCAAATATTACTTAAGATTTAGCATGACAACTGATAAAAAAACTGCAACATGTCTTCTTAAATAAATATGTTGTCACATAAATATTATGTGACTGGTGCAGTTCTTGCCTATTTGGTTATTTTGTCTATGGTAATTTTTTTGGAGACTGGCAATTTTTCTTGGGAAGAAAAAATGCGAGTTTGTCTATGGGGACTTCCTTTTCTCCTGGCGATGGGCTAGCCGGCGGAAAAATTAGTGACTGACTATGAAAGTCTTTTATTGAAAATATCATGTGAATCCAAGTGGATTTTGTCTTGTAAAAGTCGCGGGGCGTTTTACCGTGTCACGAGAAGTTCGTGCACGTTTTTATTTTGGTGGATCGGTGAATCTCACCTGTTACTGTGTTGGCGGTTCGCCATGTTTTGTGAAAAGTATTTGAATGGACAGCATATCGTTAAATGACTGGTCCTGGCAGTGGCTTTTGATTATGCCTTTGGGTGACCCCCGCGTCGCGAAGCCACGGATGGGTGTAAGCTCCGTGAGACGATATCTGTAGGCCTGGCAGACTATTTGGGGCCACGTGCTGTTGGTGTGGAAAGGGTGGAGGCCGCCTGGGATAGAAGTAGCGGCACCGAATCACATAGAAGGATGACCCTGGCTCCCCGGTTCCCTGGTTTCTGCGTGAAACGTCCCGATATCGTCGCACTCCGCGAACCCAGTGTTTAGTTAGGATAGCCTTTCTTTTTCCCGGAGTCCATCTGGTATGTTTTAGTGTTTGTTTGTTTTGATTAATTTTGATGGCCGTGATTGATGGCCCTAACTTTGATGCCGACAATATAGTTTTTTTGAACAGTTCATACTCTTTTATTTATCTAAAATCCCTCTTACACTGACAGAAATCCCCACAAACCTGAGCGGAGCTACTAGCCGTTACAATGTCACATTAAACAAAGTTTGGGAACGGAACATAGAATACTTGTGATGAACAAAGTTTGTATGCGACGGGCTACTTCAAGAGTCAGAATAGTATGTGTTAGTCGGTTTACACGAGTTTGGTGAGTGCAAATAAGTGAGAGGCTTATGGCAGAGAGCAAGTTGTTAATAATCGTCTGCAACAGGGCCTTTCTTTCATTATGGTGGAGGAACGAGAGGTTAAACTAAAGCTCTACGAGCATTATTTGACCCTATGTATGTGCAAGTAATCATAGCAAATAGAGAAATAAACTGTCACCTTTCTTTGGAATCATGCGACGTGTCTTCTGCTGGGACGTTGAACTCTCCTCTGGTGTTCCTGTTATATCTGAAAATTGAAAACAGTTTTTACAATATTTGTATCTCAAATATTACTTAAAGATTTAGCATGACAACTGACAAACTTATGTTCACTAAACAACATTTTGTATTGAATGCTACCATTTAAATACCCCACATACATTTAAAGTAAAATTGAACAAGGCAAGGAGTGTATGCCAAGACTGAGTTGTTTGGCGGTCCGTCCTCTCTGCCTATCCTGCGGGGAAACAGTGTAATGGTTTGTTTTAAAGCATTATCAATTTTACCTTGTACGAGATCTTGTATGAACTCTTGTATAAGATGGGCATTTTTAACGTTGACGTTTCAAGCCTCCGCCTATCTTCTGGGGTGAGAGACGATCGTCGGATGAGTCTTTCTCCTTCTGTACCGAGGGTTTTCGGGACTTCAAGCGGCATGCCAGGTGAGAGACGACATCATCGCATCCCCAGCCACAATGTATGATCTCACAATCATGGTCACAAATCTGACGTTAACAATGTTCCTAAAGTATAGGCTTCGATACGTTAACAACGTTTTTATGAGGTGGTAGAACATTTTCTGAAACGAAATATGGAAAAACATTAACCACTAGTACCTATAAGCTTGCCTTCACGATAAATTAAGTATTTCGTTCAATCATTCCATCTCTATATTTTAACCTCAAATATTGATTTACAGATAAATTAAGGTGAATGATAATGTTTTATGTAATTAATTACCTGATTTCTTGATCAACATTAAACACTTTTTTCACCTCTAGAATTCATGTAAGCATTTTTTGAATAAAATATGTTCATCGATTCATCGGCAAATTATCAAAACAACGTGCAACGGCGTCTGTAAAAACATGGCGGATGGCAAATCCATAGATGCGAGTCTATTTCCTGCAGATAGTGCGGTGTGCGGTTTCCTGCATTTGGTACCATAAATAATACATACATTTGGTACCTTTTTTTTTAGTGACGTAGGTGTATGAGCATCTCTTTCTGACACACGTAGAGAGCGAGAAATGGCGAAAATCAAAATTACAGACCTATCTAAAATTCAGCTTTGTCTGTGGTGTATGGCACTTTCGCTAGAGTAAGAGTTATTTATGGTCACAGGACACAAATTTTGACAGAGTTATACGCCCCTGATTGAACTATTGTAAACACACGCATACCAGTGTCACGGATTTAAATACATACAAACTAATTTAAAAATTCAAAGTATCAGGTAGATACTTGCTTAAAACAACAGTCTAGGACTTGTAAATATGTTCTAGTTTTTAAATAAAAAAACAAATGACCAACAGAGATCCACTGTCAAACTGTCAAATATAAGACAGTGAAAGTTCTGAATAAACAATTTATAAAATATTGGCAAACTTTGCACAGAGACACGAAAATCTATCTCATCTATCGAACAGAAAATCTCCCCATACTGATTTAAAAGAAAATTGAGGTCACCAATATTATTGTTATTGATTAATTTCGCCTAAAAGTAAGATAAAGTTGACCTTACTTCAGACAAGCCCACAACACACTATATTCTGTGTTTCCTTCCTCCTACAAAATGGTTCTCTTTCAGCTTCAAGTTCTCTTCAGTGGATAAATGAGTTTTTCGTAACAAATATTATCTAAATGGAAAATGTATTTAATAAAAATGATGACAAACCTGAAGGCATTGCCTCATGTTGCAAGTTTGCTTGGCACGTCCAGGGCCCCCGAACTTGACCATGTCTTGGCAGAAGACACATTCTCCGCAGTCTGTTCGCTGGCAAGCCTCACACTTCTTGCATCTGCCAAGGAAATATTCACATTAGATTCAACACGACAGGTATGTTTAACAGATAATTCATTACACAGGGTTAATTTATGTATTTTTATAATTCCAAGACAAAACAAACATTTTTTTTACATTAGCTACACATGGTAGGTGTAAGCGACGTTTCCGTCCGCCACTCACACAGACTGTAAATAGGGCGCCGGGTAGTCCTTGTGTAGCCGCTAGATGGAGCTGCTGAACTGCTGGGCTGGAGGCCTTCCAGGGGAAGAGGCAGGGTCCAAGGGGTAGAAATGAAATCCCAGTCTTCAAGTTCAGTCCAGAGCGAGGTCCAAGGGGCAGGCAGTAGAGGCGGAGAAGTGTTGATACCAGTTTCGAATTGTTAAATGCGTGCCGATTGCAATCGGCACTTCGGTATATATAGCCCGAACCCCCACCCCCGTTCTCGGCGGGGGCGGACCCGGATTTCAACCTCTTTTTCCGGCAGTCCGTGCTTTCGCGGGTCGTGACCTCCGCTGTGTTGGACACAGCGAAGCGGGCTATATGTTCAACTCTTCCCCTCCTCCCGCTCTGTCGTCTGACCCCAAAAACCTCACTCCTTCCAATTTATTTGATTTTATAGGCACATAATTGTAATAATTCATGGGGCCCCGGAACCCCAACATTTCCGGGGAATCTTACATGACATTGTTATAACATTAAATATTATATGGGTTTAAGTTACTTTACATAAAGGAGAGTCCGGTCTACCCGTCTATATAATTTATTCGGTGATACGATAGACCAGACTCTTTAAATTTAACTATAAACCAGAAGCATTGATGCATTTAGACCTGAAAAATACCTATTTGTCCCAAAAGAGCGCTCTCATTGGTCCGCCCGGGGCTAGGGTGCGGGGAAGGGTAGGGAAGTGGGGCCCGCCTCGCACCCCTCAGGCAATTCTCCCCCGTGGCGTCAACGCCAGTGGCGTGCGGAGAAGTAGAAAACGAGAAAAAAGGTGCAGCAAACCTTATCCCGTTGTCAACCTCTCCGAGCCGCTCATTCTCAACAAATAGGTATTCTTTATTTACTGAAATTATTCTTATAATCATATATAATCATTGACATAAACCTTAATATTAAATCTTAAAGCTAATTATGCAAAGTGGAGTTCGGCCTATCTTTCATTATCATTTATTAGTCCAAATAATAGGCCGAACTCCTGTAATTAAAACTTAAACATCACATATTACAATCATCAAATCATAAGTCCACACATATCCGACCAACGCCACTGCGTTGGTCGGCTGTGAGGTAGTTGCAGGGAGTAGCGGGGAGTGGCGGGAAGCGGAGGGGGGAACGGTACGGCAGTCTAGCGTATATAGCCAGACCCCCCCCGTTCCCGCTACCATACAACTAATGCGGGCGGACAGGGAAGGGTGCCCGCCGAGTGACAGGAAACTAGAAAACGAGGAAGTTTAGCAAACACTCCTCGTCTTCCAATTCCCCAATAACACGTCCGTTACAGTAGGCCATGAGAAAAAAATACCTCAGAACTTATTCATTCTCAGCCGGCCGTGGTCGAGGGGTAAGGCTATTGACTAACAATCTGAAGGCCGTAGGATCTAATCCCGGCGTGTGCAAATAAATTTTCTTTGATTAATTTATGTTATTTCACAAGTAATTCATTAAAAAGATATATTTGCGACAGGTTCCAGAATGTAAGATACTCTCAGTATCGCCCTGGTATAAGACCACCATTCAGAATTGAAATGTTGCTTAAAATGGCTTTAGCCGTGTTTGGTGACCAGATCTGAATAGCCAGGAACTTCCCCACCCTCCTTTTCGCCATCTGCTTCCCCTTCCCACTACCTTCAGCCTCACAATATACCCCAATTAGTTATGCCATAGTCTCACTGGCTCCAGATGGGAGCAGCTGGAACTCTTTTTTTTATTCACATTAAAAAAAATCTGAGTAAAGGATGTTTTTAAGGAAAGGAAGGAAAAAGGAATGAGGAGTGGGTAGGAATCAATGAGTCCAGAAGTGACGTACGTATGAATCCATCCCTCCCACTGCGGTGCGAGAGAATATGACTGGAGAGGTCTAGAATAGGTCTCCCTCAACCAGTCTCTCCTGATCTAACCTGCTACCCAGTAGGTGGGCAAACGCATTCGCCTTCAAGACCTAAACAAACCTCACCCCGTGAATCATGAACCCGAGTACCCCTACTAAATTACCAAAGTAGTGAACCACTTGGGGTGACAGTGTTGGTTACCCAATAAATGGTTACCGAGGCGGCGGTACCCATACCCGCCTCCCAAATTGAAACATACAACTAACCGAATAAGTATATTTGTCAGCATTTTCAAAATTGAAACTGATGTTTTGGCATCTGGCGTGTATGTGTTAAGGCGATGCACCATGTCTTAACATTTGTAATTGCGCAGCTAACAATAAAACTCCTTATGTAGACGGCGATAAGATTTAAATTCCCAAAAATTTAAAAAAAAACATAGCAAAGAAGTTATTTTGCAAAGTTCAGGAGCAAACATTAAAATGTTTTATGATAATTTCCTTAAGAACTTAACCACTCCGATACATCGCGAATATGCACTTTTTACGTCTTAAACGACATGTCAGATTTACGAAAACTTTATGTTATTTCCGCTTCACAATTAAAGCTCTATAAATGAAACATTTCCGAACTTAGCCGAATACTAAAAACTGTTTTTGAAAGGATATGAAATAAGCTTTCAAATTGTTATGTTACAAATAAATATTAACATTTGTAAACATTAAAATTTAGAATGCAAACATAAAAAAAATGAAAAAATTACTCACGTGATGTTTTTATGTGAAAACGGTACTAAAATCACGGATTATATAAAAGACAATATTTATTGTATCTTATAAATGTATAATAAACAATTTGGTCACCTCACTTTTTTATCATTTCATACAAGAATATTTAATAAAAAAATAACGACGTCGAACAGTGGATAGGCAATTTGGCGGTCTATCATGTATCTGACAGAAAAGATTTTTTTATCTATTTCTATGGACATCTTGAATAGTGATGGGTAGCTTGATTTATTATGGAGCTTCTCGTTTTTGTTTTAGGGATGTCAATAGAACAATAACGGAGTTATGACGATTTCTGTATAAACATACGCGTTGACATGTAAACAGGCTTATTGTACTTAACTCATGTCGGCATATTAACGTGTATATCTGCTTATGTTGCTGAGTGGTTAATTTGCCACATTATACAATAAAACCATAAAGATATCCGATTCTCATTTGAATAAGTGAGGAAATTTTTTTTTTCAAAAATGGGGGAATTGTTGAAACCACGTGTTGAGAGATAGCAGGCTCCCTTAGATTGACTAGCGATGTGCCAATACTATGCCCAAACATTGTAGGGTCTATTTTTGATGATGGAAAAAATTTAAATGAAAATAATATTTATAATAAAATGGTATACCTATTTGAAATGTGTAATATTTTTTTTTGATTCTGTAAAAACAAAGTTCTCAGTTAGCAAGTCGAGTTACATCCCATATATAAAATTATTTTAAAAAAATTTTTGCTAAAAAAAAAAATAAGTGCGGTAGATTTCAATATGTGTATTAATTAAACCTTTATAAAATTCTCGCTAAAATAAAAATTTACAAATGAAATAAAACATAAATCATTTATTTATTTTAAAATATTATTTGTTCAGCTTAAATTATTGTATAATAATTATTAGATATATAGTTGAAATTAATGAAAAGGTCACAACCTATGTAAAATGAGAAGGCATTTCTTGAGAGGTCTTGTATTTTCACTATTTTCAGATATTCTGCAAAAGAATCGGTAACTGCAACATCGATACAATTAATCATAATAACCTTATATGTATAAATGTGACCTCTGGAACTAGACTCTGGAACAAGGAGCTTACCACTCTTGTCACTGGAGAAGTCGATTATCAACAACATTACAAACTCTAATTGCATTATTTGATGATCATCAAATTAACAATTAGCGCCATTTTGAATTTGTGACATTTTAGCGGTCCCAAAATGTCTATTCATGGCCCGCTTCAGCTTTTGAACAAATTGATCACCATTTGATCGAAAGCTGAAACAGGACGAGAGTCTAAGTTTAACGAGGAATATTCAAATGTCCAAAAATTAGAAGTGTCTCAGATCATCAGTCAAATGTGAAACACCTTTTATTATTTTTAATACGAATACTACACAAGAGTCTCACCAACTGCCCCCTGCTAATCGGAGCCAGTGAAACTATGGCATCCCCAATTGGAGTGTTGTAAGGCTGTTGGTGTACGGGAAGAGTAAGGACACAGGGAATAGAAAGTTGGGGAAGTACCTGACGATTTGGATCTGGTCACCAAGCAGTGCTTAAGCCTTTTTTAACATTAGCTCCACACAGGAGACCCTGACGAAAATAATTCCCTTCAGAGCCTATATCATCTTTGGGGATGCTGTATGGAGGGTCTTCTTAGGAAAAGGAAGGAGAGGAAGTTCCGGGAAGGAAAAGAGTGTTAGGGGTGGGTGGGAATCTGGGGTCAGAGTGACCAGGAGGGACGGACGTATGAATCCATCCCTCCCACCGAGAGAGTACGGTTGAAGAAGACAATGGGACTCAACCACTCTCCCGATCCGGCCTGCCACGCAGCTGGTGGGTAGACGCATCCACTGCCAAGACCTGAATAAACTTCACCCCATGAACCCGGCCACCCCTGCTAAGTCACCAAACGTAGGGAACCACTTGGGGTGACCTATGACAGAGGTGTTCAATAAATAGTTCCCAGGGCGGCGGTACCCATACCCGCCTCCCAAATTGAAGCACTTCAATTCATTTCAAGGAATATTTTGATCTTTCACCAGGGCGATACTGAGAGTGTCTACCACTCTGGAAGGTGATTATTTTAATTGAATTATTTGTGAAATAAGGCAAATTATTTTTTTTGCCGAGAATTGAACTGGTAACCTCCGAATTTTCCCCTTCAATCGCGCAGGCCAAAGTCATCTTTACAATATGAATAAGTAATACAATACTGACCTAGTCCTCCTGCGTCTCGGGGGCCCGGACTTCTCTGTCCTCTCCATGTTGGGGTTGTTGGGCCCCGCTGCATTGTGCTTCTTGTAGGAGCCCCTAGGACCCCGGGGGCCTCCGGGACCCTTGCCCAGGGAGGCGCGCTTGCGCTCGTTGAGTATGTCTTCCGGACCTGAAATTATTACAACATACACAATAATATTATTATTTTTACAATCTGTATTAGGCTGCTGACATCGATGCTACTGTGTTTATTAACGAGATCCACATTGCTGAGAATGGGGGGGTACCATTTACGTGTACAGGAAACAATGTGACTCCCGAGTGACGATGGCTCGCCTTACTATGAACGGATGTCAAAAGATTATATGTATTGTTAGGGTGCTTCGATGTCGGCTTCTAAACCAACACCAGGGCCCAAAACACGTCCCTGACTAGCTCTCAGCGGGACTATGGTACTCTCTATTCAGGGGGGTGGGCAGCTCAAGGCTAGGGAACTTCTCTCCATCCTCCGGTGACCCACGGGATCCTCACTGGTCAACAATCCTCCCGCCGTAGCAGAATAATAACAATGTTAAATCATTTAGACATGTATTGTAAACTCAAACACATACATAGGTTTCTACAGTACAATTCAATTACAAGAAATGCAAATTACACAAACCTAGCTAAAGTGTTTAACTCTCTCTCAAAACGAAACTCTCCGAGTCGTGATTTCCGCGGGGGCCCTACATTTCACTGAATTACGGACAACATTTAAGGAGGAAATCAAGATACAGCTTACATGTAGGTTGGCAGGAACCTCGTCTCATGTGGCAGCTTCATCAGGCACTTTCGTAGTCTAAATAGACCGAACTATAGTGGCAAAAGACTGATTCTACTCAAAAGTATTTCAATAATACATCGCGGCCCCATTGAATTGGGTCCGCCGGCTACAAGTGAGCCGCGAGCGTGCGTTCTCAAAGGCGCTCAGATCTCTTCTGTGGCGAGCGCAGCGGGAATGCCGAGTGGCAGGGCACGGGGGAGAGGCAAGGAGAAACAGGATACGGGGCGGGGAGAGGCGGCGGCCGAGCCGTGTGGACTTGTGCTGCGTTCTGTGCTCTCGTATTTACTCGCTTCAGGGGCGTATCGTAACACTTCCCCCCGCGCTTGGAAAAAAAAGCGACGTGGCAATGGAGCTGTAGGAAAAAAAAATCCTCTTAAACTTTCATTGGGGTTTTTGAGAGATTCGTTGCTTGAGAGATGCCTAGCTAGAACATGCAATTTATGTTATAGTTTAGGTCACAATGTTTGTAGGGAATGGGTGAGGGGTACATACAATGTTTGGAAAAGAACAGTTTTGGTGAAAGTACATGGTGTGAAACAACATACAAGATTATGCAATTGAAAGATGACAATACATGGTTATGCAATTGAACAAAATAACAATACATGGTTATGCAATTGAACAATAACAATTCATATTTGTACAATCGAAGAACAAAAAAACAAGAACAAAAATGCCTGTGTGATTCTAAAGTTTCATTGGTCTGGGAGCTAAGTTTGCGAAGCGTGGATTTGTTTGGTTTCGGAGAATTTCGAAGAGGAGGACGTGGTTTCACAGATTCTAAGGATTACATTATCACTGTAATCAGACCCCTTTGAGATAACACTCAAAAGTACACTTGGGCCTTAGAAAACACTTGGTTTTGTCGAAGACGTCGAAGTTCATGAAGTGGAGACTGTGGTTGCTGTGCCGCGACTATGGTTACAGAGGTCATTGAAGAGGAGAATCCAGTGTCTGCAGACATGCCAGTACGAATCCTAAAGTGTTATTAAGGTAAACACGGATCGTATATAATGGTTATTGAGGCATAATGTAGCTCAACATAACTTGTATTGGTACGCATTCAGCGAATACTGGAAGTCAAGGTAATGATGGTTTACACATGACGATATATGCGTCACTGCATGACAGCGCAAGAGACGACATGGTTGGCATCGATAGCAAGAGTAAGAACAAACCTAGGAGCTAGCGTGCCCAAAAGGTGGTTCAGAGTGTCATAATGTATAGTGGGACAACTCAACTTGCTGTGGCACGACAAAACAACATACATATGGGCGGTATGGTCTGTGCTTTCAGGAACAAATGCGTAGAAAAATGGCAGCAGGAGGGACCTAGTAACCACAGCGCGTGCTGTCAGGAAGTGGAGCTCAGCTTGGCTGTTGGTGATGACATCCGCCTGGGCTTCTTTTTAATCCGGGAGAAATTATTATTAGAGCAAAATTCTTGAAGTTTACCTGCCTAGGGACCAATGAAGAAAAGGTTTGGAGAGAAACAAAATGTGTCCAGATAATGAAATAAACGAAGTTTTAACCACCGACCCAGAGAGTGACGAAGAGAGAGTTTTCTAACTAAATTGTGATTACATGAACATTTTCCTTTACCAGGATGACTTGGCGTTTGCCGAGTGACAATATGTCTTGGTTAAAAAAACAACCGGCCTTCCATGGCCTATGTTAACATAAAGGTGGTAACATTTTTGTAGAATTTCAACGAACAAGACAAAGAAGTCGTGAATGAGTCAAGGTAAAAGCAGAGAAACCAATTCATGAATAAAGGTTGTCAAAAGGAGACAGACGGTACGCCAAATGCATATCGTACATATCCAACATTCATGAATGTGTTTCGTGAAATTGAGAAAAAGAACAAAAGGTGAGACATATGCAGAGAGTGAGGGAGAAAGCCTGCTGATAATTGGTTAATTTACCAATTCGCACTCCCAGTGAGGGCGAATTATGGTTAACAACAGATTTTCCTCTTCATAACATATACCTGAGAACCTGATAACATGCCCAATACACGCAAAAGATTAGGGGTCATTTTAAAAACTCCTGCGTGATTGTGAGAAAAGACAGACCCTTGCTCCAATTTCACAAACCTGGGGGTTTTCTTATCCGTTCCCCAGACAACGAGTTGGGTGGTTTTGTGCTCAATCGATTAACTCCCACAGCACTATGCCCCATAGTTAGCAGTGAAGCTACAAACTAGTCCTTTTGGGATAGTAGATACTCCTGGGCTTCTTTCCTTTTTGCAAAGAAGTAAAAAAACAGGAGGTCCACGGGCATTGGCGTTGAATGACAACAAAGGGTTGTGGACTACATTTCGTAGATCGCACACAAAAGGTTTGATATTATTTCGTTCGCACGACTCATGGTAAGTGTTTTAACGTCTCCACGTATAGTGTATAAGAACATGTAAGTACATACAAGATAAAACTCAATTATAGACAGAAGTCAAGAGTTTATACAATGCCTCTTAAAGAAGATGGCAAGGCCGATATTATGTCGTTCGCACGAATCACGGTAAGTGTTTTAACGTCTCCACGTCTCGTGTACAAGGGTTGTACACAATTATACATACAAGCGGTACTCATGACAAATGAATGACACACGACCAAAATACAAAAACGGTACTCATGACAAATGAATGACACACGACCAAAATACAAAAACGGTACTCATGACAAATGAATGACACACGACCAAAATAGATTGTACAGAAAGGGTGGTACTCATGACAAATATGTCACACGACCAACTCAATAACATTTAGCTATGAGCAAAAGTGATTATGACGAACTTCTCGTATCGTGGCAGGTATTTTAAGGATCCCTCCTATAACGGTGGGTGTTCTAAGGATCTCTCCTATGACGGTGGATGTTCTAAGGATCTCTCCTATAATGTAACAGGGTTACGTTTAAATACAACACAATAAACGTTAATGATGCTTGATTTTAACACATTTTATAAAGATTCGTTAGATTAACTAACTCCGTAGCCCAAGAGCGTACGACAGAGAAGATAGACAATTTGATGCTACTTCATGTGTTACAAAATACAAGGGTGATGGCAGAGTATAATTCTACTTACACCAAGTATTTAAAACAAAGACAGACCTATAATGGTTTTACGTACTGTCTGTTGTGGCAACCTGCAGTGAGGAAGACCAAAGAAAAGGGACCAATTACGGTTTTACATACCCTTTGTGCAGTTACAAACATACCAGGTTATGTGCAATTTGGGTTGCAAATACTTGGTTAAATGAACACCTAAAAGTTGTGAATTCCAAAATCAGGATAACCATAAGGTTTTATTTAACCTATCTCGTAGGGTTGAAACGTGTCATATAAGACATACGTAACGTTCAAGCAAAAAAAAATAAAATAACAAAAGGCAGTGGCTTTGTTATAACAACCAAAGACCGGATGATTCGGTTTTACGTACTTTAGTTGAAACGAGCCAAATTGATTTATATACAGGGTTATAAAGACCAATCATTGGTTTTATAAATACAAGTTCCAAAATGGACGTGTCGATATCCAATTTTGGTACAAGAGCATGAATTTGGGTAGGACGCCATCAATTTTTAATTTAAGAGGAAAAAATTGAAAAAAACTTATATACACGAGGGGCGACTATGTAAGTAACCACTGTTTGATTTTCATGCTAGAGATACCTCGGAAGGTTTTACAACTCATGATGAACAAGATAAAAGGAAAAATTGTAAAAATAGTTAACTGGTTCTGAGTCGGAATTTAACACTTTGGAATTTACAAAACCCGACTTCTAGAACGACACGCCGATGGGCAATTGTCAACTACTTTACATGAACAAAATAAACAGGTGAGAAAGTTCCTTTCCACACGACAAAAATGCAACAAAAAAATAGGAGAAAAATTACAAAATTACATGACAAGGCAGGGTATGACGTGGCATGAACATTGCGTAGTGTACGTGTTGAGACAATAAATGGGCTCGCGACTTCCCAAACATTGAAACTCGAAAAGTGTCTCCGTTCCAAAGTGATCAGTTTTAGAACAGGTGAAAAAAATAAAAGAAAAAATTGCCGTGAGGGAAAGAAAAAAACAGTGCAAAAACAACATTTGAAAGTAACTTCAAGGAGAGTACGCATTAATTTACAAAATAATTTACAACTTGTTTCATTTACGAAACGATGGGCATGTGATTGACACAATACACGCCTGACGTAGTAAGACTCTGTAAGCTTACAAAAAAAAATGTGATACATACTGGATCATTTTACGTTTGCTGAGATAGTGGGGGCAGTTTTACTTGACTCCTCACTTCCAGACTTTACAATGTCCTTAATGTGGTAATTACCAATGTGCTTTCCAGATGAGTCAGACAAGGAGTACACTAGGTCTGATATTTTCCTTAGGACTTTGGCCTTCACGAAACGTGGTGCCAGCTTAGCAGAGAAATACATGGCTCCTTGGGAAAGTGTGTTGTTCTTTCTCCAAACTATGTCTCCTGTATTGAAGGTGACATGTTTTCTACGTAAGTTATATCTGTCCGCACTCTTTTGGTGAGCCAGGAGCAAAGCATCAGTGACTTCACTGTAAATGGCCGACAGTTCTTCCAAGCGATGGGCATAGTCTGCGGTAGGGTTGCTTGTGGTGGCGGATGACGTAGGAAAGTTTGTGTCCCTATGTAGAGAACCATGGACGACTTGTTCCATACCGTGTTTTAAGAAGAAAGGTGTGTAACCAGTGGCCAGGTTAACAGTGTTGTTCATAGCGGCCTGAATTTTATCTAGGTTTTTACACCAAGTGCGTTGGTCTTTATCAACTAGAATAGCTAGAGCTGTGTTGATTGTTTGGTTGTAACGTTCGACAGTGTTATTTTGGGGAGTGTACAAGGTGTTATAATAAATGTCCTTGATTCCGTATTTGCCAAGAAATTCTTTGAATTCCTGGGCAATAAACTGTTTTCCGTTATCAACAATTACGGTTCTGGGTGTTCCGTAAGGTATAAAAATGTGTTTTTCCAGAAGTTTGATGATGGCGGACGCGTTGGCTCTTTTTAAAGGGAAGATCCAACAGAATTTGGTGAAAACATCCACTACACTAAGTATGTGCATGTGTCCGGCATAACTTCGAGGAAAAGGTCCGACGAGGTCCATTGACAATGACTGTAGGGGTCTGTCGGCGCGTTTGGGGTTACCCATTAGGCCGGCAGGTGCTGCCGTGCTATGTTTATAAGCTTTACAAGTTTCACATTTAGAGATGTAATTGCGAATTTGTTTGAAAAGACCAGGCCAGTAATACTTCAAGGAAATCTTTTTATACGTCTTGAAAGTTCCTGGGTGTATAGAGTCGGGAGCACTATGATTGTCAATTATTATTTGTTCTCTTCCTTCGAGGGGAACGACAAGTTTCCAAGAGTAATCTTCGAGGATGGATAGTGGTGCCTTGCAATTACGGTATAGTTGTCCTTCTTTTATGATAAAATTAGGAAACTTTTGTTGATTATTTTTACAACCTTCGAAGATTTTCAAGTACCATTCATCTTTTGTGGGTGGAGGGGGGGCAATTGTGTCAACATTTAATGAAGCCAATTTAATTCTTGAAAGAGCGTCAGGAACAATATTGTCCGCGCCTTTACGGTGTACAACATCAAAATTGAATTGAGACAAACGGGAGGCCCAACGAGCGAGTCTACCGGAGGGATTACTTAAAGAGATCAACCATTTCAAACTACTATGGTCTGTGACTACAGTAAATTTGCTACCGTCTATGTAACCGCGGAAATGGTGAACAGAATCCAATACAGCCAATAACTCCTTTTCGGTAATTCCGTAGTTTTTCTCGTGTTTATTTAATGTACGGGAAAAATACGCTACAGGGTGTTCGCCATCTGGGAATTCTTGAGTTAGGACTCCACCGATTCCTACGTTGGAGGCATCCGTGTGGAGGGTAAAAGAGAGTGCAAAATCCGGGCAATTCAGAACGGGGGCTTTTTGAAGGGCATTTTTTAAAGTTGTAAACGCTTCTTCAGTTTCAGCAGACCATCGGAAGTTGCTGACACCTTTACGGGTGCCGGTAATTTTATTTAAGGGGGCTGCAATTGTGGAAAAGTCTTTGATGAATCTTCTGTAGTAACCTGCAAGTCCAAGGAAACCTTTGACTTCTTTCGCGTTTTTGGGTCGGGGGAAATTTGCCATGGCTTCCACCTTAGCGGGGTCTGTTCTTAGACCTTTTTCGTCGACAATGAATCCCAAATAACGTAAACGGGACTTACAGAATTCAGACTTCTTCAAGTTGATGGTTAAACCAGCGAACTTGAGTTGTTGAAAAACCTTTTCCAACATTAATAGGTGTTTTTCAAAGGTGTCGCTGACGATGATGAGGTCGTCAAGGTAACAAAACAGGCTGTTATCGACTTCAGGACCGAAGAGTTTGTCCATCAGTCTTTGTAATTCGGCGGGGCTGTTCTTTAGACCAAAGGGTAATCTTTTAAAATGGAACATTCCCCTACCAGGTACAACGAAAGCAGTTTTTTCACACGATTCTGCGTCCAAAGGTATTTGCCAAAAAGCTTTGCTTAGGTCAACAGAGGAGATGAACTTGGCGTTGCGCAGTTTGTCTAAGGTCGCGTGGACGTAAGGTAAGGGGTATGCGTCAGCTTCCGTACAAGAATTAAAACGTCTACTGTCGAGACAGAAACGTGCGGAGCCATCTTTTTTAGAAACCAAAAGAGTTGGGTTGGTCCATGCACTTCTGCTGGGAACCACCACACCCATTTTTAACATTTCATCAAGTTCTTTTTCCAAAAGTTTAAGCTTTTGGGGGGCTAAGTTGTAATAACGTTGCTTTATGGGTGGGCCATTGGTTTTAATGTGGTGTTCTACCAAATTTGTCAAACCCAATCCACATTTTTCGAAAGATATTGATTCGAATTTATTGACCATTTCCTTTAGTTGGAGAGCTTGGTCCGTGCTTAAATTTTCGTGAGGTATTATTGTGCGGATCTCACTAATTTGAGCAGCAGTGGAGGTTTCGCCAAGAGTATTAAATACTTGGGGAGCAACGTTAAAAGCCTTCCAGAAGTCAACGCCAAGGATGAAATTCTGGGATATAGAGGGCACTATTAGAAAATTGATTGTAATTATTTTATTGTTACAATTAATTGGCAGTGCAAGGGTACCGATGACCGGCTGGGAAACATTATCCGCAGTCGTCAGGTGTGTTGTTTGTGGCGAAATTTTAAAATCACTGTTAACAAAAGGCAGGTGAGCATTGTTGCCAAGACAGCTGACAGATGCACCGCTATCAAGTAATCCGGAAAAGGGCACATTGTTAACAGAGAAAAGAGCATAGGGTCTCCCATCTTTAGCTTGTTTGCAACAAACCGAGGAAACATTTAAGGTCTGGTTAAAATACTTAATGTGTGATAACCAATCAGTCCATTCTTTAGACCTTGGTTCAGAATGGGTACCTGAGAGGTTATTATTTAGTTTTTTGGCCTCTTCATGTAGAAATTTGGTGGGGGCTTGGAGAAATCCACCTGAGGTCTGACATCGCTTGGGTTTTGTAACCTTTCTGCATTGTGCCTTGATCTCTTGAAAATGTTGCGCAGTTCGTCGCGTGGAGGAGAGCGGTCCCTAGAGTGGTGTCTCTTGGGGGTTCGGGGTTCCTTGGATTCCAGAAGTCTTGCTTGCTTGAAACAAGTAGCGGCCAGGTGGCCTACTTTTTTGCAAAAGGAGCACACTTTTTTGTTGTCGAATTCTGGCTTTAAACCAGACGAACGGCTTGGCACAACCACATTATTCGACACATTCTTTATGTTTTTCCTATCCTGGTACGATTCCAGGAGGAGGCAGACTTCGTTTAGCTGGGCCAGGGATGCAATTTTCTGTGAGGTGATGATGTTCTCGTATTTGCTTAAAAGGCCATCAGTTATGACTGGTAATAGTTCAGCTTCCGGAACAGGATGTGAAAGCTTGATGTTGATGGACTCAGCCCTTTCTATGAATGTAGCCACAGGTTCATCTACTAGTTGTTTAATAGATAGTAGAGATAGTTTGATCCGGTGCTGGGCCTCCTTTTTTCCAAAGCTAGAGATTAGGGCAGATCTGAGTTTATTCCAATCTTTGCATTTAGTCTTTTGGATGCGGTGCCACGGAATTAATTCTGGGGAGATGAGTTCTATAAAGTTTCTCCGTAGAATCTCGAATGGGATATTTTTGATTGTAGCCGTTTCTTCAATACGGTCAATGAAATCCAGCACATCGGAGACGCCATTATATTTGACTTTCCAAGAGGATAAATCGTAAGTTTTATCTTGTGTCAAGATGGGTGCGACGTCCTGTTTTATCATTACATGCGGCGTAGGTTCTTTGTCAAGATTATCCAAAACTTGCGTAGCCGAACATGAATTATTTTCGTTGGAGGGGGCGAGATTTATTCTCCTAATGTACTTTTTGTTGAATAAAAGTGCATATGCCTTCAATGTAGATTTAGATTTGCTTGATGGCGAGAGTCCTCTATCCCTTAAAGCAGCTTGTAAGTGGGCTTTGGATAAACTATGCACATTGGGAATGGTACCCAAGTTGGATGGTGTAATAGCTTGCTTGTCCTCCATTGCGAGTTTCCTGGGTGGTGAGGAGAAGAAAAAAAATTGGCCAGGGGTTTCCTTTAGAAAGCGCAAAAATTAATTTTTGTGAGGCACTTTTCACTTGGTGATCACTGTTGGCACTTCCAAATGTGTTTTGTATACATGACACCAGAATTCTTGTCAAGGAGAGGCAGACGAGAAAAAATTTTGCGTGGAAAGACCTTAGTGGTAAAGGTTTTTGTATTTCACTGACCATTTTTGAGAAAACTGTGAAATTCACAAGTATTTATTTATTTTAGAAAAATTTTGCCAGGACTGACCTTTAGAAAACAGGTTTTTTTATTTTCACAAAACACTTTGCACTGAGAAAGGCACTAAAGTTCACAAAAGGCACATTTCTGGCAAATAAAGGACAAACTTCCGGATGAAAATGACTGAATAAGGGGTTTATTGCATCCAACCATATTAAAATTGTTTTATTTATTCATGGAATCAGTCATTGGCTTTATTATTATTCCACTTTTCACTTATGTAAGGGAAAAAACACAATTCACTTTCACTTATGCTGAAAAAAACAGTACCTATAATGTACAATGGGGAAAGAAAGTCATTATTTTGTCCATTTGGAGAAACATTAAATTGTACTAATTTGACAGACACAAGTGGGCCAATTGGTATATTGTGCAGAAATAATAAAAATACGTAAGTCCGAAATTTTCATTAAGGAATTCGCAAAATAACTGGGGTTCCAGAATCAATGATTTCCGTTGGTATCCCGGTTCAGTCATAAAAAACGGTTTGGATTTAAAACGCAGCCTAGCAACAGTCGGTTAGGATATCGGCGGGAACAAGGCATTTGCGCGCACAATCCGGAATATCGCGTGAAACAAAGGCCGTTGGATTTGGCGCGGATTGCTGTTGCTACGCGCTCGCTGTTTGGTGACGCGTGCGCAATCAGATTCGCGGCGTTTCGGGTACTCAAAATGGCCGTTGTTTCAACTTGCGATGCAATTTATAATTCCAGTCAGATCCGTTATGGATCTAATTTACATATTGGTTTCTGTGGTTTTTTCACAGGATTCACTGTAGAATAACAAGGCATAATTAATGTTTACAAAATAGTTGTTATGCGGGAAGGATTTCGACAAAGGAAGGTCCCGCAAAGCGACCGGGATAGAGAAAAAAAATCCAACCCCACGATCGGGCGACAGTTCTTAGGGGGAGGATTTTGACAAAGAAGGGTCCCGCAAAGTGACCGGGATAGAGAAAAAAAATTCCAGGCTCCACGTTGATGCGCCAATTGTTAGGGTGCTTCGATGTCGGCTTCTAAACCAACACCAGGGCCCAAAACACGTCCCTGACTAGCTCTCAGCGGGACTATGGTACTCTCTATTCAGGGGGGTGGGCAGCTCAAGGCTAGGGAACTTCTCTCCATCCTCCGGTGACCCACGGGATCCTCACTGGTCAACAATCCTCCCGCCGTAGCAGAATAATAACAATGTTAAATCATTTAGACATGTATTGTAAACTCAAACACATACATAGGTTTCTACAGTACAATTCAATTACAAGAAAAGCAAATTACACAAACCTAGCTAAAGTGTTTAACTCTCTCTGACTCTCTCTCAAAACGAAACTCTCCGAGTCGTGATTTCCGCGGGGGCCCTACATTTCACTGAATTACGGACAACATTTAAGGAGGAAATCAAGATACAGCTTACATGTAGGTTGGCAGGAACCTCGTCTCATGTGGCAGCTTCATCAGGCACTTTCGTAGTCTAAATAGACCGAACTATAGTGGCAAAAGACTGATTCTACTCAAAAGTATTTCAATAATACATCGCGGCCCCATTGAATTGGGTCCGCCGGCTACAAGTGAGCCGCGAGCGTGCGTTCTCAAAGGCGCTCAGATCTCTTCTGTGGCGAGCGCAGCGGGAATGCCGAGTGGCAGGGCACGGGGGAGAGGCAAGGAGAAACAGGATACGGGGCGGGGAGAGGCGGCGGCCGAGCCGTGTGGACTTGTGCTGCGTTCTGTGCTCTCGTATTTACTCGCTTCAGGGGCGTATCGTAACAGTATTTTCATTAGTGTAAAGCCCGGGTAAACAGCAGATTGGATCAACAGCAGAAAATTCAACAGATAAGTATGAACAATCTATTGTATTTTGCTTGCATTTTTAACAATTTAACTAGGTAACCCATACAGTTGAGACCCTTGGCTATGAAGCTAGAGGTGGCGGATTTGAAACCAGTCAAACGTGGTGACTCAACAGTAGATCCGCCGACAATTGGCCCCAGAAATGATATCTATCTATCTTACATAAATAAAAATGAATCACCTAAATGTATGTATGCGCATAACTTCCAAACGACTTTACTTATTTCATTCAAACTTTGGGGATTTGATGTGTGCATGCCCGCGAAGGTTTCTATATATATACTGGTGAGATCTGGTATTACGAAATTTGTATTAAAAAAATTGCAATAGGTGGCACGCAAGCTGTTTGAAAACTGAAAGTACCGGGACTGAATGAATGGAATGCGGGAAGGGGGAGGGGAACCTGGAAGAGGGGAGGGTAACTCGGGAAGGGGGAGGGGAACTCGTAAGGTTGGATTCACAGGAGGGAGGCAGAAGGGGAACGGGACGATCGGGAAAGGACACGCAGGGAGAAACAATTTCTTTATTAAGTGGCATAGCAACGCACACCGGGAACTCGCTATAATAGTATAAGTGAAGCGACCGATCGATTTGATTTTTATGCAAATTAACAGATGGCGGTGTGTGGTTGGGTAACCATCCTGTAAATGGCGTTGTGTTTCATTAGCCACAGCATTTTTTAGCAATTTTAAAACACAAGAGCAGAGAGGTACTCACACTGCAGTACGGGTGTGCCTGTTACTGCCAGTTCCCGGGAGTCGTGACGATGCTTCTCCACCAGGGTGCGCACGTCCCGGATGAGGGCGATTGGATCCCCTAGCAGCTCCGGGACACTCTTCCTGTTGGCGGGCAGCTGGTGTAGGTACATCACTATGGCCTGGAAGAACACAAACATAAAGAATTAATTAACATATACAGTACAATCTCACTAATCCGGCACTATTAAAAACCAGAGGGTGTCGGATTATTGGAATGTTCGGATTACTGGATTATCTATGGTCTATTATCTTTTGCTTTTTTTTCTTAAGGTCGTTTATAGTAGCACGCCCAACACCATATTTGTGTTGCCAATTTGCACATGTTTTCTCCACTATCTAACTTCTTTAAAATTTCCATTTTATCTTTCAAATCTAGTATCTTGTGTTTACGTTTACTTGACATTTTTAATTACACACTATTCTCACTTCAAAACAACAGGTAAATATGTACGCATGTGCACAGAGATAAGTTTTGAGGTTAGACTGCTAGTAGTGCGAGACGACAACGCGGCGGTGGAGCGCATAGAAGGGTGCTGGATTATTGGACGTATCGGTCTATTGAAGTGCCGGATTAGTGAGATTGTACTGTATATCATATCCACTGTGATATAGAAGCGACACGGGTGAGAGATGACTAAGCCAAAAACTGGAGTTAAACTACCTAGAGGAAAACAGTGAATAATTCAAAGCAAGTACTAATTTATTCTCCTTCAAGATATGCATATTCATTCCTGAATCAACTAAGGAGATACTGCAAGAATCTTTCATTCTGCCGCCACATAAGCCCGTTTCTGCACCGTCAAGTGTTTTTTTCAGGTATTTTGGAGCTCCAGACCAGAAGTGGTTGCCAAATTTTACCGTGGGGCGCACTTGCGAATTGTACAGGGGTAGCAGTTCCATTAATGTATACTGGGGATTCCATTAATCCATACATCCATAGTTAATGCATACTGGGGATGCAGTAAATTGACTAACCTTCAATCCGTGCAGCTCCTGCTGAGTCAGATGAACATGCTTGGCCGGCGGCTTCAACTCTCCGTTCTTCTTATCGTCCTTTTCCTCCTTGATCCCGTCTGCAGCCGGCCCCTGGTTGCCCCCGTCCTCGCTGGGTGGGGCGCCGTGGGGACGCGGCGGGGGGGCGCCCAGCGGGGGCGAGACGGCCTCGTCGGCTTCCTCGGGGTGGCCGTCCTGCCCCACGGCCAGCAGGTGGGTGCGCCCCAGCAGGATGCTGACGTAGCGCTCCAGCACGTACCACAGCATCTCCGTGAAGAAGGGATAGCGGAATTTCTGGGGCACCTACAGAGCGATAATAGATATTAAAATATGATACTTCAATAAATAAAAAGATATTTTTGTTAAGCCCTCAGGCATATTTTGTAGGAAGGTCAAATTCTATTGTTAACCTTTATGTATGGACGTGAAGTCTCAGAGGCTACGCGCGGTTCTCAAGTTCTGTGTTTCACACACTTCCCCTCGCTCCCCGCACCCGAGCGTCTCAGTAGCTTCGTTTTTAGTAGCAAAATAGACAATGAGGGAGGAGGTTGCGTCGCTGGGTGCCATAGCACGTGAGTAATAATCATCGAAATATTGGCTGAAGCCTGATGATAGTTTTTGTGCTTTTTTTAGATATTTGTTGTGAAAAATGTTTTTTTTTTATTGGTGCCCTATTTTACTCATTTAAAGTAAGCTCTAGCGTGTTTAAATCGCACTTTATGGAACGCGCGTTTTTTAAAGTTACCTTGGCAACATCAAAAAATCAACAAAATGTGAAGTCTAAATGTCAACTTTTAACTATAAATCTGACAGGAATATTTTAAACGTCAAATGTGACAGATTGCAAATTAATGTTTGTATTTTTCATTTCCATGACAACAAGATATTGTGATGTCACATCACGAATTCATTAATAGTTTTATTTCCAAATTTTTAATAATGATATCAATATTTATGTTTTCAAAGTGTACCAATAAAAAAAAATTGCGTAAAATATTCGTGGATAACTGGTCTTTAAAACACTTGCTTTATTTCGAAAAATCGCGCGTGTTTTAAAGACCTGTTTATCCACTTATATTTTAATATACTATTTTTTACATTCGTATATTAAATTAGTAGATAAAGAAGTTTTTTGTTTTAGTGTTAGATTTAGTTACTTTCAATGTGTCAAAATGATAAGTCTGAAAAAGTGCAATGATAGTTGATTTTTCATATTTTGTATAATTAAAATAAAGAAAATTGATTACAAATACTTATTTTTTTCTTGTTAAAGACCTATATTTAGATACAGATAAGGTTTTTCCACGGTTCGGAAACTGTTTCTAGAAAAAAATTGTATGTGTAGTATATAGTAGCCGAGAGACTCCACGTCCGCGCTATTGTTAAAAATATTTGACGTCCATACAGGTTGAAAATCAATTTTAGTACGAAATCTTGATGACCCCTCGAATTGCGGTTAACTTTGAAAACGAACTTAATTTTTTTTTTTAATGGATTTAAATTCCTCAACTAACCATCACGCAATTTCTCCGCAGTGGCAGATGGAGAGGACAGACCGCCAAAAAACTCACACACGGTATTGGCACACACTCTTTGCCTCATTCACGTTCATTCATCGTCTCACACATACTCTTCTATTATTCTGACTCTTGACAAGGCCTGACTCAAATATCTGATCCACTTTATTGCGCCATGTTTTCCTCGGGCGTCCCCGACTTCTTCTACCATTCACATTTGTGTCATATATTCTTCTTACACGACTTTCTTAATCTTACTTAAATTCCTTATTTGACAAAATGACTGAACTAAACCATTTTAGTAACATATCCGCAAACCTTGGTACTGTCCTCGACCTGGGCGATCTTCAGCTGCTTCTCGATGCCAAACTGGTGCAGGAAATTTCCACCAAAGACCAGCGAGTCGCTCGGAGTGTAGACCGCGTGGATCCAGCCGGTGGGAATGAAGAATGTGTTGCCGGCGTACAGCTAAAATAAAATATTTACAACTTAGTACCTACCTCATATTTAACATCAATTTAGGTGGCGGATATGGTAGGCCGGGAAGCATTTATTGGATAACTAACACCTCTGCCTTACATGACCCCAAGTAGCTAGCTGTGTTTGGTGACTTAGCAAGGGTGTCCTGGTTCACGGGGTGAGGTTTGTATAGGTCTTGGCGGCAAATGCATTCGTCCACCTACTGCATGGTGGGCCGGATCAGGAGAGACTGGATGAGTGAGTTCTTCTGTACTCTCCAACTTCGGACTCTCTTGACTCACTGCCTTGCACAGCAGTGGGAGGGATGGATTTTTACATCCGTCATTCCTGGACACATTAACCCCAAGATTCATTCACACCC
Organism: Limnephilus lunatus; assembly: GCA_917563855.2. NCBI lineage: Eukaryota > Metazoa > Arthropoda > Insecta > Trichoptera > Limnephilidae > Limnephilus > Limnephilus lunatus. The sequence continues at coordinate 1,955,126 of OU830600.1, read as the reverse complement.
TTCATACCTTATTCCTTCCAAGAACATCTTGTCCCTCCTTTCCCTAAAAAGACTCCACACAGCATCCCCAAAGATGAAATATTTTCTTCAGAGCCTCCCGTTTTGTCTGACTTCCTGTGTGGAGCTAATGTAAAAAAAGGGTCTCTTCAAGACCCATGTTCATTCCTGTTTTTAAATTATTTTCCTCAGGGCCTCCTGTGTGGAGTTAATGTAATTTTTTTTTATCTCTCCTGATTACCTCCAGCTGCTTCCCTCAAGATCGTAATATCGATTCGACATAATACAGAATCAGAATACAAGGGTCTGTGCAATGATCCAACTACAGTGATCTCTCAGTGCGTTTAGAATCTGTTGTGTGCTTGTGCTGTGATTACCGCCAGCTGTGTCCCTAAAGATCATGATATCAATATTTACCAAGTCTTGCTTGAAAAGATTAAAATCATTGATTACAGTTCACAAATTGATTCGCAGAGAATATACGCGACCACAGTAGGAATGTGAATAAAGCAAAGAATTAACAGAAAGAAACAGATTAAAAAATTAACTTACGTTAACTCTGATGCATTTTTCCACCGTGTCCCCAAAGAAGACGTCAGACTGCTTTCCGGAGAGGACCCACTTCTCATACAGTTGGAGGTTGCGCTCTGTTGGGGGAATCAGCCAAAACACTTTGGCTCCTAAAAGACAATATAAAAAAGCATTTTAAAATCAATTTGTAAAACTTTAAAAGATTGCGTTTTGAACACACGAGGAGTAGCGATGTAAAAAAGTTGAAATACACGGCTATTCAGATCTTGTCGTAAAGCATAGCTGATTAATTATCTCAAAATTAATAACTAAACCCAACGAAGACAAGGTACGAACAACTGAATCCAATATCTGCCTAACTGACGTAAGTCATGTTAGAATAAAAGAGAATTTGTATTTTTTTTTTACGTTAGTCGCTGAGGAAAATAATTCCCCTCAGGGCCCATGTCCTCTTTGGGGATGCTGTGTGGAGGGTCTTTTTAGGGAAAAGGAAGGAGACGAAGTTTTGGGAAGGAAAAAAGTATGAGTGTTGGGTAGAAATCTGGGAGTCAGTGTCTCCAGGAGTGGTGGACTTATGAATCTATCCCTCCCAATGTTCCGAGAGAGTCCTGCTGAAAAGGTCAAAAGATCTCCCTCAACTAGTCTCTCCCGATCCAGCCTGCCATGCAGTTGGTCGGCAGACGCTTCTACCTCTCAAGATCCGGACAAACCTCACCTCATGAACCTGAGCACCCCTGCTAAGTCACCAAACGTAGCAAACCATTTAGGGCAGGGGTCTCCAAACTTTTCAGCCGGAGGGCCGTACTGATTACTCCAGAGAGTCCCAAGGGCCAAAACCTATAATTTTATTTTTCCAATTTATTTTCCTGCCATTATCTATAATTTATAGACAATTCGCCGAGCACGTGCTCTGAGCAAGCACACGTGTGCTAAATTCGTTAGTTCAATTACTAATTGTGTTATATTGTTTGGTCACGACTGCGACGCTTGACGACATCTGTCCATCGTTAACAGATGGCCCTAGCGGCGCGACCGCAAGTCAGTCCACTTGGGAAGCTGAAGGAAGCGGAACGGTAGTGCGTAACTCCTTTGAACGTGTTTGTGTGTTTTTAAAAGACATCTATATAATAGTATATTGATTTGAATTTTTTTTTTGGGTGTGATTTACTGGCAAAGAAGCGAAAAATAGACCGTGAATGCAGAACATTCCAAGATCAATGGAACTTTCAATATTTCATAATTGAGTCCAGTAAGAAAGCATTATGTTTGATTTGAAATGAAACCATAGCAATTCTCAAAGAATATAATATTAAACGTCATAATGAAACGAAACATTTTCAAAATTTCTCAAAATATACAGGAAGTTTGCGGACAGAAAAAATTGAAGCTTTGAAGCGTGGATTAAAATCGCAGCAATCTTCGTTTACGAAACTCAATACAGAACAAGAGATTGCAACTCGTGCCAGCTTTCGTGTAGCTCTTGAAATCGCAAAACGTGGAAAACCATTCACCGATGGAGAAATTATGAAAGAATGCGTAATTGCAGTAGCTGAAGAAATATGCCCCGAAAAGGTAAATTTATTTAAAACTCTCAGTTTGTCAGCAAATACTGTGGCTTGGAGGGTAGAAGACATCGCAGAAAATATATCATCTCAACTGTCTGACAAAAATAGACAACTTAAGTGGTTTTCTCTGGCCTTGGATAAATCAACAGATGTTTCAGATACTGCTCAGGTGTTGATTTTTATTCGAGAAGTGGATAAAAGCTATGAAGTGTATGAAGAACTTCCTGATGTTGATAGTATTCACGGCACAACTACTGGTGAAGATATTTTTAAGGGAGGGATATTTTTCAAGAAAATTCCATTAAAAAAAAAGAATCTTCGATGGAAAAACTTGAAATCTATTACAACTGATGGAGGCAAAAACATGTGTGGTAAAAATAAAGGAGTAGTGGCTCTTGTGTCAAAGGCTGTAGAAAATGATGGTGGTTCAGAACCATTAGTCTTACATTGTGTTATTCATCAACAGTCTCTGTGCAGGAAATGTTTGGATATGTCTGAAGTTCCAAAACCATTCATATCAATTGTTAATTTAATCAGATCCACTGGGCTGAATCTCCGAGAATTCCGCGAATTTATTAAAGAGATTGGAGAAAAGGATTCGCCATATCATTCGCTGGCTAAATTGCGGACAAGTCCTTCAGCACTTCTTTGAACTTCGATTCGATTTTTTTGAATGAAAGTATCACCCTCTTACCGAATTACAAAATAGCGAATGGCTGTGGAAGTTAGCATTCTAAGGCGATTTAACAAAACATATGAACGAACTGAATTTGAGGTTGCAAGGAGAAAACCAACTTATTCCTGATTTATATACTAATGTCAAATCGTTCCGGTAGAAAATAATGCTGTTTCAATCACAATTGAGTAAAAAATGTTTCACATAGTTTAAAACGTGTGAAATATTCAGCCACATTACTGAGACTGAGTTTCCCATCGATTTTGCAATCGGAGCTTTGAGTGCTTTGAAGATAAATTTTGATACCCGTTTCTCAGACCTTGATATCATTGCAAATGAACTTTAAATTTTTCAAAATTCTCTTGATATCGCCATTGAAACCCTGGCCCCAGTGATATAATTAAGAACAAATATAAAACCTCAACTTTGTTGGAATTTTACAAGAGTCTTCCGCTGGCACAATTTGATAATTTGCGCTCGTGGGCTGTTTTCTGTTTTTGGTACTACTTACTTGTGTGAGAAAACATTCTCCAAAATGAAGTGCACAAAAAATATTTACAGATCTATATTAACCGATGAGCATCTTAAATCTCTTTTAATAATTGGTACAAGTAAAATTGATCCACAACGACAAACTATCGTCAGTGAAAAATCACAATTACATAAATATCATTAGTATTTTATATGTTTTATGTTAACGTGTTTATACTCGTATGTTATAATGTTTTTTTTTTGTGTTTATAAAGTAAGTTGTATTCATTACAATTATTTGTTAGTTACTATGCTTTGGTTAAATTTTCTGCGTATTATACTTGTCATTAAGCTTTGCATAGCCCGTAAATAAAACCGAGTTGCTATCATCAAAATATCATTCTGGGTTTTTTATTCAACTTATCACAATCACAACAAAAATACCTTGTTCAAAAGGGGCGAATTCTCCGTGAATCGTTTTGCGCGAATATTGCGTTCAGAAAGAGCGTGAAACGCGCAAGCATTTGGAAACTTATTAACCAATTCCTAATCATAATGTTACCGCTCCATTTCCCTTGATACGTGCACTCCATGTGCACTCGCTCTGCAGTTCGCGCGTAAACTGGAGGTAAGCTGGCGTACTACACCCGATGTACGCCCGTATTTTTCGCGCGATACTTGTGGACGCAATGTATTGGTGCCCAGTACCTCGCCAACGAGCGTATGTATTCACGCGAAAAAATTTGCGGCGAATTCGCCGCTTCTGAGCAAGGTTTTAGACATAAGCTGTCGCGGGCCTGATTGATGACACTGGTTCTAAGATGTCGCGGGCCGGATTGATGACACTGGCGGGCCGGATGTGGCCCGCGGGCCGTAGTTTGGAGACCCCTGATTTAGGGTAATCTATGGCAGAGGTGTTGGGCGGCGGTACCCATACCCGCTTCCCAAATTGAATTTGTATGAGACGTTGCAAAAACATTAATGAAGCAAGGAGTATGTGCCAAGACACAGTTGTGTGCTAGCTCATCCTCTCTGCCTGCCCCTCTAGCGACAGCCTGAAGGTTAGTTGCACAGTTCGTTCAGCAGATGACATAAAGTGAAAGGATATGTTTTATGTACCTTTGAGGATATGATACCAGACAGAAGTCCCTCCAAAGTCCACATGGAAGTCTGTGTAACATCCCTTCACCGACATGAGGCAGTACTTTTGCACTTTAGGGTACATCATGTCCTCGATCAGGTTGGTGGACTCCACCTAAACAACACCAAAAATTAATTTTCAGATTTTTTTTTTCTTTATTCATCATTTTTCTTTTTATACAGTTTTTACAGGTGATTCGACTACCACGCTAGGCACATATTATGGTAGCCGATTATGTTTAATCAATTTTCAGAATAGAAATCAGCCATTTTCAGTGGAGCTGCACTCTCAAAAACTTTGACCCAGGGCAAGCCTATTAACCCCTAGGGGTTGGGGTTGAATTAATTAAAAACAAAAATGTTACTTTATCATGAATGGTATTGCCTATGTATTAGCCTTAACATTTTTTTTTAAATTATTTTTTTTAGGGGTTAACAGGGTTAAAATTGTCAAAATCGAGGTTTTGTGTTCCCCATTTTTCTTCTCCAAAACTGGACCGATTTTTTTAACAACTGTGTTACAGAAGAAAATATTCTATGTATGTATTTTTGGCTTTTTTTTAAATTACATGATCTAGTTTGTAGACCAGACTGAACATTGGATGATGGCTTTCAAAGCAGGCAATTCTAATGATTTTTGGAGGGTCCCTAACTCCTGTTTGAAGTAACTTATAGAAAAAAAAAAAAAAACGTACCGACACGCTAGTGGTCCATATCTATATATTAAAAAATATTTGCAAACAGTGTCAAAGTTCAGAGAGAAAATTGCGGAATACGTTTGTATGGATACATGTCGCCTGGTTTCATAGATAAGAGTCTTAACCTATGATTGGCCGAGGCTGCGCGGATGCGCGCGGAATGGTCGAAAAAAAAAAAAAAAAAAAATTGGATGCGATTTTGACCCTTATGTATAAAGAAACTGTATGAAAGATAAGGTCACAATCGATTGCGCCAATATCTCTCTTTGTAGCTTTAAAGATTTCATGCATGTGGCAACACTACACGATTTGTAATTGAATTATCTCTGATTTCAAAACGCTGTCAAAACTGGAAAGTAGGGAGAAAGCGGACTTTTTGTTCCTTTTTCAAATGCATTTAAAGGTATTTATTTATTTATTAGCAATCACCTTTGAAATGTGTTTTTTCATGTAGGTTGTGTATTCAGGTTTGTGTGAAAATAACAACATCAGTTCATTTTCGTATTTATATGGCTATTTAAGCAAAAGTCAATGATAGGTTAATTGACATTATGTATATGTTTGAATTTACCTGTGATTCCTTGAGGTGGCGGGGCCAAACGGAATCCACCCAGTCCACCTGACGCACAATAGTGGGGCTCTGGATGTAGTTGTCCAGGCGGGTGTGGGAGAACTCCAGCGAGATGACGTTCAGGAGGCGCTCCTTGTTGGGGTCTTCGTAGTAACGCTGCCATTCCTGAAAACAGACAACATTTTTATCAGAGATAGTCGTAGAGGTGCTAGTGCGTGCTAATATCTCATTGAAACTAATTTCACTATTATTATGCGAATAGCAGTGTGCGGGAAGCAGATTAGGTAGTTTCAGATCATTCGGCATTAGTGTTGGAGGTCAAATTGGAGGTTAAAAAGTGCAATCAATTTTTTTAAATTCGTATCTCATCTAATTATAGTTCATCAATGGGGGCAGTCTGAACTCTCAACAAATCAGTTCAAATTTTGAAAATGACGATTAAAATAATTTACTTTAGCTCCACACAGGAGGCCCTGAGGAAAATAATTCCTCTCAGGGCCTATGTCATCTTTGGGGATGCTGTGTGGAGTCTTTTGATGAAAAGAAGAAGATAAAGTTCTGGGAGGGAAAAGGTATGAGGGGTGGGTAGGAAACTGGGGGTTTTCCAGGAGTTTTCCAGGTTCTGGGTGTCTCCAGGAGTGACGGATATGTGGATCTATCCCTCCCATTGCAGTGCAAGGCGATTATCCGAAAGACCTGCTGGAAAGGTCAAAAAGTCATCCTCAACCAGTCTCGCCCTATTTGGTCTGCCACGCAGATGGTAGGTAGATGCATCCACCTCCAAGACCCAGACAAACCCCATGAACCCGGACACCCTTGCTAAGTCACCAAACAAATATTTATCATAAAGGTTTTAAAATGTTATTTGAACTTCCTGTAAATGAAACTAAAAGTCTTGCAGTTTTTCGTGGATTATGTCTGAATGTTGTGAAGTCCAAATATTAGTACAGGTAGTAAATAATATTATAGTAGTTTTAGAATATTAGATATTATATACGTCAAACTTGGGGTGACCTTTGGTAGAGGTACTTCTGTTAAAAATTTTGTTAAATAATCCATAAGCCGCCGTATTTTTAAGCATGGATTATGAAAATCACACTTTATTTCAACAATTACTACAAGAAACAACTATGTACGTACACAAAATAACTTATTAGGTTCTTAGTTTCGGTAAACTAAGTAATTCATGGATATTTAGTTTCAAATGAAACTTTGCAAATGTCAAATCCATACAAAAAAATGGCAGCAATGGAAATTTTTAACTTTGAATGAAAATCGAATTTTAATACATATTTTTTTTGTCTATCCTGACTAAAACCAATGTTTCTTTTGGTAATTAAGTTTAAAAGTAGTTAACTTTTCAAAATCCATGCCCATTAAAAGTGCAGCGGTATGCGGCAGCTTGTAGATTATTGTAACACCTTTTGCATCCAATCCTAGGAAAAACTTTCTTGGAAATAGAGTACTAGTACTGGCAGCATGAAACAATCGTCCACAACATGTGATTATGTCATTTACAGAGAGCTAGTACTATTTGGAGAGAATAGGATTAATTTACTTTCAAAATTAAAACTTTTCAAAGTTTATTGTGAAATCAGATATGAACGCATCACAGAAGAATGCCCACCTGTTAAAATCAATAACCTAATACTTGCCCTCTTTGGAATAAAATTCAAAATAAATATAATAATGTATAAAATGGTTCAGCACTTGGCTGAACCCCTGTTGTGTATTCTAGTAACTAATCATCAGTTGGTAAAATAAATACGTAACCCATTTTTAATACTTCCTTACTTACAGTCACCAAATCTGAATGACGAATGTGAAATTGATTTTCAGTTGCCCATTTTAAAATAGGTTAATAACAATATTGAATCGATTCAGAAAAAAATCATAAAATACCTTTCTTACAAATCGCACAATCGATTTAATAATTATCTTGATGCAACAAATTTCTTCAAAATTGATGCATTGAGTGTACGCAGACAATTCTAAGATGCGATGTTGCATTATTGAACAGAATAGATTTTAAAGTACCTACACGGCACACATGATCGTGCAATATTTTTAAAGAAAAACACTGTAAATCAAATTCAATCCAAAATGCTTGCCTTATAAGACTGTGTTCAAAATATAATAACATTTTCTCTGATATTTTTTTTTTTTTTTTTTAAAGTTCTGGAATTTATTGAACGGGAGTTACAGATAGGCCACAGCCGAAATTTTTTATTTTTTATTATCTATTATTCCCCAATATCTATTATCCAAAGAATTAAACAAATAACACTCGATATTATCACCAGGTAAATAAACATTCACCGAATTGGGTACAAATATAATTACCAAACATTTTATCTATTTGAATTTCACCGGAAGACTTTGTCACTGAGTCACTCAAAATACAATTACTTCTAATTGCCGTATTACTATCATTAGGCAAATATTTAAACATTATCTGTGTTAGGACTTTCAACTAGAAATCGATTATTATTCTGACTCGATAAACAATCAAAGTTTTGGTTTATATAGGGAACAAATCGATATTTGAAAGCAGTGTTAACTCGGACTTTTACATGAGAACTTCCCTGTAAGATTTTCTCAAACAGAAAAATATTTTGTTAAATAGTTAAAAGTTGAATAAGTTTTCTAGTTTTCGTTTTAAAATCAGTGGTTTAAAGGCAAAGTGACTAATGGCAAAATCTTCAAAGTTGTGTTGTGTTAAGTAGTAAGTCTAAGGGGACTTTTTTTTACTTGTCTCCTTTTTCCTACTGCTTTTCATAATCTTCTTCCTTCTTCTATCGCCATACAACTCTAAATTGTTTCTACATTTTAAAAACAATATTATTCTTAGTACCCTTCTTATTAATATTTTGAAAACCACTTGGCTAAAAGCGATTTAAAAAAAATACTTTAACAACGTTTTTCTTACCTTATTTGGTTAATTGATGTTAAATCTATAAAATGTAATTGTAATGGACGGGTTGTTTCATAAAATGTGAACAAGTAATCAAATTTCATAGTTGATTTTCAAGTTTTGTGAGAGTTCTATTTAAGTTCTGTTACTTTTTCAGTTCTGTTAAGCCAATGGTTCACAGTGCTATAAAAATAGAACTTTCACAGAACTGGAAATTTGATGAATTTTTCCAAATTATGTGAAACAACTGGCACTAAGTTTTATTTAACTTTAGCTGATAATTTTATCAGGTTATTTAATTATAATGGTTCCTAGCCAAATTTTTAATCGTATATCAAATTTAATTACACCGGAGCTCACAATTTCAGAGCTTTTGCTAAACTGAATCAAACTTCTAGGTGTTCTCAATATTTTCAGCCCGTAAATGACATTTTCTGCAAAAGTTTTGTTATGAAATAAGTCAACGATCACTCTGCAATACCAATAAATTATTATAATAATTATTCCTACCCGGTTGCGTATTTCCAATTATTCCTACGCGTTTCAGTCGGTAGAGCGACTGAATCGCGTTAGGGATTGGAATGCACAAATCACCCTCCAAACACCACCGCGCTTCGGTCGCCTTCGCGCCTTGTTGCTCTCTGTTTCTGTGAGGGTGACCACTGTTATTATAGAAGGGTAAGCAGAGACGACGGACCGCGTTTTTTATACTTACAAAATCTTTTTTTACATTGAAAATATTTACTTGATAAGTAAAAATCTTCATGTATCTTCAATAAGGAACTCCAGTGAAAAATATTATGGCTTTAAAAAAATATGTTCATATAGACCAATAAACGCTGATTCTGAATATATAACTTTTATTTAATAATATTAAACGTACAGTTTTTAAAAAAATATTAAAAAGTGCATTTTTAATATTCTCGTTAAAACACAGCGTCAGGTTGGTATGCTGTGTAATGCTGTTATGGTGACGTCACAATAGTAATCACGGTAATGACTGGTTTATTTATGCTGTACGTCATTTATATGGGAATTTAGGTATGACACAAGCGAATGTTCTATATATTTCTTATTTTTGAAGATGTCGTAAAAGCATATACCTTTATAGAAAGTTAATAGAATTGCCTTTTAGATTTTTGTATCTGACATATACGATTGTGTTTGAAAAATGCAGTATTTTAAGTTTCAAAATGAAAAAATTTAAAAAAAACAGCCGACTGTAAACATATTCTATTAAATGGTCAAAAAAATTAGGAAAATTCAAAATTTAAAAAATATAGTCCTCTAACTTTATGAATTTGGAATAAAACTGTCACTTCACTTTTTATCTCGTTCATACAATTAAAAAGGATAAAAAAATATTATAATAATTCCGAAAAAATAACTGAAAAAATCCGACATCTTGGACTCGGTTTTACGCAATTAATGCGTTGATTTCTCGAATTTGTATTTATTTACACATGCATAAGGCTTTTACATTATCAAATAATATTACTTTTATGGAAGTTTTATTAAATTCACGCGGAAAAGTCATAAAAAATATAGAGAAGTAACCTTTGATTATGTAATGTCAGTAACCTAAAAACCGAACGAAACTAAATCACCAAAAAAACATTATTTAAGGACTAAAACTGAAAAAAAGTACAGGCAGCATTAGTACTTATGCTGAATTACACTAATATCACAGTGAATTAATCATTTAAACGAAAATTATCATCAAAAACAGCAAACTGCAAGTTAAATTCATCCACGTCATTCATTGTTTTGCAAAGAATTTGATTTCGCCATTTGCAATAAATAAGCCATTAGCCAATCAACGCGTTATAATAAACAAGATGGCCGCGCGCCTGCGCAAATCTATGTGAGATTCAAGAAAACCAACATAAAAATCTAAAAAATATGAATCGTTATTTTAGTAGATGACGTCACAAAATTCACCATAGATATGGGTGTTTTCGAGGGATCTCCAAAAATTAAAACTTTGAAAATTATTTTAGCTATTAAAACTAACTCTAAAAAAAAAAAAATATGCAGTAATTTAAGTTAGAAGGTCATTTTTCATAAAAAAAAATAAAAAAAATGGACTGGACTTCTCTATTGTGACGAAAGTAAATATAAAAAATCTATCAAAAGTGTATTAAATGAGTACAAAACTGCAAAAATGTAATGATATATTATGTAATGACCTGTTTATACGTAATATCTTTTAATGTAATATCTTTTAATTGTTATAAGATAACTGTTTAATTTCTAGATACACAATGTTATATTATAATGAGGAAATCTATAATTGATTTATCAGTTAGGTAAATTATACATGTACAAATTAATCACATTGTAAACTGTTGATTTCCCTAAAATAAAATAAATAAATATTGTTGTGTTCATACCTTCATGTTCATCTCTACGTTTTTCTGCGTGTTGACGTCCATCACGTCGAGGATCCTGCGCGATCCAACGCACATCCTTACATCATTGATGGTGAAGTTAGTTGTGGGAACTCTGCAAAAGGAAAAATGTATGAGAAGAAAGTTCATCTTCTTTTCCTAGTATAGTTGAAAGTTATAATAGGGAGTGGATATATGAAAACTGGATGCTTTCCACGGCTTGCATATATATATGTGTCGTTATGAGCTAAATTGTCAGGAAAACAGAATGTTAAAGGCACAGAATGTTAGCTCATCTGCGCATTTAGCCTCAGGAGGCCCCGAGGAAAATAATTACCCTCAGGGTCTACGTCATCTTAGAGGATGCTAAATGATTCTCGAGGCGGGGTTACCCACACCCATCTCTCAAATTGAGTCAAGTGAATGTCACTTCAAATGAAGTCCAGCATATTAGGAGATTGAAGGTGTGAACAACGTTGAAATGTCGTTTGATATTGCTGCTAACTTTACTAGAACCCATACAGTTAAAGACAACTCTGTGAAAATGGTTTCCGGTTGTGCGATGAAGATTGCTTGATCAAAAATAATCAGCCACGGATCTATGCCTTTTTCAAACCGAGGCAGAAACTTGATAGTGGCAAGCGCCAGCTTTTGAGATTTGCCCCTCTCAAACCGCTCGGGTTTATTCGGTTCAGCTCATATAGTCCCTAGTTCTAGATGCAATGGGGATTCCCCTGGCAGAGACATCACACATGCGTTCAGAATTGACTTAGGATACGTTCATAAATTAACTTAGGATGTGTTCAAAAACCAACTGGGCGTTTTAACCTTTTCCACTCCGACCATTTTTTCTCAAAACTGTTTAGCTACTCCGACCAAAAATGTGTGTTATATTTTATATTTGAAATGAAATTTTTGGACAGTTATTTTTGCGGCACCCTATCGGATAATTCGTGTGACCATTAGTTGTTTGGTATATTTTGTATAAAATACTTGTTAAATCACATATTTTGTAACTAAAAGATAATACATTTGATTTCAACGTGTTTTATTTGCATTATATCTTTTATTGCATAGCAATAATTTGTATAATACGGGTAAAATATGCAGACAATCCAATGTAAATTCTTGGAGAAATTTCTTTCTAATTGTCCTGTACCGCACGGCGGCTGACCTGCGACTACCTGAACCTGATTGGCTTAGGTTTTATGGGTAATGTTTGGTTTCTTATTTTGCATTGGTTACGTTATTTTAGGTTTCGACCCTCTTTCAGGAAACAAAAGATAGACCAGCCCACAACACATAAAATAGATAATAAGTTTGGCAAACATTCTACACGGTGTTTACAAGTTAGAGTATTGTACATATTATACCTACATATACATTTTGCGCACTTGAAGTGAAATGACACAAAACTGCGCTATACAAATATTACGTTATTATTATATTATTAATATAATACTGTCACATTTTGAGTACATTTATCTCACATTTACTATTACAAAAAACTCACGATTCGGTCCAATGTTATCCCACATGAAGTGCAAGTTTGTTTTCACAACTTTTACAGTGATATATTGTTAATTTTATTTGCCCTCCTTTTCTATCATAAATTAGAACCACAAACGATTTTTTTTACATTAACTCCACACAGGAGGCCCTCAGAAAAATAAATTCACAGGGCCTATGTCATCTTTGGGGTTGCTTTGTGGAGGGTCTTTTGAAGGAAAGGAAAAAGAGGATGGGAAGGAAAATGGTATGAGTGGGTAGGAATATGGGGGTTAGGGTGTCCAAGAGAGGCGATGCGTGAATTCATCCCTCTCACTGCGTTGTAAGGCAATGGTTCGATATAGTCCGGCTGGAGAGATCAAAAGATCTCCCTCAACCAGTCTTTCCCGATTCTGTCCGCCACGCAGTAAATGGGCAGACGCATCCCCATGAACCCGGGCACCCATGCAAAGTCACCAAACGTAGCGAACCACTTGGGGTGACCTGAGGCAGAGGTGTTGGTTATCCAATAAATGGTTCCCGGGGCAGCGGTACCCATTCCTGCCTCCCAAATTGAAAACGATGCAATCACTAATATTTTTCTGCATATTAGGCATTATTACATGTAGATTGACGTGATTTAACCGCTGTTCTAGATCTACCGAATGGCTTCCTTTTCTAGTTTTTACACCTTCTCTATAATTTCCAACCAGCTGAATAATTAGCCTATCCACAAATTGAAGATGACTCATTGGTATTTCCAATAGAAAAAAATATTTGTTGTTGTGGTGTATTCGGAGTATTAATAGACATTCAATTCCTTTTTTTTCTGAATCAGAAAAGCTTGACAGTGTGGGATTGATGGATGTTGAAGGTTTTTGCGGAATCACAATATTTTCTACATCACTATATTTACTGAAATAAGCGCATCTCCTTCTTTTGGGCGGGATAATGTCACTTACACTATCTATATCACTTGGATTATTACCGACTTCTTCACCATCACTTCGAAGTAAAACTATCATTATTTTCTGTGACGGTTAATTCAAAGAATATTAATTTAAAGAATACGTAAATTATTTTACTTTCAATTACTAATATCAACATCAATAGTTCCACAAAACGAAAAAATATAGTCACAAAAAGTGGGAGTAACTGCGGAGAACCGTCGTAAACGCAGGATAACGACTGACTGTTCCGAAAATATTTCAAGAAAAAAAATATTTCGTGTGTTAAAATGATGCATCTGTTTTTAAATGAATGTATCTAATTAACGGTAAATTTAAATGAAAAAAATTTGGTTTATCCAATATGTTGCGACAATTCTTTGTAATAATCGGAAATAATAGTTCGTAGAATGTACTTAGGAAGATAGATATTGGTGATTAAACTTATACCTGCGCCGGGCCAGTACCTCTGGCCGACGGAGCTGCCTACCAAAATCGTTTGGGCCACAATGTGTGGCCGACGCGAGTGGAAAAGGTTAACCTCTTATCCGTCACGTATAAAGAAATTGTATGTAGACCAGGTCAGAATCGCTTGCGCCAATATCAATCTAAGGCCTAGGTACTATTTGTTTATATTGCTACTCTGAATTAAAATTTTCTATGAAATTTGCGGGCATTTTTTCGAAGTACCTACCATTCAACGTTTAACGGGTTAAAATCAAATGAAAAATCGATAGAAAAACATGCGCTGGATGCTAGGTGCTTTGTGAATCAAGTTTTTTTTTTTCAATTCAACATATAAATTACGATTTTAGCGCCCCCTAAAAGCGCCCCGGTTTCCCTGAAAATCGTAGATAAAGAAGTGACGTTTGCTCTGCAGCGGCATTATAGTGTAACCAGCCAGTGTTGATTAGTGGGTTAAGGATAGAAACCCTAACTTATTATTATATTTATTAGAATTGATGCCTGCTTTCTTTGGATTTTTAGTTACAAGACAAGCAACAGTCATAATTACCTGATGCCCAGTCCAATCTTCTCCCTGAAGATGAGGGGTGTGCTGAAGCCGTGCTTCTGCAAGTACTCCACGGTGAGGTCGGCTCCGTGCATCTCTCGCACGGCCCCCGGGTGCTCGAACCTGGCGCTGTCCAGCTTATCCGCCAGCGAGAAGCCCCGCCCCCCCTCCGCCGCCTCGTCGTCTCCCAGCGCCCACTCATCGCTGTACAGGGTGCGCTGCTTTCTCTCGCGCTGTTGACAAACAACACAATGCAATTAATCATAAGAAAAGAAAAGCAAAGCTAAATACTATCGAGACAGACTTACTATTGTATCGTCCCACCAGTATACATCCATACGCTAATCACATCTGGATTTAAAAAAATTAGAGGGTTTAATTATTCAAATCTTAAATGAATTGTACTGTGAGTGACATCTATTGTCTTTTAATCCAACTTAATTATTTTATTCATATGTCGGTAATTTCGGTTTCCTACAACGCTGGCAGAGGCCGCCAGGAATAATGTTTTCTTTTTAATGGACAGATTATAGCGTAGGGAGTGTGGCGAACCCATCACTCAGGGAGTGGAAAAACACCTGCAATAGCCATCCCAAGCCAAGGTGTGAGCTACCGTGCTCAGGCTGAATGTCCTGGGGAACAGTGTCACGAACGGTGCCTCCGAGAAACAAGGTCGCATCTCGGAGTATTTAGACCTTACTCCAGCATTCGGGGCTCTGCTGGAGTGGACCTTCTATTTCCCTGGTAACTCGTGGGACAAAAAATTGGACCATTTGAAAACTAGGGGCCTTTTGAGAACCTAGGAGTGCTGAGGCCACCTCCGTGGACTTTCTTCCTGGGGCCTGTAGGTGGGACCAAGAGAAGAAGCCGTGGAGATGAGAGCTGAGGCCACCTCCATGAACTCTTCCCTTGTGGGACCTTCAGGGAACCAAGGGGAAGGGCACTCTTCCAGCGTGGGACCTTCGAGGAACCAAGGAGGAGTGAGGTGGAGAGATGATGTCCTCTTCCCATGTGGAGCCTTTAGGGAACCATATAGGAGTGAGGAGGAGAAATGAGACCATCTCTATGAACTCTTCCCTTTTGGGGCCTTTGTGGAACCAAGGAGGAGTGAAGAGGAGAGATGAAGTCTTCCCTTTTGGGGCCTTTGTGGAACCAAGGAGGAATTAAGAGGATAGATGAAGTCCTCTTCCCTCCTGGGGCCCTCGGAGAACCAAGGTGGGGGGGACTCTTCCCTTGTGGGGCCTTTAGGAAACCAAGGGTGGGTGGACTCTATGTCATGGAGCCTTCGGGGAACTAAGGAGTGGAGAGGAGAGATGAAGCCCTCTTCCCTCATGGGGCCTTCAGGGAACCAAGGACGAGTGAAGAGGGGAAATGAATCCTGGGAAGACACATTGTCAAACCAGAGGATATAGCTTCATTTCCAATAACAGCTCTGGTGAACTTTATTAAAGGGACTGGGTTGTTGTTGAAGGATTGAGGTAAAATGCGAGATAGCACAATGGGCCTATGGCCTAAGTGCTCACGGGAACTAATCGTAAACCGTCTCCGCCAAGAATAAAAATTAAAAAAATAATAATAATGGACAGATAGTTTGTACCAGAGTAGAGGGGACAGTATTCATATTTATAAAGAATGTTTTTTGGTATTCTTTATTTCGTAAAGATCTTGCTAATAACACTAGGGCTTTCCTAGTATCGTAAACTCAGAGAAGGGGACCGGGCCGAAAGTATATTAAAACATGTTTTCAACTGTTTTTTTTAACATGTTTGTCAATTCTTGTAAATAAATTACTCAAAAAAAAATCAGTGTGTTTTAAATCTAAGAAGAACCTCGCATAAAAATCCCAACACAATTCACATGCGGTAGAAATGAAACCTTCAGAAAACTAAAGACAAGAGTGGGAAGACTATGAAGCAATTTTTTTTATCAATGTGAAGGATGATTATTTCCATATTTTGATTGCCGAATTCCAGTGCACCTTTTCCTATACATTTGGTCATCTTATTAGTATTTGTGGTTTCTTCTTCACAGTTGCTAGGTGTCGCTTTCTTTTATGTTTCCTTTGCCTGTTCATTTTGGAGTGTGATTGATATTGATTGTAAATTTTTTTTTATTTTGAAGGACACAGTTGGGCGAGACAACTCCAAAAAGTGTGTGAGGAGAGGGTGGGACTGCCATGGACTGAGGCCGAACAATCAGCGTAAGACAGGGACCAATGGAGGCTTCTTATCAATGCAGTGGGTCCTCAATCCGAATAGGATAAGGGGAAGAAGATTATGATGATGTTGATGGATGTCTGACCGTTACGATTCGTCAGGCGCTTCATACCAATAGACTAAAGGAAACTTGCGCGGAACTGTAGATTTATCGTATTATATTAGAACTGAGTACCTGTGAAATAAATAAACATTTAAATGCTATCTGCATGTGTTTATAGATGTATATATTTGTCTCTTTTTAGTGTCTCTCGCTTCCTCTTCATCTAGTTTCAAATCACAACGGTGCTAAAGAAGTTTTCAAGCTAAAGAATAGGTTGCTTGATACGTACTGGGGATTCTAAAAGACCGATATCCACAAAAAAATGCTGTCGGAAATTCCAGAGGCCATGCGAGGATAGGTTGCAAAGAACAGAGGCCCCTGAAATAGCCCAGAGGTGCCTTTTTGAAGCTATGGGTCTCGGCCCTAAAAGAAAATGAGATGAGACTTTCTATCTATCTTTATATACAAAAATCTCGCATCAGAATGTTTGTTCGAGATAAACTCCGAAACTAATTAACCGATTTTGATGAAATTTGGCTTAGGTACTGTGTGAAATTTGGTCCAACTTAAAAGATAGGATAGTTTTTATCTCGATTATTTACCTCAATATTTATAATTGCGAATTAAATGTATGTTATAGGACAATGTTTTGTAATTTTTTGTAAGTTCCATAATAACAGATGGCAGTGTGAGTTAATTTATCGTCACAACATTTGGTTATCTAGGTTGGGTAACCATCCACTAGATGGCGAACCACAGCAACGTATAACCGGATCGGTTAGTATAGGTATTAAACAAATGTGCCCATTGTGGGTTTGTTTTCTTTCCGAGTCCAAGATTTTTTTTTTGTTTATTTGATGATGTTATTAGAGTTCTGCAAGTATTATTTTTTATTATTATTGACAGCTGTTTCAAAATAGTATAAAATTAAATAGAGTTTTTCGAATTAAACACGAACAAATTAATATATTCCGAGATCGATGAAATTTTGAACACTTGACCTCCAAAACAAGAGAAACGAAGATATCAAAAAGGTTTGGATTTCGAAAAGCCACCCCGACCCCCCTTTCCCAACACTAAAATTAAAGCAGAATTTTGATACTTCTTGATGAAATTTTGCACACTTGATTTCAAAATAAGAGGAAACTTACTGTCTACATCTGATTTATATTGAAGTAAAAAAAAATAAGTATGATTTTCTGACCTCTATCTAGTACAGGGTCAAAAGAGTGTGGAATATTTTCAACATTGTAAAAAAAAGGTTTAAAGAAGTATGCTTAGACAATTTTTTTATGATAACATATAATTTGTGATAATATCTGTTTATTATTGTTATCATTTTATTTTATTCAAATGTATCCAAATGTAAACAAACCACTCTGTAATGAAAGATTTTATTTACCTATTGTTTATTACCAACCCCTATGTAAAAAAAATGTAAACATTATGTACCAAATGTAAAAATTCCATGAGCATAAAAAAGAGTAATTAAATAAAATTAAAAGAAACTATAAAGCACAAATTTTGAGAAGCCTGAAGTATCCAAATTCGAAAAAAAAATGTTTCATGCTCCACCCTAATTTACATGTTATGTGAAAGGGTATAAGTATAAAATCATCAATTATGAAAATTCGTAATATTTTTTTAATGTGAAAGCCCCGTGGGCGTAAAAGAGAGCAAATAAACAAATAAAATAAAAATCATCAGAAACACTAAAGCACAACTTTTGAGAAGCCTAAAGTATCCAAATTCGAAAAAAAAAAGTTTTGATGCCCCACCCTAATTTACATGTATTGTGAAAGGGTATAAAATATTATCAATTACGAAAATTCGTAATATTTATTTAATCATAGAGCAGAAGCGGATATATTGATGTCAGTATGGATCAAACAAAAATAATAGCAATAAATAAATAAAACAGGCTCGTTTCTAATCCCATACCGTAACAGAGAGATATTAGAGAGTTTTTATGGTACTCGTAGCTGTAATCACCAGCCATAACAGATACTAAGTTATTTAATCTCAACAATTTGCTAACTATTTTTTTGCGTGCCAAAATTATGATTTTAGTCAATTTTCGTGAATCTCAAATTGCTTTCCACAATTATTTGCGATGACCACAACTTTACGCCATTTTACGCAATTTATAACAGACTCTTACTTATTTTATTGCGAATTTTTTACTTTAAAAAAATACATTTTCAGTAATTGTTTACGAAATTTGGAAAAATTCACAACTATTTGTAAGTAGGTAGGTACTTGAAAAAAAAAACACCTTTTTTACATAAGCTCCATACAGGAGGCCCTGAGGAAAAAAACCGCTCAAGGCCTATGTCATCTCTGGGGATGCTGTGTGGATGGTATTTTTAGGGAAAGGAAGAGAGGAAGTTCTGGGAAGGAAAAAAAGGTGGATGTATGAATAATAATATTTGGATGATTTATAAAGCGCCGTTTTTGCGAAAAATCACCTCAAGGGCGCTGTTGCTTCCTTCCCATTGCTGTGGTACACGTCTAGAATGGACCCAGGCAGCCCTGCTAAGTCACCAAACTCTGTGAACCACTAGGGGTGACCTATGATAGGGGTGTTGGTTATCCAATAAATTACATAAATTATCCAATAGGCGTACCCGCCTCCCAAATGGAAATATACTATTTTTAATCGACATAAAAAATCTTAGGTACAACGTAAAAAATCTTAGGTACCTACAACCGAAACCGGTAACCGACAAACATTTCAATACACTTGAAACTTATAAAAAAGAATTTTTTTTTTATTTCAAATAAAATGCGAAACCAAAAATTGATTGCATTACGAAAAAGATTTTTTTGTAACAACTTTGTTTTAATAGTTAGTTAGTTAATAGGGGTACAAACCAACTACAGCGGGACGAAGAGCGGGAAAATGACTTTGGTGATATGTGATTCGTCAATAACTCAATCTGACAGTATATAGGCATCTCGCATTATAATATCATCATTTAGTTCTTAAAAGTAAACTCTGCTGTTGAATGAATAGACCTTTTTACATGGGAGCGCGAATTGCTCGCCGCGTCATGAACAAATTTGAGAAGTCCAAATATGGTAAAGTAAGGTCGCCTATTTAAGGCGATCCACTAGTACAGGAAAAAATCGAAATCGGAATTCACGCCCTTTTATGGGAGGAGTTTAAAAATACTTGAGAAAAAGCTTTTGGAAAGGTTGGAAAAGATATTTGAGAATTTTATTTTACATGTTGATTTCGTAAAGGCCTGTAAAAAACATTAATTCCTTTTTTATGCATTGTTTATTGTAATAAAACGGAATTTTTAAATTGATTTCACGAAAACAAGCAGCGCGGACCGTAACACGTTGTTTCTCCGCTCCGTTCGGAGGAGTAATGACGGATGAATGGGGCGGCTGCCAGTCGTTCTTCGGTGGACGGTATAAGGTTCACTTTGATATAACAAATTCATCGACTGCCGTATTGTCGCCGTGATGTCAAAAATACCAACGCGAAAATGCATATTATATTTTATTTTGTGAGGTTCGGGCGTAAATATCATTTTTTCGCGATAATTATATAAGAAACTAAATTTGCCACATTATGCAATAAAACCATATCCGAAAAAGTGTTTATAAGTAGGAGAGTTTTCAGTTGAAAATGTTTTTTATAGATCTAATACTTTATTTTTTTCTAAGCTTATTAAAAGACGTATTAAAAAAAATGACCGATATTTTTAAGGACCAAAGTATGTTGTACACGCAGTATTTAATTGAAGCATCTATAATACTTCTAAGCAGTCAAATTTTCAAAAAAAAAAACATACGATTTTGTATGATTTTGCATTATTTAGTATGGCTTCATCTTAATATTTCGTTTCCGTATTTAGTTAAGACACTTTTACAAATGTTTAATAATTTACTTACCCCAGTACACTGTTTACTGGGGTAAGTAAATTATGAAACATTTGTAAAAGCCATGTATCTCGAGTGATAATATATGTTACAAAAACGATCATATTATGTGATCTGAATTAGCTTAAAATAATGCTTGCCTATGGAATGTAATACGACAAATGGGTTTTTCAAAACACAAGCCACAAATTTTTACGCGTTATTTCGTAAAATGCACCGATGAGTGCTCGACGCTGGCGCGCAGAAGAATGATGACGTCACACTTTTTAGATTAACGCGAAGCCATACTCGATCCCAGCCGGTTCCAATGGAATGGTTCCAATAGGAGGGGGAAATAACACGCTTTTATCACTTAGGGCAGGTCTAGTAATATTCATATGTCTATGAATAAAACAATAATTTTGTTTGTAACCATGATTTTTTTTAAATTCCGACCGGTTTCGTTTAGCACAAGCATCTTCAATTTTAAGTTTAATTTTATACCCTGAAGATGCTTGTGTTAAGCG
The DNA here is from genome assembly GCA_917563855.2 of Limnephilus lunatus. Taxonomy (NCBI): domain Eukaryota; kingdom Metazoa; phylum Arthropoda; class Insecta; order Trichoptera; family Limnephilidae; genus Limnephilus; species Limnephilus lunatus. Next base: position 1,934,067 of record OU830600.1, on the reverse strand, counting down.
AAACCGGTCGGTATGAAAAAAAAATATCGTGGTTACAAAGTTATTGTTTTATTTCAATTAATATGTCAAACCACAAGGTACCCAAATATCTATTAAATTTATTTTAACCCCTCAGGCTAATTTGTTCGCTTTTCGGAACAACTCATGTAGGTCTCATAAAAATTGTTTCGTCTTCCCTATTATCATGGTTAGAAATATTATCTAAACGGTGTTAGAAAGAGAAAACAAATCAATAAGTTAACCACAAAATAATTTAAATGTATATCTTTATAAAACGAAAGTTTACGACCGCAATTTGAAAAAAAATTATTAAACTTTGGGACATTTTTATGAATTTTTTACATGAAACGACAAAAAGTGAGTTGACGATAATGTTTATAATAAATACATGAACCATTTTTAAAACCTTTGAAAGTTTGCATAATTTTTTTTTCATTTAAACAATTACAAGATTATTTCTAATAGTAAAATTTGAAAGCGTATTTCATCACCTTTCAAAGACAGTTTTTAGTTTTCGGATACGTTCAGAAATGTTCCATTTATTTGGATTTTATTGCAATGCGGAAATATTTTGACCTTCCGACAAAATAGGTCCGGGGCCTGAGGGGTTAATCCGTCAACAGCCAGTAAAAGATGAGAAAATGATCAGTTAAAATTAGTAACATTTCTTTAAACTTAAACATTCGAAAAAGCCATAAAATCGTGTCGCTAAACACTTTCATATCTTGTATGGATAATTTTAATTTCACGTCAATTAACCGTAAAAACAATGTAAGAAAGTGAATGTTATATTTATATAAATATAGAAAACTACGTACTTGAAACCAGCTTTACATAGTTTTGTTTGGATTATTGGATAATTTGTACAGCGCCGCTTTTGTGAAAAATTAACTGATATGTATTTAAAATAAAACATTAACTTTGTAAACTCCACTTTTATTTTTTATACTTTATGCCGACCGGGTTTCTCTACAACCGTAGCTTCTTCAGGACAGTACAATCTCTACATACATTACAATCTCTACATACAGTACAATCTCTACATACATGATATGTATGTATTGGTATTCTATCGTTTTTTTTTTACATAAGCCCCACACAGGGTCTTTTGAGGAAAGGAAGGAGAAGTTTTGGGAGGGAAAAGGGTATGAGGGGTGGGTAGAAATCAGGGAGTCAGTGACGGACGTACGAATCCATCGCTCCCACTGCAGGGCGATGTTTCGAGAGAGTCCTCTGCTGTAGAGGTCTGAAGTTTTCCCTCAACCAGTCTCTCCCGATCCGGCCTGCCACGCACCTGGTAAGCAGATGCATTCATCATCAAGACCCGGACAAACTTCACCCCGTGGACCGGGGGTGACCAGACAACTCAATACCTCCTTTGTAAAGTCATTAAAAGAGATGAAAAAAATGATAAAAAAGATTACGAGGTTAAGTTATGAATTATTTGTAATTTTTTTAATGGCTTTTAATGACTTGGTGGCCTTACTATCATCCCTCTCTGCTTACTTCGTCGTAGAAAAATGATCTTACAATTCTCTAAATCCTAGAACTATCACGAATATTCGATGTGTACACTGATTACTGACAATACAGTCCCAAATTAAGGGCCGGTCCAATAAATTGCAAATCGTTCGGAAAATACGAAAACGTGCTAACCCCCTTGCCAATTGCAATAGACTAATTTCTGTCTTCTAGTAATTGGATAATAAAATACATTAATACAGTATTGTTTCAAATTGGAAAGCGTCCATGGGTTATTCGGTTATTGTATTTATTGAACCATTTGTAATGTCCGATAAAATCTCTTAATTTGGGAAAATCAAAAAATGAAACGAAAAATTCTTGAAAATATGGTAATGGTACGAACTTATTTATTATAATATTATATATTATAGTGATATATTTATTATAGTGATATGTCCAGCTGTCTATGCAATCCATTAGAAAGAGTAGATTCCATTAGATACTTAGGCGTAATAATTGATAATAAATTTCGATGGGAAGATCATGTAATTAATGTCACAAGCCGTATACGGAAACTGGCATATATCTTTAGATCATTGCGGAATATACTAAAAAAATACACTGCGAACAGTATATTTTTCCCTGGGTCAATCAATTTTATCGTACGGCATAATTGTCTGGGGAGGATGCTCTAAAACTGTATTAGATCCATGAATAAAAGCCCAAAAATTGATAATACGCACTATTTATAAAGTACATTATATACACCCCACGAAAGACCTTTTTAAAGACTTCAAAGTTCTTAATATAAAGTCCATATATGTACAAAATATTACCTCTTATTTTATATTCAAATTTACAAAAAATATATATTATAAATTCAAAATACAACACAAGATATTCAAACCAATCGAATTATATTATTCCAAAAACAAAAACTTCATTGGCACAGTCACAGTTTAACTTTCTTGCACCTAAAATTTTTAATAACTAAACTTATCAATTGAAATAAAGTCTAAAGCCAAATATCTCACTTTCAGAAAGGCGCTTAATGACCTTCTGATGAGTGACTATGATAGTGTTTACAACTTGTTTCATATACTCAGATAAAGATATAAATTTTCAACATCATTAGATACTAGTAACATATGTATACAGGTTTATTTTATTTACATGTTTGTTTTACGCACTTATTTTTCTCTTTTCTATTTTTTATTATAACTTTACCAATTTAACCATTTGTTTACACTAAACTACACTCAAAGTTACTATACTTAATTAATCACCATGAAACAGGCATTCGCCTAGTATGGTGATTTAATAAATCTTATCTATAGAAATGTCAAATATATGTATCATGTACTATATAAATAAATAAATAATCACAATATGTACTTATATGAATGTACCAATGCTAATGGCAGTATGGCAGAAAGGCGTGGAACTGGAAGAAAAATGAACTAAATATGTAAACAGAGAAGAATATCCCCGAGGCGCATGTGTGTAAAACCATGTATGACTGTACCCATCAAAGCCAGAAGTAAGTTAGTTTCTTAGAAGCTGGACGTATAGTACAGGGCCCGCAGTAACTGCAGATATTATAAAACTGCTGACCCTGTACAAATTGCAAGCCCGCCCGAATATCGAATTCGGTAGCCACCTCTGGTCTGGAGCGCCAATCACTTAAAAAAAACACCTAGACCCTGTGCAGAAACGAGTGGTTCGTAGATTCCCCTACTAACTGAACAAACGGATTGCAATCTTTAGAATTCAGGTGTCGGTTGTTATGCCGGTATTTCAATGAAAGACGCTCTGAGGAACTAGCGACATTAATTCCTTCGGCGCCGAACATGTGAGAAAACACGCCAAACATGCGTCCAACATTTTAACCACTGGAGCGATCACATAGGGAGAAGTAAATTTGCCTCGATTGCTTGAGATTTCCCAGAAGGTCATTTTTAAATTTTTTCGCCAACATTAAAAAAATCATATCTTCGAATTTTAACATGGAGACATAAAAACTTATTATAGTACTTTATAGCCAATGAATTACCCTGTATTTTACGGTTTATCTCATATTTGTAGGATTTATAAAAAAAAATATTGAAAAATCGTAAAGTTTATAATCGCGCGAATTTTGAGTGTTTTTACTTGAAACTGCCGTGAGGGATACTTATTCGGGTCAACATAGAATAATTTCGGTTTCTGTATGTTGTCTGTGGTATACTTTATAATGAAAGGTGCAAATCCATGGAAAAAGAACTTAATTTTATCCATAAACAACTGTTAAAAATTCGGCGGGAAAAAAATATTTTAATTTATTTTTAACATTGTTCTAAAATAGTCTACGAAGTACATATTTGCGACATCTATGGTCATAATAGATAAAGTATTTCAATAGCTTTGTGTTAAAATAAACGGCTGGCCAAGGAAATGTTTCAAATAATTACAATAAATGTTTTACGAATGGTAGGAAAATGTGGTCCATTTTTGGACCGAAATCGCTCCAGTGGTTATACGGTTAACATTTTCAACATGAGAATGTGTTTCTACGACTCGTTCTCGAGTTCAACAGCTCAGTTGTGGTAACTCAACTATTATGTATTTATATTCTGTATATCATATGTAAAAGACCAATGGGCGTTTAACACAGTAATGTTAATTAGGCACTCACTTTTTAATTGATCTATCAAAATTAATATCGCTATAATATTTATGAAAAGACTAGCTGGGTTACCCGGCTTTGCTCAGGACAACATTCTAGAGTGTTCTGGATTGTTCCACAATGATGTTCCCGATTCCCTATTCCCGAACATTTCACGACATACTCCACCACTCCTTCCAGAACTTTCTAGAGCTCTATGGAACCTTCTACAACTTTCCGGAAAACTGTTCTAGAAATTTCAAGAGGGCGAAACTTCCACCCCTTATATCTTCAAAAGCACGCCCTTTAAGTAGAAACGGGAATCGTCATGCCGGAGGGGGGATAGAGATTTACCACACCATATAATTCTCTTGACCGTACCAGGACTCGTTTCTAAGTTTTTGCGGGACGCACGTTTTTGGACTGTCTTTTATAATATATATTGATTACTGCCCTTGTTTCCAAGGAATTCTAAGGCAAAGTTGAATTTGCTAATATTATAATGTGTTCACAGCAATTTGTACCACCAAACTAAAGTCACATCTTTTATTCAGATATTTGGAGACCGCTGCGGACTTTTTGTACCCCTCATCAAAACAGGCCTTTGGAGCGGAGCCCAAACGAAAAAAAATGGTCGAGAATATCTTTTTTTATAAATGCAATAAATATTTGCAAAATGGCCCCTTGTAAATGTAAAGGTGCTGGCTGGTAAGCGAGCAAGATAATTTTTCTATTATTGTGTATTGCTGAAAAATGATTTTCATGTCCGTCAATAATCAAGGTGTTGGCCGGCAATATTGTTAAGTCCCGTTAAGAGGAATATAAACGCTAGAAATATTTCGATTCTCGTGCCTGCAAAATTTGCAATCGAGCGTCTTATTTGCGCGCGGCAAGTAAGCGAAAAAGTGGTTTTTATTTATTTTGTCCATAATTTTATAAGAGTGAAAAAAAGTTAGAACATAGAAAACCTCAAAAATGGTCTTAGCCATAAAGGGGTATTTTTATAAAAATGTTTCTTGTATTACTTCATAGTTCAGTCATGAAAAAACTTTTTTTTTGTGGTTTACGCTTATTTTTTGTTGTTCTGTAAATAATAATTTTATTGTAATTCCGTTACATAGAAAACCTAGTAAAAGCTTCAATTTATCCGTAGCATATTTTTTTATGTTGATACTGTAAGCCAATTCGTCATAAAGATTCGTCATAAAGATTAATCTAAATAGTATCTAAATAGGATTTCACGTATAACTTCATCTTAAGATTGCCGTACTTTATAAAGTACTATGCGTTGCATATGGGCGTGCGTATAACAACTCATCAAAGTCTCATTGCAATCGGATGAATGGTTTAGGCCGGTTACAGTGCATGACCGACGGTCGGTCCGTACGGTCGGTCCTGACCATAGACATACAAATAACTAGACGAGAACTTACAGATGAGGGGTAAAAACCAACTATGGCGGGGCGAAGAGAGGAAAGAGACTTGTGATTCGCCAAGTCTTCTTCATTGTCTAAGTATGTGTTTCATAGACATACAGCGTCCGCGCGTAAAATGTACGACGAGAGCACGACACTGGTCCGGACACGCCCAGCCGGTTCCGAAAAATGGTTCCAATGGGAGGGGGAAATAACACGTTTTTTAACACGTAAGGGCATGTCCATATATTTTGTACGTCCGTGGTCCTGACGATACGCATGCGCGCGTTCGGTCCTGCGATACGCATACCACCGACCGACCTTAGGCCGGTTACAGTACACGACCGACGGCCGGTACGTACGTGGGTCGCTCTTCTCATTTGTATGTAAATTCATAAACCGTTCAGTGCAGGACCGACCGTACGCATGCGTATATCGCTACGCAGTCCGTACGATAACTGTCGGTCAAGGGCGTGCGCATGCGGACCGTCGGTCTACCGACGAGCTAGACAGGTCGGTGGACCGATCGTGTGGATGTCTGTATCATCGTCGTTTCTGTTCCTAATACGTCTACGAAGATAATTAGCAGCAATTAAACTATTCGTAAACGCGTCCATTTCACGTACGACGTCCGGTCAACTTGTTGACCAAGCGTGAACTGACGGTACGGACCGACGGTCGGTCGGTGGTATGCGTATCGTCAGGACCGACCGTCGGTCATGCACTGTAACCGGCCTTAGGGACCACATAAGAGACAGAGGGGCCATCCATAAATTACATCACACGAACTTAATGTTTTAACCCCCCCCCCCCCCCCCCCCACGTCCCTATCACACATCGTCACATTTGAGAGACCCCCTCCCCCCCCTAGTGTGACGTCACATATTTTGCAATTTTACATCTAAAAATAATCAAAACAGTAGTTCAATTTTTTTACATGTGACGTAACAGAGCAGCCCCCCCCCCCACCCCATTTTTTTTTAAAAATATTTACATGTTTTCAATCGGCCATGGAAAGCAAAAATATTTTTAATGCAAACCATAAATGTGAATAGCCACGCCCCAATGTTTAAATGTCTTGAAAACATCTCTTTCGCAGGAGACACATTCACAACACAAATAAAACGATATCCTGTATTTTTTTTCATCAAACTTGAAAAAAAAACGCGAAATTATTTATGGGTAAACATTAATTCATAAACTGGTCGTTCATGGACGGCGGAAATTTAATTATTTTAGTGAAAAAATCCTTACTGCAAGTTATACTGAAAATATTAAGATGATACTAAACCCTTATATGTAGGGAATGCAAATCTCGCGAGATTGGGGCTCAAGCGAGATCCCGCGAGTTTATGAATAACAATACTGCGAGATATCGCGAGATTGGCAGTTCTGTGTGTTTTTTTGCAAATAATTACAATATTTGAATAAATTAGGAAAAAAATAATAAAAATTATAAGTATTTTATAAGATAAACATTTTCATTTTCACGAATTTTTCAAAAGACTTTTATGCATCAAACATTGTTTGACGTATTTATCTATAATTTTTAAATAAACTTCTAAGTAGTAAACTTTGACGTACGTATCTATCAAATAACAAATGAAAGAAACAATTAGTCTTCTCTTCTAATATCAAAAATAAATCTTTTGTAATAAAACAGTTATTTTATAACAAACAAAACAATGAGAAGTCAATTTTTTTTTAACTTATTGTCTAAGTTGAGTTGACTAAAACCGAGATATTATTATCGATTAAATAAAACTATATATACTCAGTAGATCCATAAGATATTACAGATTAATTAACAAAATATATCAATTAGTCAGACTATTAGAAATTACAGATTGCAACTCCGTCCGTGTCAGTCCGTGCTTCCAATAAGGCGTTTTTAAACTCGCGAGATCTCGCCCTTTTTTCGCCCGAGATCAATCTCGCTAAAAAAGGCCGAGATCTCGCGAGAACGAGATTGCATTCCCTACTTATATGTATACGTAGTCATGAATCTTAAGAGGAAACCGGGCGGCGTTTTGTTCATAGAAACGTATTCCCCAATTTCCTCTCTGGATTTTGACACTACTGCAAATATATTTTTATATAATATAGACATCGACCATTAGCGTGTCGGTATGTCATGCTTTTTTTATATGTTACTTCTTATGGGAGTAAGGACCCTTTAAAAATCGTCAAAGTTGTCTGGTTTGAACGCCATCAACGTGTTCAGTGTTCAGTGTACACTGTACACACTAGACTACACAAATTTATTTTAAAAAAAAAACATACTTACATAGTATAGATTATTTTCTTCTAATACAGTTAAGCCTCGATTGCATTGAGCGAGTTTACAAGCTACTAGCCGACGAATTCACTATCTGCTAGTAAACTCGTTCGGTGTAAATTCTGCTAGTTAGCTAGTAAATATGATTACACTGAGAGTTTACTAGCAGATAGTGAATCCGCCGGATCGTAGCTTGTAAACTCGCTCAATGTAATCGAGGCTTAGGTAAAAAAAATATATATAGGTCCAGTTTTGGTGGAGAAAAATAGTTAATACAAAACCTAGATTTCGGATTATTTTATTTATATATTATCAATCGAAGGTGCACTTATCCCTTTCACTTATGTGTAAGACAGTTACAACAACAGTTTGATAAAATACCTTTTTTTTTATTTCCTGGTGACCCTTGTTTCCTTTTAATATTAATTGCTTTTGAAATTATAACAATTTTGCTAGCGGGTAGGTGGTGAACAGAGACGCCCTTATGTAACAGAGCGAAAAGGAAATAGATTTGTGCCGGCAATATTGTCGTAATATCCGGGTGAATTCACCGGCAAGACAGGCTTTCTCCCTGATCCAACATATTTATTTATCCCTTGTGTCTCATAGGGACAATAGAATAAGTAATACACGACAATCTTACGCAAACTTGCTCGAAAATACCGGTAAGCAAAGTATGGCCGGTAAATCTTTATATTTAAAACTAAACTTGCACTTTTCAAATTATACCCAATCTATTAAATTTCGCAACTTCAACTCGACTTTAATTTTTGACCAAATTTTTATTCATATCGACTTTAATTTTTGACCAAATCTTGTTATTTAAAATTCTGAATAAAGGGCCTGGACTGGACAGAGCTTACAAATTTAATAAAAAATCATATTCTATCAAGATCAAAACGGCAATCGAATTTATTTCATTTGCCCGCGTGTTTTTTTTTTAATGAATACCGCACAAAAGTCCCAACTGCTCCCGTCTGGAGCAAGTGGGATTATGGCACCCCCAATTGGGGTATGTTGTGAGGCTAAAGGTAGTGGGGAGGGGAAGGAAATCAGCTATTCAGATCTGGTCACCAATCACGGCTAAAGCCATTTCAAGCAACGTTTTAATTCTGAATGATGGTCTTTCACCAGGGCGATACTGAGAGTATCTTCCACTCTGGAACGTGCCGCAAATATTCTATAATTTTTTTTAATGAATTATTTGTGAAATAACACAAATTAATTAAGTAAAATGTATTTGCCCACGCCGGGATTCGATCCCGCGACCTTCGGATTGCGAGTCAAGAGTCTTACCCCTCGACGACGGAGACCATCAAATGTAGAATTATATAAGAAAAAAATTCCCAATTCGCCCCCATTCCGCAAAATAACACAATATTTCACAATAAAGACATTTTTAGCAATATAATCTTCAGATATATCGAATAGAAGCAAGGGGGCATCCATTAATTAGTGAGCAAAAACGGGGGGGGGGGGGTCCAGCAAAATCTCAAGTTACTTGAAAAAATATATTAATTGGCCGTAAATTAAAACGAGACTGGAATACGAGTATATCGGGAGAATCTCATATCCTTATCATATTATATTCTTCTTCCTCTCCCACCTCACTAAACGTTATTTTAAGACACAATAAAGACTATATCCAAGCAACATTAGCATTTTTTGGTTCGACTTTAGTTCGTTTGATATATTTATCTTTGTATTCTATTCATAAGCAGTTTGTTTCTTACTAATAAATAAATAAATAAAAATACTCATAAGTAAAAACTTCGGGAATAATACCGAAGTCGGGAATATTTCCCCATCGCACTGATTATACTAATAGTCAACAGAATTCAGAGTGAAACTCAAAACTTATCTATTCAATAAATAATAAGAGTTGAAAACCTAACTTTAGTACATAGGTTCCGTGGGCGATAACGCTTCCTTGTGGAGGTTTCCGACTTTCAGGGAGGAGGTAGAAGACCCATACAAAATTTTAAGGGGTTAAGATGGCACAGTGAGGGCGCGGGCAGGTAAAAAAAAAATGGTTTAAAGCGATCCACTAGTACAGGAAAAAATCGAAATCGGAATTCACGTCCTTTTATGGGAGGAGTTTAAAAAGACTTGAGAAAAAGCTTTTGGAAAGGCTGGAAAAGATATTTGAGTTTTTTTTTTACATGTTGATTTCGTAAAGGCCTGTAAAAAACATTAATTCCTTTTTTATGCATTGTTTATTGTAGTAATACGGAATTTTTAAATTGTTTTCACGAAAACAAGCAGCGCGGACCATAACACGTTGTTTCTCCGCTCCGTTCGGAGGAGTAATGACGGAAGAATGGGGCGGCTGCCAGTCGTTCTTCGGTGGACGGTATAAGGTTCACTTTGATATAACAAATTCGTCGACTGCCGTATTGTCGCCGTGATGTCAAAAATACCAACGCGAAAATGCATATTATATTTTATTTTGTGAGGTTCGGGCGTAAATTTCAATTTTTTTTGCGATAATTATATAAGAAACTGAATTTGCCACATTATGCAATAAAACCATATCCGAAAAAGTGTTTATAAGTAGGAGAGTTTGCACTTAAAAATGTTTTTTATAGACCTAATACTTTATTTTTTTCTAAGCTTATTAAAAGACTTATTAAAAAAATGACCGATATTTTTAGGGGCCAAGGTATGTTCTACACGCAGTATTTAATTGAAGCATCTATAATACTTCTAAGCGGTCAAATTTTCAAAACAAAAACATACGATTTTGTATGATTTTGCATTATTTAGTATGGCTTCATCTTAAAAAGACAAAGAACACGCTAATCACGTACTAATGTGAATTATTATTGGTGAGAATTGACACTATATCATGAATACAATAAGGAAGGAGGTAGTACCCGGTACTTAAAATTCAAAAGAATTGCTATTTTAACTTGCTAAACAAAAAGGTATAAAAAAGTGGGCGGTGGGCCAAATAAGGTTGAGAATCTATGCTTTAAAGCAGGTCCGCAGTACAGTACCTAAATTTTGTATCGTAGATATTATTGATTTTTTTAAATCTGATTATTTGGATAATTTACACAGTGCTGTTTTTGTGAGAAAAATCACAAAAAACATTTATAATTTTTAAAAAAAGATAGCAGTTGGCAAACACCTCACAGACAAAAAAAAACTAATTGCCAATAATGGAACTAAAAGTCACCGGATCGGGCAGCCCTGTGATGCGGGTTAATGGAAGTGCTGTAGGAAGGGTTTTATTAAAGCGAGTCTTTAAGAGGCTTTATGAAAAAGAAAAAAACAGATGCCAGTAGTTCGTTCCACAAAAGAACCGATTTATACAAAAACGAGTCGAAGAAACGATCCGCTAACATCAACTATGAACGGTGTACAGAAAATAACTGTCTCAGTTATCAATTCAAAGTTGTCCAATCTAATAATGATAAAGAAGATAAAATTGTGTATCTATATGTACATTATATATATATATATTATGATTGTGTATAGCAAGGGGAATTCTTGTGAATCACATGTGACATTTTTGGCCACTACAACACGGGCATGTGCCTAGTGTGATGGCCAAAAAATTACCCATTTTCTGTAATATATAAAATTTACTGAATAAAGAATAAGAAGAATATACGACGCAAATGTGAATGGTAGAAGAAGTCGTGGACGTCCGAGGAAGACATGGCACGATCAAGTGAATCAGATACTTGAGTCGGGCCATGTCAAAAGTCAGAATAATAGAAGAGAATGTATGAGACGATGTATGAATGTGAGTGAGGCAAAGAGTGTGTGCCAAGACCGAGTTGTTTGGCGGTCCGTCCTCTCTGCCTACCCCTGCGGGGAAACGGCGTGATGGTTAGTTAGTTAGTTAGTACTGAATAAAGAAGATAAAAAAAAAAAAAAAACATAAAAATAAAACTTTTTTTTTTCGCTGATCGAAACAACGAACTCTCAAAAATGATGCGGTAAGTAGAAAAGTGGCATAACCCTCAAAAGCATAATAGATTTAAAAAAATATTTTTTTGTTGCAGGGGGTTTTAAATTAAATGTTATTATTCATCAGTTTGTCGCACAAAAGTGACCAGATAAACCTGATATTTATTAAATACTAGCGAGTTCCCGGCAAGCGTTGCTATGCCATTAATAAAGAAATTGTTTCTCCCTGCGTGTCTTTTCCCGTTCGTCCCGTTCCCCTTCCCCTCCCATGTCCCCTTCCTCTAAAGCGTTCCCCCTCCACATTCCCCGCCTTCCCTCTCCATTCTCCCGCAAACCACCCTGCCGCGATCCCCTCCCCTCTTCCGCGTTCAATATATTCAGTCAACATTCAGATTTTCAAACAGCTCGCGTGTCACCTATTGCAATTTTTTTATACATTTTTATTTTTTACATGTTACACACATTTATTTTTGTATATTATAATAACAATCAATCAAATTTGGTACCTAACATATGTAGGTACCTATTTAAAATAATATAATTTTCAATTAGATTAAAAGTATTCGATTTAAATTAGTACCATAAGTGAGTAGTTCGATTAAATTAATTAATTTAAAAAGTTTATTCGAATATTAATTTTTGATAAAAAAATCGATGTTTTAAAAATAGCATTTTTAATTTGTGACATTTTTGTAAGAGTTTTTGTAATGATTAAAAAAACTTTTCAGATGTATTGTAATGTGGTTGTATTAATTCAGAAACCTTCACAAGGGTGGAAAAAAGGTATTTTAAAAGTTTGAAACATTTCCTATGCACATAGCAACGCATAGCGGACATACATTTTTTTTTAAAGACAGACAAACATTCCCGGGTTACGAATAACCCAACAATATTTGAAAATCTCCTACTACCACCACAAAAAGCCGAAAATGTTGCTTGTGTTGTGATGGAGGACTTAGCCAGCCGAGGAATCGAACATGCGACGCCCGGGTGGGACCCAAGCGCTATGCCCTCTCAACCACTGACCGGTCCAATACATATATGCAAACCCTTTTTTTATATAGTATACATACAGATAGATAGATTGGTTAAATAATTTAGACATATTTTATCGTACATTATAAATTATTGTAACTGTTTCTCTTTGTGAGGTATTCACATAAAAATATATATGTGTGCAGTTCACACGCGGTAGAAGTGAAACCTTTAAAAAACTAAAGTGTGGACAAGAGTGGGGAGGAACAAGAAGAGAGACAAGTACAAATCACCGCACAAAGAGGAGACCTACAACAAAATGGCAAAGGAAACCAAGAGAATCATAAATAGGTCAAAATTCGAGTAAGACCTGCAGATCAGCAAAAAGCTGGCTGCGTGACCGCATGGCAGCAGGCAATTCTAGACGCTTGCGGGCTCAATAGGTCGCAATTTCTGCAAATCCAGTCTGCCACCTCTTACCAAACCTGACGGCTCACTAGCAAACACCGCCACCGAAAAAGCTAACCTATTAGGAAAAATGTTTGCGGATAATTCAACCCTCGATGACCAAGGTGATGTCCCGACGTCGGTTCCTTACTGCGGTTTGCATATGAAAAAGCTGAGGATCCGGCATCGGGAAATACTCCACGTTTTACGAGGGCTTGATGTTAATAAAGCTAGTGGGCCTGACGGGATACCTGCCCTGGTACTGCAGAGGTGCGCTGCAGAAATAGCTCCAATTTTGACGAAGCTTTTTAAAATATAGTGCCCATAGCGATCACATCAGTTCTGTCTTAGGTGATGGAACGTGTGATCAAAGACAAACTGCTCACATACCTTGAGAAGAACAAAATTATTAACGACCGTCAATACGGATTCCGGCGGAACCGCTCGTGCGGTGATCTTCTCGCGTATGTGACGCATGTTGGGGGGCGGTGCCTGGAACGTTTCGGTGAGACCCAAACGGTTGGACTGGACATTTCCAAGGCCTTTAACGGGTTTGGCACCGAGGACTTGTCAACAAACTGCTTTCTTGCGGACTTCCCGCATCGTTGCGTATTTGGATTGCCGACTTTTTGAGGGAGAGGTCGATTCAGACGGTAGTCGATGGTTTCACCTCTTCCTCACACTCGATAAATTCTGGCGTCCCGCAGGGAGCGGTTCTGTCTCCGACTTTGTTTTTGTTGCACATCAACGACCTTTTGTCATGTGCACCAATTCATTGTTACGCGGATGACAGTACAGTCCATGATAGCTTTTTGTTTCAAAAGCCCCCAAAGGGCTCACAAACTCCAACGGCTCGGAAGGCTTTAAGGCAAAGAATGGACGGCTACCTCGAGAGTGTTTTCTCTTGGGGTAAAAATAATCTCGTCGAATTTAATGTTTTAAAGACCCAATCTTGTCTGAATACGTCTAAAAGGGATCGAAATGATAATCTAGTCTCCTTCAACGGAAGCAATCTTCCGAACAGGACCTCCATTGATATGCTTGGTGTAACTCTAAGTGACCAGCTCAGGTATGGGGGCTCCATCGAAACCAGAGTTAAGTTAGCCTCTCAGAAACTGGGCGTACTGTACAGGGCCCGCAGATACTTTAATATTACACGACTGCTAACCTGTACAAATCGCAAGTGCGCCCCGCGGTTGAGTTTGGCAGCCACCTCTGGTCTGGAGCTCCTAAATACTTTAAAAAAACTTGACTCTGTGCAGAAACGGGCGGTCCGTTTGATAGATTCTCCCATCTTAACAGACGGATTGCAATCTTTAGAGCACAGGCGTTAGGTGGGAATGCTGTCCTTGTTCTACCGGTATTACAATGGAAGATGCTCCGAGGAACTAGCATCATTGATCCCCTCGGCACCGGTGCATAGTCGGGAAACGTTCGCCCAATATTTGTACACGGTTGACATTAGTCACATGAGAACGGGTCGTTTTTACGACTCTTTCTTGAGTTCAACAGCTCGGCTGTGGAACGATTTACCGGCCTCTGTTTCCTCCCTCCTACAACATGGGTCTCTTCAAGACCTATGCTCACTCCTTCCTTTCCTCAAAAAGACCCTCCACACAGCCAGGGCTGGGCAGTATTTGAAATACAAATACGTATTTTGTATTTGTATTTCAATTACTTCCTAAAAATGTATTTTGTAATTGGTATTTCAATTACCCGATGCTGAGGTATTTTGTAATTTGTATTTCAAATACTTATGGCTTCAAAAAACATTTTCAAATACATTTAGTGATCTTAACAATGATAATGAAAAATAAACTAACGTAGATATAATACGTAGACTAAAAACGCTAAATGTATCATATTAAATTATTTCATTTTTATCAATAACTTTTTTTTTTAAATTTACATTCCCCCCCCCCCCCCCCCCCCCTTCGTATCTCCGTAAGTATTGATCCTAGCAAAAAAAAAATATAGAATTATTGTTGTAGAGAATTTTATGTAGATTATTTGGTTCGTAGACATTTTTTTTTGCTAGATTTTGAGTTATTAATGAAAAACTGAAAAAAGGGACCTTTAACCCCCCCCCCCCCCACACACTTAGCTCTACCCCCACCACCCGATATTTTTAGTATGTTGTTAAAGACACCTTGCTCTACAACTATGCCAAAATTGGCTTCTACACGAATTATTTCCTCTATTTTTCCTTCGTTGCCTGGACTTTATTAGTGTCCGACCGAAACAGGAATTTCTACCGAAACCGAAACTTCGGTGTCTGTCACAGTTTTGGCCGAAAACGAATCTCTTTTAGACATGTTAAAAATCTACTGTTTACTGAAATTTGGCTTATTTTACACTTACTGGAAAAATAATTATTTATTTTTTGATATTACCTACTGCTATAAAACAAAAACATTTTTTTTTCAATAATCAACACTTACATTATAAAGGAAGGACCTCATTAATTGAGTATTTTAATTGCGTTTACAACCATAATATTCTAAATACGTGTTAAATGAAAAAAAAAAAAAAACAATAATTGAAGTATGTGAAAAAATAGGTAATTCATTATTTTTTTATATTAGTTCCACATAGGAGGCCCTGAGGAAAATAATTTCTCTCAGGGCCTATGTCATCTTAGGGGATGCTGTGTGGAGGGTTTTTTAAAGAAAGGAAGGAGAGGCAGTTCTGGGAAGGAAATAGGTATGAAGGGTGGGTAGAAATCGGGGGGTTTAGTGTATCCATGCATAACGGACGTGTGAATCCATCCCTCCAACCACGGTGCAAGGCGATAGGTCGAAAGATTCCGGCTGGAGAGGATAAAAGACCTCCCTCAACCAGTCTCTCTCTACCCTGCACACCACGGAGCAGGTAGGCAGACGCATTGGCGGCCAAGACCTGGATAAACCTCACCCCCATGAACCCGGGCACCCCTGTAAAGTCACCAAACGTAGCAAACCACTTAAGGTGACCTATGGAAGAAGTGTTGATTATCCAATAAATGGTTCCCGGGGCGGCGGGTACAACTGGTACAAAAAAAATAATAAACATGTTAACTACTTATTGGAAAAAAAAATTGGCGAACGAGCCACGAACTCAACCGAAGTCAGCCGAACAACGCGCGATAATTCACGAACGCAGAGTTTCGGTTCGGCCGAAAGTTCGGCAGATTTCCTGCCGAAACTGAAACTTGCCGAAACCGAACCTTCGTCGGTCACTATATATTATTATACTTGTAATTGCTTTGTATTATACATGTTTGTGTCATAGTATTAGAACAAGCACTATAGGAATAATTTGCTGAATACAAGATTATTTTTAAGTTTTTTACAGTAGAGCGCATTTAAAGTGAAATAACACAATTGCGCCATACAAATGTCATGTTAATAATAATCTTGTATTCAGCAAATTATTCATATAGTGCTTGATCTAATACTATGACACAAAAATGTGCAATACAAATAATTATTATTATTAACACAAAACTTTACAAAATTTTCTCTTGGGGTAAAAATAATCTCGTCGAATTCAATGTTTCAAAGACTAAATCATGTCTGATTACGTCTAAAAGGGATCAAAAGTAAAATCTAGTCTCCTTCAACGGAAACAATCTTCCGAACAGGCCCTCCATTGATATGTTTGGTGTAACCCTAGGTGACCAGCTCAGATATGGGGGCTCCATCGAAGCCAGAGTAAATTTAGCTTCTCAAAAACTGATACTTTAATAGTACAAATGTACAAATCACAAGTGCGCCCCACGGTTGAATTCGGCAGCCACCTCTGGTCTTGAGCTCCAAAATACCTGAAAAATACCTTCGACTCTGTGCAGAAACGGGCGGTCCGTTTGATAGATTTTTACATCTTAACAGACGGATTGCAATATTTAGAGCACAGGCGTCGGATGAGATGGCTATCCTTTTTCTATCGGTATTACAATGGAAGATGCTCCGAGGAGCTAGCGTCATTGATCCCTTCGGCACCGGTGCATGCATAGTCGGGAAACACACCAAACGTGTGCCCAACATATGTACACGGTTGATATTTGTCACATGAGAACGGCTCGCTTCTTCGACTCGTTCTTGTATTCAACAGCTCGGCTGTGGAATGATTTGCTGGCCTCTGTGTTTCCTCCTTCCTACAACATGGTCTCTTCAAGACCAATATTCATTCCTTCCTCTCCTCAAAAAGACCCTCCACACAGCATGTCAGATGACATAGGCCCTGAAGGAAATTATTTTCCTCAGGGCCTTCTGTGTGGAGTTGTAAATGTGAAGAATCTAAAAAAAAAAAAAAAAAGTGGAGCGGAGCGGAGATGAGATGCGTCTTCTAAGCAATATGATTGGTCAATTTTTGCACGTCTCTATTTCACTCTTCTCAGCTTTGCTTTTATGGAAACGCACCCTTAGATAAGGGCACTTACAACAATTTATTGCAACCAAAGATTCTACCAAAACCAAATGTATTTTGTATTTGAAATAAAAAAAAAGGTTAAAATACTGTATTTTGTATTTCAAATACACGACTGGAAAGTATTTTGTATTTCGTATTTTAAATACATGCGAAAAAGTATTTTGTAATTTATATTTTAATTACACCAAAGCATGTATTTTGCCCAGCCCTGCACACAGCATTTTCAAAGATGACATAGGCCCTGTGGGAAATCATTTTCCTCAGGGCAGGGTGTGGAGTTAATGTAAAAAAAAAAGAAAGGTCATTAAGAGTGATAATAAAAAATTATAAAAACATTGGTTGAATAGGTTAAGTTAGGTTAGGGTTACCGGCACGGACGTACAAAATATAATGTCTATGGTTACCGGCTATTTTAAAATTATATTTTCATAGCTTTTAATGACATTTCTGAGGTGGTTCTGAGTTATTATGAGTTGGTTTCATTCTGAGTTGACATGGAACCAATTTATCTAGGAAGGGGACGCGGGAGGGGAACGGGGACGCACGGGAAAGGACATGCAGGGGGAAACAATGTATTTCTTTGAATATGGCATTGCAACGCATGCCGGGAACCAGCTAGTATATTATAAAATTAAACTCAATAATAATGAACAAAAGAAACAATGGTGATTGTACGTTTCACTGGGTGGGTACCCAGTGGCGTAGCTAGCATGGGTGGCACGCGGGGCGGATAGGGCGGATAACGTGGTTGGTGTCACCCCATTAGAGTTGACCAACACTAATTTCGACTCATAAAAGGGGGGGGGGGGGGTGGCTAGAGAATTGTGATTGGATCTGCGGACTCAAAAAATGTAAACATTGTATTTTGAAGTGAAAACTTCTTTAGCACCGTTGTGATTTGAAACTCGATGAAACGAAAAATAGCGACACTAAAATAAAAAGAGACAAACATATACACCTATAGGATTTAACCTGTGAGAGAGAATTAGATAGAATAATCGGTCTTCTATTTGTGCGATGCTTCGTAGTCTTCCCACTCTTGTCTACTTTAGTTTTCTGAAGTTTTCACTTACACCGCGTGTGAATTGCACTCTGATTTTTTTTTAAAAATTTTAGTTTCTTTTCTGGCTATGGGACAACAACTTGGTAAATATTAACCTGACAGCCGCATTTTTAGTATGAACCTATTATAGAAATTACACATCGTTTCAACTTAGTACTACTACAAGAAACAACTAATTACGTTGGGAGAGATGGTAAAAAAATTCAGAGTGTGTAAGTATTTACTTACATAAAAACCTATATGGGATTTTACAAACATGTGATATATATATAATGTGACCAGACGTCCCGTTTTCCGGTGTCCCCGAACACAGCTTCGGGACACCAAAATGTCCCGTTTTAGAAAAGAAAGCGTTATGCATCTACACAAACATACTAGTAATCTTGAAATAAATATATAAAATAGCTAATCCTAATATGACATGAAAAAAACATTACTATGTATTAAATAGTAAATATTACTATCTTGTCAATTGTATTGTATGAAAGTGTGAGGCTCCTAAAACGAATAACTTTATAAGATATTTTATTTAATTTATTAAGGGGCTAGAATTCCAATAATCTATGTGCTTGATAAGTTGTGATCTAGCCTCGTACATAATAAAGTAATTTCACTCGTAAAATCCATGCTAATTTTAGTCAAAAACATTTTTACTGTAACATATTGCTTTATTTGACAAAAAAAAATCTCTTTAAATTTTGAACAAGGGACTAGAATTACAATCATCGATTCGATTGGTAATTGCAAAATGAATTTATTGTAATCTAGCCTCTTTTGTACAGCGCTCTTGGGGCAATCTTTCGTGAAAACACAGCTCTATATATTGTTTGGCAAGAAAGTGTAGAAATTAATTAATTTGGAACTAAATTTTTTTTATTACTATGGTAACACCGAAATACTCGTTTTGTCAATGACATTTTGAATGGCTCTTGGCTTTACTGATTTTAATCATGTTGAACACACTGAAAATCGCTCGTTTAGTGTTTTTTTTTCATTGTTTGCCTGTGCATTGTTTGAATTGAATTAAAATGAACAAACCAATATACGTAGTGGTGCAAGAGAAGTTGTAAACTGCGTGTTTCAACGCTGCCTAGCTGAATATCGTGCGAAGAAGCTCCTATCCAATTTGAAAGAAGTTTACAAACGAACTGCAGAAATGAATGGTACGTGGTATAGTTTTTTTTAATAAATTTCATTAGTATTACAAGATTTATGCCAATTTTGTGCGATTATAACCATTACAATCTGATGTGAGGTTATGTTTAAAAATCCGAATTTGACATTTCCATTTGACAGTTAATATTAGGCCACAAGAAAAATGGAATAACTCAATTTAAAAAAAAAAATAATAATATGCAACTTCTTTAAACTCATAGAAATGTAACTTGTTCTTAATTTTCTCTTTCTTTCTTTCTAAATGAATATTTACAGGTGTGCTTTTTTAAAACTACCTTCTCTAGAATAATCATTTTAATGATGTTTTCCACATACAGGTAAATCTGAAAAGTAAGATAAATCGTCAAGGAAGGGAAAAGGCAGATGGAAAATTTGAAACACCGGGAAACGGAAAATAGCATAAGTGTTGATGATTAAAAAAAATTGTTGCAAAAACGTGATGAAAATCGAGGCAGATTATTATGCACGAGGAAGTTACTCTATATGATGATATAGATGAACTGATAAAACGTTTAGATGAAGATGAAGATATGGAAGAAGAAGAATCATATGAGGACTAAGACAATAATTATTACATGTCGGGTGTTGAATAAATGTACTCAGATTTTTAAATACCTATGTACCTACGTTTTTATAACAAAATAAACGCCCACTTAAAACCTGTTTTGTTTTATTTTACTTCTATTAAATTATGTGTTTTTGTGCAAAATTTATGAAAATACAAACACGTTATGAAATATGGATTTTGGCTGAAGGGTTTTTTAAAACATACATTCATTGTCTTATGAGCCATCACGGTGTTGCCATTTAAAACCAAGAAATCGATCGCAGCGCCATCATTTATTTTCTACACTTAATTGTCAAACTGTAAGTTGTCCAAAATTATTACAATTATTAAGTAGGTACCTATCTTTTTTCCAAAGATATTGAAATATAAGGAGATGTGCTATCCGCCGTTTTTACTAGGTGAGACTGCGCTTCCGGGTGTCGCCTGTGTTGTTTACCAATTAAGTAAACGAACGCTAAACTAAATGAACAAATTCTTTCTGTATTCAAACTATATTGTTAACCAATAATAATGCACACCTTCAAAAATCAAAAAAATGAACAAATTCTTTTTGTATGCAAACTTCGCTGATCAGGTCGTAGTTCGGCGACAGTCGCGCAGACATCATAGCATATTTCTTTTGTATTTGAATATCTTTGATTTTTTCGGTGTCCCGGTTTGGGGAGATATACCTACATAATTATTTTGTGGAACAGTACCTAATCATAATTAATTCTGCTTCTATTAGTGTAAAGGAAGAGAAATAATACTATAAAAAAAAATCTATTTCTCTTATTACTATGTTATATATGATTGATGTAGGTACCTAAATGCTCCAAGGGCGTAAATAAATAAATAAGGTAAAATATGCTATTCAAAATATATAGAACCCATGCAGAAGAATAATATTACGCTAACATTGATTATTATTATTATTGAGGTTTGTTATTATAGCCTTCTAACTATATTCCGTGCAGTTGAACACATGTGTACCTATGCAATAAGAGTGGGAAATAAGCAAAAGTTAATTTAAATGTACGTTTATATTACACAACATTATGTAGAAAGGTAGGTATATTGTTTATAATCGTATTGTTAAAAATTGGCTTAATGCTCACATATTAACCCTGAATACAGACAAAACCAAATTTCTAACATTTCGAATATCAAATAAGCTCTTGCCTTCACAAAAAAGCCTTAAACTTCACAGCTGTAACCCCTCATTAACTCCATGTACCTGTCCTTCTATAAGTAGAGTTGACAGTATTAAATATCTTGGTATTCAAATAGATGATCTTCTTAAATGGAACGCACATGTTACAAACTTAACGACAAAACTGAGGAAATTCGTCTATTTCTTTAAAAATGTTAGAGATATATTAAATATAAAACAACTGAAACAAGTTTACTGTGCTCTCATACAATCATCACTTGAATATGGTATTATTAGCTGGGGAAGTGCCACAAATACTTGCCTGGAGCCTTTAGTAAAGATTCAAAAACTAATTTTGAAGGTTATTCTTAAAGTCCCGTTGAGAACGAGCACTGATTTTATTTTTAAGACACTAAATGTTCCTAACCTGCAAAAACTGTATTCAAAAAATATTCTGCTTCACCAATTTAAAAATACACACATGTTTGAGGAACGAATAAACACTAGAGCCCTAAGAGAGTCAAATGTAAAATCTTTTAACATCCCAGTTTGTCAAACCTCTTATGGACAAAGAACTTTTAAATATAATGCAACAAAGCTATTCAATTCTCTACCTAATGAAATAAGAAACACTCAAAGCAAAAGTGCATTTAAAAGTAGAATAATTGATCACCTCAAATAAACATATCTATCAGGAGTATTTAATAACATTCTTACCTTTATGCCTACTGTGTGTAAATATGTAACCATGTACCTACTGCAATGTTCATATAACATACTTGAATTGTATATTACTTAGAAAAAAAGATTTTATATCAACCTGTCATGTTCATAATATTAATAAAACAAAATCATAGATTATAACCACTCTGTAAATTGCCATCTCAACACAGGTGTTTCACACCTAGTGAGATGGGCAATACGTCATTATTATAACCTAATGTAATATGAAAATAATTAAATAAATAAAAATAAAAAAAATCTGTCAAATAAGAGTAGAAAATATAAAAAATGGAACCAAGAAATTTTTAGGCTGACAACACCAATTTATCTGTCAAATATTCTTTAAAAGTGCAATGACACTGAAAATACAAAACACTGTACCTAATACACATTTAAAAAACATTTTTTGTTCTTAAAAAAAATAATCAAATCGAAGAAGAACTGTTGTGAAAGTATCTACTAAATGAGATAAATTTGATTAAATTGTGTTTTACAAAGTGATTGGTTTTCATTTAATTTAACATAGATTTGAATTTAACAGTAGGTGGAAAGAAAAAATCTTTATATTTTATTACAATATCGTTATTCTTTATTATGTTAACACAAAATTGCAAATGTATAATAATATGCCTACATGCAATTCTAATTTTGAGATCAGTGGGTATCTGTATTGCAATTAATTTTTTTTTTCAGGTATGCCTTTTTAATTTTTAATAAAAATGTAGGTTACACAGCTTTAGACACCATGATTATATTATTTTTAGTATTGCCATTTAGGCAACGGTGGCGCCCTTATATATTTTCTACTCTTATTTGACAAACTGTAATAAAATAAATCAATAAAAATCTTCTTAAAAATTAAAAAACGTTTTACATGCAACGACATGTTATAGGTACCTAAGTACCTGACACAGGAGAAAAATTTTGTCCAAGATAAGTTGATAATTTATTACAATAATTACCTACGTAATTGTTCAATAGTGATGCTAACCACCAGTGGTAATTATTAATATAAATATTTACATTAAAAGGCACTTAGTACGATTGTATTTATAAGCAACGTGCATAAAACAATGCAAATAATGAATTGTGAACTTCTTCCGCAAATAGAACTCCCCACCCCTTCCCACACCATTGTGTTCTGTTTATATAAAATTTAATATCAAATGAACAACACGATGTAAATGTAAAAAATAAAGGGTTTCTTTCACATTAATAATAACAAAGGCCAGCTTCATACGGTCCACAATGAGAAAAAAATGAGCAAGGAGCCGGCAAAACTGTTCACTATAAAAATGTTTACATACAATAGTGGGTACCTATTTATGATAATAGCGCCTCGGGGTTCGTTCGCTTTTCCTCTCGGAATCAAAACATACGTGTGCAAATTGCAGCCAAAGATCAATAAAAACTTTTCTGCATTGTTACTTCCGAAAGGATATCATCCATCGATCGCCTCTCCTCGTCCCAGCCATGACTATAGTCTTCTGCGAGGAGTGGAAACCTATTATATTAAACGCACGGCACTATACACATATGGCTCGTTTGTGCAATTTGACGTTTCTTGGCATGAGCCGATCGCAGGGGCCGCCGCTTAAAATGAAGATTATGAAACTCCCACGTCGTTCGGTCGCGAAAACCGAGCTGACAGAGGGACAGATTTTTTAAACATCCACAAACGAAAAATATTTACGACGAAAATCTTCCCGAAAAACAAACTTGCACACAATAAAACAGTCGGCCGCCAATGTTTACGTGATCCCGAATAAAGCCACCATGGCGTCACTCCTATTTTATAGTAAAACTCTAGAAAATAACACTTACCAGTTGCCGTGTGAGGTGTCTCTTCGTCGGCGGCAAGCTGTCCGACATTTTGATGCCTTTTCTGTCGCCTTTCGTGGAAAATTGCACCGATTTACGTAAATAATTTGTTCACCACAAAACAGCGTGAAGCACCACCCGCCATTTGCAATTCACAATGCTGATACCAACTGGGCGGAATAAGAGAAGCCGAATTTCTTTCATTATTTTTACGCTGTCACATTGGTGCTCCTGCTGTGGTTCTGCCATGGGATTGGCTGGTTTTGTGCGCATGCGCTCGGCAAAACGCGCAAAATTTGATAAGGAAACTTTTGATAAAATAAAATATTGGTTTAGTTTCGTTTGAGATTCGTGTTGGTGCGGTGGAGTTGGTGATGCGAGCGCTCGTAATTTACGAGTTTACTGGTGCGTAATGATAATTAATAAAAATGAGTGCAGTGTATAATTTTGTAATAGAATACGCACACGCAATTGTTCATCATTTAGGTTTTAAATCATTGGATTGGTACCCGCATAATATCTGCAGGTTGGATTGAGTGAAAATATTTTTGTTTGAATAAAATTAAGGAAAATATAAAGTTTTTGTGTATTTTTACGATAAATACGATTTAGTGTAAATATATACACTGACGTGGGTGTTATCAATGGTGTGGAATTCAAGATTAGTTAAATAAAATTTCTGAGGTGAGTCTTTTATTATTTTCTGCATCTTCCTATGTATTTTAAAATTAAGGTTTTGGAAAATTATTGTTATCTAAGTAAGAACCGTACTTTTAGCAAATTTTCAAATTCACGTTGTACAAATAAATTTTATTATTTTTTCCTCTAACTATGGGTTCAAGATACCTCTTATTGCGGAAACAATAATATAGTTTTATAAATAAAATTAATTTAAGAGGAAACCGAACGGCGTTTTGTTCATACAAACGTATTCCCCAATTCCTTTATGGATTTTGAAACTAGAGCAAATATATTTTGTAATCTAAATATATTATATAAAAAAAGTCTCGTGTCACTGTGTTTGTGGTAGCACTCTCCGAAACGGCTTGACCGATTTTTATGTTTTTTTAATGTATAAATGGTAGGTATGAGAATAGGTCGTAAAGTATATTTCATACCGCTAGGTTATTAGGGTGTCGCAATGATTAGGGTGTCCCTATAAATAATTTATATGTCAGAACAATGTTTGCCTGGTCAGCTAGTATAATATATAGATATCGACCACTAGCATATCCGTTCGTTTTGCTTTTTTGAAGGTTACTTCTTATAGGAGTTAGGATCCTAGAAAAATTGTTAAAATTGCCCGGTTTGAACGCCATCAACAGACTGTCACTAGACAATGTGTGTTTTAAAAGCAAAATGTACAGACGTATAACATTTTCTTCTATTGCAGTTGGTAAAAAAAATCTTAGAAATCGGTCCAGTTTTGGGGGAGAAAAAATACAAAACCTCGATTTTGACTGTTTTATATTGGTATTATCAGCATGAGGTGCAGTTGTCCCTTTCGCTCAGTATTCGGGGAGAGATGGGGGGGAGGGAGGCAGCGACAGTCACAGCAACATTTTGGTAAAATACCTGGGCCTTTAGCGGGGACTTACATCCAGGTAGCCGTGGCAGTGATAATGATATTCTTCGGTTGGCGTAGTCTGCCTCCGTGTTTCATCTTAATTTGTTTGTGTTATTTTTCGTGTTTAATATATTTTTTTTTTTTTTATTTTTTTTTTTTATTTATTTATATATGTATATTTTTTTTTTTATCACAAACAAGTCCTGCTAAGCCAATTCAATTGGCTTGTCAGCAGGTGCTTATAATTAAGTTACATATACATTTTAAATGTTATAATTTTACATCTTATATCTACAAATTCAACATTATTCATACAAATCAATCTAAGTATAAATATTTTTTTTCCGATAGCCAATTTTTCAGCATATATTTAACCTTATTCATAGAATTACATTGCTTTATAGTATCAGGTAATAAATATAATATATGTATAGTAGGCAAAGCAGGTATCTAATTTGCGGCATCTTCCGTAGGGAAGATATTCTAAGTATCGTCCTGGTGAAAGAGCACCATTTAGAATAGAAACGTTACTTGAAAATGACCTAGGCGGTGTTTGGTGAACAGATCTGAATAGCCAGGTACTTCAGTTAACTATTTTGGAGTAGTTGGGAGTTTGTATATGCACACAACGTAAAAATTGCAAGATGGTGATTTAATTCTTTATAACTAATGATCAGTTTCATTTGCTTTAATTAGATATTTAGGTATATTGTTATTAAATTTGTCTATATATATATATATATAGACGTAAACAGTTTAGATGTTTTCATGGATACGAAACACCCTTAGCAAAAGAATACTATTAAGAGGGAATCACCAGACAAAACCGGAAATATGTCAGTTTTAAATCAAATTTTAGACTCTTTTCCACAAAAAATTATAAATTGATTTTGAAGGACCGTTCTTTTATCTAGTAAAGCTATATTTAAAATTTTGAGAAAATATGTTTATTTCTAGTACAATAAGGTTTTACCGCAGGATGTTGGCAGATTTGTTAAATTTTCAAACACAATTTTGTATTATACAACACACATTTCAAATCGTATAATCATGCAGTAAAATAAATCAATAAATTTATCTGGAAAATCTACTTTTCAGAATTTTAATTTTAGTTTAAATAAAATCATTTAAAAAAAATCCGTTCACGTGTTTTGTGACGAAAATACTTCAGTTTCTTCAATAGTCTATTTATTTACGGTCTTAGAAACTAAAAATTTAAGTTTTTTTTAACATTCTTATTTTGCTTAGAAATTATTGAAAAAAATATAAATACTTATGATAACAAAATATTTACAAAAAGTACATAATTTTAATAGTTTTTATCATCACGTCTTTCAGCACTTTTGAATGTAGGTATAAATTAAAGCAAAATTTTGAATGAAATAAAATCGATATTGAGTTATTATTTTAAAAAGCTAGTACGGAGAATAGTTAATCTTACTCATTGGAACCGCCCTACATGATCGTAAGAACATCTTTCGACGAAATTTGAATTCTCGGCCACTGGCTTGTCAATGGCCCTTAGGTACATTTAGTATATGGAACTATTTAAAGTGCTATTTAGTATATGGACGAATTTAAAGTGCTATTTAGTATATGGACGAATTTAAAGTGCTATTTAGTATATGGACGAATTTAAAATGCTATTTAGTATATGGACCCATTTAAAGTGCTATTTGGTTTATTATGGACCCACATAAAATGTACTTGATTTTATAAATGGACACACTTGAAGTGCTATTTAGTATATTTTGGGCCCACATAAAATGTTATTTAGTAAACGGACCCACTTCAAGTGCTATTTTCAATATGAACCCATTTAGAGCGCTATTTCGTGTAAATATCCTTTTAAAGTGCATTTTTATTAATAAATTCCTTTATTATTATTTATTTACATTTTTTATAATTAAATCTCGTTAAACTGATTGATATCAGTTTGTCAAACTATATAGTACACAGACACATTTAAAGTGCTATCTAGTATAAGGAACTATTAAGTGCTATTTAGTACATGGATCCATTTAAATTGCATTGAGAAAAGATTAATAAAACGGGATTTTACTGGAAATCTGATAGTGTAAGTAGCGCCCTTGGGGTGACTTTTCACAAAAACAGCACTTTACAAATAATCAAACTATTATTATTATTATAACTGCAAAACGTCAAAAAATGCCATTACCTCTACTGAAAATAGATTTAACCACTCAGCAACGTAAGCAGATATACACGTTAATTTGACAATAGCAGTTAAGTAGGTACAATAAGCTTGTTTTCACGTCAACGCGTATGTTTCCACAGAAATTGAAATTTAACTTCGTTATTGTTCTAGTGACATCCCTAAAACAAAAAGTAGAAGCTCCATAATAAATCAAGCTACCCGTCACTATTCAATTTGTGTATAGAAATACAAAAAATACCTATTCTGTCAGATACATAGTAGACCGAAAAATCGCCTCCCGCCGTTAGACATTGTTTTTTTAAATTAAATATTCTTGTATGAAATGATAAAAAATTTAGGTGGTTAAATTGTTTATTATACATTTATACGATAATATTAGTATTGTTTTTTTTACATAATCTGTGATTTAGTACCGTTTTCACATAAAAACACCACGTGAGTCATTTTTCCATTTTTTTATGTTTGCATTCTATATTTTAATATTTACAAATTTTAATATTTATTTAAAATAAATCAATTTGAAAGCTTCTTTTGTAACCTTTCAAAAACAGTTTTTAGTATTCGGCTACGTTCAGAAATGTTTCATTTATAGAGCTTTAATTGTGAAGCGGAAATAATATAAAGTTTTCGTAAATCTGTAATTTCGTTATAGTGGTTAAAAAATAGTTCATTATTTCGATGACTTGGGTTGTAGTAAACGAATGCACGTATGCAGGAAGAAAGAAGTGTGAGGAACTACGCGAATGAGAACGGTAGAAGAAGTCAAGGACATCGAAGAAGGCACGACACGATCAAGTGGACCAAATACCTGAATCGGGCCATGGCAGAATAATAGAAGAGATTTATGAGACGATGCATGAAATATCCTTGTAATATACCCCGATTGGAGATACCATAGTCCCACTGCCTTAGAGCACTCGACTGTTATGCCGGTTATGCGGAATTAGCAAAAAAAAAAACTAAATCAACAAAAATATTTTGTTAGTGTTATTTTTAGCACTAAAATATATATTTGGAAGCCTCACATCATCATGTAAAATTATTCAAGTATGATAATTATCATAATTTTAGAATAAATTAACTATCAATGTAAAGTGTAAATTAATGTGTTGTAATTCTATTTATGAATAGCTGAGAAAAAAAACGTTTCGTCTTGTAGATTTCTCATTATTTATTGATTTTATTAACGTAAAATTATATAGGTATTATAGCTGGTTTCCCACCTGATATATCGATCTTCTAGTTGATTAGTCAGGCATCTCCGAAAAATCGAAATTTTAGTTGAGTATACAGTTATATGTAAAAGTGTACCATTTTTTTAAATTTAATTTAATTATTTTTTTTTTTTTTTTTTTTTTTTTTTTTTTTTTTTTTTTTTTTTTTAATCCTTTATCTGGTACAATACTTAGATTATTCATAAACATCGCCATATCAATTATAATGCAGAAAAAACTAGTAGTAGGAGGGCGAAACTTCCAAAAGCACGCTCTTTAGGTAAAAATGGAAACAGTCATCCCGGAGGGGGGATAGAGATCTACCACACTATATAACTCCCTTGAGATCGTACCGGGAGTCGTTTCTGAGTTTTTGCGAACCGCTCGTTTTTTGGAATTTTTTTAACAATATATATGTTACTGTAAAAGCCCGAACTACGGTGAATCCTAAGATTTTCCGGTAAATCCTAAGATTTACCAACTCTTAATTGTAAAAGTCCGAACCGTTCTAAGAATGTTTAAATAAGAAACGATTTTTTCGGGCTTTTACCATTAGAATTTAGTACATGTTAGGTTAGGTTAGGTTACGAATATTTAAATAAGAAACGATTTTTTCGGGCTTTTATCACTAGAATTTAGTACATGTTAGGTTAGGTTAGGTTAGGTTAGGTTAGGTAAATTAACGATGATTATAGAACGGTTCGGACTTTTACCATTAAGAGTTGGTAAATCTTAGGATTTACCGTAGTTCGGGCTTTTACAGTAACATATATATTGATGAGTAAAACCACAAATTGTAATATTTTAATAAAATGAAGACAATACTAGCGAAACTCAATCAAAAATCTGAAAACAGAAAAATATACGATCACATCTAACGGCCGCTGTTCCCAATTCTACTTAGCCAAAACTAAGGTTCAAAACTGCTTAAGGATCACTTAATCATCACTTAGTCTAGATTTAGTTTTGAACCTTAGCTTCGGCTTAGTAGAATTGGGAACAGCGGCCGTAAGACTCAAGCCCAGGACCTACGTCTTGCAGGGGCGGAGCTTTACCAACTTAGCTAATGTGTCCCGTGTCCCTATCCGATTCGGTCATATTTAACAATATCATACTTCGGCTAAGAAATATCAACATTATCTTAATTTTCTTAACGCATATTTTCATTGGCTGCTAACTTTATTTGCTTATTACACGCCCTGATAGGCTTTTACATTATAGTTTATAAGTTCAGTATCAAACAATGAAGAAAATATAATACAATAAGAAAAGAAAATACATAATACAATGTAACAGCAAAAGCATATAATAAAAAAAAATACCTATGTAAAAATGATAAGAAGTCTCACATTCAATATAAACAAAAATTGCAGAAATTATGTAAATCTATTTGTGTCTAAAAGAATAAAAGTGATAGAATATACAACATTTATACTGATTAGTTTTGAAATACTCGTATATCACCTAGATTAGAACGGAGAATTTTGATAAGCTATTGTCCTGTTGTTATTAAAGTAAAAGGGTAATAAATGTCGACATGATTTTTTGGGAACATGGATATTAATAAATTGAAGTAATTCAGGACAGTCAAGTTTGTAACGCAGTATTTTATGTAATAGTGTTAAATTTGTACTTATTATTCTTTCTGAAAGTATAATTTATGATTGCAAGATTCAAAACTGTAACTAATTCAAATAATATCATGTACTCCATTTTAGACAATTCCTGGAATCCAACGATATGTTCAAATAGAATTAAAGTATATTATACTTGATGTTAACAATTTTTCTAAGAAGTCACCTTTATTTACTTATTTTTATTCTGCATAAAATGTGTATTCTCTATACGAGCTCATATTCTTTTTTTTGGTTGTAATACACAATTGTATCCTATAACTAAATACTATGTACTTGGTTCAATGTACATTCTTATTTTGTTATCATTATAATTACCCTCCTGTGTACCACTGTGTATCATGTATCATGTATCACCGGATTGTAAAAGCCATTTTATGGCGTTGAAATAAATAAATAAATATTAAAACCGAACTAAATGCTATCTAGTTATAATATAATTTCGTCTTGGATAAATTTCACCCATTTTTATTTTTAATATGCGATAATATATACATTGACTTTTTAGCAGGATGAATATATAGGTGCTTCAGATTTTATGTCCGGGTTAAATCTTCCTTACAGGAAAGACTAAACCCTTCCACACACTTTGCCACAAACGTTTATCTAGTCAATCCACGCTATGTAAGTGCACTATATAAGTATAATAAATACAAAACAATACAAGAACAATACGTCAATCTACCAGAGGCCAAATGGGAAAATAATTCACCAACTCCAGATATTTTCATATCAGAGGGTTCGGCTCGGTAGAACTCTTAACTGGACCGGTAAATCCTACTGATCCCTCAATATTAATATTTAAAAAATCGTTCGTAAATATGTTCTTCCAACTTAATAATTATTATTATACCACTTCACCAAAAGAGACCTACGTGAGACAGTGGATTTATCGTATTATAATGAAATCGAGTACCTATTTTGTATTTATTGTTATCAAGTTTAATTTGTGGAACTCCATTTTAATTTTAATTTATTTTATATATTCAATAATTTTATTATTAAATTAATAAAAACAGTTTATTTATGTACAAGTTCTGCTGGTAATTATTATTACGCGTGACAGCTGTTTCGCCTTCTGATGGCATTATCAAACTTTCTGTAACTGTACTGTGTAAAAAGTAAAAAAAAAAAATAAAAAAATAAAAAAAATCGAGTATACCGTGAATTAAATAAATATTTTATTGCTATCTCAGGGTAAACCCTATAGATGTATATGTTTGTCTCTTTTTAGTGTCGCTCGTTTCCGTTTCATCGAGTTTCAAATCACAACGGTGCTAAAGAAGTTTTCACTTTAAAAATGATGACCAAAAGGTCTGAGAGGTGAGATTCCGGAGACCCTTATTCAGATTTCGGAACCGACATTCCGTTTCTATCTGATAAAACGTGTCGTCTGTAAATTACCACAAACTTGTAAAATATAACCGAGAGAAGATGAAACCACATGATTCTGAGTAGGTATGTAAATTTATTCGAGGTTTTACCTGATTTAATTAATGAAATGTTCAACACATTTGCCATTGACGGCGCTAACTTATACATAAGTAATATATTTTTGTCTCACATGTTGTACCTATTTATAAAATATTTTTTTCTTCAATAACATTATTATTAGAACAACTCTTTTTTTATAACTTTTGAAGGTTATAACCCACAATGTAATACATGTGGTGATGTGGAGATACCAGACATTATCTAGGTTACAAACCAGTTTATCGAACACTTAATTCCAATGAAAAGGGTAGCTGCAAATAAAATGGAAAAAATTGAAGATAATATTAGGTACATATTTAGTTAATGCTGTAATTAATAAAAATAATTTTGTTAATTTTAAAATTTGTAATATGAGATTGACAAAAGTTACATATAAATAAGAGGTCTTAGTAGCCGAATTGGTAGAGGAGTTTGTCCCGGTAAGACGAGATAATCTGAATTCTATCCCATTTCAGTCGCCACCTCGACTGAAATTGGTGTGCAAAATCGTCACAAACCATACCATTTTAGACGCGTTAACAATAAATTTTAATTAATAAATTGTGAAATTAATGAAAAATACTCACGTACACAGGGTGTTAAACCCGTGACCTCTGGATTCGCACCCAAGAATCGTAATCACTCAACCACGGAGGCCATCAGTATTTTACAACTTATGTTTCCTCAAATATGATTCGTGAAAGCGGCCGTCGGGTATTTTAGAAAATAAATAACATATTGTTCTGCTTTTCTATATGCTAACTTATTATGCTACTGTTTCAACTCGATCTTTTTGCCTTTCGTCTGTCTGTAAGTTTGTATGCGTGTTCCATTTCCGGTTCAAGTTAGTAGCCGTGTTGGATACTGCATTTTTACTTGCTAATATTTATTTATATGATAGGTTTCACAAACATGCGATATGCATAATAATTTTGTGGAACAGTAATCATGAATTAAAATGTACATAGCACGGACATACAAAATATATGGACTTGCCCTTACGTGATAAAAGGCGTGTTATTTCCCCCTCCCATTGGAACCATTTTTCGGAACCGGCTGGGCTTGCGAGAGCCCCGCGTTAATCTAAAAAATATGACGTCATCATTCTTGTCCGGACCAGTGTCGAGTTCTTATCGTACATTTTACGCACGGACGTTGTATGTTATGGAACACATACTATGACATTGAGATACATGGCGACGCGAAACACAAAGCCGCTGTTTATTAGGGTAAGTAAATCATGAAACATTTGTAAAAGTGTCTACGGAAACAAAATATTCGACTATTAAAATACTCAGAACCTTACTTTGCGAATTTGGACTTGACATATCTGTTCATAACGTGGCATGCAATTCGCGCTCCCATATAAAAAGGTCTATTCATTCAAAAGCAGATTTTACTTTCAAGAACTAAATGGTGATATTATAGTGCGAGGTGCTTATATACTGTTAGATTGATTTATTGGCGAATCACAACTCTTTCCTCTCTTCGTCCCGCCATAGTTGGTTTTTACCCCTCATCTGTAAGTTCTCGTCTAGCTATTTGTATGTCTATGGTACATAGGTAATTATTATATTTAAGGTAGGTTTTGTTATTATAGCCTTCACTAAGTAAATATATTTCTGGAAGCCCATGGGTAAAAACGCCAGTTCCGCCTTAATAAAAATTGTACCTATTTTGCTAACATTGATGATGTTATTGTAATAATAATAATAATATTTGGACGATTTATATAGCGCCGTTTTTGTGAAAAATCACCTCAAGGGCGCTGTACAAACTTACCATACATGCCTAAAATCTAAAAAGACTACAAGCTAGACAAACAATTAAAAACAACTTATGGCTAAAAATTGCATACATCTTCTTAGAGAATATCTTCGGTTTAGTTCATAGATACACAAAACACTTTGCCTTGGCCCATATGTAGTCTATATTTCTAGCAACCGGTGGTTCGAAACGCTCGCGCTGGTTGTGCCTCTGATAAATAGCATTATGCTAACATTGATTATAATTATTATTATTCAGGTATGTTATTATAGTCTTTTTATAACTAACTATAATTTTTGGGAGCCTGTGGATAAAAACGCCTGTTGCGCCTCTGAAAAATCCGTCATCATTCTAAAAGTAAGTTTTCCGGGTTGGTCGTCGGTTAGTTGTAATTAACACTATTGACTATGACACTCTGTATGACTTGAACTTACCTCATAACTGCTTATATTATCGAATGGCAGTCTCTTCACATAATATTGTCAAAATGAATTAAACATTATTTAAAATCGCAACTATTATAATAAGATATATCTACCTACTTGGCCTTGTTCATTATTGATTTCCGCTCTACAAGGAGCTGAGTAAAAATGGTGTAAGTGATTTGATGATAATAAGAATCTTATTTTTTTATTATTTTTTATTAGTGGCTATTTAGTTACAGGTTTTATGAGAATTACAAGATATATGATAAGGTATATAAATATTTCATCTGTTTGTTCTTAGTCCTCCTCACTAGGTGGTCCTGTGCTGAGGCGGACTGGTAGATTTCTTTGATTTTCCGTTATTTAGTTTCTATGATGTTTTTAATACATTCTCTAGTATGTCTGCATTAATTTATTTCACCCATGTTTTGATTTTTTCCTTAAACTTATTTATCTTTTCTAAACTTATTTATCTTTTTTAAATAATATGATGCAAACCATAACCCCACACCTCAGATCTTGGGAGGAGCGGTGCGAGAGGGAGAGGCTGGAGAATCCGTCACAAAAACGAGCTATATTTTATTTTTATATTTTTTATATGAATACCGTACAAGAGTCCTAACTGCTCCCGTCTGTAGCCAGTGAGACTATGGCATCACCAATTGGGGTATGTTGTGACGCTGAAGGTAGTGGTTATAGGAAGAAGATAGGGAAGAGGAAGGTGGGGAAGTACTTGGCTATTCCTTGTTTCAATTCTGAATAGTGGTCTTACACCAGGGCGATACTGAGAGTATCTTTCACTCTGGAACGTGGTATATACTATTTTAAATGAGTGAATTGTGAATACTTAACACAAATTAAATTTTATTTGCCACAACGGGATTCTTTTATTTTTTTTAAAGAAAGACAAACATTCCCGGGTTACGAATAACCCAACAATGTTTGAAAATCTCCTACTACCACCACAGTGTATGGAAAATGTTGCTTGTGTTGTGATGGAGGACTTAGCCAGCCGAGGAATCGAACATGCGACGCCCGGGTGACACCCAAGCGCTACGCCTACTCAACCACTGACCGGTCAATTCGATCCCGCAACGTTCGGATTACGAGTCAAGAGCCTTACCGCTGGATTACGCCCGTCTATGATATCTACCAAGCTACCAAACTCTCCATTCATAAGGTTCTTCTTCATCCAACGTTTCGGCCAGCGTTACAGTGTCCATCGTCAGAACATCATACATCTGCCCCGATGATGGACACGTTGGCGCAGGAGGTAGCGCAACACAGCATAACACCCCAAAAATTAATTAACGAAAAAAAAGAAGATTTTTACGCCTAATCGTGGCGATATAAGGCACACTAAAAATGGTGACCGGCAAAATCAGAATGAAACCAACTCGGAACCACCTGAGAAAGGTCATTAAGAGTGATGATAAAAAATATTTAAAAAAATTGATTAGGTTGGGGTTACCGGCTATTAAAAATGATTTTTTCATAGCTTTTAATGACCTTTCTAAGGTGGTTCTAAGTTGGTTTTAATCTGAGTTGGCATGGAACCATCCTTTGAATAATCAAAGGGAACCACTAAAAATACTGCATTTATGGCTTGTGGCTTCCTCTTAATAAAAATGTTTCTTTATTTAATTTAAATGGTTAAAGCATCAGCAATAAACATATTTACAAAACCTGTTTCAAAAAACAACTTACACCTTTTGTCTTCCCAACTACTGCTAAAGTTACATTTATTACCGGTAAATCTATGTTTGTTTGTTTCGTTATGGAAATACACGATTTCTCAAGAATCTAACTGATTTTTTAACCTTTACGTAATAATATTATTGTAATTAATCCTTAGTTATGTTTAAACATCTGAATAAAACATTAGAAACGATTCCACATTTAGTAACCACAGATTCCAGTTACAAATGGACAGCCGCATTTTTTTATGTGTTATGGCCTATTTTATTATGCAATTCAATACCTAATTTATAGAGTTCCATTCCGCAGTGCTTCTCAAACTTTACGGCTCTAGAAATCAAAAGGTCAATCACCAAGACAGACCTGAGCGCTCCAGTCAGTGCTGGCCATAGATATATGAAATGAAAATAAGAGAAAATAAAATAAACCCCAAAATATATCACGATAACAGTAAGACATGTTTTCTTTGAGGTTAACAGAAGATTTACATTAAAACAACTTTTATTCCAAGCATCGTTATTGCTTGTTACAGTGGTTACCGATGTCTTACCGATTTGTGCATTAGTT
This sequence comes from Limnephilus lunatus, assembly GCA_917563855.2. NCBI lineage: Eukaryota > Metazoa > Arthropoda > Insecta > Trichoptera > Limnephilidae > Limnephilus > Limnephilus lunatus. Next base: position 1,897,506 of record OU830600.1, on the reverse strand, counting down.
ACCGATTTGTGCATTGGTTGCCGATTTGTGCATTAGTTACCGATTTGTTCATTAGTTACCAATTTGCTCATTAGTTACCGATTTGTGCCTTAGTTACCGATTTGTGCATTGGTTGCCGATTTGTGCATTAGTAACCGATTTATGCATTAGGCACTGATTTGTTCATTATTCACCGATTTATACATTAATTTCCGATTTGTGCATTAGTTATCGATTTGTTCATCAGTTACCGATTTTTGCATTAGTTATCGATTTTTGCATTAGTTTCCGATTAATGCATTAGTTACCGATTTGTGCATTAGTTACCGATTTTTGTGTATTAGTGACCGATTTGTGTATTACTTACAGATTTGTGTATTAGTTATCCATTTGTGCATTAGTTACCGATTTATGCACAAGGCATAGATAAATCCGTCAACTGACAAGGTCCTCTAGTATTTACCAGAGACTAGAGGAAACTACGAATCTGCTATGAAAATACATCTGCCCTACATGCATATACGTAATGCGCAGATAGATAAAGCATCATAAACATGAATTAAATTATATGCCCAACTGAAAAAAATCCAATTGCTGTAACATGCATCGGGGGAGTATTGTAGAGCATTTACGTTAATAGTTACTTATTATCTTATTAGACACGATTGTAACGAGGGCACATGAAACCTAACTAACCAATTATTAACGAAATAATAAAACGCTTAACGTTGGAAGCGAAATACGCGTAGTGGTGAAAAAAATATACGTTTAAATACCTAAACCCTTAAGGACCCGACCATATTCTCAGTAGGTCAAATTTTCTGGCAATGGCATCACGTCAGGCAGTGTAAAGGGCGTTTACACTGCTTTACATGCTTTATTTCATCCAGTTTCCATTTGGGTTGTATTTTCGATGGATTCGGCAAGAAAATAGGCATGAGGGGTGGGTAGGAATCTGGGGGTCGGTGTGTCCAGGATAGACGGACGTATGCATCCATCCCTCTAACTGCGGTGCAAGGCGATGGTTCGAGAGATTCTGGCTGGAGAGGTCGAAAGACCTCCCTCAACCAGTCTCTATCGATCCGACCAGCCACGCAGAAGGTGGACAGACGCGTTAGCACAAACCTCTCCCCATGAACCCGGGCACCCCTGCTAAGTCACCAAACGTGGCGAACCACTTGGGGTGACCTGTGGCAGAAGTGTTGGTTGTCCAATATATGGTTCCCGGGGCGGCGGTACTCATACCTGCCTCACAAATTACAAAAAATGACGTGTTCTATTTTGGTACCGATTTTTGAAATTTGATTTAAGATGACAAACATTATTTGACATCTCTGTCGCCTGTAATTGTTTTACGTAACCTTATTTCATGCTATTTTTTTGTAAAACCTATTGGAATACATAAGGGTTACGTCATAACACATCTATCCACATTGCACAACTTAAGAGTTGTGTAAAATTTAAAACACGTTCATTAGTGAGATTAAGGCGATTCAATAGTCCAGGAAAAAATCTAAATCGGAATTAACGCCCATTTATGGGAGGAGTTTAAAAATGCTTGAGTAAAAGCTTTTAGAATGGTTGGAAAAGGTATTTGAGAATTTTTTTTACAGGTTGATTTCGTAAAGGCCTTTAAAAAACACTAATTCTTTTTTTGAGCATTGTTTATTGTAATAAAACGGAAATTTAAAATTGATTTCACGGAACCAAGCGACGCGGAGCCTAACGTCTATTCCCCGCTCCGGCCGGGTCCAGACTGCCAGAAAATGGGTATGGCAAGTCAGTAGTTTGTAGTAGTAGACGGCATAAGGTTCACTTTGAAAATTCAAATTCGTCGACTGCCGTATTGTCGCCGTGATGTCAAAAATAACAACGGCGAAAATGCATATTGTATTTTATTTTGTGAAGTTCAGGCGTACATATAATTTTTTTTGCTGAGAAAGGTGATGCTATAGCAAAGTGAGGATGACGGAAAATAAAACAATGAATAAAAGGCTTTGGTTGGCCTTTTATTCACTCCGGTCGGGTCTAGACTGACAAAAAATGGGTGTGGCAAGTCAGTAGTTCGTAGAAGTAGACGGCGTAAGGTTCACTTTGAAAATCCAAATTCGTCGACTGCCGTACTGTCGCTGTGATGTCAAAAATAACAACGCGAAAATACATATTGTATTTTATTTTGTGAAGTTCGGGAGTAAATATATATTTTTTTGCTGAGAAAGGTGATGCTATAGCTATAGCACTTGCTAAGAAAAACCGAACATGTTAAAAAACCGTTTGTATTAGCCAATCATTTTTTAATTAACCGATCGTTTTCCCATCATTCGATAATTACCCTCTTCCTGCTGTTAATTTTACAAAATGGGGAAATAATTAACAATGTTGAATATCTGAAAAAGAATACAATGTTTAATCAACCAATGGTAGTATAAGGCAAGGAGGCGGGTATGGTTACCGCTGCCTCGGGAACCATTCATTGGATAACCGGATAACAAAAAACCTCTGCCATAGTTCACCCCAAATGGTTAACTATGTTTAGTAACTTAGTAAGAGTTCCAAGTTTTATGGGAGTGAGAATTGTCTAGGTCTTGGCGGCAGATGCATCTGTGTGGCGGGCTGAATTTGGGGAGACTGATTGAGGGAGACCTTTTTGTCTCTCTAGAAGGACTCTCTCCACCTGCCTTATGCCGCAGTGGGAGGGATGGATTCATACGTCCGTCACTCCTGGACACATTGGCCCCCAGATTCCTACCCACCCCTGATACCTTTTTTCCTTCCTAGATCTTCTTCTCCTTCCTTTCCTTAAAAAAATCTTCCATAAGATTATTTTCCTCAGGGCCTTCTGTGTGGAGCTAATGTAAAAAACTTGGAACATTGGAACAGGTGATGCGGAAAGACGCGGGAGGGAAATGGGGGCGGGAAACGGGACGCATGGGAAAGGCAGGAGAGGGGATGAAGGGGGTGGGGACGACGGAAGGCAGGGGAAGGGATTGCGAGACATAGTAGCGGTATGGGATAGCAAGAGGGGTAAATTTGGATTTTTTTTTTTTTTTTACACATTTCTCATACGGACGCTATACCTATGTGGCTTGTTCACGCGTTGGAAAAGTACGCACCAGACGGAAAAACAAAAACAAAATAATATTCCCGTGTATCCAAAAGCACATCAATAAACAGAATTAAAACACAAACACTTTCTTTCTTTGAGTAAAATTGCAACTAATTATTATAAAATCTAAAGAAAAAGGAAAATTAGCTTCGAGAAGATTATCTCATGTTTATTATTTACGTGAGGTATTTTTTTTCTCTCCTTTGTTGTGAGTGCAATCCAAAGATCAGTGCGAAGATTTATGGACAGAAAAAAAATCACAAATAAAGCATCTCTGCAAAAGGGCCCACAGAGCGGTCGGCGAGCCTGAAGCCTGCATAAGTACAAAATGAAGGCTTTAGGACCTCTACCCAGAGTTCAAGGAGCCCTCGAGGTCAAGGGATTAATGTATTTAACCATAAACCAAGTATTATCTATATATATATATAAATCAATTGGTGTTCGTTTGTCTCGCTAAAACTCGAGAACTGCTGGGCCGATTTAGCTGATTTTGGTTTTGAAATGTTTGTCTTAGTCCAGGGAAGCTTTAAACGGTGAAAGTATAAAAAACCGAGGAAGATGGTAAAAACAACAATTTAATTTTCCTATATAAACTGTTCTACCTACTTTTCTTTGCAAACGTCAGAAGGAAAGCAAACAAATTGTTGCCTTGGAAACGATGTTTTTTTTTTGAATTAGGCTATTCAACTTAAAAAGCGTGCTTTGTTGGTGTTGTAGTTATATAATATCTATCTCTAAAAATGAATCGCAGAAATGTATGTATGCGAATAAATTCCAAACGATTGCACCCAATTGGATAATTTTTTTTTTCGTTATTTTGTAGAAAACTACTGTTGAGCTTTGGCATCATCTGGCATTATGAAATTTGTATAAAAAATTGTAATAGGCGGCACGCGAAATGTTTGAAAACTGAATGTACCGGGAATTAATGTGTGGAATGCGAGAGGTGGGGGGGATGTATGCGAATAAATTCCAAACGATTGCACCCAATTGGATAAATTATTTTTCGTTATTTTGTAGAAAACTACTGTTGAGCTTTGGCATTATCTGGCATTATGAAATTTGTATAAAAATTTGTAATAGGCGGCACGCGAACAGTTTGAAAACTGAATGTACCGGGAATTAATGTGTGGAATGCGAGAGGTGGGGGGGGGGGGTGTTGGGAGTGGGAGGAGGGTGGGGTGGGGGGGGGGATAGGTAAGGGAGAGAGGGGAGGGTAGGAAAGGGAGGGATGGGTTTAGGAGGGTAGGAAAGGGGGGGAAGGGTGTAGTAGGGTGGGGGAAGGTGGAGGGGGGAGGGGTAGGCTTGGGGGGAGGGGACCGGAAGGGGCATGGAGGGATTAGGGGAGTAGAGTGAGAAGGAAGGTGGAGGAGGAGGAGTTGAAACGCGAGAGGGAAAGGGGACGCGGGAGAGGAAGGGGAGGAGGAAGGTGAACGGGACGAATGGGAAAGGAAAGGGTATCCGCGGGAGGAGTGAGGCAAATACGGGAGGGGGGAAGGAAATTCGGGAGGGGGGGTTCGCGGGACGAGGGAAGGTGGGTAAGGGGTGTAGTAGGGTGGGGGGAAGGTGAAGTGGGGAGAGGTAAGGTGGAGGGGAATTCGGGAGGGGGGGTTCGGGGGACGGGGGAAGGGAAGGAGCTGTTTGAAAACTGAATGTAACGGGAATGAATGTATGGAATGCAGGAGGAGGGAGATGAACCCGGGAGGGGGGTCCACGGGAGAGTGAGGCGAATACGGGAGGGTGGAGGGGAAATTGGGATGGGGGAGGGGGAGCCGAGAAGGCGGAGGGGAACTCGAGAAGGGGGAGGGGAACTCGGGAAGGGGGAGGGGAACTCAGGAGGGGGGTTCACGGGATGGGGGAAGGGGGGAAGTAGGAGGAGTGGGAACGCGAGAGGGAAAGGGGTCGCGGGAGAGGAAGGGGTGGAGGAAGGTGAACGGGACGAATGGGAAAGGAAGGGGGATCCACGGGAGGGGGGAGTGCGAATACGAGAGGGGTACATGGGAGGGGTGTTCGCGGGACGGGGGAAGAAGGGGGAGTAGAGTGAGAAGAGGGAAGGTGGAGGAAAAATAGTGGGAATGCGAGAAGGAAAGGGGACGCGGGGGAGGAAGGGGAGGAGGAAGGTGAACGGGACGAATGGGAAAAAATTCGCAGGGAGAAACAAATTCTTTATTAAATGGTATAGCAACGCATGCCGGGTACCAGCTAGTTATATATAAATACCGTCTAATGCAACGATACTCAACCTTTTTTCTCTCCGGGCCACATACATGTATTTGTAAAGTTACGCGGGCCGCAACACTATACTGGTATGACGAAAAAAATCACCCCCCCCCCCCCCCCCAACAAAGAAATATTCTTCTTCCCATTTGTCTTGAAGCACTCTCTTTTCGTCAGACATTTTTTGCATTTTGAAGACACTCCGGGCGATTATGCGTATTTAAATTATAACAAAACAATACTTTATGCAAGAAATGCTGAAAAATTTGCTAGTAGGTACCTGACTAACCAGTGACATTAACCAGTTTTTATGTATTACTAGTTTTTTTGTTTCTCCCTGCTTGTCATTTCCCTTCGTCCCATTCTTCTTCCGCCTCCTATATTCTTCCGCTTCCCCTCTTGTCTTCTCCACTTTCCATCTCCTCACTCACCTCTCCCGCTTCCCCCGTCCCACGAAGCCCCCTCCCGATTTCCCTTCCCGCTTCCCGCATTCCACAAATTCAGTCCCTGTACATTTAGTTATCAAACAGCTCGCGTGCCACCTATTGCAATTTTTTAATACAAATTTCAGAATGCCAGAGCTCACCAGTATATATATATAGAAACCTTCGTTGACGTGCTCACAACAACTCACCAAAGTTTCATCGCAATCGGATGAACGGTTTATCAATGCATAATTTCATGATGCCAGAGCTCACTATTGTATATAGAAACGATCGCGAGCATGCACACATCAAATCCGGAAAGTTCCATCGCAATCGGATGAACGGTTTAGCAACGCATAGGCCCCATACAAACCCAGAAACAAACATATACACGCTTAAAGCTCAAAACTCAAAGCGCAAAGTTCAAAGCTCAAAGCTCAAAACGCAAAGCTCAAAGCGCAAAGTTCAAAGCTCCAAGCTTAAAACTCATAGCGCAAAGCTTAAAGCTCAAAGCTTAAAGCTCAAATCTCAAAGCTTAAAGTTCATAGCGCAAAGCTTAAAGCTCAGATATTAAATACACATTAAACATACATGTTAAATACATTTTCATTTATACAAAATTCATAACGCCAGAGCTTAACATCATATATAGCCTATAACCTTCGCGGGTGTACGCACAACGAATCACCCAAGTTTCATCGCAATCGGGTGAACGGTATGGCAGCGCATAACATACGAACAAACAAACAAACAAACAAACATGCAAACAAACAAATAAACAAACAAATATTGATTTTTCTATATAAGAAAATAATTGATGCGGTGGTTTCTAGAAGTGGTTTTTTGCTAATAAATCTAGCGTGTTCAAATAGCAACACTCTTACACATCTGCCCTGATGATGGACACTGTAACGCAGTCCGAAACATTGGCTAAAGAAGGAGGTAGCGCAACACGGCATAACACAAATAACGAAAATACTTTTGGCCGTGAAAATAAAAAAAACGTATCTCACTCTTATACCAGATCATGTGGACCATAATGACAATCCTTTTCGGGTGTCACTATCTGTGCGTCAAAGTCGAAACGAATCTCAATATAGGTATACGAAATTTAGAATTTTTAGAATTTTTTAAAAAATCAAGTTCCTGATAATAAAGCTTGGCGGGCCGCATGCGGCCCGCGGGCCGCAGGTTGAGTATGGTTGGTCTACTAATGGAACAATGTATTATTATAATATAAGTGGTATTTTTTTTATTTAAGCGACTATATAAAATAATTCTATTAGTATACAATTATAATGGTTGTGTTAGGTAAAGATATTGTATTTCTTAGTCCTCCTCACTAGGGGTTCCTGTGCCGAGGCGGACTAAAATTGTATAATTATAGTTTATTTGTCTTCTATGTCGTTTTTAGTGTCTTCATTAGGGTGTTTTCGTTGACCTCTTTCAGTCATATTTTTATTCTTGATTTTGCATTAAATTTTTTAATTAGTTTTATGTCTTGGGGAAGAATGCTGTGGAGTTTAGTTGCAAAATAAGTGTAGTTTATTTGTCCGAATGTGGTTTTATAACTTGAAATGTTTTTTATGTCATTTTTATTCGATCCAGTGTTATGGATACGCGGTCTAGTAGAGGATCCAATATTTTGTATTAGTTTTATGTCTTGGGGAAGAATGTTATGGCGTTTAGTTGCAAAATAAGCGTAGTTAGATCGCGGTCTAGTAGAGGATCCAATATTTTTGAATAGCTTCAATAATATATTTTTGAAAACTGATACAATAAAAATTGAGTGGTTATGATTCGAAGATGGGGGGTTCAAATCCCAGTAAAAAATAAATTATTTCATTCAGTTTTTTTTACATTAGCTCCACACAGAAAGCCTAAGGAAAAAATACCATGTCATCTTTGGAGATGCTGTGTGAAGGGTCTTTTTAGGGTAAGGAAGGAGAGGAAGTTCTGGGAAGGAAGAAATTATGAGGGGTGGGTAGGAATCTAGGGGTCAATGTGTCTAGGAGTGACGGACGTACGAATGTGTCCTTCCCACTGCGTTACATGGCGATGGGTCTCGAGAATCCGACTGGAGAGTTCAAAAGGTCTCTCTCGACCAGTATCTCCCGATTCGGCCCGCCACACAGTGGGTGGGCAGACACATCCAAATGCCGCGCCGCTAAGACCTAGACAAACCTCACCCCATGAACCCGGGCCCCCCTACTAGGTCACCAAAAGTATGCAATATTACGTTCACTCCTAAATTTTCCTTACTCCGTCCATCTGTCCTACTTGTTCCAATCTTCTAAGCGTATTTTTCTTAGTTTTGTTTATCGATCTTCTTCTTATTTGTAATACGGTTGTAGGTAGGTACATTATTTTACAACTCGTATGCCTCAGAGATCTCATTACATTTTCCATGTGAAGGTGTAAGTGAAGGGATACGCGGAGATGAGGGGGGGGGTGGTAGACGGGGAGGGAAGGTGAAAGGGCGACGAGGGAGAAAAAGGGGTCGCGGGAGGGGCGCGGGGGCGGGAATAACAAACAATCTTTCTTTATGTGGCAGTGCAACGCACGCCGGGTACTCGCTATATATTTTTATGGGAGTTCAATGCATAAACGCACTTTAGAGAAAACCGCCACCGATTGCAACGAAAAAAAAATCTACCAAGTTTTCTACTACATAGTAGTAAATTATATTCAACAAATTCATTGATTTGAAATTTGTTTATTTGTAAGAAACAAACAGCTTTTACATAATATACAAATGAATTAAAGACAAGCCACAGAAGTCTCTTATGCTAAAGTTCATTGGAAATAATTTTTTTAATAAAATTAATTTTGGGTTACAGGAATAGAAGAGGATGAGGAATATAGGAAAAGAATAGGAGATGCTCCCGATACATTCTATACTCTCATATTATAAATAATCGATCGTTCGCTTTACTTCATATCGATATTTCTTTAGGTATATTACTTTCTAAGAGTATGGATAGTTCCATGATAACCATCGACCAAGTATAACACTTGGTAGATGGTTATTACTAAAAATGTCAATACGTGTAATTTTGTATTACATATATTGTGCACATACACGAGGAGAGAATATTAAAACAGTTATAATATTCTCCTGACGAAGCAAGGATGCTTCCTAAACCGGTAGAGTGTGAATAAAATAAAAGTCTTCTACAAAAAAATTGTGTTTTTTTTATTGTAAACTAGCTGGTACCCGGCACGTGTTGCTAGGCCATTTAATAAAGAAAATGTTTTCCATGCGTGTCCTTTCCCATTCGTTCCGTTCCCCTTCCTCTACCGAGTTTCCCACCCCCTCCCAGGGTTAGCCTCCCCGATCCCTAATTTTTTTTTTAAATTTATTTATTTCATCCAAAAAATATATGAATACATAATATAATATCATATTACAGTCGTGTGTATTGGTTACATTTTAAGAACATTTTCCCTTTTTATTTTCTTCCTTTTCTTTTACACAGTAGTAATAATAACATAATTTTAATGACAATAATATGTTACTTAAAAATTTAAAAATATAAGGTAATAAATGATGCGCTAGTAAATTAATATCTATTTAATAATATTGTTATAAGAAAAATGTTATAATAATAATTGATGCCATTAAAACAATATCGAAATAGGAAATAGGAACAATCCCCTCCCTCCCTCAAACCCCCTACCCGAGTTCCCCTCCCCCTCCCGCATTCCATACATTCAGTCCCGGTACATTCAGTCTTCAAACAGCTCGCGTGCCACCTATTGCAATTTTTTAATACAAATTTCATAATGCCAGAGCTCACCAGTACTTCTATACAAACTTGTCCTGACAATAACGAACACAAAAAAAAAGAATTATTCAATTTGGTTCAGTCGTTCGGAAGTTATGCGCGTACATACATTTCTGCGATTCATTAATTAATTTTTCGTAATTTCATGATGCCAGAGCTCACTATTGTATACATAAACCATCGCGGGCATGCCCACATCAAATCCCCAAAATTTCATCGCAATCGGATGAATGGTTTAGCAACGCATAGAGGACATACACACATTTTTAGATTTTTATATATTATAGATAGATTATGGCGAGCCACAAAGTTAATGCTTTTTACAAATATATAATTTATAGTGGTTTTGAAAGCAGACTATTTTTTTTTACATTAACTCCACACAGGAGGCCCTGAGGAAAATAATTTCCCTCAGGGCCTATGTCATCTTTGAAGATCCTGTGTGGAGGGTCTTTTTGAGGAAAGGAAGGAGTGAACATGGGTCTTGAAGAGACCCATGTTGTAGGAGGGAGGAAACACAGAGGCCGGCAAATTGTTTCATAGCCGAGCTGTTGAACTCAAGAGCGAGTCGTAGAATCGACCCGTTCTCATGTGACTAATGTCAACCGTGTACAAATGTTGGGCGCGTGTTTGTTGTGTTTCCCGACTATGCACCGGTGCCGAGGGGATCAATGACGCTAGTTCCTCAGAGCATCTTCCATTGTAATGCCGGTAGAACAAGGACAGCGTTACCACCTGATGCCTGTGCTCTAAAGATTGCAATCCGTCCGTTAAGATGAGAGAATCTATCAAACGGACCGCCCATTTCTTCAGATTCAAGAGTTTTTTTTAGGTATTTTGGAGCTCCAGACCAGAGGTGGCTGCCAAATTCAACCATGGGGCGCACTTTTTTGATAATTTATTTGGCAAGAGAATTAGTTATAACATACCTACCTAATAGTATATGTTATTATTTTGTTGGAAGAAGACTATTACAAATAAGAAAAAAATTGCTTTGTTGTGGACGTTATCATAATAGGTATGTTGTATGTATACACTAGCATTATCTCCCTCCAGCCAAGTTATTCCCCCACTAGAATTCACACCAAGTTCTTTCCTCTGTGTTACGAGTCTGTAGCAGTGGCGTAGCGTGGGGGGGGGCGGGAGGGGGCGGCCCGCCCCGGGCGGCACTTTTAAGGGGGCGGCAAAATTTCACAATCAATAATCATCTTGTAAAAATTTGGATTGGGGAAGTCGCGGGTTCGATTCTCGCGTCAGGACTTAAAAGTTTTTTCTAGTTTATAGTTTCTTAACATCTTTCTAAAGTTTTATATACTGTTAAAATATTAATGACAGACGTTTTGTTTTTATTTCTAACACATACATTATTTTTAAATAAAAATGTAAATAGCAACAGTATCATTTTAGCTCTAATTGATAGTCGATTTGTGTTTTATATTCGTGAAGCTTTGTGCGCCCTGCTGAAAGCGCACAAAAAATTACACTTATACGGTTTTCTTCCACGTATATATCACTGTGTATATATTTTAAATTTATTATCACTGAAAAGTTAAATAGCTAACAGGTTTGTGCATATTTATTCGAATTGCAGTTATAAAATTCTAGATGCGCACTAAATATGTGCTGCCAGAATCAAAGAAAAACCATTTTTATGTTCTGAGTGAAGTTTTAATTCACCGCATACATATTTACCGCACCGGATTTATAATTCGTATAGCAAAACCCTTCCACAACATAAACACTCTATATTCCCTTTACACCTCATATATTCGCCCGCACTTGGAACACTGTACACCGATCTGGACTCCTTTATACCAAGCCCATATTGAAAGAATAGAAAGAATTCAAAAAAAATTTTTAAACACTTAAATTATAAATTCAAATTACACTTCTCAAATTATACCGAATCCATTAAATTTCACAATTTCAAAACCCTCCAAACACGACGTCTAATTTTTGATCAAATCCTATTTTTTAAAATTCTAAACAATGGCCTGGACTCACCAGAACTTACCAATTTAATAAATTTTCATATTCGGTCAAGATCAACCCGGCAATCCGATTTATTTTATTTACCCTCTTGTAGAACAAACATTAGAAAAAACTCCCCAATTCCTCGTGTATGTGCACAATATAGTACAAAATTTCACAGCATTGACATTTTTAGTAAAAACCTTAAGAAATATCGATATGAAGTAACGCGTACGATCGATTATTAATATGAGAATATATCGTGAGCATCTCCTATCATTTTCCTATATTCCTCTTCCTCTCCTCTTCCTATAACCCAACATTAATTATAATATAATAAAACTTCATCTCAGATGTACTTTAGCATAAGAAACCTCTGTGGCTTGACTCCAGTTCAATTATATATTTATCACTGTATATGTATTATGTAAAAGCTGTTTGTTTCTTACAAATAAATAAATAAATAAATATTTAATTAAAAGCAGTTTTGTGTTCAAAATGTATAATTGTGTTGTGGATTATAATCCAGTTGTGGATTCATCTGACGACACATTTCGAAGGAAAACATTATATTATTTAAAGTGCTTTATAAAATTCTTGCAGACAATTTATGTGCCGCCAAAATCAAAGAAAAAACATTTTCATGTTCCGAGTGTAGTTTTAAATTCACCGCTTAGAGATTTAATTAAAACCCCTTTTGTGTTCAGAATGTAAAATTCCAGTTGTGAATTCATCCGACGACACATTTCGAAGGAAAAACTTATTTGAATTGCTTAATAAAATTCTTCCAGACAAGTTATGTGCTGCCAGAGTCAAATAAAAACCTTTTTCATGTTCTGAGTGTAGTTTTAATTCACCGCATACAGATAAAATTTAAGCTAGTTTATTGTTCAGAATGTAAAATTCCAATTGTGTATTCATCTGCTGACATATTTCGAAGGAAAACATAACTTTTTTCGAAGTGCAAATATAAAATTCTAGTTGCAGACAATTTATGTGCTGCCAGAACCAAAGAAAAACCGTTTGCATGTTCTGAGTGTAGTTTTAATTCACCGCATACAGATTTAATAAATAAATATTTAAAAAATATATATTAAAAAAGGATCACTACACCCCCCCCCCTGAAGAAGTACCTATATAGGGGGGGGGGGGGCGGCAAAATTTTCCTCCGCCTCGGGCGGCTGATACCCACGCTACGCCACTGGTCTGTAGTTATCACTTGAGAAATTTGTTTGATTAACTTACCTACAGGTACCAATTAATGAAGGCCCTAAGTCACGTGTATGAAGCCTTTACCTTGGTAATGAAGTAACTTTATCTTCTGTAGGCTTAAAACATTTAGTCGGATTAACGCTGACCTCAAACTAAGTGAAATCGATAGTTCAATGGTTAAATATTCATAACGATACAACATGTCATTGTTAAAAGAACCATCTTATAATAATTGATCAGCTTATAGTCGAGCAGTCCAAGGAGCTATTTCCCTTAAGATGAAGCCATACTAAATAATGCAAAATCATACAAAATCGTATGTTTTTGTTTTGAAAATTTGACCGCTTAGAAGTATTATAGATGCTTCAATTAAATACTGCGTGTAGAACATACCTTGGCCCTTAAAAATATTGGTCATATTTTTTTAATAAGTCTTTTAATAAGCTTAGAAAAAAATAAAGTATTAGGTCTATAAAAAATATTTTTAAGTGCAACCTCTCCTACTTATAAACACTTTTTCGGATATGGTTTTATTGCATAATGTGGCAAATTCAGTTTCTTATATAATTATCGCAAAAAAAATTGAAATTTACGCCCGAACTTCACAAAATAAAATATAATATGCATTTTCGCGTTGGTATTTTTGACATCACGGCGACAATACGGCAGTCGACGAATTTGTTACATCAAAGTGAACCTTATACTGTCCACCGAAGAACGACTGGCAGCCGCCCCATTCTTCCGTCATTACTCCTCCGGACGGAGCGGAGGAACAACGTGTTAGGGTCCGCGCTGCTTGTTTTCGTGAAATCAATTTAAAAATTCCGTTTTATTACAATAAACAATGCATAAAAAAGGAATTAATGTCTTTTACAGGCCTTTACGAAATCAACATGTAAAAAAAAATTCTCAAATATCTTTTCCAACCTTTCCAAAAGCTTTTTCTTAAGTATTTTTAAACTCCTCCCATAAAAGGACGTGAATTCCGATTTCGATTTTTTCCTGTACTAGTGGATCGCCTTATGTATGGCAGGTTCATCTTCTCGGCCATGCGGCTATGGAGTCAAAGTACTTAACATAATGTTTATACCATCAATTATTTCCATATCATATTATGATCAAGGCGTACTAATTTTTCTGCTTAAAATAGTCTAATCACTCTGTTTATTTAACATGCTTTCGGTAAAATAACATAAATCAGCAGTAACAACAATCAGCGGTATTAACAAGTTTAGTATCAACAAAGATCTGCATTTTTTTAAATTTATTTATATTTTATTATGTATTGCGTTAGTTCATACTACTCATTTCATACAATTATATTTTTACGGTAAGCACAATTTCCCTTTTTAAATACATTAATTCTTCAGACTATCAGGAATTTCATCATACATCTTTATTTATTAACATTAACGGTATAAATAAACCATGAATACAGATTAAATGTCACAAAATCCTAGTTGTACATAAGACATAATAAAAAAGAGCATATCAGTTAATTGTGGCATTTGGTTGAGAAATGACACAAAGAGCTACAATTACATGCAATACTACAGTATAAATAAAATTAAAATTGATTGAAAATATTTGATAGAATAGCCTTATTGTACTTAGCTTCCGTGCAGTTAAATAGATCCGCCATATCTGCGTATCTAGTACTAACTTCGCGTAACCTAGGTACAAGCGAGTGTTTCGTATACTCAGTTCTGTTGTTGTCGCATTGAAACAGGATTTTGGAGTTGCTCAAGCCCTCTAGTGGGTACATGAAATTCGACGAGCTTAGTTAAATCAGGACTGTCTATTGTCTATTCTACCATTTACAATATTGAGTCGGATGTAATTCTTCGATCTCAGAGTTTTAATAAATTTAATTCCTCAATATAAGCATTAGTCCTAGTGAGATTAATTTATATTAAAAAAACAACAATAAAATGTATGGTGAGAATATAAATAAATAAATTCTTTCATCAAGTAATTATAGTTTATGTTTTCAATGGGAATACCGAGTTTAAAATTTATGCGTCTTAGGAATTTGTTGTTGAATTTTTTCTATCGTATCAGAATGTATTTTAAAATGGGAGACCAGATCGAGGAGTTATATTCGACTTGACTACGTACTAAGGATGTAAACTTTTTTTAAAAATTATTAGTAGTTTAATTTAGTCCTCTATATACTTCTATAGGGTTTGGCTTATTAACAAACTGCCTTCTTACGAACTTCTCGCATCCTTGTGTACCTACGTGGATTGCGACTTTTTGAGGGAGAGGTCGATTCAGACGGTTGCTGATGGTTTCACCTCTTCCTCGCACTCGCTGGCGTCCCACAGGGATCGGTTCGGTCTCCGACTTTGTTTTTGTTGCACATCAATAATAATAATAATAATAATAATACTTGGCTGATTTATAAAGCGCCGTTTTTGTGAAAAATCACCTCAAGGGCGCTGTACATATAAGCATACAATAAAATAAAATTAATACGATAGACTTACAACTAAGATTCAAAATTATAACTAGGTACTTACATTTAAGACTTATATATTATGTACATAGCTAGTGACTTACGACTATGACTTATTACTACTGACTGAAAACTAGTGGCATACATATATATTTACAAATGTGACTTAAAATTAGAGATTTACAATTTAAATAGGTGTTTACATATAACAATAAATATTTTTTAGTTTTGCGGGGTGTCTAATATTACCAAGTGATCAACAAAACTCTACCGATATAGGTACAGACAGAGAAGAAAGTTATTGCTGCAAGTCGAAGCAGTTTGATGATTTTATACATACATACATACATATTTTATTCTACACATTTTACAAAATATTTTATACCCTTTTTTAATATTAATATTGTTAGCGCCAGAAGAAGAAGGAAGTTCGTACATAATATTACAATATTTTATAACACGGTTTTGAAAATGATTTTAATGGGTTAACTGTTGACCTTTTGTCATGTGCACCAATTCATTGTTACTCGGATGAAAGTCCATGATAGCTTTTTGTTTGACAAGTCCGCAAAGGGCTCACAAATTCCAATGGCTCGGAGGGCTTTGCAGCAAAGAATGGACGGTTACCTCGAGAGTGTTTTCTCTTGGGGTAAAAATAATCTCGTTTAATTTAATGTTTCAAAGACCCAATCATGTCTGATTACGTCTAAATGAAAATCTAGTCTCCTTCAACGGAAGCAATCTTCCGATCAGGCCCTCGATTGATATGCTTGTTGTAACTCTAAGTGACCAGCTCAGATATGGGGGCTCCATCGAAGCCAGAGTAAAGTTAGCCGACCAAAAACTGGGCGTACTGTACAGGGCCCGCAGATATTTTATTAGTAACTGCTAAACCTGTACAAATCACAAGTGCACCCCACGTTTGAATTTGTTCGCCTCTGGTCTGGAGCCCCAAAATACCTGACAAAAACCCTCAACTCTGTGCAGATACGGGCGGTCCGTTTGATAAATTCTCCTAACTTAACAAACGGATTGCAATCTTTAGAGCACAGGCGTCGGGTGGGAATGCTATTCTTGTTCTACAGGTATTCCAATGGAAGATGCTCCAAGGAACTAGCTTCATTGATCCCTTCGGCACAGATGCATAGTTGGGAAACACGCCAAACGCATGCCCAACATTTGTACACGGTTGACATTTTTGTCACACGAAAACGGGTCGCTTCTTCGACTCGTCTCAAGCTCTTAGAAGGACGAGAGTGAGGTTCATCGACTTGATAAAATATGTTTAGGTTGTGAGGCGGGTAGGTAGTGTGTTAAAAGCCCTCTGGGTGTAAAATAAAATAAATAAATTAATTAATGTTCTCGAAAACGAGCCTGAAAAAAATTCATTTATCATATTTTCGCTCATAAATGTGTAAATTCTACTACTTAAGAAATTCTAAAAATTATAGTATTTTTTTAAAAGTACTTTATTAAAACCATAAATTCACTGGGAATTCATATGTCACATATTGGTTTATAAACGTGTAAATTCTAATTATACAATTGTAAATGTTCTCTAAAACGGCCTGGAAAGAATCTCCTACTTGTGATCTCACTAAAGAAACCACTCATTCACTCTGAATGTAATAATTAATGTTCTCCAAAATAATTCTTGAAAAAAAATCACATTTGCGATTCTTTCAAAGACATAAAGAAACCATCCCTTCGTTCAGAATACAATTTTTAATGTTCTCAAAAGTTGTCTTGACAGAAGCTCATTCCTGTGATATCTTGAACGAAACCATTCCTTTGTTAAGAATACTATGAACTAAATATACAATTTGGCTGTCCTGAAACGGGTATCCTACCCAGTTGGACAGACAAAGTATCATTTGCATTGTAATATATTTATATGAATAAATAAATAAAAAATAAAAAAATAAAAAAAGAATTATTGACTTACTTGCTAGTTGGGAGCGGCTCAGCACGTTGTGCGGGCGTTAAAAGGACGCAACCATTGAATATATTATATCTACGTTCGGGGTTAACATCACATAGGTCAAAATCGCCTACTTTTCAGGAAGCAGGAACGGCGACGGTGATAGCAACAGTTTGGTAAATTCCCTATAATTCAAACATCTAGGCGACAGTGTTTCCTCTTAAGTTATTTTGAATATTTTTAAATGAGTGAATCATGCATATTAAATTTATATATTAACTAAACAATTAATTCTTTACAAAGTACAAGTATTGGATTTGCTGCATTTTCCAACAAATCAAAGTCGTAATGATATTGCAGAGAAACCGATAAGATATGATTTATGACCAAAGAATATTACTTATAAAACGCGAAGAAATCAGAGCCATTATTTATTTTCAGACGTGTATACTTGTTACTGTTAAATAACAATTATGAAAATTCAATTATGAATCGGTCAGTGGCTGAGTGGGCATCGCGTTTGGGTCCCACCGGGGCGTCGCGTGTTCGATTCCTCGGCTGGCTAAGTCCTTCATCACGACACAAACAACATTTTCCGCTTTGTGGTGGTAGCCGAAGATTTTCTAACATTGTTGGGTTATTCGTAACCTGGGAATGTTTGTCTTTCTTAAAAAAAAAATAATAATGTATTTGATCACGTGTAAATCTCACCCCAAATCACCAAGTCACTAAAAAAATAATCCGTAAAAATTTGTAAGAGTGTCGGCGACCAAAGTGTCTCAGTGGTAGGAGTCTTCTTTGGAACAGAAAAGTAGGCGTTATGGATACCAAATTACGCGTATTAACCTACAAAACCCGAATGGCACAGTGGAAAAATGAGCAGTAAGCTCCTTGGCCCTTTTTTGCGACAAAAGCCCCGTTTTGATCATGTTGATTTGAAATAAATCGATTTTCGCCAAATAACATAAGACAGGACAATGAAATTGAAAATCTGTTCAAGAAAGAATTTTGATATTTGAATTATTTTGATAAACTCCACCAGGAGTATGGAAAAATTGAGCTTACGTCGGGTACACGAACACGTCCAAAATGCAACTCTATCAGTTTTTTTTCTTCAGTGCTCCTAGTGTTTTGATCATAAGAACGTATGTGTAAGTCCTAATTTTATTTCTACGGTAGTAGGTATCTAATGCAAGCAAATTTTGAAAAAAATCAACTAGTTTTTAAATACTTACTTCTATTTGAATTTAGATTTTGTTTTTTTGAAGATTGCAAATCTTGGAAGTGGAAATAAACACACTTAGCAACATTCGATTGGTCTGAAACCCTGCAGATAGACTCGTTGTCGATGACAATGCATTCTATCAAAATTTGGTGGCACTGACGCACACAAAGGCATTTCTCTGAATGTGGCTACTAGCCGGCCCAAGAGATGGCTTAACTAAGATGTGCCGTTCGATGCGTATGACTGTAGCGGAAAATCGAAATTGTTTCAATAATATAAATAATAAAATATATATTTTCATAATGAAAATACATTTCATTAGGTAAATCCTAGTTCTCACGTGCTTATTTATTTATTTATTCATTATTATTAACGCCGATTAAAGCGGCTTTTACAAAAATATTACAATTATTTTACATATGAATACAGAATATACATAGATAAAAAAAATAAAAATATAAAAAAAAATATAAATACAAAATACATAAAAAAGAACAATATAAATTGTAGTATCAACATAAAAACAACAACAAGTAGGTTATCATAAATACAATACAACATATTATAAATCCCTGACAATATGTATTAATAAATTAATACTTTAAAACTGTATTTGATTATAATCAAGCTGAAAAGCGCTGACAGACAGTTTTAATTAAGTAGTGTTTGTATGAGGTTAAACTAGCAATGTTTATAGATTCATCCAAAACATATTTATTTCCAAGTACATGCAGGCGATTCATTATAGAATTGAGTTCAGCGTTAGATCCTGTATTGTTGCAATGATAAGTTAATTTGAAACGAACTGATCGACTAGGTACATGGAAACATATTAACGAAAGAAGTTCAGGGGAGTTCAACAGGTTGGTAACGATTTTAAATAAATAAAATAGGTCTGAACAAATTCTTCTTTCTTTTAATGTATCGAGTCCCAATAATTGTAACAGAGAGGGGTAATTAATGTTTTCGATGAATATTCCCAATTTAAAATTAATATATCGTAAAAATTTATGTTGGACTCGCTCAAGGGAATTCTCATGCACACTGTAGTAAGGATTCCAAATGGTGGAGTTAAATTCTAGTTGGCTTCTAACAAGTGAAGTGTAAAGTAATTTGACAGTTTTTAAATTTTTAAAATCCTTTGAAATCCTTAAGACAAATCCTAACATTTGCATTGCTTTACTGGTTATATTATTAATATGTTTAATGAATGTTAATTTAGTGTCAAAGGTTATACCAAGGTCTCTTATTTCATCAACAGATAATAAGATGTGATTATTGAGAAAGTAGGTAAACAACAAAGGGTTTTTTTTTCTGTGGAATCTCATAAGTTGACATTTTTTTACATTGAGAGTTAATTTGTTTATAAGACACCAATCATAAAAGCTATTAATATTAGATTGAAGTGTCAGATAGTCCTCGATATTATCAATAATTCTATATATCTTCATATCATCAGCGAACATTAGAATGAGAACACGGGTGAATATGTTTGATACATCATTAATGAATAAATTAAAAAGTAAAGGACCAAGATGAGAACCCTGGGGCACGCCACTGGTAGCTTCGAACGTGTAGGATAAGTGACCATTAATACAGACAATTAACAGACGCCTTAGTAAATAACTCTTAAACCAAGATAAAAGGTTTCCATTAATGCCGAGTTTCAAAAGTTTATTAATGAGGATTTTAAGACAGACCTTATCAAACGCCTTACTGAAGTCGGTGTATATAGAATCGACTTGTTGTTTGTTGGCAAGTGCATTAGAAATGAAATTTTCATATAATGTTAGGTTAGTCAAAGTTGATCTGCCGGAAATAAAGCCGTGTTGACAAGTTGCGACACAAGGGTTTACAAAGAAGCTGATTTTCTTAAGAATCAATTTTTCAAAAAGTTTAGGTATAGACGATTGAATACAGATAGGCCGATAATTTTCAACAAATGATTTATCACCACTTTTATATACAGGAGTTAGGTAGCTAAGTTTCCATATTTGTGGAAAGTGTCCTGTAGAGAGAGACTTGTTAAACAGTATATTAAGGGGAACAGATAAACTTTGGACGCAATTCTTAAGTAAGATGGAAGGAATCTTATCAGGTCCCGAGCTTGTTTTGGGTTCAAGTGATTTAATACAGACTATAATGTCTTCAATATCGATGTGTATTTGCGATAAGTTTAAATTTATATCCGAATTGAAGTACGGAATTGAGTCATCAGGAATATCAGGTTCATACACGTCCTTAAAGTAATCAGCAAACATGTTAACAATTTCATACATTTTACTGGAGCTGTTTTGTCCGTAACGTATATTACCGGAAATACCAGCATCATTGTTTTTCATTGATTTTGTGTATTTCCAAAAGTATTTTACATCATGAAGTATCGTGTTCTCAACCGAATTAATGTAATTATTATAACAACTTTTTGTCATTTTTTTGCAATCTCTTCTAATATTGTTGAATGCCGTATAGTTGGGAATTGTTCTGTGTTCTTTATATTTTTTATGTGTTTCTTTTTTAATAACAATTAATTGAATTAATTCTTTGCTGAACCATATCGGATACTTTCGTACTTTATGATGAATTAGAGGAATTGTGTCGGAAATGATACTATTCAGTTGAGAGTAAAATAGTTCTACGCTATAGTTGAGATCACCTTCCTTGAGAACAGACCAATTTACTTTGTTAAGTGCTTGATTAATGTCCTGGTAATTAGCATTAATGAAATTACGACTACAATTTTTAATTAAGGGGGCACACTCTATTGTATTGGGTACTAGTATTGTAAGTGGAGGGTGGTGATTATCAATTGGGTCAAAGGATTCGGCTGACTCATAGACTTGTATATCCTTATCAGTAGAAAAAATTAAATCAAGAGTCCGATTACTGCAATTCGGCACATTGTTACATTGAAATAGACCTAAATAGTTAGACATGTCTAAGATTTCACTCTCGCACGCCGTTAATGGTAAGTAATCCAAATCATTAAATTTACAATTGGGTAGGTTATAATCACCGCAAATTATAATATTGTGATTAGGGTGGTTAGATTTGAGTAGCTCTACATCTTCGCAGTGATTTTTATACATTATTACATTAGAATTTGGTGGAATATATACACATCCGATGATAGTTTTTTTGGATTTATCGTTTAACATTACAAAAATTTGCTCAACATCATTGTTTTTGTTTTTTAATAATTTAGATGAAATTTTTTTATTAACTGCTATCAGGACGCCTCCTCCTCTTGATTTAGAGCTGATGTTCCGATTTCGGTCAACTCGGTAGATACTGTGGTTAGGTAGACCGAGCTCCGCTGAGTATATCGATGGTTCCAGCCAGGTCTCAGAGAGTATGATGATATCCTGTGTGATGGTGGGTGCATTAGTTCTAAAGTCACTGAGTTTAGTCCGAAGTCCCCTGACGTTCTGGTAGAAGATGTAACGTGGCACGGTTATAAGTTTTTTGGTATATTGGTTATAATTTTAGGTCTATCGTTGATATATTTAATAATTAAATTATTTTCTCCCTTGCTTTTTCGATCCTCCAGCTCCTTCCACAAGTTTTGTACTTCTTGCCGTTGAAGCATTGTTAAGTCATTCTTGGTCTTGATAGTTACACTTCCATACGGTATTCCTTTTTTCTGTAGAATGGTTCTGGCTTGATGTTTATCGGACAATTCGATCTTGATGGGGCGTGTTTTATTAGTATCCTTTTTGCCCAATCGATACACTTTAATTACCGAGGTATCTACGTTATCAACATTGTTAAGAATATTCTTGACTTTATTCAGATCTTCACTCATTGTTGCAGTTTGAGAATTGCCCGAGCTTTCAGGAACATTGAACATTATTACATTTTTAGATCGCGATTTTCTCTCGTCCATTTCCGCCAAAGTTTCGCAGATTCCTGTTAGTTGTTCCGTTTCGATGTTGGTAGTTGACAAATGTTTTGAATGATTAGGTGATATGTTCCTGTAGGCATTTAATTCACCTTCAAGAAAACCCACTTTTGTCGAAACCAAACTAATATTGCCTAGTAGCACTGAGAGTTGAGGCGTTAATTTTCCCATTTGTTCTTTAGTAAATTTATTAGTGGGATCCATGATGGTCGTATTTAAATCACGTATAATATTGTTTGCTAATGTGATGAATGCATATGTATCGCAGGAGTCCATTATAAAGTAGCTGGCGAGATGGGTTTAGCTGCCCTGAATTGTGTCGGCGGGAAGGTGTGAGTACTTGCGCTGAGCGGCTAGAACGAACACACACACAGTCACTCTAGAGTAGTAATTCGCGCTCGGTGGAATTAGGTACCTAATAGCGGTAATGGCGGATTATTTTAAATAAACTTAGGTTTTGAGTTAACACAACACGTATGTGGAGTAATGCACTACTTTCACTGCACTCTTACTAAAGTAGCACTAGAGTAGGGTATTACTTTTGATTAGGATCTATTTAAATTAGTTATTTTTTTAATATTTTAGCAGGAGCTGATTCAAACACGTAAGTAATGTGTATATTCGTATAGTTGTGAGTTATAGTTATGTACATTAATTATGTATAAAGAAGCAACAAAGTAACTATTTGGCGGCCTCCGTGGTCGAGAGGTAAGATTTTTGACTCTCCATCGGAAGGTCGCGTGTTGCCATAGTCTCATTAGCTCCAGGCGAGAGCTGCTTGTACTCTTATGAGGTATTCACATAAAAAAATGTAGGATGACTTGATAAAATTGGACGGGAATTGGAAGATGTTGAAGGGTATTGAAAAAAATTACTCCTTTCGAAAAATCAATGAACGTTTATTAAAATTTGAAATAAAATTCAATCTCTTTATCTTCATGGACGAACTATTATTTGACGAGTAATTCGTAACAATGTATTTACACAGAATAAGGCAGAAACCTCCTATTTATAACAATAAAAACATGCATTAAAACAAACAAACGGATTATGTAAAGTACTCGGCAGTGATTTTCCAAATGATGCTTGACGAATCACAAACAAACACTTAGCAATGCTCTACTTGAAAACACAAATGCAGCCTTCTAATAATCTTACTATTATTTATTGCGCTGTTATCTCAAAGATAACGTATAGTATTTAGAAACTGGATCAAAAATGACTCCCTCGCAATCTGAGATGCCCCATTCTTCACCGTGGTTCGTTTGTGACAGTAACCAATCCAGGTATAACCTCAAATATCTGTCGGTTGGTTCAACATCTGTATGACCAAGACAAAACAGCCTGTAAGCATCTTCCCCGTACTTACCAATGCCATAAAGGTCACTGGCCCTTCTCCATTTGGCAGAAACGAACTGATATGACATCTTCCATATCATTGCTGCGCGTTTGTACATGCCCAACGTGTCGAAGTACTTCTTTAAAGACGAGGGATCAGATTCAATTACAGCGTAAGGTGTTGGGAAATCCGCGAAGAATTTCTTCATAAAAGGACGTGCTGCTAAACCGGTTGTCTTAGTCAGGAATATAGTCGCAACCAGCATGACCCATGGATTACATTTGAATTCTTCTTCAATAACTTTATGAGGAGATTCCGGCATCGCACGCGGCGTAATATTGAAGAAACTTTCCACTATTATTTCATCTGAACAACAATTTATTTGAGAAAGACGGAAATCTCTTTCAAAATCTTCATCTCCTGATGTTTGTGATGTATCAAATTGTTCAGATTCTTGCGAACTATCAAAATGTGCTTGATTCAATCCATTTTCATCTACTATAAAGCATTGTGTGTCACTTTCGTGATAGTACTGATCAAAATGTGCTTGATTCAATCCATTTTCATCTACTATAAAGCATTGTGTGTCACTTTCGTGATAGTACTGATCAAATTCTTCATCATCAGTCAATACGACGTCTTCTATTGTTTTCATAAGTGTACAACTAGAATCCAAAGACTTTCTTTTGAAATATTTGCTCACAAATGACACTTTTATATTCGGAGAAGCACTATGGCTGATATCAATGTCATTTCCACAAGCGGTAGTTACTTTAATAGTTGGGACATCAAAGTACTTAGAATCTTTAACATCGCCTTCCAGTATAGATTCTGAACGTTTGTTGATGTCCCACGTTTCTTCCGTGTTGTTAATTGCACTTTCTAAAGGTACTTTGCACTTGGAGACCTCATTAGCACTCACCTCGCTACATTTATTAACAGATTTATTAGTACTTCTACCTTTGGTTACGCAATCATCGGTGCAGTTAGGCATGATTACTGCTAGGCTGTTGACTTAAGCGTCATTAGTGGCATGATTGTTTTCTGCTGTCACATGTTAGTGTGTCTATTGTTACTGATTGAAGGTTAGGTGAAATATTATTTTTTTCAAGTTTATTCTTCTGGTGTAACACGCAAAATATAATTTGCGTCATTGATACTCGTGTCACGTGCGATCTGCAACAATGGAAACATAACAGGTAAAATAAATGTGATTAATGGATCTTTTCAAGGCGGGTCTTGACATTTGATGCATCGTATTATTAGAATTGATTGACGGTTCTGAAAATCAATAAAATAATAGTGGAGACATTGGATTTGTAATGGGGCTTAAAAATAATGATATTTTTATGTTTGCTTGCTAAACTATGTAACCGAGGAATTGGTGAGATTGCTACATAATTTTTTTGCGTAATGGTGACTTTAAAATAGGTACTTATGCCTAGTGAGTCGAGAAGGTACTTTTAAATTGACTACATTCATGTGTTCGCAACAGTCGAGCTCCGAATTTACAGTTTTAAAAAGGAAACGTAGGTCGCTTATTCTTCACCGTCAAGTGAAAATAAGGTGACCAAATGACGGAATTATATTCTAATTGACTACGAACTGATGAGACAAATAAAATGTTCATGACAGGAAAAGTGGTAATAATGAAGAATTATTCATTCAGATCAGTTTTCCAGCTTTGGACTGTGCCCTCCCTCAAATGTCTAAATGTGTAAATTAGAAGAAAAAGTACATGCATCAAAACATCATCAATCAAATATAATAATTTAGGTTGTGAGTCTGTCTGTCTGTGAGAACTATAGTTGCAATCACTTAACTTAAATTATTTAAGTGTAATTTTCAGAATTGTAACTGATGTGTCAAGAATTCAGACATTATTTTTGATAACTTACATAACTGACTAAGAAAAAAATATCACGAACAATGTTATTATTAAAGAATTGCTGCTATAAATATTTTTACATTAATATTTTTTGTTTGTCATTCTGGAGAAATTATCCTTGCGGCAGGCATTGCAACGCATGCCGGGTACTCGCTAGTATACGATAAGTTACAGTTAATTTGGACATGTTTCAGAAGATAAATAAAAACATTTCGAAATTTTGTGTTTCTGTAACTATTCCCGTACTGATACCTCACATTATTTGGAGTAAAAAATGTAAATGAAAATTTGGTCTCCGGTGACATTTTTTATGTTTTTTTTTCCACAAAAACATAATAAGGTGTTGAACAGTTGGCGGCGGGGTAAGAGGTTGGGCAGTTACTCGGCTGAGTGACCAGTGACGACATGTGGAAATTTTTTTTTTGTTTGAATTTTAAGAAAAAAAAGTCGTCGAAAAAGTCACCGGAGACCAAAATTTCATTAACATTATTAATTTATTCTTTTTTACAAATAATGTCAGGAATCACTGGTAAAGTAAGTCAAGTACGTTCCTTAATACCCTGTAGAATAAAATCCCTCACAATTACGTATTCATGTATACATATAATATTAAAGTTACTGATTTTGATGTTTTATAAAGGTATCGCATTGCGGTCGCGTTTTTCATTTACAAACAGAGGAGCGATTCTGTAACTTTTGTGAATACGGAAAAGATTACGCACGGAATCGGCTGTCAAAATTGTGTGATTTTCTACGACTTTCAATTGCTTTTTCTATGGGTGACGTGAGCCAATGTCATATGTCAGCTGTCGCATATTTTAGTTTAAAAAACGAATTACTTCAGGTATACATGGTTATTTATTTATTTAATGTAGTTTAAAGTTGTTTACCATGGATATGACATTTGCGAAGTTTCGTTTCAATCTAAATACGCATGAATTACTTATTTTAAAACTAAGAACCTATTTTGTGGAAATGTAAAATCCGCGGTATAAATGTACATTAAATGAATAAATAATTATGTATACTTACAGTATTTCGTGTTTCAAACTAATTAAAATCCGCGACAGTTGACATCACGTGATGTGTGTTTTATGCGGCTGTGGATGTCGAAGGACCTTGCAATGTTTTTTTTTGTGTGTTTTGACCACTGCACAAGTTGTAAGAATGCACATAAGGAAAGAAAAAAAGGATTTACAGCGGAAACTTGTAACACTCTCTGCAATCTTGGTTGGTTTATTCATGCACTTGTAGGACTATATTAGTCGCAATTACTTGCGGTATGCGGAATTAGGTTTGCGGATGCGGTATGCGGAAGATTAAAGCGGAGATGTTTACGCGGAGAGGATCGATTAATGACTGTGGGTAAAATAAAATGACAGGTATATAGGGATGGGTAGGAAGGAACAGGTGACAATACTAACTACAAGTACAGGGTCTATGGTATATAGATGAATGTAAATAAGTGTAGCTATGTATTGTGTAAATGCCCAGCCATCACCCATAGAAAAAGCAAATTAAAGCCGTAGAAAATGACACAAATTTGACAGCCGATTCCGTATGCAATCTTTTCCGTATCCCACAATAGAGAATCACTCCTCAGAATAGGAACAGAATTCATGCCTTCTGCATAATATTCCAGTATTATGTAAGCCTATTTGACAGTTTCACAAATAAATACCGATAGATCCATGTTAGAGAATGAACATTGAACGAGGCATATAATTAATTACACGTAATCTATGCTGCACACCATTACACGAATGCATGAAATATGATGACACCGGATTGACGGAGAATGCGAGGTAAATTATTGAACTAATTTTTAATTACTCGGAAGGTATGCTTCGTTCATTACTCGGTACACTAAACGGAGATAACTATTATCACTACCATTATGGCCTATAATGTACCTCTTCTGCAGCTATCATGTGGATCAATTATGAAACAATGTTTTTCATACTTTGAATAATAACAAAATTGTTCATTTTCTGTTCCGTTGTAAAAGGTCTTTCAACAGGTAATGCGCGTTTTCACCCCGCGACAAAATATCCCCGACAAAATATCCTACAGACAAAACATCCTTCAACAAAATATCTACTAAAACCTAACCTAACCTTATTTTACATTTTAGTATTTTTTAACGAAAGGATGCCTGTTTTATTTTTGTCCCATTTTGTTGTTAGGTTAGTTAAAATAATTAAAATGTACACCTTTATGAAACCAAAGTTTCCGACAGCAATTTGAAAAAAAAAAATAAAGATTTAGAAATTTTTTATCAATTATTATGAAAGGATAAGAAAAGAGAGTTGACGATAACGTTTATGATACATTTGCGTAATAAAATATGTTTATTTTCGTTACCAGTAATTTTAGTTAAAAACAACGCAAAGTAAGCCATTTTAAAAACTTTGTGTGATATTTAAAAAAATTGTGTGATATTTCGAATTAGTTATAACATTTAACAGGGTATTCTATCATCTTTCAAAGACAGTTTTTAGTTAAGTTTAGTTAGATTTAGTATTGCAAATGTAATAAAAATATCAGGTGAAGATTAGATTTGTAATAAAAGTTGGCGCAAGTTATTTGCAAGATCCTGCCAGAAAGTTTCTCTAATTGAATACAATGAAACAACTTGCAAATAACAGCCATTGAAGTTGAAACGTACGCATTCCGCAACGCACGTATTAAATAAATAAAATTGCTTAAATATGCAAATCTGAATATATTATATTTTGCGTACCTCTCCAAATACGCAGAAAATAATCTGAGGAGCGATTTTGTAACTTTTGTGGAAACGGAAAAGATTCCGTACGGAATCGGCTGTCAAATTTGTGTGATTTTATATGGCTGTCAATTGATTTTTAATGGATGATGTCAGCTGTCGCCGATACATGATCATTTATTCATTTAATGTACGTTTAAAATTGTTTACAATGGATTTGAATTTTTCACAAAATAGCTTCTTAATTTGGCCAAACTAAGTAATTCATGCGTACTGAAATGAAACTTCGCAAGAGTCAAATCCGTGGTAAACAACTTAAGGGCGTATAACCAGCCAGCGGCCGAAAATCCACATTTCGTCGAAAAATGTTCTTATGATCGCACAGGGCGGTTCCAATGAGAAAGATTAATTATTCTCCGTACCAGTTTGTTCAAATTATAAGGCAAATTTCGATTTTATTTCATTCCAAAGTTGCTTTAATTTATACCTGCATCCAAAAATGCTGAAAGGCGTGACGATAAAACTATTAAAATTATGTACTTTTTGTAATTATTTTTTGATCATAAGTATTTATCATTTTTCAATAATGTCTAAGCAAAATAAGAATGTAAAAAAAATCTGAAATACATTAGTTTGTAAGTGCGCAAATAAATACACAAACGGACCTATTTTCGTCAAGAAACACATGTACGTATATATTTTTTAATGATTTTATTTAAATTAAAATTAAAATTGTGAAACATACGTTTACCAGATAATGTATTGATTTATTTTACTGCATTATTATATATGATTTTTTTTTATTTTTTTTTTATTTTTTTTTTTATTTATTGTTGTGAGAATAGTTATTACAAATCACAAACAAGTCCTGCTAAGCCAATTGAATTGGCTTGTCAGCAGGTGCTTATAATTAAGTAACATATAAATTTTAAATGTTATAATTTTACATCTCATATCTACAAATTCAACATTATTCATACAAATCAATATAAATATAAATATTTTTTTTCCGATAGCCAATTTTTCAGCACATATTTAACCTTATTCATAGAATTACATTGCTTTGTAGTATCAGGTAATAAATTAAATATTTTCGGTATGTTGTATTCAAACGTTCTCTGTCCGTACTTATTATTAAATTTCGTAACTATTAACCCGTCGTTACGCGTGAATCTAGTGCTGTATTTATGTTCTAATTTCTCTTTATGCTGCTGGGTAAATATATGCTGAATTATAATTTTGTGCCATAGTATTGCCTTAAAAGGTAAAATTTTAGCAATGGTATAATTGCTAGTCGTTCCTAATTAATATTAGGAACGACTAGCAATTTTACAATTGCGTTTTGTACAACTTGGACTTGTTTCAGATTTGTTATAGAAGTATTTCCCCAAATTGTTCATCCATATCTCATAATGGATTCTTCCAGTGACTATTCCAGTAAATTGTTTTTAGTGTTTCAATTGATAAGAAAAAATTTAATGTGTACATTCTGCCAGCAATTGATCTGAGTCTTTTACAGGTTTTTTAATATGTTTGTCCCATTTAAAAAAACAATCTACGGTAACACCAAGATATATATATTCCGTAACTAATTCTAAACTTTCATATTTGCAATTCGTTGGAATATTTTTATGGATGCAATTTGAAATGGGTGTTGTATAATACATGTACTTTTTTGAAAATTTAACTATTCCGCCAACGACCTATGGTATAACCTTTATACCATTATAAGTACTAAAAATAAACATTTTTTCAGAAAATTTAAAACATACGTTTAATATGCGTTTACTAGATAAAAGAACAATCTTTCGAAATCAATTTTTATTTTTTTGTGGAAAAGAGTCAATTCGTCTAAAGACTGGTTTAAAAATGACATATTTCTGGTTTTCTCTGGTTATACGCTCTTAAAACGTACATTAAATGAAATAATCATGAATACTTACAGTAATTTGTGTTTTAAACGCTCTAAACTAAAATATGCGACAGCTCACACCTAACATCGGCTCGCGTCACCCATAGAAAAAGCAATTGAAAGTCATAGAAAATCAAACAAATTTGACAGGCAATTCCGTATATGGGATCTTTCCCGTATCCACAAAAGACACGGAATCGCTCTTCAGATATCTAATCATAAGAGGGGTTGGCAACCGTTTTGTCAAGAAGGATGAAATTAAAATAATAGATGCATTCTCACTTTTGCACCACAAACGTCAAATGAATATTTTCAACTATCTACTTATAATAACAATAGATTAGCCCTCTCATATTGTTGTACAAGCTTCTAAAAACGTACGCGAAACAAGCGATTGTTCATTTCGTGGTAAAAGTGTTGTCGTAATTTTGCTGTAGTTATGACGTAGTTGTTTTGCTAGAAAGAAATATAAGATTTTTTTATCAATTGTTACATTAATCGATAGGTATCGAGCTACGTGATTAATCTTGTTATGTGTTGGGCGCATGCCTTTGAAGGTTTCTATAAATAATGGTGAGCTTTGGCATTATGAAATTATTTCCTATACCATTCATCCGACTGCGACAAAACTTTGGTGATTTGTTGTGCGCAAACTCACAAAGGTTTCTATGTATATTTGTGAGCTCTACCGTTATGAAATTTGCATGAACAAAGTACAATAAGTGACGCGCGAGTTGTTTAAAAAATGTGTGTATTTTTTATAAGGCGGGGGGGGGGGGAGAAGGGAACGAAGGAGGGGAAAGGGGAACGAAGGAGTGGGGAGGAGGTTAGCGGGAGGGGGGAGGTGGGGTAAAGGCTGGGAAGGACGCACAGGGAGAAACAATTTTTTATTTATTTGCGTGGTATTGCGACGCATGCTGGGTACTCGCTTGTAGTGTATACATTGTTATTTTGTTTTACTCTAAATTATGAAATATTTTGCATTGCACTATTCCTGTATTCCTTTTTTTAATTTTTTTTATTTTTATTCCAAATTGCTATTCTTCGCTAAACTGCCAGAGCAGTTTGTCAGCAGGTCGATTTAACAATATTAATATAACACAGAAGAACACTTATAACAAGATACCACAATATAGAAAATAGAAACAGAAGAATAACTTTTAAGCAATTACAATATAAAGGCATAAACACAAAGACAGACAGATATAATACAGGTAAATTACTCATCGTCATATTATACACAAGATTAAAACAAAATTCAATATAAAAAGTCTTGATCTATAAGCCATTTTTTAATTTTTTTTTTGAAATCGGTGGTGCAATTAGATTCGTTTTTTTACGTCCATTGGCATCTTATTAAATATGGTAGGGACGAGATCAGCAAATGTCCTTTGTCCGTATTTATTTATAATTTTCGGAATGGACAACCCCTCATTTTTAATTAATCTAGTGCCATATGCATGCTTTTTCCTTGCATATTGAATCCGACAATATGTTTTGGCATACAATTTTAAACCATAATATCCTAACATACTAACTGACTCATATAATAATTTTATGTTTCTTCTTTGTGCATAAATGCTTTTGATTACCAAGAGCTTAGTCATAGAGTTCTGAATTGTTTGAATGTATTCTATATTTGTCTTGCACGAGTTTCCCCAAGAAGTTATTCTCATAACCGGGGTCTCTAAATATTCACACATTTCAGAACACCTTCGTAACCTTCACTGGCTCAAGTGCCCTGAAAGAATCCAGTACAAATTGTGCTGGATGGTGTTTAAATCAATCAATGAAATGGCCCCACCTTACATCTCTGAATTATGCGTCCCGGAAAATACCGGTCCGAGGCAATTAACCCTTAGATCGGCAACTTCATCTGCTATAGGCAGACTAATATAATAGAACCCAAACGAAAGCCAAATACTAAGTTCGGAGATCTGGGCCTAAGGCTTGGAATAGACTCCCTCCGGAATTAAGATGCATAAAAAGCCCAACAGAGTTTAGGTCCAAACTAAAAACCTACCTTTTCGGGCTCTCATACCCTTAACTTAATTTAAATATACCTATCTGAGAGTATCATACTTGTATTGCCTATGATATTTCTTCATCACACTTTTCTTACTGAATTAAAACTACTCGAATCCTTACACATCAATCTGTCTCTCGGAAGATCAAATCCTTGTACTACTGCACCGCCCACCATTAAATGTTGCTTCTACTTTCCAAAATACACTCATTAAAGAATATATTACATATTAATAGTAAAATATTTTCAGGATTAAACAACATGTGTTCACAATTATGTCCTCTGCGTGCGAACTCTATCTAAATTTCTTTAAATAGAAAATAAACAGTGTTAATTTCAAGCGACCTCCCAGGTAAGTATGGTCCTGTATTAATTCATTTTTAGGCAGCATCGCGTTCATTGGTCAAAATATTGTACATATATTTTCGTATCGGTGATCAATGAATCGGTGTATGCGGTGTATGCAATTTTTAGCCATAAGTTGTTTTTAATTGTTTGTCTAGCTTGTGGTCTTTCTAGATTTTAGGCATGTATGGTAAGTTTGTACAGCGCCCTTGAGGTGATTTTTCACAAAAACGGCGCTATATAAATCGTCCAAATATTATTATTATTATTATTATTCCGTATCTGACAGTAGATTCCGCTAGTGACAAATATATCATTTTCAATGTACTTTAAGGGCAATGTTTCAATGTACAATAGGCATTAAGTTATTAAGAAATATTACAATAGATTTTGATGCAGAGAATGAGTAGAAAAAATAAGAAAGTTTGGCATACTCAACGATATTTTCTTAAGGTGCTTTCTTATTAATTTATATGCAGATAAATTATTCAGAAAATCTAAACACAATAATAATAGATTGTTTTGCAGGTCTATTGTTCATGTCCACTGAACAGAAAATCTCCAGAAGTGTGATCCAAACCGATTTAAAAAAAAACGGTTGTCGCCAATTTGGAACAATTTGTGCCAATAAGGCACTGGAGTCAACTACACTTCAAACTGAGCCAAATCCCGATTTGATAAGATCGACATTCATTGCGCGATATACTCGTATATTAACTGATGTAATGTCATCGAATTTCAGAGAAATGCGTATACGTCCGCGTGTGTATGAGTGATTAATAATAATATTTGGATGACTTGTATAGCGCCGTTTTTGTGAAAAATCACCTCAAGGGCGCTGTACAAATTTTTAATACGTTTATACAATTTTCTTTCAACTATAGACAACAACAACTTATGGCTAAAAATTGCATCCACCGGTTTATCGATCACCGATACGAAACTATATGTGAAATGATTTGACCAATGAACGCGATGCTGCTGTAAAAATGCACTGTACAGGCAGAAAATATATACAAGACCTTACTTACCTGGAGGGTCACTAGAGATTAACACTGTTATTGTTTATTTAGAGAAATTAAGACACGGTTCGCACGCAGAGGACATAATTGGGAACTATAATATAAAATATGTTCTGTAATGAGCGTATTTTGAAAACAAAAGCAAAATTTTATGATACTCTCCGATAGGTATTTTTATTTAAGGGTATGAGAGCCCAAAAAGGTACGTTTTTAATTTGGACCTGAATTATGTTGGGCTTGTTATGCATCTAATTTCC
Organism: Limnephilus lunatus; assembly: GCA_917563855.2. NCBI lineage: Eukaryota > Metazoa > Arthropoda > Insecta > Trichoptera > Limnephilidae > Limnephilus > Limnephilus lunatus. Next base: position 1,863,789 of record OU830600.1, on the reverse strand, counting down.
GGGGGGAGTTTATTCCAAGCCTTAGGTCCGAAAGCGCGATCTCCAAATTTCGTATTTGGCTTGCGTTTAGGTTCCATTAGTCTGCCTATAGCCTATAGCTGATGATGTTGCTGATCTAAGGGTTGACTGCCTCGGACCAGTATTTTCTGGGACACATAGTTTAGAGATGTACCTACGATGGGGCCATTTCATTAATTGATTTAAACACCATCCAGAACAATTTGTACTGGATTCTTTGAGGGCACTTGAGCCAGTGAAGATTACGAAGGTGTTCTGAAATGTGTGAATATTTAGAGACTCCGGTTATGAGTCGAGCCGCTGCATTAAACACGGATTGAAGTTTGTCAGTTTGATATTTTGGAAGGCTAGCGTAGATACCGTTACAGTAGTCGAGCCGTGAGACTACGTAGGAGTTTACAAGTAGTTTTGTTGCTTCTGTAGGAAGATTTCTTCGGACTGACTTGAGTTGTCTTAGGTGAAAAAAACCGTTGCTTTCAGTCGTATTTATTTGCTTTTTAAGCGAAAAGTTTGAATCCAGATTAACGCCAAGAAGATTGCCACCAAAACTTGACAGAATGCATTATCATCAACAACGAGTCTATCTGCCGAGTTTCAGCTCGATCAAGGGGCGAGAAGTAGGTTATTTTCCACCTCCGAGATTCCATTTCATTCCAACTTGTTGAATATTGGGTGGTATTTCGAAAAACCGCGCGAAAATTACCTTGATGAGTTCTGGTCAAATCATTATCATTACACCATTACATAGTATAAAATGAAGTCGCTCAAAATGTTTGAGCGCTTAGATCTTTTAAACTATTGGTTTTCACCAATAGATAGAGTGATTCAATAGGAAGGTTTCAATATGTATAATACATGCTTATTATAGTAGAGAAAAGCCGAGAAATTCAAATATTCAATTCAGGCAGCGGGCAGCTGGCGGAGGCATCTACTAATATCTACAGGAATTCCAAAAACTGAACAAATCGGACTAATATCTATGAGAACCAAAGTGAGGACGAATATCTACAGCACTGGAAGAGGTTGGATAATAAGAAATAATGACCTATATACTTATTTGAAAACGTAAACATAACTTTGACAGCTGCCAAAAGCCACCCGAAAATTTCATAGAAAATTCTTTAAAAATAATTCAGAGTAACTAAAATAATCAAATAGAACATGGGTCCCAGATTGATAGTGGCGCAAGCGATTCTGACCTTGTCCTTCATAAATTTTCTAAATACATAAGCTTTAATTCGCATTTAACAAAAAAAGGAAAGATTTTAATCCTTCGGCGGGTCAGCGACAGATGAAATGTCAAACAAGGAAAATCCGAAATCAAAGAGATTCCGATTTATAAGATATTTTCCTTGAACACTTTAGGTTATATATTTTAATTTTGAAGATAATAATATCTTTAGGGGAGAAGTGGCATGAATGAGCCAAGTTTTGAAAGAGCCACTTGCATTATTTTGGTAGTTTAGGAACGGATGTGATTGGTAACTTTATTTTTAAGTAGCAACACTGATTTCCCGTCACCCACAAATATTTGACAGTTATCCGAAACCAACGGACGCCGGAACATCGAGTCAAAGCACTAAAAAGTAAGTATTTTGCTTAATTTAAGTTGTTTTTTGGTGTTTTATTGTAAACAAATGTAGGTTAATGACTTATAGATTGAGTTTGTGCATATATTTGGCATTGCAGCTGCGTAAAAGCTGAGCCACAAAAGTTTTGATATTGTTGTTATTTTGAATATTATATTTCTTTTACAAATAAGTTATGAAAGAGCCGGGTGAATGAGCCATGAAAGAGGTTAACGTTTTTGATAGAAGACATTATTTGTTATTTTGTTTAATTTTAGAAATTGTTATTTATAAAAAATAATCCGCCTCTGATATGTTAAGATTATTTACATACTAAGTATGACTGAATAATATGTTATATTAAAGAGTTTGTTAGAATTACTTAAAATTACTGATAGAATTAAAAAAATGTTAAAAATGTCATTAGTTTCTAAAAAGAATTTGTTAGAATTGTCTTTTTGTATTTTTTTATTATTAGGGCAATTATTTTTAGTTTGCACACTTTTTATTACTTTGCACAATTTTCCCGATTACTTTATAATATAGACTGTCTCTTTCATAACTTTTAGTAGCTCTTTCAATACCGAAATGTTATGAAAGAGCCAAAAGACACATTTTTTAAAAATGAATGTTTCATTGATTTTTTTTAGAGTGTTGATGGTTTTTTCGTATGAAATTACCTACTTAATAAAGTAAATAATAATTGAAGAAAAAAAAAACATATATTTTTTCATTAAAAGTGTATTTTTTTGCTCCGTTTAGTAAACTGGCTCTTTCATGCCACTTCTCCCCTACATTTTGTTGAGCCGAATCGGTAATTATATGAAATTCCCCGAAAGAAAGAAATCGCAAAGTATTCTCAGAAAATTATTAAAAACCATAGACATATGAATATTAGTAGACCTGCCCTAAGCGATAAAAGCGTATTATTTCCCCCTCCCATTGGAACCATTCCATTGGAACCGGCTGGGATCGTGTATGGCTTTGCGTTAATCTAAAAAATGTGACGTCATCATTCTTCTGCAAGCCAGCGTCGAGCACTCATCGGTGCATTTTACGAAATAAAACGGTAAACATAGTGGCTTGTGTTTTGAAAACGTGTAAAAATAGAAGTGAAAAAGATAATAAACAAAATTGTCGTATTACATTCCATAGGCAAGCATTATTTTACACTATTTTAAGCCAATTCAGATCACATAATATGATCATTTTTGTAACATACACTGTCACTCGAGATACATGGCGTGTGCCCGTCCCTGTTTACTGGGGTAAGTAAATTATTAAACATTTATAAAAGTGTCTTCACTTAATACAGCAACAAAATATTGAACTCGACCTTATAGGCGACCTTACTTTGCATATTTGGACTTCGCAAATGTGTTCATTACGCGCCGAACAATTCGCGCTCCTATGTAAAAAGGTATATTCATTCAAAAGCAGAGTTTACTTTTAAGAACGAAAGTGTGATATTATAATGCGAGATGCCTATATACTGTCAGATTGAGTTTTGACGAATCACATATCACCAAAGCCGTCTTCCTGCCCTTCGTCCCGCTGTAGTTGGTTTCTACCCCTCGCCTTTCTGTTCTGGTCTATTAATATTCATATGTCTATGTTAAAAACACATTTTCTTCTATTATTTAATGTTATAGGTATGAAAAAATTCACAGTGCGTCTTTAGATATTTTCGCTCTATTGAAGTGAAACTTCTTCAGCACCGTTGTGATTTGAAACTCGATGAAACGGAAATGACACTAAAAAGAGATAAACACATACATCTATAGGATTTAGCCTGCGAGAGAATGAGATAGAATGAAACCTTACTGCATTGGCCGCTTTGATTATGAGCTCACTTTTCAATGCCTCCTATTGGTTGAGATTGTGTGCTGAAGGTTTCACTTCTACCGCTTGTGCACTGCACTCGATTTTTTAAACGAGTCGTATTTTATTAAATACTAGCTGGGTTACCCAGCTTCGCTCAGGACAACATTCGAGAGTGTTCTGGATTGTTCCACAATAATGTTCCCTATTACCTATTCCCGAACATTCCACGACATACTCTGCCACTCCTTCCAAAACTTTCTAGAGCTCTATAGAACCTTCTAGAACTTTCCAGAAGACTGTTCTAGAAATTTCAAGAGGGCACGAAGTTACTTCCAGCCCTTGTATTTTAAAAAATACGCCCTTTAGGTAAATATGGGAACCGTCATCCTAGAGGGGGCATAGAGATCAACCACACCATATAACTCTCTTAATCGTACCAGCACTCGTTTCTGAGTTTTGGCGGGACGCACGTTTTTTTGGACTTTGTTTTATAATAAATTGATTTTCATAATTTTCTATAATAGTTTTTATAAATTAGCGCGCTCCCTCTAACATTCATTCTTCCTCTAACACATATTATTTCCCTTTCAAACCACTATCTTCTTCTTATTTTTGACCGCTTACTGCGGAGTCTTAAAAAGAGTTTGGTTTACGAACACAATATCAGTGTGTCTAGTGTCTATATTACTTTTCACTATGAAGGTGATGATGTCTACATGCTGATTACCAATCTTTAGTTTAGTGAAACAGCTCATTAGATCCCTAGATTATTTTACTGTGGATTTTACCAAGAATATAAAAGAGGAAAAACAAATAATTTTAAGACATGATATAAATAATAATCATTTCATTATTGCTGGAATTTTCAACACGAGTAATAAATTAATTGTTTTGCATATTCTTGGAATTTAGTTTATGTAAGTTTTTAAAAATCTGCAGACATTATTGTACTGCAGATTATTAACGATAAGATTCACAAGAAATAAATTATTTTTGTAGGTTCTTAAGTAACTTTCTAATAAAACTGTGTATATTTATTATTTATTTATGTAGTATACGCTAGCTTGCTTTAGCATGGCAACATTAACGGAAATAGCCGAACGCTTCCGATGGCACCCGAAGTCGGAAGTCGGAGGCAGGCAGCGCGCGGTACTTCGGCGGCTGAGCGCTCATTCTCTCTTAGATTAGCATAGGAGATACTATTACACTGTAAACTTTATAACGTCAATAAACTCGTCTATTACGATCCTATCTCTCATTACAAATTCATTTTGTTTTGTCTTGATTCAAGTCTATCAAGGACATTACAATTTATAAAACTTAAGAGGGAATAACCAGAAACAACCGGAAGTATATCATTTTAAAATCAAAATTATAGATGTACCTATCGACTCTTTTCCACAAAAAATATAAATTAATTCAGAAAGATTTTATAAAAATACGTTTATTTTTATTATAATAAGTAAAAATAAAATATTGCATTACACAACATACATTTCAAATTATATATTGTAAAATAAATCAAAAGATAAGCGCGAAATTGTGGTTTTACTTTGTGTAATTCAGGCAATAATATTAAAATGTTTTCAGATCATTTTCAAAAAAACTTAATTTGCAACATTATTTAATAAAACTTTATCCGAAAACGGATTCATTAGTAGGATATTTTGCACATGAAAGTGGTTTTTATAGGCCTGATACTTTAGTTTTTCCCAAACTTCCAAAAATATTTATTAAAAAAACACTCGATTATTTCCAAGGCCAATTTATGTTCTACTCGCAGTATTTAATGGAAGCATCTATAATATTTTATAGATGCTGATATATAGATCGAATTTTTAAACCAAAAACACATGATTTTGTATTACGTATTTTTTAAATTGCATTATTTTTTATTTATTGTAAAGACAAAGTAATACAATATGACAGGAAAAAATAAAAATATTTTACAGAAAAAAGAAAAGTCCCAATAAACTACTTTTAAGTAGTTTGTAAATGGATGATTTTACTTCTAAGATATAAAAATAAACTCATTCACGACTTCGAAAAGGAGGATGTTATCAATTCGACGGTATTTTTTTAATTTTTTTTTTTATGTTTGTTACCTCAGAACTTTTGATTGGGTGAACCGATATTGATGATTATTTTTTTATTAGAACGATGGTGCTTCCCGTGTGGTCCTATTTTAATTCATGGTCCAGTTCTGACAATGGGATCCATGAGAAAACCATATATGTCTTAAATTTGCAATAAGTATGTGCGCGACAAATGGACGAATAACTCAATATTACGCAAACAGATTTCGATGATTCTTTTATTGAAGTAAATTTCATTATACATGCTCATCACTATAAATCAAAAAATAAACAATAATTTTAACAAAAAAAAAACGACTTAAAAAAATACACTAAAAAGTGTTAAAAAAATTTCGTACGATTGTTATTTTTGGAGTCAGTGTCAGCCAACATCCCCACATCTCACCTATAACTACCTATGTGTATAGTTACCTTGGCTGACACCGACTCCAAAAATAACAATCGTACGAAATTATTTTTTTGCTTTTAAGTGCATTTTTTGAAGTCGTTTCTTGTTTTGTTAAAATTTTTGTTTATTTTACTTGCAGTTAGAATTTTTTGTGTTAGAGTCTAATACAAATTATTTCTTTCGGCGAGCCAATCTTTCAAGATAATATTTGTTTTACCATTTGTACATTTTTAATTTCGGCAGGTAACATATTTAAGCGATTAGGTATCATGTAGTCCAGTTCTTTGTCCATATATATGTATGTTGAAATGCTTAGGTACAATTAGTTTTTCATTTAACGTAAAACGAATATTGTAAGTGTGGTCCAGTTTATTTATGTATATAGGGCTATTCATATGCTGAAATATAATTTTATACCACAGAATTGCTTTTATTTTGAGATTCTGGTTAAAGTACGGAACATTGTGCCTCTGTTCGTATAAACTTTTATGAGCTAATAATTTAACTAATGAATTTTGAACTAATTGAACATGATATACATTTGTTTTACAGGAAAGTCCCCAAGATGTAATTCCATATATTATAATAGATTCAGCTAATGATAAATAAATTATTCCAAGTTCACAGACTTTATTTATTTGTAAATCCCATTTGAAAAAGCATTATTATATGATTTTGCATTTTTTCTCGTGGCTTAGAATGGTTTAATAAATAATGTCAACTACACATTTTTTTTATTTCGCAACACGAAGGTGTTAGGTACATTTCGTAAATATGTAATTGAGGTCGCGTAATGCCGGCTGATGTTGTATGTAATTTGAGTAATTATTGCTTCGTTATGTAGAGATACACACTTGTAAATTACCTAGTTAGAAGTAACAAATACGACGTCATGCACGTGTGATGTTGCAGCAATGCACGTGGCAGTTGCACCAACACATGTGGGCTATTTGCGATAGGTCTGTGATAAGAAGAAGGCGACTGTTTTGGTGATGATCTTTCCGCAAACCACGCGAATACCAAGAAAATAGTAATTCGTGCTAGTTTTATTGGTTGTTTTATTTAAAATTAGCTGACCCGGCGAACTACGTACCTTCTCAGAATCAATAATGTTGTGTTAACTTATTAGCTGAATAATTTTTATTAAGTTAAAAATTACACAATGAAGCAATTATCGATGCGCAACTGTCCGTATTTTGTTTTTGTCAATATCAGAGATGGTGTTTTGTACGGTTTCACATTATTTTCCTCTTATTTATGGGAATTGAGTCTTACTTTCGTTATACGTGTGAGGGAGATTTATTATAATTCTTGTATTTTTCCTTTGAAAGGGAGCAGACATACGTTCACCGTTTGTCTAATTTTGGACTATTGACATTAAGTGTGTAAGAAAGAGGGGCAGCATTTTATGTTTAAAACAAAAGCAAAACAATCAGTGCATTGATATTTGACGTTTGATACAGTTTTGAATTTTTGAAATTCACTCACTACTCAATATTATATTTATCACAATATTGCTGCAGCTCTTTCGAGAGAGGAGAATTCGTTCCATACAAAATGTATTGGGAAAATAATTTTCTTCATAATTTTTTTTTCGTGAATTTTTCCGATGTTTTAATAGCTATTCTGCTATTCGGGGCGGATATGAATCCAATAAATCAAAGATCATAAAAATCGGTCCAGCCGTTCTTGAGTTATAAATGGTGTAACTTACCCGACTTTGTTTCATATATTAAGAAGATAGTTGTAATAAAGTTTACATATTTAATGTAATTAAAAATTGTGTTTCTTTATAACCTTCCATACCACAAATTTTCACCGTAAAACGTCCCTCCGAATAAAGGGCGTTTTCAAGCATTCTTGCCCCACTGTGCATCGGTTTATAGGACATGTTTTATAACCAGCCAGGCAAGTATTCAGATATTTAATATCGATTTAAACACATTGTCACCGATTGGAAAAAAATACCAAATTATGTCATAAATGGCGGCCGACGTTTATTAAGGAAAATCTCATCAACAGGTGAGCTCACGGGGGACATTATTGGGCAATTAGAGTGGCGGTTATGTATTTAGTTGAAGTGGTCCTGATAACGACCGCCATTGTTCCTGGTGTCTCACGGTCATGTCTTCCACGCGTCTAGTGTCTGGTGTGTATCTAGTCATTTAGTCTGGCACGTCATAAAATAAAAATAAACATCATTTGAAATTTTCACGTCCAAAAGTAACACAAGAGTTCATAAAAAATTAATGTTTTTTTGTTTGTTCCTTATGCGTTCCTAACCCATTCAACCGATGAAGGTTTCTATGCATGCCCGTGAAGGTTTCTGTGTATAATGGTGAACTCTGGCGTTATGAAATTTGTATTAAAAACTTATGGGTGGCTCGCGATTTATATTTCATATAGTTTAGCGGCAGGGAGGGAAGTCGAGAGGAGAGGAATTCGGGAAGGGGGAGGGGTCGCGAGAGAGGGGGAAAGGCGGGGAAGGTGAAAGGGAAACGCGGGAGGGGTGGAGGGAAACTCGGGAGGGAAAGTCGCGGGACCAGGGAACGCGGTGGGGAGAAGGTGGAAGGGGAACGCGAGAGGAAAAGGGGACGCGGGAGGGGACGTGGAATTCTTTCAATAATTAATATTATGTTGAAATTTCTAATTAGCTAGTTATAAAGCCCTTATTAGAGATTTCCCTTATGTGGTTAACAAAAGAAAGATTTGATTGAAAAGTGATGTCTCTAGTCGTTAATTTGTATTAAAGTTTCAAGAACATTGTTATCAATGTTAAATTAACTGAATTATTTTATTCGTGAAAAATCTGACGATTTGACATTTTGATATTTTTAAGTATCTAATATTATTTTCATTGCACCAAATAAACTTTGTTGAAATTTTAGGAGTTACATTTTAACACGTCCGAGGTAACATCCAAACTACAGCGTTTCGGAATCTGTCCATCATCAGAATGCAAGACAACGAGGAATGAAGGGATCCGATTATTACACTGTTTAATAGTGTAATCATTAAAGAATGCCTAAGACGCCGCACAATAGTCATGTCATAAAGTAAACAATACAATGAAGCAGTTACCGACATGCGCACGCGTTTGGAGATCATTAAAACACGTCAGCTACTAATAACTAGGTAGGTAATGAATTATTATAAAGGTGGGACCTTTAACACATATTTTTAAGTAGCTGGGGTACCCGGCTTCGCTCAGAGAGTTTGTGTTTATTAATTTATTTACGCCCTTTTTCGGGGCTTTTACATAAGAAATTAACAAATTTACAAATTAAATAAAATATAAATACTTTATATTTCCTTTACAAGGATATATCTTTTACAAAGAGATATTAAGTATTTATTGTACATAATTGAACTGCCTCAGTAACAGTATTTTGTATTTGTTTAAAGAGAAATTGAAGATGTCCACAGACTTGGTATAATATTATTTCCCTCCATTAGTATTCTGGGTAAAGAGGAATACATATGGTAGTTAGTTCCAGAATTTCTGCACTGAAATAAATCCCGGCTTCTAGTATTTCGTAGTGGAATCCGAGTTGATATGAGATTGAACTGACGTTCAAACCCACGACGGATCTTGCTTTATATACCCCTACCAATGGGTAGCTTCACCCATACTAAAAAGGCTTCGAATGATCCACAATCTTCCAGAACATTCCACAACATTCGAGAGTGCTCTGGAATATTTCACAAAGATCTGGGACTTTCCGGGATGTTCCCGAACGAGACGAGAAGAATGTTGTGGAATGCTCTCGAATACTCTCAAATGTTCTGGACTGTTCTAGAAATTTCTAGAGGGCGAAACTTCCAGCCCTTATAACTTCAAAAGCACGCACTTCAGGTAAAAACGGGAAACTTCTTCATGGATAGCGGATAGAGGGCTACCACACCATATAACTCGCTTGATTGTGCCGGTACTCGTTTCTGAGTTTTAGCGGCACGCACATTGTAGAGCACTTTCTTTCATAATATATATTGACGAGTAGGATTATTGACAATGATTCCTAACGTAGGAAAGGGATGATTGATTTTTTGGGTATTACTGCCCGAGTCACACGAGGCTAGTATTTCAAGCCAGGGCAGAGATTTAAGATATTGCCAATAATATAGCAAGCTAGTAACTCTAGCTGCATGTAAACAGAACTAGTTTTTTGTTTTCTTTTTTTTTTATCCCAGGCGGCGGCGTTACCCACTCCCGCCTGCGTATTTCCTTTTCCGTATACAATAGAAGGCAACCATGCCTCGAAATTAACACGGGTTTGTAACGCCACTTCTCCTCTAAACCCGTGTTCAGTACGAGGCAAGCGGCATCCTATTGTTAACGTGTTTGTAACGCCGAATTCTCTTACAAAACCCGTGTTCAGTACGAGGCACGCGTCCTTCAAACGTGATTATAACATAAAAAATGAAGTGTGAAAATAAGCCTCGCAAATTGAAATCTGAACCCATGAACCCCGGCACCCCTGATAAGTCACCAAATGTAGCGAACCACTTGGGGCGACCCACGACAGGGGTGTTGGTTATCCAATAAATCCCAGGGCGCGACACCCACAGCAGCCTCCCAAATTGAAACCTCACCCCATTAATCCGGACACCCCTGCTAAGTCACCAAACGTAGCGAACCACTTGAGGCGACCTACGGCAGGGTGTTGATTTTTCAATGAGGGGGCATACATTAATTAAGTGAACAGTTTTTCTTCCAATCTAGGCCCCTTGGTGAGATAAATTTGGGCCACTTCGTATATTCTTTTCAAGTAACGTGAGATTTTGCTGGACCCCCTTCCCCCATTTCGAGCTCAAGTAATTAATATATGCCCGGGGCGGCGGTACCCATACCCACCTCCAAAATTGGAGATCGACATGACCAAATGAATGAATTGACAAAATAAACCAAACTGTAGTACCTATTCATAATTAATAACTGACGTATTTTTGGGAAGTCCCTAAATTTCTCTTCAAAATAGTCGGACGTCAGAAACAATAATTTATTCTCCTGACATAAAAAAATCATACTTAACCGTGATTTAGCAAGGTAAAGAATACAAGGGGGTTTTTCTACGGTGAATATTAAATCATGTCAAATCAATCATTTTAATTCCGCGAACTGATGCGCGTGATCGATGCGCTAAATCTGCATGTAATTGCTACAGTTATCCCATCACACGCCGGAGGTTCTCAAACAAACATGGTCCATAGTAATTTCGTACACGATTCGCGTTTTCTAACGTTGATCCGCCGACAACGTTAGTTACACCATCTATAACTCAAGAACGGCTTGACAGAATTTTTTGATATTTGATTTGTTGGATTTGTCTCCGCCCGAATAGCAGAATAACTATCATAAAACATCGGAAAATTCACGAAAAATGAAGTTATGAAGACAATTCTTTTCCTCATACATTTTGTATAGAACGAATTATCATCTTTTGAAAGAGCAGGAATATTGTGATAAATATAATGTTGAATAGTGAGTGAATTCCAAAAAATCAAAAACTTTAAATGCCAATGCGCTGATTGTTATGCTTTTGTTCTTAAACATGTAATGCTGCCCCTCTTTCTTACACACTAAATGCCAATAGTCGAAAATGAGACAAACGATGAAGTATGTCTGCACCCCTCCAAAAGAAAAATACAATAATTATAAAAAATCTCCCTCACACGTGTAAAGAAAATGAAACGCAATTCCTGTAAGTAAGTGGAAAAGTAAGAAAATCACAAAAAATCCGTACACAATGCCATCTCTGATACTGACAAAAACAAAACAGGGACAGATGCGCGTCGATAATTGCTTCACTGTGTAATTTTTAAATTGATAAAAAAATGAATTTAATTCAACTACTAAGTTAACACAACAGTTCGTCAGAGGCGGTACGAAGTTCGTCGGGTCAGCTAGTTTATCATAAAATTATAATTTTTCGTGCATTATTTACCAATTTCAAACTTAAAATCGACTTCAAAAATAACCTTAAGCCGAATAGTCGCTTTTATAATCAAAAAATACTTGGTGCAGGTGGATGTATTTGTGTATTTGGGAAGTATGTTTACGAAATATGGAAAGGCTGATAGAGATTTTGAAAGAAGGTAAACGCAGGTAACTCCCGGCGAATGATTGCTGACTGCACAGTCAACCGCACAACACCTTAATTGATAGAATTAACAATTCATTTTTGAAGTGAATCTTCTTTAGCACCGTTGTGATTTGAAACTCGATGAAACGGAAGCGACACTAAAAAGAGACAAACACACACATCTATAGAATTTAGCATGCGAGAGAATGAGATAGAATGAAACCTTACCGCACTGGCCGCTTTGATTATGAGCTCACTTTTTAAGGCTCCTATTGGTTGAGATCGTGTGTAAGTTAGTGTGAAGGTTTCACTTCTACCTCGCGTGAACTGCACTCGATTTTCTTTAAATTTTATTATCATCATCAATCAAACAGTATTAATAGGCTTGCGTCTGCGCGGTTGAAATTTAAGAACATGAAACTTGAAATTAAAGAATTTGAAATTTAAAACCGGCTTCGAGTGCATCTCTACCGCCGCGCCATATAAACATCCGCGAACGTGAAATTTCAAACAAAGCTATAGTTGTAATTCGGTTTCGAATTCAAGAGTTCGTCAAACGATGGCGCCACTTACGTTAGCCGGTCACATGAGGACGTCCCCCTGGCAGGTATAATTACTACAGATTTGTAAATTTGAGTATCATCTCTCCGGATAAGGAAAGATTGACAGTAATACTTAGTTGTGAATAATAGTATCACGCAGCTATACATATATTACATATGACGTCATTGCCTGTCGCGGTTACTCTGTCCCGGTGACTAGCTGTCACTGGATTACAGTGGATACGAGAAGCCAACGGTCACCAAGAGATTTGATATAATTATTTCTTATGCATATTGTTTATATAATGTGTATTGTATTAAAGGCACTGCTGAAAACCAGCTGCAGTCTGGGAGAATTCTAAATAAAATGTATTAAGGCGATCCACTAGCACAGGAAAAAAATCTACGTCGGAATTCACGCCCCTTTATGGAAGGAGCTTAAAAATACTTGAGAAAAAGCTTTTGGAAAGGTTGGAAAAGATATTTTAGTTTTTTTTACATGTTGATTTCGTAAAGGCCTGTAAAAAACATCAATTCCTTTTTTATGCATTGTTTATTGTAATAAAACGGAATTTTTAAATTTATTTCACGAAAAAAAGCGGCGCGGAGCCTAACACGTCATTTCTCCGCTCCGGCCGGAGGAGTAGTGAGAGAAAATAAGGGCGGCTGCCAGTCGTTCTTCGGTGGACGGTATAAGGTTCACTTTGATATTACAAATTCGTCGACTGCTGTATTGTCGCCGTGATGTCAAAAATAACAACGCGAAAATGCATATTATATTTTATTTTGTGAGGTTCGGGCGTAAATTTAAATTTTTTTTGCGATTATCATAAAAGAAACTAAATTTGCCACATAAAACAATAAAACCATATCAAAAAAGAGGTTTATTAATAGGAGAGTTTGGACTTCAAAGTGTTTTTTATAGACCTTATAGTTTTTTTTTTCTAGGCTTATTAAAAGACTTATAAAAAAAAATGACCGATATTTTTAAGGGCAAAGATATGTTCTACACGCAGTATTTAATTGAAGCATCTATAATACTTCTAAGCGATCAAATTTTCAAAACAAAAACGTATGATTTTGCATTATTTAGTATGGCTTCATCTTAAATTGTTAAAATCAAAAATAATGTTTTCCTTATTATTATTGATGGAGAACCGAACGAGGTTGGCACTAACATAAAACTGTCGAAAGAAACGAAGCTAGCAGTCCTCAATTGAGTGATCAATCTAATGTATGGCAGTAAGGCATAGAACTGGCAAAAGAAGGATGAAAGTAGACTGATTCTTCTTGATGAAAATTTGCACACTTAACGTACAAAATAAGAGGAAAATTATTGTTTTCATCTGATTTATAAAAATTCTAAGTATAGCCCAGGCAACGCCTAGTCGTATAATTCTTATTCTTAGTTTAAACATTCCTGCATAGGTTACGAATAACGTGACAGTAACATTTAAATTGCACCTACTACCATCATTATGAGCGAAAACGCTGCTTTTGATGGAGGACTTAGCCAGCAAAGGATTTTAACCACTCGACAAATTAACCTATCGATTAAACAATAAAATGAATGGTTATACAAACAATGTTAACAGGTTGTTCCTCCTTCGTGGAGTGTCTAAATCAGTGGTTTTCAACCTGTGGTACGCGTACCCCTTGGGGTACGCGAAGCAAGATTGGGGGTACGCGGCACGAATGTAATATTTAAAATTCAGCCCAACGTTTTCAAACTTCGGCGGTTTATGCTCGGTGGTTTGGCAGCCTGCCGCAACGCCATACATCTGTCCAGTCAGTTCAGTTTAGAGATTTTTTAAAAAGAAAACAATTAACTGTCAATATAGGTTCGCTTTTCTCAAGAGCTGCTAAAGCACAGTAAACAGCTCTGGAAGCATCATACAGAGTAAGTTACCGCATCGCTAAATCAGGAAAAAATCATACAATTGCAGAGGATTTAATTATACCGTGTGCCAAATACATTGTTGTATGCACCCTCGGCGACGAAATATCAAAAATAATAACAAACAAACCACTAGACAGGACTGTTTTCCGGAGAATTCAGGAAATGTCTCAAGATGTCGAGATGCCAGTTGTAAAAAAGAGTAAATATTTTTCTTTGCAAGTAGACGAGAGTACAGACATTTAAAATCAGACCAAACTTTTTTGTGCGCCATATTTCATCATATTGTAATTGGGGGAGGGGGGAGTGACACCCATGCTAGTTACGCCACTAGTTACGGTGTACAACAAATTTGTAGTAAGGGGCAAGGGGTACGCAGGTTCAAAAAGGTTGAAAACCGCTGGTCTAAATATTAAAAACAAAACTTCATACTTTTTACATTGATTATTATAGTTCCCGGCACAAATGTTGAGAACCTCTGCCGTTTACGTATTAATCTAAATAATATGCGGAACGAGGTTTAGTTATCGAAAGCACAATGGAAGCGATCATAAATAATGAGATTTTAGTATAGATACCTACGTACTACCTACCACGGACTACGGCAAATAAACCAATTCCATCACATCTCGTCACCAAGTTTGCTGATGTCTATTAGACTCGATACGAATTTTCTAGTGAGCAAATGAAACTATATTTTCATATAGTTTCGATCGAATCACAAACTTTGTTAAATATTTAAAAAAAAAACATTTTATACCCTAAATCCTCGACTGCCTCCGTGGTCGAGGGGTAAGGCTCTCAACTAACTATCCGAAGGTCGCGGTTTCGAATCCCGGTGTGCGCAAGTAAATTTAATTTGATCGAATTGTGTTATTACCCAATTTATTCATAAAAAGGTATATTTGCGGCATGTTCCAAGGTGGAAGATACTATCAAAATCGCTCTTGTGTAAGACCACTATTAAGAACTGAAATGTTACTTGAAATGGCTTTAGCCGTGTTTGGGGACCAGATCCGAATATCCAGACACTTCCCCACCTTCCTCTTTCTCACCTTCTTCCCTTCCCCACTACCTTCAGCCTCACAAAATACCCCAATTGGGTATGGCATAGTCTCACTGGCTCCAGACGGGGCAGTTGGGACTCTTGTGCGGTGTTCATTTTTAAAAAAAATCTTCGAGGGCCTCCGTGGTCGAGGGGTAAGGCTCTCGACTAACAATCCGAAGGTCGCGGTTTCAAATCCTTGTGTGCGCATTAATTTAGTTTGATTGAATTGTGGTATTAACCAATTTATTTATTTAAATAGCTTTTACATAATATACAGTGATAAATATACAAGTGAACTGAAGTCAAGCCACAGAAGTTTTTTATGCTTAAGTTCATTGGAAATTAAGTTTTAATACCTATTTAAAATGCTGTAAGATTTATTTGCGGAAAGTTCCAAAGTTGATACTCTCAGTATCGCCCTGGTGTAAGAATTGCCAAATTACCATTGCAAAGTTGCTAGAAATGACTAAATGCGGCTAAAACCCGTATATTCATTAACCCTCATCCTCATTCTCATCTTATCCTAATTCTTATCCTTATCCCTATCATTCCCCAAGTCAAGTGTGCGTAGAGGCCCAACCGTTCGCCTTGCCCGATCACAGTTCGCATCGATTACCGTTCGCATAACAATTCTTCGTAACGCATTCACCAGCTTACCCCCCAAGTCGAACGTGCGTAAAGAAGTTTTACTTCAAAAATTATATGTTCAGTGTGTTGTTCACACGCGGTAGAAATAAAACCTTCAGAAAACTAAAGCAGACAAGAGTGGGGAGTCTACGAAGCACCGTACAAAGAGGAGACCGATTATTCTATCTCATTTTCCCGCAGGCTAAATCCTATAGATGTATGTGTTTGTCTCGTTTTAGTGTCGCTCTTTTCCGTATCGTCGAGTTTCAAATCACAACGGTGCTAAAAAAGTTTGCACTTAAAAATTAGTGTGCTATAGACCACACGACTGAATTAAAACTACAAGACACACTTCGCCCAATGAACCCAGGTATCCCTGCTAAGTTACCAAACGTAGCGAACGGGGTGACCTATGACCTAGGGATGAGATACGACCTTGGGGTGACCTACGACCTTGGGGTGACCTTCGACTTTGGGGTGACCTACGACCTTGGGGTGACCTTCGACTTTGGGGTGACTTTCGACCTTGGGGTGACCTACAACCTTGGGGTGACCTACGACCTTGGGGTGACCATCCTTATCACTCCCTAAGTCAAGCGTGCGTGAAGGCCCGACCGTTCACCTGTCAATCGATCACCGTTCGCATCGATTACCGTTCGCATGTAATTTTTCGTAACAATCACCACTTTTCGTAACGCATTTACCAGCTTACCCCCCCAAGTGTCGTGCGTGCGTAAAGAAGTTTTACTTTAAAAAATCTGAAATAATAATTTATGAGAAGTTCAAGAACGCGAAATGAATGGTAATTTTCACATAGAACTTAAAACTGTTTAATATACCAACTAAAAACTACGTGATTAGTTTTCAGAAAACTTAGTGCAGTCGTTATTATTTATTACAGTTACACCATTAAGTGCCTGTTAACTGAATATCTAGAAATGATTACAAATAAACACCGAGAATATTTGTTTAAAGTGCCCTTCATCAACATTTCAACATATATTCGGAAAATCCAAAATCATGCATTGTTTTCAAAGAACGTCACCGGCCGCGGCGTTCAGATGGGTATAACCCGTCATCAATTGAGAGAGGTAAATCCCAATATTTTTAGTAAGAAATTCAATATCGAAATAAAAAAGCTTTGCGTGTTTAAAATCCAGTGCTGCTAAGTCTCGATTACATTGAGCGAGTATACAAGCCGGTAAGTTTAAAAGCGGGTGAATAGGCGAGTGAGATTGTCATGATGACACACAAAACTGTCTACTCGCTTAGTAGCGACAGTAGCAGCTAAAATAACGACTCCCGCGCGAACCAATTCTGTCAATATTTTGTTAAAAACTTGAGGTCGCAGCTAGTGCCATACGCTAGCCAGTAGCGAGAATAAAGGCTCCCGCGCGAACTAATTCTGACAATTACGAAATCAGCTGTTGGTAGGCCGCCATCTTGAGCGAGTAGCGAGTAAAGTTGACCACCCTTTTTTTCGTAGATTGTCCACAATCTGCTAGTTAGATAGTAATACAATTACACTGAGCGAGTTAACTAACAGATAGTGAATTTCCCAGATAGTACCTAGCTTGTAAACTCGCTCAATGTCATCGAAGCTTTAGGTAAGCTGCAAAAAGCACGTTTTCCTATTTACTTCATAGATCTTTTTTATATGAACAACGCACAAGAGTCCCCAACTGATCCCGTCTGGAGCCAGTGAGACTATGGCAGGCTGAAGGTAGTGGGGAGAGGAAAGAGATGGGGAAGAGAAAGTTGGGGAAGTACCTGGCTGTTCAGATCTGGTCAACAAACACAGCTAAAGCCATTTCTAGCAATGTTTCAATTCTGAATTGTGGTCTTACACCAAGGCGATATTGAGAGTGTCTTCCACTCTGTAACGTGCCGCAAATACACTATATATATTATTTTATTTTGTTAATTGTGAAATACCACAAATAAATAAAATAAAATTTATTTGCGCACGCCGGGTTCGAACCCGCGATCTTCGGATTATGACACAAAATGAACGGAATATTTACTTCAATATCAAATAGATTTTTCAATTTGGGAGACGGGAATGCGTACCGCCGACCCAGGAACCATTTATTGTATAACCAACACCTCTGCCAAAGGTCACCCCAAGTGGTTCAAATGCGTTTGGTGACTAAGCAGGGGTGCCCGGGTTCATGGGTGAGGTTTGTCTAAGTCTTGGCGGCGGATGATCTGGATCTCAGATTTCTATCCACCCCACTTACCTTTTTCCTTCCCAGAACTTCCTATATGTTACACAGCATCCCCAAAAATGACATAGGCCCCGATGGAAATTATTTTCCTCAGGACCTCCTGTGTGAAGATAATGAAGTAAAAAAATAGAACTGCTAAAACTAGGTAAGTTTGGTATAGAGTTTGTTTCCTTTTAAAATTATCTTATGTTGTCTGTTTAGACAAAAATGTATATATTCTTAGTGTGCCTTATATCGCCACGAATATGTGTAATAGGCATAAAAATCTCTTGGCAAACGGAGTCCAGAGTCGGAGAAAAAGTGGTTTTTTATTTATCTTGTCAATAATTTTATAAGAAAGTTAATTCACAGATAATTTTAGCCTTAAAGTATTACTTTTTATTAATGAGTAATGAGTAAGATCAAGAAAGGAACGCTCCGATGGTTCGGGCATGTAGTGAGAATGAACGAGGAAAGGAGTGTAAGGAGAACATATGACGCAAATGTGAATGGTAGAAGAAGTCGGGGACGCCCGAGAAAGACATGGCACGACCAAGTGAATCAGATACTTGAGTCGGGCCATGTCAGGAGTCAGAATAATAGAAGAGCATGTATGAGACGGTGTATGAATGTGAACGAGGCAAGGAGTGTGTGCCAAGACCGAGTTGCTTGGCGGTCCGTCCTCTCTGCCTACCCCTGCGGGGAAACGGCGTGCTGGTTAGTTAGTTAGTTAGTTATATTACTTTTTAAAAGTTGTTTCTTGTATGCCGTCATAAATTTATAATGAAAAAATACATTTTTTAGTAGTTTGCGTTTTTAATTTTTAAAAGTAGTTAAGAACTTTATTTTAATTCTACTCAACGGAAACGGTAGAAAAAGCTTAAATTTATCCAAAGCATAGTTATTGTATGTATAATGTAAACCAATTCGTAGTAAAGATTAATGGAAATTAGTGATTTTGCCTTAACATCGATATCAGCTGTTATAAATATCTCATATCAATATGAGCTCCGAATTTAGAAAAAAATGTAGTACCTAGACACCAACAATTTTTTTTATATTTCAACATTTCACCGCAAATCTGTATATGTATAATAATAATCTTAAAATCATTTGTAAGCAATAATAATAAAATATTTAATTAAATGAAACGATATTAGCGAAACTCAATCGAAAATTTGGAGACAGAAAAATCGGAAAAAGATATAGGCAATTGGTACCTATGGGACTCGAACCCAGGACCTTCGGCTTTCCGGGAAATAGCTATAACCACTGAGCTAAGGTGTCTCTATCCGATTCAGTCATTTTTAACTGTACCATATTTCGACTAAGATCTATTTGACGGCCGGCGTAGCGCAGCGGATAAGACGCTTGATTCGCACACCGAAGGTCGCGGGATCGAATCCCGGCGTGGCAAATAAATTTTATTTGATTAATTTGTGTTATTTCACAATTTATTCATTTAAAATAATATATAGGATATTTGCGGCACGTTCCAGAGTGGAAGATACTCTCCGTATCGCCCTGGTGTAAGACCACCATTCAGAATTGAAACGTTGCTTGAAATGGCATTAGCCGTGTTTGGTGACCAGATCTGAATAGCCAGGTACTTCCCCACCTTCCTCTCCCCTATCTCCTTCCCCTCCCCGCTACCCTCAGCCTCACAACATACCCCGATTGGGGATGCCATAGTCTCACTGGCTTCAGACGGGAGCAGTTGGGACTCTTCTGAGGTATACATATAAAAAAAAAAAAAAAAAAAAAAATCAACATTGTCTTCATTTTCTTAACGCACATTTTATTGGCTGCTATCTTTATGTATGATTGCAAGATTCAAACCCGAACTAAATGCTATCTAGAGTGTGTGTGTGGATAAATTTTTATCCATTTCATTTTTAATACGCGACATCTATTGACTTTTTTGCAAGAGTAGGATGAATATTTATTTTTAAATGTAAAAAGAGTACCAGAGGTGCCAATATCTTTTTCTGATTTTTCTGTCTCCAGATTTTCGATTGAGTTTCGCTAATATTATCTTCATTTAATTAAATATTACCATTTGAGGTTTTACTCATAAAGTTAAAAATGAAAATGAATAAATAGTTTTTTTAATGGAGCCGATGACCATAGTTTTGACTCCGTATTGATTGCTAGCAACTACTGTGACTCATTTATATAAATAGATAAGAAAAAAATAATGTACCTATTGTTATTTATATTTGTACAATGTTATCGGCATAAAAATCCTTTCAATAAAATACTACATTATACTCGTTCATACATTATAACTGTTTTCCAGAGAAAAGCGATAGGAAAAAATTTCTACGGTAAGACCATTGTTTTCGAAGTACCTACCACTCCGCCAAAATAAATTCGTAATATTTTTGTCTCGGGCAACACAGCGTTCTTGTGATTGGTCGACAGATCGAAACGTTCTATTAAGAGGAAACTGGGCGGTGTTTTGATCACACAAACATATTCCCTCTGGATTTTGACACTACCGCAAATATTTTTTAATAGATATTGACCACTAGCACGTCGGTACGTGTACGGGACAGGCACTGTAGTCGCCAGCCGCACAAACGATGAAGTGGGAAGTTGCCGGCTGGCCGCTTCGACACCTAGGGAGAAAGTGGGGAAAAAATGTAGGGAGAGGGAAAAGTGGGGAGATTTCAGGAAAATTGGGTAAATGTAGGGAGAAAGGTAGAAGGCAAGGGGGGCGGAAGGGGGGTAGAGTCAGAGGGGAAGAAGGGAGGTAGAGGGGAAATTTGCGCGATCGACCAATTTATTGTAATGCTTTCTTCTTGGAGGGCGGTCCAACCAGGGCGGAGAAGAAGAAGTCCAAGTTTTCCAGGGGTAGATCGGAGAAGGCAGAAGAGAAGGCGAGATGTTGCTGAAGCGGTGAGATCTGGAACTCTGCCGATCTGGCGGTCTAACAGCCGTATTTAAAGGGTCCAGAGACGGGAGTCTGCCCGTCTCAGTCCTTTGTTCATCTCAATTCTACGAACTGAGATGAAATTCTTAGAATTTTGACTGTTTAGAGTTGTAAAACGCCACCGCGTTCGTTTCGCTATTGCGAAACGAAGCTGAGAACGCCACAGAGTTTTATCTCGACCTACTCTCGATGCCTCTCCGATCATTCGTTTATTATGTGAGTTTGCACATTTTACATTTTACATAGGGTATGAACAGTCTGCACAAATTGGAATTATTTTATATTTATGCAAAACTGTTATACGAATACATAGGTTGCATAAATTCGAATTTGTGCAAGTGTTTATAAAGGTAAAAATACATAGGTTGCACAAATTTGAATTTATGCAAGTGTAAGTAATAGAGATCTGCACAAATTGGACCCGTGCGAAGGTTTTGTATAGGAACGGCATCGCACAGATCGAATTTGTGCAAAGGAAAAAGTTAATTTAATTAAGGTAGTGTGTAGGTATGTACACAGAGGGTGGGGTCAAGCTTTATTTTTTGTCTTAGGCTGACTGCCTGACCCCGTGAATATGTTTATTTTGTCATAAAATATTACATAAAATTACACATAAATTATGCCAAAATTAATCTTAAAAATACGTCCGGTACAGTACGTTTTCCTTTTTTTTGATAAGTTATTCGTACTTCTTATATGAGTTAGGACCCTCCAAAAATCGTAAACATTGCCTGATTTGAACGCCATCAACAGACGTTCGGAATACAAACTAGATAATGTATTTTTTTTAAAAGCAATACGTACTGATGAGCATTTTCTTCTAACACAGTAAAAAACTAT
The DNA here is from genome assembly GCA_917563855.2 of Limnephilus lunatus. Taxonomy (NCBI): domain Eukaryota; kingdom Metazoa; phylum Arthropoda; class Insecta; order Trichoptera; family Limnephilidae; genus Limnephilus; species Limnephilus lunatus. Next base: position 1,841,716 of record OU830600.1, on the reverse strand, counting down.
CTTAAAATTTGGTTCAGTTTCGGAGGATGAAAATGAGGGATACGAAACCTCGATTTTGATGATTTTATTTAGATATTATCAATATTAAGTGCAGTTGTCCCTTTCGTTCAGTATTCTGAAGAATAAGAGTGACAGTGACAGCAAGAATTTGGTAAAATACCTACATAATTTTGATGATTTTATTAAGGAACCAGCGAGTTTCCGGCATGCGTTGTAATGCCACTTAAATAAACACAATGTTTCTCCCCGCGTCCTGTTCCCCTCCCACGTTCCCCCTCCAACTTCCCCGACTTTCCTCCTCCCCACTTCCACTTCTAACGTCCCGAGACCTTCTTGGTTCCTCCTCTACCTCCCTCCTTCTTGGTTCCTCCTCTACCCCCCTCCTTCTTGGTTCCTCCTCCCGCATTCCCCTCCCACTCCCTCCTTCCCTCTCTGCCGCTAACTATACATATGTATGAAATACACACATTTTTCAAACAACTTACGCGCCAACTTTTGCAAATTTTTTATATAAATTTCATCACGCCAAATCTCACCATTTTATATAGAAAACGGCGCGCGCACAGCAACTTACCAAAGTTTCATCGCAATCGAATGAATAGTATAGGAAATAATTTCATAAAGCCAGAGCTCACTATAAACTATGGCGGGCACGTGTACATAAAATCATCAAAGTTTCATCGCAATCGGATGAATAGAACAAGAAATAATTTCATAAAGCCAGAGCTCACTATCATATACAGAAACTTTTGCGGGCCTGCGCACAACAACTCACCAAAGTTTTATCGCAATCGGATTAATAATATAGGAAGTTATTTCATAAATCTAGAGCTCACTATCATATACCTATAGAAATTTTTGCGGGAGCGCGCACAACAATTCACCAAAGTTCTATCGCAATCGGATTAATAATATAGGAAGTAATTTCATAACGCCAGAGCTCACTTTTATAGAAACCATCGCGGGCATGCTTACATCAAATCACCAAAGTTTAAATCGCAATTGGGTGAATGGTTTAGGAACGTGTAAGGGACAAACAAAGAAATATTCAATTTTTTAAGAATTCTCTTTTCATAAAATAATTGCAGAAGAAGATAACACTAATAATCTAAAATCTAAACGAACATATAAAGGAGAACAAGACACAAAAAAATGAATGATAATGGTCGCAACTGGGACTAGAAACCCAGAACCTCTCGTCTAACCGGACGAGAAACCGATAAACCGTTATTTTTTTTATTTTATTTATATAAATACCGCACAAGAGTCCCAACTGTTCCCGTCTGAAGCCAGTTAGACTATGGCATCCCCAATTGGGATATGTTGTGAGGCTGAAGGTAGTGGGGAGGGGAATAAGATAGGGAAGAGGAAGGTGGGGAAGTACCTGGCTACTCATATCTGGTCACCAAACACGGCTAATGCCATTTCAAGCAACGTTTCAATTCTGAATGGTGGTCTTACACCAGGGCCATACTGAGAGTACCTTCCACTCTGGAACGTGCCGCAAATATAGATACTATATATTATTTTTAATTAATAAATTGTGATACAACACAAATTAATCAGATAAAAATTATTTGCCATGCCGGGATTCGATCCCACAACCTTCGGTGTGCGAGTCAGGAGCCTTGCCGCTGGACTACGCCGGCAGTCATTAATACGAGAGGTCTGGGTTCGAGTCCCAGTTGCGACCATTATCTTTTTTATGTTTCTGTGTCTTGTTCTCTTTCATATGTTCGTTTAGATTATTAGTGTTATCTTCTTCAAAGAAATATTTATTTTTATATATTAAGCTTATCAGTCCCTTTTGCTTAGTATTTGGGGTTGCAAGAGCAATGGTAACAGCAACAGTTAGGTAAAATACCTACTGTTCAAATTTCTCAGCGACCGGGTTTTCTCTTAACGATGTTATTGGCGGTATATTATAAATCCCATAAAGTTTTTGAGGTTAAAACGACTTAATTTAAAATCAAATGAAACTATAATTTTATTACAGTTTACTGCTTTTTATCGACCGTATTTTCTAGTTAATTAATTAAGTGAATTGTTATTAGTTAAAGTAGTTATTTTATTGTGTTGTTTTATATTATTATGATACAAAAGTGAACGGACATTTTATTTACAGTGTGTTTGACAAGGCCAATTTTGTGACTTCAGTCTGTTATTAAAATTGGTTAATGTTTTTTAGAAATTTTATTTTAATATAGCTACAGAGAGTTATTTTATATTTGAAGTTATAGTTTGGGTGAGTACCTACCTGCCTATATCTTATTTTTTTTTAATTATATCACTAAAAGTGATGTGTTTGGAGTGATTACAAAACAATCATCAATTTTTGCAATTAACCCCATCAAGCTATTTTGTGCGCTTTTCGAAAACTCGTACAGGTCTCAAAGAAATCGTTGTGTCTCCTTTACTATCGTGGTTAGAAATATGAACTAAACTGTGTTGGAAAGAGAAAAAAACATGCTTTATATTCAAATCTAAAATCAACCAAAAAAATCAAATGTACACCTTAATTAAATCAAAGATTCGAATCGTTAATTGAAAAAAAAATTATGAAACTTTGGGATTTTTTTAATAATTATTTTTACATGGAACGACAAAAAAGCGAAGTGACAATAACATTTGTAATACATTTGTGAAATACATAAAATAAGTATGTGTTTTTATTTTTCTAAGGTTAATTAGAGAAAATGCAAGGTGTGGTTTAACATTTTTCAAAACAATTATATTATGTTTGCACGAATTTTTTTTATTTCGAATTTAAAATTTTAAAGTTTATATTTAACTGATATTATTCTAATCTATTTAAAATGCACCACGAGAAAGCTGGCAGCGGCAAGCAGTGACATCTAACGTCTTAAATGGAATTTTCTTTCCCACGCACTATGATTGGTTCTTTAATTTTTTCAAATGTCCCAATATCATGTCTTCTGCCTCTTTACGCGCCATACAATAAACGAGATGGCACTATAACACCTAGAAACAATGTTTTCGGATTCTGTAGAAAGTTTGGGTCATGGCCGTGAGTGAGAGAAAGCATAATGAACATTATGCGTCTGAAAGAGATGGTTTGATAAACACAGGTTGATTTGGCTTGTCGCATGAAATAATTTAAAATATTAATATGTAATTTGACTCTTAAACTCGTGAGGCAATTACAAATGAATATTATCGTATTTAATTTGATATTGTATCATAATATCAATTTTTTGTAAATGACCTTCCACTTCTGGACCCGCCACTGATTGAATATATAAAATAAATTTAAAAGAAGAAAATAATTTTTCCTGGCTGATTTTTATTTTTACGTTAAATGATTAAGACATAAAATATCTTATATGACGAATTGTAGAAGATTCTATCGTGAATTATACTAACGACGGTCTATGTGATCTGGGGGTAAGGCCCTCGACTAGCAATCCGAAGGTCGCGGGTTCAAAACCCGGCGTGCGCAAATAAATTTTATTTGATTAATTTATGTTATTTTACCGTTTATTCATTAAAAATAAAATATATAATTTTTATAAGAAAAACTTTCTTTTTATACTTTTTTTAAGGTTATTCCCATCAGTGAAATATATCATATTAGAATAAGTTAACAATAATATCTAAACGAAAATATGAAAGAGAACAAGACACAGAAAAACAGAAAAAGACAATGGTTGCCAATTAACCAATTTCGCTATTGCCACCTTCTGTCAAAGCCATCATATTTGTCTTTTGCGACCATTGTCTTTTTCTATTTTTCTGTGTCTTGTTCTCTTTCATATTTTCGTTTAGATTATTATTGTTAACTTATTCTAATATAAAATATATAGTATATTTGCGACACGTTCCAGAGTAAGAGATATTACCTGTATCACCACCTTGGTGTGAGACCACGATTCAGAATTGAAATTTTGCTTGAAATGGCTTTAGCCTTGTTTGATGACCAGATCTGAAAAGCCAGGTACTCCCCACCTTCCTCCTCCATATCTCCTACCCTTCCCCACTATCTTCAGTCTCACAACATACCCCATAGTCTCACTGATTCATCCAATTAAAACGCAAACGAAGAATTCTTCTATCTATACGAGTAAAATTGGCTTGCGGTCAATATGTCAATAAATTAATTTAAGATTAGACCTATAGATTTAAGATTACTTTATTAATTACGAAATTGACAGTTTCTATTTATAGGAATGAAATATACACAGGTGAGGATTGGCCGTGAAGAAATCGCAGAAGGCGTAGTTTTTAATACGGCATAAGAGTCCCAACTGCTCCCGATCGTTCGGAGCCAGCGAAACTATGACAGCCCCAAATGGGGTACGTTGTGGGGCTGAAAGGAATGGCGTAGGGAGTGACGAGGGAAGATGAAGGTTGGCAGGTATCTGACTATTCAGATCTGTTCACCGAACATGACTACTTACACCGAACTTACTACTCTTCCATGGAAGCATTAGCTTGTGGCTGGAAGTGTAGTATAGATTGTTTTTTGTATTATGGATATTTGAGAGTTGTTAATAATATTTAGGTTACATAAATTACATATGCTATATTATAAGTAAATTACACTGTGAAAGTATAGAAACAATAATTTGTAATTTAGGTATTAGGTTGATAGTTAGGTAGTAGAAAACAATATGTTTAACTTATTTGAAAAATGGAGTATCACTCTTGGGAACTGTAATTTATTCTTAAGATAAATTAGGATTAAATAGATTATTAGGCGCAAACCATTTTTTTTATTTTTATTAACTAAATTTAATCGTTAATTTTTCTAATTTCTTCCGGTAGTAGATTGAAAAAAAAATCTTCCTTGGTAAGTATAATAATTAGTTTTGTGCATGGAAAAATATATTTATGTCTAGTACGGTTTTCAGTTATAAATGAATACTTGTCTTTTTCTTTTATAATTTGAATCAAAGCATTTCAAGTAAAGTTTCGATATTGAATGGTGGTCCTACACCAGGGCGGTACTGAGTTATATACATGCCTAAACCAATCTGTCATGTCAAAATATTTCTGAAAATGTTTAGATTATATATATATATATATATATATATATATATATATATATATATATATATATATATATATATATATATATATATCTATCGCTCAGAGAGTTGATATGAGACAATAATAATAATAACGTAATATTTGTATAGCGCAGTTTTGTGTCATTTCACTTCAAGTGCGCTTAACTATAATAAATTTAAAAATAATCCTACAGTGTTCCTTACGAGATCATTACAAAATATTTATAAAATTATACCTATGATATAAAGAATATACAGTATTTACAAAACAATGACAAGAGAACAGAGATTAACAAAACAGTGCTAAACATAAAAGTACAATTAGGAGGAAACCGAAACCAAACGATTACCGGATACTTGAGAACATGACTTATTACTTGTATTGAAAAGATGTTAGGATTCATGAATGGTACGATTTTTTAAATAATTTTGTTTTTAAAGCCCGTTTAAATTCTGCCAAATTCTGGATATTAGTAAGAGCTGAGGGAAGTTTATTCCAAATGAGAGGGCCAGTTACACGAAAAGAGCGATCATAGTAAACGGCTCGATTTGACCGAGATAGTTTGATTAAACGATTAGTAACATCCAGATCTGCTGACCTTAGAGTAAGCTGAGATGGAACTAACGTTCGAACCCACAATATTCCTGAATGTTCCTGGATGTTCTGGAATGTTGTGGAATGCTCTCGAATACTCTTGAATGTTCTGGACTGATCTATAAATTTCTAGAGAGCGAAACTTCCAGCCCTTATGTCTTCAAAAGCATGCCCTTCAGGTAAAAACGGGAACCTTCTTCATGAATGAAGGATAGAAGGCTACCACACCGTATTCATACCAGGAATCGTTATGAGTTCTAATGGCAAGCACACTGTAGTACACTTTCTTTTATAATATGTATTGATAACTAACTCTTGCAAAAAAATGTAACCATTTTTTATCAAGGGCATATGAAAAGTAATATATAACCATAAATAAATTGATAAAAATGCTATAACATGTGTTTATTATTGATTATATTACTGTTCTTTATTATGAATTAGGCTTGTAATTTTTATGATTTGTTGACGGCAACAGCATTTGACAGATTCTTTCATGTGATTTATGGGTATGTTAAAGGTGTTGCCTTTCTTTGACGATTTAGTAGCATCCAAAAATATTATTTCTTGTCTGTATAAAATCTAAGTATAAAAATAATGATACCTTTTCCGATACAAGTAGTTTTCATTTGGGAATCGCTATGAAATAAAGCATTTAAAACGCCCATTGGCTTCGAGTGTAAAATCTGATATCATAGTGATAGTCATTCGTTACCGTACTCACAACATAAATGTGCAAAATTTCCATATCAAGTTGACTTGATGCTAATTTTGGGTTTTTACATGCATAACAGGTGTTCTGAAAATAGGTGAGGACAGGGGAGTTCCCAAAATCGTTGTAAAAAAGCTAAGAATTAGCATTTCGGATACGCACTTGCCGTGTTTACTTCATTACCATTCATTTTCAAGTCTTTACCGCATACACCACACAAATAGGCACTTGGATAAATAAAACTACAAAAACGCGAACAATAAAATACAATCTATAGGTTTTTTTTTATACAAATCAACAGTTTTATTTCGAGATTGATGAGATTTAACACACCTGAAGAGCGATTCTATATCTTTTGTGGGATCGTTATGAGGTAACGGACATCGTCTCCTGTCAGATTTGTGTGAATGACAACGTACATTAAGGCTATCCACTAGTATAGGAAAAAATCGAAATCGGAATTCACGCCCTTTTATGGGAGGAGTTTAAAAATATTTGAGAAAAAGCTTTTGGAAAGGTTGGAAAAGATATTAGAGAATTTTTTTTACATGTTGATTTCGTAAAGGCCTGTAAAAAACATTAATTCCTTTTTTATGCATTGTTTATTGTAATAAAACGGAAATTTTTAATTGATTTCACGAAAACAAGCAGCGCGGACCCTAACACGTTGTTTATCTGCTCCGTCCGGAGGAGTAATGACGGAAGAATGGGGCGGCTGCCAGTCGTTCTTCGGTGGACGGTATAAGGTTCACTTTGATATAACAAATTCGTTGACTGCCGTATTGTCGCCGTGATGTCAAAAATACCAACGCGAAAATGCATATTATATTTTATGAGGTTCTGGCGTAAATTTCAATTTTTTGCGATAATTAATATAAGAAACTGAATTTGCCACATCATGCAATAAAACCACATCCGAAAAAGTGTATGTAAGTAGGAGAGTTTGCAGTTGAAAATGTTTTTTATAAACCTAATACTTTATTTTTTTCTAAGCTTATTAAAAGACTTATTAAAAAAACGATATTTGTAAGAGCCAAGGTATGTTCTACACGCAGTATTTAATTGAAGCATTTATAACACTTCTAAGCGGTCAAATTTTCAAAACAAAAACATACGATTTTGTATGATTTTGCATTATTTAGTATGGCTTCAGCTTTAAAGAATAATACTTGCAGGAATTCGTGTTTAAAAAGATCTAAACTAAAATGTGTGACAGTAAACATGTAAAAACCACAAAATCTGACAGAAGATCACGTCCGTTATCTCATAACGATCCCACAAAAGATATAGAATGACTCTTCTGATCTTCAAAACAAGGCAAATATCTCAAGCAATAAATCAAAACCTCCATCGAGATTCCGAGGTCTAAAAATTTCTAATTTCACAAAATCTTAATATGCAAAACAAAGTCGGTTAGTTACACCATTTATAACTCAAGAACGGCTGGACCGATTTCTATGATCTTTGATTTGTTGCATTTGTCCCCGTTCCGAATAGCAGAATAGCTATAAAAAATCGGAAAAATTCAAGAAAAAAAATATTATGAAGAAAATTCTTGTCCTCACACATTTTGCATGGAACGAATTCTGAAGTTTTGAAAGAGCTGCAGCAATATTGTGTTAAATATAATATTGGATAGTGAATGAATTCCGAAAATTCAAAAACGTTAAAATGTCAATGCGCTGATTTGTCGTGCTTTTGTTCTTAAACATATAATGCTGCCCCTCTTTCTTACACACTAAATGTCTATAGTCGAAAATGAGACAAACGGTGAACGTATGTCTGCACCCCTCCAAAGGAAAAATACAATAATTATAATAAATCTCCCTTTCACGTATAAAAAAATGCAATGCAATTCCCGTAAGAAAATGGAAAAGTAGAAAAAATATAAATTCGTACACAACGCCATATCTGATACAGACAAAAACCGGACAATTGCGCATCCATAATTGCTTCATTGTGTTGTTTTAAACTAAAATAAAAATAAAATAAAGAAATTAATTCAGCTAATAAGGGGTCGTCCTATACAACTTTTTAGCCCCCCCCCCCCACCCTCCTACCCAAAATCACGTGTATTTTTTTAGTACAAAGTATATTGAATTTTTCAGAATATTATCTTTAAATACAGGAATAATCTGATTAAATTTTGGAAAATGCATCATCGTGATCAAAATTTCCAGAGAGACATTAAGGTTGCAGGTTGTTTTGGACTGGCATTAAGTTTAGAAATCGTGCGTTCAACGAAAAATAAATACATGTGATATCTCATTATATCTCCCCCCCCCCCCCCCCTTCTTGTGATTTTTTCCGACCCCCCCCATTTGGGCCTCACGTGATTAATGGACGACCCTTAATGTAACACAACAGTTATTGATTCTGAGGTGGTACTAAATTCGTCGGGTCAGCTAGTATGATATAAATGTGAAAAATGCCGGCTACGGGAAATTGGGTGGCAAATCTTGTGCAGTGTTCACATTTAAAAAGCCTATGCCTAAAATAATAAAAATAATTAATAAATGCATAAAAGCCAAATGGTTTTCCCATAGTTTATGGGTTAACTTCAATAATTCTACAGTTCTCATAATGTCACACCAAGAATGTGAAATAATAATCATAATTATAAATAAATAACATAAAGAACACGGTTGTTAATGTAATTAAAAGAAGATCTGTTATCAGTAATGACAATGATACAAGAGTAGCTGGCACCTGTGTTTATGTATTGCTCGGTGTACTTATTTAATTAGTACTAATAAACATTATACCGTAAAATGGGGTAACTTTTGTTCAATTTTCAATTTTCAAAATAAATCAATTTTTTTTTGGTATGATTTGAGATTTTCACAGCCAAAAGTATTATAGTGATTTATTTTTGGGATATTATGCCTTGATGCACCATCTCCTTTTTAGGCGAAGGTTAATGTTAAATCACCTTTTTAGATTAATCTTTACTATCTACTAATCGATTTACATTAATACAACAGTATGCTATATAGTTGTGAACAATGAATACTTGGAGCAGGTGGATGAGTTTGTTTATTTGGGAAGTATGTTTACGAGAGATGGGAAGGCTTAAAGAGATATTGAAAGAAGGGCGAATGCAGGCAACTCTATTAATGGAGGACTGAACGCCGTTGGCACCAACAAAAAACTGTCCAAAGACGCGAAACTAGCCGTCCATAATGGAGTACTGGTACTTACCCTGACGTATGGCAGTGAGGCATGGAACTGGCAGAGGAAGGATGAAAGTAGACTGAATGCTGTAGAAATGAGATCCCTGAGGCGTATGTGTGGTAAAACCATGTATGATCGTGTGAGGAGAAACGCGGAGATCCGCAAAGAATGCAAGGCTGATGTAAGCGTAATGAGTAAGAACAAGAAAGGAACGCTCCGATGGTTCGGGCATGTAGAGCGAATTAACGAGGAAAGGAGTGTAAGGAGAATATATGACGCAAATGTGAATGGTAGAAGAAGTCGGGGACGCCCGAGAAAGACATGGCACGACCAAGTAAATCAGATACTTGAGTCGGGCCATGTCAAGAGTCAGAATAATAGAAGAGCATGTATGAGACGATGTATGAATGTGAACGAGGCAAGGAGTGTGTGCCAAAACCGAGTTGTTCGGCGGTCCGTCCTATCTGCCTACCCCTGCGGGGAAACGGCGTGATAGTTATTAGTTAGTTAGTTAGATTTACATTATAAATACAAAAAACATGCTTTGGATAAATTGAAGCTTTTTTTACCATTTTAATTGAGTAGAATTAAAATAAAATCGTTAAATATACAAATGAATGTTTCTTTGTTTGTCCCTTATGCGTTCCTAAACCGTTCATCCGATTACGAGGAAACTTTGATGATTTGTAGTGCGGACGCCCGCGGAGGTTTTTATATATGAAGGTGAGCTCTGGTGTTCTAAAATTTGCTTAAAAAATTACAAATATGTGTATTTCATATAGTTCAGCGGCAGGGAGGAAAAGCGGGAGAGGAAGGGGATTCCGGGTGGGAGGAGGGGAACGAAGGAGAGGGGGAGGAAGTTCGCGGGACGGAAGGATGCGGGAAGGGGAGGACGCGGAAGGGGTAGAGACGCAGGAAAGGACACGCAGGGAGAAACAATTCGCCAAAGTCCGGCTGGAAAGTCAAAAGACCTCCCTCAAACAGCCTCACTCGATCCGGCCTGCCACGCAGTAGCATACGCATTCGCTGCCAAGACCTGCACAAATCTCACCCCATAAAACCGGGCACCCCTGCTAAGTCACCATACGTAGCGAACCACTTAGAGTGACCTATGGCAGAGGTGTTGGTTATCCAATAAATGGTTCCCGGGGAGGCGGTACCCATACCCGTCTACTAAATATTGGCGTAGACTACTTAAAAATGTATTTATTCATTAGAAATGTATGAACGCATGAAATAAACAACGGTTTAAAGTTTATCAATGGAAAATTCCATCAATCAATTTAGGAGGCGGGAATGGGTACCGCTGCCCCGGGAACCTTTATTGGATAACCAACACCTCTGTCATAGGTCACCCCAAGTGGTTCGCCATGTTTGGTGATTTAGTAGGGGTGCCTGGGTTGATGGGGTGAGGTTTGTCTAGATCTTGGAGGCGGATGACCAGGACACATTGAACCCCAGATTACTACCCACCCCTTAAACCCTTTTCCTTCCCAGAACTCTCCTCTCCTTCATTTCCTTAAAAAAAACCCTCCCCACAGCATCCCCAAAGATGACATAGGCCCTGAGGGAAATTATTTTCCTCAGGGTCTCCTGTGTGGAGCTCATGTAAAAAAAAATAAAAAATCAACTACTTTCTTTTTTTTTAAATTATTCACAAAATAAGTTTTTAAAAAATAACCTAAAAAGAACTTTCACAAAACTTGAAAATTAATTTTGAAATGTGAAACCAATATCCATAATATGTTCTCGAGGAGCATAAAGGCACAACATTCAGACATTTATCTACTATTATTATTATTAAACTTTTGTAAAAAAAAAAAGCTTTTGTCATTTCGTAAAATAATAATGGCTGACGTGATATCCATCTACACCAGCGCCAACGGTTGATTCGAGCATTAAGATTTACCTGCCATCATGCAGACATACGATCAAAGTTCACTCCCCGATTCAAAAGTCGTCCCTTGTTACAGTAGTCAATTATACACGTAGTTGGTAGTTAGTATAAATAAACCATAATGTTCAGAAGCCATTGTTTTAGGAAAGGTCGACTACTGTCAAAGATCGTGTGCAAGGATTATTATCTATGGCTTTTTAATTATTTTAACTTCTCAAGAGAACGACGTATAGCATTATAGGCGCATGTTGAAAATACTGGAACGAAGACTTTGCATAAACAAATTTATTTATTAATTTATTTATATTCTCACTATACATTTTGTTGTTGTTTTTTTTACATAAATTAACCTCACTAGGACTAATGCCTGTATTGAGGTTAACAATTATAATTTGAGGATGCATTTTACATACAAAACACAATATAAATACACTACTTATAAAACACTAATATTACTTACCCATCTGGTCACCAGACCAGATGGGTAATTTGAGAATGATTTGTAACAATATTTATACCTGCCAAAAGCAAAGTAAGTTCAAAAGAACTAGGGTGACACTTCGATTTGTGCAAATGGAACTCAAATAGGTATCTTATTATTTAAAAAAATATATTATTTTTAAAAAATTTCTTATTATTTAAAAAAGGACAAGGATGAAAAAATAGTATGCCAATCCTCTGTCAACATAAATTTCTTAACATTATTTTTAAATTTAGCCAATGAATTGGAAAACTTAATGTTATCTGGCAGAATATTAAACATAAGTGGAGCCTGATATAAATAGTTTCTTTGGCCAAAAGATGTTCTAGTCTTTGATTATATAATGTCTAGATAGAGCACTTGAGCGACGAAACGCCAAAAAAAATATCAGTGAACTGTTCACTGATAAGCTCGTCCTGTCCGCTCAGTGGCGACACTATCGTTGTACGGTAAACACCTGTTGTGTGTCATTTGAAAATGACGATTTGCGCCATAACAGTGTGCAGGAATTACAAAGGACGATTGAAAACAACTAAAAATATTACCTATAATCGGTAAGTTACCTTTAAATAACCATTTAGTCAAATAAACAATTCAGTTTTAATAGTGTAATTTGGTCTGACAGTTTGGTCTTTGACAAAAAAACAACGACAACGCTATTTGACGCCATGTTTACAGGGTTGCCTGTTCTTCAAATTAAATTTTCCCATGAGTGCGTTGTTAATTTTAAAATAGGTTTTTTAATAATTACCCAAAAGTACACTACATATAATAATATTGTAAATGTGAAAGTTTGCCTTTATGTTTAAGTGTTTGTAAATTCTTCGCGTTGACACTATATTTAAAAAAGTTATGAATACGAAATTTATCTATTAAAATTACAAAAAATGTGACAGGTTTGTTTGGTGAAGTATCAAGTAAACTTTTAATTTTATTCATACATATTTTACAGAATACCTAATGATCCTATATTACGAAATAAGTGGATAGAAATAATAAAAAAAAGCCGCGGAGCTGGCAACCAGCTAAAACAACTGTTATTTGCTCTGATCAAAACAACTGTTTACTTTAATTTTTTTAAATGTATTTTGTCTTTATTATATAACTAAATAAAACCGTTTCTAATGCTTTTCGTTGTCTTTATTAGTTAAAAATAATCAAATAAAAATAAATCTCTTTTAAATCAATGATTTTCTTTTCATTTATATCATTATATGTAGAAAACTATCTTACGTAAATGAATTAAAAATTAAAAGAATTATAGATTCCGCAAAATCAATATATATTTTTACCCACTTTTATGGAAAATACTCGGGAGCTGGTATCACTCAGCGACGTAGAGCGCTTGTAAAACTATAGAAGTTACGCATAGTTGTGTGCGTATCACACACACTAGTGTTTCAAATCTGGCCTGTTGTTTTTGTCGGAATTACAGCGCAACACTCTATCTAGACATTATATAATCAAAGGTTTTAGTATGTATTGCCACAAAATTCATTGTTGAGCCAGTTCTAGTGGTATGGATTTGTTAGGTTCTTTCTGCAGATTTAGTGTTGATAAAAAATCTACAAATTATTTTAATGATGTACAGCTGTTTTATACACATAACATTAGATTCCTTGTAAAGTAGTTTCGATGGATAACGATTTTTTTTTGTACATGACTTTAAGAATTAATTTGTGAGCAATATTTAGTGGTTCTACATTGGACTTTAGAGAGGATCCCCAGCATACTATATTGTAATATGCAAATATATGGTATAACATGATGGGGACACATCGTTGGTTAGGAAAGATGAGCAGATGTCGCTCACAGTTAACACCCAAGGCCTCGACCATATTCTTTCAGTAGGTCAAAAATTTTATAAACATATATTTCCGCTTTGCATTAAAATCCAAATAAATGGAATATTTGTGAACGTATCCGAAAAATGAAAACTGTTTTTGAAATTTTATGAAATACGCTTTCAAATTTTATTATTAGAAATAACCATTTATTTATAAAATACATGTTACATATATTAAATATTTACATAGACAAGATTTATTAAATCACCATACTAGGCGGCTGCCTGTTTCATGGTGATTAATTAAGGATAGTTACTTTGAATGTAGTCTAATGTAAACACATGGTAAAATTGGTAAAGTTATAATAAAAAATAAAAAGAGAAAAAGAAGTGCGTAAAATAAACCATGTAAATTTTAAACATAAAAAATTTAAATGCAAACTTTACAAAATTTTAAAAATGGCACACCTAATTTTTTTCTATCTAAAGTTACTGGTAATGGAAAAAAACACACATACATATTTTGTTTGACAAATATACATTATAAACGTTATCATCACCTCACTTTTTTGTCATTTCATGTAAAAGTAATTAAAAAAAAAATCGTAGTTTATTTTAACTTTGGTTTCATAATAATTAGTTACATGTAAATTTTTTTGTAGTTAACTTTTAGATTTTAATACATAGTGTTCTAGTTATCTGTATTATTTTTGTCCCATTTTACTATTTGTGAACAATAATTTACTGTCTTAACAGGATGTCCGTATTATTTTTTTCCTATTTTTTGTTAGGTTAGTAGGTTAAGTTTTACTAAATATTTTGTTAGGGGATATTTTTTTATTATTTTATTACCCACTTTCGGGTTCACGGACACACCCACTCCGCACTTCTATGAATTTATATGTTCAGTAGCAACACGTACTGTGGCCTACCTGGCGAATTATGTCAAAAGATCAGAATCATAATTACATATTAATGGTTGTGCCTACGTCATATCAATAATTCTACCGAATAGATTATGTTTATTTCTGTACGTAGGTGGTTTATTATAAAATAAGTAGCCGCCATTTCGGGTATTTTGATTGCAGATAATAAGGCTAGTTAATATTCCCATGGACCGACGAATTGACGTTTTTCAATGAATATGAACATAATTATTTTGTTTCGCATATATTATTAACTAGCTTTTGCCCCCGACTTCGCACGCGCCACTGCCCCCCCCCCCTCCCCAATCCCTCCCCCTCCCAAACCCCCCCTTCCCTCATCCACGCCCTCACTAACCCCCCCCCTTACCCACCCCCAACAACCTGGACAATAAACGTATAATTTTATACAAATTTCATAATGCCAGAGCTCTAAGTTATAGCCTGTAGCCTATTCTGATGTATTAGCTATATTACTGTAAAGTTTCATTAAAATCCATTCAGTATTTATTGCGTCAAAGAGTAACAAACATCCATACATTCATCCATACATCCATCCATACATCCATCCATACATCCATCCATACATCCATCCATACATCCATACAAACATCCATCCATACATTTGGCCACTACAACACGGGCATGTGCCTAGTGTGATGGCCAAAAAATTACCCATATACTGTAATATATAAACTTTACTGAATAAAGAACATTAAAAAAAAAAAAAACTTTCGCCTTTATAATATTAGTAGGATATAAATAAGGTCTTCCGCTAAGGGTAAATTATTGTTATATAACCGTTCGAGCGTACGCGATAATGATTGAAATACGATTCCAGCGTTCGAGATTTTTTAACGTTCGATTTGGAAATTTCCCGCCCTCATAAAAAAAAAAAAAAAATTATTACGACATAACCGCTCGAGTGTTCGCGAAAATAATTGAAAAACGATTCCAGCAAACGAGATTTTTGAGCGTTCGATTTGGAAACTCCCGCCATCATCAAAAAAAATCGTACCTTCGAATTTTAACATGGAGACATATAAACTGCTTATAATGTTAGAGAGCAACAATATTTACCCGCTTATCCTATATTTTTAGGATTAAAAAAATCATAAAAAATTATAAACAACTGAATTCTGCGTATTATTTACTTTAAAATCAGCGTATGTAGTACCCACTTCGAGAATATTAAATTAATATGACTTCTGCCGAGCGATTCGTATTTTTTGTGGGATCGTTATTAGATAGCGGAAGTCATCTCCTGTCAGATTTTTGTGATTTATATGGCTGTTATTTGCTTTTTCTATGTACAACGTATATTAAATGAATAAATAATCATGCTTACTTGCAGGAATTCGTGTTTAAATCGATCTAAATTAAAATATGTGACAATAAATATGTCAAAATCACAAAAATCTGACAGGAGATAACCACGTTATCCAATAACGATCTCACAAAAGATACAGAATCGCTCGGCTGTATGTTGTTTATAGCCTAGTTGATGATCACAGATATACCTACTATTAAATTCGAACAAGCATTTTTTTAATATTATGTAACAAATGATTAATGATTTGTAAGAAAAAATATTTCAATAATAAATTTCAATCTTACTAATATTATAAATGCGAATGTTTGTATGGATGGATGTATGGATGTTTGTTACTCTTTCACGCAATAAATACTGAATCTTACTAATATTATAAATGCAAATGTTTGTATGGATGTTTTTTACTCTTTCACGCAATAAATACTGAATGGAATTTTAAAATTCTTTTACTAAGGGGTCGTCCATTAATCACGTGATGTTTTTTTAGCAAATTTTTGACCCCCCCCCCTGGTGATATGTGGTGAGGTTTTAGGCTAACCCCCGAATCATGTGTATTTTTTTTTGTACAACGTAATGGACGTTCACCTTCAGAAATCGTGCGTTCAATGAAAAATAAATATACGTGTTTTCTCATTTTACCCCCCCCCCCTCGTGATGTTTCGTGATTTTTTTCCGAACCCCCCCCCTTTCGAGCCTCACGTGATTAATGGACGACCCCTAATCGAAAGCTACATTATTTGCGAGTAATATAGGCTATATATATTGGTAAGCTCTGGCGTTATGAATAAGCTGTGACGTTATGAAATTATTTATTATACGTTTATGGTCCGAACGAAAAGCAAAGCGTGTTGCTAAGTAATTGTTTGGCGTGGGATATGGATCGAAGCCGGGGGCAAAAGCTAGTATAAAATAATTCAGAAGAGATACGAGACATATCATGTTGAAAAGTGAAAATACCAAGTTATCTTTGTAACAAATCGAAGTATACAAAGCGCGGGAACTTATGAAATAATTCCAATAAATGTTTTAAATACTCTTCATATTGGCCATATTCTGGCCAGCGAACGCTTGAAGGTGTTTTAAAATTGGTCAAAATGTAGCCAAAAACGCTCCAGTGGTTATGTACTGTACATAGAGACTTAATTACAAAATAAGTAGCCGCCTTGGACAGTGGTTTCGAGTATTTTAGTTAGGCATAATGGGGCTAGTTAATATTGTCATGGACTGATGAATTGACGTATTTCAACAAATGCAAACAATTATTTTGTTCACCATATATTATTACTAGCATTCCCCCCCCCCCTCCGCTTCCCCCCCTCTCTTTCTCCCCCACAACGTAACAATCAAACACGCGCTGTAAATCTTAACTTTCAAAGGGATCTCTATAGCAGCCTAAACAAATAA
The DNA here is from genome assembly GCA_917563855.2 of Limnephilus lunatus. Lineage (NCBI taxonomy): Eukaryota > Metazoa > Arthropoda > Insecta > Trichoptera > Limnephilidae > Limnephilus > Limnephilus lunatus. The sequence goes on along the minus strand of OU830600.1, from coordinate 1,824,381 downwards.
CAAAATGACAGCGCATGTCAAACTTAGACCTAGCAAAAGCTTTCGACACCATCTCACACAAATTACTCCAACAAAAACTCAAAAACATTGGCATAACAGGTCCACCACTAAAATGGTTCATCAGCTACATTGAAAATAGACAACAAATTGTAAAAATCAATAATCAAGAAAGTGACAAAGTAGGCACCAGGTATGGAGTACCCCAAGGCAGCGTCTTAGGTCCCATACTGTTTCTCATCTACATTAACAGTCTAACGGAGATAAGCCTAGGGAACATAGAGTACAAAGTAATCAGTTATGCAGATGACACTGTAATCTTATTCAAAGCCCAATCATGGGAAAACGTCTTCAAAAACACGGAAGCAGGGATGACTGAAGTAAATAACTGGCTAATAAATAATCTACTGACACTAAATATTTCTAAAACAAAATACTTAACTTTCAGTAAAACATTAGCTGGTCAGCCAGATAGTCGCCCACAACTACATCTTCACCCCTGCACAGTTACCTCGTTAACTAACTCACGCTGTGTTTGTCACAAAATTGATTATGCGCAAAATATTAAATATCTCGGTTTAACTGTTGACAATAACTTAAAATGGGATCTCCAAATTAACCTAATTACAAAAAAAAATACGGAAACTCTCTTACATCTTCAAAACAATTCGAAATATTATGTCACTACCTCAGCTAAAAAATATATATTATGCACTCTGTCAAAGTATTCTAATGTATGGTATTTCAGTATGGGGAGCAGCAGCAGAGACTCACCTCAAATCACTTAAAATTAATCATAAAACAATAATCAGAATTATGTTTAGAAAGCCTTATCAACATCCGACAGAACAGCTAATGATCAACAATAACCTATTAGACATAAATAAACTATACATAAAGAAGATCATCTACAAAAACTGCATAAAAATATCACCACACTTCATAACTCACTCGCAAAACACAAGAGCAAACACACACAATCAATTACAAGTACCACATATCAAATCAAATTTTGCAAAAAAACATGAATCTTACTTGGCACCATATATATTCAATAAGTTTGTAGCCCAAACAAAGACCTACGTCGCATCTAATAATTTGAATTGGGTTTTCAAAAGATTTTTAAACTGGTTGAATGTCAAAGAAAGAAGAGAGATAAGTAATATTCTTAATATCTAATATTATATATTTTCTTTTATTCTACTCTGTTTTTAAATTCTGATTTCCTCTTATTTTATTATTATTATTTTTACTATAATATACGTGTTTTTTTTTTTTTTTTTACCACTTACTTGTTTTTATGTAATTAAAAATTGTTAGTTACCAGCCTCAGAACAGACTCTGTCTAGTGAGGAGGGTAAGGAAAAAAAACTGTTGTACATAACTAATAATAAATAAACGCCCGGGTTGCCGGCACTGAAATTGAAATTGAATTGAAAAACAATAACGTAGCAACGCTTTGCTTTTCGCCTGGACAATAAACGTATAATTGTTTACAAATTTCATAATGCCAGAGCTCTAAGTTATAGCCTATAGCCTATTCTGATGTATGAGCTATATTACTGTCATGTTTCATTAAAATCCATTCAGTATTTATTGCGTGATAGAGTAATAAACATCCATACATCCATACAAACTTTCGCCTTTATAATATTAGTAGGATTAAATCGGTGGGTCTTCCGCTAAAGGGAAATATTATAAGGCGAAGCTTAATGCTAAGTCACTATTTTAGATCAACATTTACTACGAATCGGTTTACATTATAAATACAAATAAAATGTAATTCATAAAACTTAAGTAGACAAGAGTGGGGAGGCTACGGAGCATCGCACAAAGAGGAGACCGATTATTCTATCTCATTATCTAGCAAGCTAAATCATATGGATGTATAAGATGTATGTGTTGGTCTCTTTTTAGTGTCGGTTTTTTGTTTCACCGAGTTTCAAATCACAACAGTGCTGAAGAAGTTTTCACTTAAAAAAATATGCTTGGGATAAGTGGAAGCTTTTCCTATCGTTTCCATTGAGTAGAATTATAAAAAATAATGGCTTAAACTTCTTAAAAATGTATTTTGAAAACCTTTTTAGCACCGTTGTAATTTCAAACTCGATTAAACGAAAAACCGGCACTAAAAAGAGACAAACAATACATTTATAGGGTTTAGCCTGCGAGAGAATGAGATAGTATAATCGGTCTCCTCTTTGTGCGGTGCTTCGTAGCCTATGGGTCTCTTCTTTGTGCCGTGCTTCGTAGCCTATCGGTCTTCTCCTTGTGCGGTGCTTCGTAGCCTTTTCACTCCTCTCTACTTTAGTTTTCTGAAAGTTTTCACTTCTACCGTGTGTGAATTGCACACTCTGATTTTTTTTCATAAGAAATATATAAATGCATACAAGAAACAAGTTTTTAAAGGCACATTATGATGTCTAAAATTATATTATCTGTGAAAGTTTCATTAGGCGCTTTTAATATTCTCACGTTTACGGAACGATGACGAAACGAAAAAGGCAATAAACATACGTTCCAAAACACAATAATGCTGCAACCTCCTTCTTACACGTTAAATAATGATGAGACAAAAGATGAGACACACAAAGTACGTACGTCTGTTTCCTCTAAAGTGCTACTTTTTTCCTTTGGAGAAAACAGACATACCTACGTACACTGTGTGTCTCATCTTTTGTCTCGCCATTATTTAATGTGTAAGAAAGAGTTGCAGCATTATTGTGATAAGGAATGTATGCTTGTCGCCGTTGCGAAAACGTGGTAATATTAAAAGCAGCTATTGATAAACTTTGTTTCTTTCTTATAAAATTATTCACAAAATAAATTTAAAAAATACTTTTTCGCTCGAAATCGTAACTTCTAGACTAGGTTCGTCAAGCGATTTTAATGCATATTACATAATATTATATTCGTTGCTATATATGTATAAAGCACATTAAGAATGCATACATTTTTGGCTTCCTCATAACCCGTTTAATCAGAGGAGACCGTATTTGTCCCAGCTCACATAGGTCTCATAAAAATCGTTGTGTCTCCTTTACTATCAAACTGAGAAATATGATGTTAACAGTATTAGAAAGAGGAAACAATACGCTTTATATTCAAAACTAAAAGTTAAACCCAAAGTATTGAAAATGTACACCTTTATGAAACCAAATTTTCCGAAGCAATTTGAAAAAAAATTCGGAAACTTTTTGAATTTTTTAAGAATTTTTCTTTACATGAATCGACAAAAAAGTGACATGATAATAAAGTTTATAATTCATTTGTCAAATAAGACATGTGTGTGTTTTTGTTTTTTTTTCGTTATCAGTAGGTAATTTTAAATTGGAAAAACCTAAGATGAGACAGTTTTAAAACTTTTTAAAGTCTGCATTCAAATTTTTTACTTTAAAAAAAATTACATGGTAATTTCTAGTAATAAAATTTGAAAGCGTATTTCATCACCTTTTGAAAACAGTTTTTAGTTTTCGGATACATTCACAAATATTCCACTTATTTGGAGTTTATCGCACAGCGAAAATATTTTTTTTATAAGAACAACTCTCTTTTTATAACTTTTGAAGGTTATTCCCATCAATGTAATATATCATTGAAGAAGAAGATACCACTATTTATTTATTTATTATTGTTATACGCCCATAGGGGCTTTTACATGTTTATCTTTTACTATTAATCTAAACGAAAATATGAAAGAGAACAATATAATATAAATATGTTCCATACAAAAATAAAATCAGATATATATCCGAGACGCTATCTAGGTTACAAACCAGTTCTTAGAACGGTTGTTTCCAATTAAAAAGGTAGTTGCTGCCTATGATATGAAAAAAATTAGTCCAAGCTAATTTTGTTAATTCGAAAAGTTGAATTATGAGATCGACAATTATGACGGTTTGATGGAAGGTGGCAATGGCCGAATTGGTAAAAGCGTCCGTCCCGGTTAGACGAGAGGTTCTGGATTCAAGTCCCAGGTGTCTTTTTCTCTTTCATATTTTCGTTTAGATTATTAGTCTTCTTATTCAATGAAAATATTTTTACCTACTGACAAAATACGCCAGAATTTTGAAGGGTTAATATAGAGGTCGTTCAGCTTCGATGGTGAGTACAGACTCTATCTGCCTAACACCAATCAATCACTTCACACCGACCAGATATCAGGTGATATAATAATATTTCTGTGTTAAATTCTACCTCATTATGAATTTACAATTAATAATGATTATACCGTTGCGGGCGTGTCAAGTGATAACAATCTGATATAATAATCATGTATGTCATTTGATAGCGGTACTTAATAAAAGCACTTGTCCTTGAACAATGCATGTCGGTCTATCCTTTATGTGTACTCTTAGGGCCTCTGTCCACCGACCGCCGCCGTCATCGAGATATGAAATAATTTCGGACCGAGTTCGGAAAGACGGCGATCGTGTCACGGCCGATCTCGGGGGTTTCGATGTATACTGGCAATTTCGACGTATTTAAAAAATATATTTTTATGTGAATACCTCACAAGAGTCCCAGCTGATCTTGTCTGGAGTCAGTGAGACTATGTCATCCCCAATTGGGGTATATTGTAAGGCTGTAGGTTGTTGGGAGGGGAAGGAGACGGGGAAGAGGAAGGTGAGGAAGTATCTGGCTATTCAGATCTAGTCAAAAGCCTGGCAAAGCCAATTTTAGCAACGTTTCAATACTGAATGGTGGTCTTACACCATGGCGATACTGAGAATATCTTCCACTCTGGAACGTGTTGCAAATTTACTATGTGTTAATTTAAATGAATTAATTGTGAAATAACACAAATTAATCCAAATAAAATTTATTTTCCCATGCCGGGAATTGATCCCGCGACGTTCGGATTGTAAGTCAAGAACCTTACCCCTCGACCATAAACCAACACGAGACAACAAAAACCGTGCGCCGGCAATCTCGGGTGTAGGGGATAGTGCCGTTGCCTGCATTTGGAGTTCTAACGGTAACATCGAATTACCAACAATCTCGGCGGCCAAGATGACGGCGCTCGGATGGCGGACGTACTGTTGACACCCGACCGTAGTAATTTATCTATCGCTACTACATCTTGGTCTGGGTGACGGCGGCGGTGAATAAACGCCCTTATGTGACCATATTTGTAAGGGAATTTGTGTATGAACGAATACAACCAAATTGCGACCTGGTATCTTTTAAAATTAAAAAATCAACGGAAAGTGCCGGACATAATTTAGTTTAGTAAATAAGTTTTGATAATAAAAACTAAAATACTTGCAGAATTTAATAATGTATTTGATTTACATGGCCTGCCCGAGGTCTTGACCAAGATGTCTTATACATGTAATTTTATTTTTATTTTTTTATTTATTTACTAGCTGTTTCCCGGCATGCGTTGCAATTCCATATTCACATAAATAAAATGTTACTCCTTGCATGTCCTTTCCCGTGCGTTCCCCTCCAGCGTTCCACTTCCACCTTCCCCGCCAACGCTCTCCCGCTCCCTCGTCCCGCCAACCCCCCTGGCACTTTATTTCTTGACTCCTCTCCCGCCCGGCCCGTAGCCGAAACTTTTTTCTAATACTAACATTTTTAAACTCGTGATATCTTACTAATTAAATATCCGAATTGAAAAATTCAAAAAGTTGAATAAAGGTATTGAAGTTGTCTTGAATATGAAGTAATTTATTTTGATAAGGATTAAAACCAAGATACAAATAAAGATCCTTTTCAAGCGGCGACATTTTAATTAAATTTTTAAAATAAAAGAATACTTATTGTGGCATAACCATAATAGTTAGACATATGCTGTCGCGACCTTTTTTGTAAATAATGATGTGTTCTACAAAGTCGTAGTACATTATTTTATTCTATCATCAATAGTTTTCGCAGCGCACGCGATATAAAGAATATTTTAGGTAATTTTTTTACACTTGGGTTACATTATTGAAGTTTTAGTAAGGATGCCTATTTTTTTGAAAATATAATATAGCCTATGTTACCCAGGGATAGTGTAGCTTCCCATCAGCGAAAGAATTTTTCAAATCGGTTCAGTAGTTTCGGAGCCTATTCAATGCAAACAAACAAACAAACAAATCTTACCTCTTTATATAGTGTAGTTGTAGTATATGTAGTAGATTAACAGAAACAAACCGTACATTATTTACAGTGGTGAAAAAAGTTTACAGTTAAGATGAAGCCATACTAAATAATGCAAAATCATACAAAATCGTATGTTTTAGTTTTGAAAATTTGACCACTTAGAAGTATTATAGATGCTTCAATTAAAAACTGCATATAAAACATACTTTGGCCCTTAAAAATATCGGTCATTTTTTTTAATAAGCCTTTTAATAAGCTTAGAAAAAAATAAAGTATTAGGTCTATAAAAAACATTTTTAACTGAAAACTCTCCTACTTATAAACACTTTTTCGGATATGGTTTTATTGCATAATGTGACAAATTCAGTTTCTTATATAATTATCGTGAAAAAAAATTATATTTACGCCTGAACCTCACAAAATAAAATATAATATGCATTTTCGCGTTGGTATTTTTGACATCACGGCGACAATACGGCAGTCGACGAATTTGTTATATCAAAGTGAACCTTATACCGTCCACCGAAGAACGACTGGCAGCCGCCCCCCTGTCTTCCGTCATTACTCCTCCGAACGGAGCGGAGAGCAGTTGTGTTATGCTCCGCGCCGCTATTTTCGTGAAATCAATTTAAAAATTCCGTTTTATTGCAATAAAAAATGCATAAAAAGGAATTAATGTTTTTTACAGGCCTTTACGAAATCAACATGTAAAAAAAAAACTCAAATATCTTTTCCAACCTTTCCAAAAGCTTTTTCTCAAGTATTTTTAAACTCCTCCCATAAAAGGGCGTGAATTCCGATTTCGATTTTTTCCTGCACTAGTGGATCGCCTTAATAAGTATATTTCAAGTTAGGTACCTGTGATATGTTTCATTGAAGTATCTTGTTTATATTAAATGATTACCGGGTGATGTGCGTAGTGGGTAGGTGTGTGTGTGTGTGTGTGAGTATGTTTGTAGATGTGAAAAGTGGTGATGTATGTATGTATGTATGTACGCGCCTAGAACAAAAAAAAAAAGTAAAGTATGTGAATATGTATGTAGTTTCAATATCTCTCAACAGATGTCGTTAGTAGATATAAGTAGTTATATGTAGTTTTAATGTGTCTTAACAGAGAAAACTGTCCTCCGTTAAGGTATAACACGCGGCAGGGAAACGAGGTGGGAACGGAAAAGCATGGGAAAAGACAGGCGGGGAAGGGTGGGGAACGAGGCGGGGGATTGCAAAGGAGACATAGTAGCATTAGGGCGTAGTAGGGGTAAATTTGGAAAACCCATGCATCTCACACTGACAGCGTTACATTATTTTTTTTATATATTAAGTTGATCCAATAGCAAAGGAAAAAATCGAAATCGGAAGTTTAAAAATATTTGAGAAAAAGCTTTTGGAAAGGTTGTAAAAGGTATTTGAGAATTTTTTAACAGATTAATTTCGTAAAGGCTTGTAAAAAAACATTAACTCCTTTTTACGCATTGTTTTTTGCAATAACAAGGAATTTTAAAATTGATTTTTACGGAACCAAGCGACGCGGAGTCTAGGACGTCCACACTCCGTCGCAGGCGGGCGTAACTGATACGAAATGGGTGTGCCAAGTGCATGGTTCTTTAGCCAAAAGCATAAGGTTCACTTTAAAAATTCAAATTCGTCGAGTTCTGGCCGTATTGATTGAAGTCAAAAATAACAACGAGAAAATGCACATTTTATTTTTATTTTGTGAAGTTCGGGCGTAAATATCATTTTTTGCGATTATTATAAAGTAATCTAAATTTGCCACATTAAACAATAAAACCAGATCCGAAAATGGGTTTATAAGTAGGAAGGTTTGCACTTGAAAGTGTTTCTTTAAAGACCTAATACTTTATTTTTTTTCTACGCTTATTAAAAGACTATTATAAAAAAAAATACCGATATTTTTAAAGGCCAAGATATGTTCTACACGCTGTATTTAATTGAAGTATCTATAATACTTCTTAAGTGATCAAATTTTCAAAACATAATTACATGGTTTTGTATGATTTTGCATTATTTCGCATGGCTTCATCTTAAGAAGATAAGCTGATAATAAATACGACTTGTAATCTAGATGAACCGAAGTATTATTGAAACTCCCGATCATAAGAATTGTATTTATCATCACCATGCAGTTTTCTTTCAAACCGGTAGAGAGCAACTTCTAGAGATTTCGTGGTCAGTGGTGATTCCCATAAATATTGCGCGTTGCCGAGTTATTCGACTAATGATTGTTGGAGCAATTACCTTGTTGAGTGCTTTCGGAAGCTGTACAACGATCAATATGATCATTGACCGGTCGTAGCAATTCACACTGAGATGATTCATTCATCTATCTAACCAGGAAATGTCATCTGCACTTCTGATGTACATATATATAAACATATTTATTTATTCATCTGTAAGAAACGGCTTAACATAGAATACAAAAATATAACTACTAAGAATGACCTACTTCACTTTCTGTCAATACATTATCCAATATGGCATAATAGCATGGGGTGGCGCTTTTAAAACCCTCACACAATCTCTTTACATTGCACTAAAACTAACAATAATTATTTTTTTACATTAGCTTTAACAGGAGGACCCGAGTAAAATAATTCCCCAGGACCTATGTCATATTTGAGGATGCTGTGTGGAGGGTCTTTTGGGGAAAGGAAGGAGAGGAAGTTTCGGGAAGGAAAAGGGTTTTAGGGTGGGTAAGAATCTGGTGGTCAGTGTGTGCAGGAGTGACGGACGTATGAATCCATCCCTCCCACTGCGGTGCAAGGCAATGTTCCGACAGAGTACGGCTGGAGAAGTCAAAGGGACTCCCTCAACTATTCTCTCCCTATCCGGCATGCCAGGCTATAAAAATATACGTTAAGAACATGAAGATTATGTTGATAGTTCTTAGTCGAAGTGTGATTCAGTTAAATTCGCCTGAAGGATATAGATTCAAATTAGCTCAGTGGTAGAGCAGAACCTCGGCAAGGCTAAGATACTCATTTCTATATGCGACCGTATCTTTTTCTGAACAAAAACAACATCTAAAACCAAAACAAAATAATTTGCATAAATTTTATTAAATATAATAATGTCTGTGAAATGAATGCATGTTTTCCTGGTTTTTCCGGAAAATACACAAAGAAATGCATGATAAATAAATGAGCTGGTTTTTCATATTATTGTTTGGCAAGAGCTCCACAACAAAACTAGAACCACCTACAAACTACAAGTCCTAGAACTGATAAGGAGTTTAATTTATTAACAATAAATAAACACTAATCTAATAATAATAAATTCAAACTCTCAAAGCGAATTGATAAACATTGTAATTGCGAGTATTATAGTCTGTAAAAGAGGTACAACGGAGTAAACATAACTTTTTGAAATCACTTTTATACAAAACTAGCTGGTACCCGGCCTACATTGCTAATTGTTTCTCCCTGCATGTCCTTTCCCATTCATCCCATTCCCCTTCCGCCTCCCCTTGCCGGGAAATCAGGGGTAGGCAGAGAAAACGGTTCGCCAAATAACTCTGTCTTGAAAAACACTCCTTTCTTCATCTACATTCATCATCGTACAATTTCTTTCAAAAACACTTGTGTTATTTTGACTCTTGCAATTTGTATCATTATTGACATAATATATACCTACACCGCTGATTTTTATTGTTTTTGCAAGACAATTTTCTATTTCCTGATGTTAGATTAGAATTCGTCGCAGAACTATTTTTATACCAACAGTGTGATTTATTTGTAAAATAACGCGCGTGCTGAACAAGGAAAAACGGAATAAACGGGGCCAAAAGAGCATCTAATTAATAAATTGTAATAATTATGTTTAAAAATCGGAGTGTGCAATTCACACGCGCTGATTCGGAAAAAATGGCGTTCCATATTTTTGTCTGAATTCCAGTGCACCTTTTCCTACACATTTGGTCATCATATTAATACTCCTCACTAGGGGTTCCTGTGCCGAGGCGGACTAAATTGTTTAATTATAATTTATTTGTCTTCTATGTCTTCATTAGGGTGTTTTCGTTGACCTCTTTCAGCCATGCTTTTATTCTTGATTTTTAATCATTAGTTTTATGTCTTGGGGAAGAACATTATGGAGTTTATTTGCAAAATAAGTGTAGTTTCTTTGTCCGAATGTGGTTTTATAATTTGGAATGTTTTTTATGTCATTTTTATTCGATCTAGTGTGATAGATACGCGGTCTAATAGAGGAATCAGTATTTTTAATAGCTTCAACAATATATTTTTGGCATATATTCGTTGTACATTTGGTACGTCAAAGCAATTGAAAATTTCAATCGAAGGCTTTCTTATAGGTACTTTCAGTATGGTCTTTATGATTCCTTTTTTGAATTGTATTCAGGTTGTGTATGTACGTATGTGTAGTAGATCCCCATCCTATAATTCCACATTCAATTCGAGAATGACATAACTTTATTTAATTTAATTATCATAGGATTCAATCGTTGGTCGGCTAAATGTCTGTAAAGGTTCATCAGGTGTTTAAAATCACAACACCAAAGGAGTCTTGCGTGGGACTGTGGATTTATCGTATTATATTGGAACCAGTACCCGTGAATTAAATAAATATTTTATTGCTATCTCATTCTCTCGCAGGCTAAATTCTTTAGATGTATGTGTTTGTCTCTTTTTAGTGTCGCACGTTTTCGTTTCAGCGAGTTTCAAATCACAACGGTGCTGAAGAAGTTTCACTTCAATAAATTATAGCATATAATTTGGGGGGTATGAGTACCGCCGCCCGGAAACCATTTATTGGATAACCAATACCTCCGCCGTAGGTCACTTCAAGTGGTTCGCTACGTTTGGTGACTTAGTAGAGGTCCCCGGGTTTATGGGGTGAGGTTTGTCCGGGTCTACGCGACGGGTGCATCTGCGCACCAACTCGAGAGAGTCCGGCTGTAGAGGTCTAGGTTAGGTTTCCCTCAACCAGTCTCGATCCAGCCCGCCACGCGGTAGTTGAGCGCACGCATTCGCTGTCAAGACCTAGACAACTTCATTCCATCAACCCGGGAACCTCTGCTAAATCACCAAATGTAGCGAACCACTTGGGGTGACCTATTTTTTTTACATGAGCTCCCCACAGCACAGGAGGCCCTGAGGAAAACAATTTCCCTCAGGGCCTATGTCATCTTTGGGGATGCTGTGTGGAGGTTTTTTTTTATGGAAAGTAGGGAGAGGAGAGTTCTGGGAAGGAAAAGGGTATAGGGGGTGGGTAGGAATCTGGGGTTCAGTGTGTCCAGGTCATCCGCCTCCAAGGTCTAGACAAACCTCACCCCATGAACCCGAGAACCCCTGCTAAATCACCAAACATAGCGAACCACTTGGGGTGACCTATGGCAGGAGTATTAGTTATCCAATAAATGGTTCCCGGGCGGCAGTACCTATACCCGCCTCCCAAAATTAAAACTGTCTCACTGATATTTCTTGTGAGAACGCTGCTCAGTTACTAACTGTTTACATCTGATTTAAAAACTTTATTTAAAGCCCGAGCAACGCCGCGGCCGGCGCACCGGGGACTTCCGCTAGTAAGTTCATTGTAACTCAAGTAGGTGTAATTCCATTCCCTTTTTTTTTACATGAATACCTCACAAGAGTCCCAACTGCTCCCGTCTGAAGCCAGTGAGACTATGGCATGTTGTGAGACTGAGGGTAGTGGGGAGGGGAAGGAGATAGGGAAGAGGAAGGTGGGGAAGTACCTGGCTATTCAGATCTGGTCACCAAACACGGCTAATGCCGTTTCAAGCAACGTTTCAATTCTGAATGGTGGTGTTACACCAGGGTGATACAGAGAGTATCTTCCACTATGGAACGTGCCGCAAATATACTATTTATTATTTTAAATGAATAAATTGTGAAATAACACAAATTAATGAAATAAAATTTATTTGCCACGCCGGGATTCGATCCCGCGACCTTCGGTGCGCGAGTCAAGCGTCTTATCGCTGCGCTACGCCGGCCGTGTAATTTAAGTAGGTGTAATTATCTTCATGTGTAATTTAAGTAGGTATAATTATCTTTTTTTATTATTATGAGTAGGTTTAATTCTCTTCACGTGTAATTTAAGTAGGTGTTACTCTCTTCACGTGTATTTAAGTAGGTGCACTTCTCTTCACGTGTAATTTAAGAAGGTGTTATTCTCTTCATGTGTGTATTGCATCATTATTAAGGGCGTTTAACCAGCCAGCGGCCGAAAATCCACATTTCGTCGAAAAATGTTCTTACGATCGTACAGGGCGGTACCAACGAGAAGGATTAATTATTCTCCGTACCAGCTTTTTAAAATTATAATTCAATATCGATTTTATTTCATTCCAAAGTTGCTTTAATGTATACCTGCACCCAAAAATGCTGAAAGGCGTGACGATAAAACTATTAAAATGATGTACTTTTTGTAATTATTTTTTTATCTTAAGTATTTATCATTTTTCAATAATGTATAAGCAAAATAAGAATGTAAAAAAAATTTAAATATATTAGTTTGTAAGTGCGCAAATAAATACACAAACGGACCAATTTTCGTCAAGAAACACAAGTACGTAAATATATTTTTAATGGTTTAATTTAAAGAAAAAATAAAATTCTGTTACATAAGTTTTTTCTGAAAATTTGAAACATACTTTTACTAGATATAAGAACAATCTTTCGAAAATAATTTATATTTTTTTGTGGAAAAGAGTCAATTAATTAAAGAGTCAAACACTGATTTAAAAATGACATATTTCTGGTTTTCTCTGGTTATACGCTCTTAAAACATCTGATGGAAGGTTTTCGAACAAAATTACCATATCGACAAAACAGAATGTTAAGAAAGCCTTTTTGTTGAATAGAATGAAAACACCCAATCCTACAAATATTCGATTGAACCATGCCGTGTATTTTTTGCCAATCTTTTGTTAATGTAAATAACAGTAGGTCCCTGCCAACTGTACAAATGTTAAAGGAACAATTCAAAATCTGATTCACGAATGATGTCGAATTTAGTAAGAAAATTTAGTGCGTTGGCGAAAAGTCTTAACAAAATGTAGGCAGCTTAAGGCAACTAATTATTTATGCATTCAACGACACTACAGATTACTGTTTGGATGATCATGGGCCGGCCGGTGCAGTCGATTCATGATTTAAAAAAAAAAATATTTAATTATTTTAATACTACATTTGATTACAATGACATATTGCCCATTTCAACTGTGTTGAGGTGGCAATTTACAGACTGGTTGTTATCTAGGTTTTTGTTTACACAATATTACGAAAATAATAGATAAAAATAAAATCTGTAATTTTTTTTTAAACTATACAATTGAAGTATGAATTTCGAATTAGTGATTCGTAACGGGGGCGCCAGCGCCCCCCGTGGGGGCGTTTTAAAGGTCTGGGGGTGTTTTTAAATTTTTAGCATTTAGGGGGCGCTGAAGAAGTTCGAGTGGGCATTGTTTCAAAATAGAAAATAAGCTCATCCACAAGCTAAGCACACTGACACATTGATACACTTTCGCAACAATTTAACAATTAACTACACTTTCATGCACAAAAATTTAAACTGAGGCATAATAACTCAACGTCAATCTAAAAACTAAAAAAAATATAATGGTCGCAACTATACATTTTATTATCACTATAGCTTGAAATAGCTCTAGCCGTGTTTGATGAACAGATCTGAACAGTCAGATTTTTCCCCACTTCCCTCTTCCCCATCTCCTTCTCCCTACCACCCTCAGCCTTATACATTACAACATAATTATACCAATTGGGGTTGCCATAATCTCTCCGGCTTCAGACGGGAGCAGTTGGGAATCTTGTACGGTATTCACATAAAAATAAAAATAAATCATATAAACACAAACTGCAATTTAAATTGATAAAAAAATGAATTGTTACAAAACTTAAAGGCTTTCTTTCACAAAACAGCGATTTTACAGTTAACGTTTTGTGCCATTAAACCCACGATATAATATATTATGACATTTTTACCCGTTTTTCTGACACCCAAATTCGGCCCTGAAAACATGAAACCGCCTCAACACTCCCGAACACACCGCTGAAAGCACAGCTGTGCAATCACTTGCCCAGTTTCCGAAAGAAACATCAGTCCATCAGTTATCTCCATACAGAGAGCACATAACGTACGTGGTCATTGCTATACGATATAATTATAATTCAGAGTCTCTCGTACACAGTGTTAATCACCTAATTACTTATTTGGCATTGCCAGTGCTAATGCTTGTCACCTGTGGAGTTATAATAATGTATGATTTAAACGTGTTTACAAAGTTTTTGAGATGATGACGAAATTTTTAAAAACGTCCGCGGAATCGATTATTTTTTCTCGATAAAAATAATGCATTTTTAATAGGCCGCACATAAACGGAGTCATGTTGAAGGTGACACTTAAAATAATTCATAATCTACTGTTTTATAGATGACGCGGGTTTCATTATTTTAAGAAAAAAACACTTTTTGCTAGTTATGCTTTAACTTTAAAACATCAAGGAGAGCTTGTTTAAAAAAATTTTATGAATTCATCAAATATTTTAAATTAATTTTTACGTTCTGTGGAGGTTCTATTCAAGTTCTGTTATTATATCATTATAGGCCAGTTGTTGCATGAAACTGAAATAATCACATAACTTGAATAGAACTTATACAGAAAGTGAAAATTAGCTTAAAATATTTGATGAATTCATCAATTTTTTTTAAACAACAAAGATGAATTAATTGTTTGCGTATGTACACAAGCAATATACATATTATGAAAAAATAATTTTGTCTATAAACAAGAAAGGCTTACAAATACAATATTGGTTTGAGTCACTGACACAAAATTGGATTTGTTAGCCTTTCTTGAATGATTTGGGTTTGTTTATGGACGAAACTATTTATTCATATTAATATTTTAAAACATAATATGTAAGTGTTTTTTCTACAATAATATAACTCGCGCCATCTATGAAAGAGTAGATTTTGAATTCTTTTAAGTATCATCTTAAAAAATTAAAATTATTTTTGAATAAAGTATGAAAATGTGAAGTTGAACTTCGTTAAATTTGAGGTTGTTAAAAATGTGTAATCAGTGTTAAAAAAAGTTTTATTTTTAAATAAATAAATCAGGTTTTCGGGACAATATGAGAAACAAATTAAATCGATTTTAATTTTATTTTTAAATATGAAAGGTTTATCTGTAAATAAATTATGATTGGCGACATAATAAATACATAATTAATTCACAATTTAGTTGTACAATAAAATAAAACAATATATTGTTTGAAAATGATTAGTGCAGGTTCGTTGCAAATTATTACAGTAATGTACGGTTTGTGGACGGAGTGATTTAACTTAATATTGTGTATTAAAATGACAAACAAAAATAATAAAAGCAGTGGTTCCGTAACTTTGGATTTTGAAAACGGATTCGGATACATGTGCCATTTAGACAATAATCAGAAAGCTAAGGTAAATATATTATGAAAGTTTAAAAATGTTTTTCATTGTTTCACCAAGATTTTCAATAACAATATATTTATTTTATTTTTTTAATGTAAATACCTCACAAGAGTCCCAGCTGCTCCCTTCTGGAGCCAGTGAGACTATGGCATCGCTGGTGTGTATGTTGTGAGGCTGAAGGTAGTGGGGAAGGGAAAGAGATGGGGAAGAGGAAGGTGAGGAAGTACCTGGCTGTGCAGATCTGGTCACAAAACACGGTTAAAGCTATTTCAAGCAACGTTTCAATTCTGAATGGTGGCGATACTGATACTGAGAGTATCTTCCACCCTGGAACGTTTAGCAAATATACTACATATATATGTATATTATTTTGAAATGAATTTTAAATTAAATTTAAACATTCAAAATAACTTCTTTCTACCCCTGTGAAGGTATCTAGATTATTACAAGCACATGACAATAAATCTGAAAAGTTTTTTAATCATTACAAAAACTCTTGCAAAACTGTCGAAAATGTCAAAATTTGAGAATGACATTTTGCAAAACAATGATTGTTAAATCAAAATTCAATTTTCGAAACTCTTTAAATTAATAAATTTATTTGAAGTACTCACCTAATACTTTGGAATCGAGTCAAGAATTATAGATATTTTAAAGAGGTACCTGTAAACGGTACCAAATTTGATTGATTGTTCTTATGTTATACAAAAATGAATAATTGTTATAAATGAAAAATGAAAATTTGAATTAAAGAACTGTAATAACTGAATGTACTGGGACTGAATAAATAGAACGTGGGAGGGGGTTGGTGGGAGGAAAGGCGGGGAAGGTGGAAGAGGAACGCGGGAGGGGAACGGGGACGCACAAGAAAGGACATGCAGGGAAAAACAATTTATGTCTTTGAATATGGCATTGCAACGCATGCCGGGAACCAGCTAGTACAGTAATAATATTTAACTAAGTACCGAGAAACTATACAACAAACTCCACTGAGGTAGAACCGTGGCTAATTAAATTAACCATTTTATTAAGCATAAAGAAAAAACATAGCTTCTGACAGCTATTATTACCAATTTCCACGAAAATTGAAAAATATATTTATGAATGTACAGTGAATTTGGGCATACATTGATAATAATTACATAATTTAAAAAAAACCTAAAAATTTTACACAGTTGTACATTAAAATGGAATAATAATTGCTATATTGCCTATTCTCATAAAATCTCAGAACTCAGAGGGCAAATTATTTAGCTTTTGTATATTATTTGAATAGCTTTAAAAATATGTATTGTAATAGTTATAATATTGTGTAATGATTTAAAAAACCATTATGCGATTCAATATCACATCCGCTTTTCTAATATATTTAGAGATAAAGTCAGGGGTTCCGAAACTTTAATGGATATTAAAAAAAATATTACTATTTTTTATAAACAATAAAAAACTAGTGTTAATAGAGTTATCTTCTTCAATGATTTATAGAAACTTTTTTATGTGAATACTTCACAATAGTCCCATCTGCTCCCGTCTGGAGTTAGTGAGACTATGGCATCCTAAATTGGAGCATGTTTTGAGGCTGAAGGTAGAGGGAGGGGAAGGAGATAGGGAGGGGAACGAGATGGGGAGAGGAAGGTGGGGAAGTACCTGGCTATTCAGATCTGATCACTTAACACGGCTAAAGCCATTTCAAGCGACGTTTCAATTCTGAAAGTTGGTGTTACACCAGGGCGATAATGAGAGTATCTTCCACTCTGGAATGTGCCGCAAATATATTAGATATATTTTTTTAATTAATTACCTAATTGTGTTAAGTAACTAATAGGTTGTGTATATCACAAATTAATCAAAAATAAATAAATTGTGATTTAATCCCGCGACCTTCGGATTACGAGTCGAGAGCCTTACCGCTCGAACACGGAGGCCGTCACCTATTTAAAACGATTAAGCTTTTGACATACCTACACTGAAATGTTTTTTTTTTATTTAAATCAAATTTAAAACTGATATTATTAATACTTGAAGAAGCAAGTATTTTAGTTTGTTTTATTATTGCGACAGCTGTTTCGGCTTACAAGGCCATTTTAAAACTATAACCACTTTGAGACGAATTATTTATAAGATTCTAAATTTCAATTTTAGGTGTCTAAATTGATTTATTATCGCTCGAGAACGCCCGAGGAAGACATGGCACGATCGAGAGTGAATCAGATACTGTCAAGAAGAGTATGTATGCGACGATGAATGAATGTGAGTGAGGCAAAGAATGTGTGCCAAGACCCATTTGTTTGGCGGTCTATCCTCGTCAAACCGATTTGGTGAAAATAATTATCGTATACTTTCTTCTTCTTCTTTATGTGCCTTATCAGGTCCCCCCGACGTTGGCGATCACTCTTGAAAAGGTCTCTCTGTCTTGCGCTGCCCGGAATAGCTCCTCCACACTTCTAATGCCGGTCCACTCTCGTATGTTTCGCAGCCAAGACATTTGTCTCCTACCAGGCCCTCGGCGACCCTCTATCTTGCCTTTCAATATTAAATGGAGCAAGTGATACTTCTCCCCTCGAAGTATATGACCCAGATATGAAATTTTCTTGATTTTAATTAATGTAAGCAGTTCCCTATCTGCTCTAGCCCGCCTGAGAATTTCTATGTTGGTGATCATGTCGGTCCATGGGACCTTGAGCATTCTCCGGTGAAGCCACATTTCGAAAGCCTCTAACCTGTTCATGGTATTTATTTTCAAGGTCCATGTTTCACAACCATACAGCAAGACCGACCACACATAACATTTTAGCATTCTCTGCCTAT
This sequence comes from Limnephilus lunatus, assembly GCA_917563855.2. Lineage (NCBI taxonomy): Eukaryota > Metazoa > Arthropoda > Insecta > Trichoptera > Limnephilidae > Limnephilus > Limnephilus lunatus. The sequence continues at coordinate 1,806,010 of OU830600.1, read as the reverse complement.
ACTTTGAAATTTGTTTTCCCCACATAAAATGTTAATGTTAAAATAAGGAGTGGGTAGGAATCTGGAGCTTAGTGGAGTCACGGACACATGAATCCATCCCTCCAACTGCGGTGCAAGGCAATGGGTCGAGAGATACTGGCTGGAGGATAAAAGATCTCCCTCAATCAGTCTCTCTCGATCCTGCCCACCACGCAGCAGGTGGGCAGACGTATCGGTCACCAAGACCTGGACAAACCTCACCTCATGAACCCGGGCACCCCTGCTAAGTCACCAATGTAGCGAAACACTTGGGGTGACCTGTGGCAGAGGTGTTGGTTATCCAATAAATGGTTCCCGGGGCGGCGCACAGTTAGTAATTTTGAGTTTTTTTTTTTTTTTTTTTTATTGTTGATACATTATTTTACAATTTTTTCATATTATAGTCCAGTAATGTTGGCCTCACTGGGTTGTGTACCCGTGCTGAGGCCCCCATTTTACAATATAGAATTTATACATAATCAGTAAAAACATTTAAAATAAAGATAAATTTAAACTAAAATAAAGATTTAAAATTAAAATAAAATTAACAAACTAAAAAAAAATAAAATACAATGAAAATGAAAATCGGCATATATTATGATTTGTGTGTTTGTGAGTGTTGCGTATTTTATATTGGTTTTGTGTGTTGAGTGCATATGTTTTATTCTTTTATGTTAAATTTTTTGTTAATGTTGTCTTTTTTGTTCTTTAATCCATTTTTTTTATTTTGTGTGTTGAGTGCATATGTTTTATTCTTTTATGTTAAAATTTTTTGGTAATGTTGTCTTTTTTGTTCTTTAATCCATTTTTTTATTTTGTATCTGAATTTATTTTTGTTTTCCTCAATTTTTATTTCAAGTGAAAGACTGTTGAATGCTTTAATAGCAAGGTATTTATGGTGTCTTTGTCCAAAGGTGGTGTTTACCGTCGGAGTTTTTATGTTTTCTTTATACGCTTGTCTAACCGGTCTATTAGTGATATTTTGTGTTTGTTGGAGTTTGTTTTTTTGGTCGAAAATGTAGTTTAGTAGTGTTTTTACATATAATTGGCGTATGTCTAGTACGTCACAACTTTTAAATATTTGGTCTGTGTCGGTTAGTCTGTGTTTTTTAAGTATTACCTTTAAGATCGTTTTCTGGGCTATTTCTATTTGATCGATAGCTGCGTTTGTTGCTCCTCCCCAAGCAATTATTCCATATTCTATTATTGATTGGCAAAGTGCAAAATATATTGTTTTCATTTGTTTTATTTTATATATGTTTCTTATGTTTAGGAAAATGTGTATTGTTCTGAGGAGTTTATTTGTGATTTGTTTGATATGATGTGTCCATCTAAGATTATGGTCAATTATGATTCCTAGATATTTTATTTGTTCTGTTTTTTCTAGAGGAGGGCAATCGCAGATGTTGGTGTTTATGCATTCGTGTATTTTTATGGTGTTTGTATTGTTCTTTGGCTGTCCCTTGTTTGTTATGCTGTACGTTGTGAATTTTGTTTTCGATATGTTTAGTGTAAGTGTATTAGAGTCTAGCCATGTTTTCACTTGCGTGATTCCTAGATTCGCTATCTTATATACCTTATTCCAATCCTTAGATTTAAAGAGTAGAACTGTGTCGTCTGCGTAACTAATTATTTCACCGTCTATTTCCATACTGCAAAGTTCATTTATGTAAATGGTGAAAAGAACGGGCCCTAGTATGCTTCCTTGTGGAACTCCGTGTGTAATCGGCAGTGGTTTGCTAGTATGGTTGTTAATTTTGACTTGTTGTGTTCTGTCACTCATGTAACTTTTCAATAGTTGGAGTTCTTTCTCTTTGATACCCATATTTTCTAATTTTTTAAAAAGTGTTTTGTGGCAGATTGAATCAAAGGCTTTAGCTAAATCTAAATATATCGCTATGCATTTAAGCCCTTGATCTAAGTTGCTATGTATATAATCTATTGTACTTGCCAAAGCTTCTTTTGTACTTCTTTTTTCTCTAAATCCATATTGTTTGTCCGAGATTAATTTGTTTTCTTCCAGGTATTTTATTATTTGGTTTTTTAGTACTCTTTCGAAAATCTTTGATAGCGAGTTTAACAATGTGATTGGTCTATAGTTATTTATTTCCATTTTGTCTCCGGATTTATAAATAGGGATCACTAGTCCTTTTTTAAGAGTACTAGGGAAGTAGGCGTGTGTTATGCTAAGGTTAATTAAGTGTGTTATGGGTTTTAATATTTCATTTTTAATTATTTTAATGCAATCCGTTGTTATCTCATCTAATCCAGGAGCAATCCGGTTTTTTAGTGTGTTTATTATTTTGTTAATTTCCTTTTCCGAAGCTGTTTTTATTATAAATCTGTGTTGTGTTGGTTGAGTATTGATGTTTGATCTGTTTGTTTGTGTTAGTGTGTTTATGCTAAATTTTTTACGGTTCGCTAAAACTTTCCCTATAGTTGCGAAGAAGTTATTGACATGGTTTGCCATAAATTCTGTATTTGTTTTGGCATCAATTTTTTTTGAGTTAATATTTAGATGTTCAATAGTATTTTTCTGTTTAAATTTTTGTGTGTATGTAACTTCTTTTAATATTCTCCATATTTCCTTTGGGTTATTGTTTTCTTTTTTAAGTTTTTCTCTGAAGTATAACTCCTTAGCTACTCTAATAATTTTAGTGCAGATGTTTATATATCTTTTATAGTAATTAAGTTGTTCCAAGTCATACGGTGTGTGTTTAATTTGTTTGTGAATTTTGTCTCGTTTACGAATACAGTTTAATATTCCTTGAGTTATCCATAGTTTAATTTTTTTTGCTTTGTGTGTAAGTTTTACATGTTTTATTCTAGTGTATTTATTTATTTCTTGCGTTAACGTATTTGTAAATTTATTCCAGGCCTCTTCGACATTATCTATTTGGTATATTGTATTCCAGTCTATTTTTTGGAGTTTTTCTTTTAAGTTTGAGTAGTCAATTATTTTTTTTGTAAATATTTTATGTTGGTTCGAGTTAGTGTTTTCGGTGTCTATTGCTATCATATTCATGTAGTGATCTGTAACTGTGCTTTCAAGTACTACTGTTTTGGTTTTTAGTTTTGTCTTGATCATTATGTGATCTATACAGCTTTTAGTGTTTTGTGTGACTCGTGTTGGGACATTTATCGTTGGCTCCAGTCCATGCTGTACTAATATTGTTAGGTATTCTATGTTTTGTGGGTGTCCGTTTTGTAGAGTGTTTATGTTTAGGTCTCCAATGATGATGATATTTTTGTATTTGTTGAGATCATTTAATGTATTATTAAGTGCAGTTAGGAAATTTGTAATGTTGTTTTTGGATGGAGATCTGTACATTGCAAGAATACACGTTTCTTTCTCATATATTATTTGTATACAGTTGGAGTCTACGATTTGTATTTCTTGGACGAGTGTGTTTATTTTATCATTAGTGTATATGACTATGCCATCATTTTGATTTTTCTGTTTTTTTGTGTGGTGAGTGTTGTAGTGTTCAATTGTTTTTGGAATATATTTTTCATTCAGCCAGCATTCTGTCAGCACAATGACATCAAAATTATTATCAAGCTGTTGGAGGTATATTATAAATTCATCAAAATTTTTATTGATCGATCTAATATTTTGGTGTAATATTTTGATTCTATTTTTTTCTTTTGTGATGTTATTCCATAGATTACAATCATTTGTACTTACACAGTAGTGTTGATTGTCTGAGTCTATATATTCCATGTAATCAGCCATGTTGGTGGGTGTGATATGAGGTTGTGTTAGGTGTACATTAGTGTTTATGTCAGTTTATTATGTATATCGTTCAGGTGTTTTATTTCCATAACCTTAGAGTCTTTTGTTTTTCTAACAAGAATTTTTCCGGATTTTACCCAGACATATTTATACTCTTTTTCTTGGGCTCTTTTTCTGGTGTTCCAGTGCAGATTTTTATAATATTGTGTTAAAGCCGCATTTAAGTAAACGTATTGGGCTCCTTCCCCGTTGAATTTTTTTATCGGGTCACTGTGTTTAGCTGCTAACATGGTGTGTACTTTTGTGATATCTTCGAAATTAATCGTAATTTTTTTTTGATCAGCTTTGTTTGTGGTGATTTTATAGGTATCTTCAGGGGACATCGTAACGCCTGCGAGCTCAGCGATCCGCGTAATAGCATGGATCGGTAACTTTATTATTTGAGTATGTTTTTGGGACAATATAAATTATCATTAGGTATATGAAAAAAATGTTAAAAATATATACATATATTGCGCGATTCAACTTGGTACGTCGTTTTTAATACTTACAGCAGTCTTCTATTTATATATAAAAAATTGGGCTCCGTATGTTTGCGTTCGCAAATCTCAAAAAGTAATCGATAGATTGACTCAATTTTTTTACAGAACATTGCATTTTAGCAGACGGGTGTTTCTATATATAATGAAACAAGATGAAACTGAACTGTATTTACTTTAAATATTTCCATCAATATAATAACTTTTCTAATTATTGCTCTCTTAGTACAATCATAAACACAACTAATATATATGTATTAAATATCTTATCTTACAGATAAATCATTTTGAAACATACACAATTACCACCATCCATATTCCAATCTCAAGTCTTCTAATACCCTTTGTGATACAAGTATATAACCTAACTATCAATATTTTCCTAACATTTTTTTATACGAGTCATAGCAATAATAATTATATGTGTACTCAATATACATTCTTATATTCCTTATTAGATTCCTCTGGTTCTATCATAAAAACCTTAAAATGTGCTATTTCATATTTTTATTGCCCAATATTCTTACATTGTAAACGGGAATCAATTATACCACATACGCATATACTATCTACCAGCAACAACATTTACAGTAATATTTTCATTGTAACACTTGATAATTTGATATACATATCTCAATACTAATAGAACTTGGAAAATATATACTACAAATTCTCAAGTTCGATTTTTATCACTCTTTTCTATTTTTTATTATAATTATACAAATTTTACCATGTGTTTACACTAGACTTCACTCAAAGAAACTATCCTTAATTGATCACCATGAAACAGGCAGCCGCCTAGTATGGTGATTTAATAAATCTAATCTAAGTAAATGTCATATATATGTAACATGTATTTTATAAATAAAATAAATGGTAAGCTTTGGCATTATGAAATTTGTATACATCGATCTGTATATCAAAAATCGCATTAATCGCTAAAAAAATTAAAAGTTATTAAAGTAAACCATCACAAAACTAAAGTTAATTTGACACATTAATATCCATTAAACACAGAAAACGTAAAATTTTGCCGGATACATTCGGATACATACATACATAAAAGTCTCGATAAATTAACTTAAAGAAAAAATACGTTTTTAAAAATCGTTACTACAATATTTTTTATCACACTAAAACACGAGTTAAATAGTTAATAGATAATCACCTGATTTCCTTGATTCCATCATAAAGATTCAAAAAAATACAGTAGTTATAGTTAAATTATCATGATGACGTTCAAACGTCCACCCGCGGAGAGATCCAAACTCGACAGACATAAAATTACTCGTCCGCGTTTCGAGGTAGTAAGTATTTGCGATGGTGCCATACGTCGCAAGCAGCAAAATTTTTTTAATTTTTTTATTCTGAAAAGATTAGACATTAAAGTACACAATTAAAATAAAATGAATTAGAAACCTTGGGTTTTATAATAAAGTTACGCTAGATACCTCAATTATTAACTGTGCGGCGGTACCCATACCCACCTACCAAATTGATTAATGTATTCTTAATTGTCTACTTATTATGCGAATGAAGACATTTAAACCCATTTAAATAAGTCAATAGCAGTCACATCATTAGTAAACAATTATGAACACATTAACATTTAATGTGTCGAAAACCGATTTCAAAGTACGCACAATTATTTCCTCAATAAATCGGCTTAATCGATAATAAATCAATTTAGGTACCTACAAAATTGAAATTCAAAACCATATATTTTTTTTATTTTTTTCTAAATATACATTATTTATTAAGTTTAAACCTTTTTTTAGGAGCAAAGCTCGTAACAAAAAGGCGGAGAAACGAATAAAGATAAAAAAGTTTAGTGATGGTAAAATAAGACATATATTTTTTTTATATATAAAACAAAGAATAGATACCTAAATAAGTCGTCTTAAAGTGGTGTAACCACAGTTTTAAAATGGCCTTGTAAGCCGAAACAGCTGTCACAATAATAAAAAACTAAAATGCACGCAGAACTTGATAATAACATAATTAAATTTAATATAAATTAAATTTATAATATTAAAATGGAGTTCTACGAATTAAACACAAAAACCATGAATAAAATATTTTTATTTTTATTTTTAACTTTTATGAGTAAAAACTCAAATTATAATATTTAATTAAATAAAGACAATATTAGCGGAAACTCAATCAAAATCTGAAGACAGAAAAATCAGAAAAAGATATTGGTTCCACTGGGAATCGAACCCAGATACCTTAGCATTCATGGCCAACTGCTCTACCGATTGAGCTATGGAACCCATTTCCAATTCGGTCACTTTTAACTGTATCATACTTCGACTAAGAACTACCAACACTATCTTCATTTTTCTTAACGCACATATTATTGGCTGCTATCTTTATATGCCTCTGCATCCCTAACTGAAGCCCCGCTACCCCGCCGCCCCACTAGAAGGATGCCCCCGCTGCCAACCGCCCGCCATAGCACATGGACTACGAAGACTGAGCCTGCGCCCTTTGGTTTCTACCAGTGCCGTACGTATGGAATGATAGAGGACTAAATAAAATACCTAAGAGATAGTGTTTTGAAGAGAACAATTAATAATAATAAACAATTCAAAGTGACAATTATTACAGTGTACTATATATATTTAGCCTTAGCGTTGATTACATGTTATGGTTATTGTTTTTTTTAAATTATTGTTATGAACTGCAGATTTATTGAATATAGATTTTGTGTACGTGTGAGTAAGATTAAGTTAGGTTAAGTTGGATTAAGTTAGACTAAGGATGTTAGTGCATAAGTAGTCCGTGGAAGGGAATGGCCGACATAGGTGTCGATGAGACTCGCTATCCATCACATCGCCATCCTTTCGGTGGCGCAAAGAGGAGGACGGAACGTGAGCAATGCCGAATTGGTACATGGAATATAAGAGGAGGAATGGAAAGAAAGATGAATGAATTATGTGATACAATGAAAGGCAAATGTTTGGACGTACTTTGTATAACTGAGAGTATGAAAAAAGAGAGCGGTACATTGCAGCATGATGATAAGTTCCTCATCGGGTGTTGCAGCGCTACTGTCTCCCAGAATGGTTGAATGTATGTTGCAATATGAGTGTGCAAGTCCGAGAATAATGTGGATCCGATTCAAAATTGGTTTGACAAGAATGTTTCTTATTATTTGCTACGCCCCTGTAAATTCTGAAAGTGATGAAATGAAAAATGATTTTTGGACTGGTGTGAATGATGTAATGAGACTAAAAGAGTTGAATGAAAGGATTATAATGGCGGGCGATTTGAACGGGTGGGTTGGTATTAGACGTGACGGATTTGATTCGGCCTTAGGTATGTTTGGGGATAAAAGAACGAATGACAATGGGAATAGAATACTTGAAGTATGTTTGGAGTTGAACCTTTTTGTTTCGAATACTTTCTTCGATCATAGGGGTATCCATCAGTATACGTGGGAAAGAGGAATTGAAAGATCGATAATCGATTTTGTAGTAATTGACTCTAGGTTGAGAGCCGTTACCGAGGACACAAGAGTTTTCAGAGGAGCTGAGGTTGAAACCGACCACTTTCTGGTGGTGTCAAAAGTAAACCTCTTTCGCGGCTGGCGCTCTAAGGTGAAAACGGTATCAGCTCCAACAAGAGTCAAAATAAAAAAACTACAAAACGATTATGTCAGAAGTGAATATGAGAATTGTGCAGAAATGAGATTGAATGAGAAGGAAATGGACGGTCTAAGCATAGAGGAAACATGGAACCACATTAAGGTGAGTCTATGCGAATCTGTTAGAGATGTGTGTGGAATAAGTAAGCAAGGTAGGAAAAAAGATGATGCATGGTGGGATGATGAGATCAAAACACTGGTCTCAGAGAAGAAGAAAGCATGGTTACGTCTGATAGCGATTGGCAGTGTTTCAAGCGAAGAGAGAGATCGAGCGAAAGAAGTGTATAAGATATGCAAGAAAAAAGTAAGTGTTGGGGTGAAAGAACGAAAGAAACGCCTGGAAGAAAAAGAGGGAATCAAAAACACTTCCAAGAAAACATAAAACTGTTTTGGAAGGAGGTCAAAAGATCCCGGAGTGGACCAGAGAACGGAAGCATGAAAGTGATAAAATCGAAAGATGGACAAATGTTGACGAATGAGAATGAAATTAAAGAGAGATGGATGAAATATTTCGAGGAAGTCTTCGAAAGTAACCCGAGTGGTTGTGATCCCAGCGGTGAATCAGTTATGAACGATGATGGAGTGAATGTTACCAAAATCAGTATGGATAAAATAAAAAAGATCAATTAAATGCATGAAGAGTGGCAAGGCTGTGGGTTTCGACAATATTGCTGCCGAATACTTTAAAGGAGATAGTCGTATTATTCTCACATGGCTATGCAGACTTTTTAACCAATGCTTAAAGGAGGGTTATACGCCATTAGATTGGAGAAGGGCTGTAATCATGCCATTATACAAAAGTAAAGAATGTGGGAATCATAGGGCTATTAGCCTTCTTCAAGAGCAGTTGGCTCAAGAGCAGTTGGCCATGAAAGCTAAGGTATCTGGGTTCGAGTCCCAGTGGAACCAATATCTTTTCCTGATTTTTCTGTCTTCAGATTTTGATTGAGTTTCGCTAATATTGTCTTAATTTAATTAAAAATGAATAAAATAAATTATCTTGATTGGAGATGCTAAAATACAAAATCACAGAAATATTTTATCATCGTTTTAGTAATATCGTTTTAATAGTACACAACTGCTAACCCTGTACAAATCGCAAGTGCGCCCCACGGTTGAATTTGGCAGCCACCTCTGGTCTGGAGCTCCAAAATACCTAAAAAAAAAAAACCTTGACTCTGAGCAGAAACTGGCGGTCCGTTTGATAGATTCTCCCATCTCAACAGACGGATTGCAATCTTTAGAGCACAAGCGTCAGGTGGGAATGCCGTCCTTGTTCTACCGGTATTACAATGAAAGATGCTCCGAGGAACTAGCGTCATTGATCCCCTCGGCACCGGTGCATAGTTGGAAAACACGCCAAACACGCGCCCAACATTTGTACACGGTTGACATTAATCACATGAGAACGGGTCGTTTTTACGATTCGTTTTTAAGTTCAGCAGCTCGGCTGTGGAACGATTTACCGGCCTCTGTGTTTCCTCCCTCCTACAACATGGGTCTCTCCAAGACCCATGTTCTCTTCTTCCTTTCCTCAAAAAGACCATCCACACAGCATCCTCAAAGATGACATAGGCCCTGAGGGAAATTATTTTCCTTATGGCCTCCTGTGCGGAGTTAATGTAAAATAAGTAAAATTATCCATAACACGCACTCCGAATGAATCAATGATTTGTAAAACTCAATTTACTAGCAAATGTTTAGAGCCATTAACCAGCGGCCGAGAATTTAAATTTCGTCGAACGCTGATCTTACGATCGTGCCCTTGCAACTAACTGCACAGGGCAGTTCCGATGAGAAAGATTAATTTTTCTTCACACCAGAATTTTAACATAATAACTCAATATCGATTTTATTTCATCCAAAAATCGCTTTGATAAATACCTACATTCAAAAATGTTTTTAAACTGGTGATGATAAAACTATTAAAATTATGTATTTTTGTAACAATTTTTCAATAATGTCTAAGCAAAATAATTATGAATTAAAAAAAATAATATATTAGTTTGTAAGACCGTAAATAAATAGAAAAACTAAAGTATTTTCGTCACAAAACAACTAAAATTAAAATTCTGATAAGTAGCTTTCCCAAATAATTTATTGATTTATTTTACTACATGATTATATGATTTGAAATATATGTTGTACATATAATACAAAAAACCTTATTGTACTAAAAATAAACAAATTTCCTCAAAATTTAAAACAAAGCTTTACTAGATAAAAGAACAGTCTTTCGAAATCATTTTTTTGTGAAAAAAAAGTCAATACGTCTTAAATTTGATTTAAAAATGACATATTTCCGGTTTTGTCTAGTTATTCCCTCTTAATCAACGATGAATAAAAAAAATATACTTCTTTTCAGAAATTTAAATATGTAACTCTTTAGATTTTTGCAGTCTCTCATGTCTAGAGCGAGGTATGTATGTATGAACAATTATAAGTAAGTCTGTTTGAAAGAGAGAGTACGAAAAAAGTGTGCAATATAGTTGTGAATGATGAATACTTGGAGCAGGAGGATATAGGTCTATATTTAGGGGAAGTATGTTTGCGAGATATGGCAAATAGGAAGGTGATATTAAATAATGGAGGATTTACACGGTTAACGCAAAAAAAAAATAGACCACACGACTGAAGTAAAACTGCAAGACAAACATCGCCCCATGAACCCAGGTATTCCTGCTATGACCTAGGGATGAAATATGACCATGGAGTGATCTACGACCTTGGGGTTACCTACGACCTTGGGGTGACCATCCTTATCCTTATCCTTATTACTCCCCAAGTCAATCGTGCGTAAAGGCCCGACCGTTCGCCTCACTCGATCACCGTTCGCATCGATCAACGTTCACATCGATTACCGTTCGCATTACACTTTTTCGTAACGCATTCACCAGCATACCCCCCATGTCGAACGTGTGTAAAGAAGTTTTACTTCAAAAACTATCCAAAGAAGCGAAGCTAGCGGTCCACAATGGAGTGCTGAAACCTACCCTGATTTATGGCAGTGAGGCATGAAAGTGTCAGAGGAAGGATGAAAGTAGACTCCTAGCTCCAAATTCCCTAAACCAGTGGGATTATGTCATCCCCAAATAGGTATGTTTTTAGACTGAATATATTGGGTATGAGAAGAAAACGGGGAATAGGATGGTTGAAAAATTCCTTGCTATTGAGTTCTGGTCACCAAACACGCCTAAAGCCACTTCAAGCATGGCTAAATCCACTTCATGGAGTGAGGTTTGTGTAGGTCACGGATGCGTCTGCCTACCTTCTGCTTGGTGGGCCAGATCGAGACAGGCCTTTCGACTTCTCCAGCCGGGCTCTCTCAATCCATCCCCTTGGACCACAGTTGGAGGGATGGATTCATGCGTCCGTCACTCTTGGAAACACTGACCCCCAGATTCCTACCCACCCCTCAAACCTTTTTCCTTCCCAGAACTTCCTCTCCTCCCGTTCTTAAAAAGATTCTCCACACAGTCTTCTCTACGATGATATTATTTGCTTTGAGAAACGTGGTTTCTGTTGTTCCTCCTGATATAGGCCCTGAAATAAATTATTTTCCCCAGGGCGTTCTGTGGGAAGCCAAGGGGGCATACATTGATTACGTGAGCAGTTTTTCTTCCAATCTAGACCCCCGCCCCTTGGTGAGATAAATTTGGGACACTTCGTATATTCTTATCAAGCAACGTGAAATTTTGCTGGACCCCCCTCCCCCTTTGAGCTCACAATAAATGAATGCCTCCTATGCAAAAAAGCAACGTTTGATTCTGAATGATAGTTTTTTTTTAAAGACCCTCCAAACAGTTCTCCTCTCATTCTCTAAGACGTCTAAGATGACATAGGCCCTGAAATAAATTATTTTCCCCAGGCCGTTCTGTGTGGAGCCATTATGTAAAAAACAATGTTTGATTCTGAATGGTGGTCTTTCACCAGGGCGATACTGAGCGTATCCACCACTCAAGATTGAATGAATAAGTTCACTGAAGCAAGATATTGAACTTTCGAGTCAGTAAACAAGCCCAATGGACCAACAAGGCTATCAAATCTCTGAACGCTCGAAATGCAGTTGACATATTTTTACATGCGGTCTTGCATGAACTGCCGTGCATAATTTTAATCTTTCTTTGTAATTCATGTTTACTACAATTTACTTTTATTTTTATTTTTATTTATTTGAAATATACATATATATAACAGATTTAAGAAAGAAAATATTTGGTTCTTAAAAACTAATTACAGATAAAGTTATTTGAATCTACCCAATTTAAAAGAGAAAACATTTCTCGTGTTTGAATTGGGGAGTTGTGCTATTATAGAAAAGAATAAAGTAAAAATAATATACATATATAAAATCTTTTTTTTAAATTAAGAAAATAAACTTATGAATGATAACAAATATTGATTAATAAATTTACTAACATAGTAGTTATACTAAATTAGATATACATGATACATGTAGTATAGATAATTAAAAGTAAAAATAATATTATTTCATTTCTCGTAATGGGTAGGTGTTGGATGGTAAGTACATATAGTTGATTCTAACAATTGGTTTAGCTGATAATAATTGCAGGAGTAGGTACATAATGTTAAGTTACAACAATAATCGCTTCATTTCAGTTCAAATGCTGATGAAATATTTTAAGAGGATATGTGAAAATGAGAAGAATACATTAATTTATAATTTTTTTAAATTTAAGGAATTAAATGATTAATTTAGAACTAAAGTACCAAATATTATAATTATGACTTGATCAAGTACTACTAATCGGTACAAATTCGTTCTGTGAAATTAAAATTTATAATTTGTGTTGGGTTGATCTAGTAGTTGTTTTATTTGTGATTTAAAGGTTTTATAATTTTCTTCAGATTTGATTTTATATGGGATTATATGTTTATTTTATTACTAGAAGTTACTTCCCGGTTTTGCCCAAGTTTTATCACTTGAATAGCGAGTTCCCGGCATGCGTCGCTATGCCACTTAATAAAGAAATTGTTTCTTCCTGCGTGTCCTTTCCCATTCGTCTCCTTCTCCCGCATCCCCTTCCCCTCACGTGTTCCCACTCCGCCTTCTCCGGCTTCCCTCTCCCCACTTCCCTCCCGCTTCCCCCGCCCCGCGAACGCTCGTCTTGAGTTCCCCTCCCCCCTCCCGCATTCCATACATTCATTCCCTTTACATTCATCCCGGTACATTCACTCTTCAAACAGCTCGCTTGCCACCTATTGAAATTTTTACACAAATTTCATTATGCCAGAGCTTACCGGTACTTTTATACAAACCTTGTCCTGACATTTCGGAGATTCATTTTTATTTAGATAGATAGAGATAGATTTCTGACAGAGCAAAAATAAGGCGGAAAAAATCCAAAACAGCGCATTTCCTTGTTGATTGAAGGCCCGTTAAAAAGCAGCCGAGAATTCGAATTTTGTCGAAAGAAGGTCTTGCGATCCTACCCTTGCAAATGTACAGGGCGGTTCCGATGAGAAAGATTGATTTTCTCGTACTGGCATTTTTAACTAATAACTCAATATTATTTCATCAAAAATTAGCTTTAATATATACATAGATACCTACATTAAAGTTAGCAATAAAAATGCTCAAACGCGTGTTGATAAAACTATTAAAATTATTTACTTTTTGTAATCTCTATATATTATAAATTAAAGTCCTCCGTCGCGTCTGTCTGTCTGCATGTTCGCGATAAACTCAAAATCTACTGAACGGATTTTCATGCGGTTTTCACCAATAGATATAGTGATTCATGAGGAAGGTTAAGGTACCTATATAATTTGTCAAGGTTTTGTATAAATTGGTTGAAATATATAATATATAAAGCAGAATGTCTGTATGTGGTGAACGAGCGGGCTGGCAAGCGGGCGGTGTGGATTTGACAGATGGCGGTGGTTATAAAGGTTGGATAACCATCCAGTAGATGGCGTTTATTTCGTTAGCCACAGTAACGCATAGCTATTATCGACGCCAGTCTCAACACAGGTGTAGGTACCCTCGTGAGGCAGGCATAGAATAATTTAATGTACGCATATCTTATATAGATAAATATTTATATAGTTTTGAAATTATTTTTGTAATATTGATAATGTCCAAGCAAAATAAGTGTGTTAAAAAATCTGAAATATATTAGTTTGTAAGACCGTAAATAAATAGATAAACTGAAGTATTTTCATCACAAAACAAGTGCGCGAATTTTTTAATTATTTTAATTGAACAACTTGCAATATTATAGTTCTGAAAAGTAGATTCAATAGATAATGTATTGATTTATTTTACTGTATGATTTGAAATATGTGTTATTATAATACAACATAATATAGACAATAGATATGACAACAATACAATGGGTTACTAATAATTCATATTACTTATAATTATAAGAAAGGTATTCCCCAAACAATATTAAAGTAATCTATAAATCCGAGGTTATTATGTCTACCAGTAATAAACAAATAATTAGAAAATCAGTATTCAAAAACGTCCTAGCAACAAATTCTGGAAAACCCGTATAATTGAATAAAATCCACGTAGTCCACCCCTCTCCCCCTTCCCCATATGTTGTGTATTTAAACCGTAGATTAAGAAACAATTGTACCAGTCTGAAGTCTGAAGATGGCCTTAAAAGGCTAAAATCGGTTACGGTCACAACTAAATTATTTCGAAGTAAGTTTTATATATGTGTTAATAAATTATTATAATGTAATTCCACCACGAAATGCCAGTATCAAAAATATAAACATATTTTTTTAATCGTACCTACAGCAAATTCTAACATTTTGACTTCCGAAGTTTACATTATCATTACAGGAATATAATAAAGTAAACAACAAAATAAAACCATGTGCTACCGTTCACCTAAATATTCAATTATTATTTGTGGTAATAACTGATTTTTTTCTATTGTTTAACCTTACAAAAAACCTTATGCCATTCAATTATTCCATTAACCATCGACATTCTTTCTCCCCAGATGTTCGAAGGCAATGGGGTCCCGGACTCCCGGTTGCCTGCCGAGTCTCTAGACAGCATCCTGCGACCAGTCCAGACCTCCCAAGTCTCCCAGGGTACGCAGGCCGGGACCCCATCCAGGCGCCCCCGCCCTCTGCTGCACCACTCCTCGGAGTACATCCTCTCCAGGACCCAGCCCGCCCCACCCCTGCAATCAGCGCGTCACCAGAGCCAGAAAGCCTTCTACACCAACCGCAGTGGACAGCCTTACCTGTTTCCCGATCCCCTGCCCTATACCGGGTATTTGACCTCCACGACACGATCCAGAAGAAGACCGTATCTGAATTACCCGTCGGAGAGTCCGACGAGCAGTCTGGATTGCTTGACGTTGAAGGATAATATCAGCACGGAAGCTGTGTATCAAGGAAAGGTAATAACTAGCAAATTTTAATCATTCTTTCCCTGATACGATAAGTTTCAGAATCGAATCCGACGAGTAGTCTGGATTACTTGACGTTGAAGGTAATAGTAGCACGGAAGTTGTGTATCGAGGAAAGGTAATAACTAGCAAAGTATTTTAACC
Organism: Limnephilus lunatus; assembly: GCA_917563855.2. Lineage (NCBI taxonomy): Eukaryota > Metazoa > Arthropoda > Insecta > Trichoptera > Limnephilidae > Limnephilus > Limnephilus lunatus. Next base: position 1,790,524 of record OU830600.1, on the reverse strand, counting down.
ACTATTTCCCTGATACGACAAGTTTCAGAAGATCGTATCAGAATTACCCTTAATTACACTGAATTGCTTAACGTTGAAGGATAATATCAGCACGGAAGCTGTATAGTATATCAATGAAAGGTAATAACTAGCAAAGTATTTTAACCATTCTTTCCCCGACACGACAAACTTCAGAAGGTCGTATCTGAATTACCCTTCGGATAGTCAGATAAGCAGTCGGATTCTTCCGTTGAAAGATAATAGTAGCACGGAAGCGGTGTATCAAGGAAAGGCAATAACTAGTAGAGTACCTGTATATTAGTGTACATTCTTCTTTTTTTTTATTCTTCATTTTAGCACCCGCTAAACCACCAAAGCAGTTTGTCAGCAGGTATAAAACAAAAGAACAATTATAACAAGATACCACAATATAGAAAATAGAAACAGAAGAATAACTTTTAAGTAATTACAATATAAAGGCATAAAATACAAAGACAGACAGATATAATACAGGCAAATTACTCATAGTTATATTATACAAAAGATTAAAATAAAATTCTATATAAAAAGTCTTGATCTATAAGCCATTTTTTCAGTTTTTTATTTAGATCGGTGGTGCAATTTAATTACTTCAAATAATGATAGAACAAGGTCCAGGAGGCGTATAGACAAGTAGCCTGAAGTGCAGGACGATGAATTAGCATGGTGGTGGTGTATTAAGGAAAGGCACTGAACAGTTGAGGAAAGATAATACAATAACTAGACAAAGATTTATCAACCACACTAGGAAAAGTCTCGACGCCACCTAGCGGGAGATTTAGTACTTAACAATACCTCTCTCACAAAAATAAAGTTGGTTGTTTTCAGTTGGAAAAACGTAATAATGAGTAATTGTCGAATGAAACACTAGTATATATTGAATTATTTGGCGGGTATTAGATAAGCCGCCATAGCTCAGTGGTCAGAGCTCCTGACCGGCAATCAGAGGGACACGGGTTCAATTCCCGTTGGCAGCCAGTATCTTTTCTCGGAAGATTTTTTCAATGTAGATGAGTGTTTCAGGCTGATAATTATTGATTATAATATTTGTTCCCTAGAAACACTATTTTGGCCCAAGAATAGGTTCACGATTCACAACACCTAGATGTACGTAAACAGAGACAAAGCATACAGTATGAAACTGTCTCTCGTACGGGGTTATGTCCAAAGTTTAGGGGCATTCTAATATGCAACAAAACAGGCCTTCTGCACTGTAAATTCGCTCCTGCACACTTCTTGTTTCGCTGACTTATTAAGCAAATAGCTTTTAAAAGATTGATTCATTTGTAATATATTTTTAGACCTAATCGTTGAATCACTCATCGGGATCTAATTGCATTCGTGTGATTATATTTATGTCTGAATGGGTGACTAAACTAGATTGCTTTTTCCTCTCTTCTGTCCTTGACACTGTAATCCGGAATAGAGACGTTGTGCTGAGGTCAAAAACTCCACAACGGGATTCCTGAGCACACCGAGGTGCACTCTTTGCCAACACTTTGTTTACTGTACATCTTTCTCGCATTGTAAACTAGAGCATTTTGGTATTTTTTATTCATATAAAATCACATTACTATTGTAGTATTCGTTTCAAAGTGCCTACCCTAGTTTGAGCTTTCGATCGTACCCATTTTTGGACATTCTTGTGGAGAGTTCTGATTGTTTATTTAATGTATTGAGCGAATTTTCTGATATATTAAACCTGTTATATCAATGTACGATTTAATAACTTGTTTTCCTTTGAAGACTTGTGTGACTTTATTGATTTCATTGTTAATATATTTTTTAAAGTTAACCTTTTAAGGATCCATGACTAATTCGAGTTATTTAGTCGTTTTAAGTTGCCCGATTTCATGAGGTGAGGTTTGTTCGGGTATTGGCGGTGGATGCGTCTGCCCACCAGCTGCCTGGTAGACCGGATCAGGAGAGAATAGTTGGGGGAGTCCCTTTGGCTTACTCTCTCATCGCCTTGTACCGCAGTGGGAAGGATGGATTCATACGTCCGTCACTCCTGGACACACTGACCCTCAGATTTCTACTCACCCCTCATACCCTTTCCTTCCCAGAACTTCCTCTCCTTTCTTCCCTAAAAAAGACTCTCCACACAGCATCCCCAAATATGTCATAGGCCCTGAGAAGAATTATTTTCCTCAGGGCCTCCTATGTAGAGCTAATGTTAAGAAAGAGTGTGCTTTAGACCACACGACTGAAGTAGAACTTCACTAACTTATAAAATAACATATGGCATTGGGGTGACATTGACATTCCAGACAATATGGTTTGTTGCATTTCGCACAGTAGTACACTCTCATGCGTATTTTTTTCGCTGGGCAAAAGTTGCACATGCTCCGTTTCCTTTTTTAATGACATCGATCACCGTTCGCATCGATCACCGTTCGCATCGATTACCGTTCGCATTTCATTTTTCGTAACAATCACCACATTTCGTAACGCATTCACCAGTTTACCCCCAAGTGTCGAGCGTGCGTAAGGAAGTTTTACTTAAAAATATATATACCTATATGACCCATTCAAAAAGGATTTTTGTCTTCAACAAAATTATTGCTAAGCGCTAAACAAAACCCTCGTTGAAAAGGGGCTAAAACGTATTAATGAGCTTCATCATTCCATTATCTTTGGTTTCATCGTATAATTTAAGTCATGAAAACAAAAACCCGTGTCCTGATAATCTTCCCATTAAAAATTCAGCCATGTTTTTTTATTTAATTTCAGCTAATGGCTGCTTAACGATATCATTGTTGGCACATGGAAGACGTACTTTCAGTTAAACGACAAGTTGTTCTCAGTTAATGATTTGTGTGACAATACTGACAATGGAGATGAAGGCATTAAATTAAGGCATGTTTATGTAGGTGCTTCAAAACTATTTAATAACCGTGATTATTCTGACGTTCTAATTTGTTTTCCTAGAATTAAACAAATAAATGACACAAGCAACCCGTGAACACTTATCATTATTTATCTTCTTTAACCACTGGAGCGACAGCGCAATTTCAAACTTTTTTCTCCGATTGCTCGAGATTTTTTGGTGAAATATTTTCCGCCCACATTAAAAAAAATCATACCTCCGAATTCAAATATGGAGACATACAAACTGATTATATTTATATATAGCCAATGAATTCATCTATCTTTTGTTGATTATTACATATTCGTAGGATCTATAAAAAATATATTATAAAATCGTAAACTTCTACTTAAATACTTACAAATAAGGGAAAATTTGCAAAAATTGGCAGCAAAGCAATCCAAGGTATTTTAAATAGTGCCATATTGTGGCAAAAAGCACTTCAGTAGTTATGTTAAAATGGTCGTTAAAGAACCAAAGTCAATTTAGTTTGAATGACTCGCTTGCATGTGAATATACTTTTCTTCTGAGAGTACCTACCGAAATGCTACTTGTATTTATATTTAACTTTGGTTTTAGATAACAAATTTTAAAATCTCGAATGCTTTCTCATTCCCACATCGCGTCGTCCTTTACTAATAAGGGGTGAGCTATTGGTTAGATGCCATGTATGTTACAGATCGTCTGATCGATATAAGTTCATGTTTTAACTCTAGAAAGTTAAGTTACCTTCCGGTTCGACCCGCGCATCTTCAATGAAAAATCTCTGGCAGGACTGAGATACTTTCAGCTAATCCGGAGTGAATACTCTTAACCCTTTTGATAAAAGTTTTAATGAGCGCTTGAGTGAACAATTAGTTTCCTTTGGGTTATTTATTGTTAAAATGTTTTGTACTGTTTTACTATTATTGAACTGTGTCATACTTGCAAATTAATTTGTACCATACACATACAAATTTGTACCTTTTTTTACATTAGCTCCACACAGGAGGCCCTGAGGAAAATAATTCCCCTCAGGGCCTGTGTCATCTTTGGGGTGCTGTTGGGAGGGTATTTTTTAGGAAAGGAAGGAGAGGAAGGTCTGGGAAGGAAAAGGGTAGGGTGAGTAAGAATCTGGGGGTCAATGTATCCAGGAGTTACGGACGCATGAATCCATCCCTCCCACTGCGGGGCAAGGCGATATTCCGAGAGAGTACGGTTGGAGAAGTCAAATGGACTCCCTCAACCATTCTCTCCTGAACCGGCCTTCCGTGCAGCCGGTGGGCAGACGGATCCGCTGCCACGATTCGGGCACCCCTGCTAAGTCACCAAACGTAGCAAACCACTTGGCCTATGGCATAAGTGTTGGTTATCCAATAAATGGTTCCCGGAGCGGCGGTACCCATACCCGCCTCCGAATTTAAGATTCTACCTACTTTAAATAAGGATTAATTGTGTTTACCGTAAATAATTGTGAGAATTACCAAAACAGAGCAATGAGAATAATTCTCCGAAGAAATAGATTTTCGAAAATAAATAAAATGTTAAAGGAACTTAATTGGTTAACAGTGAAACAAATGCTAACCTTGAACACGTTGATATTTATTCACAAAATATTAAACACCATGTTACCAAAATACTTCTCAAATAAAATCGTATACAATAAGGACATTCACAGACATTACACAAGGACGTGCAAGGAAATACGATTAAACAAAAAGGACAAAACGAATACGCAAAACAGTTTGCTATACAAAGGAATTAAGTTATATAACACACTACCAGAAACTCTAAAGTCCTCACCAATTGAAAAGTTCAAGATGTATTGTAGGAGCTACATAAAACAAGAAAAAAAGAAATAAAAAATATAGTGAATTTGAAATATTATAATTAATTAGCAGAAATATAAAATATTATAATTAATTAGAAATTTGTAACCTTAAATGTATAAATTACTAAAATAAAATTCAAATAAAATAAAAAAATTATCCCATTAAAACGACACTTTTTTTAAACATAAAAAAACTATTAGAGTTATATTCATTATATTCAATGATTAAAAAAACACACTATATTAACTTTTATTCGATTATGTGTCTCATTACAGTAAGAGATAATGCGTTAAGTCTTCCTCAGGCGTCCCCGACTTCTTCTACCACCTAAACCACTCTATAAACACTCTTGGCACTAATAAGAACAAACTTTAAAATTTTAACATACTGATTCAGCAACAATCTTTTTTATATTAATTTAGTGTTGAATTGAATATGTCCACTGACTCGGCATAACCATTTCCCTCCATTAGAATTCAAGAAGTCCGCGACGCCCGAGAAAGACATGGCACGGCCAAGTGAATCAGATACTTGAGTCGGGCCATGTCAAGAGTCAGAATAATAAAAGAGCATGTATGAGACGATGTATGAATGTGAATGAGGCAAGGAGTGTGTGCCAAGACCGAGTTGTTTGGCGGTCCGTCCTCTCTGCCTACACCTGCGGTGAAACGGCGTGATGGTTAGTTAGTTAGTTTTAAAATTCTGGGCAACGGGAGTACCTATATAATATTGTAGTAGATAGTCCTAGAATTGTCAAACTAAAATCAATCCCGACTTCTGATGATGAAATGGAATTTGAATTATCATACATAATGCATCATTCAAAATATTATATATAGAAATAACAAGTCAGTGAAGAACCTCTGTTTGCCAATTTAAGCACACGTTTAAATCAAGTAATTCTAAATCACTTTAAGGGGTCTCCACACGGTACTGCCGCAGTACGTTCTGCCGCAGAACTGACTAAAAATCGTATGGTCTGTAGTCAAAACCGCCAGCCGTATTGTTATTATTCACCATTCATTTTATTTTAAATAATAAAGGCTGGTGAATAATAACAATACGGCTGGCTGGTTTTGACTACAGACCATACGATTTTTAGTAAGTTCTGCGGCAGAACGTACTGCGGCAGTACCGTGTGGAGACCCCTTTATATGGCACGTGTACAACATTGGATTTTCGAAAGGGGACGAGCATACTTCAAAGAATACATGTGAACACTGCATTTTAATTAATAATTTTCGCATTTCAAAATTTTATTTCTATTTTTCTTTAAAATATATGTATATAAATATATTTTTTTCTCTTAGTGTTTCACTTAATTTTATTTATTCTAATCTATATATGTTTTATTTATATATTTGTATAGATCACATGAGTTATTAACACTTAATCTTTATTATTAGTTTATGTATTTCAAAATTTGAATTTAATTTTTATTTCTATTTATCTTTAAAATATGATTTTTTTCTTTACTTTTCATTTACTTTTGTGTATTTCTTAATGTTTATTTAGTATGGTAATTATCGTTTCAATAAAATAGTATAATTCTTATTTAAAATATTTAATGTACGACTACGACAACACGGGCATTAATTAGCCTAGTGTGGTAGCCAAAAAAAAAACTCTAACCAATATTTTTTCATGAAATAAAAATAAATAAATAAAATAAAATGTTAGAGTTCAGAAATTTGTTGGAACACCCCGCTTTAGAACTTGGAGAGCGTAAAAAAATATTTTGTATTATTTTAATAGCTTGCACATGAATATTGCAATGTGGGTTCCAAGCGGGAGAATTGTACTTAAGTTGACTTCTAATAAATATTGTTAAAAATTAATTTAAAATTATAAAATTTAAAACCTAGTTATAAACCCCAACTTGAAAGACCGTGCTAGAGATTTCCGTTATGTGGGTTAACAAAGGAAATATTTGATTGAAAAGTGATGCTTAAGTCTTTGATTTGTGTTAATGTCTCAAAAGCATTATTATCAACTAGCAGTTAAAAACCCGCTCCGGAGGTTTTTGGTTCGGCTTCGCCCAGTTAGCGTTGGTGATGATTTTATAAATCCAATGGGAACTGGTTCCAAAATTAGCCCGTTCTTCATATCCACTGTCAACGTGTCAACCAGTGATGGCTAGTCACCGCGAAAATGTAACCGGGACGGGCGATGACGTCATATGTGTATTACCGTCAATCTTTCGAAATCCGGGAGATACTCCAGGTTCACAAATTCGCAGAACTTACACCTAGGAAGGGCACGTCCCTTTGCGTCTTGCCGACGAATTATTGAATTAGAAATCGAATCACAACGGTAGCTTTATCTGAAAATCCACGTACACGGAGGAATATATATTGTGCGACGGGCGCGGCGGCAGACATGCGTTGGAAGCCGGATTCTTAAATTCAACCTCGCAGACGCAAGGCTATTAATAACGTTCGATGTTGTAATTAAAAATCACTAGATTATTAATCGAGAAAATCTGACTATTTGTGATATGTATTTACGTAACCTGTTTTCATTGCACCAATTTAAAATTTTTTATTTTTTCTTGAAGAAATCCTACTAATATTATAAAGGCGAAAGTTTGTATGGACGTTTGTTACTCTTTCACGCAATAAATACTGAACGGATTTTAATGAAACTTTACAGTAATATAGCTCATACATCAGAATAATCTATAGGATATAACTTAGAGCTCTGGCATTATGAAATTTGTGTACAATTATACGTTTATTGTCCAGACGAAAAGCAAAGCGTTGCTAGGTAATTTTTTGACATGCGCTGATATTTTTTTATTTGTTTAGGTTGGTATGGAGATCCCTTTGATAGTTAAGATTTACAGCGCGTGTTTGATTGTTACGTTGGGGGGGGGGTGATGGGGGAGGGGGTGGGAGGGTGGGGGGGGAGTAGCGCGTGCGAAGCCGGGGGCAAAAGCCTGTAATAAATAAAAACGTTTATTCATCAATAGATTTTTATTTACAATATTACACATTTTATTCTTTTATCATTGATTCTATTGATGAAAAGGTCACTGCTCAGCTACAATTCAGGATTTATCCTGGAAAGCAGCTGGTTTTCAGCAGTGCCTCCTGAAGGATATTACAATTATATTTAATTTGAATAATTCCAAAAAATTTTGAGGTCATCAGCAAAAAATAAGACAGATACATCATAAAATATTTTTTTAAGATCATTTATAAACAAGATTGGGTCAAGCTGTGAACCCTGTGGAACTCCACTTTTGGATTTTTTCCGACAGAGAAGATTTTATTCTAATAACATGTAATTAAATTGTCATCATACTTCCAGATGAACGATCGGTTGGGCCCCTCGTCTGGCGCATCCTCGCGCTCTTGCCAGTGCTGCTGTCGCTGCGGGGGCACCAAGGAGCCCGAGCCCCCCGGGCCCCAGTCCGCCGAGGGCCTGTCATGGCGCCGCCTGCACATGAGCCGGGCCAAGCTCAAGGCCACGGCCACCACCAGCGAGCTGCTCTCAGGTCGGTACATCATCACTTCCATCACTTCTTATTCAAACTGACATTCTTGAAGCCTTTTCATGACGTTAAAAGTGGAGCAACGCTCACAATAGACTTTTCACCTTCATGTGAAAAAGGAGAGAGTTCAGAAGAAATTTCTGAGATTTATCTACACGAGGGAGTATGGCTACAACCCGTGACTCTATCCTATCAAATTTCTTTAGGATATGATCGGAGTGAACCGTCTACGAGTCAGAAGGGACGTACACATTGCTACACATTTCTTCAAACCAATTCGTGGAAGGTTTGAAAACTTGGCTATCATGAAGAGCATTAATTTCTATGTTCCCTTTGGTTCTCTCCTTCACCGACAGCTTAGACTATTCTATCTCCCAGCCTGCAGGACTAGCTTACCAATTTGGATATAGACATATTTAGCATCAATGAAGCTGCCTTTAAAAGGGAGGCTCATTGTTACTCCTAGTATAGTTTACATTTTTGTAATTCTCATTTTAAAAGGTATTTAAACGCACTAAAAAACATAATGTTTCTAAAATAATAAACTGAATTGAAAGGAATTTAAAAGAGTATTGGATCCTCCAACAAGAGGCGGTTGGTTACTATTCACAGTCATTCAATTTCTTTAATTGGGAGGCGGCTGTGAAGACCGCCCCGGAACCATTAATTGGATAACCAACACCTCCACTATAGATCCAGCGGCTCTCTACGTTTTATGTGGTGAAGTTCGTCCAGATCTTGACGGCAGAAGCATCAGCCCACCAGCTGCGTTGCGGGCCAGATTGATAGAGATCGGTTGAGGGAGACCCCTTGACCTCTCCAGCCGAATTCTCTCGACCCATCGTCTTGCACCGCATTGGGAGTGGTCAATTCACACACCTGTACCTCCTGGATATACTGATACCCAGATTCTCATTCTTTTTCCCATAAATATATCGTCTGTAAGTGGCTTCACCACAGTTTTATAATGCCTTCAGAAGGCGAAATAATAATTTGGTTATAAATAAACTGTTTATTTTCTCTTTCTTATTTACTAATTATTTTCCTCAGGGCCTCCTGTGTGGAGTTTACGTTTTAAAAAATCTTAATCTTTGAGCGTTGCTCTCTCTCGCGTCCGTCTTATTCATACTCCTAATAGTTAATGTGTGTTGTCCAATATCCATGGTGTTGCAGGTTTCGCGATGATAGCCATGGTGGAGCTGCAGATCAACGAGCCGACCAACGTGCCGGAGTGGCTGTTCGTCATGTTCGCTGTGTGCACCACCGTGCTGGTGGCCGTGCACATCTTCGCGCTGATGATATCCACCTACCTGCTCCCGACCATCGACGCCGTCAGCAAAATGAGCGCTGGCGACGTGCTGAGGGAGTCCCCGCACGAGCGCATGCGTGGCTTCATCGAGCTGGCTTGGGCATTTAGCACGGTATTAGGTAAGAACACATATCGCTTGGTCTTTTGACCCTCAAGTAGTGATGCTCAAATAAATAATAATAGTTCACTCCCAGATATCCGTTTCAAGAATTAAAACGCCCCTCTTTCACCTTCCGCTAGATTTTATACATTTTTTGACAACTCTTGACAAGGGTCAGGTTGATGTTGCTTCTTTTGATCTGAAAAAGCACTCGGCAAGGCTGACATCGACATTCTCCTAAATCAATTAGCTTCGTTTGGTTTTTCCTCAACTCCGTTTTTTGCTTCATATTTCCGAAATCTTTTCGAAAGTTCTTTGAAATTCGCAGTTTTTTTCTGGAGTTCCTCATGGGTCTATCTTTGGACCGGTTTTGTTTTTGCTCTTCATTAACGATATTGGTTCAGCCAACATTCATTCGATAATAATACTTTTTGGTTTTAACTATTTTATTCAGAGGTCTCTATTTGTACTCTAGAAATCACAACCTCAAAACTTTACTCCAAATCTTTCATAACCAGCTAGTCTCTAATATTTTGTGATTATATGCAAAACTTTATAAACTGTATAACTTTGTAAACTTTGTAATCAAATGTGTGGCCATATCATTATTACTAAACAACGTGTCTTCATGAAGTTTGTTTGTCTCTTTCACTTCTAGGTTTATTCCTGTTCCTAATAGAGATAGCAATACTCTGTTGGGTCAAGTTTTGGGACTACTCCTTCGTGGCTGCAACAGCCGCTACCGTCATAGTAATACCAGGTAAATAAAAAATACCCATTTCGGTTGTCTGTGCGTCCTGCGTAACTCTGGTTCAATGGAATCAATTTTGCTTTGCATTTAACTTCTCAAACGCCAAAATTACCTATTGGATACAAAAATTTATATCCGTTACCCGCCGGCGTATCCATATGATAATCTGACATTACATTATGTTCGTAGGATTCGCAGAAGCTCTGCATTCTAAAGTTTAAGTGTCACTTCAAAATTGGAACTGATTGCTATTTGAAGAATTTAGACAAGCGTTCCTGCTATGTCACCAAACATAGCGAACTACTTGAGGTGACCTACAGCAGAAGTGCCGTAGGTGACCCCAAGTAGTTCGCATCATTTGGGGACTTGGCACGGATGCCTGGGGATTCATGTGGGTAAGATTTGTATAGATGTTGGCGGTGGATGCATCTGCCCACCTTCTGCATGACGGGCCGGATCGAGAGAGACTCGTTGAGGGAGGACTTTTGACCTCTCCAGCCAGATTCTCTCGACCCATCCTCTTGCACGGCAGTTGGAGGGATGGATTCATACGTCCGTCACTCCTGGACACACTGACCCCCGATTTCTACTCACCGCTCATATTTTTTCCTTCCCAGAACTTCCTCTCTTTTCTTTATCTAAAAAGATCCTCTACACGGAATCTCCAAACATGACAAACTGTGCGGAGCTAATGTAAAATAAATATCATTTAATTATATACTGAGATCAGGACAGCTTTGCCAACTAAATATTCATAAACAGACGGAGGTGAAATTTAAAAAAGAAACTAAATTCAATTACGGATAAATTAGTTACAGTTGTAAATTATTTTTCTCGTCAATAGCTCAAAACTCTGGTAATTATTTGTCAATAATAATTTAACTTTTAGATAAAATTAATTTAAACACCATCCACACTAACTATGGTCAAGACAATCCATTGGTTACGAGGGGGGCATCCCAAATAACACAAAAAACGAAAAAAAGCTAGGTAAATTTAAAAAAAATTCTTGATTAACAAAGTAATTACATATTTAGCGCTGTATTGTTATATTTAGTTTAGTTTAATGTATTTAATTATTTCTAGTTAAATGAGTGAAAATGTAATTTTATTTTTTACTGGAATAAAAAAATAATAATAATTAACAAATTTTAAAAAGATTTGTTTCACAGTTCGTCTATATTATTAAATACAGAATTTAACATTTACATTGATCAAATTATTCAAAGCAATGCTTCGATTCTGAAAGGTGGTCTTTCACCAGGGCGATACTGACGGCCGCTGTTCCCAATCCTACTAATCAACTGCTAAACCGAACCTAAGGCACAACACAAATGCACAACTACGATCTTTCCAACACACAAATATAGCTTAATCATCACTAAATCTAAGGAAGTGGATTAAGTTCGACTGAGCAAAGCAAAGTTATAAAAAGTGTCAACAGAGTGGCGCTAACGCCACAAGGTACCGACGCGACGGTGGTAAAGGTCAAGCTGACACTTAATTTTTAATATATTTTATACGTTTGTTTAAAAAATATAAAATGCCAGTTAATGGATAACAGTATTTATAAGAAAGTATGCTAATAATAAATACAACAATTAACTCTTTAATATTAATTTAACATTGATAGTTTCTACTTTGATGGCAATTTGTAGTCTATGAAAGTAGGCGGGGTCACTTAATATACTTAATCAACGATAAAATATTTGGGAAAAACGCGAATCGAGCGTTTACCTTTAAATTACTTACAAATTGCTTAGCTGATTGCAGACTCAGATTGGTCGATCAAAAAGTTGGGAACAACGGCCTGCCTCTCATCAATATTGCCTACTCGTTTATTATTCTAAGAGCTAATTTTTTTTTATATTTTCAGTTCTGATCGTGTTTGTCGCATTCGCCGTTCACTTCTACCATTCCCTGGTGGTCCACAAGTGCGAGGCTTCCGACGAGGACATGGAGAAGCTCGAGGACATGAAGCGGAACCTCGACTCCGCAACCTCCAACTCGGCCAATTCTCCCGTCTGACGCAGGCCCGCCTCAACGGAAATAACCAGCCTCCACGTCCGTGCGGATATAATGAAATATTTACACAATGAGGAAGTCGATGAAAAAATAAGGAGTTGACAGCTGAAAGCGTAAATCAACGATGATAATAAAAAGCCAATGATTAAATTTAAAAATTGACAAAAGAATGATGAATTTAATCATGACTAAAGAGTGTTGAATATTAATTTTGATGAGAAATGGGGTCATTAGAAAATTTTTACCTTTAAAATGCTGACCATTACAACACAATCTATCCCATGACGTGGCACGTTTTAACACAATGTACATGCATTATGTGTTTTATTGAAACTTCGTAGATACATATGTGACAGCCCGCGGAATAGATTAAAACCCAATAAACGAGTGTTGGAATCAAAACTTGACGTTGAGACGAAAGAAGAAATTGATAATTGATTGACTTGACGAAGAGTGGACGTGTCTTTGTCTGTTTCATCAGTCAAGGATTTAATTCCCATTGTAATGCATCAATAGCCTTATTTCTACCGATTTCTTACAGCTCTTAAAAAAATATGTTATTTTTTAAGATAATATCTATACATTCCTCACGCCGAAACGCAAATTATATTATAAAATTCCCTCGATAGAAAAAAATCGCAAAGTATGCCCCGAAAATTATTATTTTCACGTCTGTTTCAGTTATTTTACAAGTTATATGTATGGAAAAATTTACAGTGTTTCTTTATGCTGTTTTAGACAGGCCCCAAAAGATTTTTCCTCTATTTTAAACGAGTCGTGTTTTATTAAACATTTTCACAATTTTCGCTTCAATTTTACCGTTTTAAATATAAGCGCACTCTCTCCAACATTTGTAATTACATATCTCTCCATCTTTTTCTTTTTGAGCAGGGATACGGCGCCTTAAAACAATTCACATTTTCAAAGCAAACCGTATACATTCATTTTACATAGGTTTGTTCGGGAATTAAATGAGTTTTTTGAAATGGGAACACGTTTCCCTGTAGACTGCTCATTGAAAATTGGAAATATTGGTAAAAACTTTTTCCATGGATCATTGACATTTCTTATAAAACTATGTTGTTGAGTTGTGGAGAATCAATTTGCTTAAGCAGATTTATTGAACCTCATGGTAAAGCCATGAACAGTGCAATATTATTATAAATAAAATACTATATAATACTACCACTAGTGACATCTGTGATCAAACAATAATAATAGCATAACAATTTCAAGTGTCATCTCATAAATCAATTTGATTTTTATAAATATATAATAAATAAAACTGAATAAAGTGTGTTAAAACTGAATACAACTAAAGCAAAATACATGCTCGTAAGCAAAAATAATGCATTTGACTTAAATGAAAAATCTTTATATTGCTGGAACGAAACTAGAGAAGGTACAAAGTATTGCATACCTTGGTTGCAATTTGAATGAAAGATGGCATCCTTCGGTTGAAATCAAATGCCGCATTGAGCAAGCTCGTGCAACTTTTATCCGTATGAAAAAGATGTACTGCAGTCATGATCTCAACCTTGGATTACGAATGCGAATGGTCAGATGCTACGTGTTTTCAGCATCATTTTATGGACTGAAAGCATGGACGCTTACTGAAGAACTGATAAAGCGACTTGAGGCATTCGAGATGTGGATCTACAGAAGAATACTCAAAATAAGCTGGATAGACAGAGTTACGAATGATTATGGTTCGGATGAATGAAGAAAAAGAAGTTATTAAAACAATAAAAATCTGATAACTTCAATATCTAGGACATGTGATGAGACATCCTGAGAAGTAGGAGATCTTGCATCTCATAATGCAGGGAAAGATTGCCAGAAGACGGAGCCCTGGAAAAAGGAGAACGTCGTGGTTAAAAAACCTGAGACAGTGGTTTCGCCATTCTACTGTAGAGCTGTTCCAGGCCGCAGTAAACAAAGTCCGCATAGCCAACATGATAGCCAACTTCTGTTGAACGGACAGAGCACGAGAAGAAGAAGAATAAAGTGTGATTTTGTGTTTATGTTTAGGCAATTATCGTGAAACAACGATTCCTAGAAAGCTGTGTTCAATTGACTAAGAATGACTGGTCCCAGCACAAAAGTTTTATTTCCCTGAAAAATCTTAATAAATTAAATAGTTATTAAAATGCATTATTTTCTATTTCCAGTGACTGAAATAGTTGTTTCTCTTTCTTATTTAACCGGTATAAAGTGTTTTTAATATCGATCTTCCAGTTGATTAGTCAGACATCTCCCAAAAATCTAAATGTGAGTTGAGTATACAGTTATATGTAAAAGTTTACCTGGGTTGTTCTTCTTTTTAACCTACATAAAGTTGTCTCCACCAGTTAGTGGGGAAAAATTCAACAGAATAACCAATATTATAATTTTATAATTACTTTAAAATCTACTGTACTAAAGACATAACGACTGTGTGCGTTTAAAAAAAATATGTGCTTATATTTTTGTAGTAAAAATTACGTTACAGAGTTGTAACTCCTCGTGACAGAACGTTGCCTCGTTCTTAATTGTCCAAACGACCATTTTAGTTTTTGTTCAATCTCGACTTTAAAACTGAAAATAAAGCATAAAAAATTATAGTTTATCACTTAACTAAGAATTATTTAAACTAATGAGACCTTTACCTTTACGGAAATAGCTTTATCTTAAACACCTATCATAATATGATGAATGTGCATATTTATTTGAAAAAAAATTATCAGAACACATTTTAAATGCCTCTGAAATTAAAAACTTTCATCAAAACACAAAAACAAAAAAAATTAAACCCTGGATCACTAACGGATTAGTAAAAGCAGTTAGGAAAAAAAATAAACTTTTCAAACTAGCTCATCAACCGAATGCTAAAAAATCAATTATTTCATATTACAAAAAATATAAAAATATCTTAACAACTTTAATTCGAAAAACGAAAAATAGCTACTACTCCCAAATAATTATAGAGGCCAAAAATAATAATAAAAAAATTTGGACTACAATAAACGAAATAATAAATAAAAATAAAAAGAAAAATGGTATATCCGAAATCTCAGATGGGAAAAAAACGTATAATGTCCAACTCGAAACTAAAAAATGCTGTAATATCTTAAACAACTATTTTGTAAATGTTGGAAAAAATCTGGCTAACGCTATAAAAACATGCCCCAACAATAATAAAAATAATCCCCGCACTACCCAAGAATCCCAACACCAATATAATAATTTCAACAAAATAACAGAAACTGATGTTGGAAAAATAATCGATGATTTAAAGGGGGGCTCTGCTCCCGGTTACGACAACATAGATGTAAACATATTAAAAACAATGAAACAATATCTAACTTGCCCATTAACTCATATAATAAATACAAGCCTTATAAAAGGTGTATTTCCAAACAATTATAAAAGAACAATAATAACACCGATACATAAAGCAGACTGCCCTAAAGACCCACAAAATTACCGCCCTATATCCCTTTTATCAAATATATCAAAAATATTCGAAAAAATTGTAAAAAACCAAATCTGGGCCTTCTTAGAACAACATCAAATTATAAATTCTAAACAGTATGGTTTCAAAAAAAACACCAGCACCCAAGATGCCATTGCGAAAATAACAAATTATATATACACCGCCCTAGATTCAAATGAAAAATGCATTGGAATATTTATTGACCTTAAAAAAGCATTTGATAGTATATCTCATACTAACTTAATAAAAAAAATCAAATCAATTGGAATAAATGGAATGGTGTTATCCTGGATTGTAAGCTTTTTGGAAAATAGAACACAACAAGTAAAATTATTAAATGAACTAAGTGATTCTCAAAGTAGTAACTTCTCAATACCACAAGGCACAGTTCTAGGACCACTTTTGTTCATATTATATGTAAATGATATATTTGAAGTTGCTAAATACGGGGAAATAATATCATATGCAGATGACACAGTGCTTCTTCTAAAAGCAAACACGTGGTTAGAACTGAATAAAAAGGCTAACACGGACATAAACGAATTAAAAACATGGTTTGACAATAACCTACTAACGTTAAACTCTAAAAAAACACATTATATACCATTTTTCATAAAAAAACCAAACACGCCGCATGAAATTAACATAAGGATCCACTCTGCCCCAAACACTCAACAACACCACTGTAACTTACTGTGTACTCATATTGAAATGAAAACTTCAACCAAATATCTAGGAATTACTATTGACCAATGTCTAAAATGGATACCGCATATAACCAATCTTAAAAACAGAGTACGAAAATTGACCTATATTTTTAGCTGTTTGAGACACATTCTAAATAAAGAACTACTGAGAATGACGTACTTCGCTTTCTGTCAATCCATAATCCAATATGGTATAATAGGATGGGGTGGCGCCTATAAAACTCACACACAATCTCTTTACATTGCGCAAAAACTAATAATTAAAATAATATTAAAAAAATCATTTTTATATCCATCAGAACTCATATTCAAAGAATTTAAAGTCAGAAAATTAAATACTCTTTTTCTGTATCACTCAACCTTACAAGTCTACAAAGAGGATATCCTAAACAAAACTATACCTTTCAAAAACACAGCAAATCTCAGGCAAAAATACATGTTACCAATTCCCATTTGTAAAAAAACTTTAGGCCAACAAAACTACAAATACTTGGGAACAAATTTCTTTAATAAATTACCAGAAAATATAAAATCCCATTGTGACAGTTTCAAAAATTTCAAAACACAATTAAAAAAATATACTGAAAACCTTAACTAAAAAAAATAATAATAATAATAATAAAAATTTATATATTTATATAAACATACATTTATCTTATTATTTACATAAACTAAATTTCAAAGTACTAAATATAAATAAAAACAACAATAAAAAAAAATAAAAAAATAACCAAACAAATAATACTTCCTCCCGTACACACAAGCATTTGCTTATTATGGGAGAATAATTTAAAAATATATATTTTATAATTGTAATAATTATAATTGCATTAAGCTTTTATATACTTTCATTTTATTTATGTATCTATTGTATTGTACCGAAAGAAAAATTTTTCAATAAAAAAAAAAAAAAAATCAAAAAAAAAAAAAAAAAAAAAAAAAAAAATGTTTCATTGAAATAATGAAAGAAAACCTTCTCCTCCTGCATAATTTTCAAATGGTCGTTTGGACAATTAAGAACTGAGGGGACGAGAAGTGTATTTCATACAAATCACAGTTGTCTCCCACCACCTCAACTTGCGTATATTCTATAGTGTTACTTATAGAGATGCCACGAATAGTAATTTTTCCGAATACCGAATATTCGGCTAGTCTCTCGGCCGAAGCGATCGGTGACATTTAGTACATTTCGCGGGTGACAGGTTCCGACCTGCATCATTGAAGTGCGTGCAGTAACCATGCCGTGGGAGTATTTGTTTCATTTGTGAGTAGGTCATGCCATGACACGCATTATTTATTGATTCTTACTCATATTGTGTTACTTGTATTGTGTATATCTTAAAAAATACATTGGTAATGTGTATATCTTAAAAAATAAATGTAAACTGTTCTCCTAGATCGGATAGCAGACCCTTTCAAGTGGTGGTCAGCAAACGCAAAACAGTATAGGTACATAGCCTAGCAGAATTTGCTAAGATTTATTTATCATCTCCTGGGAGCAGTGCGGCAGTGTAGCAGTGTAGTGAGCGGCTTTTTTCAAAAGCAGGTATAATGTATGATGAAAAGCGCAATTGTTTGCCTACAATAAATGCTGAAAAAAAAATTTTCATTCTTCATCCCTTAACACAGATAGATTTTAAGTATTCAATATGCTGATTTGGGTTAAAATATTTTTTTTGTGAGTAATATTGGGCATTTTTTTTCATTATTTGGTATTAAATTTGGTATGGTTAAAAAAGTAGCCGAATACCGAATAGCAGCCGAATATTCGTGGCATCTCTAGTTACTTACAAAAAAATGATATGACGACATAAAATATAGAACTATTTTTAAACTCAAAAAGTTATAACCTATCAAGTAACAGCGATTATTAATTTTTATGATGTTCAATAAAATATTTTTAAAATCTAAAAAACTTGTCTACTACAACTTTTACGTCGTACATTAATTCTGTCACGTGGGTTATCATTCGAAATAGATATACACGCAGCTTGTGTTTGTCACCCCCGATAGGCATTTTAGGCATCCTTCCCCCCTTGCTACAATTTCCCCTCTGAGATCTAGAGAATTTGACCGGTCAGTGGTTGAGTGGGCATAGCGCTTGGGTCACATCTGGGCGTCGCGTGTTCGATTCCTCGGCTCGTCCTCCATCACAACACAAGCAACATTTTCGGTTTTCTGTGGTGGTAGTAGGAGATTTTCAAACATTGTTGGGTTATTCGTAACCTGGGAATGTTTGTCTTTCTTTAAAAAAAAAAAAAAAATAAAAAATAAAAAAATCATTTATAGTAAAAAAAAATCCTCACTTTAGGTGGTAAAAGTTATGTAGGTTAAAAAGAACAACCCACCTACCCTCTATCTGGTACAATACTCAGATTACTCGTAAACACCACCAAATCAATTATAATGCAGAAAAAATTTAAGTGAATTCTTAAACCAAATGTTTTCTGGGTCACTGATAGGATATTTCAAAATGTCATACTAATGTACCAGATCATTATGCCTCCCAATTATTTTAAACGGTGCTCCAGATTTTATGTCCGGGTCAAATCTTTCCCAAATGAAAGACTAAACCCTTCCACACACTTTTCCACAAATGATTATCTAGTAAATTCACGCAATGTAAGTGCACTATATAAGTATAATAAATACAAAACAATACAAGAACAATACGTCAATCCACCATAATGAAACATAATGGGAAAATATTTCACCGACTCCAGATATTTTCATATCAGAGGGTTCGATTTATCGGACCAGAAATCCTAACTGGTCCGATAAATCTATAAAAAATCTTTCGTAATCCTACATGTATTTAAAATGACTGCCTTTTGCATTTTTATATACATATAAATTCTTTGACACATCTAATACGCCTAAATTTTGAATGAGGGAGCTAGGTATAATGTCAGTAGCCGAAATAACAAATGGTAATATTTTTATAGTCTGAGAATGCCAAATTCTTTTAATCTCATTTCCTAAATCTGTATATTTTCTTATTTTTTCAGAAACAGTTTTCTGAATATTACAAGAATTTGGAAAAGCGACATCAATGATATAAGTTATTTTTTTTAATTTTGTCATGTAAAACTATATCGGGTCTATTATGACTAATTGTTCTGTCTGTTAGAATAGTTTTATCATAATAAATTTTATAAAATTCATTTTCTAAAAATGAATTTGGTTCATATTCATAATATGGTACATTACGGCAGTCAATCAAGTTATGTTTAATTATCAAACTTTGGTGAATTATTTTTAAAACTTGATTGTGCCTCAATGTATACTCGGACGGCGCTAATACAGAACATCCCGATATAATATGTTCTATAGTTTCCGGAAAAGCCAAACATTTTCTACATAAATCATCAATTTGATTTGTATCTTTGATGATATGCTTCCTATAATTTTTAGTATTAATGACTCTATCTTGAATGGCAAGCATAAAGCTTTCTATTTCTGCGCTCAACTCTCCAATACTCAACCATTTGTTTGACGAAAGTTTGTCAACATATGTTTGGTTGAGATAGTTGAAGTGTTTTGCGTCAAGAATTTTATTTGACAAGGAATCTAATAATTCCTGGTTGGTATTTATAAGAATGCTGGCATTATCGTCGTATAAATTTAATGGCGAAATATTTCTATCTGCCTTGCAAATTATTTTATGCATTTCTGAACTATCTTCTTTCCTATGGAAAAAATTTCTTAGCATTTCTACCTGATTATGTTTTAAAGATGTTATTTTGACTATACCTCTACCTCCTAAATTTCTAGGTAAATTAATTCGTTCTATAGCTGAATTTGGATGATGGCAATTAAACTTTGTTAACGTAGTTCTAATTAATCGTTCTAAGCTATCTAAATCTGTATTAGACCATTTAATTATGCCAAATAAGTTAATAGAGGTATTTCCCAAGTATTTATTGCCTTTACTAAATTTTTAGCAGATAGATTGCATTTTAAAAATTTTCTGATCCTAGTTTTAAATTTAATCCTAATATCATTTTTAATACTAGTATGATCTAATCTATTTGATTGCGGATATCCTAAATATTTATAAACCTCATCCCCTTTCATACTTTCAATTTTGAAGTTTCTAAATATACCCTCGTCTCCATCTACAATTTTACCTTTCTCTATATGGATCGTTCTACATTTATCTAAACCAAAAGTCATTTTAATATCATCTGAAATTTTTTTAACTACTTTAATCATTTTCCCTAAATTTGGTTCAGAATTCGAAAATAATTTTAAATCATCCATAAATAATAAATGTGAAATTACATTGATCTCCCTTGTATTACCTTTAATTTTTATTCCAAACTTGCTTTTAATTAACATTTTAGATAGAGGATTTAATGCTAAGCAAAACTAAAGAGGACTCAATGAGTCTCCTTGGAAAATCCCTCCTTTTATTGAAATGCCCGGTACTATAATTTTCTTATCTTTCAAATTCACAAGCAAATCGGTATTCCAAAATGCCATAATTTTTTCCAAAAAGCTAATAATAATAATTGAGTCTTGTGAAATGGACGAATGATTTTTTAAAATCATTTTTATCTTTTATTGATCTGTGAACCACGCAAAATGTTTATTAGCTGAAATTTATTATTAATTTATTGCCGCAGTATTATAAAATATGTTGATAAATGTATAAACTTTATTGAAATGAAACAAAAAGTATTAATAAAAATGGCGGTAAAAATTCGGGATGACTGCATACGCTTAATACAAATATTTTTTAGAAAAAACCTTTAGATTCATCTTAATTACTATAAAAGACACCTTTTTGTTTTCGAGGCGATGGAAAAAACTGCATTCAAAATGTCAAACAAAATGTTATAGAATACGGACATACATTATTGTAAATGGTTGTCAGATGTCTTCCCATACGCCGAAAGCAAATTTTCATTTTTCGTAAATGAAATTTTAAATGCAGTATTTTATTTGGCCTCGAATGCAAATAGTTGTCTTTTATAGTAATAAAGATGAATCAAAAGTTTTTTTTTCTAAAAAAATATTTATTTTAAGTTTGTCCAATCAAACTGAAAATGTACCTTATGCCTATAATACACAACATCTTTTTTCAGCCCGATTCCAATTAGAGACCAAAGTCAACATTTTTCGCTTTACGCGATCGCTATTTTCATCTCTATTTTCATATCTACAATTTCAGTTGGCATCACAGTAAACAGCATGGTTCATGTGTTGTTTGCAGTGATGACAATTGAAATCGTAGTTATGAAAATAGAGAGAACAAAATAGCTATCGCGTGAAGCGAAAAATGTTGACATTGGTCTCTAATTGAAATCGGGCCGAAAAAGATGTTGTGTATTGTAGGCATTACAAAATAAAACTAGTCTATTTAGATTCTAATAGGTAAATATTGCACACATTTTTTTTATGGTTTACAATGTACTAAGGCTGTCCAAAAAGTAACAGGAATTTATAAATTTCGCTGGTTTGGAGATTTCAATTTTTTCACAATAGGCCTTTGTTAACTTTTCACACACTTTGTTACACTTTATTTCATTTTTTACGCAAAATTTGATACAAATTTTTTTATCCATTTAAAAAAAGCAAAAATCGCCGGGCTCATAAAAACACATCTAACCTTAGCGGCTGCCACAGAAAAACTAAACAGTGAATACAGTTGAAAATTTTATAATATTTCAGGGGCACGTATATCAACACAACAATAAAAAAAAATGAAATCGGACTCTCTAAACCAGCGAAATTTAAAAATTCCCGTTACTTTTTGAACAGCCGACATATCTCAGGGCATATGTCATATTTGGGGATGCTGTGTGGAGAGCGCAGGTATAGCCAGCCCCGGATCTAGGCAGGGGCAAACCGGGGCACCTGCCCCGGGCGGCAGTTTTAGGGGGCGCCAAAATCGTAATTTATATGTTTGATTGAAAAAAAAGTGTACGTGATGTCTCTGCCAGGGGAATCCCTGCCACATCTAGAACTAGGGGCTACACGAGCTGAGCCGAATAAACCCGAGCGGTTGAAGAGGGGCGCCACATTATAGTGGCGCCCCCTCTCAAACGCTGGCGAGAGGGACCTCCACTATCAAGTTTCTGCCCTGGTTTAAAAAAGTCGTAGATCCGGGGCTGGGTATAGCACACAACAACCCTACATGATGACTGAGGATAACACAAGAAATTAGGCTTTTATAATAAGGCGGCCAACCGTCCCGCATTCTGCGGGACAGTCCCGCAATGACAGTTGTTGTCCCGCATTTAAATATTTACAAAAATAGTCCCGCAAATCGCCTAAAGCGTCCCGCATGTCCCGCATTCCTATTTTTATTTGTATATTGTCTATGGTAGTCAAATAAACTTCCTCTATCTTTAGTCTATTTTAACCATTTGGTTTAAAGTGCAAGACAAAATTTGTCCCTAGAAAAGGCCCGAAGATTCCGATCTAGGGATTGATTTATTTATGTTACAAGTAAGAGTCAAAGAGCGCCAATATAGTAGTGGTTGAGTTGTTTTGTTTACGAATTACAACACGCCTTGACACGTAATATTGATAACCCATTTTTATCATTCAAATCAAATCAAATAATTTGTTGACCATGCCGCCGACCGCGAAAAAACGATGTTTCCTTTTTGGCAAAAGATTTTACCTTCATTTCTGAATGTTATTTTAATTCGCCGCATACAGATTTAATTTAAACCAGTTTTGTGTTCAGAATGTAAAATTACAGTTAGATTCGTCTGCTGACACATTTAGAAGGAAAATATTCTCTTATTCGAAGTGCATTGAAGGAGACCCCACCACTTTCCAGTAAGAAAAATATATTCTCTTTTTCGAACTGCATTTATAAAACTGCCAGAATCAAAGAGAAACCATTTTTATGTTCCGAGTGTAGTTTTATTTCGCCGCATACAGATTTAATTTAAATCAGTTTTGTGTTCACAATATACCTAACGACAAATTAAATAACAAGTTGCAGATGCATCGTGTACCAAGTGAAGCTTAACATTTGAGTTGCATACCAAATGTTGCGAAATTCTGAGAAATTGTTTTTGTTCAGAATGTTAAATTTCGGCTGTGGATTCATCTGCTGACACATTTCGAAGGAAAACATTCTCTTATTCAAAGTTCAAAGTGCAGTTATGAAATTTTAGTTGAAGACTATTCTTTTTGTGTTGCCAGAATCAAAGAGAAACCATTTTCATATTAATAGTTGCGTATTCTTCCTATTACACATGGTTACCCCATTCTCGATTTCCGAGATCAGTTTATAAATATGATTATTGGAATAATTCTCTTCCTCTCGATTATGTGGTTATAAAAATCGGCATAAATTTCCAACCCCCCCCCGGCTGACACCCACGCTACTGTGTCCCGCTTTGATGTTTTATAAAGTTGGCCGCCTTATTTTATAAGGGTGTCCGAACAGGCAGGTCGTGGAACCCAAATTTGCTCTACCACAACATTTTAATATAATGGCAACATTCATTTTGAGCTTAGCAATCATATTTTGAATTGGTTGAAACCATTAATTATAATTTGTCCATGAAGATGGATTGTTTGGAAGAGAAAAAACACTACGAAGTAGCAATTATCAAGCGGAAACGAATATACTAAAAAAAAAAATTGTAAAAACCATTTCAAAATACAAGAGATTAGGTAAACCATTCAATGTTATAATGAGTATATAATAAGATGGTAAATTTTGGATAGGGCCTGACACGCTTATTACGAATAATTTTTAGAAAAAAACTTTATATTCGCCTTAATTACTATGAAAGGAAACTTTTTTATTTCGGGCGGCGGAAAATTATGCATTTTAATTTTCAATTGCGTAAAACCAAAATTCACTTCGCGAACCGATCGGCGACTGTCAGCGGCCATTAGGTACGTCACTGTTATGTTGGTATCCCTGATGCATTGCAAAGAACTAAATACTACTGTGGCCAACTTCGTGGGGTACATGAAAACACGGTTAAACTACGAAAGCTGCATGTCATCATAATTTTAAAAAACATCCCAGGTTTTGAATGGTTTGTTTGGCAAAGCAGGGTTTGTCTAGCGGGTTTGTGTAATCATGATTTAATTGTGTTTTTCATAATAACGCGCGTCTTCTTGTATCCCACGAAGATGGCTACGGTCGTATTTAGCTCTTGTTAATGCATCAGGGATACCAACATAACAGTGACGTACCTAATGGCCACTGACAGTCGTCGATCGGTTCGCGAAGTGAATTTTAATTTACGCAATTGAAAATTAAAATGCATAATTTTCCGCCGCCCGAAATGCAAAAAGTTTCCTTTTATAGTAATTAAGACGAATATAAAGTTTTTTCTAAAAATTATTCGTAATAAGCGTGTCAGGCCCTATCCAAAATTTACCAATAAGATATTATGTTTTGTATTTTCAAAGTGGTGTTGTTTACATTTTGATTGAGACTATTTTAGGTAAATATTTACCTCCATTTTAATAATACTATGAACTATGAGATGACTTTTGAAATAAATAAATAATTTGAAAAAACGAGAGGCATTTTTATTAAATTTTTCAGAAACTCGGAGAAATTAAGATGATGTTGGTGTAAGGACACGATTTTTACGTTTAAAATGGAAGAAAAATAAGAACATGAAGAATAAGAATTGTAATTTAAATAATAGCAAACACTTTAAAACGCAAAAACATACCTTTTATGTGTAATCAACGTTTTCCAAAGTTTGAATCTTTGAGAATTGGACAGAAACAAACTGCCAAAGGCGCCAAACAAAGTTAGTTCACCATGTAATCTTTAAAAACAAACAAGAACAACACTTCCTCAACTTAACACAACAAATGACTGGAACTGAAACTTTTCAAAATAATTTCACTCACTCTTGTCATTAAAATCATTGAACATAAATAAACTGCTTGCCAGTGCTAATGACATTGCGCTTCGCCGAAGTATTTTTTGAAAATTGCCATAAATAAACAGTCTGCTGTCAGCTGTCAGATTTGACACAAAAGTTCCAGTGCTGCCAGCAAACAAAAAACAAAAAGCAAGAAAAATAAAAATACATTGAATGTACAAAAATATCGGCAATACTTTTACTAGACCCAAAAATATCAAAAACAACAAAGCTATACATGATACGCCCTCGTGTGTGGCGGGGTTCAAACTTAAACTACACACTTAAAATTAAGGAGGACTAAATTAAAAAGCTATCGATTTCAGAAATAACACATTTATTCTATTAATACAAAAAGCAGGTGTTAATTATTAATCTAGGGTTAGTCTAATAACTAGGTACTTAATTATCTAGACTTAAAATTAGAAAGTCTGTTTTCTTAATTCTACGGAAAAGTGTTTAGTTGTACAGAGTCTCATCGCTTCGAGGGTTAAAACAAATAAAATGTTCAGTCACTTCCTTTATTTTGACAGCCTTCTTGGGCTCCTCGTAGGCACTTTAAAACTTCTTTTTTTTTTTTTTAATAAAAAGACAAATAACTTTGTTTACATCACTTTTATTGGTACACAATCAACATGTTTCGTAAACAATGTTTACTTCATCAGGATAAAACGTATACTCAAATAAATAATGCCATCACAAAGTGAAAGCCTTTCTGAAGAAGTTTTCTTCGAAAAATTAATTCTTTTTTTATCTTCACTTGTTATTGCACAAATCGCACACACATTTCGAAGGTTGAAATTTTGTGCAAAGTGGAAATTGCACAAATCCCTTGGTCGGGAGGTCGCGCGAGTTGGCGGACTTGGGAGAGCCTCGGTGGAGCTTTGGTTGGGCTGCCACGAAGATCGTTGGAACCCCCTGGTCGGGAGTTCGATTTGCGTGGTTTCGCGGCGCGTTTGCAGAGCCCTGGCTGGGTTGCAAAATCGCTTGATCTCTGGACGGGATTCGGTTCACGCGGTTCGCTGTCGGTCGGGACACTCCGATGGAGGAGCGGAGTACCACCCCCTAACCGGGCAAAATGGTGACTGTCTGTCGGACCGTGTCCTCGGTGGACAGGGTGGATGGTGAGCGGCGACTCCGTAGGGCGGAGGAACCGCGTCCGCGGCGGACGGTGAGCGGTGACTGCTCCCTAGCCGGGGCAAATTGTGACTATTTGTATCCGAATAAACGTATAACTCGTAACATCAATAGCTTTTTTTTGTTCTTCTTTAATTTTAAGTTTGTAGTTTAAGTTTGAACCCCGCCACACACGAGGGCGTATCAATCATATAGGGACCCAAACAGTATTTTTTTTTTGGTTGGGTGGAGGCGGAACAGCTGCTGCTATTTTATGGCAATTTTAATTTAACAACTAACAACACTGAAAACAATTTTTGACAACTGATCGACTGATTTTAGAAAATTTTCTTGTTGTCGTTTTAGTGAAAATTTAATTTAACGTGTTGAAGATGCCGCCCAAGGTGCCCTACAGGGACGTCAACGCTTCGTTTCAGATCCTCCGAAACTTCCTGCTCGGCGTAAGAAAATTCCTTTGCTCTGTTGTGATATTTTCACAATTACGTAATTTTAAGGTTATCTTTTTGACATTTCTGATAATCATTTTTGAACTATTTCAGAGGAAACACACTCTGGCTGTGAGGCATGAGGATGAAATGTCTCCCAGGACTCAGCCCCAGCCCGTGTTGCCGGATGGGCCTGCTCATGGGTATGAAAAAAAATTTTGTTCACAATTTTTTTCGGTAATTTTTGGATAGGGCCTGACACGCTTATTATGAATATTTTTTAGAAAAAAACTTTAGATTCGCCTTAATTACTATAAGTGGAAACTTTCTGCATTCCGGGAGACGGAAAATTATGCATTTTAATTTTCAATTGCGTAAACCCAAAATTCACTTCGCGAAGCGACCGGCGGCTGTCAGCGGGCATTAGGTACGTCACTGTTATGTTGGTATCCCTGATGCATTAACAAGAGCTAAATACGACCGTAGCCATCTTCGTGGGTAACACAAAAAAAAACGCGGCGTTTTTTTTTTTTACTTAAAAAATTTTTTTTCAATGTAAAAATAAAATGTTCTATGTAAAAAAACTTGCCTAAAGGCCTTTATTCATTTTATTTTCAGAATTTCGTCAAAGTAGTGCTTACCTAATGCGCACGTTTTATTTTTATTTTACGTAACTTCTAGCTATTATTATTATTTCTATTCTTCAATTATTAATGCGACGAATACCAACACCTCCAACTATAATGACGATGAAATCCAACACATGATTCCAGTGCCTCAGCTAGACTCTGAAGTGATTCTGATTAGAGGTTCGTTTATCTACATTATTTATTCCTAATGCGCTGTTTTTCATAATTCCGCGCCTCTTTGTGTTACCCACGAAGATGGCTACGGTCGTATTTAGCTCTTGTTAATGCATCAGTGATACCAACATAACAGTGACGTATCTAATGGCCGCTGACAGTCGCCGACCGGTTCGAAGTGAATTTTGGATTTACGCAATTGAAAATTAAAATGCATAATTTTCCGCCTCCCGGAATGCAAAAAGTTTCCTTTTATAGTAATTAAGGCGAATATAAAGTTTTTTTCTAAAAATTATTCGTAATAAGCGTGTCAGGCCCTATCCAAATTTTACCTTTTTTTCTAATAATTTCAAATTAGGTATAAAATTATTAGACTTTCGGGTAGAATTCGGTATTCTCTGTGAATACGCTTATATTAATTTGAGAACAGCAGTTATTTGACTTTGTCATATATTTTTTTATGTGTATACCGCACTAGAGTCCCAACTGCTCCTCTCTGGAGGCAGTGAGACTTTGGCATCCCTAACTGGGGTATGTTGTGAGGGTGAAGTGGGGAGAGGAAGGTAGGGAAATCCTGGCTATTCAGATCTGGTCGCCAAACACGGCTAAAGCCATTTCAAGCAACGTTTCAATTCTGAATGGTGATCTTACACCAGGGTGATACTGAGAGTATCTTTCACTCTGGAACGTGCCACAAATATACTATATATTATTTTAATTGAATTAATTGTGAAATAACACAAACTAATCAAATAAATTTATTTGCACATACCTACTGGGATTCGAACCTGTGACCTACAAATTGCGACTCGAGAGTCTTATCCCTCGACCACGGAGGCCTTATGTAAAAATTGGATGCTAAACCAAAAAAGAAGTCTCGCTGAAAAGTTTATTCAACTTTGAGAGGAAAGTTCTTCCAAAAGAACATGCATTAGATCACATAGGTTCTCAACCTTATTTTGCACACTGCCCACTTAGAGAATATTTTTTTATCTAGCGCTCCCCAATTGTTTTTTTTTACTTACCATCTGTCGCGAATCTGAAACAGCTGTTGTCACGATTATATTTACCACAACTGAGGGGGGGGGGGGGGGGGGGGAGAGTACCAGGTTGCTCTCTCCTTCCTTCTTGTATTCGTGATATAGTGTTAATTCTTAATAATAATACACATAAGATTATTAGTATATGATAAGCATGTTTTTTTTGTTTTTTTTAAATCATATTTTATTACCTGCCCACGCCCTAACTACGCCATCTCAACGCCCCTATGTTTTCCTCAACGCCCCCTAGTTTTCTCTGGGTCTTTTATCGCCCACGTTGAGCACTACTAATGTACTACAAACGTCTTCCACAGGGATACACAATTATCCGACACTCGACGATTCAAGTATCTTGGCGACTACTGCCATGAATCCGCTCGGAGGTCCTACACAGGAAATCTTTGCTGACATTTTGTAAACTCGTTGGCGAAGCCAGTCTCACACGAACAGCCAGGAAAGGTTGCTCTCGTTCACGTCATGGATACTTGAAACATGGCATCACTTATGTCGGACACTTTCATAGCGTGTGCTTTTGATTAATGCTCGAAACAAAACAGTTAACCACTCAGCAACGTAAGCAGATATACACGTTAATATGAAAATAGCAGTCAAGTACAATAAGCGTGTTTTCACGTCAACGCGTATGTTTCCACAGAAATCGTTGTAACTCCGTTATTGTTCTAGTGACATCCCTAAAACAAAATGTAGAAGCTCCATAGTAACTCAAGCTACCCATCACTATTCAAGCTGTCCATAGAAATACAAAAAAAGACCTATTCTGTCAGATATGTGGTAGACTGACAAATCGCTTCCCGCCGTTAGACATTGTTATTTTTTTATTAAATATTCTTGTATGAAATGATAAAAAAGTGAGGTGACCAAATTGTTTATTATACATTTATACGATAGAATTAGTATTGTTTTTTTTTTACATAATCCGTGATTTAGTACCGTTTTCACATAAAAACATCATGTGAGTCATTTTTACATTTTTTTTATGTTTGATTTCTAAATTTTAATATTTACAAATGTTAATATTTATTTGTAATATAACAATTTAAAAGCTTATTTCGTAACCTTTCAAAAACAGTTTTTAGTATTTGGCTACGTTCAGAAATTTTCCATTTCAGAAATGTTTTAATTGTGAAGAGGAAATAACACAAAGTTTTCGTAATTCTGACATTTTGTTTAAGATGTAAAAAGTGCATATTCGTGATAAATCGGAGTAGTTAATCATGGTGTTTTTTGGTAAGCAAATTTTTCTTTTCACTTCTGTTTCACAATCTCTTTTGTCACTTATAGAAGAACCTAGGTAAATAAAATCGCTCTCCATTTCTAAGTCTGTGAGAGCATTATTTGTTCTTACAAAAGTGTTTGTCGTTTCGATCACCATTAGTTATGTTTTACCCTTGTTGATCATTAGACCTAGATTACGGCTTTCTTCCTCCATTTTAGTAAGGAGGTAATTCATTTCTTCTTCAGAACAGGCGATAAGGGTAGTGTCATCTGCATATGATAATTAATGAATGAATTAAATTGAACTGTTTTGTATTGTTTTCAGTTTGTCTGCCAACTACTATTACCCGCGTGACGCCCGCAGGGAAGTAACTCCCCCTATCACTGTGGCTTTCCAACCTCTGCTGGAGAGCTCCAAGAAAGGGTAATTATAAATCTTACAACACTGTACTTTTAATGTATTGACTATGTTCTTTCGCTCTAACAGCTTATCACAAAGTTGGAATCTGTCAGTTAACGGAAAGGGTGAAGGTTGAACTCGAAAGTTCCTATTCAAATTTTTGTTAACAGTTTTCATACAAATCTGTATAGACTTATAGACTATCTGTGGATTATCTTCTGTTCAGTGCTTTCAATGGGTTCTTTACACACGATGTTTGTAGCCAGGTGCCGCACTCGACAAAGAACTAGAATCTCGTGAGAACTGTCAAATCCTATATGTGTTCTAGGTCTCTTGAGACAATTTAAAGTTTTTTAATAATATCATAACAATGCCGTCAACTTGTTGTGTTCCAATCAGGGCCGAATTAACCATATCGGGGCCCCTAGGCAATGCACGTCTTGGGCCCCCTTTACCAATGGCGGATTAACAGGGGGGGGGGGGTGGAAGAGGCAGCCCGCCCCGGGCCTCTGGTCGTGGGGCCTCCAAACGCCACCTTGTTCCCTTCATCAAATCCTAAACAAGGCTTTAAAGCACCAGGACACGATTAAAAAAAAATTGTAATTTTTTTTAATTGCATTTCCTGAAAGATGCATTTGTTAAAAATGCTCTCACCATGTTTTAAAGAAATTCGAAATATTGACGGCGATAGAGTATTTTATGTGAAACCATTTGAAACAGTTTGTATGTTGAATTATCCTTCGGCAAAACTATGAATGCGTTTTTCTCAAAACTTTTTAAACACGTTTTTCAACCTGATTGACGACATATAAAAAAAACTATACATCCCATTTACATGCACCAAGTCTTAAACTATTCGAAAATCTAGTGTCTATGGCACCACATAGGGGATTTTTGATATGTAAAAAAAAATAAAAAATGCGGACCATCGAATTTTATTTTTGATTTTTTATGAAAAATTTTCATTTCATAAAAGAAAAATAGAGGGGGACCCTTTATAAAAAAATCCCTAAGTGGTTCCATAGTGACTGGATTTTTTAACAGTTTATAGCGTGCAAATCGGATGTATGGTTTTTCTAATATGTTGTCAACATGTTGTAATATGTTGTAATGTGATCTCTTCCAGACAACCTTGGTACGAAGAGAAACAAAGAATTTTAGCAAGCAGATAGGTAATGCACACTAAAGCTGGTACAACATTTATATTTTAAACAAATAATAATTAGAAATAAAAGCAAAACAAATGCCAAAACAAACGACACATGGCACCTACAATCACATTCCCATTGATACTAAGTAATGCTGCTTAATGAATAGAAGTAAAGTAAAATACAACTGCGTTTAAATATATATTTTAATTATCAACTTTTTTTTTATTTGGGTATGATGTGAACATTAGTTATGGATTATTATTTTTAATTGGTAAACTAATGTTTAAGATTAAGCCATACTAAATAATGCAAAATCATACAAAATCGTATGTTTTAGTTTTGAAAATTTGACCGCTTAGACGTATTATAGATGCTTCAATTAAATACTGCGTGTAGAACATACTTTGGCCCTTAAAAATATCGGTCATTTTTTTTAATAAGTCTTTTAATAAGCTTAGAAAAAAATAAAGTATTAGGTCTATAAAAAACATTTTTAACTGAAAACTCTCCTACTTATAAACACTTTTTCGGATATGGTTTTATTGCATTGTAACCGACGTGTTCACACCCTCGAAATATTTTTCATCGCTTGGCTCGGTTCTCTACAGTTTTGTGATCATTTTTGGGAATCAGGAAAAATGGCCTGCCCTCACAATACTGGAGTACCGTGCCGCCGGCGAAGCTTTGATGGAAAATATTTGTTCTAGTTAGAAATGTCATTTTTGTTATTTACTTATTATTTTCTTATTGGTTTTGAAATATTTAAGTTTTTTATTTTCCATATACATCTCCCCGGTGCGATCAATAAATAATACTTTGAGAAATCGTCACTGGGGAGATTGTAAACTCATTTCAAATATGTTTGATTCTTGTACTTATTTTAAATTTTTATATCTTAATTATTATGCACACGGGCCTTGTAGGACAAATGAAATGATCAGTTTTCATTTGAAATCCTACAAGGTCTCGAGTAAAGCCAAGATTTATCTCACAACATATTGGGTAGCAAAAATAAAGTCATTTTTTCCTACCAAAAAACACTTAGAAAATTTCGAAGGTGTAAATTTTATGTTTTTTCAAATGTCAAAACCTGCGGGCCTTGTAGGACAATGAAATAATCAGTTTTCATTCTTGATCCTACAAGGCCTCCAGTCAAACTGAGACTTTGCTCTCAAAATACTTCACTTTAAAATTAGAGCTCATTTTGCTATGTCAAAAAGACTTAGAAAATTTCGGTCATGAAATTTTTACATTTTTCCCTTTACAAAATTCTAGGGACCTTGTGAGATGGTGAAATAAACAGATTTCGTTAACTTATCTCACAGGGAACCTAGGAAAAATAATTATAACTTGATTAATTATAAAATATTTTCTTAAAATCAAAAATTCTTAAAATCACGATAAATTCACCAAACAAAAATTCTTGTTATAAATCTTGACTTTATTTGTATGTTTTTACAATTTAATATGTGTTTTGATTATTAATAAAGGCTACAAAATCCGTAAAAGTTGCCAAATTTAGACGAGCACTTTTACGGATTAAGCCGACAAAATAGAGAATGAGCAGTTTCTTGCCCTTTATATAGGAAAGGTGCCGGGGTAAAGTTTCCCCCTCCACTTTCCGTCAGCCACCAAATCGAACCGCCGATTTGGTATAAATACGATGCATTTTTCCAAAATAAATCAGTTCTTACGTTTACTTTAATCTACGTGTTTTACTCCTTCCTCTGGAAGAAACCTCTCTCCGACCTGCCTCCTGCTGAAGCTCTGCCTGAACAACAAGTCTGGTGCCTACCTCCTCAAGACAAGCCGGCCCAACTACTGGACACCGCAAGGCGCCAGGCTCAGGCAGAGACCAAGGACATCCAGGGCTACCACTCACCAGCTCTGGGTGCAGGGAGGCAGATCCAGGGTTACCACCCTCCAGTACAGCAGGGCTGTCACCTTCAAGGAAGGCCAGCCAGTACTGAATTTCAAACGATATTACAATAGTCGACATCCACGTGCACAGCCACCGGTGCCCTTTTCTACAGTCTTGTAGCACACGTCTGTTACATGCATAATGTGGCAAATTCAGTTTCTTATATAATTATCGCGAAAAAAAATGATATTTACGCCCGAACCTCACAAAATAAAATATAATATGCATTTTCGCGTTGGTATTTTTGACATCACGGCGACAATACGGCAGTTGACGAATTTGTTATATCAAAGTGAACCTTATACCGTCCACCGAAGAACGACTGGCAGCCGCCCCCCTGTCTTACGTCATTACTCCTCCGAACGGAGCGGAGAGAAGTCGTGTTATGCTCCGCGCCGCTTATTTTCGTGAAATCAATTTAAAAATTCCGTTTTATTGCAATAAACAATGCATAAAAAAGGAATTAATGTTTTTTACAGGCCTTTACGAAATCAACATGTAAAAAAAAATCTCAAATATCTTTTCCAACCTTTCCAAAAGCTTTTTCTCAAGTATTTTTAAACTCCTCCCATAAAAGGGCGTGAATTCCGATTTCGATTTTTTCCTGTACTAGTGGATCGCCTTAAGACAAGATTTTTATGCATAACACAAAAAATAAAGTTGGTTGTTTTCAGGTGAAAAATTTAATAAGCAGTAATTGTTGAATGAAACACTAATATATATTGAGTTATTTGGCGGGTGGGAGATAAGCCGACGTAGCTCAGTTGGTAGAGCAGTTGACCGGATATCAGAAGGACGCGGGATCAAGTCCCGTCGGCAGCATTTATCTTTTCTCGGGAGAATTTTTCAATGTTGATGAGTGTTTCAGGCTAATAATTATTGCTTATAATAATTAGTTATTGGGTTATAACCTAATTATTATAATTTGTTGTTTTCTTTAATGCATGTAATTTTATTAACCTGTAAAAGTTCCTAATAAACATCTTGAAAGTTGACTTTTTCCAAAATCGGTGCCGGAGTTGCTCGCTAATTGACAGTAAGTACTTGTTCACCATTGACGCAAGTAATTTTTTTTCGGGGCGCGGGGCCCCCAGCCGATGCGGGGCCCCTAGGCAGTTGCCTACTCTGCCGAAAGGATAATCCGGTACTGGTTCCAATGTGTAATAGTATGGGTGAACATTTGTCACTAAGAGATAAAAATTTGATAGAGAATTAATGGATCAATTCCATGAAATGTTTGATGTGTGCAACCATCTTATCCATTGAAACGATTATGGTTGAGAAATGGACCACTTTTATTTTTCTGCGATTGATAGCGATCCAAAATTGGACCACATTTTCCTACCATTCATAAAACATTTATTGTAAGTATTTAAAACATTTCCATGGCCAGCCATTTATTTTAAAATGATGCTATTGAAATGCTTTATCTAATATGACCGCAAATCCGAATTTCGTAGACTATTTTAAAAATATTTTTTTACTTCGAAGTTTTGATCAGCTGTTTACGGTTAAAATTTAGTCCCTTTTCCATAGATATGCATGTTTCATTATCTAGTATACCACAGACAACATACAGAAATCGAAAATATTCTATGTTGACTCAAATAAGTACCTCTCACGGCAGTTTCAATGTAAAAACATGCAGGATTCGGGAGGTATTTTGCGATTTTTTAATATTTTTTTTTGTAAATCCTAGAAATATGAGATAAACGGTAAAATATAGGTTAATGCATTGGCTATATAGAACTATAATAAGATTTTATATCTCCATGTTAAAATTCAAAGGTATGATTTTTTTTAATGTTGGCGAAAAATTTAAAAAATGATCTTATGGGAAATCTCAAGCAATCGAAGCAAATGTATTTATTTTGTGTGATCACTACAGTGGCTATTTGAATTATTGTAACCACTCTTTCTAGACTATAAATCTCACTGAAGGCATTGTAGAGACACTTTCATTGTAATGTAATATCTTCTTAATTTTCTCATAATTGCATCCCCAATAGAAAGAATAAGTATAATGCATAGACATACAAATAACTAGACGAGAACTTACAGATGAGGGGTAAAAACCAACTATGGCGGGGCGAAGAGAGGAAAGAGACTTGTGATTTGCCAATAAATCAATCTAACAGTATATAGGCACCTCGCACTATAATATCACTATTTAGTTCGTGATAGTAAAATCTGCTTTTGAATGAATAGACCTTTTTATATGGGAGCGCGAATTGCATGCCACGGTATGAACAGATGTGTAAAATCCAAATTCGCAAAGTAAGGTTCAGAGTATTTTCATAGTGGAATATTTGGTTTCCGTAGACACTTTTACAAATGTTTCATGATTTACTTGACCCGGTAAACAGCGGTTTTGTGTTTCGCGTCGCTATGTATCTCGATGTCTATGTATGTGTTTCATAGACATACAGCGTCCGTGCGTAAAATGTACGATGAGAGCACGACACTGGTCCGGACACGCCCAGCCGGTTCCGAAAAATGGTTCCAATGGGAGGGGGAAATAACACGTTTTTTAACACGTAAGGGCATGTCCATATATTTTGTACGTCCGTGGTATAATGTATAAAAATGCATAGGAAAATTTTACGCAGAATGCACAATAAAATTGTCATTGGAAATCTATCTTGTTAATATTTTATTTTTGCTGTAAAAAATATTTATCAGAAATAATTATTTCAGACAATTCTCTTTTATTTTTATTCTTGTTCATTTTACTTTTGAAACAGAAAACAATAATTAAATTTTAAAAAAAAACTATGTCGAAATGGTAAACATGGTCCACAGAAGGGTTGGAAATGTATATGTTCTAAAATCCCAACAAATTTGATGTAATAATTCTACCTCCAAAATGAAACTAAATTTATTGAAATTAGCATTTATTTCTTATTATCGAATTAATTTCCGATTTTCTCTTTCATTCAAGCTTAAAAATATATATTTTTTGAAATTTTTACACGAAATAGAACTTAATTATAGTATATTCTCACTAAATATTATTTTTAAATATGGTTCGATAGTCAGGAATTGCTCTTTTTAATCGGTATTCGTAATGTCAGTTCTCATAATATTGTAGAATTCCCGCACTTTCCACATACATATCTAGATTCTGCTCACAAAATACCTAATCATTTTAAATTCTAAGAAATTTCCCACAGTTTCCACGAATTGGCAATCCTGGTCCACAGATAAAATGCTTAGATCGATGACAGTCCGCGATCGTTTTCCATCTAGCGGATATTTTGGATTTACCCAGAAAATGACCCATTAGTATCTGTGATAGTTCGAGCCAACTAGTATAGATGGCTCCAATACTATTAGCGATTTATAGAGTTATTTAAGAGGCGGTTCTCCAAATTTCTACCGATTTCTTGCAAACCTCCCTTAAACATTTGAAGTTTTTAAGCTCTTAAAAAAGTATATGTTATTCTTGAAGATAATATCTAGAGATTTATCGCGCCGAAACGCAAATTATAAAAATTCACTCGATAGAAAAAATCGCAAAGTATGCTCCAAAAATTATTATAAACACGTTTGTTTCAGTTATTTTACAAGTTATATGTATGAAAAAATTCAGAGCGTTTCTTTAAATAAAACTAAAGACAATTATCGCGAGATTTTTGCACTTTTTTAAGTAAGTCGTGTTTAATTAAATATTTTAACAACAGGCGCTTGCGTTTTTAATTCTGAAGATCATTATTACAGGCCGTCTCTGTCTAACGTACGTGTAACCTATGTGCCTTTCAAATATCCGCCAGTCGCTACCAGGAGAGCTTGCCGGGCGGACCTATGCTCGTATTTTTACATGATTTGTCATAGAATAGAATACATATTTTTTACCAAACTCGATATTGGCTCTCGCAGTCAGATTTTATTCTTCTGTCGGGACTTACGTGCGGCCAGATAATATTCTGCGCCGCTGATATACTGTTAAACTGTGGGGAATCAGAAATCTTGATTTAATGAATTATGATTTTCTAAGATTAATAATACGGTTAGTTAAAATGTAACTCTTAGATATGATACTTATAGCCTAGCGGTTCATGTAATGGTTCCAGTCTTATTCTTTATTATGGTCCCAACAAATAACAAGCGTTATTACTAGGTTGTCATTTTTCATATCACTTAGTTTCGTTCGTCATGAGCACGTTAATGCACCTGTTGTTGCTGACGTCTATAAATTATTACATGTGTATAGTTAAATGAATATGTTTGACAAATTAAATAATAAAACATAGAAAAACTTAAAATAACATCTAAAAATATAACCAAAAAGAATTCGAAATAAAATTGACAGCACTCTGAAAACTTACTTACTTACTCTTAAAAATAGTAGAAACTAAATTTCTCACCAATGTGCATAAATAATGCCACAGCTTTTTAAATAATCACAAAAACGAATTCTGTTGGAGTACAAGTACACGCCTTTACCTAGTGTGCAAATCCTTTTGATATGAAAAAAAAACTTTAAATATATAAATAATTTTTTTATAGCAATACCTCACAAGAGTCTCAGCTGCTCCCGTCTGGAGCCAGTGAGACTATGGCATCCCCAATTGGGGTATGTTGTGAGGCTGAAGGTAGTGGGGAGTGGAAGGAGATGGGGAAGAGGAAGGTGGGGAAGTACCTGGCTATTCAGATCTGGTCACCAAACACGGCTAGCGCCTGAGAGCATCTTTCACTCTGGAACGTGCCGCAAATATACTATATGTATATTATTTTTAATTAATAAATTGTGAAAACACAAATTAATCAAATAAAATTTATTTGCCACGCCGGGATTCGATCCCGCCACCTTCGGTGAGCGTGTCAAGAGCCTTACCGCTGGACTATGCGCCAGTCGTCAAAATGTAAATAATATTTGTGTTATTATAAATTCTAAACGTGGAGATCAGCAAAGGTAAAAGAAGTCAGGGACGCCCGAGGAAGACATGGCACGACCAAGTGAATCATATACTTAAGTCGGGCCATGTCAAGAGTCAGAATAATAGAAGAGCATGTGTGAGTCGATGTATGAATGTAAACGAGGCTAGGAGTGTGTGCCAGGATCGAATTGTTTGGCTGTCTGTCCTCTCTGCCTACCCCTGCGGAGAAACGGCGTGATGGTTAGTTAGTTAGTTATGAGTATATCTTCTATTCTAATAATATCTTCTATATCTCATATTAGAATAATGGACAGGATGTCCGCGGGTAAAGTGCAGAAACTTTATGAGATGGTTCTACATGATGGTAGAAGTAAAAAAGATGAGCAACTTGTATAAATTATCTTCGTTATACAAATAAAATATGATAAGCATCAAAAATGTATGAGTGTAATTTATATAAATGTTCAAAAGTAGATAATATATATTGTTTCGATAGCTCTTGGAACCTATGGTGAATTGGGCCGCGTGAATTTTGCGCTGAAGGAAATAGGGAACAGAAATGAAACTGGGAGAGGATGCCACCAGAATATTCATTTATTTATTTATTTGCAAAAACAGCATAAAACCAATACATTGCAAGAGCGGTAAGAAAAGATACATAATAAATACATTTACAGTTAAAGTAATACATTTCGTTAAACCATAAGTGCTATTTCACGCTTAAAATCATTGTAGGAAATATGGAATATATCCACATTATATTGAATGTCCTACCTTAGTATAGTCTGGAATCCTCTCTTGTTCCCTCTTGAAGTTGCACAAAAACGCACGGCGAATTATTACTGTGACCATGAAAACACTTGCCAGTTGCATATGACAATGTGCTCCTCAGCGAGGTAGAAATTGTACTAAATCTGTAGGAACAATCCTTCTCTTGGTGACAGATAGTGGGTAGGGTAATATTGGTAGGTAGGTCGGACAGTATGGAAGTAGGGAATATGAAATGTGTAGGTACTATTTATGAGTATGTGCCCGAACATATATGAATATATATTATATTTTTTATACAAGGTGTCCGGGGGTAAAGCGCGCAAGGAAGGTGATTTTACATGATAGTTCAAGTAAAAGAGATAGATAACTTTTTTCGAAATTCTAACGTTTTAAGCTAGTTTTCGGGTAAAAAATTGAATTGTTTGTATAGAAAAAAGTATATTCTTCCATGTTAAAATATTTTTATAAGGGAAAAAAAAACATTGAAATTTCGAAAAAAGTTGTATTTTACTTCTTCCGTCATGTAGGATCTCCTCCTGAAGTTTGTGCACTTTGCACCCGGACACCCTGTATAGATAACCTAATAAGAAAAACCTTCATTAATTTCGATTTTTTTTAAAAATATATATTAAGTTACATTTTATTATAAAATTTAAAAAATATTTAATTCATTCCATAGTTTGTGAATCTTCGTTGAACTTCAAGACCGCCCGGAGAACACAACCACGATACATATATCAGTTCATATTTAGTTTGCTGTCATTTTCATAGATGTCTCTAATGAGGCACACTAATTATTATCTGCGCGCTGCAAATACACCTCCTATGAAACCATTTTAAAAGTAAATATCACGACTGGTCCAAATCGAATTTTTTCGTGCGGATAACGGAGCCTTAAAAGATGTCTCTAGTGAATAAGTTTGCCTCTCCATGTTCAGATCTGAGGTTGGCTAACAGTTAGGTTTCTAGCAAGAGAAGGATTTTGAGAGCATAATAGATAGGACGCCAGCCTCCAGGCTGTCCTACACATTCGTTCACAATTATAAAAGTTTCTATTCTAAATCAAGACAAAGTGTTTTGTTGTGAAGAAAGCATTATTTATTTGAAGAACCACACACGACAATATCTTTAAACATAATTTGTTATAAATTTATTTTTTTAATATATTTCCTCAGAGAACAGCCGACAGGAGTGGTCACCAAGTCTCGCACTCCGGGCCCCACCTTCCGATGGGATGATCACCGCTACTAGAAGAGACGAATTGTAGTAATTTAACTTAACTTATACTCAACACATTGGGATGCATAGAAAATGTAAATAAACTAAAATATACCTGCATTTGAAAAACATCATAAAATGTTGTTATTTATTTACAAGTTGTTTATTTTATAATTTTAGAAAAGGGAAGGGTAGAGAAAAGTTGGGAGTACCTGCCTATTCAGATCCAATCCATTTCAACGAGCGATATTAAAAAACACATAATAATTTTAGCTCCAACCATAGCCCATTTTGTAAATAGAATTTTATTTGAAGCAGAAATTCCAGATGACTTAATATGTAGTATTATCAGACCCATTTATAAAGGAGGTGATCACACTCTATTGGGTAATTATAGACCGATTAGTATTTTGTCATCACTCGAAAAAATTCTTGAAAAATACATTCAGTTGAAACTAATAAAATATTTAGAAGATTTTTCTATTATTGATACAAATCAATATGGATTCCAAAAAAAGGGGTACAGAAATGCTGCTTCAAAAATTTGTCAGCTTAATAAATGATGAATTAAATAGTAAAAATCATATTTTAGTTTTATTTATAGATTATTCTAAAGCATTCGACGCTATTAATCATAGAAAATTATTGCAAATACTAGAAATCATAGGAATAAGAGGAAAACTCTTTGAAAATTACTTGAACAACCGTTCAATGAAAATAAAGCTATTGAACACCTTAAGTTAAAAAAGAAATTTTTTAGCAGGCGTTCCTCAAGATTCCATATTAGGTCCAATTTTATATATTATTTATGTATCTTTTATTAAGTACATTTTTAAACATGTAAAACATTTCGTGTATGCGGATGATACTGCATTAGTGATTTTTCGCAGTGATTTAAAATTATGTATTGAACTCTTACAAAAAATTATATCGAACTTTTGAAATGGTCTCATGACTCTGGTTTAATCATAAATGCAAAAAAACTAAATGGATACATATTAGATCACTCAATGCCAAGGCAAATATTATTACACCAGAAATAAAAACACACGATTCAGATTGCTTACATGTTGGTATCCCTGCATTGTGTACATGTGAAAATATTGAACTGGTTTAAGAATATGTTTATTTAGGTGTTATTATTGACTGCTTTTTCAAATGGGATTTACAAATAAATAAAGTCTGTGAACGACTGAGAATCTATTCTTAGTAGATTATATAAATTAAAATTCTATGTTCCAATATGTACACTTCGAATAATTTATTTATCATTAGCTGAATCTATTTTAAGGTATGGAATTACAGCCTGGGGACTTTCTTGTAAAACAAAGGTAAATCATGTTCAATCAGTTCGAAATTCATTAGTTAAATTATTAGCGCATAAAAGTTTATACAAACAAAGGCATAATGTTCCATTCATTTACCAGAATCTCAAAATTCTCTCAGTAAGAGCAATTCTGTGGTATAAAATTATATTTCAGCATATGAATAGCCCTATGTACATACATAAACTGGAACACATTTACAATACTCGCTTTACGCTAAATGAAGGACTAATTGTACCTAAGCACTTAAACAAATATGGACAAAGAACACTGGACTACATGATACCAAATTGCTTAAATATGTTACCTGCCGAAATTAAAAAATGTACAAATGGTTAAACAAATATTATGTTGAAGAATTGGCTCGCCGAAAGAAATAATTTGTATTAGACCTCTTAACACAAAAAAAAAATAACTGCAAAATAAAGTAATATAAGTTTATTTATATCTTCAAAGTAAAAGAAAAGCACCCATTGACAAACTACTAAAAAGTAGTTTATTGGGACTTTTCTTTTTTATTTTTTAAAATATTTTTATTTTTTCATATTGTATTACTTTATCTTTATAATAAATAAATAAAAAAAATAAAAAAATAAAAACCACAATACGCAATAGCGCACCTTGTTGCAATTTGCACGAAGTGACTGTCTACACTACTCGGCTAACTTCAGCTCGCTTCAATACGTTGTCGTGAATATACGTGCGCGCTAGTAATTTATTATGAGTGGTACGCAGTGGTCGCAGGAGCAAATTCTGTTGCTCCTGGAAACATTGCAAGCGGAGCCAATTTTTTGGAACCCACATGAGAGAGGTCATAAGGACAAAAAGAAAGTTAACGATGCTTGGGTCCGTCTTGAGTCTACCTACGTCTGTACAAAATACAATAATTTAAAAAAAAAATCTTTTGTATTTATTTGAATATTTATTCCCAGTGGTTCTCTTGTCATAGTTTAATTGACTAAACTAACCTTGTTGTAAATAATAAAATTAGATAGAGCCTAAGAATTCATAATAAATTGTAAAGCGCCCTTGAGGTGATTTTTCACAAAAACGGCGCTCTATAAATTGTCCAAATATTATTATTTTTCTGCTCCGGTGCATTGCAATCATCCGCCATCTTCTTTTCCTCCTTTTTTATATTTCTTCGTTTGATAAATATGCACATAGTTATAAGTTATAATATGCGAGCGTGCACATTGCAACGGCAGCTGCTACTTGAGCGTCCATGACGTGCGAGTCGTACCACCGCGCGAATGAGTTTCCTGCGAACTTAAACGAGTGTGTTGCAACGTACTTAGGACTTTGGTCAACTTTCCCGAGTATTTCGTCGAGGAACTTCGCGAGTAGTGTGGAGCTAGAGTATGATTTCTATCGAGAGAGAGATTTTGACAATATAACAGAGAGGACACTTGCCTCCAGGCAGTCCTACACAATTTACACTAATTTCCAATTAAAAGAATTTGTAGTTTAAAATCTCAGGATCCACCTTTGAGAGACTACCATTCAAAATCAAAAAGTTTACTTGAATTTGCTTTAGCCATGTTTGGTGACTAGATCTGAATTGTCAGGTACTTTCCTTTTACTTATGTCCTTCTCCTCCCTACTCCCTTCAACCTCACAACATAATACAATGGCAGAAAATCTGGAAGGTTCGAAGCAGATGGCACTGGTGTGATCGCCGATCAGAGGTCTTTGGTGACAAGCTTGGTGATTGTCTAAAGAATTTGTATTCTACTCTTTCATAGATGACGCCCGTATAATTATTTTACGGAAAAATGCTTTTTATAAGTTATGCTTTAATATATTAAGAATAATTAATTGTTTGCATCCGTACATATGCAATATGAATATGGGTCGCATCTCGGACCACTCTTATTTAATATAGCCATCACAGTTAGGAGTAAGGATAACGGGAGTAAAAAATATCAAAAACAAAGGAGTCATTATCCACACTGCCAGCAGCCAAGAACAAGAAAGGCTTTTAAATGATCCTATTATATCTAGCTCCGACTTGCTGAGTGCCCGTCTTCCAATTAAGAGGCAGCCTAGAATAATATTTTTTAATGTGCCCCGTGAACTTTCAGACGAGAACTTCTTAGAGAAGGCCCTCTCCGGAATCTCTGAAGCTGGTGACTTCAAAGAATGTGTATCCAAGTGCAAATTAAGTCATATGGCTGGAGCTCGAACCGGACCGTCTTGCCACAGAGTGTACTCGGTGCCTGCTAACATTCGTCATGCGTTGGTGCAACAAGGACGCGTATTTGTGGACTGGACCGTTTGCAGTGTGCGTGACTTTGTTGGACTTACAGTGTGTTTGAATTGCCAAATGGTCGGACACTCTCACAAGTATTGTAAAGATACAAAGAGATGCTCCCACTGCGGTGTAGAAGGACACGCGCGTGAGGCCTGCCCCGCTGCTGCTGCAGCACCCAGTTGCGCCACATGCGCACGTTTTGGAAAGCCTGCAGCTTCGCGTGCCCACCCCACCGGAGATAAGGATTGTCCGGCCTACAAAGCAGCACTATTGAAGGACCTCTCCACCATTGACTATGGCATCTAAGCATACCGAAATAGATGGCGAGGTACTTGCTGTTGATGCATTAAATATATTATATCAAAATGTGAGGGGTATTCGAACAAAGACTGTAAGTGTACGCAATAATATTTTAATCAATAATTATAACATTATTTGTTTTTCCGAAACATGGCTGAACTCAACGGTATTTAGTGAAGAATTGTTTGATGATAGATATGTAATATTTAGAAGAGATCGTGAGTCAACCAAATCT
This sequence comes from Limnephilus lunatus, assembly GCA_917563855.2. Classification (NCBI taxonomy): domain Eukaryota; kingdom Metazoa; phylum Arthropoda; class Insecta; order Trichoptera; family Limnephilidae; genus Limnephilus; species Limnephilus lunatus. Next base: position 1,746,000 of record OU830600.1, on the reverse strand, counting down.
TTGTCTAAAGAAGGTGGCGGAGTCTAGCCGCCGTTTCTAAAAAACTTCTTGTGTCAAGAAAAACGGAGTGGGAGAGTGACAATGAAGATTTGTGGCTTGTAATTAAGTCTCGTTCCAACTCGCTCATCTTTATATGCATCCTCTATATTCCTCCTAGTGTAACCGTTGATAATTATTGTAAACATATTGAAAAATTACAGGATCTGTATTTAAAGTTTTCAACTTCCAATTCGCAGTTTATTTTTGTTGGTGATTTTAATTTGCCCGAAATAAAATGGATACCTGACAATTCATTCAAAAATAATGTACTTTCCCCTTCTAATTATAAAAGCATGAAAGCACACAGTCTTGTCAATCTCTCATCAATTTGCAATTTGTATCAATTCAATTATGTACTAAATAGAAATGAAAATTTATTGGATCTTGTTTTTTCAGATAAAGTTAACATTGATATACATATAGCACCAGGCTTAACTAAATTGGATCAATATCACCCTTCATTTGAAATTATAGTGAAACAAAATAAAGATCAATTCTTAGAAATGAATAGAAGCGATTCAAAATATAACTTCAGGAAGGGAAACTTTGATGAATGTCGACAGGATCTATTGTCTGTTAATTGGATAACTCTCTTTAAAAATAAAAATGTGAATAGCATGGTAATCTTACTATATGAAAAATTGTGGGAAATTATTGACAAATACTTTAAAAAATATGGTACTCAAACAAAAAATCAATATCCTGTCTGGTTTAATCAGCAATTGATTGCTCTTCTTAAGAAAAAAAACAAAGTTAGACTGAAGGTAAAAAAACATGGTTACGAGTCAGATTATAGGGAATAAGGAACTCCAGTGAAAAATATTATGGCTTTAAAAAAATATGTTCATATAGACCAATAAACGCTGATTCTGAATATATAACTTTTATTTAATAATATTAAACGTACAGTTTTTAAAAAAATATTAAAAAGTGCATTTTTAATATTCTCGTTAAAACACAGCGTCAGGTTGGTATGCTGTGTAATGCTCTGTGGTGACGTCACGATAGTAATCACGGTAATGACTGGTTTATTTATGCTATACGTCATTTATATGGGAATTTAGGTATGACACAAGCGAATGTTCTATATATTTCTTATTTTTGAAGATGTCATAAAAGCATACACCTTTATAGAAAGTTAATAGAATTGCCTTTTAGATTTTTGTATCTGACATATACGATTGTGTTTGAAAAATGCAGTATTTTAAGTTTCAAAATGAAAAAATTTAAAAAAAAACAGCCGACTGTAAACATATTCTATTAAATGGTCGAAAAAATTAGGAAAATTCAAAATTTAAAAAATACAGTCCTCTTACTTTATGAATTTGGAATAAAACTGTCACTTCACTTTTTATCTCGTTCATACAATTAAAAGGATAAAAAAATATTATAATAATTCCGAAAAAATAACTGAAAAAATCCGACATCTTGGACTCGGTTTTACGCAATTAATGCGTTGATTTCTCGAATTTGTATTTATTTACACATGCATAAGGCTTTTACATTATCAAATAATATTACTTTTATGGAAGTTTTATTAAATTCACGCGGAAAAGTCATAAAAATTATAGAGAAGTAACCTTTGATTATGTAATGTCAGTAACCTAAAAACCGAACGAAACTAAATCACCAAAAAAACATTATTTAAGGACTAAAACTGAAAAAAAGTACAGGCAGCATTAGTACTTATGCTGAATTACACTAATATCACAGTGAATTAATCATTTAAACGAAAATTATCATCAAAAACAGCAAACTGCAAGTTAAATTCATCAACGTCATTCATTGTTTTGCAAAGAATTTGATTTCGCCATTTGCAATAAATAAGCCATTAGCCAATCAACGCGTTATAATAAACAAGATGGCCGCGCGCCTGCGCAAATCTATGTGAGATTCAAGAAAACCAACATAAAAATCTAAAATATATGAATCGTTATTTTAGTAGATGACGTCACAAAATTCACCATAGATATGGGTGTTTTCGAGGGATCTCCAAAAATTAAAACTTTGAAAATTATTTTAACTATTAAAACTAACTCTAAAAAAAAAAAATATGCAGTAATTTAAGTTAGAAGGTCATTTTTCATAAAAAAAATAAAAAAAATGGACTGGACTTCTCTATTCTCTTATTTAAGGAAATTTACAAAAAAAATACAAAGCGAATGTTATAAATCATATATCAACTCTGTCGAAAGTGGTCTGCAAGGTAACATAAAGTTATTCTGGTCGTACTCAAAATCATTACGAAAAAATAATTGTATTCCTAAAGTAATGCATCTTGACGATATTTCCGCGAATGACGGTGAAAACATAGCAAACATATTCTCTAAATATTTTTCATCTGTTTATACCAAGTCGGAATCATCTACTAATGATTCAATGCCAAACATAACTGAACACAATCAAAGCAATTTGGGTAAAATACATATTAGTGCAGATGAAATAAAATGTTTTTTGAGTAAAATAGATCCCAGTAAGGGCCCAGGACCTGATAAAATTCCTCCTTTCTTTGTTAGTTGCTGTGCAGACTCTTTATGTTTACCGCTTTTTATAATTTTTAATGCATCCCTTACCACGGGAACTTTTCCCGATCTGTGGAAAAAAGCACACGTGGTCCCAGTATTAAAATCGGGAGACCAATCTTTAATAAAAAATTATAGGCCAATCAGTATACTATCCTGTTTTGCTAAAGTTTTTGAATCTCTGATATATAAAAATATTTTTTCACATTTTAAACCCCTTCTCTGCACTAGGCAACATGGGTTTGTTCCTCAAAGATCAATCAACTCAAATCTTTTGGAATTTTGTAATTATGTTTGTAATTCTTTTAATGAAAGATTACAAGTAGATACAATTTATACTGATTTCCAAAAAGCTTTTGATAGAGTTAACCACTCCATCTTACTAAAAAAACTTGAACAAATTGGAATACATGGAGACCTATTACACTGGGTGAAATCATATTTGTATAACAGAACTCAATTAGTTCTTATTAATGGATACAAATCATCCCCTATAATTGTAACTTCTGGTGTACCACAGGGTTCAAATCTTGGCCCCCTGCTTTTTCTTATATTCATAAATGACCTTGGCTCGAAATTAAACTGTGATTATGCTTTTTTCGCCGATGATCTTAAAATTTTTCGTAAAATTAAGTCTGTTTCCGATCATCAGCTGCTTCAAAATGACTTCGACACACTCAATAACTGGTGTACTGTCAATGATATGCACTTAAATGTTGAAAAATGTTACATTTTAAATTTTACTAGAAATAGAATTATAAAGGATTTTTCTTATGTTATCAATAATATTATTCTCAAAAAAGTTTCTTCAATAAGGGATCTAGGAATCACTCTTGATTCTAAATTCATATTTGATGTACATATTAACAACATTTAAGTGCAAATCATTAAAAATGATGGGATTTATTCACAGAATATGTAAACCTTTCAAAGATCCTCAATCAATTCTAACACTTTACAATGCCTTAATTAGAAGTAAACTTGAATATGGAAGCACTATTTGGAATCCACATTACTGCAAATATGAAAACATTGTAGAATCAGTTCAAAAAAAATTACTAAGAATGTTATCCTTCAAATGTGGACTACACGACCATCTCAGATCATACGATGTACGTCGTGATTACTTCAAGATTGATACACTTAAAACTAGAAGGCAATTGACTGATCTAATATGTTTACATAAAATTATTCACGGCCATCTTGATACTACATTATGTCTTAACAGTATTGAAATTAATGTCCCCAATTCCCATTGTTTAAGACGCCATAACATTTTTCATATGAATACATTTAAAAATAATATCGCCTACTTTAGCCCTCTGACCCAGATGTGTCGACTGTATAACAAGATAGAGTGCGCTGATGTGGATATTTTCGTTGACAATTTGTACGGATTTAAAAAAAAAGTTCTAGCGCTGTTAAAAAGTACTAACTAATTATGTTGTGTGAATTGTCTTTCTATGCATGCTCGCGTATTTCATATGTCTTTTACCACTCATTGCAATGTGTTACTTGAGTGACCTTGTATATAATTCTGTATTTTTATTTGTGATGTTTTTGTTTTTCTAATTGTATTTATTTGTATTTAATTGTATGTAATTGTAGATTTTTATAATTGTGTAATAATTGAGTTTTATAACTGGATTGTTCTCATGTAAGTGTAAACATCTGTAAAACCCAGTATAAATAAATAAATTATAAATTTACATAAATGACATTTATGTATGCTTTCAAAATAGTTACTTTGTATTATATGCGGATGACATGAAAATTTTTAAACCTATTTTTTTTTTTTTTTTACATGAATACCTCACAAGAATCCCAACTACTCCCGTATGAAGCCAGTGAGACTATGGCATCCCAATTGGGGTATGTTGTGAGGCTGAGGGTAGTTGGGAGGGGAAGGAGATAGGGAGGAGGAAGGTGGGGAAGTACCTGGCTATTCAGATCTGGTCACCAAACACGGCTAATGCCATTTCAAGCAATGTTTCAATTCTGAATGGTGGTCTTACACCAGGGCGATACAGAGAGTATCTTCCACTCTGGAACGTGCTTCAAATAGACTATTTATTATTTTAAATTAATAAATTGTGAAATAACACAAATTAATCAAATAAAATTTATTTGCCACGCCGGGATTTGATCCCGCGACCTTTGGTGCGCGAGTCAAGCGTCTTACCGCTGCGCTACGCCGGCTGTCAAAATATACAGTCTTTATCTGATTGTGTGGAATTACAAAGCCATCTTGATAATTTATGCGCATACTGTGAATCAAACTTATTGTCCTTAAACATTTCCAAGTGTCACTCAATCACATTCACTAGAAATAAAAATAAAATCATCTATCCTTACAACTTGAATAAAAAACCCTTACAATCTACGTCTACATGTAAAGATCTAGGTGTTTACTTAGACAGCAAATTAATTTTTGATAAGCATATCGAACAAATTATGTCAAAATCTTACAAGATGCTAGGTTTCTTATTAAGAATATGTAAAGTTTTCAAAAGTGCTAAAACCCTAGATATGTTGTTTTGTTCATTGGTCAGAAGTCCACTGGAGTATGCGTCAACCATATGGAATCCTCGATATAAGGTATACATAGATTTAGTAGAAAGTATACAGATTAAATTTAGGAAACATTTACTCAAAAAATACAACAAAACTACAAATAATATCTTAACTTTAGAAAAAAGACGCACATTGTCAGATCTGTTGTTTCTATATAACCTGCTAAATAATAAAATAGATAGTCTTGAATTGCTATCCATAATTAGTTTAAATGTCCCAATGAGGCGTACCAGGCACACTTCCCTTTTTCATAATGAAGCTAACAATACTAATGCAGCAAGTACTCACCAATTACTTGCGCAATCAAAATTTATACCCACTACGAAAAATTACTACATTTAGACATTTTCCACGATTCCTTGCTAACATACAAAACTAATTTATTAAATTACTCGGCGTGATGTAAATACACATTATAAATTTTAAAACTACTTACATTTAACCTTTCACTAAACCTTAATCAGTCATTTACAATTTAGTGAGCATATAATCCTTCTATTAAAATGTCTTTCTATTTCCCCCACCCCCTCCCTCCCTTTTCTTTCTTTCTATTATTATTAGTTGTTCTTTAACTAATTAAGTTTTAAAACCCGTTTTTACATATGTCAGGCGTAATTACCAAATGACATTCTATGACACACGTAATAGGTACATAATCATGTAAAACTTAAACGTCTTATAACTTGTATTACAATGTACTGTGTTTGTCATTAATAAACAAATAAACAAATGAATAAATAGTTTTGTCAATAAAAAAACTCAAATCTTCCAAGAAAGGCTAGGTGATTCAATCCAATATTGTATTTTTTTTTTTTTGTTTGTTTACTGATGAAAATGATTAGGAAATGCTGTGTGGAGTGTCTTTTTAAGGAAAGGAAAGAAAGAAAATTCTGGGAAGGAAAATGGTATGAGGGGTGGGTAGCAATCTGGGGATCAGTGTGTCCAGGAGTGACAGGCGTACGAATCCATCCTTCCAACTGAGGTACAAGGTTAAGGGCCGACAGTGTCCGGCTGGGGAGGTCAAAAAGCCTCTTGAGAGAGACCAGTCTCTTTCGACCGGCCCGCCACATAGTAGTTGGGCAGATGCATCCGCCACCAATAATAATAATGTAACATTTGTATAGCACAGTTTTGTGTTATTTCACTTCAAGTGCGCTTAACTATAATAAACTTAAAAATAATCCTTCAGTTCTCCTTACGAGTTGTTACAAGATATTGATCAAGTATTGATGGTCAAGACCTAGACAAACCTCTCACCCCTGCTAAGCTACTGGGTGCTGGTTATCCTTTAAATGGTTCCCAGGGCGGTGTGACCCATATCAGCCTCCCAAATTGAAAATTCTATTTGGCACAATCCACCTTTCTCTTAACTGTTCCTCACACGGAAATCTATGTAAAGAAGTTCTCAAGGAACACAGAAGCACAATATAACATTGAGGCATTTTAAGATGAAGCCATACTAAACAATGCAAAATCATACAAAATCTTATGATATGTTTTTGTTTTGAAAATTTGATCGCTTAGAAGTATTATACTTATTAAGCATTATGTAGATGCTTCAATTAAATACTGCGTGTAGAACATACCTTGGCCCTTAAAAATATCAGTCATTTAATAAGTCTATAAAAAAATAAAGTGTTAGGTCTATAAAAAATACTTTCAAGTATAAACTCTCCTACTTATAAACCCCTTTTCGGATATGGTTTTATTGTATAAAGCAGGGGTCGGCAACCTTTTGGCAGGAAAGGGCCACACGTTGGCAAAATAAACTTAAGGCGGGCCGCACTTGTGATATTAACCCTAGAAGCCCAATATACCTACGTATAATTGGTCATATCCCATAGAAAAAATAAAACTGCTATTAAAAATAGTTAAAGCATATGGAATTTAATTCGTACACGTAATACTTACATTATGTTTATGAAAACTACAAAGTAACTAAATGATTTTATACAAATTTCAGTGTGATGTCTGAGGTTGCATTCGGGAGGCTATTTCTTGAAAGTTAGCTGTCATATTTGTAGTTGCAACTCATGGAATGCCTCTCAAATGCTTATCTGTGAGACGAGAAGCATATTTATTTTTCCTTAATTGACAATTGAAAAAGTTTGTTCGCATAAATAAGTGCTACCAAAAATTGTAATGAACTGCTGAGCAATCCTTTTCAATTCCTCAAAATCAGATGGCAAGCTGCCATAAAATTTAACAAGATCATTGATTTCATAGAAAGAGCTTTTGAGAACATCATTAGATTGGAGATCAATCACGTTCATTTGTAAATGACTCGGTACATCTTAATATCACACGAAAAAGGATTTGCAAAATTTGTTTTAAATCACCAAATCTGTCGCTGAATTGAGTTTGCAGTTATATTAAAATATCCTTCATTATATCATTTTTTCAATGAAAATTAATTCCATCTTCCTCGACAGCCTTTTTACAATTCGAAAAATGATGTAACTTTTTTTCATCAATTTGTTTTGTAAAGAGTTTGTTTTTCATTTGGAATTCCTTTACGCCTATGTGCATTTCAGAGATTAGTTTGTTTTTACCCTGAAGCCGTTCATTCAGCGTATTTAATTCTTGAGTTACATATATCAAAAATCTATTAACCATTGAGTATCTGTTAGCTCTGGAATAGATTTGCCTTTTTCATTCATAAAAGTGTTGATTTCTTTTCTGAGATCAAAAAATCTTTTCAGTACTGCACCTCTACTTAACCATCTCACTTCAGGTTTAAACAACATCTCCATGATCGACTTCCGTATCTGACATAAACTGCTGGAATTGACGATGAGTCAACCCATTTTTTCCTAATGTAGTTTACAGTGATACCACGATGTCCATTACTTCTTTCCATAATACGACTTTGGAACATAACGCTTCTTGGTGGATAATGCAATGAAAAAATAATGGGATGTCACATCCTATCTCTGCCAGTTTCTTTTTAATTCTACCTACCAAACCCTTATTTTGTCCACTTATGTTCCTGCCTCCGTCAGTTGTTACACTTACCAATTTTTCCAATGGCAATTGCATTGATACTATCGCTTGTTCTAAGTTACAAAACAAATCTTCCCCTGTAGTCGTTCCCTTCAAACTACATAACTGTAAAAGCTCCTAAATATTAAAAGCTGGGCAGTATCTGAAACGTCATTACTTTCATCGCTAGTTTAAGAGAACCATTCAAATTGTTGTGCTTTTTCCCGGAGTTGAATAGTTGATAACTTATTAACAAAAAATTCACGGGCCGCAAGTAAGACGTCGGCCGCATGCGGCCCACGGGCTGCGCGTTGCCGACCGCTGGTATAATGTATAAAGTTTCTTTTATAATAATCATAAACAAAAATGATATTTAGGCCCGAACTTCGTAAAATTAAATAAAAATATCTATTTTCGCGTTGTTATTTTACAAAACGGCTGGCAGTCGATGAATTTGAATTTTAAAAAGTGGTCCCTATGCCGTCCACCGAAGGACTACAGACTTGCCACCCCTATTTTTTTGTCAGTTCCGCCCCGGCCGCGACGGGGAATAGACGCCCAGACTCCGCGCCACTTGGTTCCTTGAAATCAATTTTAAATTTCCGTTTTATAGCGTAAAATGGTATTAATGTTTTTTACAGGCCTTTACGAAATCAACATGTATTTTTTTTTCTCAAATACTTTTTCCAACCTTTCCAAAAGCTTTTTCTCAAATATTTTTAAACTCCTATAAAGGGGCATGAATTCCGATTTCGATTTTTTCCTGGACTATTGGATCACCTTAATTTCAATTATTATTAAACTTTTGTCTCTACATAGGATTAAACAAAAATTTTTTTTTTAATATGAATACCGCACAAGAGTCCCAACTGCTCCCGTCTGGAGCCAGTGAGACAATGGCATCCCCAATTGGGGTATGTTGTGAGGCTGGAGGTAGTGGAGAGGAGAAGGAGATGGGAAAGAGGAAGATAGGGAAGTACCTGGCTATTCAGATCTGGTCAACAAACACGGCTAAAGCCATTTTTTTTTTTTTTTTAATAATTTTATTTATTTCATTAAAAAAAAAATATGAATTTAAAATATAATTATCACAGTCATTATTATTGGTTTCATTTTAAATATATTTTCACTTTTTACTTTTTATTTTCTTCCTTTTATTTTACACAGTAATAAAAATAGCATATTTTAATGACAATAACATTCAGTTATTAACTTACAAAGTTAAAAACATAAGGTAATAATGCGTTAGTAAGATAACATCTATAAGTTAATAACATTGTTATAAGAATAATGTTATAATCATTGAAGTCATTAGGGCAGTATCAAATCGGAGAAAAAAAATATATATGTAGGTAATAACGGAGTAGAAGTAACATAATATACTATATTTTAAGTTGTGCATAGTCTGCCTCACTAGGCGAACCTGATTGAATTTTGAATGATGGTCTTATACCAGGGCGATACTGAGAGTATCTTTCACTGTAGAATGTGCCGCAAATACAGTGTATATTATTTTTAATGAATAAGTTGTGAAATAACACAAATAAAACAAAGAGCCTTACTTCTGGACTACGCCGGCCGTCAACATTGACAGCGAACATGATGCTCTTCCAGCTCATCAGCGCCAACGTCTGATTCGAGCATTCAAGATTACCTGCCATTGGGATGCCTTAATCTCACTGATTCGGCGCAGTCAGTACTTTTTTTTTCATTAACTCCACACAGGAGGCCCTGAAGAAAATAATTTCCATCATGACCTTTGTCATCTAAGATGCTGTGTGGAGGGGTCTTTTTGAGAAGAGGAAGGAATGAACATTGGTCTTGAAGAGACCCGTGTTGTAGGAAGGAAGAAACACAGATGACGGCAAATCGTTCCATGCTCGCTAGCTGTTGAACTCAAGAACGAGTAGAATAAGCGATCCATTCTCATGTGACAAATGTCAACAGTGTACGTATGTTCGCTGGGTCTCGTCAACACCAATGTTCATTCCTTCCTCTCCTCAAAAAGAAACTCCACACAGCATCTCAGATGACAAAGGCCCTGAGGGAAATGATTTTTTATTTGAAATACCGGTAGAACAAGGATAGCATTCCCATCCGACGCCTGTGCTCTAAACATTGCAATGCGTTTGTTAAGTTAGGAGAATCTATCAAACGAACCGCCCGTTTCTGCACAGAGTCGAGGGTTTTTTCAGGTATTTTGGAGCTTCCAACCAATCGTGGGGCACACTTGCGATCTGTACAGGGTTAGCAGTTGTGTACTATTTAAGTGTCTACGGGCCCTGTATAGTACGCCTAGTTTTTGGTAGGCTAATTTAACTCTGGCTTCGATGGAGACCCTATATCTGAGCTGGTCAATTAGAGTTACACCAAGCATATCAATGGAGGTCCTGTTCGGAAGATTGCTTCCGTTGAAGGAGACTAGATTTTGATTTTGATCCCTTTTAGACGTAATCAGACATGAATTGTGTCCTACTTTTGTCTGGTGTATCATTGAAAAGGAGAAGATATTTATGGTCAAACAGCTTGGCTAGCTGTTTACAAATAAAAATTGCTTGATATTATATTATTTATTTATGAAACAAACAGTCGTACATTTATTTATAAAACACATGATACATAATTAAGACATTTACATAGAGTAGATATATAAGATCACCATACTAGGCGGCTGCCTGTTTCATGGTGACCAATGGAGTACTGTTACTTTGTGTTAAATATGAAGTCTAGTGTAAATATATAAATTTAGTATAAATTATGCTAAAAATGGAAAACATTATAATAAAAAAGTAGAAAATAGAAAGGGGAAAAGAAGTAAATTAGCATTAGTTTATGAAAATGTACATAACTTTTTTTTTTCATTATGTGTGCATGTAAGCACACACTATATACGTAGGTGCACACATCTATACAGATATAACATACGCGCATAACTTTTTTTTCAATATGTGTGTAGAGCACAACGAATGCGGTGCACACATACATATTATACAAACGTGCACATATCCATACTCGTACAGGTATAAACATACATATATAAACATACATATACATATCATAACATATAAAAAATACAGTTGTTCTATCTGAGAACGAGAAACAGGCCACTGGCACTGTTACATTCACTCATCAAAAAATCCCTAATCGCTTTCCTAAAAGTGTGATATTGGTCTACCGTCTTTATTTCAATTAAGATTTTCGGGGCAAGGAAGTTAAACTGTGACTGGGCCATTGAGGTTTTTGTAACTGGAATAATATAGTTAGATTGTTTGGAATATCTTGTACTGTAGTTTGATTCAAAAGTATTTTTTTAATAAATTTAAATTTGAAATAGGAAGATAGGTATTTGTAAGTGTTGATAGGTAAGTCCTTCGTGGGGTGAATGTAATGTACTTGGTAAATAGTCCGTATTATCAGTTTTTGAGCTTTTATTAACAGATCTAATATTGTTTTAGAGCATCCTGCCCAGACAATTATACCGTAAGATATTAATGGTTGACATAGAGACATTAATGTATAAACAACAAACATTTGTATATTCTAGACCAGTGGTTCCCAAACTCTTTTGGCCCACGGACCCCTTTTGTGGGCGGGCGTTTCTGACTTACAGGGGGGCGGTAGGAGACCCAGAGAAACCCATTCCGCCCCATTACGCCCCCCCCCCATTGTGGAGTGGGTGGTTATTACAAATAACAAAAAGAAAAAAAAGAAAACATTTAATTAAATGAAGACAATGTAAGCGAAACTCAATCGAAAATCTGGAAACAGAAAAATCAGAAAAAGATATTGGCACCTCTGGGACAATATCTTTTTCTGATTTTTCTGTTTCCAGATCTTCGATTGAGTTTCGCTTACATTGTCTTCATTTAATTAAATGTTACAATTTGAGGTTTTGCTCATAAAGTTAAAAATAAAAATTATATAAAAAAAGAAACATTATAATGAAATAAAGAAATACAGTTTTTTCATAATTATTCAATTCAAAATAATAAAATAAACTAAGTGCATATAATTGTAGTACAATTTTTACAAAAATAAAAGTATTTTAAGTTATTAATTTAGTGAGTTGCATTTTATATGATTTCATGTCATATTAAAGAGTTTTGCGCGTATATGGATTTGCAGTGTGGTATTTTAAATATGTCGTTCGATCTCGTGTTGTGTTTGGGGCAAAATGCAATCTTTTATAAGGCTGCCTTTACATACGTAAGCTTTTTCCCATAAGTCGCTTACGTGAGTGACTTATGGCCAAATTACCAATGTGAACGACACTAAAAATCACTTACCGTAATTTATAGCAAGTTGCAGAAGTGATTCTTACTGAAGTTTTTGACAGGTCTAATTGTGTCTGTGCAAAGTCTGTGCAGTCTTCTCACAGCTTGATAAGTTGAGATGCTTGCCGTAAGAAATGATTCCAAAAATGCCCCGCGCAAGATGTCAAAAATGAAAAGGCTAAATAAAAATGAAAAGTGTTTTCGTAAGATTTTTCCTGTAAAAACTAGTATTAACAATTTTTTAAAAATCTGATTAAGTTAATTAGACTCACTTTATTATCTCCCGAAAACAACATAAAAATAACACCAGATAAAACTCAAATAAGCACTAGGTACCCACGAATACAAATGGGAATGGAAAAAAACTTTTCAGATTAGAAAAGATATTTCATTTATTTTTTGGGTGGAAAAAGATTTTCTGAAAAGGAACATAATTTTATTTGATTATCGGTTCAATCCTTTCCAATATCAATGCTCATGTTTATAACATTACGTTTTTGAACTTGAAGTCGGTCACTCGGATAAAATTAAAGAACTCCATTATTTTCTGCCGTTAACGGAACAAAAGTGCATGGAGAATTATTTCTCTCAAGCCAACTTCTGTTCCAACACTATATTTGGGCCCTTCCGTCTTTAATGACAAAATCGCATAAATTTGACAGCAGCAAATCGTTGTTTATAGGAAGCTATCTTCCCGATAATAAAATGATGCATAAATTACGTGCGTAGTGGTCGCTGTGAGAACTTAAATAAATTAAACTTCCGAACAACTTCCGTGAGCATTAATTACCGTAAGCTTATTGCATATGTAAGCGCTCCTGTGAGTAGGTAACTTATCAAAATCTTACATAAGACGTAAATTTTACTTTTGAATGTAAAGGCAGATATGAAAAATTAACAAGACAATTCACGATTTTGTAAAAGAATTAGCATCAGAGATTTTTCTGTGTTTATACAAAGCAGTGCGATCAAACCGATGATGATGATTTGTTTTAAATATTTTCAATACAATCAATATAAGAGGGCTGTCCGTAAAATAAGGGCTCCAAGGTGCTGCTGTGGCGATGAGCACTTTTACGCAAAACCCTGCAACACTGGCGTGTAGCCTGGTTCCTCTACGCCAAATCCCCACCATGCTGCACTCTTTGCGACACTTAGTCTCGGCGTGGCAGCCGTTCGCTATGGAGCATCCGCTCGCCGCACCCGCCAAGTGTGAATTATGCTCCATAATTAGTTTTTTTGTACAAAGAACAAACTCCCGGTAGAAATTCATTCTCAGCTATTTAAAGTGTAAGGAAAATACTGTACGGGTGCAAAAACGTGCGCAAATGGTGCAGAGAATTTAAAAGTGTGCCGGACGGCCATCGGTTTCAGACGAAAAAATTGTTGAAGTGGAAAAAACAATGATTGTAGAACGACGTGTGACGGTTCGGAAGCTCTGTGATATGATCCCTGATATCAGTAAGAACACTATTGATAAGATTTTGACAGAACGCTTGGGAGACCACAAGGTCTGCCCACGGTGGGTCCCAAAATGCTCACCGAAGATTACAAACAATAACGGGTTGAAGCAGCCCGCGAATTTCTTGAGTGCTACGACATCGATGATGAAGAATTTTTGAACTCAATTTTTGTACTCACACCTGGCCATTGCGGCAAGTGGAAGCTCCATCGCGATCGGCTGCCACGCTGAGACTAAGCGTCATAGAGGGTGCAGCGTGGTGGGGATTTAGCAAGGAGAAACCAGTGTTGCCAGATTGCGCATAAAATCGTTCCTCGCGACCGCAGCACCTTGGAGTCTTTATTTTACCAACAGCCCTCGTATATAATAAAATCTTCCCGGAATTCAACATTAAAAAATGCAAAATGTCCCACATCGGTTCAATAATAACTAAATGTTGATTGGCTCGGATAGAGAGGAGTCTAAAGAGCTGTTAATTGATTTCACTTAAAATTATACATAGTTACCTATTAATTAATTAATTATAAATTTAGTAAAAACTTAGTAGGTATACAGTTTAAAAAAAAAACAACATTTTTTACAGCATCATTCATTTGGCATCTTCACAGCATTTGGTTCTTTAGAACAGGCAGCCTGCCTAGCTAGGAACTATATCAACTTAACAAGACATAATATGTATAACACTTTTTTTTTCGTTATTTGTTTTTGGGGTGTTATGCTGTGTTGCGCTACCTCCTTCATATATACATAGTTACCTATTAATTAATTAATTATAAATTTAGTAAAAACTTAGTAGGTATACAGTTTAAAAAAAACAGCATTTTTTTACAGCATCATTCATTTGGCATCTTCACAGCATTTGGTTATTTAGAACAGGCAGCCTGCCTAGCTAGGAACTATATCAACTTAACAAGACATAATATTTAACACTTTTTTTTTCGTTATTTGTTTTTGGGGTGTTATGCTGTGTTGCGCTACCTCCTTCTTTAGCCAACGTTTCGGACAGCCGAAAATGTTGATTTGCGTTTAAGATGTTATTTATTATATTGAAAAATGTCACAAAGAGTTAAAAAGTCCATCACAGTTAAGCTGGCTACCTCTGTAGGTGTTTGTGGAATCATCTGTCTTTCAGAATTTAGATTCCAGACAAATCAAGCTGACTAGCGGACTCAAAGTGATTGTAAAAGTTTTTAATATGATTTGTACCATGGAGATGGTAAGACCTGTAAATATTAATTCATCCCTTTTGTAGTAAATTTACTTTAATAAGGAAGTTGAGTCCATTTTTAAATTTTTTTTTTATTAATGTTCACAATCAAACTTAAATACTTACTAGTATTTTTTTTTTTAAATTTCTTTTTTATAATTAAATTAATTCCTAAAGTTAAAATTTTACTAAGCCCGCCGAAACGAGCGAAATCCGAGCGGTAAGAGGCGGAGTGTGTGTGTGACGTCATTTGGACTTATATTATAAATTCTTCTATAAGGAATTTCAGTAATTTATTTATCCATGTTAACTGTCTACCAGAATAAATGGTATTTAAAAAAATATATTGATCAAGATTTCATAGTTAAATTAATTTTTATAGTAAGAATTTTTAAATAACGACTCCCGCCAAAACCAATTCTGTCGACATTTTGTAGAATTCTTGAATTCACAGCTAGCGCCACAAGCTAGCCAGTAGTGAGAATTACGACTCCCGTGTGAACTAATACTGACGGTAACGAAATCAGCTGTTCGTGTGCCGCCATCTTCAGGCAAACGCCAGCGGGTAGCGAGCAAAGTTGAACACATTTCAACTTTTTTGGTAGATTTTCCACAATTTGCTAGTTAGCTAGTAATACGATTACACTGAGCGAGTTTACTAACAGAGTGAATTTCCCAGCTAGTAGCTTCTAAACTCGCTCAATGTCTTGAGGCTTTACTTAAACTAAAAATACTAATAACAAGATAGCAAGCAAAACTATTTGGTCTATACCTCTCTCATCATAAACAAATCATCTCTCATGTAATAGAAAGTAATGCACAATCATGATTCGAATGATTATACAAACTGGCGTTCTTAGTTTATAGCTTTTTAATAATTTTTTAAGAACATTTAATTAATTCTAAGAATAATAATATTGAAATATATTTATATATTTAGAATCGATATTTTTTGATCTACATGAACATATTTTTTATAAGTCAAAATATTTTTCACTCAACTTCCTTATTGATGATTTTAACTTAACAAATCTGCATGAGAGTCCATCAACTTAAGTTGTAAGTTGTAACAGTATATGTACTTGAATTATTGTTCTGCATTTTGCAGCATAAATATTATGCTATATCATAAATATGGTCTGCTACCCACTGCTGTCTGCTATATATAGTCTGCAAAGCAGGGTTAACGAAGAAGATTAACTTAAAAATGTATAATTTTTTTTAGAATAACTTCGGCCATTATTTATAATGCCATTTCCGGGCATTATCTACAATTTCTAGACTAGTCGCCGAGTATGCGCCCTTAGCGAGCATACACCTGCTAAATTCGCTAGTTCAATTTCTATTGCGCTGTTCTGTATTGTCACGACTGCGACACTTGGATATGTCTGAATTTCTACCAGTTGTATCAATTTTTAATTTCATCAGATCCACTGGACTGAATCACCCAGAATTTCGCGAGTTTATTAAAGAGATTGGATTGCGATATCATACTGCCATACGCTGGCTAAGTTGCGGACAAATCCTTCAATGCTTCTTTAAATCGATTCGATCTTCTGATCAACTTCGATCAGTGATGGAAACTTTTTTGAATGAAAAGCATCGCCCTCTTACCGAATTACAAAATAACGAATGGCTGTGGAAGTTAGCATTCTCGATTTGACAAAACATATGAACGAACTGAATTTGAGTTTGGAAGGAGAAAACCGTCTTCTCCCTGATTTATAGACTAATATCAAATCGTTCCGGTAGAAAATAATACTGTTTCAATCACATTTATGTAAAAAATGTTTCCCACATTTTAAAACATGTGAAAGATTCAGCCACTACTACTTTTAAATAAATTTTGATACTCGTTTCTCACACTTTGATATCATTCCAAATGAAATAAAGATTTTTCAAAATCCTCTTGATAACGACATTGAAAACCTAGCCCCGAAACTTCAATTGGAAATCATTAATTGACTTGTGTTATAATGAAGAACAAATATCAAAATTTATTTTTGTTGAAATTTTATAAGAGTCTGCCGCTGGCACAATTTGATAATTTGCACAAATTTGCTCGTTTGCTATTATCTGTTTTTGGAACTACTTACTTATGTGAGAAAACATTATCCAAAATGAAGTACGCACAGAACGTTTAAGTTAACCGATGAGCATCTTAAATCTCTTTTAATAATTGGTAAAATTAAAATTGGTCCACAACTATACAAACGTCAGTGGAAAATCTCATTGGTATTTTATATATTATAATGTTTATATTTTTATTTTTTATTTATTTTTTTTTTTTTATTTAGAAAAAAGTAAATATTCACAATAAATACATATTACATTATTTCATATCAGACATCACTTTTTTTGGTTACCCAATTAGTAGAGAAATATTCTCGGGTCTAACTGGGGAGCTAGTCTATGTAATTATATATTATATAGATAATAATATGTATAGTTACAAAAATGGAAAAATAATATTTTCAAAAATACTGCAAAATATTACAAAATATTGTACAGTAAAAAATTACATATAATTATAGAAACAGAATATCAACAAAAATCAACAAAAAATCAACAGAAATCAACAAAAATAATAGCAACAGAATATATCTGAAAATCATCAATAAAAGTAAGTCAATCTTCTCTGTAAAAATACAACAAAAGTTTTTTTTTTTAATTTAGAATAGTTTTTCTCACTTTTTATTGTATCCGGTAAATCGTTAAATAACTTTGGGCCTACATATTCATAATGGTGTTGTGCAGCTGTCGTGTTGCATCTAGGTACATATATGTTCCCAGAAGTTCTAGGTCTTATACTTCGCGTTGAGGACATTTCAGATTCTTTAAAAACTTTTAAAATAGCATTTCTTTGAAATAGTTTTGAAACTGGTAGGACCTTAAATTTTTCAAAAAGTTCTTTGGTTGGAAAAATTCTTGGTTTTTTAACAATAACTTTGATGATCATTTTTTGTGTTGTTACTATCGGATACAGATTATTCTTATAAATGCCTCCCCATGCAATTATTCCGTACTGCAAGACTGACTGCACAAGAGCAAAGTAAACCATTTTAATATTTGAAAGATTTAGGATATTTCTTAATCGTAAAAAAATGTAAGTAAGTTTTCTAATTCTTTTTACACAGTTTTCGATATGTTTCTTAAATTTCATGTTACTTTCTATAGTGATCCCTAGATATTTGACCTCTGGGGATTTTTTCAGGATTTTAAAATTATTATCGTTACATTCTCCTCCTTTACACGAACGACTGTGCACTATCACGCTAATATTGGAATCTGTGACAGGATCATTAAGGTAAAAAGGTATATATGATGTTTTTTCTACATTAAGACTAAGTAAGTTATCATCAAACCATTCCTTCAATATGTCAATGTCAGCGTTCGCAGCTATATTCACTTCTGTCCATGTTATTCCTTCGATTATGATGACAGTGTCATCAGCATATGAGATGACACTTCCATTAAGAGGGAGAGTGAACATGTCATTGACATATATAAGGAAGAGTATAGGCCCGATTACTGTGCCTTGTGGAATTCCATATTCAGAAGACAAGGGTTCACTTATTGAATTATTTAGTTTAACGTATTGTTCTCTATTTTTTAAGTAACTCTGGAACCAAGATAAAGCTTTGTCTTCCAGTCCAATTTTCTCTAGGTTAGCGATCAGCCTAGAATGCGACACACTATCAAAAGCCTTTTTCTGATCGATAAATATTCCCAAACACTTCCGACGTCTATCCAAATTCCCCATAACTAGAGAAGTCAATTTTGCAATTGCATCATGAGTTCCTTGATTAGGTCTAAATCCATATTGGTTAGAATGCAGAATTTTTTTTTCTTCTAGAAATAGGAATAGTCTCCTTTTCACTATTTTTTCAATTATTTTAGAAATGTTAGATGTCAAAGATATAGGCCGGTAGTTAGTCATTTCCTCTGGGTTGCCAGATTTAAAAATCGGACTAACAACAGTTTTTTTGTAATTATTTGGAAGTCTTCCAACTGAAAAGCTTAAATTAATGATATGCACGATAGGTATTTTTAGAAAATCTTTAAGATTTTTTATGGTTTCTACTGTTATTCCGTCGTATCCCGGCGCTGAGCCACCTCTCAGTGAACTAATTATATTTACAACTTCCGGTCCCGATGTGGGCCCAAGAAATTGCATTTTATTGGTGTTTATTGAATTTTTCTCAAAAGCCTCAGTGGTTTTGCTAGCAGCTAAAGGGTTAATTTGTTGTGCTAAATTTTTTCCAACGTTTGCAAAAAAATTATTAAATAAGTTCGCACATTGAGTCGGCTCATCTTATATGTTTATATGTTTATGTAAATATTTATTTAGTAATGTTAGTTGAAAACCTTTCAATAATTTGTTAATTACTACGCTCAAGTTAAATTTTCTGCGTATTATACTTGTCAAGATTTACTATCATTTTGTGTTTTTTAACCAACATCTAACAACAACAATAAGCCATTAGCTGTCGCGGGTCTGATTGATGACACTGGTCCATTAGCTGTCGCGGGCCTGATTGATGACACTGGTCCATTAGCTGTAGCGGGCCTGATTGATGACACTGGTCCATTAGCTGTCGCGGGCCTAATTGATGACACTGCTCCATTAGCTGTCGCGGGCCTGATTGATGACACTTGTCCATTAGCTGTTACGGGTCTGATTGATGACACTGGTCAATTAGCTGTCGTGGGCCTGATTGATGACACTTGTCCATTAGTTCTCGCGGGTCTGATTGATGACAATGGTCAATTAGCTGTCGCGGGCCGGATTGATGACACTGGTGTTCCGGATTTGTTCCGCGGGCCGTAGTTTGGAGACCCCTGCTCTAGACCATTCCGGTCGTCAACTGGGACTCGAACCCGGGATCTCTCATATTACCGGGACAAGCGACTCAACCAACTCGGCCATTGAGACCTCTTATTGACTGTTACCTTTTTTATTTTTCTGTGTTATGTTCTTTGTTGTATTTTCGTTTAGATATATATATATATATATATATATATATATATTTATATATATTTTTTAAAGTTTTCTTTATTCATTGAAATTTTTGGGGATTTTCGGGGATTGGGGATTTTTCGACCACCATGCTAGGCTAGGCCATGCCCGTGTTGTGGTGGTCGATTAGTGTTATCTTCTTCTTCAATGATAAAAACGTATCTAAAACCTTGAAGGAAACCAGTTTTCGCATTATGACTTCTTTTTTACTATTATTATTTTCAAGGTGCTTTCAGCAGGTCGCAGCATCAGTGCTTGCGGGCTACACCAAATGGCATCACGGTATACAGTTTCCCCATTCCTGCTGTAGATATATAATACGACTGCCTTGAAAGTTTCCTTTCCCTCAAGTGATGTCCACAGAGTATCTGTTGAAAGTGATGCCCGTCTCAAGTGATGTCCAAGGCCATAGATAAAGAGTGATTGCCTCAAGCGATGTCCAGAGACAAATCTGTAGCAAAAATAGTGATTGAATTCTAAATAAGTAAACATCCGCCATAAAAAAATATGTGTGACGGTATTCGAAATAAACAATAAAACCTGCCTTAGAAGTCTGAAGTTATATCTCCATCAAATGATGTCGAGGACCATAGATTTAAGATTGCTCCGCCCAAGTGATGTCTATGGACAAAGTGCATATAACAAAAATACAATGCCAGTATTCTAAAAAAGAAAATATTGCATTCCAAATAGTAAAGTTGGGCGGTTTTTGGATAGAGTTAAACATACCTCGGAGGTCGGAGGTGATGTCCCCATCCCTCCAGATGATGTCGAGGGCCGTAGAAGCAATGTGGTTGCGTTGAGTGTGTTGTTCCCTTCAAGTGATGTCGATGGACAAAGTATCTGTAACAAAAACAATGTCATTTTTTTTTAATTTGGGAGGAGGGTATGGATACCGCTACCCCAGGAACCTCTCATTGGATAACCAACACCTCTGCCACAGGTCACCCTAGTTGGTTCGCCACGTTTGGTGACTTAGTAGGGGTGCCCGGGTTCATGGGCTTTGGTATGTCCGGGACTTGGCGACGGATGCGTCTGTGTGGCAGGCCCAATCGGGAGAGACTGGTTAAGGGAGACTTTTTTTATCTTTCCAGCAGGACTCTCTCGGAACATTGCCTTGCACTCCTCTGGAAGGGTTGGATCCCACCTCTCTTTTTCTTTTTCAGAACTTTGTCTCCGTCCTTTTCAAAAAATACCCTCCTGTGGCTGTGAAGCTAATGTAAAAAAAATAAATTAAAAAATGTCAGTATTTTTAATAAGTAAACAACCTGCATTTCGAATAACTAGAAAAGACGGTATTCACAATAAAGTTGAAACTTGCCTCGGAATGGGGAAGTAATGCCCGCCTTAAGTGATGTCCAGGCCCTTAGATAGACTGTGGCTGCCTTAAAATTGTTGATACACTTAAGTGATGTCCAAGGACATCAGCAACAAAAAATCTGAAACAAAATCTGCAACAAAAAAACACAGTTTTATAAATAAGTTATTTTTTATGTGAGTACTGCACAAGAGTCCCAAATGTTCCCAGTAAGATTACGCCATCCCAAATAGGGGTACGTTGTAAGGCGGAAAGTAGTAGAAGACTTAGAAGTACCCGGCTATTCAGATCTGGTCACCAATCTTGGATTAGGTCATTTCAAGCCTGTCTGTCTCGACACAGGTATATCCTAGTGAAACAGGCATAAAAAAACCGAATGTAAATATACTTTTTATAGATCAATAAATAAAAAATAAAAAAGAGTAAGTTTCTGACTCTGAAACTATGTAACACACGTGTGAATATAAATTATTTGGGAGGCGGATATGGGTATGGGTATTTTGTTTTGTGTTTTCAAAATTTAATCATTTAAAACAAAATAACGTATGTTTGCGGCACGTTCAGGAGTGGAAGATACTCTCAGAATCGCCCTGGTATAAGACCACCATTTAGAATTGAAACGATGTTTGAAATGCTTTAGCAGTGTTTGGTGACCAGATCTTTAGTCAGCTACTTCCCCGAACTTACTTCACCTTCCTCTCCCCCATCTACTTTACCTCCCCACTACCTTCAGCCTCACAACATACCTCAATTGGGGATGCCGTAGTCTCACTAGTTCCAGGCAGGAACAGTTGGGACTCTTGTGCGATATTCACATTAAAAAATAAATTATTCTTAAAAATATGAACGTTTCCAAATAATAAGTTTGTTTTCCATTACTAAAGAATAAAAAATAAATTGTCTTATTGTTAATGTTGTTCCCTCTTAGAGAAGTCCAGAGACAGATTATTTTGAAACAAAATATTAATGACGGTCAAATAAAAACATTAACATTTATTAAGACTTTATTTTGCAGCTAACAAAAATATGTAATTTTATACATGCCTTGGGAGCGATGATTTCCTCAAGTGATCTACGGGTTTAGAGGCAGAATGTGGCTGCCTTGAAATTGTGGATGCCCTCAAGTAATATCCAGGGCCATACACGTCATATAGAATATGACTGCCTTGAGAATGTTGCCTTTCCAAACGACTTTCAGAGGAGAAACAGAATGTGTCTGCCTTGAGAATTTCGCCCCGCCCAAGTGATGTCCAAATAAGGAATACGGTTGCCTGTTGCCTTTAGTCCAGATTGGTTATTTTCTCTGTGAATATTATGTTATATAATATCTGAGTTTTTATTAAACTTTATTGAAACTCCTAATGACAAAAAATGCTCTAAATTTAAACAATATTTTTATTTTGAAATAAATATTTTTGAATTATTTCTCTTTCGTTTTATTGATTGAATGAATGAACGTACAAAAGATGCGGAATTTTGAAAGTGGAAATTAACCCACTTCCCGACATCCGATCAAGCTGAAACTTGGCAGATAGACTCCTTGTCGACGACAATGCCTTGTTGGCAATCATGTACATACAAGCGGGTGTATAAGTACGCATTTATATGTAATTCGATAACATTACAGCAGTTAATACACAAAATAAATGTTGGTCAGGTGACAGGTCCAATTGGAATATTTGTTCAGTTGGTAGAGTTGTTGATTCCAGTCACTGGCTTGGAAAGTTCTATCCTCAATCAAACCAATTTTTTTATTTTAAAGTTTTAAAAAATATTAAAATTTTACAGTTCTTTTACTTCTATTTGAGTTTTGATTTTGTTTTCGTAAATGAATGGATGAATGAACTAGAATTTGGAAGCGGAAATTAACTAATTAACTATTATTGTAGAAAGCAATCACTTTGTGGTTTGACATATTTAATAAAATAAAATACTGTTTTGTTTAAAACCACGAGTTTTATTAATTTTTTGAACCGACCGGTTTCGCTTTACTCAAGCATCATCAGGGTACAAATTAATACTAAACAATAAGTCATAATGTGTGCTTATATAAAACAAAATATAGAGGGAGACAAAATTTTAGAGAGAGACAAAATATAGAGGGAGACAACATGATACAAATATAACAAACACATCGACGGCCATAAAATACATTAACCTAAGTTCGCAAGTAATGGAAAAAACCGAAAGATACTTATGTGACTAATGGGTTACAGTAATAAATTTGGAGGAACAAAGCATCAACTGACATAGTGGTAAGGAGCACTGGGAATTTTTTTATATTAAGGGTTTATTGGAAACAGACCTAAGATTGGACTACTTGATATGTCTAATTGATTATTAAGTATATGACTTTTGGTTTTTACAGCTTTTTTAATTTCTAGTGCCTCTAAATTGTTAAGTCTGTTACCATGTCCGTTTTTATGTAAGATTTTAGCACCGGTGCTATGACAAAACGTATGATCTTTATCGATCAAATGGTTGGCGAATTCTGAAAAACCGTTATTATTGAGGCAACGAAGATGCTCCTTTATCCTAATATTAACATTACGTGTTGTCTTACCCTACCAGTCCTCTGATTGCTGATATATTCATGGATAGCCTAGAGAATAAAATCCTATCTAGTACCTCACCTCTTATTAAAAATCTTTTGTACTGGAAAAGATACGTTGATGATGTGTTTTGTATATGGACAGGGACTGAGCGTCAACTGAATTCCTTCCTC
This sequence comes from Limnephilus lunatus, assembly GCA_917563855.2. Lineage (NCBI taxonomy): Eukaryota > Metazoa > Arthropoda > Insecta > Trichoptera > Limnephilidae > Limnephilus > Limnephilus lunatus. The sequence continues at coordinate 1,721,877 of OU830600.1, read as the reverse complement.
AATCTTATAAACTCTTTTCATAATCAGATTAAATTCACATTAGAGATAGGCAAAAACTCAACCTTAAATTTTTTAGACCTTACCTTATCCATCATTAATAACAAAATTGATTTTAACATATTTCGTAAACCCTCCTATACTGACATTGTAATACACAGCACCTCTAATCACCCGGTTTCACATAAGCACTCCGCATTCCATTCAATGGTTCATCGTTTAGTCACAATTCCAATGTCCGATACTAATTTTGCTAATGAACTTAAATTAATTAAAAAAATAGCGGTAAATAATGGCTATGAACCATATTTTATTGATTTAATTTTAAATAAAAAACTAAAACAAATAGCCATTAATCAATTCTTATTCGCTAGTCCTTGTCCTCAAGTCAATGATAATAATATTAATTATCAATGGCGGCGAATTTTATTCATTAACAATTTTTCTACTTTAAGTGTTAAAAACCTTCCTTCTGAAGTCAGACCTGCCTTTTATACGAATAACAATCTAGGTAAATTTCTAATTAATTCTAAAGATAAGGACAATAAATTAAGTCATTCGGGAATATATAAATTAAATTGAAATAATTGTTCGGCTTTTTATATCGGTAAGACAACACGTAATGTTAATATTAGGATAAAGGAGCATCTTCGTTGCCTCAATAATAACGGTTTTTCAGAATTCGCCAACCATTTGATCGATAAAGATCATACGTTTTGTCATAGCACCGGTGCTAAAATCTTACATAAAAACGGACATGGTAACAGACTTAACAATTTAGAGGCACTAGAAATTAAAAAAGCTGTAAAAACCAAAAGTCATATACTTAATAATCAATTAGACATATCAAGTAGTCCAATATTAGGTCTGTTTCCAATAAACCCTTAATATAAAAAAATTCCCAGTGCTCCTTACCACTATGTCAGTTGATGCTTTGTTCCTCCAAATTTATTACTGTAACCCATTAGTCACATAAGTATCTTTCGGTTTTTTCCATTACTTGCGAACTTAGGTTAATGTATTTTATGGCCGTCGATGTGTTTGTTATATTTGTATCATGTTGTCTCCCTCTATATTTTGTCTCTCTCTAAAATTTTGTCTCCCTCTATATTTTGTTTTATATAAGCACACATTATGACTTATTGTTTAGTATTAATTTGTACCCTGATGATGCTTGAGTAAAGCGAAACCGGTCGGTTCAAAAAATTAATAAAACTCGTGGTTTTAAACAAAACAGTATTTTATTTTATTAACTAATTAACTCACTTCCCGGCATCCGATCGAGCTGAAACTCGTCAGATAGATTGAATGTTGACGACAATGGATTCTGTCGATTTTTGGTGCCACTCATACACATCCTTGCATGCACATGCAATTTCTGAAATTAGATGACAATATAAATTTACAACGGTTAATAATAAACAAATGTCGATACTATCCAAAAAGGATTTGGCTTAACTCCTATCCCAGGGAAGGAAGGTTTAAACTTTTTTTTTAAGTTTACAGACATTTTAAAAGTTCACAGCAGTTTGAGAGCAAGTCAGGAGCAAGCAGGGGAGGAAGGTTCAATCCTCAGTCAAACCAAAATAAATAAATAAAAATCTTTGAAATTGTCGGCCTAAGAGATGGCGTAAATAGGTAAAAAATTGAAAACTGGATTGTATTATAGAAAAATATTATTTTTATTATTGCAGTATAATTATATAAAGGAACAATGAATATGTAAATGAAATCTTCAGAACGGGAGATCCCAGTGAGGATATCATCATCTCAAATTATAACAAAAAAGAAAGAAAATAAAACATCTACTATTATTATTATGAATGGTTACAATATATTCCTTTATTTGCTGTTACAAGCAAATATTTAATTTTTATTAGAACAATTCTTTTTTACTAATTTTTGAAGGCTTATTACCGTCAATGAAATATATCATTGAAGAAGATAACACTAATAAAATATAAAAGAAAATATGAAAGAGAACAAGACACACAAAAATCAAAAGATAAAGGTTGTAACTGGGACTCGAACCCAGAACCTCTTGTTATTTGAACGTCATATTTGTCAATCTCATATTTCAAATTTTAGTATTAACAATATCATATTCGACTCATTTTTTTTTGTATTATTGGCAACTATTTTTTTCATTGGAAATAAGTGTTCCAAGAACTAGTTTGTGATCTAGTTCTAGATGGTGTTTTGGATAAATATATCCGATTTTATTGAATTAATTATTTTATTTATCCCTTTTCTGTGTCTTGTTTTCTTTCATATTTTGGTTTAGACTATTAGTGTTAGCTTCTTCTGCAATTATTTAAGTTTAAAACATGTTTTCCATTTTAATTTTTGTAACGAAGAAGTTACAATATTGAATATTATTACTTTGGGTGTGGTGTATCCTTCAAGTGATGTGCATGGCCAAACATAGTATGTTGGTGCCTTAAGCGTGATGTATCTTTTAAATGATATCCATGATGGCCAAAGGTAGAACGATGCTGCCTTGAGTGTGGTGTATCCTTCAAGTGATGTCCATGGCCAAAGATAGTACGCTGCTGCCTTGAGGGTGGTGTATCCTTCAAGTGATGTCCATGGCCAAAGATAGTACGCTGCTGCCTTGAGGGTGTTGTGATGTCCAGGGTAAGTATACCTGAATTTGAAACATTTAACCATGTAGTTTAATAGAATAAATAACAATAAAAAGTTTTTTCTTAATGAAGACAATATTTGCGAACTGGGACACGAACCTGTTCGGTTTCAGGGTTTGTGTCCCTGATAGATGTGACCGTATCTTTTTCTGATTTTTCTGTTTCATATTTTTGATTGAGTTTTTCTAATTTTGTTATCATTAATTAAAATATTACGATTTGAGGTTTTACTCATTAATTTATTCATTAAATTAAAACACCTATAGGAAACTTTTGCTTACATTATTTAATCTTATTATTTTGTTCCAGTCTAAACAAAATATTTAATGTTTTTTGCAATTCCTTTCTTAAGTCTGTTATATATTAGTGAATGTATTGCTTTTAATATTTTCTCATTGTTGATATCAGAAGACAGTGATTATTGCGCCTGCCCACCTACTGAGCGGCGGGCCGGATCGGGAGCGACTGGTCGAGGGAGATCTTTAAACCTCTCCAATAGACTATCTCGGAAACATCGTATAGAAATAGATTCATAAGTCCGTCACTCCTGGACACTCTGACCCCCAGATTCCTACCCACCCAGATTATTACACACTTTTCCTTCCCAGAACTTCCTCTCATTCCTTTCCCTAAAGAGACCCTCCATACAGTATCCCCAAAGATGACATAGGCCCTAAGGGGAATTATTTTCCTCAAAGCCTCCGGTATGGAGCTAATGTAAAGGTATGAAAAAGATAACTTTACCTGTATTGAAGTCGATTAAGCTGGAGGTTCCTGGAGCATGTGTTCAGTTGTTCAATGTTCAGTCAGCAGTCTCTGCATCTGCCTTGCCTCTCCCTTGGATTGCGTACAGGGTAGCCATAGCTTCACACACTAAATACTAACTTGTCACTGCTACAGACTGATATGTACACTTTAGTGTATGTTTCGTGGGGACATTCGGTCCTATGTTGCTCCAAGAACCACTTTTGTAGTCATTTGAAGTAATAAGAAAGCACTTGCATTGATTGTCACTACTTATCAAATAATTGTTTTAACTTGTTGTGTGCCGAATGTGGCCGCATATGCTTGAAATATTGTCACCCGGATGACAATCGGCACTCAAATGATTAATATACATAATAGTTTTTAAAATGTTAGTTTATAAGAGAACAGCGAACAAATCTATTGGAATTTTATTAATTCATAAATTGTTTGTTCAGTTCAAAAGATTAAATTTTTCACTGGGTTGTTTACATTTTATAATTTTAATGTTGATTTAACTAAATTTAAATAGAATATATGTATATTGTTATTGTTTGATCCTTCATATATTATATTGCAAAAGAGGGCTGGTGGCAATGCCCTTAAAAATTATTGTCACTATTGCTTGTTAAGTTTTAAAGTAGAGGAGAATAACTCGGGTTGCCTTACTGGTGGCTGCGAAGAAGATCAACCACATCTCGGTGTCCCTTTTTTTTTGCCCAGGAGAGAGCCGTCTTTCCATTCTTGTCCTTACAGGAGACATCTGTATGGACGTCTGCTTCCTTTTCCAATAGTTTTCGTACCGTGTCAAGGTTCCCTCCTATAGCAGCGCACATAAGAACAGATTTACCTTTTTCATCCTGGGAATTCACATCAGCTCCTTTCAAAAGTAGGAGTTCGACGACCTCTGTGTGTCCGTTAAACGCAGCATAGTTTAATGCACAACGGCCAAAGCTATTCCTTGTATGGACGACTGCACCTTTCTCCAACAGTTTTCGTACCGTGTCAAGGTTCCCTCCTATAGCAGCGCACATAAGAACAGATACACCTATTTCATTCTGGGAATTCACATCAGCTCCTTTCAAGAGTAGGAGTTCTAACACCTCTGTGTGTCCGTTACACACAAAATAGTGTAATGCACAATGGCCGTCGCTATCTCTTGTATGGACGTCTGCTCCTTTCTCCAACAGTTTGCGTACCGTGTCAAGGTTCCCTTCGCTAACAGCGTACATAAGAACAGATTTACCTTTTTCATCCTGGGAATTCACATCAGCTCCTTTCAAAAGTAGGAGTTCGACGACCTCTGTGTGTCCGTTAAACGCAGCATAGCTTAATGCACAACGGCCGACACTATTCCTTGTATGGACGTCTGCTCCTTTCTCCAACAGTTTGCGTACCGTGTCAAGGTGCCCTCCCAGAGCAGCGTCCATAAGAACAGATGTCCCTTTTTCATTCTGGGAATTCACATCAGCTCCTTTCAAGAGTAGGAGTTCTACAACCTCTGTGTGTCCGTTAAACACAAAATATTTTAATACACAATGGCCGTCGCTATCTCTTGTATGGACGTCTGCTCCTTTCTCCAACAGTTTGCGTACCGTGTCAAGGTGCCCTCCCAGAGCAGCGTCCATAAGAACAGATGTACCTTTTTCATCCTGGGAATTCACATCAGCTCCTTTCAAAAGTAGGAGTTCGACGACCTCTGTGTGTCCGTTAAACGCAGCATAGTTTAATGCACAACAACCGTTGCTATCTCTTGTATGAATGTCTTCTCCTTTCTCCAACAGTTTGCGTACCGTGTCAAGGTGCCCTTTGTTAGCAGCGCTCATAAGAACAGAATAACTTTTTTTATTATGCGAATTCACATCAGCTCCTTTCAAAATAAGGAATTTGATGACCTCTGTGTGTCCGTTATACACAGCTTCGATTAACGCACAGTTGCCGTAGCTATCCTTTGTATGAATGTCTGCTCCTTCCTCGAACAGTTTGCGTACCGTGTCAAGGTGCCCATCTTTAGCAGCGCCCATAAGAACAGATCTACCTTTTTTATTCTGGGAATTCACATCAGCACCTTTCAAAAGAAGGAGTTTGACGACCTCTGTGTGTCCGTTATACGCAGCTTCGATTAACGCACAGTTGCCGTAGCTATCCTTTGTATGAATGTCTGCTCCTTCCTCCAATAGTTCCCGCACAATGTCATTATGCCCTCGGCTCGCAGCCAGTAGCAAAGCGGTACAACATGTATTTTGCTTAGAATATACCGAAAAACACATTTTATTCTCTCCAGCGTACTGAAATTTGGTTTCGTCTTCATTATCATTATTGATTGTTTTTATGTTGTCGTAGGTTTCTTTAGATTGATTTAGTAAATATTTCACAATACTAATGTGTCCTTCCAGTGCTGCGCAATGTATGGGATTCCGTTCAAATTTATCAAATGACATGCAAACTCCTCGTTTAGCAAATATTTTGAAGAGCAAATGGTTTTTTTTACTTGCCGCGAGATTGATGGCAGTGTCACCCTCACTATCAAAGGCAATCAGTAAGTAAGCTTGCTCATTGTCACTTTTCATGCCGTTGAATATCTCTAGCACAGTCTTGTAGTCATCCTCTCTCACCGCTACCATAAATGGAGTGATTTTCCTTCGAATCTGTTCAGTTCTCATTAAGGCCATGTTTGCATTAGTTAAAGTCTGTGTCTTAGAACAATATTCTCCAAACAAGTTGTCATCTCTTTCGCTTCCCATATTTATGAAAGTAGCAAGCATGATTTCTAATAGTGACTCATATGAGCAATTCTTTACATTTTCCGTTATCTCATTTTCAATATTGCGATTCCCATTATCCAATGCTATGTTCAGTGCAGTCCTCCCGGCCTTGTCTCTAGCTGCTACAAAGGACACGAAGGCTTCCTCAGATGTCCTGCTGCTGGGGCCACTCAGGAGGACTGCAACAGTGTGCAGATTCTGTTCCTCAACTGCTATATGCAATGGAGTTTTGTCACGATCATTAAAGAATAGCTGAGGATGTTCAGACCAGGTTTTGTATAATATTGGATTTTTTTCCAATGTATCGCTCGGTATTGGTGGTGACGTGGCAAGCTGAGTCTCAATGAAGGTTCTGATTAAATTATATTCTGGCCTGTGCAATAAAATGCACAGTTTATTTTTAATGAGTGTGTTATTTTCTTTAATTCTTCCCTGTTTGATCCATTGGACGAAAAAATCTGCGCAAAAGTATTCTTCAAATGTCCGGTGAATGAAAGGAAAGGTTCCATCTATATTAGCCCGGATTATCCCTAGTCTGCTTATGTCCTGGACTTGACTGGATTTTATTGTCTTTGTGAAATATTCTGCGGCAAACTTTGGGTCAAGGGACCGAAATGCTAGGACGCAATGGGTTTTCATCATATTTCTAACGATCTCATTTTGAGTGGTAAGTGTTGTACATTCAATGAGATTAGTCTTCTGCTCAAAGTATATTGATTTCTTAAATTCGAGAAACTGTTTATACAAGTCAGACAGATTTGTGATTTTGCTTGAGTTCTGCGCTTCTTCAGGAGACACCACAGACTGTACGGCCTGATTGAGGAACACTTCGGCCAGCATTCGAATCTGCAGCGGGATGCCCATTAAGCTGGCCACGTCTTTCCCCAGCACTCCCACCACCTCCAGCCGCAGTTCACTGGCAAACTGCTGAAGCCTCCCCTTCTCCGACTCTTCGTGCTCTGGGAGTTCCAGGGCCAGGTGAGGGAGCCAAAACTTCATCATATAATCATCCTGTTCTGTTTCTGTAATTTTTTCCATTTCTGCAGAAAATTCTCCAAATTCGTTTTCAAGCTCTTTTTGCAGGTATACACGTGAGGTGACTATTGTTTTACATGTTGTTGCATTTTTTAAATATTTCAAAAGTTTTAGCATTTTGTCTTTGGTTTTTTCTTTAATTATCTCGTCAAAAGCATCCACCAAAATACACACCTGCCACGAACTATCCGTTTCGAGGCAATGCTGTAGAAAATTGCGCGTCAAATTGTCATCAGTGGGCAAATCCGAAGGCAAAATCAAACATTTTGCTACCGATTGCAGGTTAAAATTTGAAGATTGTTCGTTGATGGCCTTCAAGTGATTTTGGTTAATTCTTAGTACCCAAGAGTCTCGGATGAGCTCCGAAATGCGCGTCAGGATGGTGGTCTTTCCCATACCAGGATCATCAGCAATGATGGTCAGCTTCTTCTCCATTTTGCTGAGGTCACATTCCTCTATGGGGTCCCTGTCGTCCCTGGTGATGAAGGGGCGCAGACCATCCAGAGAGCCGTGGGAGTATAGCCAGACCAGACAAGGGCTGCCTCTAATCTTCAGCAAATTAAAATAATGTTTGTTGAACGATTCCAATTTTTTATTATCTTGGAATTCTATTTCTTGAGGATGAGTTGGAATTTGAAAGTGATCTTGTGAGACAAATAAACCCTCCGCCTCGCTGGATAAATTAAAGGCGCTAATAAGTTCTGATTTATTCTCAACATTTTTAAATATAAATATATCTTTGTTTCCGCTGTAGCGAACAAATGCATCCATGGATTCAATTATGAAACGAGCGTGGAACTTCCTGGGCATGTAGAGACTGCTGTTGTAAACTTCCCCCAGGGTGAGGCCTTTTGCGCATAAATGTAGCCAATATATTACTCTGTCTGACTTCTCCTGACACTTTTTCAGAAACAGGTTCTGTCCATCTTCGTCAGTGGTGAATATTCTCCCCCGCACAGCCTCCGCCTCCTCCCCCCAGTAGTCCTGGCTGAGCTGCCCAGGATCGCTGATCACTACTAGCGGTTCACCGGCCCCACTCCTCTCCAGGAGTGCGATAAGCTTCTCTTTACTCACTACTTTGCTCCCTTTGGAATAGAAAGCATCTAATTTCCAAAACCTCAGAAGGTTGTTTGGGATTTTAGCCTCATACTGTGGGTCAGTCGCGAATTTCATCAAAAGAGGTGAAATCAATTCATTAATTTTTTTTTTAACCTTTTCGTCGTTAGATGTACACTCATTTCCCAGTATTCTATTGAGGCTAAGTTTTTTTTCCCCTAAGGCAATTGCATCTCTTGCGAGTATTTCTCCACTAGACGTAGGATCGAGATCGCTTAATTTAAATACTTTGAAAGGCTTCGTTTTAACGGTCAGATTAAAATTCTTTAAAAATTCCGAATCTATCGGTTTCCGTAGAATAATGATGAGCTTCTTGTGGATGCGTGTTCCTAAATTATTTAATATTCTTCTCAAAATATCGTTGCTTAAGTAATCATTTTTGGAAGAATCAAACTCAAGAACGAGCAGGTTGTCAATAGTAGTATTGCTGTGGTTTAAAGCTTCGATGTCTACATTCTGAGCTATTCTGACCAGATCTTTCCAACAAAGGAATATGTGATTATTTTCTTTCAAATATATTTCATTCAAAGATGTGTTTTTAATCTGAACTAAGATATTGAGTAACCTGGCAGCTTCAAATTTTAAATCACCAGTCTTAATTTGTAAAACTCGTTGCTCAGGTGCTTCTAAGAATGTCTGTAAACCCAAGGAGTCCACGCAGTCCACGATATCGGGCAGGGTGCTAAGGTAGGCCTGGCCAGCCATGTATAAGGGGGCTGACTCTATACTGTTGTTTTGTTTATGCACAGCATCCTTAATATCTGTTGGAAACCAACGAAGCAATTGCTTGGTTAGTCCAATCAACTTTTTCAAATTTTCCTTTGATTTGCAAGTGATGGTGTTTCGTCTAACATCAATCTCAAATGTTGGAAAATCTAATTTTTCCAGTTTTTTATGAGAGAGGAATTTTTCAATTTCAGTCAATTTAATCAGTGGGTTGCTATGAAATAAGTGATAATTTTGAATGAAACTAAACTCTTCTAAGGTGAACACTCCCAGGTGGCAGGTGTCTCCCGACGATTTAAAAGTTTTGTATTGTAATGCTTGTGTTTCTTCGAGGTTTTCGCCATCAATTTCTTCTTCTGATTCTGCATTCCGGTAGCTGCTACTAGATCCGGCAGTTGGTACTTTTTCAGAATCACGATTAGGAACCAGATCCAAAAAATAAGAATTACAAACAAATTCGAGCGAGTGGAAATATTTGCGCTCAGTCAATCCCTGTGGCCAGTTCTTTACGGTATAGGTCTCCTTACCATCTTTAAAAGCATCGATAAATTTGTCCAATCTGTGGGTATCTATATTGGTCATCATGGTGGGCTTCTTCGAGTCACTGTGGAGGGCGACATATTCAGTATAAATCTGTTGTAGATCTCCCACGTGAAATCCAGTGCTATTCACCATATTGGGGGCAGCCAAGATGGTGGTTAGATCCAAGTACTTAGTGCTCATGGACCGGTCATACCGCACATCATAATCTGTGCACAACTTGATCAACATGTCTCTGACGCCCGGACCATCCAGGACCAAAGTGTGAGCGTGGATACCTTCACGGGGACTGACGATCTTGCAGAAGCCGCTCCCTTTCCTCTTGAGATGTCTCACCGTCAAGGCGGTGACTCCGGCCAGCCACCCTCCCAGGGAATGCCCACAAATTGATAATACGTAGCGACCGTCGGTGGTTTGATTTTTTATTTTCAGAATCGCTTCCTTGATGTCATCTGCAAATGTAATGGCAGACAACATGTGCTTGGTGTATCCGGTGAAATACACACCCTTTCCATCAGCCCAGAGTGCCCCCACATTCTTAGGGTCAGTCCCTCTGTGGGCTATGGAGACCTGCTGCTCTGAAGGGTTCAGGAAAGCGCAGCCGAAATAGCCGTTATTATAGGAGTTGTTCTGTGCCGTGGTGAGCAGCTGCCATCCTTCAGGCAGCTCCAGCTGCCCGGGACAGTCTGAGTATGATAGTTTAGCAAAGGCCGCCAGCACTTTGACATCTGGATACGGATCCAAAGTCATTTTAATTTTGTTATCTTTGATGGGTTTGATTGCTTTGAGGGTTTCCTCCCAGTCGAGTGCGCTGTATTTCAAACCATTGTCCGCATCCATGTTGAGGAGATGGATATGAAGTCCGATGGGGATTTGGAGACTAAATCTGCAAAATGGACATCAGTCAGAATAGGTATTAAGTCCACTCAAGTCTTTAACAGACCGAAAGACAGACAGTAAGCAAAATATCCAATAACTCGAGTCATTGGTTAAATTATTAGCTAAAAAAAATTTATACAAAGAAAGGCATAATATTCCATACTTTTATCAGAGTCTCAAAGTTCTTTCAGTGAGAGCAATTCTGTGGTACAAAATTATATTTCAGCACATAAATAATCCTATATATATATAAACAGGCTGGAACACAACCATAATACTCGTTTTAACTTTAATGAAGGGCTAATTGTACCTAAGCATACAAATAAATATGAACAAAGAACGTTAAATTACATGATTCCCAGTTGTTTAAATATGTTACCTGCTGAAATTAAAAACTGTGCTCAAAACAAACAATTGATGAATTTACTGAAGACTTGGCTTACGGAAAGAATTAATTTGTATTAGCTTACAATGACATATTATTCTAAAGACTTTAAAAATGTTATTTGTGTTTTCAAAAATTTATTTTTATCTATATTTCTGTAAAAAATTAAATTTTATTTTATATAATTGTAAAAATGTAACTATCAAACCACTATAATAAGATCTTTAATGTAAAGAACCCGTTAGACAAACTGCTAAAAAGTAGTATATCGGGACTTTTTGTTTTGTATTTGTAAAGTGTATAAAATAAATATTTAAAAAAAAATAATAATAAAAACGATTTATCCCATTAAGTAACTGAGCAGGCGTAATATTTATTACTAGCCCACACCCGTGATAAGTCTAGCTATACTTAAGGCAAGGGTGCCCGGGCTCATGGGGTGAGGTTTGTCTAGGTCTTGGCGGCGATTGCGTTTGCCCACCTACTGCAAGGCGGGCCGGATCGGGAGAGACTGGTTGAGGGAAACCTAACCTAGACTCCTCTAGCCGGACTGATTCATACGTCTGTCACTTCTGGACACATTGACCCCCAGATTCTTACCCATCCCTCTTATCTTTTTCCTCTCCTTCCTTTCCCTAAAAATACCCTTGACATAGCATCCCCAAAGACGACATGGGCCCTAAGGATTTTTTTCCTGAGGGCTTCCTGTGTGGAGCTAACATAAAAAAAAAATTATATAGAATATTACCGGTTCCATGATAACGCAGCGGAGTGACATTTCAATACTCCTTTGAAAAGTCATTAAAAGTGACAAAACAAAACTTAATCTAATGTAGGTACCTAATCTTTTCAAATAATTTTTTTTATCACCTTTAATGATCCAGGCATTCATAATGATCATAATTAAAACCATAAAATAATGCAAAATTAAACAATTTGCAGACGATACCTTAATCTATATTTCGTGTAAAGATTACATAGATGCAATTAACTAACTAAACGAAGACCTACAATAAAAGACGTAGCACAGTTTGACAATCAATGATGAAAAAATTGAAAAAGTAAATATAATCAAATATCTGAGTGTAATATTCAATTCAAAACTAACTTTCACAGCAAATTTTGAATATGTGCTAAAGAAGGTATCAAAAAAGTAAATTTTCTTAGAAGACTAAGAAATAAATTATATAGAAAGACCAAAGTGCCTTTGATGTAATTTTCCCATGAAAATGGCGCTATAGAAGACATCCAATTATTATTAATTTTACAGATCTCATTTATAAAACTATAGTGGCTCCAAATTTAGATTACTGCTCTACAATATCATATTTGGTCAATGAAGGAATTTGAACAAGCCTGAAGTTATACAGAACAGAGCTATGAGATGTATACTGGGGAAAGGAAATAGGCAAGAATTAATCAAATGAGAGAGGAGCTAAATTGGATTCCAATAAAAAAAGAGACTGCTATTTAATTTGTTAATTTTTGTGCATAAAGTTATTAAAAACCAAATGCCAAATTACTTTAATAACTCAGGTACGCCTCACATGTCTGTATAGAGGACTTAAGATTATGATAAAATGCCTGAAGAATAAAGAAATGGCGAATGTATTTAAAAAGAAATCTTATGTTTAGGCTACAAATGAAATGTTACATTGTACCTATTATAAAACAAAATTCCACTTAGATATAATATTTTAGATTTTCAAGGCCAAAAATATTTTTGTTATTTATTTGGCATGTTATTTATGCCTTGTTTTGCTACCTCCTTATTTAGTCAACATTTCGCACAGTGTTACAGTATCCATCATCTACCCTGATGTAAGAAGAAAATACTCTGTGCGTACGTTTCACTTTTAAATAAAAAAGTTGTTTAGTTTGCATACTGAACGTCTGTTGATGGCGTTCAAACCAGGCAATTTTACCAATTTTTGTAGGGTCCTAACTCCTATAAGAAGTAACTTAATATCAAAAGAGCAAAACTTACCGACACGCTAGTGCTCGATATCTATATTATGTTAAAAAATATTTTTACTATCAAAATCTGGAGAGGAAATCGGGGAATATGTTTGTATGGAAAAAATGCCGCCTTAATAAATTCATAAACTTACTTATTTGCCTAAACTATGGCCAAAAATGAATTAAATGATGAAATCTACCTTTCACGGATCTTAATTATTACAGTAAGTAAAAAAGTTATAGAACTTCATACACTCAGTTTGTGCAAAAAGTTTATCCTTTGTTACAGATATGGTCTCATCAATCTTATTTTGAAATAACTTATAATTATTCTTTGTTTCATTTCAACATCATAAGATTGATAAGTTATTATGATTATAATCCAATTAATTATTGGATTATAATCTTAATAATATGTTTCACGGATCATATATATATAACATATACATAACATTTTTGCTTTTACACAATCTGAAATAATAAATCTTCCTGCTGTCGTCATAGCCCTTATCAGAGTATTAGATGTTCTTTATCACCAGAAATTGATTGAATCTTTCACCTGAATAATATCACCACCTACACTTGTCGCTATCTTCCATCTTGAAAAGATAAGAGTTAATGACGGGAGCCATTCGCATATTCATTTTTTAATCCAAGCCACTCCTTGGTTTCGTTTGTTTGTTTGAGGAAAACGGGCGTTTTGACCATACAAACATATTCCGCAATTTCCTCTCTTAATTTTAACACTACTGCAAATGTTTTTTAATTTAATATAGATATGGATCAGTAGCGTGCAAGGCCGTAGCCAGGGGGGGGGATCGAGGGGGTTTGATCCCCCCCCGAAATCTAATAAAGCACACTGAAAATACGAGGCATGATTTTTTTAAAGTGTATTTAAAAAAAAAATTACAGGTACAAATTGTTGATACAATTTTTGACCATTTTTTCAAATAATCGCCAACCCGTTCAATGCATGTGTTCAGCCGTGGCACAAGTTTCTTTATGCCTTCCTCGAAGAATTCTCCCGCCAGCTCCTTCCCCCATTTCAGAACCGCTTTCCGTATCTGCTCGTCGGTTGAAAATTTAATTTCATCTATATATGCCTTAAGAGAGGTGAAAAGATGATATTCCGAAGGCGCTAAGTCAGGGAATGCGGGGAGTGGTTCAAAACATTACAACTAAATGAGTCCAAGAGCGTATTGGAGGCTAAGGCTGAAGGACTAGTGGCGGACTAAGGGGGGGTGGCGGCCTGCAACGGGACTTTGATCCTGGGGGTGTGGGGCAAACGGGCAAACGCCTCCATGTTTCCTTAATCAAATCCTAAACAACTTTTTTTAGTGTCCTGGTGCCTTAAAGGCACCAGGACACTAAAAAAAATATTTAATTTTCTGAAAGATGCTTGTTAAAAATACTCTCAACCCCCCCCCCCCCCCGTTTTACTTTATAAAAAATCCCTACGTGGTGCCATAGTGACTGGATTTTCAAACCGTTTAATAATAAATAAGAGTAATAATAATATATTTTTATTATTTTTTATTAATTTCTTACACCTTAAAAATTTGAATTTATTACATATAAGAAATAACTGAATAAATTAATTTATTACTTATAAGAATTTACTACAAGAATCCAAAGAATTTCCCTTTTGAATCTCTCCTCACCGACGCAAAATATATATATCTCCGGGGAGATTTGGTTCAGGAGCAATATACTCCTCCCTACCGGGAGAATCATAGGCACGTTAGTCCAACAGGCAGGAAGATAGAATAATCTATGATGACGCTGTCTAAGAAAGTCATCTGGAAGATAGAGACCCATGCACTCCAAAATGGCTGAGTTCTCAATATAGCCTCGCAGCAGTCTGAATAAGTGGGTGGCGGAATACCCCTCTCTATAGTTGCCATAATCCTTCATGTAGAGAAATCTTAGAAACCCTCTCCAACACGAGGGATCACCCCACAATACATAATCATGAGGATTCCAGATAAGCGAACCACTATCACTATCCCGCCTACTGCGGACCAGGGAGAAGTATAATTTCTTCAGAGCACTGGTATCCCGAAAAACTCTGACGGTTCGGAGAACAAACCTTAAAATTTTGGCAGACTGGCACACTTCTTCGATATGAGGACGAAATGTCAACTTACTTTCATACAAAGATCCTTTATACTAGAAACGCGTATGAGATTATGACCGAGCATAGTGAACCTATAATAGGTGAGACTAAATGCTCGGGTAAAAGTCAGAACTACGCATTTCAAAACATTGAAATGAAGCTGATTTCGTTGACTCCATTGTGAAATGTTATCAGCATCAGCTTGAAGGCGCAGGGAGTCCTCAATATTTCTTATTAGAAGAAATAATTTTAAATCGTCGGCGAACAGCAAAAAGCGAGAAAAACGGATGACTTCAACAATGTCGTTAATGAAAATGGAAAAAAGAAGGGGCCCTAGGATCGATCCTTGAGGAACCCCAGAAAAAACTAGAAATTCAGCAGATTGGAAGATTCCGTGTGTGACAAATTGTTTTCTATTCATGAGGTAACTTATAAAAAACTAACATCCGAAGAGAAAAACCTATCAGGGCAAGTTTTGTGAGTAAGATATCGTGATTCCCAGTATCAAAAGCTTTGGAGAAGTCGTTATACGAACAATCTACTTGGCATCTACTGTCTAGCAACATTGTCGGTGAAAACCACCAGATGGGTTTCAGTGGATCTTCCTTTCCTGAAACCGTCTATCTGAGGCATAAAGAATTTATAAATTAACTTTGCAAATAATTTAGCAGGAGCTGATAGAATAGAAACTGGTTTATAATTTTCGATTAGCTTTTGTGAACCTTTCATAAAAATATGACTTATTTTGGAAGTTTTCATACTTCAGGAAAAGTAGAAGTACAAATAGCTAAGTTAAAGATAAAACATAATGGTGTTTTAAGGAACTCGGCGCACCCTTTAACAAAAAATACGGGAACGAAGTCTGGTCCGATGGAGTATGAGTTCTTCATGAGACTTATGGCACTCAAAACGCCGGGTTCCGTAAATAACCCTAAATTAACGTTTGAAGCTCTTAATGAGGCTAAATGAGGCTGCTTTATTAATGTCTAGGAGTGGAGGGTCTTTACTATAGACCAATTGGAAATGATCAGCAAATGCGTAAGCCACACCCAAATGTGCCAACGCATTTGCCCAAACTCTCATCAAGCTGCAATGAAATTCAATAGCCGGATGAAAAATGTCGTCTTTAAGACTTGGTGCATGCAAATCGGATGTGTAGTTTTTCTAATGTGTTGTCAACCAGGTTGAAAAACGTAATAAAATGAAATAAAAAAAGACAAAAAATTTCCAGGTGCCTTGTTTAGGATTTGATCAGGGGATCATGGAGGACTCCCAGGATCAGAGGCCCGTGTGAACTGAATAAAGAGCTTGTAAAATTACATCAACTTATAAACTAGGGGGGAGGGGGGGGGGGGGGCGGGCAGAAAGTCGACCAAAATGATGCCTTTAAAAAATTTAACGTATTTCTATAAACACTGTTCCACCAAAACCAAACCCCCCCCGAATTTTTTCTCTGGCTACGGCCTTGGTAGCGTGTAGGTACATTTTGCTTTTTTCGATAAGTTACTTCTTGTAGGAGTTAGGACCCTCCAAAAATTATTAAAATTGCCTGGTTTGAACACCATCAAAGTAGATAATGTATTTTTTAAAATAGCAAAAAGTTCAGACATAGAGTATTTTCTGCTGATACAGTTAGTAAAAAAAATCTTAAAAATCTGTCCAGGAGCGCGATTCTGTTTCTTTTTAACGGCAGTAATCCTCTCCTCTCCTTCAAATTAACGATTTTTTTGCCAATTGCGATTCACGTTCCCTCAATGACAGTTAAATCCTCTTCTTTGAACTTCGCAAAGGAGAGGATCAATTCAGACGTTTCACTCGGAAGAAGGTTTACTCGATGAAATGCTCCATTCTCGTTTCACCGCGTGTTCAGACGGTTCCTTCGAAATAAGAGTTCACTCGACATTCTCACTACAAAGTCGTCTTCTTTTTAGCGCTGTCGCACGCATAAATATTGGTCGCACGCGTCGGTCGGCGCTGACGGCATATTTACGATTTCAAATTGACATTTCTGATAACGTCGAACTAAATTACGAGAAATTGGCGATTCTTGTAAACAGTAAATAAATATCAACACCATAAATTTTTTTTTTTTTTTTACATTAACTCCACACAGGAGGCCCTGAGGAAAATAATTTCCCTCAGGGCCTATGTCATCTTTGGGGATGCTGTGTGGAGGGTGTTTTTGAGGAAAGGAAGGAGTTAACATGGGTCTTGAAGAGACTCATGTTGTAGGAGGGAGGAAACACAGAGGCCGGTAAATCGTTCCACAGCCGAGCTGTTGAACTCAAGAACGAATCGTAAAACGACCCGTTCTCATGTGACTAATATCAACCGTGTACAAATGTTGGGCGCGTGTTTGGCGTGTATCCCGACTATGCACCGGTGCCGAGGGGATCAATGACGCTAGTTCCTCGGAGCATCTTCCATTGTAATACCGGTAGAACAAGGACAGCATTCCCACCTGACGCCTATGCTCTAAAGATTGCAATCCGTCTGTTAAGATGGGAGAATCTATCAAACGGACCGCCCGTTTCTGCACAGAGTCAAGGGTTTTTTTTTAGGTATTTTGGAGCTCCAGACCAGAGGTGGCTACCAAATTCAACCGTGGGGCGCACTTGCGATTTGTTCAGGGTTAGCAGTTGAGTACTATTAAAGTATCTGCGGGCCCTGTACAGTACACCCAGTTTCTGAGAGGTTAACTTAACTCTGGTTTCGATGGAGCCCCCATACCTGAGCTGGTCACTTAGAGTTACACCAAGCATATCAATGGAGGTCCTATTCGGAAGAATGCTTCCGTTGAAGGAGACTAGATTATCATTTCGATCCCTTTTAGACGTTATCAAACATGATTGGGTCTTTGAAACATTAAATTCGACGAGGTTATTCTTACCCCAAGAGAAAACACTCTCGAGGTAACCGTCCATTCTTCGCTTCAAAGCCCTCCGAGCTATTGGGGTTTGTGTGCTCTTTGGAGGCTTGTCAAACAAAAAGCTATCATGGACTGTACTGTCATCTGCCTAACAATGAATCGGTGCACATGACAAGAGGTCGTTGATGTGCAACAGAAACAAAGTCGGAGACAGAACCGATCCCTGTGGGACGCCAGCATTTATCGAATGCGAGGAAGAGGTGAAACCGTCAGCAACCGCCTGAATCGACCTCCCCCTCAAAAAGTCGGCAATCCACGCACACAAGGATGCGGGAAGTCCGTAAGAACGCAGTTTGTTGACAAGCGCTCGATGCCAAACCCGGTCAAAGGCCTTGGAAATGTCCAGTGAAACTGTTTGGGTCTCACCAAAACATTCCAGGCACCGTCCCCAAACATGCGTCACATACGCGAGAAGATCACCGCACGAGCGGTTCCGCCGGAATCCGTATTGACAGTCGTTAATAATTTTGTTCTTCTCGAGGTATGTGAGCAGTTTGTCATTGATCACACGTTCCATCACTTTTGACAGAACAGATGTGATCGCTATGGGGCGGTAGTTGGCTGGGTTGGAGCGGTCACCCTTCTTCGGAATGGGGTGAATGATCGCTTTTTTCCAACCAGAGGGCACAGAGCCAGACTTCAGGGACATTTTGAAAAGCTTCGTCAAAATTGGAGCTATTTCTACAGCGCACCTCTGCAATACCAGGGCAGGTATTCCGTCAGGCCCGCTAGCTTTATTAACATCAAGCCCTATCTAACATTAAATGATCATATGGTTAAATAATAACCTGAAAACTGATATCTACCAGTATTTTTGCACCATGAAAATTTTTTTATTCCAAAATAGGCCTCGGCTTGCAATAAAATCCATATAAATGGAATATTTATTAACGTATCCAAAAACTAATTTTGAATGCAACGTGCAAAAAATGCAACTAAATATAAAAATGTATTAACTTTTAGATTTAAATATAAAGCGAGGCATTTTCTCTTTCCAACACCGTTTAGATAATATTTCTAACCATGATGGTAAGGGAGACCCGTTCAACCCGTTGTGAAAAACAAAATAAAATTTTCGTCGAAAACTTAACGCAAAAAGAATGAGAATCATGCTCCAGGGGTCCTAGCATGGTCGATCGATAAGGATTGATAGAATAACTTTTGGTAACTTCTCATCGTTCCCTAGGACAAATGCAGATCGCTAATGTACAAGAACACTTAGTCATTATAAACTGTTACTTATTCATTAGCGATCTGTAATCATGCCAGGGAACGATGAGAAGTTACCAAAAGTTATCCTATCAATCCTTATCAATTGACCGTGCTAGCACCCCAGTTTTGATGGAGAGAAATGGGGAGTGCATAACCTTAATTTTGATGATTTTATTTATGTATTACCAGCCTTAGGGGCAGTTGTGCCTTTCGTAAGAGCGACGGCGATAGGAACAGTTTGGTAAAATACTATTCAAATTTCTCGGTCACAGGATTTCCTCTTAATACGCTTCCTTGTCAATGCAGAGAGCTTATTTGACATGCCTAATTATTTCAATATCCAGTATTAATAGACCAGAGTCTTCAGAAGTATCTAAATTGATAGACTTGCTCTAAAATGTTAACTGGTTATCATTTGGACGAGTTGGATGTATTGATATATTTTAAAACGAACCGCCTGGCGTAGGAACATTAAAGATGAGTGATGCGGGTAAATAATACTTATTTATTTCAGATAAAAATTATACAATTAAACATATGTGGAAACTTTGACTAGCCAACTAAGAATGGATCCTGTTTTAGGTCAGTCAAATTGACAAATTTAGTTCATATCATAAATTTTATCTTACATTGTTTAAGTATATAACATATTATTTAAAGAATTATTATTACAATTGAATTCCTCATATAAGCTTTAGATAAATACACAATTTTGTACTAATGAGAAAAAGAATACCTAAGTGAAGAGAAAAAATGAAGAATGCTTATGTTAAATGTGAATGGATTGGTAAATGGGAAGCGTGAAATTATAGCACATTTGTAAAAGTGTCTAACTAAATAGTATAACAACTGGAAACAAGCTCAAACTTTTGTTCTTCCGATTTGGGATTTGTAATAAAGTTTTTACGAAGCCGGCAATTTGCTCGCGATTTTAAAAAGGACTAGTAATTCTAAAGCAGATTTTATTTTCAAGATCTGAAAATCTATATTACAATGCAAGTTGCCTGTTCACTGTAAGATTAATTTGTTGACCAACATATGGACACGATTGACATTTGTCACATGAGAATGAGTCGCTTCTACGACTCGTTCTTGGGTTCTAGAGCTCGGCTGTGGAACGATTTACCGGTCTCTGTGTCTCCTCCTTCCTACAACATGGCTCTCTTTGTGACCAAAAAGACCCTCCACACAGCATCTTCAAAGATGACATAGGCCCTGAGGGAAATTATTTTCCTTAGGGCCTCCTGTATGGAGTTAATGTAAAAAAAAATTGACAAATCAAAGTTGCTAAAAACATCACGTGATTAATGGACGACCCCTTATTCCTCTTTCCCTGATTAGCTATCAATCAATGTCTATGAATATCTCTGTAAATATACTAAAATCAGAGGTCAATGGTTTACTCCTCAGCAATGTATTTATGTACCGGATAAAACTAGAAAGAGCACCCCGGTAACCATAAAATGTTGATTGTGTCGTGATGGAAGTCTTAGCCAGCTGAAGAATTGAACTCACGACGCTTGAGTGGGACCCAGACGCGATGCCAACTCAGCCACTGACCGGTTATAACATCTTACATAGCCCATGTGTCCATATTACGTAGGTACTATTAATAAAATTATTTGTGTAAGTAATAAATGTAAACTATTCATTTTTATACAACTTAAAATTTATCAGCCTTACTAATAAATGTCGTGAAAATTTAATACAATTGATAAACAACCGTGTATGTAAAAATCTTACTAATAGAAACTTAAAATCGAAACTGACATAAAACATGGAAAGAGAGAAGAGTTCATAAGACTGCCCCCCCCCCCCCCCTCCCCTAACTGTCCAATAACTACTGACTTTTTATGTTATGTTTTTTAGTTGAAAAAATTAAATCAAATCAGCGGAGACTAATATTTCATATCAAGGAAGGTGGGGACATGCCGGACTATTTAGGTTGAGTCACCAAACATGGCTAAAGCAATTTTCAATTTTGAATGACCGTCTTACACCATGGAGATATTAAGAGCATGTTCCACTCTTAAATATTTAGCAAATATACTAAATAACACAAATTAATCAAATAAAATATACTGTACGCCGGGATTTGAACCCGCGACCTTCGGATTGCTAGTCGAGAGCCTTACCCCTCGACTAAAGAGGCCGTCAATATAATGTGTTTGTCAATATTATATAATGCGGCAGGTCGACAGAAAATAGAAAAGACTTACCTGAAGTGACTTCTTTCTGAGAGGATTGGCACTACCGCTGCACTAGTTACTGTTATTATCAGGTATACACAACGTGACGGGCGAAATTAAAAAATGGTTAAAAAATTAAAATTTAAAAAAATTTTAAAAATGTATTAGTTAGTGTAAAAACGTGAAAGCAACTTGAAAGATTTGATAAACTATGGGCTTCTTTGAGAGTATTGCCAACGCCTCGGAATATATCTTATCAACCCTGATAAGAAATTATTCAATTATCTAAAAAAACACACCTAGATATTGATATCACGGTGTAAGCAAGTTTATGTAATATTGTAGTGACACTAGGGCCACACGCAACACGCCAATTAACCAGCTGATGCTCGGAATATGTTGCCGCCAATGGTCAAACCAAACAACAGTATCTTTATGCCATGAATTGTTCTCTAAAAGTTTTTAAATGTATTTCCTCAGAGAACACCAACAGTCACCAAGTCTCGCACTCCGGGCCCCACCTTCTGAAAAGACGAATTGTAGCCATTTAACGGCCGGCGTAGCGCAGCGGTAAGGCGCTTGACTCGCACAACGAAGGTCGCGGGATCGAATCTATTATTTGATTAATTTGTGTTATTTCACAATTTATTAATGTAAAATAATATATAGTATATTTGCGGCACGTTCCAGAGTGGAAGATACTCTCTGTATCCCCCTGGTGTAAGACCACCATTCAGAATTAAAACGTTGCTTGAATTGGCATTAGCCGTGTTTGGTGACCAGATCTGAATAGCCAGGGACTTCCCCACCTTTCTCTTCCCTATCTCCTTCCCCTCCCCACCACCTTCAGCCTCACAACATACCCCAATCGGGGATGCCATAGTCTCACTGGCTTCAGACGGGAGCGGTTGGGACTCTTGTGCGGTATTCATATAAAAAATATTAAAAAAAAAAATTCTTGGGTCCTCGGGCCTTTTTTGTTAGGAGGTCAAAATATTTCCGCTTTGCAATAAAATCCAAATAAATGGAATACATATATAAGAATGCATCCGTGAACTAAAAACTGTTTTCGAAAGGTGATGAAATATGATCTCAAATTTTATAATTCTAAATAAACATATAATTTTTGAAACAAAAAAATTTTGAAACATAAAATTTTTTAATGCAAACATATTTTTTTTTTAAATTACTCACCTTACGATTTTTCAATCTAAAGTTACTCATAACGAAAAAAATGTATTATGTACATATAAACGTTTTCGTCAACTCACTTTTTTTAACGTATAATGAATAAAAATGTTGAATTTTTTTTTTTCAAATTTGCGATCGGAATCATTGATATCATAAAGGTGTACGTTTTAACTATTGGATTTGAATATAAAGCGTGGCGTGTTTTCTTTCTAGCACCATTTAGATCATATTTCTAACCGTGATAGTAAGGGAGACACAACGATTTATACGCGACCTATATGAGTTGTTCCAAAAAGTGAACAAATCAGCCTAAGAGTGTAACTTGTACTCTGCACGTTGTGATGCATAGAAAATTTAAATAAACAAAAATATACCTGCATTTGAAAAACACCGTAGAGTCGTTTAATTTATAACTTACAAAGAAGGAAGGCGAAGGTCAAAGAGTAGAGGAAAGTGGGAGTACCTCCCTATTCAGATCCAGTCCATTTCCAAACTCAATAGCGGACCAATATCCAGACTATGTAGTACCTAGAAACTCAGGATCGATCTGCTGAGAGATCACCTTTCAGAATCGAAAAATTTGCTTGAAATGACTTTAGCCATGTTTTGTAACTATATCTGAATAGCCAGGAACTTCCCCTCCCCACTGCCTTCTGTGTCACTGGTTCCAGGCAGTTGGTGCGGTATTCACATAAAAAAATGAGAAATGCATTTTAATTAGATTTATTAATAAACTTTTATCACTGCGCAGGTATAAACAAAGGTGTATGAGGGTTGCCTTAATCCCACTGGCTCTGCTCTGTTGACAGTGTTCACATTAAAAGGGAGAAAACCTTTATAGTCGAAAGAGCTAGGCTAGCTTTTTTAAAAAAAAAGATATAATCAATTATAAAAACATTTTTATTTATTTTGATATTAAGAAGTATTGCATAATTTTTGTAACAGAAATTATAAACCAATAGTTAACAAATATGTACACACATACACGCAAACACACAGAGCGTGTTTTATTTTTTTATTGCAAAACAAACTATCACAAATTAATCAATTAAATAAACAAAATGAAATAACATTTCACAAACAGTATTTGGTGAGTCATAAAGTAAAATCCAATAAATAAAATATCCCACATTCCATAGAAAAGTGTTGTTAGTCAAAATGTTCTATCTTACATTTTATCTCTGAAAAGTAAAGTGATTGTGATTATCTATGCCCCACGAAAACCGTATTTAAGTTAGATCGCTCCATCTCCGCAAGATGTCGCTAGTTGACGGGATCTCTTTTTGACGGGACCGCTTGTTCATCATTCAT
Organism: Limnephilus lunatus; assembly: GCA_917563855.2. Lineage (NCBI taxonomy): Eukaryota > Metazoa > Arthropoda > Insecta > Trichoptera > Limnephilidae > Limnephilus > Limnephilus lunatus. The sequence continues at coordinate 1,698,138 of OU830600.1, read as the reverse complement.
TAATTTGTTTTCGCTAACCGGAATAATTAACTTTTTTTGACTTACAACACTTTTCTTTGAGATGTGCAATGTTAATTTCTATTATTAAGAACAATTTTATATTTTAAACACATTAAAACTAAGGTACAAAGCACAATATTTATGAATTATGGTTTTAATTATATTATATTAAAGACTTTATAAGTGACTATGTATGCTTCATTCGTAATAACTGGTAACACATGAGTTTTTCTTAATTCTAGAGATTACTGGGAATGTTGTAGAAAAGTGCCGCTAAGTGCAATTATTTCTAAGACGATGATGATATAAAATAAAATGATAACTGAGATATACATAAATGAGCCCTTGCCTGGAATAATGTTGTATCCAACAAAACTATCAATGTTGAGTTATTGGTGGAATAATGTTGTATCCAACAAAACTATCAATGTTGAGTTATTGGTGGAATAATGTTGTATCCAACAAAACTATCAATGTTGAGTTATTGGTGGAATAATGTTGTATCCAACAAAACTATCAATGTTGAGTTATTGATGGAATAATGTTGTATCCAACAAAACTATCAATGTTGAGTTATTGATGGAATAATGTTGTATCCAACAAAACAACCAATGTTGAGTTATTGGTGGAATAATTTTGTGTCCAACAAAACTATCAATGTTGAGTTATTGGTGGAATAATGTTGTATCCAACAAAACTATCAATGTTGAGTTATTGATGGAATAATGTTGTATCCAACAAAACTATCAATGTTGAGTTATTGGTGGAATAATGTTGTATCCAACAAAATTATCAATGTTGAGTTATTGGTGGAATAATGTTGGGCATATTAATATGCATCGTTTAAGGTAGGGATTATGGTAATGAAAATTTTTTTAGGCCTGTGGTAGTATTTTAAAGTTCAGTTTGTGGAAGAATGTTGTATAATGCCATTTATCGAAATCACGGAGCATGGTTTAATTCAACTAGAAATACTTCAAATCCAAGAAGCTGAAGAATACAGGAACGTAGAATTTGTCTAGAAAAAATATTATTAAACCTGCTTTTTAGCCGCTAAAACAGTTTTGTGGAATAATGTTGTATATTGATCTCAAGACAATATCTCAAACGTAAAAGGTTTAATTTATTCATGTTGTTTTTTTTGCTTCAATGACATTTTTAAATTTATGTTAAAAGAGCATATTGCTTTCTGTAAGGTATGAAGAGTTAAAAAAATGTTTTGTGGAATAACATTGTGTGTGAAATTTTTATATATGTTCAACATTATTCCATAAATTCAGCATAAATTCTATCAATAAACTCTAATTTAATTGCCTTTCTATGTGACTTTTCATTTAAAACTCTTAAGAATTGTATGTTTTATGTATTTTAAATATGTATTAAATGTTATGAAACATAACTGTTTTAATTTATTCAATTTTTCTCGGAACAAGATCATTATTGGATACAACATTTTTCCGGGCAAGGGCTTAAAATCTTTAAAGATGTCAAATTAATAAAGAGTAGTCATTCTTCTATAATCGATTTACCATTTACAATGCTGGCCTTTTCGATACAATCCAGTCTACTTAAGAAACTTGTATCACATTCGACATTCGCTTACAGAGGAAGCTGTCGATAGACCACATGTTATGTGACAGCCGAACAGATCAAGTTAACTTTCTGATGAACACATTTATAAAATATTTATGCTAATAAAGGTTTCCAATGGTTTTGTTCACGTTGAATTCGCACAATGAGTACTTTAGTGTATTAAGTCAAAAAGTATAGTTTCGAGAAATCAGCATTTGAAGTTAACTCGTCAGGCCTCGACCGTATTTTGTCAGAGGGTCAAAATACATCCGTTTTGCAATAAAATTCAAATAAATGTTTTGAAATAAAATTTATGAACTTATCCAAAAAATTAAAACTGTTTTTGAAAGGTGGTGAAATACGCTTTCAAATTTTATAATTCGAAATAACTTTTTGTCATTTCATGAAAAAATAATTAATAAAAAATTAACAAAATTTAATAATATTTTTTTTTTCAAATTGTGGTCGGAAACTACTGGATTCATAAAGGTGTACATTTTAATTATTTCGAGGTTAATTTTTAGATTTGAATACAAGGCGTGGTATTTTATCTTTCTAACATCGTTTACATCATATATCTAACCACAATAGTAAGGGAGACAACAATTTATATGAGACCTATATGAGTTGTTCCGAAAACTTAATAAATAGACCTGACGGGGTAAGAATTTCTCTATCAAATTGGTTTTTTTTTTATATCACAGGGATTTGGATTGTCTCACACTTTTAAAATATTAAATAAATAGTTTTTGCATTATTTCTTTTTGTTTTTGACTTAATACACTAGAGAATTAAACTTTTTTTAAATTTCGAGATGCCACAATAATGATTTTAGATTAATATGGTAATGCATTCAAATTGTTGAGGTAACTGTAAGAATTGATTTGATACACTAAAGTACATATTAAACTCATACGAAGATGAGTTTAATATGTATTTTAGTTTATCAAATCAATAAAAAAATACACTAAAACACTAAACATATATCCCATTGCAACATTACCATATTATATCATAATAATAAAGTAAAGAAGTTAAATTTTTAAAATATTTTGAAAATACTTTAGTGAAGTAACTCAATTACAACGCACTTCAAATTCTATTTGAGTTACAATGTTAAAGGAATAAATAAAACAAAAATGTAGCATAAAACTGCATTCTCAACTAAAAAAACTATGATTTTTGACTTATGACTTAATACACTCATAGTGCGAATTATTCAATATATAGATTTATTCTTTGCTTATGGAAGAGTCAGGTGGTTATAGTGTTAAACTACCTATTTGTGTATATTTTGTTGTTAATATTCCATTGTAACACATTTTGTTCTGAGGTATTCGTTGAGGGCTTCTTGACCTGAAAAAATATAAATATTTAGTAGACAATTATAATAATAATAATAATTGGACAATTTGTAGAGCGCCGTTTTTGTGAAAAATCACCTCAAGAGCGCTTGTATATACAATACTATGTATGCAGAACGATTTTTATTCAGTGGACACCTGCCAGATGTTATTTACTTAAAAGAGGGCAGCTGGTGCTGCACGTGTTCCTTCAAAGCACTTGGCAACTAATTAAAATCGAACGCCTGCTGGGAAAACAGTTAACAAATTAATTGCCCTTTGCAGGTGCAGCGATCTAACAATAACATGTTTACGTCAAAACTTAGGGCAGGTGCACCGGCCACCTGGGGTAAACAAGTAGATACTTGCGCCGGCAACCTGGGATGAATGAGAAGAAGTAAACAACACCTGCCACCTTACTATAAAAGCTGACTGAAAATAAATATATGATTATTACCAAAAAGATTTCCGAGTTGTCAATTACAAAGTATCTCCCGAACCGAAGTTAAGAGTGGGGCCCAGCTGCCTAAAGTTTTACAGTATTGTATTTATTTTTATTTATTTATATTCTCACCATACATTTTGTTGTTGTTTTTTTTTTTTACATAAATTAACCTCACTAGGACTAATGCCTGTATTGAGGTTAATAATTATAATTTGAGGATGCATTTTACATACAAAACACAATATAAATACACTACTTTCAAAACATACTAATTACCCATCTATAATCAGGGCCGGATTAACCATGTCGGGGCCTGTAGGCAATGCATGTCTCGGGGCCCCTTTACCAATGGTGGACCAACGGGGGGGGGGCGGCCCGCCCCGGGCCTTTGGTCCTCGGGGGCCTTCAAACGCCTCCATGTCCCCTTTATCAAATCCTTAACAAGGCTTTAATGCCATTAATCGGCGTCCGAGACTTTAAATTTCGTCTAACGATTAACATAATAGCTCAATATCGATATTATTTCATTCACAATATTTGCTTTGATAAATACCTTAATTCAAAAATGCTCAAACTCGTGGTGATGAAACTATTCAAATTATGTACTTTTTCTAACTATTTTTTTATCATACGTATTTATAATTTTTCCATAATGTCTAAGCTAAATAAAAATGTATTTTTTTTTTAATATATGTGCGGATCTTTTTTTAATGATTTTATTTAAACTAAAATTAAAATTCTGAAACATATCTTTCCCAGATAATTTATTGATTTATTTTACAGCATGATTATATAATTTGAAATTTGTGTTGTATTATACAAAATTTTGTTTGAAAATTTAACAAATCTGCCAACGCCCTACGGTAAAACCTTAATGTACTAAAATAAACATATTTTCTCAAAATTTAAAACTTAGCTTTACTAGATAAAATAAGAGTCTTTCGAAATCAATTTATAATTTTGTGGTGAAAAGGTGTCAATATGTCTAAAATTTGATTTAAAAACGACATATTTCCGGTTTTGTCTGGTGATTCCCACTTAAGGACACTGTAAATTTTTTTTTGGTAATTTTATTTTTTTATTTCATTTTCTGAAAGACGCATTTGTTAAAAATCCTCTCACCAAATGTTTTAAAGATATTCGAAAAATTGACGGAGATACAGCATTTTATGTGAAAAAATAACTTAGTTAACACCACTTTTATTAAACATACTATATGCCGACCGGGTTTCGCTACAACCGTAGGTTCTTCAGGGCAGTTTGTATGTTGAATTATCCTTAAACTTTGAATGTGTTTTTCTCTAAAATTTGTTAACACATTTTTTAACCTCTATACATCCGATTTGCAGGTTTAAACTGATTGAAAATCTAGTGTCTATTTCACCACGTAGGTGAATTTTGTTTGAAAATAAGGAAAAATGGCGGACCGACGAATTTTAATTTCGATTTTTTATGGAAAATTTTCATTGTTCATAAAAAAAAATAGAAGGGGGCCCATTATAAAAAAAATCCTTAAGTGGTGTCATACTGACTGGATTTACTAACAGTTTAAGATTTAGTACATGCAAATCGGACGTATAGTTTTTCTAATATGTTGTCAACCGTGTTGAAAAAGGCAGTTTCGAGAAAAACGCGTTCAAAGTTTTGCTGAACGTTAATTCAACATACAAACTGTTTAAAATGGTTTCATATAAAATGCTGTAGGTATCTCCGTCAATTTTACGAATTTCCTTTAAACATTTGGTGAGAGCATTATTAACAAAATTAATTTTTAAAAATGACAATTTTTTTTACAGTGGCCTGGTGCCTTAAAGCCTTGTTTAGGATTTGATCAAAGGAACATGGAGGCGTTTGGAGGACCCCAAGACTCAGAGGCCCGTGTGAACTGAAGAAAAAGCTTGTAAAATTACATCAACTTCTTAAACAAGGGGGGGGGGAGCGGTTCATCCAGCTTTTCCACCCCGGGCCTCTGACGGGCTTAGTCCGCCACTGCACTTTACCCTTTTCTAAATTCCAAACTTTTTTTTTCTACTACAATGTTTATATAATTAATCTGTTTTTTTACTACATTTCGAGGGTATGCCTTCACCCCCATTCAATAAAGAAAATGAAACGAATACAATAGTACAATGAGCGGTCTTATCACTAAAGTGATCTCTTCCAGACAACCTTGGTATGAAGAGAAACAAAGAATTTTAGCAAAAAGATGGGTAGTGCACACTAAAGCTTGTACAACATTTATATTTTAAACATTAGAAATAAAAGCAAAAAAAACAACAAAACAAATGGCAATATGCGCACTTGAAGTGAAATGACACAAAACTGCGCTATACAAATATTACGCTATTATTATTATAAACCACACACGGCACCTATAATCATATCCCCATTGATACGAAGGAAAGTAAAGTAAAATACAACTATGTTTAAATATTTGTTTTAATTATTGACTTTTTATTTATTACTTGTGCGTGATGTGAACAGTTATTGGGTTATAACCTAATTATTATGTTCGTTGTTTTCTTTAACGCATGTAATGTTATTAACCTATAAATGTTCGTAATAAAAAATTAAAATATTTAAAATATCTTGAAAGCTGACTTTTCCCAAAAGTGTGCCGGAGTTGCTCACTAATTGTGAAAATAACTTGCGTCACGAACCGTTGACGCAAGTTATTTTTTCTTGGGGCGCGGGGCCCCCAGCCGATGCGGGGCCCCTAGGCAGTTGCCTACTCTGCCTTAGGGATAATCCGGTACTGTCTATAATTACCATTTAAATAGTTTTATTGACTTACTGTAATATGATAATATAATATAATAATATGAAGACCAGATGGGTAATTTGAGAATGATTTGTAACAATATTTTATACCTGCCAAAAGCAAAGTAAGTTCAAAAGAACTAGGGTGACACTTCGATTTGTGCAACTGGAACTCAAATATCTTATTATTTAAAAAAAAAACTTATTATTTTAAAAAAAAATCTTATTATTTAAAAAAGGACAAGGATGAAAATATAGTATGCCAATCCTCAGTCAACATAAATTTCTTAACATTATTTTTAAATTTAGTTAATGAATTGGAAGACTTAATGTAATCTGGCAGAATATTAAACATAAGTGGAGCCTGATATAAATAGTTTCTTTGGCCAAAAGATGTTTTAGTATGTATTGCCACAAAGTTCATTGTTGAGCCAATTCTAGTGGTATGGGTTTGTTGGGTTCTTTCTGCAGATTTAGTATTGATAAAAAATCTACAAATTATTTTAATGATGTACAGCTGTTTTATACACATAACATTAGATTCCTTGTAAAGTAGTTTAGATGGATAACGAAATTTTTTTTTGTACATGACTTTAAGAATTAATTTGTGAGCAATATTTAGTGGTTCTACATTGGAATTTAGACAGGATCCCCAGCATACTATATTGTAAGAAAGTCGAGATTGGACTAAGGCATAATAGACAGATTTTAATTTCTCTTTATCCAATATATGACGAAGTTCTTTAAAAATATAGGTAAGTCTCCTGATATTTTTTGTTAACATATCAATATGGTCGTTCCATCTCAAATATTTATCAATAATTACACCTAGGTACCTAATACAGTCTACTCTTTCTAAAGGGTGGCAATTACAATTTTGCAGACAATTGTGTATAGTTAGATTATGAATGTAGGATGGCTGACTTTTTGATGATATGCTAAAAGTTATATATTTTGTTTTTGATGTATTCAAAGTTAAGATGTTATTATTTAGCCAACTCTTTACTATTCTTAATCCTGAATCACATTTTTCAAAAGCATCTTTCCAGGTTTTACCCTCAAATATTAAAGCAGTGTCGTCTGCGAAACTGACAATATGACCTGGAATATCTAAATTACATAAATCATTAACCCTTCGAATAATAAGAAAATAATATCTGTAACCTTTTGCCTGTCAAGGTTCGCGCGCAAAATTCCTGGTTCTTGCCATGCATCTTAAATTTTCCTATTTATGGGTTATTTTTTTAACCCTTTTGCAAAAACAAAAATTGTTATAAAATCTAGATAAAATAATCTTTCCGATGTGTTTATTAGAAATCAACTTTTTTTTTTCTAAATATTAAAATTTTGATATTGGAAATGTAAATTAGCTAAAAAAATGCATACCTGCGAATATTGGAATTTAAGTACTTAAAATAGAATAAACTTAAAATTTTAAATACAGATTCCTTTTTTTAACAAAATTTGTAATAAAACTGTCACCTCACTTTTTATCACTTTCATACAATTTTATTTTAAAATTAAATGTTTGTTACGTCAAAAATTGGCTCGAAATAAAACCGTCACTTATGATCGGGTTTGTAAAATATCTCAACAACATAGCTCATATAATCCTAATGCAATGAGAAGCATTATTTCTTTGGCTCTCTAACATAAAAGAAATCACAAATATTCGCATGACAGAAAGAGAGATATATAACTTTTAATAATGCACAGTCGCTGTGGGACAATCTGGGTCTCTTGTTATTATAACGGCATATGATGTTTTGGGACAACTTGGGTCTCCTGTGATTAGAAGGGTTAATGTAGATTAAAAACAATATTGGTCCAAGTACACTACCTTGTGGAACCCCAAAAGAGATTTGTTTGCTTAAGCTTAAATTATTATTTATCTCTACTTGTTTTGTTCTATTGCTAAGATATGATTTGAACCAACTTAATGCTGTACATTGAATTCCAAGAGAAAATAATTTTTTGAGGAGTAATCCATGGGAAACCGTGTCAAATGCCTTTGATAGATCTAAGAACACAGCTAAGGCTTTGTTTCCATGATCCAGGGCTCTAGTAACTTTCGACAATACCATCAATACTGCATCACTCGTTCCTTTATTTTCTCTGAAACCAAGCTGATTGCTAGAGAGTAATTTATTTATTTCTAAGAATGATACCAATCTCGACTTAGCCAATCTCTCTATTACTTTTGAAAGCGTGTTGATTAAGGATATAGGTCTATAATTATTGACATCTAGTTGATCTCCACCTTTAAAAAGAGGAATCACTTTAGCTTTCTTACAGTGAGAAGGGAACATTCCACTCTTGAAGCTAATATTAATGATATGAGATATGGGACTAGCTAATTCGGATACATGGAGTTTATATATCATAACACTTAAAGAATCAATACCGCATGAGAAAGACATTTTTAAATCATTTATCACATTTGTCACTTCATGAATGTTAGTTGGCTTAAAAACAAAATTGTCCCCGGTAAAGTGAATTTCAGATTTAAAATCATTTACAAGACGCGTCTCACTTGTTTTATTATCACTGCACAACTTGGACCAATGTCTCTAAAGAAGTCATTCATATGATTAGTAATTTTATTTGGACTCTCTTCCATTGAAGTAATAATATTGTTAATTCTCATTTTTTTATGGTAGTTTGCTCTTTTTTAAGGTTTATAGCCTCCTTTATAATGTTCCACTGTTGTTTAATGTTGCCATTGACGTCATCTAATTTTCTTCTGAAATATGCTTGTTTTGTTGATCGTATTATCCTAGAACACCAGTTTCGATATCGCTTATAATATTCAAGCAGTTCCAAGTTAAAGATTTCTCTTCTGCACCTGCTGTGCAATTTATCACGTGCTCTGAGGCATTTGATTAATCCAGAATTTATCCATGGTTTTAGCTGTTTCATGATATGTCTCTCTTTTTGTACTGACGTACAACTTTGCACATGAGTTTTCAAACATTTAATGAAATTATCAGTTGCCAGATTGACGTCATTTGTTGACAGAACTATATCCCAGGATTCCTCCTTTAATTTGGTCTTCAAGAGGTTGTTGTCAACAACAAATTTAGGTTTTGCATTATTATTTGAAATATTATGTAGATTTAAGCTCATAAACTTCATTAAAATTGCATAATGGTCGGTTATGTCAGTAGTAAAAGCCGCTCCCTGTGGTTTAAATTTAGATTTTGCCATAATATGATCAATGCAGCTTGATTTGTTAGGAGTTACTCTTGTTGGTGAGTTTATTATGGGCTTCATACCATGAAACGCCAGAAGTGATAGGTATTTCTGTGTTTTTATGTTCTTCAAATCAAGGGTATCAATATTTAAGTCTCCACATAAGATAATCTCCTTATTTTGCAAGGATTCAGATGCAAGGAATTCATTCAATGAGTCAAGAAAGTTGTCTATTTTAGTCTGGGATGGAGATCGATAAACAGCTATTAAACATATGGTATTGGATAATTGCATTTTCAAGCAGTTTGCACTGGGGAGAGCAATTTCCTCCACAGTAACCTGAATGTTTTGCCTTACGTAGATAACTACTCCATCATTTTGCAAATTGTTTATCATTGTTTTGTAGACTACGTACTCTGGAATGCTAGGCATATTAATTACACTGCTCAGCCAAGCCTCTGTAAAGACTAGTACATCCGGACGATGATTAATGCAATCCAGCATAGAAACAGTTTCATCAAAATTCTTGCTGATACTTCTAATATTCATGCATAGTAAAGAAAATTTTGAATCTTTCAAAAAATGTTTGCAAGATAATGAATCTTCAAAAATTATGTTAGGTTCAATATTGTCAGACATATTAATTATGTTTTCTATATCATCCATTTTTTTTTTTTTTTTTCAATAAAAATGTCAGACTTTGGGAGATGATTACGACAATTTATTCAAATCATCTTCGTGTTTGACGATTAGAACTCTTGAAGATAGTTCTGGGTTCTTTTTCACACAAATTTTATTGTTCCGAAACCATACAAATTGAAATTTAGCTTCTTTAGCTTTTTGTTTAGTTTTCCAAAGAAGGGCTTTGGAATATGATGATAGAACTTCTCCAATGAAGATGTTGCTGTCCTTCAATTGCTTTATACTTTTGCGTGCGTTGAGAAATTCAGATTGGGATTTTTCATCTTTGAAATGGATGATCATCCTCTGAGCTCCGGGTTTATTAATAGTTTTATCAGGATATTGAGTAACTTTATTTATTCTACCTGGTTCAATCCGAATGTCAAATTTTTTTATGAATCTTTCCACGGTTTCCACGGAATTTTCATTCATCAAGGTTTCCAGGCCAGACAATTCAGCACAATTATAGCTTACATTTTGTTGTTCCATGTCAGCAAGACGAATTTCTAAATTTTTTATTAGAAATTCGTCTTGCTGACATGGAACAACAAGTCGATCTCATACACTATGAATAGCATGAATTTGTTAATTAGTCCTACTCCCATCATTACCATGGGACAACAGTATGTTCAACTGTGAAATTAGATAAACGCCGCGTTTTTTTTTTTTACTTAAAAAAATTTTTTTCAATGTAAAAATAAAATTTTCAATCTAAAAAAACTTGATTAAAGGCCTTTATTCATTTTATTTTCAGAATTTCGTCAAAGTAGTGCTTACCTGATGCGCATGTTTTATTTTTATTTTACGTAACTTCTAGCTAATCGTTATTTTATGGTAATAATAAATATACATAATATAATATACGAATAGAGGTTTGTTAACATTATAATTCTGTTGTTTTCATAATTCCGCGCCTCTTTTTATATCCCACGAAGATGGCTACGGTCGTATTTAGCTCTTGTTAATGCATCAGGGATACCAACATAAAACATAACAGTGACGTACCCAATGCCCGCTGACAGTCGCCGGTCGTTTCGCGAAGTGAATTTTGGTTTTACGCAATTGAAAATTAAAATGCATAATTTTCCGCCTCCCGGAATGCAGAAAGTTTCCTCTTATAGTAATTAAGGCGAATCTAAAGATTTTTTTCTAAAAATTATTCATAATAAGCGTGTCAGGCCCTATCCAAAAATTACCATATATTTCTAGCTGGTTCTTGAACTTGCATATTTAACAGCTATCTTGTTGGTATATTTTTCTCAAAAGCCATATGATATTCAGAATAAAGATTAAAAGTGTATTACCTAAGTCCTTTCCAAATCCAGATTGTTTGAAGCCCCCGAAAGGTGCGGCCACGTCAGTTTTGTTATAAGTGTTGATGAAGACTGTGCCGGCGTCTATCTTCTCCGCAAAGTTCATGGCTTTCGAGATATCCTTAGTGAACACTCCGGAGGCCAGCCCGAACTCAGTGTTGTTGGCACGTTTCACCACACTGTCGAAGTCACTGCACAAAAAGAAATTACAAAGTTAGGAAAGCAGCAACCTATCCTATGAAGAATTAGCTCGGGGTGTTTTAAATTCCATCACATTTGAAAATATCAAATTGAAGATCAATCTTATTTTGAATTTGTTACATTTTAATCTGCTGACTAACAAAACAGCTAAACTGTGGTTTACTGTTAATTTTTTTAATTAACAATACAATTCTGTTAATACTTCGGTTCATCATAGATTATGAGTCATGTTTGTTATCGTGTCGTATTTAATGAATGAACATCTAACTGGACTTAACGTCCGTTCTAAAGGATGCTCTCTCTGTTGATGAGTACCTGAATCTGCCAAGTGAGCTGCCGCCCAGTGCGGCAATACGTCAATACACTGTCAAAAAGTGCGCGTGTACAACATTTTTTGTTAAAAACAAGACGCTGCGACAGTTGCCAGATTTTCATTAAGTATTGAAAGTTGTACTGACACACACCCCAGTTTCTCAAAACATTTGAAATCCAGGAGTTGGCAATGAGTCTGTTAAAGCAATGTTTTAATACTGAATTGTGGCCATATCTGCCACTGATGGTGTGGTATCAGTGGCAAAAGAGAGGTTAACTTACTTGTCCTCGAACTTGGAGATGATCATGATGGGTCCAAAGGATTCCTCCTTTGCTACGAACATGTGATCCTCCACTCCGGAGAAGATGGTTGGCTCGAAGAAGTATCCCGGCCGGTCCACTCGCTTGCCTCCCAACTCCAGTTTCGCTCCTTCCTTTACTCCCATTTCGCAGTACTGCAATAATGGAAGGACAAAAATAATTAAAAGTCTGTGTCATAAGATAAATGTAATAGATAAAACATATAAATGATGACTGGTGATTAATGTAAAATATTGAAGAAGTCAGAACAAAGTACAGTGATATTATATTATGTAATATTGTACAACCAAAAAAGATCATATAAAGGTGGGAGCAGATCTATTACTAGACAAAGGCAGCTGGTTTTAACTTTTTTTGCCAAAATTCAACAGTAATGTTTACTAATCAACTCTTTGGTGACAAAAGTTGAACTGTGAAGCACAGTGAAGATTTGTATATTTAAAGGTGAAAGAAATGTCAAACTTAGAAATTGTGGTGTCTCCTTTACTATCATGGTGAGAAATAAGATCAAAACGGTGTTAGAAAGAGAAAACACCAAACTTTATATTCAAATCTAAAAGATTCAAACCATAAAGCTGAAAATTTGTTTTCTGAAGCACCAACAACTCTCAGAGTGGTGAATTCTGGCATCATGGAAAATGCACAGCTCTTTCCGTCTAAAATTTATAGGTAAATACCACATTCAGCTCATTCGGTCATTTCTATCATGAGCTTTGAAATATCCATTTAATTGCCAAGAATCAAGAAAAAATGCCATTTTGTTCAATTTCGAAAATAGAACCACAAAGTAAAGAGAGTAAATTATAAATCTATTTAAAAATATTAGTGCAGTTTGTTTGAAGTAACCTCCAGGAGCTTCAGCATGTGTGCTTTGTGGTTCTGTGGGCCGTGTGCCGTGCTCCGATTCAGTGGGTCTCCGATGACTATCTTCTTGGTCTCCTCCTTGACCCTCCTGATGAACTCCTCGTGGATGGATGCCGCCACAAACAGGCGCCCCGCCGCTATGCAGTTCTCTCCCTTGTTGAAAAATACTGAGCCCATTCCCTAAAACAGAACACAATATATTATTGAGATGTCTGATGGGAAAAGGTACAGATATCTGAGAAGGCTTATGTTTGGTTTTGAAATTATGATATGCGTAGTTCCTACCGGGATGTCATTTATCCAGTTCCTACCCTCCCTAACCATATCACCTTGCTGGAAAAGTATTTGAATAATATTTTTTTTAACAAAACAATAAAAGACTTCAAAAAATGCACTAAAAAGTAAAAAAAATAATTTCGTATTCTTCTACAAATTAATAATCAACGTACTTTTTCTACTCATCAATATGTAGATACGATTATTATTTTTGGAGTTGGTGTCAGCTAAAACGAAGGCAGAAAAGGATTTCACAACAAAGTTTTCAATCCAAATTGGAAATAAAAGTGTTCCAGTATGCCAGAAATATATATTTTTTAATTCTGTACGTCAAGTACAGGGTTGAGAAAGAAATGAGAAAGTTTTATGAACTGGGAGAATTTATCTTCGAAAACAGAGGCGGGGACCACAAAACACATTTATTTTTGGAGAGAAAAAATAAAATACAATCATTCATTAAGTCCCTTAAATGCATAGAAGGGCATTAATGGCTTCTTGTGAAAGACATTATTTACCAGCTAAGCTACACATCAACAAACTGTTCTACATGTTTCAAACGCAGATATTATAACAAGTCATACTTTCGAAACATCTTCAATCGAACGTCGTCGAAAGATAGAAACCTAAGTGTAACACCACAATTGTTGTTACACTTAGGTGATGTCCAAGGACAGAAAATCTGCAAAAAAAACACAGTTTTATAAATAAGTTATTTTTTATGTGAGTACTGCACAAGAGTCCCAAATGTTCCCAGTAAGATTACGCTATCCCAAATAGGGGTACGCTGTGAGGCGGAAAGTAGTAGAAGACTTAGAAGTACCCGGCTATTCAGATCTGGTCACCAATCATGGATTAGGTCATTTCAAGCCTGTCTGTCTCGACACAGGTATATCCTAGTGAGACAGGCTTAAAAAAACAAATATACTTTTTATAGATCAATAAATAAAAAAATTGTAAGTTTCCAACACGTTCAGGAGTGGAAGATACTCTCAGTAGCGCCCTGGTATAAGACCACCATTTAGAATTGAAACGATGTATGAAAATAAATGGTTTTTAGATTTTCACGGCCAAAAGCATTTTTGTTGTTAGTTTTTGGGGTGTTATGCCGTGTTGCGCTACCTCCTTCTATAGCTGTCCGAAACGTCGGCTATAGAAGGAGGTAGCGCAACACGGCATAACACCCCAAAAACTAACAACAACAAAAAGATGTATGAAATGCTTTAAGCAGTGTTTAGTGACCAAATCTTATAGTCCAGTCAAAATAGACGAAAAAAAAGTGCTGACTTTGCATTGATTCCGTATAAGCTGAATTTTTGTACAGGTCTTGAATATGTCATTACAAAAATGTTGTGTCAAAAGTCCCCGTCGATCTAGCACATGCGTTGTTTTTTATCCGAGGTCAAAGGTCACAATTTTTCGTTTTTAGCGTATTTCTCGGAAACGGTGAGAGCTACCGTAAAAAAATCATGAGAACAGTTTGTAGATCGTAATATTCTCTATAAAAAATATATATATTAATACTTTTTTCCCTATAAAGCACCGTTCTGGAGTTATCGCGATTTCCAACGAATATGCACTCATATGCGCACATCATCGGGTCATATTGGAATATTGGTTTTTATGACTCGTGCACTCATTACGTGGAAAATATACAATTCTGAGTGAGTCAACGTCTATCCCTAATTTCATTAGTTAGTTGGCCTTGAGTAACATGTGCCTGCGACTGGCGGGGAATACCTGCATTTTTCGGACTTTCCATAGAAACCGGCGTAGACCTGCATTTTTCGGATTTTCCAAAGAAACCGGCGTTTTTCGAGTTCGAGGGACAATGGAGGTACATAACCCTAGTAAATCCAGTCCGTTACAAAATTTTATAAAAATGTCAGAAGTTTGCTTCATTTGCAGTGAATCTTTGACTGAACGTGAAATTGTGGTTGTTGATCGTGGGATGAAAACGCAATGTCGTAAAGTGTACACCCGGAAGAGCAGCATTGCTGCAGCTAAAAGACAACGCGAGACGGAAACACCTAACACATCTGGGATTAGTCCCCCTCGGACCAGAGCACGAGGTAATGATTCTTCTTTTTGTTTAAAAAAATACTGTTTGTTTTGCGGCAATGAAGCAGATAAAGCGGCTGAAATTAAAAAAAACCGCAGCAACTTCGGCGTACAGTGTCCCAAGTTTCCACACTTGCATTTAAAGACGTCATCTTGAAGGTAGCTCAGACTCGTTATGATGAGCTAGCAAGAAGTGTTATTGCACGAAGAATTCGCAGCTGCCAATATTCCTGTGAAACAAGCTAATAATGATGCCGATGTCCTCATTATTGAAACCGCATTAGAACAATTTAGTAGCACCAATATAACTATCGTTGTTGGAGAAGATGTAGATTTATTAATAATACTGACTGCACGAACTCCAAGTGATAAGATCATTTACTTTTTAAAACCTGGGAAAGCTCAAATTCAAACAAAAATATATTTGTCACAAAGTTGAACTGCATATCCAAAATTTCGAGCTCATATTTTATTCCTACATGCGATAACTGGCTCACTGGCTGTGATACCACATCAGCAATTTTCAAAAGGGGTAAAACTGCAGTATTTAAATTGTTTGAAAAACGTAATGATTTGATTGATAACGCAGGAGTATTTACAAACATTAACTCTTCAGCAGACGTCATCCTTACATACGGAATTCGTTTTCTCCTTGCTTTATACGCAGCTCCGAAAAAAATGGAATCGATAGACTTAGACTTAGTATAGACTTTTGAATTTCGTGAAAAATACAAGGAAAAATAAAAGAGTTCAGTTACCTTGTCTCCCTCCAACATCCGCTTCTGCTTATCAACACTTGTTTCGTGTGTTCTACCAAGTGCAAGTGTGGCTGGGCAATCAACTGAATCCTGAAGACTGGGGCTGGAAATTGATGAATAATAGTTTGGAGCCAATCCAGACTTTACTTCAACCTGCTCCAGAGAAACTGCTGAATACAATTTTTTGTAATTGCAAGAAAGGCTGCACGAACAATTGTGGGTTGTTTTGTTCACCAGTCTGTACCAATTGTCAAGGCCACTCTTGCACTAATGCTGAATCAAATGCAACGGATGAAGATTCTTTCGAAATCGATGAGAATCTAACTGATATATCCCTCTTCTTAGAGCAGTCAACACAAATTGAGCAAGAAGAGAGAAGAGAAGAAAAGAGCGAGGACGAAGAGAACGAGGAAGAAGAAACGAGTGATAATGTAGAATTTGATGATGAATAATGTAATTTTCATTATATTAATAAAATATTGTCTCATTAAATTTCCCCGACCGAAATACATCGTGGAGTATTCCTATTGGGGAAACCATGTTAAAAAAAGCGCCTAGTACACTACCTCAGAAGTGGTGCGGAAATGTGTGCATACCTACGGTCTGAAATCGTGATAATTCAAGAACGGTGCTTTGTAGGGAAAAAGTACTTTTTGCCTTTTTTGTGAAAATTTAACGATCTACAAACTCTTCTCATATTTTTTTTCGGTAGCTTTCACCGTTTCAGAGATAAAGGCAAAAAACAAAAATTTGTGACCTTTGACCTTGGATAAAAAACAACGCAAGTGCTAGATCGATGGGGACTTTTGACATAGCATTTGTAATGACGTATTCAAGATCTGTACAAAAATTCAGCTTATACGCAATTAATGGTAATAGGAATGTCTATTTTGTCTGGACTATTAATAGTCAGGTACTTCGCCGTACTTACTTCACCTTCCTCTCCCCCATATACTTTGCCTCCCCACTACCTTCAGCTTAACAACATACCTCAATTGGAGATGCCATAGTCTCACTGGCTCCAGATGGGAGAAGTTGGGACTCTTGTGCGATATTCACATTAAAAAAATATTATTCTTAAAAATATAAACGTTTCCAAATAATAAGTTCGTTTTCCATTACTAAAGAATAAAAAATAAATTGTCTTATTGTTAATATTGTTCCCTTTTATAGAAGTCTGGAGATAGATTATTTTGAAACAAAATATTAATGATTAAAAAATATTAACATGTATTAAGACTTTATTTTGCAGCTAACAAATATATGTAATTTTATACATGCCTTGGGAGCGATGATTTCCTCAAGTGATCTACGGGTTTAGGGGCATAATGTGGCTGCCTTGAGATTGTGGATGCCCTCAAGTAATATCCAGGGCCATACACGTCATATAGAATATGACTGCCTTGAGAATGTTGCCTTTCCAAACGACTTTCAGAGGAGAAACAGAATGTGTCTGCCTTGAGAATTTTGCTCCGTCCAACTGATGTCCAAATAAGGAAAACGGTTGCCTTGAGTCTGGTTTCTTATTTTCTCTGTGAATATTATGAGTTTTTATTAAACTTTATTGAAACTCCTAATGACAAAAAAAATGCTATAAATTTAAACAATAGTTTTATTTTGAAATATATATCCCTTTGAATTATTTCTCTTTCGTTTTATTGATTGAATGAATGAACGTAAGAAAGATGCGGAATTTTGAAAGTTGAAATTAACCCACTTCCCGACATCCGATCAAGCTGAAACTCGGCAGATAGACTCCTTGTCGACGACAATGCCTTGTTGGCAATCATGTACATACAAGCGGGTGTATAAGTACGCATTTATATGTAATTCGATAACATTACAGCAGTTAATACACAAAAATAAATGTTGGTCAGGTGACAGGTATAATTGGAATATTTGTTCAGTTGGTAGAGTTGTTGATTCCAGTCACTGGCTTGGAAAGTTCTATCCTAAATCAAACCAATTTTTTTATTTAAGTTTTAAAAAATATTAAAATTTTACAGTTCTTTTACTTCTATTTGAGTTTTGATTTTGTTTTCGTAAATGAATGGATGAATGAACGAGAATTTGGAAGCGGAAATTAACTCACTTCCCGGCATCTGATCGAGCTGAAACTCTTCAGATAGATTGAATGTTGACGACAAAGGATTCTGTCAACTTTTGGTGGCACTCATACACATCCTTGCATGCGCACACATGCAATTTCTGAAATTAGATGACAATATAAATTTACAACAGTTAATAATAAACAAATGTCGATACTATCCAATTAGGATTTGGCTTAACTCCTATCCCTGGGAAGGAAGGTTTAAACTTTTTTTTTAAGTTTACAGACATTTTAAAAGTTCACAGCAGTTTGAGAGCAAGTCTGTGGGGAGGAAGGTTCAATCCTCAGTCAAACCAAAATAAATAAATAAAAATCTTTGAAATTGTCGGCCTAAGAGATGGCGTAAATAGGTAAAAAATTGAAAACTGGATTGAATTATAGAAAAAAAAACATTATGTTTTTTACGGGTTATTTTTTTGCAGTATAATTATATAAAGGAACAATGTTAAATAAAATCTGAATATGTAAATGAAATCCTCAGAACGGGAGATCCCAGTGAGGATATCAATATCTCAAATTATAACAAAAATAACAGCAAATAAAGGAATATATTGTAACCATTCATAATAATAATAGTAGTTGTTTTAAGAAAATAAAACAACTACTATTATTATTATGAATGGTTACAATATATTCCTTTATTTGCTGTTAGAAGCAAATATTTAATTTTTATTAGAACAATTCTCTTTTACTAATTTTTGAAGGCTTATTACCATCAATGAAATATATCATTGAAGAAGATAACACTAATAAAATATAAAAGAAAATATGAAAGAGAACAAGACGCACAAAAATCAAAAGATAAAGGTTGTAACTGGGACTCGAACCCAGAACATCTCGTTATTTGAACGTCATATTTGTCAATCTCATATTTAAAATTTTAGTATTAACAATATCATTTTCGACTCATTTTTTTTTTGTATTATTGGTAACTATTTTTTTCATTGGAAATAAGTGTTCCAAGAACTAGTTTTTGATCTAGATGGTGTTTTGGATAAATATATCCGATTTTATTGATTTAATTATTTTATTTATCTCTTTTCTGTGTCTTGTTTTCTTTCATATTTTCGTTTAGACTATTAGTATTATCTTCTTCTGCAATTATTTAAGTTTAAAACATGTTTTCCATTTTAATTTTTGTCCCGAAGAAGTTACAATATTGACTATTATTACCTTGGGTGTGGTGTATCCTTCAAGTGATGTGCATGGCCAAACATAGTATGTTGGTGCCTTAAGCGTGATGTATCTTTTAAATGATGTCCATGATGGCCAAAGATAGAACGATGCTGCCTTGAGTGCGGTGTATCTTTCGAATGATGTCCATAGCCAAACATGGTACGTTGCTGCCTTGAGCGTGGTGTATCCTTCAAGTGATGTCCATGGCCAAAGATAGTACGCTGCTGCCTTGAGGGTGTTGTATTAGTGATGTCCAGGGTAAATATACCTGAATTTGAAACATTTAACCATGTAGTTTAATAAAATAAATAACAATAAAAAGTTTTTACTTAATGAAGACAATATTTGCGAAACTCGATCGAAAATCTGAAACAGAAAAATCAGCAAAAGATACAATAACTGGGACACGAACCTTTTCAGTTTCAGGGTTTGTGCCCCTGATAGATGTGACCGTATGTGAGTTTTTCTAATTTTGTTATCATTAATTAAAATATTACAATTTGAGGTTTTACTCATTAATTTATTCATTAAATTAAAACACCTATAGGAAACTTTTGCTTATATTATTATTTTGTTCCAGTCTAAGCAAAATATTTCATGTTTTTTGCAATTCCTTTCTTAAGTCTGTTATATATTAGTGAATGTATTGCTTTTAATAATTTCTCATTGTTGATATCAGAAGACAGTGATTATTCGTAAATGTGTATAGTATATTTTTCTGTACATTTACACACGTCAATTAAAAAATACCTTAATTTTACTTGCCCCTTTAAATTGTAAGCATTTTTTCTTATGTAATACGATTGTAATAAGTAATTTATTTAGTTTTATAGGCTGTATCAATATGTAATGGCCCCTATGCGTAAATATAATATATAAATTAATAACTCTATTAAAAAAATACATCAATTTGGGAGGCAGGCATGGGTTCCACTGCCACAGGAACCATTTATTGAATAACCAACCCCTCTGCCATAGGTCACTCCAAGTGGTTCTCTACGTTTGGTGACTTAGCAGAGGTGCCTGGATTCATGGGGTGAGGTTTGTCCGGTTTGGCGGCATTGCGCCTGCCCACCTACTGAGCGGCAGACCGGATCGGGAGCGACTGGTCGAGGGAGATCTTTTAACCTCTCCAATAGACTATCTCGGAAACATCGTACAGAAATAGATTCATAAGTCTGTCACTCCTGGACACTCTGACCCCCAGATTCCTACCCACCCAGATTATTACACACTTTTCCTTCCCAGAACTTCCTCTCATTCCTTTTCCTATAGAGACCCCTCCATACAGTATCCCCAAAGATGACATAGGCCCTAAGGGGAATTATTTTCCTCAAAGCCTCCGGTATGGAGCTAATGTAAAGGTATGAAAAAGATAACTTTACCTGTATTAAAGTCGATTAAGCTGGAGGTTCCTGGAGCATGTGTTCAGTTGTTCGATGTTCAGTCAGCAGTCCCTGCATCTGCCTTGTCTCTCCCTTGGATTGCGTACAGGGTAGCCATAGCTTCACACACTAAATACTAACTTGTCACTGCTACAGACTGATATGTACACCCTGGTGCATGTTTCGTTGGCAAATTCTGTTCTATGTGTTCCAAGAACTACTTATGTAGTCATTTGAAGTAAGAAGAAATCACTTGCATTGATTGTCACTACTTATCAAATAATGTATTTAATATAATAATATTTAATAGTTTATAAGAGAACAGCGAACTAATCTTATGGAATTTTATTAATACATAAATTGTTTGTTCAGGGTTCACAAAATTTAATTTTTCACTGGGTTGTTTACATTTTATAATTTATATGTTGATTTAACTAATTTTAAATTGAATATATGTATATTGTTATTGTTTGATCCTTCATATATTATATTGCAAAAGAGGGCTGGTGGCACTGCCCTTAAAAATTATTGTCACTATTGCTTGTTAAGTTTTATAGTAGAGGAGAATCACTCGGGTTGGCTTCCTGGTGGCTGCGAAGAAGATCAACAACCTCTCGGTGTCCCTTTTCTTCCGCCCAGGAGAGAGCCGTCTTTCCATCTTTGTCCTTACAGGAGATATCTGTATGGAAGTCTGCTTCCTTTTCCAACAGTTTTCGTACCATGTCAAGGTGACCTTCCTTAGCAGCGCCCATAAGAACAGATGTACCTATTTCATTCTGGGAATTCACATCAGCTCCTTTCAAAAGTAGGAGTTCGACGACCTCTGTGTGTCCGTTATACGCAGCATAGATTAATGCACAGTCGCCGTCACTATTCCTTGTATGGACGTCTGCTCCTTTCTCCAACAGTTTGCGTACCGTGTCAAGGTGCCCTTTGTTAGCAGCGACCATAAGAACAGATATACCTTTTTCATCCTGGGAATTCACATCAGCTCCTTTCAAAAGTAGGAGTTCGACGAACTCTGTGTGTCCGTTTAACGCAGCATAGTTTAATGCACAACGGCCGTCGCTATCTCTTGTATGGACGTCTGCTCCTTTCTCCAACAGTTTGCGTATTGTGTCAAGGTGCCCTCGTGTAGCAGCGCCCATAAGAACAGATATACCTTTTTCATTCTGGAAATTCACATCAGCTCCTTTCAAAAGTAGGAGTTCGACGAACTCTGTGTGTCCGTTTAACGCAGCATAGTTTAATGCACAATGGCCGTCGCTATCCCTTGTATGGACGTCTGCTCCTTTCTCCAACAGTTTGCGTATTGTGTCAAGGTGCCCTCGTGTAGCAGCGCCCATAAGAACAGATATACCTTTTTCATCCTGGAAATTCACATCAGCTCCTTTCAAAAGTAGGAGTTCGACGACCTCTGTGTGTCCGTTAAACGCAGCATAGCTTAATGCACAACGGCCGTCGATATCTCTTGTATGGACGTCTGCTCCTTTCTCCAACAGTTTTCGTACCGTGTCAAGGTGCCCTTGGTTAGCAGTGCCCATTAAAACAGAATGACCTTTTTCATCCTGGGAATTTACATCAGCTTGCGTAACTCCTTTCAAAAGTAGGAGGTCGACGACCTCTGTGTGTCCGTTACACGCAGCATATTTAAATGCACAATAGCCGTTGCTATCTCTTGTATGGACGTCTGCTCCTTTCTCCAACAGTTTGCGTACCGTGTCAAGGTGCCCTTTGTTAGCAGCGCCCATAAGAACAGATCTACCTTTTTCATCCTGGGAATTCACATCAGCTCCTTTCAAAAGTAGGAGTTCGACGACCTCTGTGTATCCGTTAAACGCGGCATAGTTTAACGCATAGCTGCCGTAGCTATTCCTTGTATGGACGTCTGCTCCTTTCTCTAACAGTTCCCGCACAATGTCATTATGCCCTCGGCCCGCAGCCAATAACAAAGCGGTACAACCTTTATTTTGCTTAGAATTTATAGAAAAAAGTATTTTATTCTCCCCAGCGCACTGAAATGTGGTTTCCTCTTCATTTGAGAATGATCCGAAAGGGAATTTCAGAATGCTTCTTAATATATATGTTCTAAATGAGGTAAGGTACATAATATAACTTTTATTTGCTTTTATGTTGTCATAGGTTTCTTTCGATTGATTTAGTAAATATTTCACAATACTAATGTGTCCTTCCAGTGCTGCGCAATGTATGGGATTCTGTTCAAATTTGTCAAATGACATCGAAACTCCTCGTTTAGCAAATATTTTGAAGAGCAAATGGTCTTTTTTACTTGCCGCAAGATTGATGGCAGTGTCACCCTTACTATCAAAGGCAATCAGTAAGTAAGCTCGCTCATTGTCACTTTCCATGCCGTTGAATATCTCTAGCACAGTCTTGTAGTCATCCTCTCTCACCGCTGCCATAAATGGAGTGATTTGCCTTCTAATCTGTTCAGTTCTCATTAAGGCAATATTTGCATTAGTTAAAGTCTGTGTCTTAGAACAATATTCTCCAAACAAGTTGTCATCTCTTTCGCTTCCCATATTTATGAAAGTAGCAAGCATGATTTCTAATAGTGACTCATATGAGCAATTCTTCACATTTTCCGTTATCTCATTTTCAATATTGCGATTCCCATTCTCCAATGCTATGTTCAGTGCGGTCCTCCCGGCCTTGTCTCTAGCTGCTACAAAAGACACGAAGGCTTTGTCAGATGTCCTGCTGCTGGGGCCACTCAGGAGGACTACAACAGTGTGCAGATTCTGTTCCTCAACTGCTATATGCAATGGAGTTTGGTCACGATCATTAAAAAATAGCGGAGGATATTTAGACCAGGTTTCGTATAATATTGGATTTTTTTCCAATGTATCGCTCGGTATTGGTGGTGACGTGGCAAGCTGAGTCTCAATGAAGGTTCTGATTAAATTATATTCTGGCCTGTGCAATAAAATGCACAGTTTATTTTTAATGAGTGTGTTATTTTCTTTAATTCTTCCCTGTTTGATCCATTGGACGAAAAAATCTGCGCAAAAGTATTCTTCAAATGTCCGGTGAATGAAAGGAAAGGTTCCATCTATATTAGCCCGGATTATCCCTAGTCTGCTTATGTCCTGGACTTGACTGGATTTTATTGTCTTTGTGAAATATTCTGCGGCAAACTTTGGGTCAAGGGACCGAAATGCTAGGACGCAATGGGTTTTCATCATATTTCTAACGATCTCATTTTGAGTGGTAAGTGTTGTACATTCAATGAGATTAGTCTTCTGCTCAAAGTATATTGATTTCTTAACTTCGAGAAACTGTTTATACAAGTCAGACAGATTTGTGATTTTGCTTGAGTTCTGCGCTTCTTCAGGAGACACCACAGACTGTACGGCCTGATTGAGGAACACTTCGGCCAGCATTCGAATCTGCAGCGGGATGCCCATTAAGCTGGCCACGTCTTTCCCCAGCGCTCCCACCACCTCCAGCCGCAGTTCACTGGCAAACTGCTGAAGCCTCCCCTTCTCCGACTCTTCGTGCTCTGGGAGTTCCAGGGCCAGGTGAGGGAGCCAAAACTTCATCATATAATCATCCTGTTCTGTTTCTGTAATTTTTTCCATTTCTGCAGAAAATTCTCCAAATTCGTTTTCAAGCTCTTTTTGCAGGTATACACGTGAGGTGACTATTGTTTTACATGTTGTTGCATTTTTTAAATATTTCAAAAGTTTTAGCATTTTGTCTTTGGTTTTTTCTTTAATTATCTCGTCAAAAGCATCCACCAAAATACACACCTGCCACGAACTATCCGTTTCGAGGCAATGCTGTAGAAAATTGCGCGTCAAATTGTCATCAGTGGGCAAATCCGAAGGCAAAATCAAACATTTTGCTACCGATTGCAGGTTAAAATTTGAAGATTGTTCGTTGATGGCCTTCAAGTGATTTTGGTTAATTCTTAGTACCCAAGAGTCTCGGATGAGCTCCGAAATGCGCGTCAGGATGGTGCTCTTTCCCATACCAGGATCATCAGCAATGATGGTCAGCTTCTTCTCCATTTTGCTGAGGTCACATTCCTCTATGGGGTCCCTGTCGTCCCTGGTGATGAAGGGGCGCAGACCATCCAGAGAGCCGTGGGAGTATAGCCAGACCAGACAAGGGCTGCCTCTAATCTTCAGCAAATTAAAATAATGTTTGTTGAACGATTCCAATTTTTTATTATCTTGGAATTCTATTTCTTGAGAATGAGTTGGAATTTGAAAGTGATCTTGTGAGACAAATAAACCCTCCGCCTCGCTGGATAAATTAAAGGCGCTAATAAGTTCTGATTTATTCTCAACATTTTTAAATATAAATATATCTTTGTTTCCGCTGTAGCGAACAAATGCATCCATGGATTCAATTATGAAACGAGCGTGGAACTTCCTGGGCATGTAGAGACTGCTGTTGTAAACTTCCCCCAGGGTGAGGCCTTTTGCGCATAAATGTAGCCAATATATTACTCTGTCTGACTTCTCCTGACACTTTTTCAGAAACAGGTTCTGTCCATCTTCGTCAGTGGTGAATATTCTCCCCCGCACAGCCTCCGCCTCCTCCCCCCAGTAGTCCTGGCTGAGCTGCCCAGGATCGCTGATCACTACTAGCGGTTCACCGGCCCCACTCCTCTCCAGGAGTGCGATAAGCTTCTCTTTACTCACTACTTTGCTCCCTTTGGAATAGAAAGCATCTAATTTCCAAAACCTCAGAAGGTTGTTTGGGATTTTAGCCTCATACTGTGGGTCAGTCGCGAATTTCATCAAAAGAGGTGAAATCAATTCATTAATTTTTTTTTTAACCTTTTCGTCGTTAGATGTACACTCATTTCCCAGTATTCTATTGAGGCTAAGTTTTTTTTCCCCTAAGGCAATTGCATCTCTTGCGAGTATTTCTCCACTAGACGTAGGATCGAGATCGCTTAATTTAAATACTTTGAAAGGCTTCGTTTTAACGGTCAGATTAAAATTCTTTAAAAATTCCGAATCTATCGGTTTCCGTAGGATAATGATGAGCTTCTTGTGGATGCGTGTTCCTAAATTATTTAATATTCTTCTCAAAATATCGTTGCTTAAGTAATCATTATTGGAAGAATCAAACTCAAGAACGAGCAGGTTGTCAATAGTAGTATTGCTGTGGTTTAAAGCTTCGATGTCTACATTCTGAGCTATTCTGACCAGATCTTTCCAACAAAGGAATATGTGATTATTTTCTTTCAAATATATTTCATTCAAAGATGTGTTTTTAATCTGAACTAAGATATTGAGTAACCTGGCAGCTTCAAATTTTAAATCACCAGTCTTAATTTGTAAAACTCGTTGCTCAGGTGCTTCTAAGAATGTCTGTAAACCCAAGGAGTCCACGCAGTCCACGATATCGGGCAGGGTGCTAAGGTAGGCCTGGCCAGCCATGTATAAGGGGGCTGACTCTATACTGTTGTTTTGTTTATGCACAGCATCCTTAATATCTGTTGGAAACCAACGAAGCAATTGCTTGGTTAGTCCAATCAACTTTTTCAAATTTTCCTTTGATTTGCAAGTGATGGTGTTTCGTCTAACATCAATCTCAAATGTTGGAAAATCTAATTTTTCCAGTTTTTTATGAGAGAGGAATTTTTCAATTTCAGTCAATTTAATCAGTGGGTTGCTATGAAATAAGTGATAATTTTGAATGAAACTAAACTCTTCTAAGGTGAACACTCCCAGGTGGCAGGTGTCTCCCGACGATTTAAAAGTTTTGTATTGTAATGCTTGTGTTTCTTCGAGGTTTTCGCCATCAATTTCTTCTTCTGATTCTGCATTCCGGTAGCTGCTACTAGATCCGGCAGTTGGTACTTTTTCAGAATCACGATTAGGAACCAGATCCAAAAAATAAGAATTACAAACAAATTCGAGCGAGTGGAAATATTTGCGCTCAGTCAATCCCTGTGGCCAGTTCTTTACGGTATAGGTCTCCTTACCATCTTTAAAAGCATCGATAAATTTGTCCAATCTGTGGGTATCTATATTGGTCATCATGGTGGGCTTCTTCGAGTCACTGTGGAGGGCGACATATTCAGTATAAATCTGTTGTAGATCTCCCACGTGAAATCCAGTGCTATTCACCATATTGGGGGCAGCCAAGATGGTGGTTAGATCCAAGTACTTAGTGCTCATGGACCGGTCATACCGCACATCATAATCTGTGCACAACTTGATCAACATGTCTCTGACGCCCGGACCATCCAGGACCAAAGTGTGAGCGTGGATACCTTCACGGGGACTGACGATCTTGCAGAAGCCGCTCCCTTTCCTCTTGAGATGTCTCACCGTCAAGGCGGTGACTCCGGCCAGCCACCCTCCCAGGGAATGCCCACAAATTGATAATACGTAGCGACCGTCGGTGGTTTGATTTTTTATTTTCAGAATCGCTTCCTTGATGTCATCTGCAAATGTAATGGCAGACAACATGTGCTTGGTGTATCCGGTGAAATACACACCCTTTCCATCAGCCCAGAGTGCCCCCACATTCTTAGGGTCAGTCCCTCTGTGGGCTATGGAGACCTGCTGCTCTGAAGGGTTCAGGAAAGCGCAGCCGAAATAGCCGTTATTATAGGAGTTGTTCTGTGCCGTGGTGAGCAGCTGCCATCCTTCAGGCAGCTCCAGCTGCCCGGGACAGTCTGAGTATGATAGTTTAGCAAAGGCCGCCAGCACTTTGACATCTGGATACGGATCCAAAGTCATTTTAATTTTGTTATCTTTGATGGGTTTGATTGCTTTGAGGGTTTCCTCCCAGTCGAGTGCGCTGTATTTCAAACCATTGTCCGCATCCATGTTGAGGAGATGGATATGAAGTCCGATGGGGATTTGGAGACTAAATCTGCAAAATGGACATCAGTCAGAATAGGTATTAAGTCCACTCAAGTCTTTAACAGACCGAAAGACAGACAGTAAGCAAAATATCCAATAACTCGAGTCATTGGTTAAATTATTAGCTAAAAAAAATTTATACAAAGAAAGGCATAATATTCCATACTTTTATCAGAGTCTCAAAGTTCTTTCAGTGAGAGCAATTCTGTGGTACAAAATTATATTTCAGCACATAAATAATCCTATATATATATAAACAGGCTGGAACACAACCATAATACTCGTTTTAACTTTAATGAAGGGCTAATTGTACCTAAGCATACAAATAAATATGAACAAAGAACGTTAAATTACATGATTCCCAGTTGTTTAAATATGTTACCTGCTGAAATTAAAAACTGTGCCCAAAACAAACAATTGATGAATTTACTGAAGACTTGGCTTACGGAAAGAATTAATTTGTATTAGCTTAAAATGTCATATTATTCTAAAGACTTTAAAAATGTTATTTATGTTTTCAAAAATTTATTTTTATCTATATTTCTGTAAAAAATTAAATTTTATTTTACATAATTGTAAAAATGTAACTATCAAATCACTATAATAAGATCTTTAACGTAAAGAACCCGTTAGACAAACTGCTAAAAAGTAGTTTATCGGGACTTTTTGTCTTGTATTTGTAAAATGTATAAAATAAATAAATAAAAAAATAAAATAAATAAAACGATTTATCCCAGTAAGTAACTGAGCAGGCGTAATATTTATTACTAGCCCACACCCGTGATAAGTCTAGCTATACTTAAGGCAAGGGTGCCCGGGCTCATGGGGTGAGGTTTGTCTAGGTCTTAGCGGCGATTGCGTTTGCCTACCTACTGCATGGCGGGCCGGATCGGGAGAGACTGGTTGAGGGAAACCTAACCTAGACTCCTCTAGCCGGACTGATTCATACGTCTGTCACTTCTGGACACATTGACCCCCAGATTCTTACCCATCCCTCTTATCTTTTTCCTTCCCAGAATTTCCACTAAAAATACCCTTGACACAGCATCCCCAAAGACGACATGGGCCCTAAGGATTTTTTTCCTGAGGGCTTCCTGTGTGGAGCTAACATAAAAAAAATTATATACAATATTACCGGTTCCATGATAACGCAGCGGAGTGACATTTCAATACTCCTTTGAAAAGTCATTAAAAGTGACAAAACAAAACTTGATCTAATGTAGGTACCTAATCTTTTCAAATAATTTTTTTATCACGTTTAATGATCCAGGCATCCATAATGATCATAATTAAAACCATAAAATAATGCAAAATTATACAATTTGCAGACGATATCTTAATCTATATTTCGTGTGAAGATTACATAGATGCAATTAACTAAATAAACGAAGACCTACAACAAAAGACGTAGCACAGTTTGACAATCAATGATGAAAAAATTGAAAAAGTAAATGAAATCAAATATCTCAGTGTAATATTCAATTCAAAACTAACTTTCACAGCAAATTTTGAATATGTGCTAAAGAAGGTATCAAAAAAGTAAATTTTCTTAGAAGACTAAGAAATAAATTATATAGAAAGACCAAAGCGCCTTTGATGTAATTTTCCCATGAAAATGGCGCTATAGAAGACATCCAATTATTATTAATTTTACAGATCTCATTTATAAAACTATAGTGGCTCCAAATTTAGATTACTGCTCTACAATATCATATTTGGTCAATGAAGGAATTTGAACAAGCCTGAAGTTATACAGAACAGAGCTCTGAAATGTATACTGGGGAAAGGAAATACGCAAGGATTAATCAAATGAGAGAGGAGCTAAATTGGATTCCAATAAAAAAGGGACTGCTATTTAATGTGTTAATTTTTGTGCATAAAGTTATTAAAAACCAAATGCCAAATTACTTTAATAACTCAGGTACGCCTCACATGTCTGTATAGAGGACTAAAGATTATGATAAAATGCCTGAAGAATAAAGAAATGGCTAATGTATTTAAAAAGAAATCTTATGTTTAGGCTAAAAATGAAATGTTACATTGTGCCTATTATAATAAAAATTTCCACTCAGATATAATTTTAGATTTTCAAGGCCAAAAGTATTTCTGTTATTTATTTTTGGCGTGTTATGCATTGTTTTGCTACCTCCTTATTTAGTCAAAATTTCGCACAGTGTTACAGTATCCATCATCTACCCTGATGCTGATGTAAGAAGAAAATACTCTGTCTGTACGTTTCACTTTTAAATAAAAAAGTTGTTTAGTTTGGATACTGAACGTCTGTTGATGGCGTTCAAACCAGGCAATTTTACCAATTTTGTAGGGTCCTATAAGAAGTAACTTAATATAAAAAAAAGCAAAACTTACCGATACGCTAGTGGTCGATATCTATATTATGTTAAAAAATATTTGCACTATTGTCAAAACACAGAGAGGAAATCGGTGAATATGTTTGTATGGAAAAAAACGCCGCCTTAATAAATTCATAAACTTACTTATTTGTTTAATTAAATGAAGACAATATTAGCGAAACTCAATCAAAAATCTGGAGACAGAAAAATCGGAAAAAGATATTGGCTCCATTGGGACACGTGTTGACACGTGAGTTTCGCTAATATTGTCTTCATTTGATTAAATATTATAATTCGAGATTTTACTCATAAAGCTTAAAATAAAAATAAAAATTACTTATTTGTCTTAACTATGGCCACAAATGAATTAAATTGTGAAATCTACCTTTTAGAGATCTTAATTATAGTGTAAGTAAAAAAGTTATAGAGCTTCAAACGTTTATTGCAAAAATCGCTTTCGAACAACAGTCCAAAGTTTATCCTTTAAGTTACAGATAATTATGGTTTTATCAATCTTATTTCGAAATACCGCATGATTATTCTTTGCTTCATTTCAACATCCTAAGATTGATAAGTATGATAATCCAATTAATTTTAGCAAAAAAAACATTTTTGTTTTTGCACAATCTGAAATAATAAATCTACCTGCTGTCGTCATAGCCCTTATCAGAGTATTAGACATTCTTTAACACCAAATACAAATAATTATAAAGTGATTGCATAGTTCACCTGAAAAATAACACCACCTACACTTGTTGCTATCTTCCATCTTGAAAAGATAAGAGTTTATGGCAAGAGCTATAATTCTAAGCCACACCTTGGTTTGGTTTGTTTGTTTAAGAGGAAACCGGGCTGCGTTTTGTCCATGCAAACATATTTCTTCTCTGGATTTTGACAATACTGCAAATATTTTTTAATATACCTAATATAGATATGGACCATTAGTGTGTCGGTACGATTTGCTTTTTTTGACAAGTTTTTTTTTTTACATGTGCTCCACACAGGAGGCTCTAAGGAAAATAATTTCCTTTAGGGCCTTTTTCAAGTCATCTTTGGAGATCCTGTGTGGTGAGTTTTTTTAAGGAAAGGTAGGAGAGGAGAGTTCTGGGAAGGAAAAGAGTTTAGGGGGTGGGTAGGAATCTGAGGTTCAGTGTTCACCGAAGAGCGCACATTGACATAACCAGATCCTGCGCAGGAAAGTAAAGTTCACTAAAGTTAGGCAAATGTTAGCAGAGCAGTCCATTGTGGGACTTTTCTGTTCAGGATCTGATGTTCATTTTAAAACGAACCGCCTGGCGTAGGAACGCTAAAGACGAGTGAGGCGGGTAAATTATAGCACATCTGTTAAAGTGTCTAAACAATTGGAAACAAGCCCTAACTTTTGTTCTTCAGATTTGGGATTTGTAGTTAAGTTTTTATGAGGCCAGCAATTTGCTCGCCATTGTAAAAAGTACTAGTAATTCTTAAGCAGATTTTATTTTCAAGAACTAAAAAGCGATATTACAATGCAACTGTAAGATTACTATATTGACCAATGTATGGACACAGTTGGCTTTTGTCACTTGGGTTCGAGAGCTCGGCTGTGTAACGTTTTACCGGTCTCTGTGTTCCCTCCTTCATTGGATAACCAACACTTCTACCACAGGTCTCTCCTCGTTTGGTGACTTAGCAGGGGTGCCCGGGTTCATGGGGGTGAGGTTTGTCTAGGTCTTGGCGGCAGATGCATCTGCCCAGCTGCTGCGTGGCGGGCCTGATCGAGAGATACAAGGTGAGAGAGGCCTTTTGACCTTTCCAGCCAGACTCTCTCGACCCATCACCTTGCACCGCAGTTGGAGAGATGGATTCAAACGTCCGTCAATCCTGGATACACTGACCCCCAGATTCCTACCCACCCCTCAAACCTTTTTCCTTCCCAGAACTTCCTATCCTTCCCTTCCTTACAAAACCCTCAACACAGCATCCCCTAAGATGACATAGGCCCTGAGGTAAATAATTTCCCTCAGGGCCTCCTGTACAATAAAAAAATTAACAAATCACAGAAAGGGACGGTGCTCTGCGTAACTTGGCTTGTTTCCCTTTCCCTGATTGGCTAGTCCAGGGGTCTCCAAACTTTCCAGCCTTAGGACCATACTGATTACTCCAGTAAGTTCCAAGGGCCAAAATCAATTTAATTTTCCTGCTATTATCTATAATTTCAAGACTATTCGCCGAGTAAATTAGCTATGTATACATAGTATTTTACATATGTTTATTTGTTTATATGTTATAATTAGACATCGGATTATATGCAATTGCATATACCTAACTCTCTAATTACGCCGTTAATGCATATTTTAAGACTTTTTTCCCAATCGTGCATATTTTTTTCGTTTTCGTCAACTTGACAATCCTGAGGCCATTGCAATTCAGTCAAGCGCAAGCTAGCATTTGAAAACGCATCCACTAAACAGAATATTACCCTCATCTCAACACATTTCCATAAGTTAACAGATGCCATAGTTAAATTGGAAACAAAAAACCTTCCTGTATTTAAATCAATAGAAATACTGGAAACAATGATCGAACTTGCCAACGCCCTTCTTAATTCAATATCGGAAAAGATTCGTTAAAAGTTGGACGCTATTTTGCTTAAGAACCCGAGTCTTGAAGACATGAAGCACATTAATGCCTGCATCAACGGTATAGGTGATATCCTGCCTAAACAGGTATCTCCAGAAATGGCGCCAATTTTTAAATTTTTTACAATGACGTCAATTTTCGGCGTACAAATGAATACTGGGTGACAAACGTCACAAATTAGCGCTCGAAAATTTGGAAAAACAGTTAATTGTATGTTGTCACAAAAACTATGCACAATTTTAAGAATACTTCGCTGTTATTGTACTGTCTTTAATTAAAATATATACAAATAAAAATAGTTTTTTGATTTTTCATTGTGCATATTTTGGCCATATCAAGAGTTTTTAGTGCATATTTCGGCCTTTTTTAGTGCATATTTGCATGCATATTTTGGCACTTTGTTAGTGCATATAATCCTATGTCTAATTATAATGTTTGTATATCGATCCATAATCGGCAGAACAGCGTAAGCGCCAAACAGTAAATTGTTCAGGAGAAGGTTTTTTTTAATTAACTTTCTTCATTGATTCTAAAAAGGATTTTGGTTAGTTAGAATTATTAATCTTTGGTTGCTGCCAAAGATATTCAAATATAAAAGATATATGCTATGATGTCCGCGCGACTGTTGCCGAACTACGACCTAATCAGCGTAGTTTGCATACAAAAAGAATTTGGTGACCCGACAATTCATCCTGCGACAATTCATCCTGCGACAGTTCATCCGGCGACAGTTCATCCTGCCGACAGTTCATCCTGCCGACAGTTCATCCTGCCGACAGTTCATCCTGCCGACAATTCATCCGGCGACAATTCATCCTTCCTGATCATTTAGAAGATTTTTTCTTCAAGTAAGTATGCAAAGAGGATATACGGCCGTACAACCAAAATCGATATACTTATATCTGAAGGCATCTTGAGTGGAAATCCGCTGTAAAAAAATTTTACTAACAATAATTTCGACTCTCCGAAAAAGCATGCGTGAATAACAAAATACGACATACTTATACGTGCAGTCGGCTTAGCAAAAAACCGTAAAGATTCCTACTTGCATATAATATAACTTTTTTATCTGAAATTAAAACCATCTTTTTAGGGTGAATTGACTAATTTAAAAAAAAAACACAAGAGTCCCAACCGTCTCGAGCCAGTGAGTGCCAATGGCATCCCCAATTTTGGTATGGTGTGATGCTGAAGGTAGTGGGAAGGGGAAGGAGATGTGGAAAACATATCTTCCTGGCTATTCAGATCTAGTCACCAAACACGGCTTAAGCCATTTCAAGTTATTAGACTAAACCATTATACACTGTACAACAGCGAAAAAATTTAAACAAATCATATGAGTGGGGAGGGGAAGGAGATGTGAAAAATTCTGCTGATTTGAAAAAATGCTATTCAGATATAGTCACCAAACACGCCTAAAGCCATTTCAAGTAACGTTTCAATTCTGAATGAAAAGGTATGACGAATAGCAAAATACGATATACTTATATGTGCATCTACTTAAGACTTAGGAGGCGGACATGTTTACCGTCGCCCCGGGAACCATTTATTGGATAACCAACACCCCTGCCATAGGTCATCCCAAGTGGTTCGCTGCGTTTGGTGAATTATAAGGGTTCTTTTTGAATTTTTTCTTTATTCATTACTTACAAAATATGGTTACATAATTAGTGGATTTTTCGACCACCATGTTAGGCTGATGCCCGTGTTATGGTGGTCGATTATATGCCCGTGTTATGGTTGCCCGGGTTCTTGGAGTGATGCTTGTCAAGGTCTTGTTGGCGAATACTTTTCCTCACCTACTGCGTGGCGGTCCGGATCGGGAGAGATTACTTGAGGCAGACGTAATCAGGACATCTGATTAAATTAAAAAATTTAAACAAATCATATGAGTGGGGAGGGGAAGAAGATGTGAAAAATTCTGCTGATGTGAAAATTTTTTTATTCAGATATAGTCACCAAACACGCCTAAAGCCATTTCAAGTAACGTTTCAATTCTGAATGAATACTGATGAATGGTAAAATACGACATACTTATATGTGCATCTACTTAAGATTTAGGAGGTGGACATGTTCACCGTCGCCCCGGGAACCATTTATTGGATAACCAACACCCCTGCCATAGGTCATCCCAAGTGGTTCGCTACGTTTGGTGAATTATAAGGGTTGCCCGGGTTCTTGGAGTGATGTTTTCCGTACTCTCTCGACCCATCGTCTTGCATCGCAATTCATCTGGCTATTTAGAAATGGTCACCAAACACGCCTTACACCATTTCAAGTAACGTTTCAATTCTGAATGAATACTGACGAATAGCAAACGACATACTTATAGATATCTGTATATCTAAACTTAGGTACACTATATTCTAAAATTGAAAAGTAATGCAATTTTTTTTTTTAATTTGCAACAAAAAAGCACGGTTATAGGTACTTCTTGAAAAGCTAAGAGTACTTCACTTCTAAGACCCTTATCAGAGTCTCAGGTAATAAAATTGTACCTGCCCGGAACGGATTATTATCTTTGGTTTCACAAATAAAGAATAGGGGAAGGGTGGCGTGGTGGAGTCGTTATCTTCCATACGAACTGGGCACTGTCGTGGACAGTTTTGAATTTTTTAAATAAGTATCACTTCTCATAAGTCATCCACTTAAAAATTAATTAATATTCACCGTGCATCCATCAGATGCTTCCTCTCCTAAAAAGTATATTTCCGATCTTAAGAGCGTTTAACCAGCCAGCGGCTGAAAATCCACATTTCGTTGGAATATGTTCTTACGATCGTACAGGGCGGTTCCAATGAGAAAGATAATTTACTCTCTAGCATTCGCCACCAAGACCTGGAAAACATCACTCCAAGAACCCGGGCAACCCTTATAATTCACCAAACGTAGCGAACCACTTGGGATGACCTATGGCAGGGGTGTTGGTTATCCAATAAATGGTTCCCAGGGCGACGGTAAACATGTCCACCTCCTAAATCTTAAGTAGATGCACATATAAGTATGTCGTATTTTACCATTCGTCAGTATTCATTCAGAATTGAAAAGTTACTTGAAATGGCTTTAGGCGTGTTTGGTGACTATATCTGAATAAAAAAATTTTCACATCAGCAGAATTTTTCACATCTCCTTCCCCTCCCCACTATCTTCAGCTTCACAACATATCCAAATGAGGAATGCCATAGTCTCACTGGCTCTAGATGGTTGAGAGCAGTTGGGGCTCTTGTGTTATAGTAAAAACTAAAAAAAAATATTTAAAAAAAAGTTATATCATATGACTTTAAAAAAAATCGCTATTGTACAGTGTATGTAGGCTTAGTCTGATTACTTGAAATGGCTTTAGCCGTGTATGGTGACTAGATCTGACTAGTCAGACAAATTGCGGTGCAAGGTCGAGAGAGTACGGCTAGAGATGTCCTGATTACGTCTGCCTCAGGTAATCTCTCCCGATCCGGACCGCCACGCAGTAGGTGAGGAAAAGTATTCGCCAACAAGACCTTGACAAACATCACTCCAAGAACCCGGGCAACCATAACACGGGCATATAATCGACCACCATAACACGGGCATCAGCCTAGCATGGTGGTCGAAAAATCCACTAATTATGTAACCATATTTTGTAAGTAATGAATAAAGAAAAAATTAAAAAAGAACCCTTATAATTCACCAAACGTAGCGAACCACTTGGGATGACCTATGGCAGGGGTGTTGGTTATCCAATAAATGGTTCCCGGGGCGACGGTAAACATGTCCGCCTCCTAAGTCTTAAGTAGATGCACATATAAGTATATCGTATTTTGCTATTCGTCATACCTATTCATTCAGAATTGAAACGTTACTTGAAATGGCTTTAGGCGTGTTTGGTGACTATATCTGAATAGCATTTTTTCAAATCAGCAGAATTTTTCACATCTCCTTCCCCTCCCCACTCATATGATTTGTTTAAATTTTTTCGCTGTTGTACAGTGTATAATGGT
Organism: Limnephilus lunatus; assembly: GCA_917563855.2. Classification (NCBI taxonomy): domain Eukaryota; kingdom Metazoa; phylum Arthropoda; class Insecta; order Trichoptera; family Limnephilidae; genus Limnephilus; species Limnephilus lunatus. Next base: position 1,661,567 of record OU830600.1, on the reverse strand, counting down.
TTTGTCTTTGGTTACTAGATCTGAATAGCCAGGAAGATATGTTTTCCACATCTCCTTCCCCTCCCCACTACCTTCAGCATCACACCATACCAAAATTGGGGATGCCATTGGCACTCACTGGCTCGAGACGGTTGGGACTCTTGTGTTTTTTTTTAAATTAGTCATTTCACCCTAAAAAGATGGTGTTAATTTCAGATAAAAAATTTATATTATATGCAAGTAGGAATCTTTACGGTTTTTTGCTAAGCCGACTGCACGTATAAGTATGTCGTATTTTGTTATTCACGCATGCTTTTTCGGAGAGTCGAAATTATTGTTAGTAAAATTTTTTTACAGCGGATTTCCACTCAAGATGCCTTCAGATATAAGTATATCGATTTTGGTTGTACGGCCGTATATCCTCTTTGCATACTTACTTGAAGAAAAAATCTTCTAAATGATCAGGAAGGATGAATTGTCGCCGGATGAATTGTCGGCAGGATGAACTGTCGGCAGGATGAACTGTCGGCAGGATGAACTGTCGGCAGGATGAACTGTCGCCGGATGAACTGTCGCAGGATGAATTGTCGCAGGATGAACTGTCATGGAACCATTTTCTTGATTTTTTTTAAGGTGTGTATTATTATTGGTTAACAATATAGTTTGAATACGGAAAGAATTCGTTCATTTAGTTTAAGTAAGTATGCAAAGAGTATATACGGCCGTATAACCAAAGTCGATATACTTGTATCTGGAGGCATCTTGATTGAAAGTCTGTTGTAAAAATATTTTTACTAATAATAATTTCGACTTTCCAAAGGAGCATGAGGTAATAACAAAATACAACATACTTATACGTGCAGTCGGCTTAGCAAAAAACCGCTATATAACATTTTTTATCTAAATACAACACCAGAGGCCCACCTTCTCCCAAAGGTCTGGAGCCAATGAGACTATGACATCCCCAATTTTGGTATGTTATGGAGGCTGAAGGTAGTGGGGAGGGGTAGGATATGTGGAAAATGTACCTGGCTATTCAGAACTAGTTACCAAACACGGCTAAAGCAATTTCAAGTAATAAATCTAATACCTACACACCACACACCAGCATTCAAATACAAAAAATCACATAATATAACTTTTTTATCCGAATACAACACAAGAGTCCCAACTGCTCCCAACCGCCTGGAGCCAGAGAGACTATGGAATCCCCAATTTAAGCATGATGTGAGGCTGAAGGTATCTAGTGGAGTAGGAAAGGAGATGTGAAAAATGTACCTGGATATTCAGATCTAGACACCAAATACGGCCAAAGTCATTTCAAGTAATAAGTCTAACACTTATATACACTACACACCAACGTAAAAATACAAAAATCATATAATATAACTTTTTTTATCCAAATACAACACAAGAGTCCCAACCGTCCGGAGCCAGTGTGACTATTGAATCCCCAATTTTAGAATATTATGAGGCTGAAGGTAGTGGAGAGGGGAAGGAGATATGGAAAATGTACCTGGCTATTCAGATCTAGTCACCAAATACGGCTGAATAGCCCGGTATATTTTTCACATCTCCTTCCCCTCCTCACTACCTTAAGCCTCAAAACATACTAAAATTTGGGATACCATAGTCTCACTGGCTCCAGACGGTTGGGTCTCTTGTGTTGTATTCGGATAAAAAAGTTATATTATAATTTTTTTTTTTAATTATGCGCTGGTGTAAAGCTATAATTAGACTTATTACTTGAAATGGCTTTATCCGTCTTTGGTGAATAGATCTGAATAGCCAGTTATATTTTCCACATTCCCTTCCCCTCCCCACTAGCTTCAGCCTCACAACATACCAAAATTGGGGATGCCATAGTCTCACTGGCTCCAGACATAATTGGGATAAATGACATAATTTGCTTTACTAATACCTTTTATACTAATATTGAAATACAAAATAAAACACTCAATAATTTCCGATGCTACTAGCCACTGACACGTCTGTACTAGTCACCAGATGGACGCCAACCGACTAAACTGAAACATTCTCGACCAACAGCCTAGACAGCGTAAACAGCGTAACCGACCTAAAACTTACAGGTACTAAAAAAGTGTCAGGCATATAAGATAGAGCTGCAATATTTTTGTCACCGATGTATTAGGCAGCATTGAACAGTTTTCGTTAAAAATTGTAATTTGACAAAAATGTTTTTTACGCTGTTCTGTCGATTATGGATCGATATGTTTATAATGTTAGTTGGATTAATTTCAATTATTTATTAGTTACTATGCTCAAGTTAAATTTTCTGTGTTTTAAATTGTCATCAAGCTTTACCTGGCAAGTAAATAATACCCAGTTATTATCAATTTGTGTTTTTTTATTCAACTTTTCATAACAATAAACCTTTAGCTGTAGTGGGCCTGATTGATGACACTGGTCATTTGCTGGGCCTTAGTTTGGAGACCCCTGGGCTATTCTATCAATTTGAATGTCTATGAATATCTATTTAAATATATGTACTAAAAACAAAGTTCATGGTTTGCTCCTCAGCAATGTATTTATGTACCGGATAAAACTAGAAAGACAAACATTCTCAGGTTACGAATAACCTGATAATAATTAGAAAATCAATTATTATTTTTAATTGGTAAACTAATGTTTAAGACAAGATTTTTTTATGTATAGCACAAAGGTTAACAATTATTATAAGCAATAATTATTAGCCTGAAACACTCATCAACATTGAAAAAATCTCCCGAGAAAAGATGAATGCCGCCGACGGGACTTGAACCTGCGTCCTTCTGATATCCGGTCAACTGCTCTACCACTGAGCTACGTCGGCTTATCTCCCACCCGCCAAATAATTAAATATATACTAGTGTTTCAAGAAACAACTGAAAACAACCAACTTTATTTTATTTTATTTATTTATTATTTATGTTTTTTTTTTTGACCAAAAAAAATTATTTCTTAAAATAAATAATTGTTACCCTTTGTGCTATGCATAAAAAATCTTGTCTTAAACATTAGTTTACCAATTAAAAATAATAATTAATATTTGACAAGTTAAAGTATTTCGCCAAAAAATGTAGAAATAATTTGTCTCGACGCCATCTAGTGGGAGAGCTAGCACTTATAATGCCTTTCTCACAAAAAAAATAAAGTTGGTTGTTTTCAGGTGAAAAATGTAATAAGCAGTAATTGTTGAAATAAACACTAGTATATATTGAATTGTTTGGCGGGTGGGAGATAAGCCGACGTAGCTCGGTGGTAGAGCAGTTGACCGGATATCAGAAGGACGCGGGTTCAAGTCCCGTCGGCGGCATTTATCTTTTCTTGGGAGATTTTTTCAATGTTGATGAGTGTTTCAGGCTAATAATTATTGCTTATAATAATAATTAGAAAATCTACTACTGCTACCACAGTAAGCATGAAATGTTGCTTGTGTCGTGATGGAAGACTTAGCCAGCCAAAGATATGAACTCATTAAGCTTGAGTGGGACCCAGACGCGATGCCAACTCAGCCACTAACCGGTTATAACATCTTACATAGCCCATGCGTCTATATAGAAACTTAAAATCGAAGCTGACATAAAACAATTCATGGAAAGAGAGGAACTAGTTCTCGAGACTGCCGAACCCCTCACCTCCCCCCCCCCCCCCACGTACCGGGCTATCCAGGTCGGGTCACCAAACATGGCTAAAGCAATTTTCAATTCTGAATAGCCGTCTTACACTATGGCGATACTAAGAGTATCTTCCACTCTGAAATATCTAGCAAATATACTAAATTGTTAAATAACACAAATTAATCAAATGAAATATATTCTACGCCGGAATTTGAACCCGTGACCTTCGGATTGCTAGTCGAGAGCCTTACCCCTCGACTAAAGAGGCCGTCAATATAATGTGTTTCTCAATATTATATAATGCGGCAGGTCGACAGAAAATAGAAAAGACTTACCTGAAGTGACTTCTTTCTGAGAGGATTGGCACTAGCGCTGCACTAGTTACTGTTATTATCAGGTATACACAACGTGACGGGCGAAATTAAAAAATGGTTCAAAAATTAAAATTGAAAAAAATTAACAAAATGTATTAAACGTGAAAGCAACTTGAAAGATTTGATAAACTATGGGCTTCTTTGAGAGTATTGCCAACGCCTCGGAATATATCTTATCAACCCTGATAAGAAATTATTCAATTATCTAAAAAACACACCTAGATATTGATATCACGATGAGAGAATTTAAGGTAGGGAAGCAAGTTATGAAATATTGTAGCGACACTAGGGCCACACGCAACACGCCCAATTAACCTGCCGACGCTCGGAATATGCTGCCGCCACTGGTCAAACCATAAACAACAATATCTCTATGCCATGAATATTTCTCTGGAAGTTTTTACAATGTATTTCCTCAAAGAACAGCCTACAGAGGTCACCAAGTCTCACGCTCCAGGCCCCACCTTCTGAAAAGACGAATTGTAGCCATTTAACGGCCGGCGTAGCGCAGCGGTAAGGCGCTTGACTCGCACAACGAAGGTCGCGGGATCGAATCTATTATTTGATTAATTTGTGTTATTTCACAATTTATTAATGTAAAATAATATATAGTATATTTGCGGCACGTTCCAGAGTGGAAGATACTCTCTGTATCGCCCCGGTGTAAGACCACCATTCAGAATTGAAACGTTGCTTGAAATGGCATTAGCCGTGTTTGGTGACCAGATCTGAATAGCCAGGTACTTCCCCACCTTTCTCTTCCCTATCTCCTTCCCCTCCCCACCACCTTCAGCCTCACAACATTTATTTCTGCTTTGCAATAAAATCCAAATAAATGGAATATTTCAGAATGCATCCGAGAAATAAAAACTGTTTTTGAAAGGTGATGAAATATGATTTCAAATTTAATAATTCTAAATAAACATATAATTTTTGAAACATAAAATTTTTTAATGCAAATATAGTTTTTTTTTAAATTACTCACCTTACGATTTTTCTATCTAAAGTTACTCATAACGAAAAAAATGTATTATGTATAAACGTTTTCGCCAACTCACTTTTTTTAACGTATAATTAATAAAAATGTTGAATTTTTTTTTTCAAATTTGCGATCGGAATCTTTGATATCATAAAGGTGTACGTTTTAACTATTGGATTTTAATATAAAGCGTGGCGTGTTTTCTTTCTAGCACCATTTAGATCATATTTCTAACCGTGATAGTAAAGGGAGACACAACGATTTATACGCGACCTATATGAGTTGTTCCAAAAAGTGAACAAATCAGCCTAAGAGTGTAACTTGTACTCTGCACGTTGGGATGCATAGAAAATGTAAATAAACAAAAATATACCTGCATTTGAAAAACACCGTAGAGTTTCATTTAATTTATAACTTACAAAGAAGGAAGGCGAAGGTCAAAGAGTAGAGGAAAGTGGGAGTACCTCCCAATTCAGATCCAGTCCATTTCCAAACTCAATAGCGGACCAATATCTAGAGAAGTAGAAACTTAGGATCGATCTGCTGAGAGATCACCTTTCAGAATCGAAAAATTTGCTTGAAATGACTTTAGCCATGTTTTGTTACTATATCTGAATAGCCAGGAACTTCCCCTCCCCACTGCCTTCTGTGTCACTGGTTCCAGGCAGTTGGGACTCTTGTGCGGTACTCACATAAAAATGAAGCATTTTACGTATAATTATTAATTATCTTTTATCACTGCGCAGGTATAAACAAAGGTGTATGAGGGTTGCCTTAATCCCACTGGCTCTGCTCTGTTGACAGTGTTCACATTAAAAGGGAGAAAATCTTTATGGTCGAAACAGCTTGGCTAGCTTTTTTAAAAAAAAAGATATAATCAATTATGAAAACATTTTTATTTATTTTGATATTAAGAAGTATTGCATAATTTTTGTAACAGAAATTATAAACCAATAGTTAACAAATATGTACACACATACACGCAAACACACAGAGCGTGTTTTAATTTTTTATTGCAAAACAAACTATCACAAATTAATCAATTAAATAAACAAAATGAAATAACATTTCACAAACAGTATTTGGTGAGTCATAAAGTAAAATCCAATAAATAAAATATCCCACATTCCATAGAAAAGTGTTGTTAGTCAAAATGTTCTATCTTACATTTTATCTCTGAAAAGTAAAGTTATTGTGATCATCTATGCCCCACGAAAACCGAATTTAAGTTAGATCACTCCATCTCTGCAAGATGTCGCTAGTATCTCTTTTTGACGGGACTGCTTGTTCATCATTCATTCATTTGTTTTCGCTCTCCTGCAAAATTAACTTTTTTTCACTTACAACACTTTTCTATGAGATGTGCAATGTTAATTTCTATAATTAAGAACAATATTATATTTCAAACACATTAAAACTAAGGTACAAAGCACAATATTTATGAATTATGGTTTTAATTATATTAAAGACTTTTTAAGTGACTATATATGCTTCATTCGTAATAACTGGTAACACATGAGTTTTTCTTAATTCTAGAGATTACTGGGAATGTTGTATAAAAGTGCCGCTAAGTGCAATTATTTCTAAGACGATGATGATATAAAATAAAATGATAACTGAGATATACATAAATGAGCCCTTGCCTGGAATAATGTTGTATCCAACAAAACTATCAATGTTGAGTTGTTGGTGGAATAATGTTGGGCACCTTAATATGCATCTTTTAAGGTAGGGATTATGGTAATGAAATTTTTTTAGGCCTGTGGTAGTATTTTAAAGTTCGGTTTGTGGAAGAATGTTGTATAATGCCATTTATCGAAATCACGGAGCATGATTTAATTCAACTAGAAAGACTTCAAAGCCGAGAAGCTGTAGAATACAGGAAAGTACAATTTGTCCAGAAAAAATATTATTAAGCCTGTTTTTAGCCGTTAAAATTGTTTTGTGGAATAATGTTGTATATTGATTTCAAGACAATATCTCGAACGTAAATAGTTTAATTTATTCATGTCGTTTTTTTGCTTCATTGACATGTTTAAATTTATGTTAGAAGAGCATGTTGCTTTCTGTGAGGTATGAAGAGTAAAAAAAATGTTTTGTGGAATAACATTGTGTGTGAAATTTTTATATATGTACAACATTATCCATAAATTCTAGTAATAAACTCTAATTTAATTGCCTTTCTAGACAACTTTTCATTTAAAACTCTTAAGAAATGTATGTTTTATGTACATATTTTAAATATTAAATGTTAATGAAACATAACAGATTTCGTTCTTTCAATTTTTCTCGGAATAAGATCATTGTTGGATACAACATTTTTCCGGGCGAGGGCTCAAAATCTTTAAAGATTTCATAATAATAAAAAACAGTCATTCTTCCATAATTGATTTAACCTTTACAATGCTGGCCTTTTCGATACAATCCAGTCTACTTAAGAAACTTGTATCACATTCGACATTCGCTTACAGAGGAAGCTGTCGATAGACCACATGTTATGTGACAGCCGAACAGATCAAGTTAACTTTCTGATGAACACATATTTATGCTGATAAAGGTTTCCAATGGTTTTGTTCACGTTGAATTCGCACCATGAGTACTTTAGTGTATTAAGTCAAAAAGTATAGTTTCGAGAAATCAGCGTTTGAAGTTAACTCCTCAGGCCTCGACCGTATTTTGTCAGAGGGTCAAAATACATCCGTTTTGCAATAAAATTCAAATAAATGTTTTGAAATAAAATTTATGAACTTATCCAAAAAATTAAAACTGTTTTTGAAAGGTGGTGAAATACGCTTTCAAATTTTATAATTCGAAATCACTTTTTGTCATTTCATGAAAAAATAATTAATAAAAAATTCTCAAAATTTAATAATTTTTTTTTTTCAAATTGCGGTCGGAAACTACTGGATTCATAAAGGTGTACATTTTAATTATTTCGAGGTTAATTTTTAGATTTGAATACAAGGCGTGGTATTTTATCTTTCTAACATCGTTTACATCATATATCTAACCACAATAGTAAGGGAGACAACAATTTATATGAGACCTATATGAGTTGTTCTGAAAACTTAATAAATAGAACTGACGGGGTAAGAATTTCTCTATCAAATTGATTTTTTTATATCACAGGGATTTGGATTGTCTCACACTTTTAAAATATTAAATAAATAGTTTTTGCATTATTTCTTTATGTTTTTGACTTAATACACTACATTATTATTTTTTTTTTAAATTTTTGAGATGCTACAATAATAATTTTAAATGAATACGGTATCGCATTAAAAATGTTTTGGTAATTATTGTAAGAATTGCATGAGTTTAATAATGTACTTTAGTTAACCAAATCAATAAAAAAAATACACTAAAACACCAAATACAAATATCCCATTGCTGCATTACCATATTATATCATGATAATAAAGTAAAGAAATTAAATTCTTAAAATATTTTGAAAATACTTTAGCGAAGTAACTCAATTACAACGCACTTCAAATGTTATTTGAGTTACAATGTTAAAGGAATAGGTAAATAAAACAAAAATGCAGCATAAAACAGCACACCTTTTGTTCTGAGGTATTCATTCGTTGAGGGCTTCTTGACCTGAAAAAATATAAATATTTAGTGCATGAATTTTTTGAATTAGTCCTACTCCCATCATTACCATGGGTCAACAGTACGTTCAACTGTCAAATTAGAAAATATATTTCTAGCTGGTTCTTGAACTTGCAAGTTTAACAGTGAAATACTTTTCTCAAAAGCCCTCTTGTTGTAGTTTTGATATTCAGAATAAAGAATTCTGTTGTCAACACACTTAAATTATCCACGGTTGATTTCTTTTTCCGAAAGCCATACTCTTCTGGAGAGATAATTTTGTTATTTTCAACAAACCATTACAATCTGTTCTTTATCAAATGTTCTGTTACTTTCGTTAAACATGACGAAAGAGCAATAGGACGATAGGAAGATATATCGGATGGGTTTTTACCTGGTTTTAAAATCGGAAGGATTTTTGAACTTTCCAAACTTACGGAATACATCCTGTTTCGAACATGTAATTATTAAGGGATAAGAAATATTCAACCGACATGTCCGAGAATGCTATGATGAAACTAAATAATATTCCATCGGGGCCTGGAGAAGACTCTGGAAAGGAATTAATTACACGTTTCAATTCCCTAACTGAAAAAGGAGAGTCCATCCAGTTGAAATGTGATGGATAAGAAATAAACGAAGGCGTTTCTTCTAATCTAGCAACTGATGGTGGCGCTATCTTATCAGCAAAACCTATAATAATTTCTTCTGGAATATTTTTGGAACGATGCGGAGCATAAGAAGAACCGATTTTTTTTAAATTGGACCAAACAGAAGACTGAGGAGATTCCGGAGACAGGTTTTCACAGAATTTTCGCCATCCAGACCGCTTTTTATTTTTCAAAATACGCTTAGCTTCTGCCTGAGCGCGTTTCACAGAAAGGTAATTTTCAGAAGACATACATTTCCGGAAAATAAAAATTGCTTTCTTTCTGGAGTTAACGACATCAGTGCATTCTTTATCCCACCGTGGAGTGGAATGTTTCATTTTAATATTATGTTTTTGAAGAGTTTTTTCTGCTGCTTTTATTTCCATATTGGGAAATAATTCACATTGAAATCCGATGTTCATAAGAGAAGACTTAGTTGAAAGAATAATGGGGTCCAATTCCAGAGAAAAAGTTCTCCAATTCGCATCTTTAGTTTTAAATTCAAAATTATTGTTTGTCGAAAAGTAATAAGAGGGTGTTAGATGGTGGAAGGAGATTATTATAGGAAAATGGTCACTGGAAAGGGGATCTGTAAGAATGTCCCAAGAACATATGGGTATCAACGAAGATAAGCAAAGAGACAAATCAACCGCACTTTTTCTATGTTGAGGAGCAGTGAAACGAGTTGGGGATCCATCATTTAATACACATAGATTATAGGTATCCATAAAATCTAACAGATTACGTCCAGAACGGTTTGTTAATTCACTTCCCCATGAGGGAGAATGAACATTAAAGTCACCGAGTAACATATACGGGGGACGAATCTGAGATATAATCGAAGTCCATTCGTTTTCAACAAAAATAGAAGAGGGTGGGATATATATATAGATAATATTGTAATATCCGATATAACAGCTGCTACTATCTGAAAACTATTGGGGAGGGAGTGAAAAAAGATTTCTTTAAAAGGAATAGAGTTATGAATGATGAGAGCAGAGCCACCCTTACCATCAGGTCTATCATGTCTAAGACAATGATAACCAGGGATCTTAAAATGATACGAAGTTTTAAACCATGTTTCAGAAATGGCAGCAACTGAAATGTTATGCTCATCAAGTAATTTTACAAGTTCAATTTTGTTAGAGAATAGACATCTACTATTCCATTGAAGAATTTTTCTCAGTTTCGGATACATTGGGGAGACAGGAGAGTAAAGATTTAATATTCTCAGCAGCGTTGGTCTGTACAGATCAGATCAGGAATTCGCTGAGTAACTGCCGTCCGCGACAGTCGCTTTTGGAGACGCTCCGCTTTTCGCCCCCGATTCGCTCTGTCTGGCTTGTGCTCGCACGGCCAGACACCTGCTTTCCGCACAGGCGCCCGCGCCACCAACTGCCTTTATCAAGGCAACATAGAGGGACGACCTGGCCCCACCGAGAATTTCACACAAGACCATCCTCATCCCCATCCAGAAGAGGAAGAACAGGACCCCCGCCGTGCGGATGTTCCCCGGACGGTTCGCAGACCCGGAGGAATTTCCGACAATAATCCCCCCGGGCGCCCGGCAATACAGTCGCCGGTCCAAAACCGGGACTATCAAAGTCACGATCCCCGCTCCCGAGCCCCTGGAGAGCCAGCCTGACCCGACCGAGAAGCCGGCAACCATCCCCCCGCCGCCCCCCAAGATGCCCGAGACCGGCCCCGCTCCCGGAACCAGCCGCCCCCCAGTAGGCCCAGCTTCGGGCTTTGTACCGCCCCCCAGACCCAAGCAGCCCGCCCAGGAGATGACCTGCCAGGAGGAAGGTTGGACGAGGCCCTCCAACCCCGTCAAAAGGCCCCTGTCACCGCAGGAACCCCGGGCGGTTGTTATCGGCAACCGCTTCGGCAATCTGAACGAAGTAAGTGAAGGCGGCGGCGCACCGCAACCAAAGCGCCAAAACACTAATAATTATATTTCTTCTTCCGCAGGTACCTCGAGCGCGGCGAAGAAGGACCGAGTCCCCCCGGTTGTGATGACCCTGGGGAATCTTACCCACGCCCAGATAACCACGGCGGTGCAGGGCCACATCGGGCACCCGAACTTTACGTTCCGCTACAACCGAGGCGGAACCGCAAACATCTTCGTGCGGAGCATGATGGATCACCGCGCTCTCACCAACGGGCTGCGAGCGGAGGCAAGAGGCTTCCACACGTACACAGCGGAGGCGGAAAAACTGAAGAAGGCGGTCATCAAGGGCCTACCGAACGTTGACACGGAGGACATCGCGGCCGACCTGACAGAGCATGGCTTCCCCCCGGTGAAGGTCGTTAAGATGACAACAGCCTCGGCCGAATATCCTATGTACCTGGCAACTTTCGATAAGGAAATAAATATGGGCCAGCTGAGGGCGGCAGTGAAGTACCTGTGCCACTGCAGAATACGCCTCCAGAAGCACAGGAGCAATCACCTCCAACATGGGACGCAGTGTTATCGCTGCCAAAACTTCGGGCACGGATCCCGAAACTGCGCCCACACCGCGAGGTGTGTGAAGTGCTTGGTGGAGCACGCCTCGGCCGAGTGCCCAAAGACCACCAGGGACGAGCCCGCCGCGTGCTGCAACTGCGGAGGCCCCCATCCCGCCAACTTCAGAGGCTGCCCGAAGAGGGTCGCCTACGTCGCCTCGCTCCAGCAGCACCAGCGACAGCCCCAACGTCAGGCCCCAGGAGCCAGCAGGCCACATCCTCAGGCGCAGCAGGCGCCGAGGACAGATGGACGCAGCTGGGCCAACGTAGCCGGCGGAAGGAGCGAGGAGCGACACGAGGAGCAGCCCCGCTCACAGCCCCGCACGCAGCCCCGCACTCAACAGCCCGCAGGAGAGGCTAGAAGCGATGCCCAACTGATGATGGCCCTGCTCGAGGGACTAGATCGCCTGCGACCGGAGCTGGCTGCAGCTTCCAGCGAAGCTGCGAGAGCCTGGATCCTTATGGGTCTCATCACGTCCACCATCGATGTCTAATCCCGAGATGGTGAACGTTCTCCTGTGGAATGCCCATAGCATCCGCTTCAAAATTGACGAACTGCTCGCTCTAGCAAATAACACCGATACTGATGTAATTCTCATCTCAGAAACACATCTTAAACACAACACGCCGCTGAGAGTGCCCGGCTTTGAAGTTCACCGAGACGACCGAATGGAAGGAAAAGGCGGAGGCACCGCCATATTCGTTCGTCAATCCATAACTTCTACAAGAATCCCCACTCCAAAGCTGAAATATACTGAAGCCACAGTTATCGAAGTCATCATAGAGGATAGAGCGCATACCTTCATCGCCGCCTACTGCAATAATAACAACTGTCTTGTGAGAGAAGATCTGGATAAACTACTCAATTTGCGCCCAATTGTTGTTTTAGGAGGAGATCTCAACGCCAAACACAACTATTGGAATAACCACAGAGGCAACGCGAACGGTAAAACGCTCTTCACGCATATGCAGACGCATAACTACTCGATAATGGCACCGGACAAACCAACATTCCACTCGGCAAGCGCAATGTACCCCAGCACTTTGGACATCGTACTCGAGAAAAATGCCAAGACGATCTCGCCACTGCGCACGCTGGATAAACTGTCATCGGACCACCTGCCCGTGAGCTTCAGTATTGGAGGAACGACTTTAAGGAGCCCCAAAAAACGGCGAAACTACAAAGATGCCGACTGGGAAGGATTCAAGAAAGAGATAAACGAACGAATACATCTCACATCGGAAACTCTGCGCTCAAAGGAAGAAATCGACGAGGCCGCAAGCACTCTCACCGAAATCATACAACATGCCCAAGACACGTTCATACCACTCAAAGAAGAACAGACATACACGGTCAAGCTTCCCGAGCACGTCCTATCGCTCATTAAGGAAAAAAATCGCCTGCGACGCATCTACCATCAAACGCGCGACGGCTACTTCAAAACGGCCTACAACACTTTACAGCGAGAAATCAAGCAAGAAATCACCGATCTCAGACGCCAACTTTGGACGAAGAAAGTTACGTCACTCACGCCCAAAGATAACAGCCTATGGAAAATGGCGAAAGCTCTGAGACACCAAGATCACACGATACCCCCGCTTGAGAAGCTAGACGGCTCAGGGCTGGCACTTTCAATGGAAGAAAAGGCAAACGCGCTCGCCGACGGATTCGAGAGAGCCTACGCAGCCACGGATGGCCTATCTGATCCGGAAACGGACAGACTAGTAGAAGAATCTCTACGAGATCTCGAACAAGCAGAGCAAACGAGCACGGCCGATATCCATTTCAGCACACCGAGCGAAGTAGCCGTCATCATCAGGCGATTGAAGACAAATAAGGCGCCGGGAAGCGATCAAATACACAACATTCTACTCAAACATCTACCGCAGAAAGCCATCATTTACATAACAAAGCTGTTCAATGCCTGCCTCATCATCGGACATTTCCCTCAGATCTGGAAAACGGCGACCGTGCTGCCCTTCTCCAAACCAAACAAGGACAAGAGGCAGCCGACAAACTATCGGCCGATCAGTCTACTCTCCACGCTGAGCAAGGTATTTGAACAGGTTATACTCAACAGGCTGCTACCACACCACGAAGACAACAACACTTTGCCAGACGAGCAGTTCGGATTCAGAAAGAGGCATTCCACCACCCATCAACTAACCAGAGTAGCGGAATTCATCGCCAGAAGGTTTAACGAAAATCGCTACATCGCCGCCGCCCTGATAGACTTGGAGAAGGCATTCGACACCGTTTGGATCAGAGGGCTACTGCACAAGTTGCACAGAACAAACACGCCCATATACCTAACGAGACTGATTCAAGAATATCTCAAAGACAGATCCTTCAGAGTCTTCCTCAGGAATGCGCTATCGACAATACGTGAGATTCCAAAAGGCGTGCCACAAGGGAGTCTACTGGGACCTCATCTTTTCAACATCTTCACGCACGACATCCCCCGAGACGAGAGATGCAACTTATCCATATACGCAGACGACGTCAAACTTTACGTTTCCTCGCTGAAAGCAGACATGGCGGCTATATACCTACAGAGGGCGCTCGACGCTCTAGTAGAGTTCTACAAGCAATGGCGACTCAAACTAAATGAGGCCAAGACCGAAGTGATCATGTACACGAGGAAACTAAAAAGAAGAACACCCGACGTCAATATCGAAATGGGAGGACAAATGGACTCACGTCTCAACTGGAAATCACACATAGCCAAGACATACGCAAGGGCCAGGAAGGCAGTCGGCGCGATGAAGCCCATCTTCAACAGACGAAGTCCGCTACTTCCCAGAACCAAACTCCTGATCTACTACTCGCTCATACGACCGGTACTGACGTATGCTATTCCCGTGTGGAGTAGTATTTCTCATACTGCACATATGAAACTACAGACGCTACAAAATCTCTGCATTAAAATCGCATACAATACTAGAATCAGAACGAATCTCAAAAGACTACATGCCAGAGAAGACATACCGACCTTATTTGAACACACGCACAGACTGACAGACCGATTTTACAAATCTCTCAGACATAGCAAAAATAGACTTATCAAAGAAATCGGTCAATACAACGCACCCAGTGACTTTACTTTCAGATATACACACAGACTACCCAAACATATCCTGATGGACCTGGACCACATCTGGCATGAACCAGATTCAGACGCGGACGACTGAGCGAGCAGTAGGTATTCCTAAACACCAGACCCCCCCCCAAAACTAATGTTTACATATCTATGTATATATCTATTTAATTTTGTATAATATGTATGTTTATGTAAGTTTATTATAAATTTCCCATATAGTATGTATATATATCTCACATAAAAACAGACACACACACCCCTCACCACACAATGCAGGATTTCATATATTGAAATCACTGAAGGCCGACAAGTTTCATGTTGACTTTCGGCCGACTCTTCCCGGATGAGGTTTTTCATGGTTTCCTCATTCCCAAAGGCAAATGCGGAAGAGATCCAAATAACAAGGACATGACCGACTCCTTCCCACTCCCAACATAACACAAACAGACACGTATGTATACATGGGCACCTGCTAGTGCCGTAGATGCTTGATGATGATGGAGCTTAGCAAAACATGCAATTTTAGTAGGGTTTTTAGATAACAATTTTTCCCTACCGATGAAATACAAGGCCTTTAAGTCTATAATAGCCAGGTAACATTTAAAAATACCCACATGAGGTAAAAATTGCAAGGCGCATATGACGCCGTTCTATTTATAAAGAACATTAACTTTAAATTCAGTAAATTTAAATGATTCATCTCTTCAAGAAATATAAGAATCTAGTAAATGAAAAAAAAAAAAAAAAAGTTGGTCTGTACAGAATTGTTTGAGAGAATCGAAATTAAGAGAGTAATTAGCGTTTGGATGAAAGAGGAATTTTCCATCATGACTTTAGGTAAAATATGACTTTAGGAATAAATTTAGGTTTAGATTTTAATGGCTTGAAAATGGTTTCTCTGTGGGAATATGACTGTGGAGATTTAGGGGAAGAAAAATGAAAGAAAGATGGATTAGATGATACCTCTGCAAAAGATTTTTTGCAGGAGGGAATAATTTAGACGCCTGGAAGTATGAAATATTTTCTGTAGCCATTGATTGCTTGATGTTCCTCTGTCTAGACAACTCTGGACAGGCTACACTAACAGCAGTATGGCTACCCTTACAATTAATGGAAATTGGGCTTTTATTAGAGTTTTGACACTGTTCAAATTGATGATCCTCTCCGCAATGGAAGCAACGCGGAGGGGAACGACAAATGGGTTTAGAGTGACCAAATCTGCAACAGTTAAAACACTGGATTGTGGGGAATCTATATGTTTCGACGGGAAGAGAGTAATAATAAATGAACACACGGGATGGTAAGATTTGGCCCTCAAAAGTTATAACTACGGATTGAGAGGGTTTCCAAATTGTGGTTCCAGAAGAGGAATCCTTGAAATTTAAACGACGAACTTTTAAAACTTTTGGAGTTACTTGAGAGTCATTGAGAGCATCCACTATTTCCGATTCAGAGAGGTTGGTAGGTATACCTTTCACTCTGCCCATTCAGGTTTAGTTGAAAGTAGGTATAAATGCTTTAAATTTATTATTTGACAAAGAACAATTTTTTTAACAAAGTCATTAGCAAAGGTGGCGGATTTAAATTCTATAGACAATTTATATCTGCCTTCCGGCTTGATTGAACCATTTATTATTCCAAGGTTATTATTTTTAGAGCTAAAAATGAATTTTCCGAAGTCCAGAGGATGAATTATTTTTCCCCTGTTCAGTCTTTTGCACATTAACAATAAATGGAGCTGAAGAGGAACTTGAATACATCAACTCAATAGTTTTAGTTTCTGGAGAAATGGTATCATTATGAGAGATTGGGGCTTGGTTAGATTGAGAAGTAGATTTAATTTTGAGAGGAACATCAGGACTCAGCTATAGATACTTGACTAGCGTCAGTATCATACCCATCTGAATTATTAAATATGTACTCAGGGTCTGGTGGCCGATTCTCATCCTCCTCCATATTAAAATTTAATTAACAAAAAAAAAAAAATTATTACGAGGAAAAAAAAATACATAAAAATAAATAGAGTCTATTAAACTGACTGTACGCACTTAACCATAAATCAAATAATACAATGGATCGGTGAACAAAAGCGAAAACAAAAAGGTAACAATAAATTCTTACTTCTTCAAATTTTGCAAATTCACTTTGTGGCACCATTTTATTAATTAAATTATTAAAACACTTTGTTTTTACCACAATAATCTTTATTTAAAAAGTGGACATGTTTCGAGAACGATGTTCTCTTCATCAGGACATTATATGTACTAAAAACCAAATTATCAAGCATAGAAAGACAGGCGTGGGTGGAAATGGAATTAGTTGGAGGCGGAATAATTATTCGGAATTTGCTAACCATCTAATTGAATTTAACCATTCATTTGATATAAATACTGGTTTTAAAATTTTACACACTAACGTTAGTGGTTTTCAATTAGATCTTTTAGAAATATTAGAAATTAGGAAAAATTTCAATAGAAATTTAAATATTATTAATAACCAAATTATTATTATTACCTAGAAATTTAGGAGGTAGAGGTATAGTCAAAATAACATCTTTAAAACATAATCAGGTAGAAATGCTAAGAAATTTTTTCCATGGGAAAGCTGATAGTTCAGAAATGCATAAAATAATTTGCAAGGCAGATAGAAATATTTCGCCATAAAATTTATACGACGAGAATGCCAGCATTCTTATAAATACCAACCAGGAATTATTAGATTCCTGGTCAAATAAAATTCTTCACGCAAAACACTTCAATTATCTCAACCAAACATATGTTGACAAATTTTCGTCAAACAAATGGTTGAGTATTGGAGAGTTGAGCGCAGAAATAGAAGGCTTTATGCTTGCCATTCAAGATAGAGTCATTAATACTAAAAATTATAGGAAACATATCATCAAAGATGCAAATCAAATTGATGATTTATGTAGTAAATGTTTGGCTTTTCCGGAAACTATAGAACATATTATATCGGGATGTTCTGTATTAGCGCCGACCGAGTATACATTTAGGCACAATCAAGTTTTAAAAATAATTCACCAAAGTTTGGTAATTAAACATAACTTGATTGACTGCCGTAATGTACCATATTATGAATATGAACCAAATTCATTTTTAGAAAATGAATTTTATAAAATTTATTATGATAAAACTATTCTAACAGACAGAACAATTAGTCATAATAGACCCGATATAGTTTTAAATGACAAAATTAAAAAAAATAACTTATATCATTGATGTCGCCATTCCAAATTCTTGTAATATTCAGAAAACTGTTTCTGAAAAAATAAGAAAATATACAGATTTAGGAAATGAGATTAGAAGAATTTGGCATTCTCAGACTATAAAAATATTACCATTTGTTATTTCGGCTACTGGCATTATACCTAGCTCTCTCATTCAAAATTTAGGCGTATTAGATTTGTCAAAAAATTTGTACATAAAAATGCAAAATGCAAAAAGATTTTTTAAATATTTATATTGAGGGATCAGTATTATTTATCGGACCAGTTAGGATTTCATCAGAGCCGAACCCTCTGATATGAAAATATCTGGAGTCGGTGAAATATTTTCTTATTATGTTTCTGGTGGATTGACATATTGTTCTTGTATTGTTTTGTATTTATTATACTTATATAGTGCACTTACATTGCGTGAATTTACTAGATATTCATTTGTGGAAAAGTGTGTGGAAGGGTTTAGTCTTTCATTTGGGAAAGATTTAACCCGGACATAAAATCTGGAGCACCATAAATTGTGAATAACCACCGCCATCTTTATTTCCAAGCCGTGCTGTAGACTTGGCGGGAAATCAAAATTCAAAGTAAAGAGGCCTATTTCTCCAAGAAGCAAATACATCATTCCAGCTCTGATTTTAAAGGTTCTAATAGAAAATGTTGGTGAATTTAATTTATTACAGTGAAGGCATGTATATATCTTGTTTATAAATACTTACATTTTTCACCTACACATATCGTTTTGATTCATATTAATGTATATGTATAGGTACTTACCTAAATCTCATGTGTAAAAAGTAAAATAATTATTGTGGGAAGTAGATATTTTAGAACTTCATGGATAAATAGTAAAAGAATTATTTGTAGAAGTATGTATTAAATATAAAATATAAATAAATGATTATTTACAGTATTTTGACTTCTGTCTTCATAACTAATATTGTCATCTATATTAATATTATGATATCGTACCAAAAAAATTTCTAGTTGTGACCATAAACTCAATATCATAGTTTTATGGAATAGCCACTTAAATTCACTATGAGAAAGTTCATTTGTTCCGACAAACACGTTGATATTAAGATGATAGTCAACTACAACCTGAGAACTTAAATACAAATGTTTATCTACATTGTCAAAGTTTGTGACGTAAAAATATGTTCTGTCATTTATAGTTTTTACATTCCACTCACTGAGTTTAATTTTAGTTTGCATATTTCTGACAAAATCACTGTAATCCACTATCGTGTCACTTTGAATAAAAAGTTCAACTTGTTCCTCGTGTCGGTATTTTATTTTTAATTTCCGATTTTCGGGATTCATTCTCTCCGTTGCCTTTTTCTTTGTTAAATAACTTGGCAAACCCTTAAAAATACTTGGTATAGCTCCGATAACCAATGTTGGTTTTTTAGGGTGAGTTATGATATCCTTTTTATCAAAATGATTGATGCAAACGGCAGCGAAAGCACCTGGAATCCAATTTTTGCGAGGAATAGCCCTGATCCATGACTGTCTGCGTTCTTCCTCCGCTGGAAATTTGAAGAAGGTAACAGCACCTTCCTTCTTCAGAGAACTGGCGTAATTCGCTTTGCATCCCGGAACACAGCACTTATGAGGCATCTGAAAATAATATCCACTGATAAATATATTACGTATTTTCAAAACCAATAAAATTTCACTTGGAAAACAAATCGAAAATCGAGTCGAAAGGAAGTGTCATTTTTAAGTTCCAACTAAAAACGTCGCGGCTTATGGATTAATTATCCTATTATTCTCTCAGAAAGCTCTACACATGTTATAAAATAGTACTATTATGTAGATTATATTATATTATCTAGTAAATTATAGAATTTCTAATGATAATCGGTACAGCTCCAAAGCTAAGCATCATCCGCCATTATGAAAAATGGTTGAAAGCATTATTACTACGTTAAAATCGTAAATATATTAAAAATGTCTTACCTTAACGATCGTATATTACCGCCAACGTATTGTTTTACAAAATTTAAGCATTAATATTACAGAAATGTGATGAAAACTTTAAATATCTGTTTCAATCAGTAGCACACACTCTTCTGACGCCTACACAATCCATACTGGCGCGTAGAAAAAAGTTACTATGAAGTCCCAAAAATAGGACTCTTTAAATGTCAGTTGGTTTTCTACAGCACGGCTTGGAAATAAAGATGGCGGTGGAATAACCCTATTTTAAACATATTTCCATTGTAATTTTGTCTATGATCTTCTAAGCAACCCCCTCCCCCCTGTCTATCTTCTAAGCTCCTCCTCTTTCCGCCCCTCCCCCCCCTCCAACTAATTCCATTTCCACCCACGCCTGTATTTCTATGCTTGATAATTTAGTTATTAGTACATATAATGTCCTGATGAAGAGAACATCGTTCTCGAAACATGTCGACTTTTTAAATAAAGATTATTGTGGTAAAAACAAAGTGTTTTAATAATTTAATTAATAAATTCTTATCTTGTAAACAGCGACACAGGAACTATGTAATCACAACACAGGTCCAACCTGTTTTACGGCACAATACGAACTCCTTTGCCAAAATTCAACAGTAATGTTTACTAATCAACTCTTTGGTGACGAAAGTTGAACTGTGAAGCACGGTGAAGATTTGTATATTTTAAAGGTAAAAGAACTGTCGAACATAGAAATTATTGTGTCTACGGAAAATGCACAGCTCTTTCTGTCTGAAATTTATAGGTAATAATAATAATAATAATAATAATAATTGGATAATTTATAGAGCGCCGTTTTTGTGAAAAATCACCTCAAGGGCGCTGTACAATTTATTCATAATTCTTAGGTTCTATCTAATTTTAATATTTACAAATGGATACATAAACATACTTACCTGCACGTCACTTCCGATAAACACTTTAATTAGAAAGTTTGTGCTTGGAGAAGATACGGCTTTGCTCGCGGAGGACATTATATTTAAAACACTGGACATTGCATGATTTTACATTTGCTACCCCCATCACTATAAGTATTAAATTTTAAAAGATTAGTGGCAAAAGTGGAGTTGATAATATCAAAATATGTATTTTAAAAGACTGGAGAATTTAGGACTCTTTAGGGCTGGAGAATGTTACTAAAATGACCTTTAAAAACGCTTACAAATAGTTATTTTTATCTTTATTTTTATTTATTTATTTATTTTTTTTTTTTTTTTCTTCTTTTTCTCTACATTTTTAGGTTAGTTATTTACAGTGTCGCGGGCATTGAATGTGAAGGTGAAAGAATTTGAGTTTATGGATACGACTGTCTGAAAAGGTGGGTTTTAAGTTTAGCTCTAAATTCTGCCGAGTCTGTGATAGTTCTTAAGTCATGTGGCAGTGCATTCCAGGCTTTAGGTCCCGACACTCCGAAAGCGCGCTCACCGAACTTAGTATCTGGTGTGCGCTTTGGTTCCTTTAACCTTCCAACAGCTGATGACGCTGCTGACCTTAGGGTTGACTGTCGAGAATTGGAATTTTCTGGAATACACAATTCCGATAAGTATGCCGGAGCCATTCCGTTAAGGGACTTAAATACCATCCAGCAGAGCTTGAACTGGATTCTTTCAGGTAAACACCACATTCAGCTTATTCGGTCATTTCTATCATGAGCTTTGAAATATCCATTTATTTGCCAAGAATCAAGAAAAAATGCCATTTTAAAGAACCACAAAGTAAAGAGTAAATTATGAAATCAATTTAAAAAATATTAGTGCAGTTTTTTTGAAGTAACCTCCAGGAGCTTCAGCATGTGTGCTTTGTGGTTCTGTGGGCCGTGTGCCGTGCTCCGATTCAGTGGGTCTCCGATGACTATCTTCTTGGTCTCCTCCTTGACCCGCCTGATGAACTCCTCGTGGATGGATGCCGCCACAAACAGGCGCCCCGCCGCTATGCAGTTCTCTCCCTTGTTGAAAAATACTGAGCCCATTCCCTAAAACACAACACAATATATTATTGAGATGTTGATGGGAAAAGGTACAGATATCTGAGAAGGCTTATGTTTGGTTTTGAAATTATGATATGCGTAGTTCCTACCGGGATGTCATTTATCCAGTTCCTACCCTCCCTAACCATATCACTTTGCTGGAAAAGTATTTGAATAATTTTTTTTTTAACAAAACAAAAAAAGACTTCAAAATATGCACTAAAAAGTAAAAAAAATAATTTCGTATTCCTCTACAAATTAATAATCAACGTACTTTTTCTACTCATCAATATGTAGATACGATTATTATTTTTGGAGTTGGTGTCAGCTAAAACGAAGGCAGAAAAGGATTTCACAACAAAGTTTTCAATCCAAATTGGAAATAAAAGTGTTCCAGTATGCCAGAAATATATTTTTTTAATTCTGTACGTCAAGTACAGGGTTGAGAAAGAAATGAGAAAGTTTTATGAACTGAGAGAATTTATCTTCGAAAACAGAGGCGGGGACCACAAAACACATTTATTTTTGGAGAGAAAAAATAAAATACAATCATTCATTAAGTCCCTTAAATGCATAGAAGGGCATTATTGTCTTCTTGTGAAAGACGTTATTTACCAGCTAAGCTACACATCAACAAACTGTTCTACATGTTTCAAACGCAGATATTACCTATAACAAGTCATACTTTAGAAACATCTTCAATCGAACGTCGTCGAAAGATAGAAACCTAAGTGTAACACCACAATTGTTACACTTAGGTGATGTCCAAGGACAGAAAATCTGCAAAAAAACACAGTTTTATAAATAAGTTATTTTTTATGTGAGTACTGCACAAGAGTCCCAAATGTTCCCAGTAAGATTACGCTATCCCAAATAGGGGTACGCTGTGAGGCGGAAAGTAGTAGAAGACTTAGAAGTACCCGGCTATTCAGATCTGGTCACCAATCATGGATTAGGTCATTTCAAGCCTGTCTGTCTCGACACAGGTATATCCTAGTGAGACAGGCTTAAAAAAACGAATTTAAATATAGATCAATAAATAAAAAAAATTGTAAGTTTCCAACACGTTCAGGAGTGGAAGATACTCTCAGTAGCGCCCTGGTATAAGACCACCATTTAGAATTTAAACGATGGCGATGTATGAAATGGTTTTTAGATTTTCATGGCCAAAAGCATTTTTGTTATTAGTTTTTGGGGTGTTATGCCGTGTTGCGCTACCTCCTTCTATAGCTGTCCGAAACGTCGGCTATAGAAGGAGGTAGCGCAACACGGCATAACACCCCAAAAACTAACAACAACAAAAAGATGTATGAAATGCTTTAAGCAGTGTTTAGTGACCAAATCTTATAGTCCAGTCAAAATAGACGAAAAAAAAGTGCTGACTTTGCATTGATTCCGTATAAGCTGAATTTTTGTACAGGTCTTGAATATATCATTACAAAAATGTTGTGTCAAAAGTCCCCGTCGATCTAGCACATGCGTTGTTTTTTATCCGAGGTCAAAGGTCACAATTTTTCGTTTTTAGCGTATTTCTCGGAAACGGTGAGAGCTACCGTAAAAAATCACGAGAACAGTATGTAGATCGTAATATTCTCTATAAAAATATATATATTAATACTTTTTCCCTATAAAGCACCGTTCTGGAGTTATCGCGATTTCCAACGAATATGCACTCATATGCGCACATCATCGGGTCATATTGGAATATTGGTTTTTATGACTCGTGCACTCATTACATGGAAAATATACAATTCTGAGTGAATCAACGTCCCTAATTTCATTAGTTAGTTGGCCTTGAGTAACATGTGCCTGCGACTGACGGGGAATACCTGCATTTTTCGGACTTTCCATAGAAACCGGCGTAGACCTGCATTTTTCGGATTTTCCAAAGAAACCGGCGTTTTTCGAGGGACATAACCCTAGTAAATCCAGTCCGTTACAAAATTTTATAAAAATGTCAGAAGTTTGCTTCATTTGCAGTGAATCTTTGACTGAAGGTGAAATTGTGGTTGTTGATCGTGGGATGAAAACTTTAATCGATTCAAGTGGTGAAAGGAGTGATGGGTTTGATGAATTTTTAAAAGACAAACAATCTGTTATTATCCATAAGCAATGTCGTAAAGTGTACACCCGGAAGATCAGCATTGCTGCAGCTAAAAGAGAACGCGAGACGGAAACACCTAACACATCTGAGATTAGTCCCCCTCGGACCAGAGCGCGAGGTAATGATTCTTCTTTTTGTTTAAAAAAATACTGTTTGTTTTGCGGCAATGAAGCAGATAAAGCGGCTGAAATTAAAAAAACCGCAGCAACTTCGGCGTACAGTGTCCCAAGTTTCCACACTTGCATTTAAAGACGTCATCTTGAAGGTAGCTCAGACTCGTTATGATGAGCTAGCAAGAAGTGTTATTGCACGAAGAATTCGCAGCTGCCAATATTCCTGTGAAACAAGCTAATAATGATGCCGATGTCCTCATTATTGAAACCGCATTAGAACAATTCAGTAGCACCAATATAACTATCGTTGTTGGAGAAGATATAGATTTATTAATAATACTGACTGCACGAACTCCAAGTGATAAGATCATTTACTTTTTAAAACCTGGGAAAGCTCAATTCAAACAAAAATATATTCGTCACAAAGTTGAACTGCATATCCAAAATGTCGAGCTCATTTTTTATTCCTACATGCGATAACTGGCTGCGATACCACATCAGCAATTTTCAAAAGGGGCAAAACTGCAGTATTTAAATTGTTTGAAAAACGTAATGATTTGATTGATAACGCAGAAGTATTTACAAACATTAACTCTTCAGCAGACGTCATCCTTACATACGGAATTCGCTTTCTTCTTGATTTATATGCAGCTCCAAAAAAATGGAATCGATAGAAAAGTATAGACTTTTGAATTTCGTGAAAAATACAAGGAAAGATAAAAGAGTTCAGTAGAATTTGATGATGAATAATGTAATTTTCATTATATTAATAAAATATAGTCTCATTAAATTTCCCCGACCGAAATACATCGTGGAGTATTCTATTGGGGAAACCATGTTAAAAAAAAGCGCCTAGTACACTACCTCAGAAGTGGTGCGGAAATGTGTGCATACCTTATTTAATATTATCATACTTCATTTAATTCTGTTAATCGACACATCTCAAGTTTAGTATATGTCTATTTTGTATGGACTATTAATAGTCAGGTACTTCGCCGTACTTACTTCACCTTCCTCTTCCCCATCTACTTTCCCTCCCCACTACCTTCAGCCTTTCCATTACTAAAGAATAAAAAATAAATTGTGTTATTGTTAATGTTGTTCCCTTTTAGAAAAGTCCAGAGACAGATTATTTCGAAACAAAATATAATTGACGGCTAAATAAAAACATTAACATGTATTAAGACTTTATTTTGCAGCTAACAAAAATATGTAATTTTATACATGCCTTGGGAGCGATGATTTCCTCAAGTGATGTACGGGTTTAGAGGCATAATGTGGCTGCCTTGAGATTGTGGATGCCCTCAAGTAATATCCAGGGCCATACACGTCATATAGAATATGACTGCCTTGAGAATGTTGCGGAATGTTGCCTTCCCAAAAGACTTTCAGAGGAGAAACAGAATGTGTCTGCCTTGAGAATTTCGCTCCGCCCAAGTGATGTCCAAATAAGGAATACGGTTGCCTCGAGTCTGGTTTGGTTATTTTCTCTGTGAATATTATGTTATATAATATATGAGATTTTATTAAACTTTATCCAAACTTCTAAGGACAAAATAAAATGCTCTAAATTTAAAGAATAGTTTTATTTTGAAATATATCTCTTTGAATTATTTCTCTTTTGTTTTATTGATTGAATGAATGAATATACAAATGATGCGGAATTTTGAAAGTGGAAATTAACCCACTTCCTGACATCCGATCAAGCTGAAACTCGGCAGATAGACTCCTTGTCGACAACAATGCCTTGTTGGCAATCATGTACCTACATACAAGCGGGTGTATAAGTACGCATTTATATGTAATTCGATAACATTACAGCAGTTAATACACAAAATAAATGTTGGTCAGGTGACAGGTCCAATTGGAATATTTGGTCAGTTGGTAGAGTTGTTGACTCCAGTCACTGGCTTGGAAAGTTCTATCCTCAATCAAACCATTTTTTTTTATTTTAAAGTTTTAAAAAATATTAAAATTTTACAGTTCTTTTACTTCTATTTGAGTTTTGATTTTGTTTTTGTAAATGAATGGATGAATGAACTAGAATTTGGAAGCGGAAATTAACTCACTTCCTGGCATCCGATCGAGCTGAAACTCGTCAGATAGATTGAATGTTGACGACAATGGATTCTGTCGACTTTTGGTGGCACTCATACACATCCTTGCATGCGCACACATGAAATTTCTGAAATTAGATGACAATATAGTTTACAGACATTTTAAAATTTCACAGCAGTTTGAGAGCAAGTCTGTGGGGAGGAAGGTTCAATCCTCAGTCAAACCAAAATAAATAAATAAAAATCTTTGAAATTGTCGGCCTAAGAGATGGCGTAAATAGGTCAAAAATTGAAAACTGGATTGTATTATAGAAAAAAACACTATGTTTTTTACGGGTTATTTTTTGCAGTATTATTATATAAAGGAACAATGAATATGTAAATGAAATCTTCAGAACGGGAGATCCCAGTGAGGATATCATTATCTCAAATTATAACAAAAAAGAAAGAAAATAAAACATCTACTATTATTATTATAAATGGTTACAATATATTCCTTCATTTGCTGTTGAAGCAAATATTTAATTTTTATTAGAACAATTCTCTTTTACTAATTTCTGAAGGCTTATTACCATCAATGAAATAAATCATTGAAGAAGATAACACTAATAAAATCTAAAAGAAAATATGAAAGAGAACAAGACACACAAAAATCAAAAGATAAAGGTTGTACCTAGGACTCGAACCCAGAACCTCTCGGTATTTGAACGTCATATTTGTCAATCTCATATTTCAAATTTTAGTATTAACAATATCATTTTCGACTCATTTTTTTTTGTTGTATTATTGGCAACTATTTTTTTCATTGGAAATAAGTGTTCCAAGAACTAGTTTTTGATCTAGATGGTGTTTTGGATAAATATATCCAATTTTATTGATTTAATTATTTTATTTATCCTTTTCTGTGTCTTGTTTTCTTTCATATTTTGGTTAAGACTATTAGTGTTATCTTCTTCTGCAATTATTTAAGTTTAAAACATGTTTTCCATCTAAATTTTTGTCGTGAAGAAGTTACAGTATTGACTATATTACCTTGGGTGTGGTGTATCCTTCAAGTGATGTGCATGGCCAAACATAGTATGTTGGTGCCTTAAGCGTGATGTATCTTTTAAATGATGTCCATGATGGCCAAAGATAGAACGATGCTGCCTTGGGTGTGGTGTATCTTTCGAATGATGTCCATAGCCAAACATAGTACGATGCTGCCTTGGGTGTGGTGTATCTTTCGAATGATGTCCATAGCCAAACATAGTACGATGCTGCCTTGAGCGTGGTGTATATCCTTCAAGTGATGTCCATGGCCAAAGATAGTACGCTGCTGCCTTGAGGGTGTTGTATCAGTGATGTCCAGGGTAAGTATACCTGAATTTGAAACATTAAACTATGTAGTTTAATAAAATAAATAACAGTATAAAGTTTTTACTTAATGAAGACAATATTTGCAAAACTTGATCGAAAATCTGAAACAGAAAAATCAGCAAAAGATATGGTAACTGGGACACGAACCTGTTCGGTTTCAGGGTTTGTGTCCCTGATAGATGTGACCGTATCTTTATCTGATTTTTCTGTTTCAGATTTTTGATTGAGTTTTTCTAATTTTGTTATCATTAATTAAAATATTACAATTTGAGGTTTTACTCATTAATTTATTCATTAAATTAAAACACCTATAGGTATAGGAAACTTTAGCTTATATTATTTAATGTTATTATTTTGTTACAGTCTAAGCAAAATATTTCATGTTTTTTGCAATTCCTTTCTTAAGTCTGTTATATATTAGTGAATGTATTGCTTTTAATATTTTCTCATTGTTGATATCAGAAGACAGTGATTATTCGTAAATGTGTATAGTATATTTTTCTATACATTTACACACGTCAATTAAAAAATACCTTAATTTTACTTGCCCCTTTAAATTTTTTTCTTATGTAATACAATTGTAATGAGTAATTTATTTAGTTTTATAGGCTGTATCAATATGTAACGGCCCCTATGCGTAAATATAATATATAAATTAATAACTCTATTAAAAAAATACATCAATTTGGGAGGCAGGCATGGGTTCCACTGCCACAGGAACCATTTATTGAATAACCAACCCCTCTGCCATAGGTCACTCCAAGTGGTTCTCTACGTTTGGTGACTTAGCAGAGGTGCCTGGATTCATGGGGTGAGGTTTGTCCGGTTTGGCGGCATTGCGCCTGCCCACCTACTGAGCGGCGGGCCGGATCGGGAGCGACTGGTCGAGGGAGATCTTTTAACCTCTCCAATAGACTATCTCGGAAACATCGTATAGAAATAGATTCATAAGTCTGTCACTCCTGGACACTCTGACCCCCAGATTCCTACCCACCAGACTATTACACACTTTTCCTTCCCAGAACTTCCTTTTCCTAAAGAGACCCCTCCATACAGTATCCCCAAAGATGACATAGGCCCTAAGGGGAATTATTTTCCTCAAAGCCTCCGGTATGGAGCTAATGTAAAGGTATGAAAAAGATAACTTTACCTGTATTGAAGTCGATTAAGCTGGAGGTTCCTGGAGCATGTGTTCAGTTGTTCGATAATCAGTCAGCAGTCTCTGCATCTGCCTTGTTTCTCCCTTGGATTGCGTACAGGGTAGCCATAGCTTCACACACTAAATACTAACTTGTCACTGCTACAGACTGATATGTACACTTTAGTGTATGTTTCGTGGGGACATTCGGTCCTATGTTGCTCCAAGAACCACTGTTGTAGTCATTTGAAGTAATAAGAAAGCACTTGCATTGATTGTCACTACTTATCAAATAATTGTTTTAACTTGTTGTGTGCCGAATGTGGCCGCATATGCTTGAAATATTGTCACCCGGATGACAATCGGCACTCAAATGTTAATACATAATAGTTTTTAAAATGTTAGTTTATAAGAGAACAGCGAACAAATCTACTGGAATTTTATTAATTCATAAATTGTTTGTTCAATTCAAAAGATTTAATTTTTCACTGGGTTGTTTACGTTTTATAATTTTAATGTTGATTTAACTAATTTTAAATTGAATATATGTATATTGTTATTGTTTGATCCTTCATATATTATATTGCAAAAGAGGGCTGGTGGCACTGCCCTTAAAAATTATTGTCACTATTGCTTGTTAAGTTTTAAAGTAGAGGAGAAACACTCGGGTTGGCTTCCTGGTGGCTGCGAAGAAGATCAACCACCTCTCGGTGTCCCTTTTCTTCCGCCCAGGAGAGAGCCGTCTTTCCATCCTTGTCCTGACAGGAGACATCGGCGTTGTGCTGCAGAAGGACCTCCACAACTTTCCCATTTCCTGTGAGTGCTGCACATGACAAAGCTGTTTTGCCATCATCTCGCTGGGTGTTGACATCAACACCGCGCTGTAGCAGGAATACCACAATCTCAGTGTGCCTATTAACAGATGCCTGAAGTAGAGCAGTATCACCTTCTATATCTCGGGAATTCAAATCAGCTTCATTCAGTAATAACAGTTTGGCAACCTCTAGATGTCCGGAAGCTGCAGCATAGTTTAATACAGTCCAACCCAAGCTATCCCTTGTATGGACGTCTGCTTCCTTTTCCAACAGTTTGCGTACCGTGCCAAGGTTCCCTTGTTTAGCAGCGCCCATAAGAACAGATGTACCTTTTTTATCCTGGGAATTCACATCAGCTCCTTTCAAAAGTAGGAGTTCGACGATCTCTGTGTGTCCGTTAAACGCAGCATAGTTTAATGCAGTCCAACCCAAGCTATCCCTTGTATGGACGTCTGCTTCCTTTTCCAACAGTTTGCGTACCGTGCCAAGGTTCCCTTTGTTAGCAGCGTCCATAAGAACAGATGTACCTTTTTTATCCTGGGAATTCACATCAGCTCCTTTCAAAAGTAGGAGTTCGACGATCTCTGTGTGTCCGTTAAACGCAGCATAGTTTAATGCACAACAACCGTCGCTATATCTTGTATGGACGTCTGCTCCTTTCTCCAACAGTTTGCGTACCGTGTCAAGGTGCCCTTTGTTAGCAGCGACCATAAGAACAGATATACCTTTTTCATTCTGGGAATTGACATCAGCTCCTTTCAAAAGTAGGAGTTCGACGACCTCTGTGTGTTCGTTATACGCAGCTTCGATTAATGCACAGTCGCCCTCACTATTCCTTGTATGGACGTCTGCTCCTTTCTCCAACAGTTTGCGTACCGTGTCAAGGTGCCCTTTGTTAGCAGCGACCATAAGAACAGATATACCTTTTTCATCCTGGGAATTCACATCAGCTCCTTTCAAAAGTAGGAGATCGACGACCTCTGTGTGTCCGTTATAAGCAGCTACGATTAATGCACATCTGCCGTCGCTATCCCTTGTATGGACGTCTGCACCTTTCTCCAACAGTTTGCGTACCGTGTCAAGGTGCCCTTTTTTAGCAGCGACCATAAGAACAGATATACCTTTTTCACTCTGGGAATTCACATCAGCTCCTTTCAAAAGAAGGAGTTCGACGACCTCTGTGTGTCCGTTAAACACAGCATAGTTTAATGCACATTGGCCGTCGATATCTCTTGTATGGACGTCTGCTCCTTTCTCCAACAGTTTGCGTACCGTGTCAAGGTGCCCTTTGTTAGCAGCGACCATAAGAACAGATATACCTTTTTCATCCTGGGAATTCACATCAGCTCCTTTCAAAAGTAGGAGTTCGATGACCTCTGTGTGTCCTTTAAACGCAGCATAGCTTAATGCACAACGGCCGTCGATATCTCTTGTATAAACGTCTGCTCCTTTCTCCAACAGTTTTCGTACCGTGTCAAGGTGCCCTTGGTTAGCAGCGCCCATAAAAACAGAATGACCTTTTTCATCCTGGGAATTTACATAAGCTCCTTTCAAAAGTAGGAGTTCGACGACCTCTGTGTGTCCGTTATACGCAGCTTCGATTAATGCACAGTCGCCATCACTATTCCTTGTATGGACGTCTGCTCCTTTCTCCAACAGTTTGCGTACCGTGTCAAGGTGCCCTTTTTTAGCAGCGTCCATAAGAACAGAATAATGTTTTTCATCCTGGGAATTCACATCAGCTCCTTTCAAAAGTAGGAGTTCCACGACTTTCGTGTGTCCGTTAAACGCAGCATAGTTTAATGCACAACGGCCGTCGCTATTCTTTGTATGGACGTCTGCTCCTTTCTCCAACAGTTTGCGTACCGTGTCAAGGTTCCCTCCCAGAGTAGCGCCCATAAGAACAGATACACCTTTTTCATCCTGGAAATTCACATCTGCTCCTTTCAAAAGTAGGAGTTCGACAACCTCTGTGTGTCCGTTATACGCAGCTTCGATTAACGCACAGTTGCCGTAGCTATCCTTTGTATGAATGTCTGCTCCTTCCTCCAACAGTTTGCGTACCGTGTCAAAGTGCCCATCTTTAGCAGCGCCCATAAGAACAGAATAACCTTTTTCATTCTGGGAATTCACATCAGCTCCTTTCAAAAGAAGGAGTTCGACGACCTCTGTGTGTCCGTTAAACACAGCATAATTTAATGCACAATTACCATCGCTATATCTTGTATGGACGTCTGCACCTTTCTCCAACAGTTTGCGTACTGTGTCAAGGTGCCCTTTTTTAGCAGCGACCATAAGAACAGAAAAACCTTTTTCATTCTGGGAATTCACATCAGCTCCTTTCAAAAGTAGGAGTTCGACGACCTCTGTGTGTCCGTTAAACACAGCATAGTTTAATGCACATTGGCCGTCGATATCTCTTGTATGGACGTCTGCTCCTTTCTCCAACAGTTTGCGTACCGTGTCAAGGTGCCCTTTGTTAGCAGCGTCCATAAGAACAGATGTACCTTTTTCATCCTGGAAATTCACATCAGCTCCTTTCAAAAGTAGGAGTTTGACGACCTCTGTGTGTCCGTTTAACGCAGCATAATTTAATGCACAATTACCATCGCTATGTCTTGTATGGACGTCTGCACCTTTCTCCAAAAGTTTGCGTACCGTGTCAAGGTGCCCTTTTTTAGCAGCGACCATAAGAACAGATGTACCTTTTTCACTCTGGGAATTCACATCAGCTCCTTTCAAAAGAAGGAGTTCGACGACCTCTGTGTGTCCGTTAAACACAGCATAGTTTAATGCACATTGGCCGTCGATATCTCTTGTATGGACGTCTGCTCCTTTCTCCAACAGTTTGCGTACCGTGTCAAGGTGCCCTTTGTTAGCAGCGTCCATAAGAACAGATGTACCTTTTTCATCCTGGGAATTCACATCAGCTCCTTTCAAAAGTAGGAGTTTGACGACCTCTGTGTGTCCGTTTAACGCAGCATAATTTAATGCACAATTACCATCGCTATATCTTGTATGGACGTCTGCACCTTTCTCCAACAGTTTGCGTACCGCGTCAAGGTGCCCTTTTTTAGCAGCGACCATAAGAACAGAAAAACCTTTTTCATTCTGGGAATTCACATCAGCTCCATTTAAAAGTAGGAGTTCGACGACCTCTGTGTGTCCGTTAAACACAGCATAGTTTAATGCACATTGGCCGTCGATATCTCTTGTATGGATGTCTGCTCCTTTCTCCAACAGTTTGCGTACCGTGCCAAGGTGCCCTTTTTTAGCAGCGCCCATAAGACCAGAAAAACCTTTTTCATTCTGGGAATTCACATCAGCTCCTTTCAAAAGTAGGAGTTCGACGACCTCTGTGTGTTCGTTATGCACAGCTTCGATTAACGCACAGTTGGGGTAGCTATCTTTTGTATGAATGTCTGCTCCTTCCTCCAACAGTTTGCGTACCGTGTCAAGGTGCCCTCTGCTAGCAGCGAATATAAGAACAGAATAACTTTTTTTATTCTGGGAATTCACATCAGCTCCTTTCAAAAGAAGGAGTTTGACGACCTCTGTGTGTCCGTTATACGCAGCTTCGATTAACGCACAGTTGCCGTAGCTATCTTTTGTATGAACGTCTGCTCCTTCCTCCAATAGTTCCCGCACAATGTCATTATGCCCTTGCCTCGCAGCCAATGACAAAGCGGTATAACCTGTATTTTGCTTAGAATTTATCGAAAAAAATATTTTATTCTCCTCGGCGCACTGAAATGTGGTTTCCTCTTCATTTGAGAATGATCCGAAAGGGCATTTCAGAATGCTTCTTAATATATATGTTCTAAATGAGGTAAGGTACATAATATAACTTTTATTTGCTTTTATGTTGTCGTAGGTTTCTTTAGATTGATTTAGTAAATATTTCACAATACTAATGCGTCCTTCCAGTGCTGCGCAATGTATGGGATTCCGTTCAAATTTATCAAATGACATGCAAACTCCTCGTTTAGCAAATATTTTGAAGAGCAAATGGTTTTTTTTACTTGCCGCGAGATTGATGGCAGTGTCACCCTTACTATCAAAGGCAATCAGTAAGTAAGCTCGCTCATTGTCACTTTTCATGCCGTTGAATATCTCTAGCACAGTCTTGTAGTCATCCTCTCTCACCGCTACCATAAATGGAGTGATTTTCCTTCTAATCTGTTCAGTTCTCATTAAGGCCATGTTTGCATTAGTTAAAGTCTGTGTCTTAGAACAATATTCTCCAAACAAGTTGTCATCTCTTTCGCTTCCCATATTTATGAAAGTAGCAAGCATGATTTCTAATAGTGACTCATATGAGCAATTCTTCACATTTTCCGTTATCTCATTTTCAATATTGCGATTCCCATTCTCCAATGCTATGTTCAGTGCGGTCCTCCCGGCCTTGTCTCTAGCTGCCACAAAAGACACGAAGGCTTCCTCAGATGTCCTGCTGCTGGGGCCACTCAGGAGGACTGCAACAATGTGCAGATTCTGTTCCTCAGCTGCTATATGCAATGGAGTTTTGTCACGATCATTGAAGAATAGCTGAGGATGTTCAGACCAGGTTTTGTATAATATTGGATTTGTTTCCAATGTATCGCTCGGTATTGGTGGTGACGTAGCAAGCTGAGTCTCAATGAACATTCTGATTAAATTATATTCTGACCTGTGCAATAAAATGCACAGTTCTTTTTTAATGAGTATGTTATTTTCTTTAATTCTTCCCTGTCTGAGCCATTGGATGAAAAAATAAGCGCAAAAGTATTCTTCAAATGTCCGGTGAATGAAAGGAAAGGCTCCATCTATATTAGCCCGGATTATTCCTAGTCTGCTTATGTCCTCCAATTCTTGGCTGGATATTACTGTGTCTGTGAAGTATTCTTCTGCAAACTCTGGGTCAAGGGACTGAAATGCTAGGACGCAATGAGTTTTCATCATATTTCTAAGCAACTGATTTTGAGTGGTAAGTGGTATATATTTAATGAGCTTAGTCTTCTGCTCAAAGTATATTGATTTCTTGACTTCGAGAAACTGTTTATACAAGTCAGACAGATTTGTGATTTTGCTTGATTTCTGCGCTTGTTCAGGAGACACCACAGACTGTACGGCCTGATTTAGGAACACTTCGGCCAGCATTCGAATCTGCAGCGGGATGCCCATGAAGCTGGCCACGTCTTCCCCCAGCACTCCCACCACCTCCACCCGCAGCTCACTGGCAAACTGGAGAAGCATCCTCTTTTCCGACTCTCCGTGCTCTGGGAGTTCCAGGGCCAGGTGAGGAAGCCATAACTTCATCATGTAATCATCCTGTTCTGTTTCTGTGATTTTCACCATTTCTGCGGAAAATTCTCCACAGTCGTTTTCAAGCCTTTTTTGCGGATACACACGCGTGGTGACTATCGTTTTACAAAGTGTTGAATTTTTCAAATATTTCAGAAGTTCTACCAGTTTGACTTTGGTTTTTTCTTCAATTATCTCGTCAAAAGCGTCCACCAAAATACACACCTGCCACGAACTGTCCGCTTCGAGGCAATGCTGTAGAAGATTGCGCGGCAAATTGTCATCAGTAGGCAAATCCGAAGGCAAAATCAAACATTTTGCTACCGATTGCAGGTTAAATTTTAAATGTAGTTTTTCGATGGCCTTCAAGTGATTTTGGTCAATTCTCAGCACCCAAGAGTCTCGGATGAGCTCCGAAATGCGCGTCAGGATGGTGCTCTTTCCCATACCAGGATCCTCAGCAATGATGGTCAGCTTCTTCTCCATATTGCTGAATTCACCTTCCTCTATGGGGTCCCCGTCGTCCCTGGTAATGAAGGGGCGCAGACCATCCAGAGAGCCGTGGGAGTATAGCCAGACCAGACAAGGGCTGCCTCTAATGTCCAGCAATTTAAAATAATGTTTGTTGAACGATTCCAATTTTTCATTATCTTGGAATTCCATTTCTTGAGAACGAGTTGGAATTTGAAAGTGATCTTGTGAGACAAATAAACCCTCCGCCTCGCTGGATAAATTAAAGGCGCTAATGAGTCCTGATTTATTCTCAACATTTTTAAATATAAATATATCCTTGTTTCCGCTGTAGCGAACAAATGCATCCATGGATTTAATTATGAAACGAGCGTGGAACTTTCTGGGCATGTAGAGACTGCTGTTGTAAACTTCCCACAGGGTGAGGCCTCCTGCGCATAAATGTAGCCAATATATTACTCTGTCTGATTTCTCCTGACACTTTTGCAGAAACAGGTTCTGTCCATCTTCGTCAGTGGTGAATATTCTCCCCCGCACAGCCTCCGCCTCCTCCCCCCAGTAGTCCTGGCTGAGCTGCCCAGGATCGCTGATCACTACTAGCGGTTCACCGGCCCCACTCCTCTCCAGGAGTGCGATAAGCTTCTCTTTACTCACTACTTTGCTCCCTTTGGAATAGAAAGCATCTAATTTCCAAAACCTCAGAAGGTTGTTTGGGATTTTAGCCTCATACTGTGGGTCAGTCGCGAATTTCGTCAAAAGAGGTGAAATCAATTCATTAATTTTTTTTTTAACCTTTTCGTCGTTAGATGTACACTCATTTCCCAGTATTCTATTGAGGCTAAGTTTTTTTTCCCCTAAGGTAATTGTATCTCTTGCGAGTATTTCTTCACTAGACGTAGGAGCGAGATCGCTTAATTTAAATACTTTAAAAGGCTTTGTTTCAATGGTCAGATTAAAATTCTTTAAAAATTCCGTATCTATCGGTTTCCGTAGAATAATGATGAGCTTTTTGTGGATGCATATTTCTAAATTATTTAATATTCTTCTTAAAATATCGTTGCTTAAGTAATCATTATTTGAAGAATCAAACTCAAGAACGAGAAGGTTGTCAATAGTAATATTGCTCTTGTTTGAAGCTTCGATGTCTACATTCTGAGCTATTCGGACCAGATCATTCCAACAGAGGAATATGTGATTATTTTCTTTCAAATATATTTCATTCAAAGATGTGTTTTTAATCTGAACTAAGATATTGTGTAACCTGGCAGCTTCAAATTTTAAATCACTAGTCTTAATTTGTAAAACTCGTTGCTCAGGTGCTTCTAAGAATGTCTGTAGACCCAAGGAGTCCACGCAGTCCACGATATCGGGCAGGGTGCTAAGGTAGGCCTGGCCAGCCATGTATAAGGGGGCTGACTCTATACTGTTGTTTTGTTTATGCACAGCATCCTTAATATCTGTTGGAAACCAGCGAAGCAATTGCTTGGTTAGTCCAATCAACTTTTTCAAATTTTCCTTTGATTTGCAAGTGATGGTGTTTCGTCTAACATCAATCTCAAATGTTGGAAAATCTAATTTTTCCAGTTTTTTATGAGAGAGGAATTTTTCAATTTCAGTCAATTTAATCAGTGGGTTGCTATGAAATAAGTGATAATTTTGAATGAAACTAAACTCTTCTAAGGTGAACACTCCCAGGTGGCAGGTGTCTCCCGACGATTTAAAAGTTTTGTATTGTAATGCTTGTGTTTCTTCGAGGTTTTCGCCATCAATTTCTTCTTCTGATTCTGCATTCCGGTGGCTGCTACTAGATCCGGCAGTTGGTACTTTTTCAGAATCACGATTAGGAACCAGATCCAAAAAATAAGAATTACAAACAAATTCGAGCGAGTGGAAATATTTGCGCTCAGTCAATCCCTGTGGCCAGTTCTTTACGGTATAGGTCTCCTTACCATCTTTAAAAGCATCGATAAATTTGTCCAATCTGTGGGTTTCTATATTGGTCATCATGGTGGGCTTCTTCGAGTCACTGTGGAGGGCGACATATTCAGTATAAATCTGTTGTAGATCTCCCACGTGAAATCCAGTGCTATTCACCATATTGGGGGCAGCCAAGATGGTGGTTAGATCCAAGTACTTAGTGCTCATGGACCGGTCATACCGCACATCATAATCTGTGCACAATTTGATCAACATGTCTCTGACGCCCGGACCATCCAGGACCAAAGTGTGCGCGTGGATACCTTCATGGGGACTGACGATCTTGCAGAAGCCACTCCCTTTCCTCTTAAGATGTTTCACCGTCAAGGCGGTGACTCCGGCCAGCCACCCTCCCAGGGAATGCCCACAAATTGATAATACGTAGCGACCGTCGGTGGCTTGATTTTTTATTTTCAGAATCGCTTCCTTGATGTCATCTGCAAATGTAATGGCAGACAACATGTGCTTGGTGTATCCGGTGAAATACACACCCTTTCCATCAGCCCAGAGTGCCCCCACATTCTTAGGGTCAGTCCCTCTGTGGGCTATGGAGACCTGCTGCTCTGAAGGGTTCAGGAAAGCGCAGCCGAAATAGCCGTTATTATAGGAGTTGTTCTGTGCCGTGGTGAGCAGCTGCCATCCTTCAGGCAGCTTCAGCTTCCCGGGACAGTCTGAGTATGATAGTTTAGCAAAGGCCGCCAGCACTTTGACATCTGGATACGGATCCAAAGTCATTTTAATTTTGTTATCTTTGATGGGTTTGATTGCTTTGAGGGTTTCCTCCCAGTCGAGTGCGCTGTATTTCAAACCATTGTCCGCATCCATGTTGAGGAGATGGATATGAAAGTCCGATGGGGATTTGGAGACTAAATCTGCAAAATGAACATCAGTCAGAATAGGTATTAAGTCCACTCAAGTCTTTAACAGACCGAAAGACAGACAGTAAGCAAAATATCCAATAACTCGAGTCATTGGTTAAATTATTAGCTAAAAAAAATTTATACAAAGAAAGGCATAATATTCCATACTTCTTTCTTTCAGGGTCTCAAAGTTCTTTCAGTGAGAGCAATTCTGTGGTACAAAATTATATTTCAGCACATAAATAATCCTATATATATAAACAGGCTGGAACACAACCATAATACTCGTTTTAACTTTAATGAAGGGCTAATTGTACCTAAGCATACAAATAAATATGAACAAAGAACGTTAAATTACATGATTCCCAGTTGTTTAAATATGTTACCTGCTGAAATTAAAAACTGTGCTCAAAACAAACAATTGATAAATTTACTGAAGACTTGGCTTACGGAAAGAATTAATTTGTATTAGCTTACAATGACATATTATTCAAAAGACTTTAAAAATGTTATTTGTGTTTTCAAAAATTTATTTTTATCTATATTTCTGTAAAAAATTAAATTTTATTTTATATAATTGTAAAAATGTAACTATCAAACCACTATAATAAGATCTTTAATGTAAAGAACCCGTTAGACAAACTGCTAAAAAGTAGTATATCGGGACTTTTTGTTTTATATTTGTAAAGTGTATAAAATAAATATTTAAAAAAAAATAATAATAAAAACGATTTATCCCATTAAGTAACTGAGCAGGCGTAATATTTATTACTAGCCCACACCCGTGATAAGTCTAGCTATACTTAAGGCAAGGGTGCCCGGGCTCATGGGGTGAGGTTTGTCTAGGTCTTGGCGGCGATTGCGTTTGCCCACCTACTGCATGGCGGGCCGGATCGGGAGAGACTGGTTGAGGGAAACCTAACCTAGACTCCTCTAGCCGGACTGATTCATACGTCTGTCACTTCTGGACACATTGACCCCCAGATTCTTACCCATCCCTCTTATCTTTTTCCTCTCCTTCCTTTCCCTAAAAATACCCTTGACACAGCATCCCCAAAGACGACATGGGCCCTAAGGATTTTTTCCTGAGGGCTTCCTGTGTGGAGCTAACATAAAAAAAAAATATATAGAATATTACCGGTTCCATGATAACGCAGCGGAGTGACATTTCAATACTCCTTTGAAAAGTCATTAAAAGTGACGAAACAAAACTTAATCTAATGTAAGTACCTAATCTTTTCAAATAATTTTTTTTATCACCTTTAATGATCCAGGCATCCATAATGATTATAATTAAAACCATAAAATAATGCAAAATTAAACAATTTGCAGACGATACCTTAATCTATATTTCGTGTAAAGATTACATAGATGCAATTAACTAACTAAACGAAGACCTACAATAAAAGACGTAGCACAGTTTGACAATCAATGATGAAAAAATTGAAAAAGTAAATATAATCAAATATCTGAGTGTAATATTCAATTCAAAACTAACTTTCACAGCAAATTTTGAATATGTGCTAAAGAAGGTATCAAAAAAGTAAATTTTCTTAGAAGACTAAGAAATAAATTATATAGAAAGACCAAAGCGCCTTTGATGTAATTTTCCCATGAAAACGGCGCTATAGAAGACATCCAATTATTATTAATTTTACAGATCTCATTTATAAAACTATAGTGGCTCCAAATTTAGATTACTGCTCTACAATATCATATTTGGTCAATGAAGGAATTTGAACAAGCCTGAAGTTATACAGAACAGAGCTATGAGATGTATACTGGGGAAAGGAAATACGCAAGAATTAATCAAATGAGAGAGGAGCTAAATTGGATTCCAATAAAAAAAGAGACTGCTTTTTAATGTGTTAATTTTTGTGCATAAAGTTATTAAAAACCAAATGCCAAATTACTTTAATAACTCAGGTACGCCTCACATGTCTGTATAGAGGACTAAAGATTATGATAAAATGCCTGAAGAATAAAGAAATGGCGAATGTATTTAAAAAGAAATCTTATGTTTAGGCTACAAATGAAATGTTACATTGTACCTATTATAAAACAAAATTCCACTTAGATATAATTTTAGATTTTCAAGGCCAAAAATATTTTTGTTATTTATTTGGCATGTTATGCCTTGTTTTGCTACCTCCTTATTTAGTCAACATTTCGCACAGTGTTACAGTATCCATCATCTACCCTGATGTAAGAAGAAAATACTCTGTGCGTACGTTTCACTTTTAAATAAAAAAGTTGTTTAGTTTGCATACTGAACGTCTGTTGATGGCGTTCAAACCAGGCAATTTTACCAATTTTTGTAGGGTCCTATAAGAAGTAACTTAATATCAAAAAAAGCAAAACTTACCGACACGCTAGTGCTCGATATCTATATTAGGTTATAAAATATTTTCACTATCAAAATCTAGAGAGGAAATCGGGGAATATGTTTGTACGGAAAAAATGCCACCTTAATAAATTCATAAACTTACTTATTTGCCTAAACTATGGCCAAAAATTAATTAAATGATGAAATCTACCTTTCACGGATCTTAATTATTACAGTAAGTAAAAAAGTTATAGAACTTCGTAGATTCAGTTAGCGCAAAAATCGCTTTTGAACAACAGTCCAAAGTTTATCCTTTGTTACAGATATGGTCTCATCAATCTTATTTCGAAATAACTTATGATTATTCTTTGTTTCATTTCAACATCATAAAATGATAAGTTATTATGATTATAATCCAATTAATAATATGTTTCACGGATCATATATATAACATATACACATAACATTTTTGCTTTTACACAATCTGAAATGATAAATCTTCCTGCTGTCGTCATAGCCCTTATCAGAGTATTAGATGTTCTTTATCACCAAAAATTGATTGAATCTTTCACCTGAATAATATCACCACCTACACTTGTCGCTATCTTCCATCTTGAAAAGATAAGAGTTAATGACGGGAGCCATTCGCATATTCATTTTTTAATCCAAGCCACTCCTTGGTTTCGTTTGTTTGTTTGAGGAAAACGGGCGTTTTGACCATACAAACATATTCCGCAATTTCCTCTCTTAATTTTAACACTACTGCAAATGTTTTTTAATTTAATATAGATATGGATCAGTAGCGTGTAGGTACATTTTGCTTTTTTCGATAAGTTACTTCTTGTAGGAGTTAGGACCCTCCAAAAATTATTAAAATTGCCTGGTTTGAACACCATCAAAGTAGATAATGTATTTTTTAAAAAAGCAAAAAGTTCAGACACAGAGTATTTTCTGCTGATACAGTTAGTCAAAAAAATCTTAAAAATCTGTCCAGGAGTGCGATTCTGTTTCTTTTTAACGGCAGTAATCCTCTCCTCTCCTTCAAATTAACGATTTTTTTGCCAATTGCGATTCACGTTCCCTCAATGACAGTTAAATCCTCTTCTTTGAACTTCGCAAAGGAGAGGATCAATTCAGACGTTTCACTCGGAAGAAGGTTTACTCGATGAAATGTTCCATTCTCGTTTCACCGCGTGTTCAGATGGTTCCTTCGAAATAAGAGTTCACTCGACATTCTCACTACAAAGTCGTCTTCTTTTTAGCGCTGTCGCACGCATAAATATTGGTCGCACGCGTTGGTCGGCGCTGACGGCATATTTACGATTTCAAATTGACATTTCTGATAACGTCGAACTAAATTACGAGAAATTGGCGATTCTTGTAAACAGTAAATAAATATCAACACCATAAATTTTTTTTTTTTTTTACATTAACTCCACACAGGAGGCCCTGAGGAAAATAATTTCCCTCAGGGCCTATGTCATCTTTGGGGATGCTGTGTGGAGGGTGTTTTTGAGGAAAGGAAGGAGTTAACATGGGTCTTGAAGAGACTCATGTTATAGGAGGGAGGAAACACAGAGGCCGGTAAATTGTTCCACAGCCGAGCTGTTGAACTCAAGAACGAATCGTAAAAACGACCCGTTCTCATGTGACTAATATCAACCGTGTACAAATGTTGGGCGCGTGTTTGGCGTGTTTCCCGACTATGCACCGGTGCCGAGGGGATCAATGACGCTAGTTCCTCGGAGCATCTTCCATTGTAATACCGGTAGAACAAGGACAGCATTCCCACCTGACGCCTATGCTCTAAAGATTGCAATCCGTCTGTTAAGATGGGAGAATCTATCAAACGGACCGCCCGTTTCTGCACAGAGTCAAGGGTTTTTTTTAGGTATTTTGGAGCTCCAGACCAGAGGTGGCTACCAAATTCAACCGTGGGGCGCACTTGCGATTTGTTCAGGGTTAGCAGTTGAGTACTATTAAAGTATCTGCGGGCCCTGTACAGTACGCCCAGTTTCTGAGAGGTGAACTTAACTCTGGTTTCGATGGAGCCCCCATACCTGAGCTGGTCACTTAGAGTTACACCAAGCATATCAATGGACGTCCTATTCGGAAGAATGCTTCCGTTGAAGGAGACTAGATTATCATTTCGATCCCTTTTAGACGTTATCAAACATGATTGGGTCTTTGAAACATTAAATTCGACGAGGTTATTCTTACCCCAAGAGAAAACACTCTCGAGGTAACCGTCCATTCTTCGCTTCAAAGCCCTCCGAGCTATTGGGGTTTGTGTGCTCTTTGGAGGCTTGTCAAACAAAAAGCTATCATGGACTGTACTGTCATCCGCGTAACAATGAATCGGTGCACATGACAAGAGGTCGTTGATGTGCAACAGAAACAAAGTCGGAGACAGAACCGATCCCTGTGGGACGCCAGCATTTATCGAATGCGAGGAAGAGGTGAAACCGTCAGCAACCGCCTGAATCGACCTCCCCCTCAAAAAGTCGGCAATCCACGCACACAAGGATGCGGGAAGTCCGTAAGAACGCAGTTTGTTGACAAGCGCTCGATGCCAAACCCGCTCAAAGGCCTTGGAAATGTCCAGTGAAACTGTTTGGGTCTCACCAAAACATTCCAGGCACCGTCCCCAAACATGCGTCACATACGCGAGAAGATCACCGCACGAGCGGTTCCGCCGGAATCCGTATTGACGGTCGTTAATAATTTTGTTCTTCTCGAGGTATGTGAGCAGTTTGTCATTGATCACACGTTCCATCACTTTTGACAGAACAGATGTGATCGCTATGGGGCGGTAGTTGGCTGGGTTGGAGCGGTCACCCTTCTTTGGAATGGGGTGAATGATCGCTTTTTTCCAACCAGAGGGCACAGAGCCAGACTTCAGGGACATTTTGAAAAGCTTCGTCAAAATTGGAGCTATTTCTACAGCGCACCTCTGCAATACCAGGGCAGGTATTCCGTCAGGCCCGCTAGCTTTATTAACATCAAGCCCTATCTAACATAAAATGATCATATGGTTAAATAATAACCTGAAAACTGATATCTACCAGTATTTTTGCACCATGAAAATTTTTTTATTCCAAAATAGGCCTCGGCTTGCAATAAAATCCATATAAATGGAATATTTATTAACGTATCCAAAAACTAATTTTGAATGCAACGTGCAAAAAATCCAACTAAATATAAAAATGTATTAACTTTTAGATTTAAATATAAAGCGAGGCATTTTCTCTTTCCAACACCGTTTAGATCATATTTCTAACCATGATGGTAAGGGAGACCCGTTCAACCCGTTGTGAAAAACAAAATAAAATTTTCGTCGAAAACTTAACGTAAAAAGAATGAGAATCATGCTCCAGGGGTCCTAGCATGGTCGATCGATAAGGATTGATAGAATAACTTTTGGTAACTTCTCATCGTTCCCTAGGACAAATGCAGATCGCTAATGTACAAGAACACTTGTCATTATAAACTGTTACTTATTCATTAGCGATCTGTAATCATGCCAGGGAACGATGAAAAGTTACCAAAAGTTATCCTATCAATCCTTATCAATTGACCGTGCTAGCACCCCAGTTTTGATGAAGAGAAATGGGGAGTGCATAACCTTAATTTTGATGATTTTATTTAGGTATTACCAGCCTTAGGGGCAGTTGTGCCTTTCGTAAGAGCGACGGCGATAGGAACAGTTTGGTAAAATACTATTCAAATTTCTCGGTCACCGGCTTTCCTCTTAATACGCTTCCTTGTCAATGCAGAGAGCTTATTTGACATGCCTAATTATTTCAATATCCAGTATTAATAGACCAGAGTCTTCAGAAGT
Source organism: Limnephilus lunatus (assembly GCA_917563855.2). Lineage (NCBI taxonomy): Eukaryota > Metazoa > Arthropoda > Insecta > Trichoptera > Limnephilidae > Limnephilus > Limnephilus lunatus. The sequence continues at coordinate 1,617,243 of OU830600.1, read as the reverse complement.
ATCTAAATTGATAGACTTGCCCTAAAATGTTAACTGGGTATCATTTGGACGAGTTGGATGTATGTATTGATATATTTTAAAACGAACCGCCTGGCGTAGGAACGCTAAAGATGAGTGATGCGGGTAAATAATAATTTATTTCAGATAAAAATTATACAATTAAACATATGTGGAAACTTTGACTAGCCAACTAGGAATGGATCCTGTTTTAGGCCAGTCAAATTGACAAATTTAGTTCATATCATAAATTTTATCTTACATTGTTTAAGTATATAACATATTATTTAAAGAAGGAAAAAGGTGTTTCAATTGAATTCCTCATATAAGCTTTAGATAAATACACAATGTTGTACTTATGAGAAAAAGAATACCCAAGTGAAGAGAAAAAATGAAGAATGCTTATGTTAAATGTGAATATTTTGGAAAATGGGAAGCGTGAAATTATAGCACATTTGTAAAAGTGTCTAACTAAATAGTATAACAACTGGAAACAAGCTCAAACTTTTGTTTTTCCGATTTGGGATTTGTAATTAAGTTTTTACGAAGCCGGCAATTTGCTCGCGATTTTAAAAAGGACTAGTAATTCTAAAGCAGATTTTATTTTCAAGATTTGAAAATCGATATTACAATGCAAGTTGCCTGTTCACTGAAATATTAATTTGTTGACCAACATATGGACACGATTGACATTTGTCATTACATTTGTCACATGAGTCGCTTCTACGACTCGTTCTTGGGTTCTAGAGCTCGGCTGTGGAACGATTTACTACAACATGGCTCTCTTTGTGACCAAAAAGACCCTCCACACAGCATCTTCAAAGATGACATAGGCCCTGAGGGAAATTATTTTCCTTAGGGCCTCCTGTATGGAGTTAATGTTAAAAAAAAATTGACAAATCAAAGTTGCTAAAAACATCACGTGATTAATGGACGACCCCTTATTCCTCTTTCCCTGATTAGCTATCAATCAATGACTATAAATATCTCTGTAAATATACTAAAAACAGAGGTCAATGGTTTACTCCTCAGCAATGTATTTATGTACCGGATAAAACTAGAAAGAGCACCCCGGTAACCATAAAATGTTGATTGTGTCGTGATGGAAGACTTAGCCAGCTGAAGAATTGAACTCACGACGCTTGAGTGGGACCCAGACGCGATGCCAACTCAGCCACTGACCGGTTATAACATCTTACATAGCCCATGTGTCCATATTACGTAGGTACTATTAATAAAATTATTTGTGTAAGTAATAAATGTAAACTATTCATTTTTATACAACTTAAAATTTATCAGCCTTACTAATAAATGTGGTGAAAATTGAATACAATTGATAAACAACCGTGTATGTAAAAATCTTACTAATAGAAATTTAAAATCGAAACTGACATAAAACATGGAAAGAGAGAAAAGAGTTCATATGACTGCCCCCCCCCCCCCTCCTCCCCTAACTGTCCAATAACTACTGACTTTTTATGTTATGTTTTTTAGTTGAAAAAATTAAATCAAATCAGCGGAGACTAATATTTCATATCAAGGAAGGTGGGGACGTACCGGACTATTTAGGTTGAGTCACCAAACATGGCTAAAGCAATTTTCAATTTTGAATGGCCGTCTTACACCATGGCGATACTAAGAGTATCTTCCACTCTGAAATATCCGGCAAATATACTAAATTGTTAAATAACACAAATTAATCAAATAAAATATATTGTACGCCGGGATTTGAACCCGCGACCTTCGGATTGCTGCTAGTCGAGAGCCTTTCCCCTCGACTAAAGAGGCCGTCAATATAATGTGTTTCTCAATATTATATAATGCGGCAGGTCGACAGAAAATAGAAAAGACTTACCTGAAGTGACTTCTTTCTGAGAGGATTGGCACTACCGCTGCACTGGTTACTGTTATTATCAGGTATACACAACGTGACGGGCGAAATTAAAAAATGGTTCAAAAATTAAAATTGAAAAAAATTAACAAAATGTATTAAACGTGAAAGCAACTTGAAAGATTTGATAAACTATGGGCTTCTTTGAGAGTATTGCCAACGCCTCGGAATATATCTTATCAACCCTGATAAGAAATTATTCAATTATCTAAAAAAACACACCTAGATATTGATATCACGGTGAAAGAATTTAAGGTAGGGAAGCAAGTTATGAAATATTGTAGCGACACTAGGGCCAGACGCAACACGCCCAATTAACCTGCCGACGTTCGGAATATGCTGCCGCCACTGGTCAAACCATAAACAACAATATCTCTATGCCATGAATATTTCTCTGGAAGTTTTTACAATGTATTTCCTCAAAGAACAGCCTACAGAGGTCACCAAGTCTCACACTTCAGGCCCCACCTTCTGAAAAGACGAATTGTAGCCATTTAACGGCCGGCGTAGCGCAGCGGTAAGGCGCTTGACTCGCACAACGAAGGTCGCGGGATCGAATCTATTATTTGATTAATTTGTGTTATTTCACAATTTATTAATGTAAAATAATATATAGTATATTTGCGGCACGTTCCAGAGTGGAAGATATTCTCTGTATCGCCCTGGTGTAAGACCACCATTCAGAATTGAAACGTTGCTTGAAATGGCATTAGCCGTGTTTGGTGACCAGATCTGAATAGCCAGGTACTTCCCCACCTTTCTCTTCCCTATCTCCTTCCCCTCCCCACCACCTTCAGCCTCACAACATACCCCAATCGGGGATGCCATAGTCTCACTGGCTTCAGACGGGAGCAGTTGGGACTCTTGTGCGGTATTCATATAAAAAAAATTTAAAAAAATTTACTTGGGTCCTCGGGCCTTTTTTGTTGGAAGGTCAAAATATTTCCGCTTTGCAATAAAATCCAAATAAATGGAATACATATTTCAGAATGCATCCGAGAACTAAAAACTGTTTTCGAAAGGTGATGAAATATGATTTCAAATTTTATAATTCTAAATACATAAACATATAATTTTTTAAACAAAAAAATTTTGAAACATAAAATTTTTTAATGCAAACATATTTTTTTTAAAATTACTCACCTTACGATTTTTCAATCTAAAGTTACTCATAACGAAAAAAATGTATTATGTACATATAAACGTTTTCGTCAACTCACTTTTTTAACGTATAATAAATAAAAATGTTGAATTTTATTTTTTCAAATTTGCGATCGGAATCTTTGATATCATAAAGGTGTACGTTTTAACTATTGGATTTGAATATAAAGCGTGGCGTGTTTTCTTTCTAGCACCATTTAGATCATAGATTCTCAACCTTTTTTTGCCCACCGCCCACTTTAAGGATATTAATTTTTCTAGCGCCCCCCAACTCGTGAATCTGAAACAACAATTGTCGTCACGATTATATTTACCACAACGGTGGTGGTGGGAGGGGAGGGATGGGGGGAGGGGGGGGAGTATATACCTAAAATAAATTTCAAGATATATGACAATTTCAAAAAAATTGAAAGACATCGCTGGAGTCATCCGTTTTTATCGCTTTTTGCTGTTCGCTGACGATCTAAAATTATTTCTTCTAATAATGGAATGGGGCGAAATGGGATATAATTATAATATTTTTTTATTAATTTCTTACACCATTACAAATTTGACTTTATTATTTATAAGAAATAAGGCAAGAAATATGGCAATTTCAAAAAAAATTCAGGCGGTGGTGAAGATTTCGTCAATGTGGAGAGACTCTTTCAAGAATAAAAAGAATTTCCCTTTTGAATCTCTCCTCACTGACGCCAAATATATCGATCTCGGAGAAGATTTGGTTCAGGAGCAATATACTCCTCCCTACCGGGAGAACCATTGGCAAGTTAGTCCTACAGGCAGGAAGATCGAATAATCTATGATGACGCTGTCTAAGTTAGTCATCTGGAACATAGAGACTCACGCGCTCCAAAATGGCTGAGTTCTCAATATAGCCTCGCAGCAGTCTGAATAAGTGGGTGGTGGCATACCCCTCTCTTCTGAACTGCAGGGAGTGAAGTCCCAACATGACCAGAAGAAAGTTCGTCAGGTAGAGCCATAGATAGTGGTCGTACTCTCTCATGTAGAGAAATCTTAGAAACTTTTTTGAACCCTTTCAAACATAAGGGATCATCCGACCTTATGAGGATTCTAGATAAGCGAACCACTCTCCAGCCTATTGCGTACCAGGGAGAAGTATAAAATCTTCAGAGCACGGGTATCGCGAAAAACTCTGACGGTTATATGAGGACGAAATTACTAATAAAGCTTACTTTCAAAAAATTCGAAAAACACTGACGGTTATATGAGGACGAAATTACTAATAAAGCTTACTTTCATACATACTACCAAGATCCTTTATATTTGAAACTCGTTTGAGATTATGACCGAGCACAGTGTACCTGTGGTAGGTGAGACTGGTATGCTCTGGTAAAAGTCAGAACTACGCATTTCAAGACAATGAAATGAAGCTGGTTTCGTTGACTCTATTCTGAAATGTTATCAACATCAGCTTGAAGGCGCTGGTAGTCCTCAATATTTCTTATTAGAAGAAATAATTTTAGATCGTCAGCGAACAGCAAAAAGCGAGAAAAACGGAGGACTCCAGCAATGTCATTAATGAAAATAGAAAAGAGAAGAGGCCGTAGGATCGATCCTTAGGGAACCCCAGAAAAAACGAGAAATTTAGCAGATTGGAAGATTCCGTGTGTGACAAATTGCTTTCTGTTCTTGAGGTAAATTTTTAAAAACTTTAACATCCGAAGGGAAAAATCCAACTGGGCAAGTTTTATGAGTAAGATATCATGATTCACAGTATCAAAGTCTTTGGAGAAGTCTTTATACGAACAGTCTACTTGGTATCCACTATCTAGGGACCTAGCAACATAGTCGGTGAAAACCATCAGATTGGTTTCAGTGGATCTTCCTTTCCTGAAACTATGCTGTTCGGGGATAATGTATGCATCTAACTGAGGCATAAGGAATTTAAGAATTAATTGTTGAAATAGTTTAGTGTTAGCAAGAGCTGATAGTATGGCAACTGGTCTATAATTTTCGATTAACTTTTTCGAACCTTTCTTAAAAATAGGACATATTTTTGGAAGCTTTCCATACTTCAGAAAAAGTGGAAGTACTAATAGCGAAGTTAATGATAAGACACATAATGGTGTTTTTAGGAACTCGGTGCACCCTTTAATAAATAATACGGGAACGAAGTCTGTTCCGATAGAGGGCGAGTTCTTCATGAGACTTATGGCACTCATAAGGTCAGATTCCGTAAATATATCGAAATCAAAGTTTGAAGCTCCTCTGGTAGTAAATGTGGCCGTATTAATAATGTCTAGAAGTGGAGGGTCTTTATTGTAGACCGATTGAAAATGATCAGCAAATGCGTTAGCCACATTCAAGCCACGAAATTCTTGATTACCTTTCATCATAGTGTGTTCAAGACCACCAACCTTCAGAAGGGATTTTATATAGTGCCAAAACATCTTGGGATCGTGCGTGATGTTTTCCTCGATTTCAGACATGTAGGCTCGATAGGCTACTCGAAACTCGCGCCTAACTAACGCTCGGTAAGAACTAAACAGATCGTATTCACTATGAAGGTCTCCAGTTTTCCAACGCTTATGAAGAGCGTGTTTGATCTCTATATTCGAGATGACTTATCTCGAGAACCACTTCTCAGATACTAGTTTCCTCGTTAATATCAATTAGGATAAACTTGTAAATCATTTTAATAATTTTAAAATTACGGCGCGCAGCGAAAAAGACGTACGTCCTGCCGGCGAACTATCTGAAGCACTGAAGGGGTAAGATGGGTTTCTCTGGGTCTTCTACCGCCCCCCTGAAAGTCTGAAACGCCCCCCAATTTGTTCTTGGTCTTCCACCGCCCCCCTGAAGGTCTGAAACGCCCCCAAGGGGGCGTTATCGCCCACGTTGAGAACCTATGATTTAGATCATATTTCTAACCGTGATAGTAAGGGAGACACAACGATTTATACGCGACCTATATGAGTTGTTCCAAAAAGTGAACAAATCAGCCTAAGAGTGTAACTTGTACTCTGCACGTTGGGATGCATAGAAAATGTAAATAAACAAAAATATACCTGCATTTGAAAAACACCGTAGAGTGTCATTTAATTTATAACTTACAAAGAAGGAAGGCGAAGGTCAAAGAGTAGAGGAAAGTGGGAGTACCTCCCAATTCAGATCCAGTCCATTTCCAAACTCAATAGCGGACCAATATCTAGAGAAGTAGAAACTTAGGATCGATCTGCTGAGAGATCACCTTTCAGAATCGAAAAATTTGCTTGAAATGACTATAGCATGTTTTGTAACTATATCTGAATAGCCAGGAACTTCCCCTCCCCACTGCCTTCTGTGTCACTGGTTCCAGGCAGTCGGGACTCTTATGCGGTATTCACATAAAAAAATGAGAGATGCATTTTAATTAGATTTATTAATAAACTTTTATCACTGCGCAGGTATAAACAAAGGTGTATGAGGGTTGCCTTAATCCCACTGGCTCTGCTCTGTTGACAGTGTTCACATTAAAAGGGAGAAAACCTTTATGGTCGAAACAGCTTGGCTAGCTTTTTTAAAAAAAAAGATATAATCAATTATAAAAACATTTTTTATTTATTTTGATATTAAGAAGTATTGCATAATTTTTGTAACAGAAATTATAAACCAATAGTTAACAAATATGTACACACATACACGCAAACACACAGAGCATGTTTTAATTTTTTATTGCAAAACAAACTATCACAAATTAATGAATTAAATAAACAAAATGAAATAACATTTCACAAACAGTATTTGGTGAGTCATAAAGTAAAATCCAATAAATAAAATATCCCACATTCCATAGAAAAGTGTCGTTAGTCAAAATGTTCTATCTTACATTTCATCTCTGAAAAGTAAAGTGATTGTGATTATCTATGCCCCACGAAAACTGTATTTAAGTTAGATCACTCCATCTCTGCAAGATGTCGCTAGTATCTCTTTTTGACGGGACTGCTTGTTCATCATTCATTCATTTGTTTTCGCTCTCCTGCAAAATTAACTTTTTTTTTACTTACAACACTTTTCTACGAGATGTGCAATGTTAATTTCTATAATTAAGAACAATATTATATTTCAAACACATTAAAACTAAGGTACAAAGCACAATATTTATGAATTATGGTTTTAATTATATTAAAGACTTTATAAGTGACTATATATGCTTCATTCGTAATAACTGGTAACACATGAGTTTTTCTTAATTCTAGAGATTACTGGGAATGTTGTAGAAAAGTGCCGCTAAGTGCAGTTATTTCTAAGACGATGATGATATAAAATAAAATGATAACTGAGATATACATAAATGAGCCCTTGCCTGGAATAATGTAGTATCCAACAAAACTATCAATGTTGAGTTGTTGGTGGAATAATGTTGGGCACCTTAATATGCATCTTTTAAGGTAGGGATTATGGTAATGAAATTTTTTTAGGCCTGTGGTAGTATTTTAAAGTTCGGTTTGTGGAAGAATGTTGTATAATGCCATTTATCGAAATCACGGAGCATGATTTAATTCAACTAGAAAGACTTCAAAGCCGAGAAGCTGTAGAATACAGGAAAGTACAATTTGTCCAGAAAAAATATTATTAAGCCTGTTTTTAGCCGTTAAAATTGTTTTGTGGAATAATGTTGTATATTGATCTCAAGACAATATCTCAAACGTAAATGGTTTCATTTATTCACGTTGTTTTTTTGCTTCAATGACATGTTTAAATTTATGTTAGAAGAGCATGTTGCTTTCTGTGAGGTATGAAGAGTAAAAAAAATGTTTTGTGGAATAACATTGTGTGTGAAATTTTTATATATGTACAACATTATTCCATAAATTCAGCATAAATTCTAGTAATAAACTCTAATTTAATTGCCTTTCTAGACAACTTTTCAATTAAAACTCTTAAGAAATGTATGTTTTATGTACATATTTTAAATATTAAATGTTAATGAAACATAACAGATTTCGTTTTTTCAATTTTTCTCGGAATAAGATCATTGTTGGATACAACATTTTTCCGGGCGAGGGCTCAAAATCTTTAAAGATTTCATAATAATAAAAAGCAGTCATTCTTCCATAATTGATTTAACCTTTACAATGCTGGCCTTTTCGATACAATCCAGTCTACTTAAGAAACTTGTATCACATATGCGACATTCGCTTACAGAGGAAGCTGTCGATAGACCACATGTTATGTGAGAGCCGAACAGATCAAGTTAACTTTCTGATGAACACATTTATAAAATATTTATGCTAATAAAGGTTTCCAATGGTTTTGTTCACGTTGAATTCGCACCATGAGTACTTTAGTGTATTAAGTCAAAAAGTATAGTTTCGAGAAATCAGCGTTTGAAGTTAACTCCTCAGGCCTCGACCGTATTTTGTCAGAGGGTCAAAATACATCCGTTTTGCAAATAAAATTCAAATAAATATTTTGAAATAAAATTTATGAACTTATCCAAAAAGTTTAAACTGTTTTTGAAAAGTGGTGAAATACGCTTTCAAATTTTATAATTCGAAATCACTTTTTGTCATTTCAAGAAAAAATAATTAATAAAAAATTCTCAAAATATAATAATTTTTTTTTTTCAAATTGTGGTCGGAAACTTTGGATTCATAAAGGTGTACATTTTAATTATTTCGAGATTAATTTTTAGATTTGATTACAAGGCGTGGTATTTTATCTTTCTAACATCGTTTACATCATATATCTAACCACGATAGTAAGGGAGACAACAATTTATATGAGACCTATATGAGTTGTTCCGAAAACTTAATAAATAGACCTGACGGGGTAAGAATTTCTTTATCAAATTGATTTTTTTGTATATCACAAGGATTTGGATTGTCTCACACTTTAAAAATATTAAATAAATAGTTTTTGCATTATTTCTTTTTGTTTTTGACTAATACACTACAGAATTAAACTTTTTTTTAATTTCGAGATGCCACAATAATGATTTTAGATTAAAATGATGATGCATTAAAATTGTTGAGGTAACTGTAAGAATTGATTTGATAAACTAAAGTACATATTAAACTCATACGAAGATGAGTTTAATATGTATTTTAGTTTATCAAATCAATAAAAAAACACACTAAACATATATCCCATTGCAACATTACCATATTATATCATAATAATAAATTAAAGAAGTTAAATTCTTAAAATATTCTGAAAATACTTTAGTGAAGTAACTCAATTACAACGCACTTCAAATTCTATTTGAGTTACAATGTTACAGGAATAAATAAAACAAAAATGCAGCATAAAACTACATTCTCAACTAAAAAAACTATGATTTTTGACTTATGACTTAATACACTCATAGTGCGAATTATTCAATATATAGATTTATTCTCTGCTTATGGAAGAGTCAGGTGTTATAGTGTAAAACTACTTATTTATGTATATTTTGTAGTTAATATTCCATTGTAACACATTTTGTTCTGAGGTATTCGTTGAGGGCTTCTTGACCTGAAAAAATATAAATATTTAGTAGACAATACTATGTATACAGAACGATTTTTATTCAGTGGACACCTGCCAGATGTTATTTACTTAAAAGAGGGCAGCTGGTGCTGCACGTGTTCCTTCAAAGCACTTGGCAACTAATTAAAATCGAACGCCTGCTGGGAAAACAGTTAACAAATTAATTGCCCTTTGCAGGTGCAGCGATCTAACAATAACATGTTTACGTCAAAACTTAGGGCAGATGCACCGGCCACCTGGGGTAAACAAGAAGATACTTGCGCCGGCAACCTGGGATGAATGAAAAGAAGTAAAAAACACCTGCCACCACAGGTGTGCGCATGCACCGGCCACCTTACTATAAAAGCTGACTGAAAATAAATATATGATTATTACCAAAAAGATTTCCGAGTTGTCAATTACAAAGTATCTCCCGAACCGAAGTTATGAGTGGGGCCCAGCTGCCTAAAGTTTTACAGTATTGTAAAGATCAATAAGTCGATCTCATACACTATGAATAGCATGAATTTTTTTAATTAGTCCTACTCCCATCATTACCATGGGACAACAGTATGTTCAACTGTGAAATTAGAAAATATATTTCTAGCTGGTTCTTGAACTTGCAAGTTTAACAGATATCTTTCTGAAATACTTTTCTCAAAAGCCCTCTTGTTGTAGTTTTGATATTCAGAATAAAGATTAAAAGTGTATTACCTAAGTCCTTTCCAAATCCAGATTGTTTGAAGCCCCCGAAAGGTGCGGCCACGTCAGTTTTGTTATAAGTGTTGATGAGGACTGTGCCGGCGTCTATCTTCTCCGCAAAGTTCATGGCTTTGGAGATATCCTTGGTGAACACTCCGGAGGCCAGCCCGAACTCAGTGTTGTTGGCACGTTTCACCACACTGTCGAAGTCACTGCACAAAAAGATATTACAAAGTTAGGAAAGTAACAACTTATCTTATGAAGAATTAGCTCGGGGTCTTTTAAATTCCATCACATTTGAAAATATCAAATTGAAGATCCATCTTGTTTTAAATTTGTTATATTTTATTCTGCTGACTAACAAAATAGCATAACTGTGGTGTTCTGTTAATTCTTTTAATTAACAAAACAATTCTGTTAATTAGTTTACAATAATACTTCGGTTCATCATATACTACGAATCTTGTTTATTATCGTGTCGTATTTAATGAATGAATATCTAACTGGACTTAACGTCCGTTCTATAGGATCCTCTCTCTGTTGGCGAGTGCCTGAATCTGCCAAGTGAGCTGCCGATACAATGCTTGCCAATACACAAATACATTGTCAAAAAGTGCGCGTGTGCAACATTTTTTGTTAAAAACAAGACGCTGCGACAGTTGCCAGATTTTCATTAAGAGTGAATAACCAGCACATGACAACTTCGATTCCGACACTAGCGCTAACACATCAGGGCTCGCGAGCGGGCGTTTTCAGAACTAAATTTCGTTCCGCGGCAATCCGAGTTTTGAGGGTTTTGTTCACTCGAGCTAGGGCTACCCGCTACTATTGCTACTTTATATTACTATTCTCGCTTCCAGAATTTTAATTAGTAGTAGTTATTTGTAATTTGTATATTGAAGTGCATAAACATAAATAGATACAAGTGAAATGCGTAAACACAGTAGGTATTAAGTAGATAGCTACATGAATAAACAATTTGTTATATTCTTTTTAATATTTTGGTTTTTTGTTTTTCAATTGTATTTTACGGCCATTAGAGTGGAAGATACTCTCAGTATCGCCCTGGTGTAAGACCACCATTAAGAATTGAAACGTTGCTTGAAATGGCTTTAGCCGTGTTTAGTGGTCAGATCTGAATAGCCAGGTACTTCCCCACCTTCCTCTTCCCTATATCCTTCCCCTCCCCACTACCTTCAGTCTTACAACATACTCCAAATTGGGGATGCAATAGTCCCACTGGCTCCAGACTTGTGCGGTATTCATGAAAAAAAACGAGTAATATTAAGTTGGATTGTAAAAAATGTCGCATTTTGAAATATTTATTCGTGTGCATAATTAATAATAAGCACTTCAACAAACAGAATTAAAGCGCACAAACCCTTTCTTTCTTTGAGTGGCCTTGCAACGCATGCCGGGTACCCGCTGTATATAATGTTATATAGTGCAGGCGCTTGCATTATAATTCCCGGGACTTGTGATGGAACCATAACAGTTTAGTTGACCGCGAGGTTACAGTGCCCATGAAACGCATGCCGGGTACCCGCTGTATATAATTTATTTATTTATTTACGGACAAATAGTCCATTAACAATATAACAATAACACGAAAAACAAGCGTGCGTAAAGGCCCGACCCGCCGAGCAATCGATCACCGTTCGCATTGATTACCGTTCGCATGTCATTTTTCGTAACTATCACCACTTTTCGTAACCCATTCACCAGTTTACCCCGTGTCGAGCGTGCGTAAAAAAGATTTACCCCAAAAAAATATTTTGGAGCAGTTGGGACTCTTGTGCGGTATTCACACAAGAAAAATTTAAAATAAAAAAAATATTCGAAATTATAAAAATTTTTGCAAAAAAATATTCAATGAACATAAAAAATTGCGTTCGGGCAACCCTGTAGATTTAACAAACATGAATCAAGGAATTCGTGTTTATTTCAAATTTCGTTTTCAAATTTCATTTCCAAATATTATTATTCAAAGCGTCGCGAAGACGTGCTCTCCTGGCCGCGTTTGGGCCCGTAATGAAATCTGAAATTTGTGTTTACGGGCTGCGATAAAAATGGTAAAATGCGATGTTCAAAATTATTTAAAATTAAATACTTCCTGAAATTATTTTACGATCAAATTATTAATGATTTGTCAATAACGTCTTAGCAAAATAAGTATGTAAAAAAATCCGAAATATATTTGTTTGTAAGTGCACAAATAAATGCACAAACCGACCAATTTTCGTCAAGAAACACATGTCCGTATATATTTTTTAATAATTTTATTTAAACTAAAATTAAAATTCTGAAACATGCGTTTACCAGATAATGTATTGATTTATTTTACTGTATGATTATATGATTTGAAATGGGTGTTGTATAAGAAATGTACTTTTTTGAAAATTGAACAAATCTGCGAACGACCTATGGTATAACCTTATTATTCTAAAAATATTTTTTTTTTCTCAAAATCTAAAACATAAGTTTACTAGATAAAAGAACAATCTTTTGAAATCTATTTATAGTTTTTTGTGGAAAAGAGTCAATACGTCTAACCACTGATTTAAAAATGACATATTTCTGGTTTCTCTGCTTACACACTCTTAAGTATTGAAAGTTGTACTGACACACACCCCAGTTTCTCAAAACATTTGAACTCCAGATGTTGGCAATGAATCTGTTAAAGCAATGTTTTAATACTGAATTGTGGCCATATCTGCCACTGACTGTGTAGTATCAGTGGCAAAAGAGAGGTTAACTTGCTTGTCCTCGAACTTGGAGATGATCATGATGGGTCCAAAGGATTCCTCCTTTGCTACGAACATGTGATCCTCCACTCCGGAGAAGATGGTCGGCTCGAAGAAGTATCCCGGCCGGTCCACTCGCTTACCTCCCAACTCCAGTTTCGCTCCTTCCTTTACTCCCATTTCGCAGTACTGCAATAATGGAAGGACAAAAATAATTAAAAGTCTGTGTCATAAGATAAATGTTATAGATAAAACATATAAATGATGACTGATGATTAATGTAAAACATAGGTTCTCAACGTGGGCGATAACGCCCCCTTGGGGGCGTTTGAGACCTTAAGGGGGGCGGTAGAAGATCCAGAGACAATTGGGGGGCGTTTAGATGGCACAAGGGGGCGTTGGCAAGTAAAAAAATATGGTATGAAAAAGACAAACAAAAACCTCTAATCACGAACTAATAAAGCAAAGTAAACCTAATTATTGGTTAATTTTTGTTATTAAAAACCGATGTCGTAAGTAAAAAAAAAGATACGGCAATATGGTGTGGATTATGTTAAATACGAATATATCGAAAACCCCATAAATCCATCATCGACAATGTGCCTTATTTGTCGAAAAACATTTTCAAATGAAGCGATGAAGCCTTCTAGGCTTCAAGATCATATTAATAAAATCCACCCGGATAAGAAAGACAAAGATATGACCTATTTTCAAGACATGAAAAAGAAGTACAAAATTCAGCCAACTATATCAAAACCATTTTCAACCAGCTTCTAAGTAAGACAATTATGTACTTAGAGCTTCCTACAATATCTCATTGTAGATTGCTAAAACAGGCAAACCACGTATACTATTGGGGAAGATTTAATTTTACCATCAGTAAAAGAAGTAATAACCACTGCGCTCCATAAACCAGCTGCAGAAATTATCCGAATTCCTTTGAGCAATAGTTCTGTGCAAAGACGAATTGATGAAATGGCTGTAAACATTAAAGAATCATTGGGCAATCATCTGCAGTCTTGTCGATTTTCAATTCAGCTGGATGAGTCCACTTTACCAACCAATGAAGCATTGTTATTGTCATACGTGAGGTTCATCAAAGATGAGAAGATATGTCAAGAACTATTGTTTGTTACAAATTTGGAAACAGATACAAAAGGAGAAACCATATTTAATACACTGAAAAAGTTTTGTGACGAAAAGAAAATTACTTTTGATAATATTTTGTCAGCTGCTACGGATGGCCCCCAGCTATGACAGGGCGTCACAAAGGCTTCATAGCGTGCTTAAAAAATAAAGTTCCTGACTTGCTTGCTCTGTATTGCGTAATTCATCGCCAGTATTTGGTTGCGAAAAATCTGAGTGAACGCCTCCATACATCACTGCAATATGTTATCAGAGCAGTTAATAAAATCAGAAGTAACTCATTGAATAACAGATTATTTAGTCAGCTTTGCATTACCAATGATGAAGATTTCAACCGATTGCTGCTTCTCACAGAGGTGCGCTGGCTGTCAAAAGGTTCTTGTTTGACTCGATTTTACAATCTATTTGAGTCTGTAATAAAGTTCCTAGGAAACAAAGACACAGTATTGCGCGACAACCTTACCTCATTGAAGAACAATATTGCGTACTTGACAGACCTGTATAAATTGTTTAATGATGTCAATCTCCAACTTCAAGAAGGTGACGACTTAAATTTGATTAAGACAAAAAATGGCGTTGCAGCTTTTGTATCCAAACTGCTATTATACAAAAGAAATATTGGCAGACGAGAATTTAATAACTTCCCAAATTTATCAGCAGTATCATTCAAGAACAACGACTTGCTTGTTTACTGTCAACACTTGGAAAACCTCCACAATGATTGCAAGGAACGATTCCGGGATATTTTAAACATGGATATTCCAGGCTGGTTTTTGGATCCTTTTTCAAATGTCTACACAGCAGGATCATCCCAGTTAGAAGAAGAACTAATAGAATTGACGACAAATGAGGAATTAAAAATTAAATTTAAGAATGGCTACCAAGAATTTTGGCTGCAGAAGCCGATTTCGCAACTGTACCCAGGATTATGGTATATAGTCCAACGATTTTTAATAGCATTCCTATCGTCCTATTTAGCTGAACGTGGATTCAGTGCTGTAGCAACGTTAATAACTAAAAAGAGAAATAGGCTCCATATTACTGAACGCGGCGACCCTCGTTTGTTTTTAAGTATTATCGAGCCTAATATATACAACCTTCTTAAAACGCATGAAATTCAATCATTTCATTGGATAAGTTATAAATTCAATATCTTTTCAACGTTAATAAAAATACTTCTCTATATAATTAAGTATGCGTTTTAATTGTTCTCATTGAAACAATCTTCTTCTCAGAAATAGGATAGGAGTCATAGCCTTTCTTACGATTACGTATTAATATTACAATGTAATTACACGTTTAAACATAATCGTGGCAATAGCTGCTTCAGATTCGCGATTATTCCCCCCCCCCCCCCCTCCCAAAGATGGTACGTAAAAGCAATTGGGGGGCGCTAGAAAAAAAAATATTGTCAAAGTGGGCGGTGGGCAAAAAAAGGTTGAGAATCTATGATGTAAAATATTGAAGAAGTCAGAACAAAGTACAGTGATATTATATTATGTAATATTGTACAACCAAAAAAGATCATATAAAGGTGGGAGCAGATCTATTACTAGACAAAGGCAGCTGGTTTTAACTTTTTTTGCCAAAATTCAACAGCAATGTTTACTAATCAACTCTTTGGTGACAAAAGTTGAACTGTGAAGCACAGTGAAGATTTGTACATTTTAAAGGTGAAAGAACTGTCAAACTTAGAAATTGTGGTGTCTCCTTTACTATCATGGTGAGAAGTAAGATCAAAACCATAGACATATGAATATTAATAGACCAGAACAGAAAGGTGAGGGGTAGAAACCAACTGCAGCGGGACGAAGAGCGAGACAAAGAGCGGGAAGGTAGCTTTGGTAATATGTGATTCGTCAAAACTCAATCTGACAGTATACAGGCATCTCGCACTATAATATCACCATTTAGTTCTTAAAAGTAAACTCTGCTTTTGAATGAATAGACCTTTTTACATGGGAGCGCGAATTGCACGCCGCGCAATGAACAATTTTGCTAAGTCCAAATAAGCAAAGAAAGGTCGCCTATAAGGTCGAGTTCAATATTTTGCTGAGGTATTCAGTTAAGCCACTTTTACAAATGTTTCATAATTTACTTACCCCAGTAAAAAACGACGGGCACACGCCATGTATCTCGAGTGATAGTGGATTTTGAAAAATGATCATATTATGTGATCTGAATTAGCTTAAAATAGTTTAAAATAATGCTTGCCTATGGAATGTAATACGACAATTCGGTTTATTCTGTTTTTCACTTTTATTTTACACGTTTTCAAAACACAAGGCACTGTTTTTACCATGTTATTTCGTAATATGTACCGATGAGTGCTCGACGCTGGGTCGCAGAAGAATGATGACGTCACATTTTTTAGATTAACGCGAACCCATACTTGATCCCAGCCGGTTCCAATGGAATGGTTCCAATGGGAGGGGGAAATAATACGCTTTTATCACTTAGGGCAGGTCTACTAATATTCATATGTCTATGATCAAAACGGTGTTAGAAAGAGAAAACACCAAACTTTATATTCAAATTAAATTCAAATGTGTTTAGATATCTGGGGTGAAGGTTTAGATACCTAAGGAGAGTGCTTAAAAATCTGGGGACAAGTTTTAGATGCAAGTGAGAGTGCGTAGGTATCTGGGGAGAATGCTTAGAAATCTGGGGATGAGGTTTAGAAACCTAGGGAGAATGCTTACATATCTAGGGAGAAGGTTTAGTTACCTAGGGAGAATGTTTAAGATATCTGGGAGACGGTTTAGATGCCTAGGAAGAATGCTTAGATACCTGGAGAGAAGGCTTAGAAATCTGGAGAAAAGGTTTAGTTACCTAAGGAAAATGCTTCAATATCTGGGAACAAGGTAAAGTGAGAGTGCTTGGATATCTAGGGAGAAGGTTTAGTTACCTAGGGAGAATGTTTAAGATATCTGGGAGAAGGTTTAGATGCCTAGGAAGAATGCTTAGATACCTGGAGAGAAGGCTTAGAAATCTGGAGAAAAGGTTTAGTTACCTAAGGAAAATGCTTCAATATCTGGGAACAAGGTAAAGTGAGAGTGCTTGGATATCTAGGGAGAAGGTTTAGTTACCTAGGGAGAATGTTTAAGATATCTGGGAGAAGGTTTAGATGCCTAGGAAGAATGCTTAGATACCTGGAGAGAAGGCTTAGAAATCTGGAGAAAAGGTTTAGTTACCTAAGGAAAATGCTTCAATATCTGGGAACAAGGTAAAGTGAGAGTGCTTGGATATCTAGGGAGAAGGTTTAGTTACCTAGGGAGAATGTTTAAGATATCTGGGAGAAGGTTTAGATGCCTAGGAAGAATGCTTAGATACCTGGAGAGAAGGCTTAGAAATCTGGAGAAAAGGTTTAGTTACCTAAGGAAAATGCTTCAATATCTGGGAACAAGGTAAAGTGAGAGTGCTTGGATATCTAGGGAGAAGGTTTAGTTACCTAGGGAGAATGTTTAAGATATCTGGGAGAAGGTTTAGATGCCTAGGAAGAATGCTTAGATACCTGGAGAGAAGGCTTAGAAATCTGGAGAAAAGGTTTAGTTACCTAAGGAAAATGCTTCAATATCTGGGAACAAGGTAAAGTGAGAGTGCTTGGATATCTAGGGAGAAGGTTTAGTTACCTAGGGAGAATGTTTAAGATATCTGGGAGAAGGTTTAGATGCCTAGGAAGAATGCTTAGATACCTGGAGAGAAGGCTTAGAAATCTGGAGAAAAGGTTTAGTTACCTAAGGAAAATGCTTCAATATCTGGGAACAAGGTAAAGTGAGAGTGCTTGGATATCTAGGAAGCAGGATTAGTGAATCAGATACTTGAGTCGGGCCATGTCAAAAGTCAGAATAATAGAAGAGAATGTATGAGACGATGTATGGATGTGAGTGAGGCAAAGAGTGTGTGCCAAGACCGAGTTGTTTGGCGGTCCGTCCTCTCTGCCTACCCCTGCGGGGAAACGGCGTGATGGTTAGTTAGTTAGTTAGTTAGTTAGGATTAGATAAGTAAGGTTTAGTTACCTAAGGAAAATGCTTCAATATCTGGGAACAAGGTAAAGTGAGAGTGCTTGGATATCTAGGAAGCAGGATTAGATAATTAAGGTATAAGTATGAAGTAAACTTACAACTCTGACAGCCTTGTCCATGTCGCAATCACTGAAGATAACCAGCGGAGATTTGCCTCCGAGCTCCAGAGAAACTTTCTTCATGTTTGATTCGGCACAGGTCTTCATTATCATTTGGCCTGAAATCAAACAGCACAAATTTATTAAACACTCATCTATTGTCTAGAATCTTGGAGTTTTAAGTATGTAGGGACCAAATCTTCAATACCAGTGCATACATTATTATTTTGCTTCCAGAATATGTTTCAAAATTTTGTTAATATTCAGAGATCGATAGCCATAAATAGATAAACAATGAAGGTAATTAAAAGAGACTCATTTTGACTGAATGAACCTTAGTAGAATCACATTTCTATACGAGTATAAATCTATGGAGTGTATTTTATCTTCACCAATTTCCGTGCTTCCGGTGAATCCGAGTTTCCTGACCATGGGGTGCTCCGCCATGGCCTGGCCGCAGACGGAGCCACTTCCTGGGAGGATGTTCACCACCCCCGGGGGGAAGCCCGCCTTGATGGTCAGCTCCGCAAACTTCAGAGCTGTCAGCGGGGACACCTGATGGGGAAAATATCATTCGTCATACTAACAGTAATGCATACTGTAATGGCGTAAGCCGTGTTTACTGAATAGATTTGAATAGCTAGATATGTAATTCGCAACCCTCCTCTTCCCCATCTTCTTTTACAACTCACTTGGTAGAGAAAGATATAAGATTGGTTTTTAAAATATTTTTTATTTGACACCTCACAAAAGCGCCCCCGACATGGCACGATCAAGTGAATCAGATACTTGAGTCGGGCCATGTCAAAATTCAGAATAATAGAAGAGAATGTATGAGACGATGTATGAACGTGAGTGAGGCAAAGAGTGTGTGCCAAGATCGAGTTGTTTGGCGGTCCGTCCTCTCTGCCTACCTCTGCGGTGAAACGGCGTGATGGTTAGTTAGTTAGTTATCTAGACATGAAAAAAAATCTCTCAGGGTCTATTTCATTTTTAGGGATGCTGTGTGGAGGGAAAGAAAGGAGAGGAAGTTCTGGGAAGGAAAAAGGTATGAGGGGAGGGTAAGAATTTGTGAGTTAAATTGTTCAGGAGTGACGGAACATATGAATCCATCCCTCCCACTGCGACGCAAGGCGATGCATCGAGATGGATGCAGAGCCCGGATCCAGCTCACCATGCAGAAGGTATCCGCCATCCGTTGCCAAGACCTAGACATACCTGCTAAATCAACAAACGTAACAAGCCACATGAGATGACCTATGGCAGGGGTGTTGGTTATCCAATATCCCTGGGCGGTGGTATTCCATATACACCATATATATACAAATTGTACCCGTTAACCACTCAGCAACATAAGCAGATATACACGTTAATATGCCGACATCAGTTAAGTACAATAAGCGTGTTTACACGTCAACGCGTATGTTTATACAGAAATCGTCATAACTCCGTTATTGTTTTAGTGACATCCCTAAAACAAAAGGAGAAGCTCCATAATAAATCAAGCTACCCATCACTATGCAAGATGTCCATAGAAATAGATAAAAAAAAATCTTTTCTGTCAGATACATGGGGATTAGTATATATTGGATACATGACAGACCGCCAAATTGCCTATCCACTGTTCGACATCGTTATTTTTTTATTAAATATTCTTGTATGAAATGATAAAAAAACGAGGTGACCAAATTGTTTATTATACATTTATAAGATAGAATAAATATTGTCTTTTATATAATCCGTGATTTTGGTACCGTTTTCACATAAAAACATCACGTGAGTCATTTTTTCATTTTTTTTATGTTTGCATTCTAAATTTTAATGTTTACAAATGTTAATATTTATTTGTAACATAACAATTTGAAAGCTTATTTCATTAGTTTCCTTTCAAAAACAGTTTTTAGTATTCGGCTAAGTTCGGAAATGTTTCATTAATAGAGCTTTAATTGTGAAGCGGAAATAACATAAAGTTTTCGTAAATCTGACATGTCGTTTAACCTTTTAAATGCCAGTAGGTAGAAATGTAGCTGTGTACAGCAGGCCGTGAACTTTTAATCAAAATAAATCATTTTTACACCTTATTCAAAAAAAAAATAAAAAAAATCAAAATCAAAAAATAAAATTTAAAAAATCAAAATCATCCCAATGTCGTCTCTGTGTGTTCCATATTTTAAATTAATAAAAAACGGGACATATGTATGATACAGAGGCTCAAAGAAGAGCGAGTAAACTCGCTATTTTTCTATAGCTGGCCTGCTGGACACAACCAAGGATGCGAGAAATCTCGCTCTTGGCACAGAAGCGGTTAAGACGTAAAAAGTGCATATTCGCGATGTATCGGAGTGGTTAATTCCCCTTTTCGTTGGATGAATACAAAGGGAAACTATATTGCCACCGGGTTGGACAACTTTATGAGGTGAGTTAAGGAAGACCCGCATTAACAAATTCATATTATAATATGTAACTAGGTATGTATCAGAGCCTCCCACACTCCACACAGCTTCCCCCAAGATGACACAGGTATTAAACTGACCTGCGCAGGTTTCATGACTACCGTATTCCCGGCGGCCAAGCACGCCGCCATCTTCCAACTGAGCATCATGAGAGGATAATTCCAGGGCGTGATGAGCGCGCACACCCCCATGGGCTCCTTGCGCGTGAAGGACAGGTTGCGGTTGGGTCGCGCGTGGTTGACGGGGATGGTGGTGCCGTGGATCTTGTCCGCCCAGCCCGCGAAGTAGCGCCACGTGTCGATGGACATTCCGATGTGGGTTTTTAGCGCCAGGGTGTAGACTGCGCCAGAATCTATTGACTCTATGGTGGCCAGTTCTTGTTTGTGCTGCTCCATCAGATCGGCTAGTCTGCAAGTTTCAAAATAATTCAGTTAGATACAAAAGTAGTTTAGAAAATAACATAACCTAACCTCTTACTTAGTAGTTCTGAGTGTATAATTTTATAATTGAATGGTATAGTTACTGCCCTCTACCTGTCTTTTTACCTACAGGCTATATGTTGATAATGCAGATTTCTATTGGGCGTCTAGATGGCGCTTGTGTTGAAATTGTCAGGTTGTCAAGAAGAACTTTGTTATAGATTCATTCTCTTTTTAAGGCTTATAATCGGACAATAAACCAAGGCTTGTTTTGCCTTTAGTTATATTGAATGGGGAACTGTTTGTGGGTGTAGTTTCTAGGCTGTACAGACTAATTCTCAAATGTTAAACTGTCCAATCATGTTTTAATCTAAAAGTTGTAAATAAATAACTTAGGTCAAATTCTCCGAGTGTTTAAATGAAGAAGGGACCAAATTGTAACACTGTGAACAATAAACCTTACATCCAAAAAAATATGCTTCTAATTTTCTCTTATTTAATAAATCAAAAGCCAAAATTTCCTATGAAATCATAAGGTATATAATTATTTAAATAGGTATACACCGACTTTCTTTTATAAACTGTCTATTTTATGTAACATTTTTTAATTTCAAAGTAGTGAGTGGCATGCGTTGCAATGCCTTCAACCTCCTCCGTTCGAATCCAACTTAGTAGTTAGGTGAACAATAAACCTCGCATCGGGAGAAACATTTTATTTATTTAAGTGGCATTGCAATGCACGCCGGGAACTCGCTAGTTTAAAATAAATAGCTCTTACCTAAATAGAATTTGTCCCCTTTCCCTAGGGCTGATCTTGGACCATTCTCCCTCTTCAAACGCCTTCGTTGCTGCCTTCACCGCTCGGTCTACATCGTTAACTGAAGCTGACTGAAGCCGACTGCACTTTACAGATCTCTGTCTCGTTGTTTGGATTTACGATGGACAAGGTCTTGCCATTATCCGAATCCACAAACTCCCCGTTAATCAAAAGCTGCGTGGGGAATCTAATATCCATCTTATTCGTGAATAATTCGCAGGCGGTGTAAACGATTTCTTTCTTATTGTTATCTCCGCGGGATTTGACGATGGCGCAGTTTACGAATTCTATGAAAGGCGTGTTCGTGAAGACGTCTTCGTTTTGGAGTTCCAGGTCAATGAGATCTTTGATTTCTTCGATCAGGCGGACTACATCCATGGAGCCGCCTCCTGATTCGAGGAAGTCGGTGGTTTCCTCAATCTCTATCCTCAAGATGGCCAGCCAGATATTTCGGATATTCTCCATGAGTTCTAGTTCTGCCTCGGTGAGGTCTATGGTAGATGCGGAGCTCTGTCCTTTGAAGTAGTTTTTAGCAGCCATCATTTTGCCATCAACTTTCATTCTTTGGATATTGATCTGGAAAAAAAGGTGAAATAAAACTTTAATCACTTTCACGCTCAGTTTTAAAAAAGGGGTATGCAGAGTGGATAGACCGCCACACAACTCTGTCTTGGCACATGCAGCTGGTTTCCAACACATTTGTAAATCGTCTCATCCATGTTTTCTGTTATTCTGACTCTTGACATGACCAGACTCAATAATGGAGAGGGTACAGAGACGATTCGCAAAAATACCAAGAGCTTCGAAAGTCCGGCAAAATGAAGATAAATTCAAGGAACTAAAATTACTTGACGATAATGTTAAGGAGACCTCTTTATTAAATTTCAACTCACCGACACTCCGTCATTAGCAGTAATCAACAGTCCCCCCTCATGCACTATCGCCGGCTTCTTCAGTCCCACGAAGTAGAGTGGTTCTCCTCCAACAGGGTCCTCTCGCCAGACCCTGGAGCTGTAGAGTCGCACCTCTGGCAGCTTCGGCTCGTCCGAGGACTCCAGGGTCAGGCTGTCAGTGTCGGGGCGGATGAAGGAGCAGGCTCCGGGGGCTGAGTCCATGCCGCGGATAAAGTTGTGAAGATCTTCTCCGCTTTTTGACCAGTCTATCTAAAATTAAACATAGAAGAGATATTGTGTTGAAAACTGGACCTTGATTGTGCCATGTTTTCCTCGAAGTCCCCAATTTCTTCTATCATTCACATTTGCATAATTATGCTTACATCAACCTTGCACTCTTTGCGGACCTCAATATTTCTCACATGATTGTTCATGGTTTTACCACGTTTTCAACTCATTTCTACAGCATTCAGTCTACTTTCATCCTTCCTCTGCCAGTTCCATGCCTCACTGCCATACATCAGAATGGATACCAGCACTCCATTGTGGACTGCTAGCTTCTCTTCTTTGGACAATTTTTTGTTAGCGCCAACGGCATTCAGTCCTCCATTAATGGAGTTACCTACATTTACCCTTCTTTCAATATCTCTGTCAGCCTTCCTATCTCTTGTAAACATCCTTTCCAGGTGCACAGACTCATCCACAATAATACTGGATAAAATTCATAGAAAATAGGTTTCTTTCAAACCCTACAGTTAAATACTTAACCATGTACGGAGAATTTAGTAACAGTGTGTAAAACAAACTAACCATGTGTGTTTCGGGTTTAAAAAGAGCGGCATCGTAAGAGGCTCCCTCCTCAGGCTGAGTAATCCGGGGAGCTGTGCCGTTGGCTATCATGTTCACTGACTGGGATAAGGCTTTGATACCTGAAAACACAAACTAAATTACCAAAAGGAATTAAAGTTTGCGTACAAAATGGCGCTTATAATCTTTCGTCCAATTACCTTCTGGATATAAGAACTTGTTGTAGAGTGTGTCCACAGTATCATCAAGTTCCATGTTACAGGATTTCTGCAGGAGGATTGGTCCGGTATCCAAACCATCGTCAGCCCAAAAGATGGTCAACTCAGCCACTGTATCACCCTCAATGAGGGTCCTGAAAATAAATTACTTTAATTAGTTGCTGAAGGATGATCCCAGATTTGCTAATCATCGATACCCTTACTCTTCCTAGAATCGTAGCAGATTTAAAAAAAAAATGAATGAGGAAAATAAATTCCCTTATCTGTCATCTTTTGCAATGCTGTGTGAAATTAGCCCTGGACGGAACTTTCCAGAAAAATTTGAAACCACAGTGTGAGGGAGAAGGAGTGTGAAAAATGTTATACCTGTTTAAATTTTTTAATGATATTTCTCATTCCCTGTCTCATCATTACCCAATAAAAAATTTAAAAGTCATTATATTATATTAACAGCAGTTGATTTTATACCACTTTGCTTACAATTAGGGAGGCAGGGTTGGGTACCGCCGTCCCGGGTTATTGGATTACTAACATCTCTGCCATAGGTCACCCCAAGTGGTTCGCTACATTTGGTGACATAGTGCCCGGGTTCATGGGGTGAGGTTTGTCTAGATCATAGGTTTGTAGCAGCTTGCCACCGCAGCTAAATACCTTTGCAGGATGCCGACCTCAAAACCATAAAATCAACTCGAGCGGGAATGCGAAGAAAGCTGAATCAACAATCAGACAGCAATGCATTACGAAACACGAATTTAAATATCGATCAATGACACCCGAGACGAAAACCGCTGATCAGGCAAAGGCATTGCAAAATATTCATTCAATGATGACCGGGTAGACGAAATACTGTACTCGTGCTAAAATAATAAATAAAATGACACCGTCAGCGATCCTGCGGGTTCGAGGTCCAGACGCTTTACCCCCACCATGGAAACGAGAACAAAGGGATCATCACCTATATAAACGGAGGAAGATTACTCACTCACTCACTCGCTCCGACACGACCGTCTCGCTCCGACACGACCGACTCGCTCCGACACGACCGTCTCGCTCCGACACGACCGACTCGCTCCGACACGACCGACTCGCTCCGACACGACCGTCTCGCTCCGACACGACCGTCTCGCTCCGACACGACCGACTCGTTCCCTCGCGAACACGCTGTACTGAATCTTATTGACTTTGCATTTTACACGTATTTAATTTGTTTCACCATTAAATATATTTAAACCTTCTGCTGAGTTTGCCGTCCATCCTCTCCGGCGTAGCATCCGAATACTTACAGTGGTGACCCCGACGTGATCTACAGGTTCTCAACGTGGGCGATAACGCCCCCTTGGGGGCGTTTGAGACCTTCAGGGGGGCGGTAGAAGATTCAGAGATAATTGGGGGGCGTTGAGATGGCACAGGGGGGCGTTGGCAAGTAAAAAAATATGGTCTAAAAAAGACAAACAAAACACGCTAATCACATACTAATAAAGCAAAGTAAACTTTAATAAAATAGTTTTACCTACCAATAAAACTTATATTATGTACTTAACCTCATTTAAAACCTATATTGGAGAGAAGCATTCTCAAATCCCCCTTTCGCGCGGCCTTCCCCGATCTTTTTTAGTATCTTGCGGCTGTCAAGTGGTCACCAGATGCTTACTAATAAAGCAAAGTAAACTTTAATGGGTAATTTTTGTTAATGTGTGTATCATTTTTATCACGTTTGCGAAAATTCGTCCGAGAATTCGGGAAGTGAATGAAAATTGAACTGATAGATTCCGTTACATTCATCTACATTAAATTTTATGAATGAAAATTTTAATTTGTTGATTAGAATAATTTTTTTTTTAAATTTAAATCTTCCGATTTCACGTGAAATATCTCATACATACATAAATACAGGCGAAGTTAATAAAAGCCCGTTAATAAATAAAAAGTTTGTAGCTATTAATTTATAACGTTTTTTGTTAAATAACGGGATTTTTGCAATCCTGCAAGAATTGACAGTATTATCTGTGTATTGATCTAACTTGCTCAGTGTCGTCAATGCATTCGGGAGTCAACGAGTGAGCTTACATGCGTCGATAAGACAGCCCCTTAGCCCCCGATCCATTCTGTTCCTGCGTCGCCTTTGTCTCCGCGACAAGTCCGCGTTTTATTTCTGCGCCGGGTGGCGTATTTACAAAACCTATACCGGTTCAGTCACGGCGGCGACTGAAATGGGATAGGTTTTGTTGTGCAAAATCATCAACAAACCTAATACCATTTCAGTCGCCAACGCGCTTCGTTGCTCTATCTATCTGCTTCAGAGACTGTGGGGACCGTAATTATAGAGTAGCTTCTGTTGGTGTTGGTGCTGGTGCATTTCCATGCTTAGGTATATATTTATTTCGTAAATTTATAAAAACGTGTACAATTCATAGCTTGCATTATATTCTCAAAAGGTATGAAACTCATGGGTGAACTCAAACTATGTTGGATCATAAGTGCAGTTGCAGTACATTTTGACACATAATTAAAACAAGCAATACATATTTTGTCATTTACTGCATACTCCTTCCTTCAATGACATTCCTACATCGTTAAATTTACATACAAGTCCAAACCTACCAGTTCAGCCATCCCAACAGACCAGTGGCGGCTCGAGCACTTATTTAGTGGTGGGGATTGACGTTTTTTACGTACTGTACCGTAATTTAACCACTCGTAGAATATAATATAAAAGTTCTCAAAAAAAATTTTTGATGGTCTAATCATGCTAGTCGGATATACCTATTTAACACAAAATAATATAAAATATCTATAGTTATATGCCAATTTACAATATAATATAATAAAAAATAAAACTTTACCTTAGAAGATTATTATCAAACTAATTTGAACGCGAGCGATTCCCGCCCGTAACTTCGCAAACAAATTGTTCAATGGGGATCCAAAGGATTGTCCCCGCAGGTACTTGAATTCACATACTACTGCGCATGCGTAGTTGTATACGATCGCGAAACAACGCAAGGAAAGTATGGGGATAGTTCGGATCGTCCCCCAAGGGCGCATTAGATTCTGCGCACTGAGAAATAGACCCGCTGTTTTTTGCGCGGTACATTGTTCGCTGTGCGCGCGTAGGGTCTTATTAAAATCATCCGGAATAATTGTTTGTATTTTATTTCTGCAAATGTTAATTACTTTTATGTTTAAATTAATTCATTTTGGCGAAGACAAAGCATCGACTGTTATTTCCTTTAGTAGGTTTTGAGTGTAACTGGTGGGGACTGTCCCCATTGTCCCCCTGTGAAGAACCGCCACTGCAACAGACTATAATATCGTCAGATAGTTTAACCGCAGGGGTAAGGCAGAGATGGTGGATCGCCAAATAACTCGGTCACACTGCTTGCTTTAACCACATTTATACATCGTCTTGTTTACTAGTCTTTATTATATACCCACCATTTCAGTTTTGGTAGCTAATAACATCAGGCCGCTTCTCTAATAACATCAGGCTGCTTCCCGCAGAGGGAGGCAGAGAGGATAGATCGCCAAACAACTCGGTTCCATTGCTTGCTTAATCACATGTATACGTATGAGAATAGATACATCTTATTAATATTTTAGGTATTGGTAGTTGTTTGGCGGTCATCCTATCTCCTACCCATGCGGTAAAACTAGGTGGCAGTTTTTGAGATGTAGGTACTAGTAGGAATGGACTTGTATGTATGAATGTTATTGTAGAAAACAGTGTAACTGAAGCAGAGAGAGCAACGAAACGAAGCAAACGAAACAGTTTGTTTAGGTTTTGTTGATGATTTTGCACAACAAACCCTATCCCATTTCAGCTGCCGTATAGGTTTTGTAAATACGCGACCGGGTGCTGAAAGCGAGTCACTGCGTGTTTATTTTATTCCTGTCGAAGCGTGTTATATGTCTCCAACCTATATAAAGGCACTGATTTATCATTTTATGTTCATTAACATTAACGCGCGCCATTAATAACAGGGTTTTAAGAGTTAATCTTTTACTAAATGTCGGAAGTAAAAAAGAAGATACGGCAATATGGTGTGGATTATTTTAAATACGGATTTATCGAAAATCCTACAAATCCATCATCGCCAATGTGCCCTATTTGTCGAAAAACATTTTTAAATGAATCGATGAAGCCTTTTAGGCTTCAAGATCATTTTAATTAAATCCACCCAGATAAGAAAGACAAAGATGTGACCTATTTTCTAGACATGAAAAAGAAGTACAAAATTCAGCCAACTATATCAAAACAATTTTCGACAGCTTCTAAGCAAGATGATGATGGACTTCGAGCTTCGTACAATATCTCATTGTTGATTGCTGAAACAGGCAAACCATATACTATTGGGGAAGATTTAATTTTACCAGCAGTAAAAGAAGTAATAACCGCTGTGCTCCATAAACCAGCTGCAGATATTATCCGAAAAATTCCTTTTAGCAATAGTTCTGTGCAAAGACGAATTGATGAAATGGCTGAAAACATTGAAGAATCATTGTGCAATCATCTGCAGTCTTGTCGATTTTCAATTCAGCTGGATGATTCCACTTTACCAACCAATGAAGCATTGTTTGTAATACCAGGTGGATGTAACCTACCTTTGTCAACCGATAGCTTATCTTAGAGCAAAAAGAACATCCTTCTCAGGATGGTGGAGTTAGGGATTTGAGGTCATGCATATAAATGAAGCACCTATTTTTCTAGTGAAATTTATAACAAAACTTTATTGCACTTTGCAAGGAAAATAAACACCAAAGCATTTAGCAACAGATTTGGAGAGAGAGAGTTATTAAAATTACAGTTAATTTTTATACCGCATACGTCATGTCGTCGT
This sequence comes from Limnephilus lunatus, assembly GCA_917563855.2. Taxonomy (NCBI): domain Eukaryota; kingdom Metazoa; phylum Arthropoda; class Insecta; order Trichoptera; family Limnephilidae; genus Limnephilus; species Limnephilus lunatus. The sequence goes on along the minus strand of OU830600.1, from coordinate 1,588,581 downwards.
GATTCTCCTCTTGCAGAGCGAAACGTATCAAGTTCGCAAACAGCCATCCCAAAACGCTGTCCAGCGCGTCGCGGGGGGGCCGCTCACTTAAAGGGAATCCACCCAACAAAATAGGCACGGCGATTTCTCACCCCTCAGGCGGCATGATCGAATCTCGCCGGCCAAACAAACAGCAAAAGAATACTTGCGGGTCCAGTGCGTGTCTCGGGAGGCCGCTCGATTATAGGGAATCCACCCAACAAAATAAGCACGGCGATTTCTCACCCATCAGGCGGCATGAGCGAAACTCACCGGCCAAACAAACAGACAGCAAAAGAATCCTTGCGGGCAGAACATCATCCATTAATTCAAGTCCAAATTAACTTCCGCACGCGGATCACTTTATCCAACGACATCCGGCGAGGGATTAATAAAAATAAAAAGGCTTCAATGCCATTTGGGTCGTCACACACTCTCGTGACATATCAAAATAATATTTCCAGGCTACATTGAACTAGGATAAAATCTTCTTAAGCCCAATCGCCCCAAAAACCCCGCCGCAAACAAAAACTAAGTTACGTCTCCCGCCATGATTCCAGAATGACCTCTTTCCGGTCTCCTTCCAGTTTGGCCAACCAACAAAGTTAAAATCAGAAAAAAAATAATGAATAGACAATAAACAGTACCTACTTTGCGCAGTACCTGCTCACGAAATAGATGTTACATTTCCCCGCAACCCCCGAAAATTTTACGCCGCGAAGTGAAGTAAAATTATTAGGACACCGCTCAATACGACTCTCTCTTTCCATATCTGTTAAAGAAAATAACACATCACAGTATTAGAAAAACATAAACATACTAAAGTAGCAAATCAAAAAAACAAAAAATCATTCACAGAATGGTGTACAAAAGAAAACATTGAAAATGAGGTAATACCTCCACTTTTACAAGCTCGCTTGTAAGATTACCAACACGTTATTCACATGACGAGAGATAATCTCTCAAGAAAACACTAGTGAGTATGGAGAACTCAAGCTCCCACTTTCATGTATAGAAAAAGCAACACTTAGTTATTATTAACATAAAAAAATAACTCTCTCTCTCTATCCTTATATTCTAAACAAAAGTGATATTTGGAAAAAGTTACATTACACAAATTATATTTAATGCGTCTTAAATTATCAACTTAAATTAGACCAAGGTATAAACAAATATACAGAATTAACTCATTCAATTTAAAATTGATGTCAGGAGGTCAGATCAAATATAATACAATTATTACTTGTCTATCGTATATCAAGTTTTATAAAAAAACTGTCAATTACAAAGTGGTCAGAGTAGGGTTTATATGTAAAGACATACCTATCTGTCAAAAGGTTTAGATTAGGTTTTACAATTTTAATTACCTTAATTATCCATCAAAATTATGAAAAAAAAAAAATTCATTAGGAACACAGAAGCAAAACAGGATCTAGAATGTTAGGCTTAGAGCTTAGGGGTTACAATTAATCAAAACACCTAGCTATTATAAAAGTGAATCTCAAAAGTACTCTTGATTCTACACAAAAATACAAGACGTAACTATGAAAAACCATCCTCAGAGGACGTTGCTTATGCAAGAAAAGGACTAAGGATAAACCCAGGTGGCATTCCTTCAAAAAAAAAATAACATTTACAAAAATGCTAAAAGTCAAAATTTCTTGAACAAACAATAATATTTTGGTGATCGAATATACTTATTAGATAATCGACACTAGTTAAAGGTGTGATCGAACAATATCCCAAATGCACGACACTAGTAGACAAATTAACAGTACAACACTGGTTTAAGCAGTGAGGGACCAATAGATGTATATACTTACTTAAGGTTAACTTAAAATTAAAAGACAAAATACACTTTCCTGTATTAGAGGTAAGGTGATAAACTTCAAATATGAATTATTTTACTGGGTAGGCATGCCAGAGCAGTACCACCTTTGTTTGTAACAAGACAAATTTTCTTAACAAAGAAAAACTTAACTAACTGACTTTAAGGAAAGTTAAACCAGACTTAAATCTATTTAACACAGCTATGGTATATTTATGACAAAATTTACTTAATCACTAATTGGTGAAATTTAAACAATCTGTGCATGAGAAAGTCGCTCAAATCTCTCATAAACAGAAGTTTTGAATCGTTCTTTTCAAGTCCTTGGAAAATCATTAATCAGGAGAAAGCGCCAACGAACTTAAGAAGAAGGATTCAGACTTAAACATAAGAATAGTACAACATAACCTACTGAATTACAAGCTCATCAGTGTGTAAGTATAATCGCAGCAAAAATATACTATAAGGAAGACGAAATGTCTCATTTTATGCAATAAATTACTCCGATTTTAAACCAGAGAGAAAAAAAAGAAATCTCGTCAAAGAATAGGTCAATTACAAAAATATGACCTACACAAAATAATGGGCGCCACTGATCACATGGATCAGAGGAAACGACATTCATTACAAACATCGTCTCCAAAAAAAAAAAATTCAGAAGAAATAAAAAAAAATATATATATGAGATAGTAAGAATGAGGAAATTCTGTGAAAATCCTAGTCACAACCTCTTGAGGTTATCAAGCCCCAAGAGCAAGTTACTAGAAAAAACACTGACGAATCAAACGGAACAGCATGCGAGGTTGGTAGCCCCGCATACTATCACGTTGGTTTCATCAAAATATAAAGAGTAAGAAATATTTAATCAATGCGAACAATATCTTTTAGATGAAAATTTCCTACAATTTTACCGTTCATATCAGCTAGCGTATAGACCAAATTAGAGACTTTACCTATAACATTGCGAACGAATCTAGGGGCCAATTTGTGAGAAAAATAATTCGGTCCACTGGACTGGACAAAATTCTTCCTCCAAACCACATCTCCTACTTCATAATTGACCGACTTACGGCGCAAATTGTAGTGTTGGGCATTTTTCTTAAAAGCTTGTAACAAAGCATTTGAAACTTGTTCATAAATTGGAACCAAGTCTTCTAACTTCTTAGCAAATTCATCCCTAGATTGCTGCAACGTAGTGTCTACGACACTAGAAGATAAGTTATTTTTATGAAAGTTTCCATCAATAATTTGTTCCCTACCATGCATAAGGAAGAAGGGCGTGAAGCCGGTTGCATAATTAACTGTATTATTTAGAGCTGATTGAATTTGAGGCAGATATCTGGACCAATTACGCTGGTCAGACTCGGTTAAGATAGACAATGCAGTTCCAATAGTTTGGTTATAGCGTTCCACAACATTATTTTGGGGGGTGTAATAGGCATTATAAAAAGGCGGAGGTACATTATACTCTGCTAACAATTGTTTAAAGTCTTTTGAAATAAATTGTTTCCCGTTGTCGCAGACGCAGGTTTACGGAACCCCGTGTACAAGGAATATGTTTTGTTCAATGTTTTTAACAATGCTTTTAGTAGTTGCATTTCTAAGCGGAAAAATCCAGGTATATTTAGAAAATACATCAACAACCGTTAAAATATACATAAATCCTGCATAGCTACGCGGAAGAGGACCGACAAGGTCAATAGACAACATTTGCATCGGTCTTGTGACTATTTTCGGGTTGGTAGAAATGCCTGCCGGCGCAGCAGCATTAATTTTATGTGCCTTACACGTTTTACATCTTTTAACAAAAATTTTAACGTCATTATACATCCCTGGCCAAAAATAATGAAGTTGAACCTTTTTGTAGGTTCTAAAAACTCCTGGAAGACAAGAAATATCCGATTCATGTTCTTTAGAAATAATTGCGTTACGGTCCTCAAAAGGAACAACAAGCTTCCAAGCTGTGTCCTCCTGCAGAGCGAAACGAGATTTAGTGTGACGAAACAATTTATTTTCATTCATTTGAAAATTGTTAAAGCGTTGTGGATTTGATTTACAATTGGAAAATAAGGTATTATACCAAGTATCCGTACTCATGGGAACGGAATCAATGGAAGAAATTAAAGAAACGTCTTTACGTGAAAGAAAGTCCGGAACCGTATTTAATTTACCTTTCCTGTGTATAACGTCAAAAGAGTACTGTGACAGACGAGTAGACCAGCGAGCAAGTCTACCTGTTGGATTTGATAATGACACCAACCATTGTAGACTAGAATGATCTGTTACCACAGTGAAGTGGGCACCTTCTATGTAGGGCCTAAAATGGTTGATCGAATCTAACACCGCTAGGAGGGAAGTAATCGGGGAGCGCATCCATGGGACGCAACCGCAAATCGCCAGCGCATACTCCGCCGACTCTGGCTAGCCGGGCAGCAGGTTCCACGGGATGACCAGGATTCCGGCTGAAAGCATCAAGGAACGAATCAAATATCCGTCGGCTGCCGTAACGGCGGATATTCAAGAAGTCCCGGAAACTAGAAACTAACATTGCCACCCGCAAAAATAAAGCCAAAGGCGGTTCAACAAATAACACGAGCGGCCAGGTGAAAGTTAAATAGGTCACAAGAATAATTATTCGAATTTAATAATTATTATCGTGACAATATAATAAACTTAAAAATAATCCTTCAGTTCTCCTTACGAGTTGTTACAAGATATTGATCAAGTATTGATGGTCAAGACCTAGACAAACCTCTCACCCCTGCTAAGCTACTGGGTGCTGGTTATCCTGTAAATGGTTCCCAGGGCGGTGTGACCCATATCAGCCTCCCAAATTGAAAATTCTTTTTGGCACAATTCACCTTTCTCTTAACTGTTCCTCACACGGAAATCTATCTAAAGAAGTTCTCAAGGAACACAGAAGCACAATACATACAACATTGAGGCATTTTAAAATGAAGCCATACTAAACAATGCAAAATCATACAAAATCATATAATATGTTTTTGTTTTGAAAATTTGATCGCTTAGAAGTATTATGTAGATGCTTCAATTAAATACTGCGTGTAGAACATATCTTGGCCCTTAAAAATATCAGTCATTTAATAAGTCTATAAAAAAATAAAGTGTTAGGTCTATAAAAAATACTTTCAAGTATAAACTCTCCTACTTATAAACCCCTTTTCGGATATGGTTTTATTGTATAAAGCAGGGGTCGGCAACCTTTTGGCAGGAAAGGGCCACACGTTGGCAAAATAAACTTAAGGCGGGCCGCACTTGTGATATTAACCCTAGAAGCCCAATATACCTACCTACGTATAATGGGTCATATCCCATAGAAAAAATAAAACTGCTATTAAAAATAGTTAAAACATACGGAATTTAATTCGTACACGTAATACTTACATTATGTTTATGAAAACTACAAAGTAACTAAATGATTTTATACAAATTTCAGTGTGATGTCTGAGGTTGCATTCGGGAGGCTATTTCTTGTATGTTAGCTGTCATATGTGTAGTTGCAACTCATGGAATGCCTCTCAAATGCTTATCTGTGAGACGAGAAGCATATTTATTTTTCCTTAATTGACAATTGAAAAAGTTTGTTCGCATAAATAAGTGCTACCAAAAATTGTAATGAACTGCTGAGCAATCCTTTTCAATTCCTCAAAATCAGATGGCAAATTTAACAAGATCATTGATTTCATAGAAAGAGCTTTTGAGAACATCATTAGATTGGAGATCAATCACGTTCATTTGTAAATGACTCGGTACATCTTAATATCACACGAAAAAGGGTTTGCAAAATTTTTTTTAAATCACCAAATCTGTCGCTGAATTGAGTTTGCAGTTATATTAAAATATCCTTCATTATATCATTTTTTCAATGAAAATTAATTCCATCTTCCTCGACAGCCTTTTTACAATTTGTTTTGTAAAGAATTTGTTTTTCATTTGGAATTCCTTTACGCCCATGTGCATTTCAAAGATTAGTTTGTTTTTACCCTGTTCATTCAGCGTATTTAATTCTTGAGTTACATATATCAAAAATCTATTAACCATTGAGTATCTGTTAGCTCTGGAATAGATTTGCCTTTTTCATTCATAAAAGTGTTGATTTCTTTTCTGAGATCAAAAAAATCTTTTCAGTACTGCACCTTTACTTAACCATCTCACTTCAGATTTAAGCAACATCTCCATGATCGACTTCCGTATCTGACATAAACTGCTGGAATTGACGATGAGTCAACCCATTTTTTCCTAATGTAGTTTACAGTGATACCACGATGTCCATTACTTCTTTCCATGATACGACTTTGGAATATAACGCTTCTTGGTGGATAATGCAATGAAAAAATAATGGGATGTCACATCCTATCTCTGCCAGTTTTGTTTTAATTCTACCTACCAAACCCTTATTTTGTCCACTTATGTTCCTGCCTCCGTCAGTTGTTACACTTACCAATTTTTCCAATGGCAATTGCATTGATACTATCGCTTGCTCTAAGTTACAAAACAAATCTTCCCCTGTAGTCGTTCCCTTCAAACTACATAACTGTAAAAGCTCCTAAATATTAAAAGCTAGGCAATATCTGAAACGTCATTACTTTCATCTCTAGTTTAAGAGAACCATTCAAATTGTTGTGCTTTTTCCCGGAGTTGAATAGTTGATAACTTATTTACAAAACATTCACGGGCCGCAAGGAAGACGTCGGCCGCATGCGGCCCGCGGGCCGCGCGTTGCCGACCGCTGGTATAATGTATAAAGTTTCTTTTATAATAATCGTAAACAAAAATGATATTTAGGCCCGAACTTCGTAAAATAAAATAAAAATATCCATTTTCGCGTTGTTATTTTACAATACGGCTGGCTGGCAGTCGACGAATTTGAATTTCAAAAAATGGTCCCTATGCCGTCCACCGAAGGACTACAGACTTGCCACCCCTATTTTTTTATGAGTTCCACTCGGCCGCGACGGGGAATAGACGCCCCAGACTCCGCGCCACTTGGTTCCTTGAAATCAATTTTAAATTTCCGTTTTATTACAATAAACAAAGCGTAAAAAGGTATTAATGTTTTTTACAGGCCTTTACGAAATCAACATGTAATTTTTTTTCTCAAATACTTTTTCCAACCTTTCCAAAAGCTTTTTCTCAAATATTTTTAAACTCCTATAAAGGGGCATGAATTCCGATTTCGATTTTTTCCTGGACTATTGGATCGCCTTAATTTCAATTATTATTAAAATTTTGTCTCTACGTAGGATTAAACAAAGATTTTTTTTTTTTATATGAATACCGCACAAGAGTCCCAACTGCTCCCGTCTGGAGCCAGTGAGACAATGGCATCCCCAATTGGGGTATGTTGTGAGGCTGGAGGTAGTGGAGAGAAGGAGATGGGGAAGAGGAAGATAGGGAAGTACCTGGCTATTCAGATCTGGTCAACAAACACGGCTAAAGCCATTTTTTTTTTTTAATAATTTTATTTATTTCATTAAAAAATTATGAATTTAAAATATAATTATTACAGTCATTATTATTGGTTTCATTTTAAATATATTTTCACTTTTTACTTTTTATTTTCTTCCTTTTATTTTACACAGTAATAATAATAGCATATTTTAATGACAATAATATTCAGTTATTAACTTACAAAGTTAAAAACATAAGGTAATAATGCGTTAGTAAGATAACATCTATAAGTTAATAACATTGTTATAAGAATAATGTTATAATAATTGATGTCATTAGGGCATTATCAAATAGGAGAAAAAAAATTATATGTAGGTAAGAACGGAGTAGAAGTAATATAATATACTATATTTTAAGTTGTGCATAGTCTGCCTCACTAGGCGAACCTGATTGAATTCTGAATGATGGTCTTATACCAGGGCGATACCGAGAGTATCTTTCACTGTGGAATGTGCCGCAAATACAGTGTATATTATTTTTAATGAATAAGTTGTGAAATAACATAAATAAAACAAAGAGCCTTACTTCTGGTCTACGCCGGCCGTCAACATTGACAGCGAACATGATGCACGTCTTCCAGCTCATCAGCGCCAACGTCTGATTCGAGCATTCAAGATTACCTGCCATTGGGATGCCTTAATCTCACTGATTCGGCGCAGTCAGTACTTTTTTTTTCATTAACTCCACACAGGAGGCCCTGAGGAAAATAATTTCCTCATCATTGAATCATCATCATCATCTAAGATGCTGTGTGGAGGGGTCTTTTTGAGGAGAGGAAGGAATGAACATTGGTCTTGAAGAGACCCATGTTGTAGGAAGGAAGAAACACAGATGACGGCAAATCGTTCCATGCTCGCTAGCTGTTGAACTCAAGAACGAGTAGAATAAGCGATCCGTTCTCATGTGACAAATGTCAACAGTGTACGTATGTTCGCTGGGTCTCGTCAACACCAATGTTCATTCCTTCCTCTCCTCAAAAAGAACCTCCACACAGCATCTCAGATGACAAAGGCCCTGAGGGAAATGATTTTTTATTTGAAATACCGGTAGAACAAGGATAGCATTCCCATCCGACGCCTGTGCTCTAAACATTGCAATGCGTTTGTTATGTTAGGAGAATCTATCAAACGAACCGCCCGTTTCTGCATAGAGTCGAGGGTTTTTTCAGGTATTTTGGAGCTTCCAACCAGAGGTGGCTGCCAGACTCAATCGTGGGACACACTTGCGATCTGTACAGGGTTAGCAGTTGTGTACTATTTAAGTGTCTACGGGCCCTGTATAGTACGCCTAGTTTTTGGTAGGCTAATTTAACTCTGGCTTCGATGGAGACCCTATATCTGAGCTGGTCAATTAGAGTTACACCAAGCATATCAATGGAGGTCCTGTTCGGAAGATTGCTTCCGTTGAAGGAGACTAGATTTTGATTTTGATCCCTTTTAGACGTAATCAGACATGAATTGTGTCCTACTTTTGTCTGGTGTATCATTGAAAAGGAGAAGATATTTATGGTCAAACAGCTTGGCTGGCTGTTTACAAATAAAAAGTGCTTGATATTATATTATTTATTTATGAAACAAACAGTCGTACATTTATTTATAAAACACATGATACATAATTAAGACATTTACATAGAGTAGATATATAAGATCACCATACTAGGCGGCTGCCTGTTTCATGGTGACCAATGGAGTACTGTTACTTTGTGTTAAATATGAAGTCTAGTGTAAATATATAAATTTAGTATAAATTATGCTAAAAATGGAAAACATTATAATAAAAAAGTAGAAAATAGAAAGGGGAAAAGAAGTAAATTAGCATTAGTTTATAAAAATGTACATAACTTTTTTTTTTCATTATGTGTGCATGTAAGCACACACTATATACGTAGGTGCACACATCTATACAGATATAACATACGCGCATAACTTTTTTTTCAATATGTGTGTAAAGCACAACGAATGCGGTGCACACATACATATTATACAAACGTGCACATATCCATACTCGTACAGGTATAAACATACATATATAAACATACATATACATATCATAACATATAAAAAATACAGTTGTTCTATCTGAGAACGAGAAACAGGCCACTGGCACTGTTACATTCACTCATCAAAAAATCCCTAATCGCTTTCCTAAAAGTGTGATATTGGTCTACCGTCTTCATTTCAATTAAGATTTTCGGGGCAAGGAAGTTAAACTGTGACTGGGCCATTGAGGTTTTTGTAACTGGAATAATATAGTTAGATTGTTTGGAATATCTTGTTCTGTAGTTTGATTCAAAAGTATTTTTTTAATAAATTTAAATTTGAAATAGGAAGATAGGTATTTGATATACAAGGATTTTATGTTAAGCACTTGGAGGTCACTAAATAAGTCCTTCGTGGGGTGAATGTAATGTACTTTGTAAATAGTCCGTATTATCAGTTTTTGAGCTTTTATTAACAGATCTAATATTGTTTTAGAGCATCCTCCCCAGACAATTATACCGTAAGATATTAATGGTTGACATAGAGACATTAATGTATAAACAACAAACATTTGTATATTCTAGACCAGTGGTTCCCAAACTCTTTTGGCCCACGGACCCCTTTTGTGGGCGGGCATTTCTGACTTACAGGGGGGCGGTAGGAGACCCAGAGAAACCCATTACGCCCCCCCCCCCCCCCCTTTGTGGAGTGGGTGGTTATTACAAATAACAAAAAGAAAAAAAGAAAACATTTAATTAAATGAAGACAATGTAAGCGAAACTCAATCGAAAATCTGGAAACAGAAAAATCAGAAAAAGATATTAGCACCTCTGGGACAATATCTTTTTCTGATTTTTCTGTTTCCAGATTTTCGATTGAGTTTCGCTTACATTGTCTTCATTTAATTAAATGTTACAATTTGAGGTTTTACTCATAAAGTTAAAAATAAAATTATATAAAAAAAAAGAAACATTATAATGAAATAAAGAAATACAGTTTTTTCATAATTATTCAATTCAAAACAATAAAATAAACAAAGTACATAAAGTGGTAGTATAATTTTCACAAAAATAAAAGTATTTTAAGTTATTAATTTAGTGAGTTGCATTTTACATGATTTCATGTCATATTAAAGAGTTTTGCGCGTATGTGGATTTGCAGTGTGGTATTTTAAATACGTCGTTCGAACTCGTGTTGTGTTCGGGGCAAAATGCAATCTTTTATAAGGCTGCCTTTACATATGTAAGCTTTTTCCCATAAGTCGCTTACGTGAGTGACTTATGGCCAAATTACCAATGTGAACGACACTAAAAATCACTTACCGTAATTTATAGCAAGTTGCAGAAGTGATTCTTACTGAAGTTTTTGACAGGTCTAATTGTGTCCGTGCAAACTTCCAGTCTTCTCACAGCTTGATAAGTTGAGATGCTTGCCGTAAGAAATGATTCCAAAAATGCCCCGCGCAAGATGTCAAAAATGAAACGGCTAAATAAAAATGAAAAGTGTTTTCGTAGGATTTTTCCTGTAAAAACTAGTATGAGCATTTTTATTAAAATCTGATTAGTTTAATTAGACTCCCTTTATTATCTCCCGAAAACAACATAAAAATAACACCAGATAAAACTCAAATAAGCACTACCCACGAATACAAATGGGAATGGAAAAAACTTTTCAGATTCCAAAAGATATTTCATTTATTTTTTGGGTGGAAAAAGATTTTCTGAAAAGGAACATAATTTTATTTAATTATCGGTTCAATCCTTTCCAATATCAATGCTCATGTTTATAACATTACGTTTTTGAATTTGAAGTCGGTCACTCAGATAAAATTAAAGAACTCCATTATTTTCTGCCGTTAACGGAACAAAAGTGCATGGAGAATTATTTCTCTCAAGCCAACTTCTGTTCCAACACTATATTTGGGCCCTTCCGTCTTTAATGACAAAATCGCATAAATTTGACAGCAGCAAATCGTTGTTTATAGGAAGCTATCTTCCCGATAATAAAATGATGCATAAATTACGTGCGTAGTGGTCGCTGTGAGAACTTAAATAAATTAAACTTCCGAACAACTTCCGTGAGCATTAATTACCGTAAGCTTATTGCATATGTAAGCGCTCCTGTGAGTAGGTAACTTATCAAAATCTTACATAAGACGTAAATTTTACTTATGAGTGTAAAGGCAGATATGAAAAATTAACAAGACGTTTCACGATTTTGTAAAAGAATTAGCATCAGAGATTTTTCTGTGTTTATATAAAGCAGTGTGATCAAACCGATGATGATGATTTGTTTTGGATATTTTCAATACAATCAATATACGAGGGCTGTCCGTAAAATAAGGGCTCCAAGGTGCTGCTGTGGCGATGAGCACTTTTACGCGCAACCCTGCAACACTGGCGTGTAGCCTGGTTCCTCTACGCCAAATCCCCACCATGCTGCACTCTTTGCGACACTTAGTCTCAGCGTGGCAGCCGTTCGCTATGGAGCGTCCGCTCGCCGCACCCGCCAAGTGTGAATTTTTATTTTTTTTTATTTTTTATTTTTTTTATTAGTATATCTATAGCAAAATTTGTACATAATGTATTTATAAATTATATTATATTAAGGTATTATAAGGTACATTATTATTTTTTTTTACAGTCCTCCTCACTACACTCCATAATTCATTTTTTTGTGCAAAGAACAAAATCCCGGTAGAAATTCATTCTCAGCTATTTAAAGTGTAAGGAAAATACTGTACCAGTGCAAAAACGTGCGTAAATGGTGCAGAGAATTTAAAAGTGTGCCGGACGGCCATCGGTTTCAGACGAAAAAATTGTTGAAGTGGAAAAACAATGATTGCAGAACGACGTGTGACGGTTCGGAAGCTCTGTGATGTGACCCCTGATATCAGTAAGAACACTATTGACAAGATTTTGACAGAACGCTTGGGAGACCACAAGGTCTGCCCACGGTGGGTCCCAAAATACTCACCGAAGATTACAAACAACAACGGGTTGAAGCAGCCCGCGAATTTCTTGTGTGCTACGTCATCGATGATGAAGAATTTTTGAACTCAATTTTTGCACTCACACCTGGCCATTGCAGCGAGTGGAAGCTCCATCGCGATCGGCTGCCACGCTGAGACTAAGCGTCATAGAGGGTGCAGCGTGGTGGGGATTTAGCAAGGAGAAACCAGTGTTGCCAGATTGCGCATAAAATCGTTCCTCGTGACCGCAGCACCTTGGAGTCTTTATTTTACGAACAGCCCTCTTATAATAAAATCTCCCCGGAATTCAACATTAAAAAATGCAAAATGTCCCACATCGGTTCAATAATAACTAAATGTTGATTGGCTCGGATAGAGAGGAGTCTAAAGAGATGTTAATTGATTTCACTTAAAATTATACATAGTTACCTATTAATTAATTAATTATAAATTTAGTAAAAACTTAGTAGGTATACAGTTTAAAAAAAAAACAGCATTTTCTTACAGCATCATTCATTTGGAATCTTCACAGCATTTGGTTCTTTAGAACAGGCAGCCTGCCTAGCTAGGAACTATATCAACTTAACAAGACATAATATATGACACTTTTTTTTCGTTATTTGTTTTTGGGGTGTTATGCTGTGTTGCGCTACCTCCTTCATATATACATAGTTACCTATTAATTAATTAATTATAAATTTAGTAAAAACTTAGTAGGTATACAGTTTTAAAAAAAACAGCATTTTTTTACAGCATCATTCATTTGGCATCTTCACAGCATTTGGTTCTTTAGAACAGGCAGCCTGCCTAGCTAGGAACTATATCAACTTAACAAGACATAATATTTAACACTTTTTTTTTCGTTATTTGTTTTTGGGGTGTTATGCTGTGTTGCGCTATCTCCTTCTTTAGCCAACGTTTCGGACAGCCGAAAATGTTGATTTGCGTTTAAGATGTTATTTATTATATTGAAAAATGTCACAAAGAGTTAAAAAGTCCATCACAGTTAAGCTGGCTACCTCTGTAGGTGTTTGTGGAATCATCTGTCTTTCAGAATTTAGATTCCAGACAATTCAAGCTGACTAGCGGACTCAAAGTGATTGCAAAAGTTTTTGATGATTTGTACCATGGAGATGGTAAGACCAGTAAATTTACCTTAATAAGGAAGTTAGGTCCATTTTTAATTTTTTTTTATTAATGTTCACAATCAAACTTAAATACTTACTAGTATTTTTTTTTTTAAGTTCGTTTTTATAATTACATTAATTCTCCAAGTTAAAATTTTACTAAGCCCGCCGAAACGAGCGAAATCCGAGCGGTAAGAGGCGGGGTGTGTGTGTGATGTCATTTGGACTTATACTATACATTCTTCCATAAGGAATTCCAGTAATTTTTATAAATGTAATCAGAATAAATGGTATTTAAAAAAAATATTGGTCAAGATTTCATAGTTAAATTAATTTTTATAGTAAGAATTTTTAAATAACGACTCCCGCCAAAACCAATTCTGTCGACATTTTGTAGAATTCTTGAATTCGCAGCTAGCGCCACAAGCTAGCCAGTAGTGAGAATTACGACTCCCGTGTGAACTAATACTGACGGTAACGAAATCAGCTGTTCGTGTGCCGCCATCTTCAGGCAAACGCCAGCGGGTAGCGAGCAAAGTTGAACACATTTCAAATTTTTTAAGTAGATTTCCACAATTTGCTAGTTAGCTAGTAATACGATTACACTGAGCGAGTTTACTAACAGAGCGAATTTCCCAGCTAGTAGCTTCTAAACTCGCTCAATGTCTTGAGGCTTTACTTAAACTAAAAATACTAATAACAAGATAGCAAGCAAAACTATTTGGTCTATACCTCTCTCATCATAAACAAATCATCTCTCATGTAATAGAAAGTAATGCACAATCATGATTCGAATGATTATACAAACTGGCGTTCTTAGTTTATAGCTTTTTAATAATTTTTTAAGAACATTTAATTAATTCTAAGAATAATAATATTGAAATATATTTATATATAGGGTCCGCCAAATAACTTTTTTTTTTTGAAAATGCTATAAAAAAAAAACTACTGAATATTTTCTCAAATTTCTTTTTTTATTTATAAGTACAATCCTTCCGGTTAATAATGGAAAATAATTTCATTCAAATGGCTGCCTCGGCTGGCCATGCAGTAGCCTACACGATCGGTCCAATTTTTAAGCACATTATCGATTGTGTGCAGCTGTATTTCACCAATGGCTTCACGAATATTGTCCTTTAAAGCGTCAATTGTCTCTGGCTTGTCGGCGTAACATTTATCTTTGAGGGCACCCCACAAATAATAGTCCAACGGTGTCAAATCGCAGCTCCGAGGTGGCCAAACGACATCAGCTCTGCGGCTGATAATGCGATCTTCAAAAACAGGGCGCAAAACATCGAGTGTAGCTTCGGCTGTGTGGCACGTAGCGCCGTCCTGTTGAAACCAAATGTTGCCAATATCCTCCTCTTCAATTTTTGTGAACAAAAATTCGTTCAACATGGCCCGATAACGATCGCCATTGACTGTAACGGCCACTCCTTGCTCATTTTCAAAGAAAAATGGCCCAATTATGCCTCTGAACCAAAATCCGCACCAAACAGTGACTCGTTTTGGGTGTACCGGCTTTTCAATGTATGCGTGCGGGTTTTCTGTGCCCCAAATACGACAATTTTGCTTGTTTACATACCCGCCAAGATCAAAATGAGCTTCATCCGAAAAGATGATTTTTTTGGCAAAATCGGCATCTTCTGTAAGTCGATCGCAGGCCCACTCAGCGAAGCGAAAACGCATTGGATGGTCAGTTGAAGGATAAAATAATAAGTCAGCGGAAGGATAAAACTAATTATCTGTCAAATCAGACATGAGCTAAGTGTTACCATTCACGAAATAAGCACTAGTTGAAAAAAAAAACTTTAGATGGCGGACCCGATATTTAGAATCGATATTTTTTGATCTACATGAACATATTTTTTATAAGTCAAAATATTTTTCACTCAACTTCCTTATTGATGATTTTAACTTAACAAATCTGCATGAGAGTCCATCAACTTAAGTTGTAACTTGTAACAGTATATGTACTTGAATTATTGTTCTGCATTTTGCAGCATAAATATTATGCTATATCATAAATATGGTCTGCTACCCACTGCTATCTGCTATATATAGTCTGCTAAGCAGGGTTAACGAAGAAGATTAACTTAAAAATGTATAATTTTTTTTAGAATTACTTCGGCCATTATTTATAATGCCATTTCCGGGCATTATCTACAATTACTATACTAGTCGCCGAGTTTGAGCCCTTAGCGAGCATACACCTGCTAAATTCGCTAGTTCAATTACTATTGCGCTGTTCTGTATTGTCACGACTGCGACACTTGGATATGTCTGAATTTCTACCAGTTGTATCAATTTTTAATTTCATCAGATCCACTGGACTGAATCACCCAGAATTTCGCGAGTTTATTAAAGAGATTGGATTGCGATATCATACTGCCATACGCTGGCTAAGTTGCGGACAAATCCTTCAATGCTTCTTTAAATCGATTCGATCTTCTGATCAACTTCGATCAGTGATGGAAACTTTTTTGAATGAAAAGCATCGCCCTCTTACCGAATAACAAAATAACGAATGGCTGTGAAGTTAACATTCTCGATTTGACAAAACATATGAACGAACTGAATTTGAGTTTGCAAGGAGAAAACCATCTTCTCCCTGATTTATACACTAATATCAAATCGTTCCGATAGAAAATAATACTGTTTCAATCACATTTATGTAAAAAATGTTTCCCACATTTTAAAACATGTGAAAGATTCAGCCACTTCTACTTTTAAAATAAATTTTGATACTCGTTTCTCAGACTTTGATATCATTCCAAATGAAATGAAGATTTTTCAAAATCCTCTTGATAACGACATTGAAAACCTAGCCCCGAAACTTCAATTGGAAATCATTGATTGACTTGTGATATAATTAAGAACAAATATCAAAACTTATTTTTGTTGAAATTTTATAAGAGTCTGCCGCTGGCACAATTTGATAATTTGCACAAATTTGCTCGTTTGCTATTATCTGTTTTTGGAACTACTTACTTGTGTGAGAAAACATTCTCCAAAATGAAGTACGCACAGAACGTTTAAGTTAACCGATGAGCATCTTAAATCTCTTTTAATAATTGGTACAAGTAAAATTGGTCCACAACTACAAACATCAGTGGAAAATCTCATTAGTATTTTATATATTATAATGTTTATATGTTATATGTTTATGTGCTTATATGTTTATGTAAATATTTATTTAGTCATGCTAGTTGAAAACCTTTCAATTGTTTGTTAATTACTACGCTCAAGTTAAATTTTCTGCATATTATACATGTCAAGCGTTACCTAGCAAATAAATAAAGCCGAGATCCTATCATTTTGTGTTTTTTAACCAACATCTAACAAAAGCAATAAGCCATTAGCTGTCGCGGGTCTGATTGATGACACTGGTTCATTAGCTGTCGTGGGCCTGATTGCTGACACTGGTCCATTAGCTGTTGCGGGCCTGATTGATGACACTGGTCCATTAGCTGTCGCGGGCCTGATTGATGACACTGGTCCATTAGCTGTCGCGGGCCTGATTGATGACACTGGTCCATTAGCTGTCGCGGGCCTGATTGAAGACACTGGTCCATTAGCTGTTGCGGGCCTAATTGATGACACTGCTCCATTAGCTGTCGCGGGCCTGATTGATGACACTGGTCCATTAGCTGTCGCGGGCCTGATTGATGACACTGGTCCATTAGCTGTCGCGGGCCTGATTGATGACACTGGTCCATTAGCTGTCGCGGGCCTAATTGATGACACTGCTCCATTAGATGTCGCGGGCCTGATTGATGACAATGGTCCATTAGCTGTCGCGGGCCTGATTGATGACACTGGTCCATTAGCTGTCGCGGGCCTGATTGATGTCACTTGTCCATTAGCTGTCGCGGGCATGATTGATGACACTGGTCCATTATGTGTCGCTTGCCTGATTGATGACACTGGTCCATTAGCTATTGCAGGCCTAATTGATGACACTGCTCCATTAGCTGTCGCGGGCCTGATTGATGACACTGGTCCATTAGCTATTGCAGGCCTAATTGATGACACTGCTCCATTAGCTGTCGCGGGCCTGATTGATGACACTTGTCCATTAGCTGTTGCGGGTCTGATTGATGACACTGGTCAATTAGCTGTCGTGGGCCTGATTGATGACACTTGTCCATTAGCTCTCACGGGTCTGATTGATGACACTAGTCAATTAGCTGTCGCGGGCCGGATTGATGACACTGGTGTCCCGGATTTGGTCTGCGGGCTGTAGTTTGGAGACCCCTGCTCTAGACCATGCCGGTCGTCAACTGGGACTCGAACCCGGGATCTCTCATATTACCGGGACAAGCGACTCAACCAACTCGGCCATTGAGACCTCTTATTGACTGTTACCTTTTTTTATTTTTCTGTGTTATGTTCTTTGTTATATTTTCGTTTAGATTTATTTTTAATTCTTTTTTTAAAGTTTTCTTTATTCATTGAAATTTTTTTTTATTACATAGATTGGGGATTTTTCGACCACCATGCTAGGCACATGCCCGTTTTGTGGTGGTCGATTAGTGTTATCTTCTTCTTCAATGATAAAAACGTATCTTAAACCTTGAAGGAAACCAGTTTTCGCATTATGATTTCTTTTTTACTATTATTATTTTCAAGGTGCTTTCAGCAGGTCGCAGCATCAGTGCTTGCGGGCTACACCAAATGGCATCACGGTATACAGTTTCCCCATTCCTGCTGTAGATATATAATACGGCTGCCTTGAAAGTTTCCTTTCCCTCAAGTGATGTCCACAGAGTATCTGTTGAAAGTGATGCCCGTCTCAAGTGATGTCCAAGGCCATAGATAAAGAGTGATTGCCTCAAGCGATGTCCAGAGACAAATCTGTAGCAAAAATAGTGATTGAATTCTAAATAAGTAAACATCCGCCATAAAAAAATATGTGTGACGGTATTCGAAATAAACAATAAAACCTGCCTTAGAAGTCTGAAGTTATATCTCCATCAAATGATGTCGAGGACCATAGATTTAAGATTGCTCCGCCCAAGTGATGTCTATGGACCAAGTGTATATAACTAAAATACAATGCCAGTATTCTAAAAAAGAAAATATTACATTCCAAATAGTAAAGTTGGGCGGTTTTTGGATAGAGTTAAACATACCTCGGAGGTCGGAGGTGATGTCCCCCTCCCTCCAGATGATGTCGAGGGCCGTAGAAGCAATGTGGTTGCGTTGAGTGTGTTGTTCCCTTCAAGTGATGTCGATGGACAAAGTATCTGTAACAAAAACAATGTCAATTTTTTAATTTGGGAGGAGGGTATGGGTACCGCTACCCCAGGAACCTCTCATTGGATAACCAACACCTCTGCCACAGGTCACCCTAAGTGGTTCGCTACGTTTGGTGACTTAGTAGGGGTGCCCGAGTTCATGGGCTGTGTATGTCCGGGACTTGGCGACGGATGCGTCTGTGTGGCAGGCCCAATCGGGAGAGACTGGTTAAGGGAGACATTTTTTATCTTTCCAGCAGGACTCTCGGAACATTGCCTTGCACTCCTCTGGAAGGGTTGAATCCCACCTCTCTTTTTCTTTTTCAGAACTTTGTCTCCGTCCTTTTCAAAAAATACCCTCCACACAGTACCCCCAACGATGACGTAGGCCGTGAGTGAAATTATTTTTCTGTGGCTGTGAAGCTAATATAAAAAATAAATAAATTAAAAAATATCAGTATTTTTAAAAAGTAAACAACCTGCATTTCGAATAACTAGAAAAGACGGTATTCACAATAAAGTTGAAACTTGCCTCGGAATGGGGAAGTAATGCCCGCCTCAAGTGATGTCCAGGCCATTAGATAGACTGTGGCTGCCTTAAAATTGTTGATACACTTAAGTGATGTCCAAGGACATCAACAACAAAAAATCTGAAACAAAATCTGCAACAAAAAAAACACAGTTTTAAAAATAAGTTATTTTTTATGTGAGTACTGCACAAGAGTCCCAAATGTTCCCAGTAGGATTACGCCATCCCAAATAGGGGTGCGTTGTAAGGCGGAAAGTAGTAGAAGACTTAGAAGTACCCGGCTATTCAGATCTGGTCACCAATCTTGGATTAGGTCATTTCAAGCCTGTCTGTCTCGACACAGGTATATCCTAGTGAAACAGGCATAAAAAAACCGAATGTAAATATACTTTTTATAGATCAATAAATAAAAAATAAAAAAAAGTAAGTTTCTGACTCTGAAACTATGTAACACACGTGTGAATATAAATTATTTGGGAGGCGGATATGGGTACCGCCGTTGTTTTGTTGTGTGTTTTCAAAATTTAATCATTTAAAACAATATAACATATGTTTGCGGCACGTTTAGGAGTGGAAGATACTCTCAGAATCACCCTGGTATAAGACCACCATTTAGAATTAAAACGATGTTTGAAATGCTTTAGCAGTGTTTGGTGACCAGATCTTAATAGTCAGCTACTTCCCCGAACTTACTTCACCTTCCTCTCCCCCATCTACTTTCCCTCCCCACTACCTTCAGCCTAACAACATACCTCAATTGGAGATGCCGTAGTCTCACTGGCTCCAGATGGGAGCAGTTGGGACTCTTGTGCGATATTCACATTAAAAAAATATTATTCTTAAAAATATAAACTTTTCCAAATAATAAGTTCATTTTCCATTA
Organism: Limnephilus lunatus; assembly: GCA_917563855.2. NCBI lineage: Eukaryota > Metazoa > Arthropoda > Insecta > Trichoptera > Limnephilidae > Limnephilus > Limnephilus lunatus. Next base: position 1,568,534 of record OU830600.1, on the reverse strand, counting down.
CTAAAGAATAAAAAATAAATTTTCTTTTTGTTAATGTTGTTCCCTTTTATAGAAGTCTGGAGAAAGATTATTTTGAAACAAAATATTAATGATGTTGAATAAAAATATTAACATGTATTAAAACTTTATTTTGCAGCTAACAAAAATATGTAATTTTATACATGCCTTGGGAGCGATGATTTCCTCAAGTGATCTATGGGTTTAGAGGCATAATGTGGCTGCCTTGAGATTGTGGATGCCCTCAAGTAATATCCAGGGCCATACACGTCATATAGAATATGACTGCCTCGAGAATGTTGCCTTTCCAAACGACTTTCAGAGGAGAAACAGAATGTGTCTGCCTTGAGAATTGCGCCCCGCCCAAGTGATGTCCAAATAAGGAATACGGTTGCCTGTTGCCTTTAGTCCAGATTGGTTATTTTCTCTGTGAATATTATGAGTTTTTATTAAACTTTATTGAAACTCCTAATGACAAAAAAAAATGCTCTAAATTTAAACAATAGTTTTATTTTGAAATATATCTCTTTGAATTATTTATCTTTCGTTTTATTGATTGAATGAATGAACGTACAAAAGATGCGGAATTTTGAAAGTGGAAATTAACCCACTTCCCGACATCCGATCAAGCTGAAACTTGGCAGATAGACTCCTTGTCGACGACAATGCCGTGTTGGCAATCATGTACGTACAAGCGGGTGTATAAGTACGCATTTATATGTAATTCGATAACATTACAGCAGTTAATACACAAAAATAAATGTTGGTCAGGTGACAGGTCCAATTGGAATATTTGTTCAGTTGGTAGAGTTGTTGATTCCAGTCACTGGCTTGGAAAGTTCTATCCTAAATCAAACCAATTTTTTTATTAAAGTTTTAAAAAATATTAAAATTTTACAGTTCTTTTACTTCTATTTGAGTTTTGATTTTGTTTTCGTAAATGAATGGATGAATGAACGAGAATTTGAAAGCGGAAATTAACTCACTTCCCGGCATCCGATCGAGCTGAAACTCGTCAGATAGATTGAATGTTGATGACAATGCATTCTGTCGACTTTTAGTGGTGCTCGTACACTTCCTTGCGTTCGCCACACATGCATTTTCTGAAATTAGATGACAATATAAATTTACAACGGTTAATAATAAACAAATGTCGATACTATCCAATTAGGATTTGGCTTAATTCCTATCCCTGGGAAGGAAGGTTTAAACTTTTTTTTTAAGTTTACAGACATTTTAAAAGTTCACAGCAGTTTGAGAGCAAGTCAGGAGCAAGCAGGGGAGGAAGGCAAACCAAAATAAATAAATAAAAATCTTTGAAATTGTCGGCCTAAGAGATGGCGTAAATAGGTAAAAAATTGAAAACTGGATTGTATTATAGAAAAAAACACTATGTTTTTTACGGGTTATTTTTTGCAGTATAATTATATAAAGGTACAATGAATATGTAAATGAAATCTTCAGAACGGGAGATCCCAGTGAGGATATCATTATCTCAAATTATAACAAAAAAGAAAGAAAATAAAACATCTACTATTATTATTATTAATGATTACAATATATTCCTTTATTTGCTGTTAGAAGCAATTATTTAATTTTTATTAGAACAATTCTCTTTTACTAATTTTTGAAGGCTTATTACCATCAATGAAATATATCATTGAAGAAGATAACACTAATAAAATCTAAAAGAAAATATGAAAGAGAACAAGGCACACAAAAATCAAAAGATAAAGGTTGTAACTGGGACTCGAACCCAGAACCTCTCGTTATTTGAACGTCATATTTGTGAATCTCATATTTCAAATTTTTATATACGGTGCTCCAGATTTTATGTCCGTGTTGAATCTTTCCCAAATGAAAGACTAAACCCTTCCACACACTTTTCCACAAATGAATATCTAGTAAATTAACGCAATGTAAGTGCACTATATAAGAATAAAACAATACAAGAACAATACGTCAATCCACCAGAAACATAATGGGAAAATATTTCACCGACTCCAGATATTTTCATATCAGAGGGTTCGGCTCTGATGAAATCCTAACTGGTCCGATAAATCCTACTGATCCCTCAATATAAATATATAAAAAATCTTTCGTAATCCTACATGTATTTAAAATGACCGACTTTTGCATTTTTATGTACAAATTTTTTGACAAATCTAATACGCCTAAATTTTGAATGAGAGAGCTAGGTATAATGCCAGTAGCCGAAATAACAAATGGTAATATTTTTATAGTCTGAGAATGCCAAATTCTTTTAATTTCATTTCCTAAATCTGTATATTTTCTTATTTTTTCAGAAACAGTTTTCTGAATATTACAAGAATTTGGAATAGCGACATCAATGATATAAGTTATTTTCTTAATTTTGTCATGTAAAACTATATCGGGTCTATTATGACTAATTGTTCTGTCTGTCAGAATAGTTTTATCATAATAAATTTTATAAAATTCATTTTCTAAAAATGAATTTGGTTCATATTCATAATATGGTACATTACGGCAGTCAATCAAGTTATGTTTAATTACCAAACTTTGGTGAATTATTTTTAAAACTTGATTGTGCCTAAATGTATACTCGGACGGCGCTAATACAGAACATCCCGATATAATATGTTCTATAGTTTCCGGAAAAGCCAAACATTTTCTACATAAATCATCAATTTGATTTGCATCTTTGATGATATGCTTCCTATAATTTTTAGTATTAATGACTCTATCTTGTATGGCAAGCATAAAGCCTTCTATTTCTGCGCTCAACTCTCCAATACTCAACCATTTGTTTAACGAAAATTTGTCAACATATGTTTGGTTGAGATAATTGAAGTGTTTTGCGTGAAGAATTTTATTTGACCAGGAATCTAATAATTCCTGGTTGGTATTTATAAGAATGCTGGCATTCTCGTCGTATAAATTTAATGGTGAAATATTTCTATCTGCCTTGCATATTATTTTGTGCATTTCTGAACTATCAGCTTTCCTATGGAAAAAATTTCTTAGCATTTCTACCTGATTATGTTTTAAATATGTTATTTTGACTATACCTCTACCTCCTAAATTTCTGGGTAAATTAATACGTTCTATAGCTGAATTTGGATGACGGCAATGAAATTTTGTTAATGTAGTTCTAATTAATCGTTCTAAGCTATCTAAATCTGTATTAGACCATTTAATTATGCCAAATGAGTAAGTTAATAGAGGTATTGCCCAAGTATTTATCGCCTTTACTAAATTTTTAGCAGATAGATTGCATTTCAAAATTTTTCTGATCCTAGTTTTAAATTTAATCCTAATATCATTTTTAATACTAGTATGATCTAATCTATTTGATTGCGGATATCCTAAATATTTATAAACCTCACCCCCTTTCATACTTTCAATTTTGAAATTTTTAAATATACCCTCGTCTCCATCTACAATTTTACCTTTCTCTATATGGATCGTTCTACATTTATCTAAACCAAAAGTCATTTTAATATCATCTGAAAAAATTTTAACTACTTTAATCATTTTCTCTAAATTTGGTTCAGAATTCGAATATAATTTTAAATCATCCATAAATAATAAATGAGAAATTATATTTCTCTCTCTAGTATTACCTTTAATTTTTATTCCAAACTTGCTTTTAATTAACATTTTAGATAGAGGATTTAATGCTAAGCAAAACCAAAGAGGACTCAATGAGTCTCCTTGAAAAATCCCTCTTTTTATAGAAATGCCCGGTACTATAATTTTCTTATCTTTCAAATTCAAAAGCAAATCGGTATTCCAAAATGCCATAATTTTTTCCAAAAAGCTAATAATAATTGGGTTAATTTTGTATATATTTAAAACTTTTATCAGCCACGAGTGCGGGACACTATCATAAGCTTTTTGGTAATCTATATAACAAATATGTAAATTACGTTTTTGGGTTTGAATCTGTTTTAGAATTACAGAATCAATAACTAATTGTTCTTTACATCCCATATGTTTTCTGCGACAACCTTTTTGTTGTTCAGATAAAACATTTTTTTCATCTAAATGAGTGTATATTAAATCTGTCAAGAGAGAGGTTAAAATTTTATATATTGTCGGTAAACATGTAATGGGTCTATACTGAGAGGGATTATTAATATGTTCGCTTTTAGGCAACATATAAGTAATGCCCTTAGTTAGAAAATTTGGAAAATTTTGAGGTTCTCTGACAAATTTTGAAAGATTTTTTGCCAAAAGGGGATGTAAAGTAGTCAGACGTTTATACCAAAAATTATGTATCCAATCGCAACCCGTGGCTTTCCAATTATGAGTATTTTTTATAATTTTGGCTAACAATTCAACCGATATATCAGAAAAACTCATTTGTTCAATGTCTGAACAATTGAGTTCTTCATTTTCTATCCACGGACCTGACTCATTATGTTTTATATCGTTACTCCAAATATTTGTCCAAAAATCGCGCATATCTGATTCAGATGGCAACGGATTATTATTATTCGAAATAATATTTTGTTTATCGTCAAGTTTGGAATAAAATATTTTCTCATTTTTCTGAAATAATCTATTATTATTTTTTTATTATACGTATAGTTATATTTTTTTAATCTACTAGCTTTTACACCTAATTTTTGTTTTAACAAATCTAATAAATCATTGATTATATTTTCATTATTATTACTACCAATGCTATAACCAAATTTTCTCCCAATTACATCTACATGTCTCAAAATATTCCTACTTCTATTTCCGTTTTTATACTCTATTACTCTAGCTATGCTACTTCTTAAAAATACTACATCATTTTCTAATCTACTCTGCCATTCTGGTTTTCTATAATTATATGATCTATCATCAGAAGACGTTAATTTAACTCCTAACTTATTACATATAGTGATAGCACTAGCATACACTATTGTATGAAGATCTAAAAAACTAATGTCATCAAATATAATTTTTGGTAAAATTATATTATTTAATTCAGAAATTAATTTAGATAATTTCTTTGACGTATGTAATTTTGGTCTAACTGTGGGCTCTATATCTATATATCTTTTTATATTATTATGAAGTAAGTTAGCTAATTCTATAATATTTTCATCTAGTAAGTTTAAATTTGCAATGTTGATTTCCCTAAGATTATAAATAACGTCTAAGTTATTTGAGTCTACTGTAATATCATTGGATTCTTCGACTAGAATATTATCTGAACTATCTACGTTCAATGTAAAAAAAAAAATCCATCTAGGATTCATGAGAATCTATGTAGATGACTGCAGTCCTCTTACCCAATGTTTCCACTGTCAAAGATTTGGACACACAGCACAAAAATGCTACAATAGAATGAATAAACCAACATGCAAGCACTGTTCAGAAGATCATCCCATCTCCGAATGTAAATCCCTGGAACTGCCACCCAAATGCGCTAACTGCAACTCGGCTAACAAGAAAAAAGAAACAAACTCCTTCAACAATAAAATGAATGAAGTAGACCACCGAACAAACAGCGAAACATGTAAGTTCCGATCTTACATGCTTAAATTAGCCAAAGAAAGAATAAACTACGACATTGAATAAAAAATTTATAAATAATTTTGCAAAATACAACTAGAAATGCATTAAATGGATAATTTCTTAAATAACGAACTAGAATTAAATATTAAAATTCAGGAATATGAATGTATATGTACTGATTCGTGTAACAAAATTATTTCTAAAAACATCAATGACATAATTATTATGCACATAAACATCCGTAGTATTCAAAAAAATTTTGATGAACTAATTCTAAAAATAAATAATTTAATTAAAAAACCGGACTTTATAGTGTTAACCGAAACATTTACAAACGCCGAGTCACCGCCTTATCACTTGCCCGAGTACAATTATATCTCTACTAAATTAGACATTAACAAAAATTCGGGAATAATAATATTTGCAAGCAATAAATTTAGTATTGTTAACATTATAGAACACCCAATACATTTGGTTAACTGCATTGAAGTACATTTCAGACTCGGCAAATCAACATATCATCTTATAGCTATCTATAGAACGCATAGCTCGAGTATTATTACGTTTATTAATGACCTCAAATACATATTATTAAAATTAAAAAATAAACTTAGCTTCGTAGTAGGTGATTTTAACGTGAACATCAATGAAAAAATAGAAAATAATAACAAAAATGAATACATTAATTGTATGACTGAACAAAATTTCATATCTTGCATAAATAAAAATACTAGAGAAATAAAAGAACATACTCCATCTTGTTTAGACCACATTTGGACTAACATAAACATTAAAGATCTACATAAACTAAAATCTATTGTTTGGAAAACTAACATAACGGATCATCATTCATGCTTACTTCTGTATAATAATAATATTAAACATAAAAAACATAATTTAATAACCAAAAAATCAATGATAGATATGACTATTCTCTCTGAAAAACTAAAAAAGGAGGATTGGAACAATGTTTTGAGCAGTGATGATACCGAAATATGTTCGACTTACTTTGAAAATATCCTGTCACAACACATTAAAAATTCGACAACTAAAAAAAAACACACATAAAATCCAAATTAAGATGTTTAAAGCCTTGGATTACCAAAGGACTTATAATATCTATCAGGAACAAAGAAAAACTTTACAAAACAACTTTAAAAAATCCCCACGATGAAAAAGCATATATTTTCTATAAAAAATATAAAAATAAATTAACATCTTATATTAAAAAAAGTAAAGAAGAGTTTTTTAAAAATAAAATATTATCTTCAGAAAATAACCATAAACAAATGTGGAAAACAGTAAATTTGGCCATAGACAATACAAAAAAAACACAAAACATTAAGTACATTGAACACGATAAAAAAATTATAGATGCCAATATGCAACCTAAACAATGTGCAAACATTTTTAATTCCTTCTTTGCAAATGTTGGAAAAAATCTTGCGAAAAATATTCATAAGCCTTCTGACCCGGAAAAACATAAAAATAAAAATTTACAGAAACGTAATATACTTTCAACATTCGAAACAACAACAGAATGTGAAATCTTAAAAATAATAGAAAATATGAAAGGAGGTTCATCTCCCGGTTTTGATTCTATTACGGCACATATGTTAAAATCTATGAAACCTTACTTAATAAAACCCATCACTCATTTAATAAACTTAAGTTTAACAAAAGGAATATTTCCAATGAACTACAAAAACACAATAATCTCACCTATTTACAAATCTGGAGATCCACACCAAGTAACAAATTATCGCCCAATCTGTCTTATTTCTAATATAGGAAAGATCTTTGAAAAAATAGTAAAAAAACAGTTGGTAAATTTCCTAGATAGTAATAAAATAATACACAAAAACCAATTTGGTTTTATAAAATCACTCAGCACACAAGATGCTATTGCTAACGTAACTTCATACATTTACGAAACAGTAGATAAAGGTAAAAAATGTGCGGGTATATTTATTGACCTCAGAAAGGCATTCGATAGCATATCTCATGAGATGCTATTAAAAAAATTAAATAATATTGGCATAAAAGGCAACGCGATTAAATGGATCACCAACTACTTAAAAAACCGCCCTCAAGTGGTAAAAATCAATCATGTTAATAGCGATCAAGAGCTTTCAAGCTTTGGAATCCCCCAAGGTACAGTGCTTGGACCAATCCTATTTACTATATATGTAAACGATATTTTTTTTCAACCTTTACATGGTCAAATTACATCATACGCCGACGATACAGTATTAATAATAAGTGGAAAGACTTGGGAAAATGTAGAATTAAAGGCCATAGAAGACATTAACACGCTTAAGAATTTTTTCGACACTAATTTACTATCACTAAATAGTGAAAAGACATTTGTAATTCCATTTGCAATACATTTAAACGATGCTCCCAAAAATTTTAACATTGTCATTCATGAAAATACTAAAATTCACAGCCAAAACTACTGCAAATCAAACTGTACAATATTAAAAACAACAAATAAAATTAAATATCTAGGAGTAATTATTGATAAAAATCTGAAATGGAAGGAACAAATATGTCAAGTAGTAAACAAAATTAGAAAATTAATATACATATTTTTAAGAATTAGAAATTTTTTGTCGATAAAAAATCTATATTTAATCTACTATGCCTTAGTTCAATCCACTTTACAATACGCTATCATTAGTTGGGGATCCGCATATAAATGTAACCTTGTTCCAATAGAAATTGTACAAAGAACAATTATTAAAATTATATTAAAAAAATCCTTGGACTACCCAACAGAACGCCTATTTGATGAATTCCAAGTACCTACATTTAAAGATTTATATATTAAAAATTCATTAATTCAAATTATCAAAGAAAAAGATAAATACCAATTTCTAAACGAAAACAGAACGCGACTTAAACATGTTTTTATATGCCCAAAACTAAATACGTCTTTTGCACAACATCATTACACTTACCAGGGAAGAACTTTTTTCAATCGTCTACCAGAAGAAATCAGAAGCATTAATGATAAAACCCAAATACTGCTCTCTGTCAAGAGACATTTTAAAAATATTCTAAAGAAAAAAACTAATGCCACTTAATTATCCTTACAAATATCCTTAGTTTTCCATAATATTATTTCTTTTATTTAAATGTATACAAATATCTTTAGTTTTCCATAATATTCTTTCTTTTCTTTAAATATATACTATTATATACTATTACAAGACACATATATTTATGTAAATGAATTATTTAAGTACTAAGTAATAACCACATTTATGTACACTCCTTTTCCATACACAAGCAAATGCTTTAAATGGAAAAGTAGTAAAAAACCTAAGATGTAAAATTATCACTTAGCAACATGTAAAACATATGAATGAAAATAAAAAATAATTACAAAAAAAAAAAAAAAAAAAAATGTATCTGATATAACATTACTACTCGTATTAACTTGTTCTAAATTATTTTCTAATTGCAATCTATCTGCTACTTCCTTTTTTTATCTGATCTAATGTTACTACAGGAATTAAATTATTTTTGAAAATTGCCCTCTTTTGGTCTGCTAATCTTTGTTCGTTTACTTGGGCAATCGGATAATTTTGTGAGAAAATTAAATGTAATTTTTTCCTATACAATAACATATCTGTTTCTAGTTTAGTTACATAAAAATATGAACGAACGATGAACATATTGACATCGTTCGTCCATTTCATACGCTGCCTAGGAATACCTGTAGTAATAATAGTATTAACAATATCATTTTCGACTCATTTTTTTTTGTATTATTGGCAACTATTTTTTTCATTTGAAATAAGTGTTCCAAGAACTAGTTTGTGATCTATTTTTTTTATTTTTTATTTATTTGAAATATACATATATATAACAGATTTACAGAAAGAAAATATTTGGTTCATAAAAAACTAATTACAGATAAAGTTATTTCTTGTTAATGAATCTACCCAATTTAAAAGGGAAAACATTTCTCGTGTTTGAATTGGGGAGTTGTTCTATTATAGAAAAAGATAAAGAAAAAATAATATAAAAATATATAATCTTTTTTTTAAATTAAGAAAATAAAGTTATGAATGATAACAAATATTGATTAATAAATTTACTGACATAGCAGTTACTAAAATAGATATACATGATACATGTAGTATAGATAATTAAAAGTAAAAATAATATTATTACATTTCTCGTAATAGGTAGGTGTTAGATGGTAAGTACATATAGTTGATTCTAACAATTGGATTAGCTGATAATAATTGCAGGAGTAGGTACATAATGTTAAGTTACAACAATAATCGCTACATTTCAGTTCAAATGCTGATGAAATATTTTAAGAGGATATGTGCAAATGAGAAGAATACATTAATTTATAATTTTTTTTTTTGTTAATTAATGAAGGAATTAAATGATTAATTTTGAACTAAAGTATCAAATATCATAATTAAAACTTGATCAATTACTACTAATCGGTACAAATTCGTTCTGTGAAATTAAAATTTATAATTTGTGTTGGGTTGATCTAGTAGTTGTTTTATTTGTGATTTAAAGGCTTTATAATTTTCTTCAGATTTAGATCTAGTTGGTGTTTTGGATAAATATATCCGATTTTATTGATTTAATTATTTTATTTATCCCTTTTCTGTGTCTTGTTTTCTTTCATATTTTGGTTTAGACTATTAGTGTTATCTTCTTCTGCAATTATTTAAGTTTAAACATGTTTTCCATCTTAATTTTTGTCCTGAAGAAGTTACAATATTGACTATTATTACCTTGGGTGTGGTGTATCCTTCAAGTGATGTGCATGGCCAAACATAGTATGTTGGTGCCTTAAGCGTGATGTATCTTTTAAATGATGTCCATGATGGCCAAAGATAGAACGATGCTGCCTTGAGTGTGGTGTATCTTTCGAATGATGTCCATAGCCAAACATAGTACGTTGCTGCCTTGAGCGTGGTGTATCCTTCAAATGATGTCCATGGCCAAAGATAGTACTGTTAAGATTTCAGGTACTGAAATATTAATATTTGTGATTGTCACCCTAATGGTTGTGGCAACATTTTTTGTGTTGGCGATTGCCAGGGCGATTTCGTATTGCCACGGATTTTTCTTTCTTCTCTTGTTACCATCCGTCTTGGGCGGGTCGTTTTTGGCAAAACGTCTGCTGCCAGGTTTTCACTTCATGTGGGTCATAAAACCGCGGAGAGAGATAGCATTATTGGGCTCACCGTACATGAGCTACCCTACGGGTCTTTTATTCTTTGAATAAAGACCGATATTCGAGAGCTGGAGTTATTATTGAAGAGTTACTCCAGCCACACTTCCTTTCGGAATCTGGTGTTACCGCGCCGGATTGCTCTGTCAGGAGAGCGGAAGTTGAGATCCTGAACAAGTACGCTGCTGCCTTGAGGGTGTTGTATTAGTGATGTCCAGGGTAAGTATACCTGAATTTGAAACATTTAACCATGTAGTTTAATAGAATAAATAACAATAAAAAGTTTTTTCTTAATGAAGACAATATTTGCGAACTGGGACACGAACCTGTTCGGTTTCAGGGTTTGTGTCCCTGATAGATGTGACCGTATCTTTTTCTGATTTTTCTGTTTCAGATTTTTGATTGAGTTTTTCTAATTTTGATATCATTAATTATAATATTACGATTTGAGGTTTTACTCATTAATTTATTAGATAAATGAAACAATGTTACTTTGTTTGAACCACTTGTATATTTGTTTAAAGCCGACCGGTTTCGGAACGACCGAAACAATGTTAACGAATGAAACAATGTTACAAAGTAACATTGTTTCATTTATCTATAATGGATAACCACAAAGTTATAGCTACATTCAAAAGCATTAATTTATTCATTAAATTAAAACACCTGTAGGAAACTTTTGCTTACATTATTTAATCTTATTATTTTGTTACAGTCTAAACAAAATATTTCATGTTTTTTGCAATTCCTTTCTTAAGTCTGTTATATATGTATTGCTTTTAATATTTTCTCATTGTTGATATCAGAAGACAGTGATTATTCGTAAATGTGTATAGTATATTTTTCTGTACATTTACACACGTCAATTAAAAAATACCTTAATTTTATTTGCCTCATTTAAATTGTAAGCATTTTTTCTTATGTAATACGATTGTAATAAGTAATTTATTTAGTTTTATTAGCTGTATCAATATGTAATGACCCCTGTGCGTAAATATAATATATAAATTAATAAATCTATTCAAAAAGTACATCAATTTGGGAGGCCGGCATGGGTTCCACTGCCACAGGAACCATTTATTGAATAACCAACCCCTCTGCCATAGGTCACTCCAAGTGGTTCTCTATGTTTGGTGACTTAGCAGAGGTGCCTGGATTCATGGGGTGAGGTTTGTCCGGTTTGGCGGCATTGCGCCTGCCCACCTACTGAGCGGCGGGCCGGATCGGGAGCGACTGGTCGAGGGAGATCTTTTAACCTCTCCAATAAACTATCTCGGAAACATCGTATAGAAATAGATTCATAAGTCCGTCACTCCTGGACACTCCGACCCCCAGATTCCTACCCACCCAGATTATTACACACTTTTCCTTCCAAGAACTTCCTCTCATTCCTTTTCCTAAAGAGACCCTCCATACAGTATCCCCAAAGATGACATAGGCCCTAAGGGGAATTATTTTCCTCAAAGCCTCCAGTATGGAGCTAATGTAAAGGTATGAAAAAGATAACTTTACCTGTATTGAAGTCGATTAAGCTGGAGGTTCCTGGAGCATGTGTTCAGTTGTTCGATGTTCAGTCAGCAGTCTCTGCATCTGCCTTGTCTCTCCCTTGGATTGCGTACAGGGTAGCCATAGCTTCACATACTAAATACTAACTTGTCACTGCTACAGACTGATATGTACACTTTAGTGTATGTTTCGTGGGGACATTCGGTCCTATGTTGTTGCTCCAAGAACCACTTTTGTAGTCATTTGAAGTAATAAGAAAGCACTTGCATTGATTGTCACTACTTATCAAATAATTGTTTTAATATACATAACAGTTTTTAAAATGTTAGTTTATAAGAGAACAGCGAACTAATCTTCTGGAATTTTATTAATTCATTAATTGTTTGTTCAGTTCACAAGATTTAATTTTTCACTGCGTTGTTTACGTTTTATAATTTTAATGTTGATTTAACTAATTTTAAATTGAATATATGTATATTGTTATTGTTTGATCCTTCATATATTATATTGCAAAAGAGGGCTGGTGGCACTGCCCTTAAAAATGATTGTCACTATTGCTTGTTAAGTTTTATAGTAGAGGAGAAACACTCGGGTTGGCTTCCTGGTGACTGCGAAGAAGATCTACCACCTCTCGGTGTCCCTTTTCTTCCGCCCAGGAGAGAGCCGTCTTTCCATCCTTGTCCTGACAGGAGACATCGGCGTTGTGCTGCAGAAGGACCTCCACAACTTTCCCATTTCCTGTGAGTGCTGCACATGACAAAGCTGTTTTGCTATCATCTCTGTGGGTGTTGACATCAACACCGCGCTGCAGCAGGAATACCACAATCTCAGTGTGCCCATTAGCAGATGCCTGAAGTAGAGCAGTATCACCATCTATATCTCGGGAATTCAAATCAGCTTCATTCAGTAATAACAGTTTGGCAACCTCTAGATGTCCGGAAGCTGCAGCATAGTTTAATGCAGTCCAACCCAAGCTATCCCTTGTATGGACGTCTGCTTCCTTTTCCAAAAGTTTGCGTACCGTGCCAAGGTTCCCTTTTTTAGCAGCGCCCATAAGAACAGATGTACCTTTTTTATCCTGGGAATTCACATCAGCTCCTTTCAAAAGTAGGAGTTCGACGACCTCTGTGTGTCCGTTATACGCAGCATAGATTAATGCACCATCGCCTTCTCTATCTCTTCTATGGACGTCTGCTCCTTTCTCCAACAGTTTGCGTACCGTGTTAAGGTGCCCTTTGTTAGCAGCGCTCATAAGAACAGAATAACCGTTTTCAGCCTGGGAATTCACATCAGCTCCTTTCAAAAGTAGCAGTTCGACGACCTTTGTTTGTCCTTCTTGCGCAGCATATTTCAATGCACCATTGCCTTCTCTATTTCTTCTATGGACGTCTGCTCCTTTCTCCAACAGTTTGCGTACCGTGTTAAGGTGCCCTATCAGAGCAGCGCACATAAGAACAGATTTACCATTTTCATCCTGGGAATTCACATCAGCTCCTTTCAAAAGTAGGAGTTCGACGACCTTTGTTTGTCCGCCTTGCGCAGCATATTTTAATGCACCATCGCCTTCTCTATCTCTTCTATGGACGTCTGCTCCTTTCTCCAACAGTTTGCGTACCGTGTTAAGGTGCCCTTTGTTAGCAGCGCTCATAAGAACAGAATAACCGTTTTCAGCCTGGGAATTCACATTAGCTCCTTTCAAAAGTAGGAGTTCGACGACCTCTGTGTGTCCGTTAAACGCAGCATGGTTTAATGCAGTCCAACCCAAGCTATCCCTTGTATGGACGTCTGCTTCCTTTTCCAACAGTTTGCGTACCGTGTCAAGGTGCCCTTCGTTAGCAGCGCTAATAAGAACAGCATAACCTTTTTCATCCTGGGAATTCACATCAGCTCCTTTCAAAAGTAGGAGTTCGACGACCTCTGTGTGTCCGTTATACGCAGCATAGCTTAATGCACAACGGCAGTCGATATCTCTTGTATGGACGTCTGCTCCTTTCTCCAACAGTTTGCGTACCGTGTTAAGGTGCCCTATCAGAGCAGCGCACATAAGAACAGATTTACCATTTTCATCCTGGGAATTCACATCAGCTCCTTTCCAAAGTAGGAGTTCGACGACCTTTGTTTGTCCGCTTTGCGCAGCATATTTTAATGCACCATCGCCTTCTCTATCTCTTCTATGGACGTCTGCTCCTTTCACCAACAGTTTGCGTACCGTGTTAAGGTGCCCTTTGTTAGCAGCGCTCATAAGAACAGAATAACCGTTTTCAGCCTGGGAATTCACATCAGCTCCTTTCAAAAGTAGGAGTTCGACGACCTTTGTTTGTCCTTCTTGCGCAGCATAGTTTAATGCAGTCCAACCGTAGCTATCTCTTGTATGGACGTCTGCTCCTTTCTCCAACAGTTTGCGTACCGTGTCAAGGTGCCCTTTTTTAGCAGCGCCCATAAGAACAGATCTACATTTTTTATTCTGGAAATTCACATCAGCTCCTTTCAAAAGTAGGAGTTCGACGACCTCTGTGTGTCCGTTAAACGCAGCATAGTTTAATGCACAAAAACCGTCGCTATCTCTTCTATGGACGTCTGCTCCTTTCTTCAACAGTTTGCGTACCGTGTCAAGGTGTCCATCTTTAGCAGCGCCCATAAGAACAGAATAACTTTTTTTATTCTGGAAATTCACATCAGCTCCTTTCAAAAGAAGGAGTTCGACGACCTCTGTGTGTCCGTTAAACGCTGCATAGTTTAATGCACAAAAACCGTCGCTATCTCTTCTATGGACGTCTGCTCCTTTCTCCAACAGTTTGCGTACCGTGTCAAGGTGTCCATCTTTAGCAGCGCCCATGAGAACAGAAAAACCGTTTTCAGCCTGGGAATTCACATCAGCTCCTTTCAAAAGTAGGAGTTCGACGACCTCTGTGTGTCCGTTATACGCAGCTTTGTTTAACGCACAGTTGCCGTAGCTATCCTTTGTATGAATGTCTGCTCCTTCCTCCAACAGTTTGCGTACCGTGTCAAAGTGCCCATCTTTAGCAGCGTACATAAGAACAGAATAACTTTTTTTATTCTGGGAATTCACATCAGCTCCTTTCAAAAGTAGGAGTTCGACGACCTCTGTTTGTCCGTTATACGCAGCATAGTTTAATGCACAGTCGCCGTCGCTATTCCTTGTATGGACGTCTGCTCCTTTCTCCAACAGTTTGCGTACCGTGTCAATGTGCCCATCCTTAGCAGCGCCCATAAGAACAGAATGACCATATTCATTCTGGGAATTCACATCAGCTCCTTTCAAAAGTAGGAATTCGACGACCTCTGTGTGTCCGTTATACGCAGCTTTGTTTAACGCACAGTTGCCGTTGCTATCCTTTGTATGAATGTCTGCTCCTTCCTCCAATAGTTCCCGCATAATGTCATTATGCCCTCGGCTCGCAGCCAGTAGCAAAGCGGTACAACCTGTATTTTGCTTAAAATTTACCGAAAAAAATATTTTATTCTCCCCAGCGCACTGAAATGTGGTTTCCTCTTCATTTGAGAATGATCCGAAAGAGCATTTCAGAATGCTTCTTAATATATATGTTCTAAATGAGGTAAGGTACATAAAATATTTTTTATTTGCTTTTATGTTGTCGTAGGTTTCTTTAGATTGATTTAGTAAAAAAATTACAATACTAATGCGTCCTTCCAGTGCTGCGCAATGTATGGGATTCCGTTCAAATTGATCAAATGACATCCAAACTCCTTGTTTAGCAAATATTTTGAAGAGCAAATGGTCTTTTTTACTTGCCGCGAGATTGATGGCAGTGTCACCCTTACTATCAAAGGCAATCAGTAAGTGAGCTCGCTCATTGTCACTTTCCATGCCGTTGAATATCTCTAGCACAGTCTTGTAGTCATCCTCTCTCACCGCTGCCATAAATGGAGTAATTTGCCTTCTAATCTGTTCAGTTCTCATTAAGGCCATGTTTGCATTAGTTAAAGGCTGTGTCTTAGAACAATATTCTTCAAACAAGTTATCATCTCTTTCGTCTTCCATATTTATGAAAGTAGCAAGCATGATTTCTAATAGTGACTCATATGAGCAATTCTTTACATTTTCCGCTATCTCATTTTCAATATTGCGATTCCCATTCTCCAATGCTATGTTCAGTGCGGTCCTCCCGGCCTTGTCTCTAGCTGCTACAAAAGACACGAAGGCTTCCTCAGATGTCCTGCTTCTGGGACCACTCAGGAGGACTGCAACAGTGTGCAGATTCTGTTCCTCAACTGCTATATGCAATGGAGTTTTGTAACGATCATTAAAGAATAGCTGAGGATGTTCAGACCATGTTTTGTATAATATTGGATTTTTTTCCAATGTATCGCTCGGTATTGGTGGTGACGTGGCAAGCTGAGTCTCAATGAAGGTTCTGATTAAATTATATTCTGGCCTGTGCAATAAAATGCACAGTTCTTTTTTAATGAGTATGTTATTTTCTTTAATTCTTCCCTGTCTGAGCCATTGGATGAAAAAATATGCGCAAAAGTATTCTTCAAATGTCCGGTGAATGAAAGGAAAGGTTCCATCTATATTAGCCCGGATTATCCCTAGTCTGCTTATGTCCTCCAATTCTTGGCTGGATATTACTGTGTCTGTGAAGTATTCTGCTGCAAACTCTGGGTCAAGGGACTGAAATGCTAGGACGCAATGATTTTCCATCATAATTCTAACCAACTTATTTTGAGTGGTAGGCGGCAGATTTTTGTTAAGATTGATCTTCTGCTCAAAGTATATTGATTTCTTAACTTCGATAAACTGTTTATACAAGTCAGACAGATTTGTGATTTTGCTTGAGTTCTGCGCTTGTTCAGGAGACACCACTGACTGTACGGCCTGCTTGAGGAACACTTCGGCCAGCATTCGAATCTGCAGTGGGATGCCCATGAAGCTGGCCACGTCTTCCCCCAGCAATCCCACCACCTCCACCCGCAGCTCACTGGCAAACTGGAGAAGCCTCCTCTTCTCCGACTCTCCGTGCTCTGGGAGTTCCAAGGCCAGGTGAGGAAGCCAAAACTTCATCATATAATCATCCTGTTCTGTTTCTGTAATTTTTTCCATTTCTGCAGAAAATTCTCCAAATTCGTTTTCAAGCTCTTTTTGCAGGTATACACGTGTTGTGACTATTGTTTTACATGTTGTTGCATTTTTTAAATATTTCAAAAGTTTTAGCATTTTGTCTTTGGTTTTTTCTTCAATTATCTCGTCTAAAGCATCCACCAAAATACACACCTGCCACGAACTATCCGCTTCGAGGCAATGCTGTAGAAAATTGCGCGACAAATTGTCATCAGTAGGCAAATCCGAAGGCAAAATCAAACATTTTGCTACCGATTGCAGGTTAAAATTTGAAGATTGTTCGTTGATGGCCTTCAAGTGATTTTGGTTAATTCTTAGTACCCAAGAGTCTCGGATGAGCTCCGAAATGCGCGTCAGGATGGTGGTCTTTCCCATACCAGGATCATCAGCAATGATGGTCAGCTTCTTCTCCATATTGCTGAAGTCACCTTCCTCTATGGGGTCCCTGTCGTCCCTGGTGATGAAGGGGCGCAGACCATCCAGAGAGCCGTGGGAGTATAGCCAGACCAGACAAGGGCTGCCTCTAATGTCCAGCAATTTAAAATAATGTTTGTTGAACGATTCCAATCTTTTATTATCTTTGAATTCCATTTCTTGAGAATGTGTTGGAATTTTAAAGTGATCTTGTGAGACAAATAAACCCTCCGCCTCGCTGGATAAATTAAAGGCGCTAATAAGTCCTGATTTATTCTCAACATTTTTAAATATAAATATATCCTTGTTGCCGCTGTAGCGGACAAATGCATCCATGGATTTAATTATGAATCGAGCGTGGAACTTCCTGGGCATGTAGAGACTTCTGTTGTAAACTTCTCCCAGTGTGAGGCCTTCTGCGCATAAATGTAGCCAATATATTACTCTGTCTGACTTCTCCTGACACTTTTGCAGAAACAGGTTCTGTCCATCTTCGTCAGTGGTGAATATTCTCCCCCGCACAGCCTCCGCCTCCCCCCCTCAGTAGTCCTGGCTGAGCTGCCCAGGATCGCTGATCACTACTAGCGGTTCACCGGCCCCACTCCTCTCCAGGAGTGTGATAAGCTTCTCTTTACTCACTACTTTGCTCCCTTTGGAATAGAAAGCATCTAATTTCCAAAACCTCCGAAGGTTGTTTGGGATTTTAGCCTCATACTGTGGGTCAGTCGCGAATTTCGTCAAAAGAGGTGAAATCAATTCATTAATTTTTTTTTTAACCTCTTCGCTGTTAGATGTACAATCATTTCCTAGTATTCTATTGAGGCTAAGTTTTTTTTCCCCTAAGGCAATTGCATCTCTTGCGAGTATTTCTCCACTAGACGTAGGAGCGAGATCGCTTAATTTAAATACTTTGAAAGGCTTCGTTTCAATGGTCAGATTAAAATTCTTTAAAAATTCCGAATCTATCGGTTTCCGTAGAATAATGATGAGCTTCTTGTGGATGCGTGTTCCTAAATTATTTAATATTCTTCTCAAAATATCGTTGCTTAAGTAATCATTATTGGAAGAATCAAACTCAAGAACGAGCAGGTTGTCAATAGTAGTATTGCTGTGGTTTAAAGCTTCGATGTCTATATTCTGAGCTATTCTGATCAGATCTTTCCAACAAAGGAATATGTGATTATTTTCTTTCAAATATATTTCATTCAAAGATGTGTTTTTAATCTGAACTAAGATATTGAGTAACCTGGCAGCTTCAAATTTTAAATCACCAGTCTTAATTTGTAAAACTCGTTGCTCAGGTGCTTCTAAGAATGTCTGTAAACCCAAGGAGTCCACGCAGTCCACGATATCGGGCAGGGTGCTAAGGTAGGCCTGGCCAGCCATGTATAAGGGGGCTGACTCTATACTGTTGTTTTGTTTATGCACAGCATCCGTGATATCTGTAGGAAACCAGCGAAGCAATTGCTTGGTTAGTCCAATCAACTTTTTCAAATTTTCCTTTGATTTGCAAGTGATGGTGTTTCGTCTAACATCAATCTCAAATGTTGGAAAATCTAATTTTTCCAGTTTTTTATGAGAGAGGAATTTTTCAATTTCAGTCAATTTAATCAGTGGGTTGCTATGAAATAAGTGATAATTTTGAATGAAACTAAACTCTTCTAAGGTGAACACTCCCAGGTGGCAGGTGTCTCCCGACGATTTAAAAGTTTTGTATTGTAATGCTTGTGTTTCTTCGAGGTTTTCGCCAGAAAACCGAGGTTCACCGAGGTTTGCTTGTGTTTCTTCTTCTGATTCTGCATTCCGGTGGCTGCTACTAGATCCGGCAGTTAGTACTTTTTCAGGATCACGATTAGGAACCAGATCCAAAAAATAAGAATTACAAACAAATTCGAGCGAGTGGAAATATTTGCGCTCAGTCAATCCCTGTGGCCAGTTCTTTACGGTATAGGTCTCCTTACCATCTTTAAAAGCATCGATAAATTTGTCCAATCTGTGGGTATCTATATTGGTCATCATGGTGGGCTCCTTCGAGTCACTGTGGAGGGCGACATATTCAGTATAAATCTGTTGTAGATCTCCCACGTGAAATCCAGTGCTATTCACCATATTGGGGGCAGCCAAGATGGTGGTTAGATCCAAGTACTTAGTGCTCATGGACCGGTCATACCGCACATCATAATCTGTGCACAATTTGATCAACATGTCTCTGACGCCCGGACCATCCAGGACCAAAGTGTGCGCGTGGATACCTTCATGGGGACTGACGATCTTGCAGAAGCCACTCCCTTTCCTCTTGAGATGTTTCACCGTCAAGGCGGTGACTCCGGCCAGCCACCCTCCCAGGGAATGCCCACAAATTGATAATACGTAGCGACCGTCGGTGGCTTGATTTTTTATTTTCAGAATCGCTTCCTTGATGTCATCTGCAAATGTAATGGCAGACAACATGTGCTTGGTGTATCCGGTGAAATACACACCCTTTCCATCAGCCCAGAGTGCCCCCACATTCTTAGGGTCAGTCCCTCTGTGGGCTATGGAGACCTGCTGCTCTGAAGGGTTCAGGAAAGCGCAGCCGAAATAGCCGTTATTATAGGAGTTGTTCTGTGCCGTGGTGAGCAGCTGCCATCCTTCAGGCAGCTTCAGCTGCCCGGGACAGTCTGAGTATGATAGTTTAGCAAAGGCCGCCAGCACTTTGACATCTGGATACGGATCCAAAGTCATTTTAATTTTGTTATCTTTGATGGGTTTGATTGCTTTGAGGGTTTCCTCCCAGTCGAGTGCGCTGTATTTCAAACCATTGTCCGCATCCATGTTGAGGAGATGGATATGAAGTCCGATGGGGATTTGGAGACTAAATCTGCAAAATGGAAATCAGTCAGAATAGGTATTAAGTCCACTCAAGTCTTTAACAGACCGAAAGACAGACAGTAAGCAAAATATCCAATAACTCGAGTCATTGGTTAAATTATTAGCTGAAAAAAATTTATACAAAGAAAGGCATAATATTCCATACTTTTATCAGAGTCTCAAAGTTCTTTCAGTGAGAGCAATTCTGTGGTACAAAATTATATTTCAGCACATAAATAATCCTTTATATATAAACAGGCTGGAACACAACCATAATACTCGTTTTAATTTTAATGAAGGGCTAATTGTACCTAAGCATACAAATAAATATGAACAAAGAACGTTAAATTACATGATTCCCAGTTGTTTAAATATGTTACCTGCTGAAATTAAAAACTGTGCCCAAAACAAACAATTGATGAATTTACTGAAGACTTGGCTTACGGAAAGAATTAATTTGTATTAGCTTACAATGACATATTATTCTAAAGACTTTAAAAATGTTATTTGTGTTTTCAAAAATTTATTTTTATCTTTATTTCTGTAAAAAATTAAATTTTATTTTATATAATTGTAAAAATGTAACTATCAAATCACTATAATAAGATCTTTAACGTAAAGAACCCGTTAGACAAACTGCTAAAAAGTAGTTTATCGGGACTTTTTGTTTTGTATTTGTAAAGTGTATAAAATAAATAATTAAAAAAAATAATAATAAAAACGATTTATCCCATGTAACTGAGCAGGCGTAATATTTATTACTAGCCCACACCCGTGATAAGTCTAGCTATACTTAAGGCAAGGGCGCCCGGGCTCATGGGGTGAGGTTTGTCTAGGTCTTGGCGGCAAATGCGTTTGCCCACCTACTGCATGGCGGGCCGGATCGGGAGAGACTGGTTGAGGGAAACCTAACCTAGACTCTTCTAGCCGGACTGATTCATACGTCTGTCACTTCTGGACACATTGACCCCCAGATTCCTACCCATCCCTCTTATCTTTTTCCTTCCCAGAATTTCCTCTCCTTCCTTTCCCTAAAAATACCCTTGACACAGCATCCCCAAAGACGACATGGGCCCTAAGGATATTTTTCCTGAGGGCTTCCTGTGTGGAGCTAACATAAAAAAAAATTATATAGAATATTACCGGTTCCATGATAACTCAGCGGAGTGACATTTCAATACTCCTTTGTAAAGTCATTAAAAGTGACAAAACAAAACTTAATCTAATTTAAGTACCTAATCTTTTCAAATAATTTTTTTTATCACCTTTAATGATCCAGGCATCCATAATGATCATAATTAAAACCATAAAATAATGCAAAATTATACAATTTGCAGACGATATCTTAATCTATATTTCGTGTGAAGATTACATAGATGCAATTAACTAAATAAACGAAGACCTACAACAAAAGACGTAGCACAGTTTGACAATCAATGATGAAAAAGTTGAAAAAGTAAATGAAATCAAATATCTGAGTGTAATATTCAATTCAAAAGTAACTTTCACAGCAAATTTTGAATATGTGCTAAAGAAGGTATCAAAAAAGTAAATTTTCTTAGAAGACTAAGAAATAAATTATATAGAAAGACCAAAGCGCCTTTGATGTAATTTTCCCATGAAAATGGCGCTATAGAAGACATCCAATTATTATTAATTTTACAGATCTCATTTATAAAACTATAGTGGCTCCAAATTTAGATTACTGCTCTACAATATCATATTTGGTCAATGAAGGAATTTGAACAAGCCTGAAGTTATACAGAACAGAGCTATGAGATGTATACTGGGGAAAGGAAATACGCAAGGATTAATCAAATGAGAGAGGAGCTAAATTGGATTCCAATAAAAAGGGACTGCTATTTAATGTGTTAATTTTTGTGCATAAAGTTATTAAAAACCAAATGCCAAATTACTTTAATAACTCTGGTACGCCTCACATGTCTGTATAGAGGACTAAAGATTATGATAAAATGCCTGAAGAATAAAGAAATGGCTAATGTATTTAAAAAGAAATCTTTTGTTTAGGCTACAAATGAAATGTTACATTGTGCCTATTATAATAAAAATTTCCACTCAGATATAATTTTAGATTTTCAAGGCCAAAAGTATTTTTGTTATTTATTTTTGGCGTGTTATGCATTGTTTTGCTACCTCCTTATTTAGTCAACATTTCGCACAGTGTTACAGTATCCATCATCTACCCTGATGTAAGAAGAAAATACTCTGTCTGTACGTTTCACTTTTAAATAAAAAAGTTGTTTAGTTTGTTTACTGAACGTCTGTTGATGGCGTTCAAACCAGGCAATTTTACCAATTTTTGTAGGGTCCTAACTCCTATAAGAAGTAACTTAATATCAAAATAAGCAAAACTTACCGACACGCCAGTGGTCGATATCTATATTATGTTAAAAATATTTTCACTATTGTCAAAACACAGAGAGGAAATCGGTGAATGTGTTTGTATGGAAAAAAATGCGGCCTTAATAAATTCATAAACTTACTTATTTGTTTAATTAAATGAAGACAATATTAGCGAAACTCAATCAAAAATCTGGAGACAGAAAAATCGGGAAAAGATATTGGCTCCATTGGGACACGTGTTGACACGTGAGTTTCGCTAATATTGTCTTCATTTGATTAAATATTATAATTCGAGATTTTACTCATAAAGTTTAAAATAAAAATAAAAATTACTTATTTGTCTTAACTATGGCCACAAATGAATTAAATTGTGAAATCTACCTTTTACAGATCTTAATTATAATGTAAGTAAAAAAGTTATAGAGCTTCAAACATTTATTGCAAAAATCGCTTTCGAACAACAGTCCAAAGTTTATCCTTTAAGTTACAGATAATTATGGTTTTATCAATCTTATTTCGAAATACTGCATGATTATTCTTTGCTTCATTTCAACATCCTAAGATTGATAAGTATGATAATCCAATTAATTTTAGCAAAAAAAACATTTTTGTTTTTGCACAATCTGAAATAATAAATCTACCTGCTGTCGTCATAGCCCTTATCAGAGTATTAGACATTCTTTAACACCAAATACAAATAATTATAAAGTGATTGCATAGTTCACCTGAAAAATAACACCACCTACACTTGTTGCTATCTTCCATCTTGAAAAGATAAGAGTTTATGGCAAGAGCCATTCACATGTTCATTTTTTTAATCGGCTCTTTGATTCTAAGCCACACGTTGGTTTGGTTTGTTTGTTTAAGAGGAAACCGGGCTGCGTTTTGTCCATGCAAACATATTTCTTCTCTGGATTTTGACACTACTGCAAATATTTTTTAATATACCTAATATAGGTATGGACCATTAGTGTGTCGGTACGATTTGCTTTTTTGACAAGTTTTTTTTTTTTTACATGAGCTCCACACAGGAGGCCCTAAGGAAAATAATTTCCTTTAGGTCCTTTTTCAAGTCATCTTTGGAGATCCTGTGTGGTGAGTTTTTTTAAGGAAAGGAAGGAGAGGAGAGTTCTGGGAAGGAAAAGAGTTTAGGGGGTGGGTAGGAATCTGAGGTTCAGTGTTCACCGAAGAGCGCACATTGACATAACCAGATCCTGCGCAGGAAAGTAAAGTTCACTAAAGTTAGGCAAATGTTAGCAGCGCAGTCCATTGTGGGACTTTTCTGTTCAGGATCTGATGTTCATTTTAAAACGAACCGCCTGGCGTAGGAACGCTAAAGATGAGTGAGGCGGGTAAATTATAGCACATCTGTAAAAGTGTCTAAACAATTGGAAACAAGCCCTAACTTTTGTTCTTCAGATTTGGGATTTGTAGTAAAGTTTTTATGAGGCCAGCAATTTGTTCGCCATTGTAAAAAGGACTAGTAATTCTTAAGCAGATTTTATTTTCAAGAACTAAAAAGCGATATTACAATGCAACTGTAAGATTACTATATTGACCAATGTATGGACACAGTTGGCTTTTGTCACTTGGGTTCGAGAGCTCGGCTGTGTAACGTTTTACCGGTCTCTGTGTTCCCTCCTTCATTGGATAACCAACACTTCTACCACAGGTCTCTCCTCGTTTGGTGACTTAGCAGGGGTGCCCGGGTTCATGGGGGTGAGGTTTGTCTAGGTCTTGGCGGCAGATGCATCTGCCCAGCTGCTGCGTGGCGGGCCTGATCGAGAGATACAAGGTGAGAGAGGCCTTTTGACCTTTCCAGCCAGACTCTCTCGACCCATCACCTTGCACCGTAGTTGGAGGGATGGATTCATACGTCCGTCAATCCTGGATACACTGACCCCCAGATTCCTACCCACCCCTCAAACCTTTTTCCTTCCCAGAACATCTTATCCTTCCCTTCCTTAAAAAGACCCTCCACACAGCATCTCCTAAGATGACGTGTAACATGTGACATGACAAATCACAGAAAGGGGCGGTCACGCCGCGCCGTACTCTGCGTAACTTGGCTTGTTCCCCTTTCCCTGATTGGCTAGTTCTTCGACTCAGTTGCTTTCCTAAAGCATTTAAACAAGCAAATATAATCCTAATACCAAAACCGGGCAAAGACCCCCTATTAACCACGAACCATCGCCCAATTAGTCTCCTTCCCTGCTTAGGCAAAGTTCTTGAGAAAATTATCCTCGTTCGATTAGAATCATTTATTCGTGAAAATGAAATTTTGCCAGATTTCCAACATGGCTTTCGAACTGGTCATTCATCAATTCATCAACTTCTCCGCGTAGTAGAGATCATAACTGAAGGCTTCAACATAAACAAACATACAGTGATCCTTACATTTGACATACGACAAGCATTCGATAGAGTATGGCATAACGGATTATTATATAAAATGCATCTTATGGGCTTTCCCATCTCATTTATTAAAATGATATATAGCTATCTTACCGATGGTACTTTCAGAGTAAAAATAGACGAAATTCTATCATCAGAATGGGCTCTAGCAGCCGGTGTTCCCCAAGGCGGTTCACTCTCCCCTAAACTATATAACGTATATTCTAGCGATATTCCCCCACCGATGAATCATAATGTAAACATTTCTCAGTTCGCCGATGATACGAACGTTATCTCAAGTTCTACTGACGCGACCACTGCTACACGCCGCGTACAGCTCCAAGCTACTCTATTCGAAGAGTTTTGTAAAAATTTGAGAATTTCAATTAATCCCACCAAAAGTGCTGCTACAGTTTTTTCACGAAGACTACCTAAACAAACTCCGAACATTGTTTTATTTGGGGAACAGGTCCCATGGGAAAAATCTATTAAATACCTCGGAGTAACCCTAGATTCCAAATTAACGTGGGCTAAACACATCAATGAAAAAGTTAAATCAGCAAATAAGTCAATTGCAGCCCTCTACCCTATGCTAGGTAGAAATAGTAAATTATCAGCAGACAACAAACTACTCATAATGTTATGTATATGTTATATATATGATCCGTGAAACATATTATTATGATTATAATCCAATAATTAATTGGATTATAATCATAATAACTTATCATTTTTAGGATGTTGAAATGAAACAAATAATAATCATAAGTTATTTCGAAATAAGATTGATGAGACCACATCTGTAACAAAGGATAAACTTTGGACTGTTGTTCAAAAGCGATTTTTGCGCTAACTGAATCTACGAAGTTCTATAACTTTTTTACTTACTGTAATAATTAAGATCCGTGAAAGGTAGATTTCATCATTTAATTCATATTTGGCCATAGTTTAGGCAAATAAGTAAGTTTATGAATTTATTAAGGCGGCATTTTTTTCATACAAACATATTCCCCGATTTCCTCTCTAGATTTTGATAGTGAAAATATTTTATAACCTAATATAGATATCGAGCACTAGCGTGTCGGTAAGTTTTGCTTTTTTTGATATTAAGTTACTTCTTATAGGACCCTACAAAAATTGGTAAAATTGCCTGGTTTGAACGCCATCAACAGACATTCAGTAAACAAACTAAAGTATAGAATTTATTTTTTTAAGTTAAAAGTACGGACAGAGTATTTTCTTCTTACGTCAGGGTAGATAATGGACACTGTAACACTCTCCGAAATGTTGACTAAAGAAGGAGGTAGCGCAACAAGGCATAACACCCCTGTACTAGACGTTTGTACATAAATTGCAAAATAGGGAGCTGGACACAACTTGGCACGCCAATGTCTTTTACTTCTGGATTAATGACTCTAAGTTAAATTAGCAAAACTGAATCTATTACTGTTGTAAAACATTGAAAATTGATTCTAGTTATAATGGCCAAAACTGAATTTAGTTACTTAATTTAATATTGATTTGCACTTTGGAGACTTTTGGAGACTGTTGGGGTCAGGATAATGGGATACTGGGAGAAAGGTAGAACAGAATTTAATACTGATTAAAAACACTTTTTAAGTAGGTTAGAACTTGGAGACTTCAGTTTCTTGGAGACTTGTTACTTCTTGGCTGGTAGTTTTTGAACTGATTTCCTACCGGTTTGCCGTTTGTTTTATAGGGCAAATCCGGGTTGGACTTTTGGAACACAGAACCTCCCTGTTTCTGAAGGGTGCTTGCGTTTACGTATTTTTCCCAATCGCTATGATTTTCGAGCAGATGTGTTAAAAATCCGTGTGATAACCTTTGCCAAGACAGTCCTGTTCCAATAAACCGAAGTCTCACATAATTTTTATTGTTTCAACAAGAAAAGGTACAAGTTTACAAATGTGATACAAGATACAATATCTAGAAGTAAATATTTTCTTAAAGTGCAATAATCACTGGTAGACGACAGTTTTTTGAGGTTTTATTGTAGTATATACCTATTTTTAGGTGATGATATATATTTCTTGATTCAAATTATTCCCGATTTCCCGAAATTTAGCTCCGAGTTTTTCGGAATGTAAATTGGCTGTCGTAAATATTTACGATTCAAACATTTCCTTTGTTCAGCATTGACCAATGGCGCCGCGTCTGGTAGCAGGGTGGGGATAACGTAAATACTCAATCATTTCCTTGATTTTGATCATTGCTGTCTGGGGTCCCTGGTGGAAGTATTACGTGGTTATTCAGATGTGTTTTCGAGTCCAATGATGCTGCAGCATGTATTTATTATCAATTGCGTTTATGTTTTCAATTGATAAGTTAATTGTAGAATGTAATAGCATTGTAGACATCATTCCAAATGCACAGTGTTTCGTTGG
The DNA here is from genome assembly GCA_917563855.2 of Limnephilus lunatus. Classification (NCBI taxonomy): domain Eukaryota; kingdom Metazoa; phylum Arthropoda; class Insecta; order Trichoptera; family Limnephilidae; genus Limnephilus; species Limnephilus lunatus. Next base: position 1,540,789 of record OU830600.1, on the reverse strand, counting down.
CCAATGAGAGCACTCCCTTTGTTTCGTAGGTTATTGGAAGGGGTAACGCGCAGCGGCACGGTATTATGTGGAAGCGTAAATTCCATTCTTGAATTCTCAGGGTTGTCATACGCTTTCGTCGACACGTTCGATACACTCCCCCCAGTGCAGTCTCGACTGTGCTCAGCTACTTCGTCGGGCGTGTCCTTTTCCGATGTCTGAGTTCTGAATCGGGTGTCTTCGCAACTGGTACAGTTTCGTTAGTTGTTGGTGTGGCAGGCAGGATGACGGCGATTTTGACTGCCGGCCTTACGTATATCCCAGTACTGGTTTGGATCCGAGCAGTTCTGACCTGTCCATCAGCTGCAGGTGTTGCTTCGAGGATACGGCCACGTGGCCAACTGTTTCGAGGCAGTGCTGGGTCCATGATGATCACTAGGTCATCCTTCTTAATTGGTGTAGTTGGATGGTGCCATTTTTGTCGGGCAGCCATGGTAGGTAGGTATTCGTGCAGCCATCGCCTCCAGAAGGTGTCTGCAAGTTGTTGTCCGATGCGCCACTGGCGGCGTAGGCATACTTCCTCTTCTTTTTTGTCGTAGAAGGATAATTGGGGGCGCTTCCCAGCCGATCCCAGCAAAAAGTGGTTGGGTGTTAGAGGTTCTTCATCACGCGGGTCGACTGAAATATGGGTGAGTGGTCGGTTATTTACCACAAACTCGGCTTCTGCAAGTGCTGTGCGTAGAGTTTCTTCTTTTGGTGCTCTTTCTTTGAGTGTTGCGCTTAGGGCTTTCTTTACTGATCGTACTAGTCTCTCCCAAGCTCCCCCCATGTGGGGACTCAGCGGTGGTATAAAGTGCCACTCGATGCCCTGGGTAGCTATTGCGTCAATCATTCTGGCGTCTTGACTTATTGACAGCAGGGCGTCCCTCATCTCGGTGTCAGCTCCGTGAAAATTTGTTCCGTTATCCGAGTACATGGCTGTGGGTTGTCCTCTGCGGGCGGTCATTCTTTGAAGGGCCATGATGGCCGAGTCGGCAGTCAGTGAAGCGGCTAGTTCTAGGTGAATGGCGCGCGTTGAGAGGCAGGTGAAGATGGCTCCGTATCGTTTTTCTCGATGCCTACCGACCGTGATAGCCATAGGGCCGAAATAGTCAAGCCCGCAGTGTGTGAATGGACGGACGTGATGCATCAGGCGGGGTGGTGGTAATGCGCCCATCAGAGGTGGAGTCGGTTTGCTGCGTCGTATGAAGCAAGTGGGGCAGACGTGCGTTAGTTTCCTGATTGTTGTGCGTATTCGTATTATGAAGAAATGATTGCGTATTTCTGCAATTGTTTTCTCAGTACTAGGATGATCCGCCTTTTTGTGGTAGTGGCTGATTAGGAGCCGAGTGTAGGGTTCGTCGCCGTCCAGTATTATGGGGGTTCGGGCCACACTCTTTGTTCTTTCCAAGGCTCGTAGTCGGGTCCCCATTCGTAGAAGGTCGTCTGGTCCAAAGAAGGGGTTCAGCGAGTTGAGGCGACTGCCAGTAGGTAGTTTTTGACCTTGTCGGATGGTGTGTAGATCAGTTGTGAAAGCGTTTTCCTGGGACCTTTTGATCCATTTTTGTTCTGCTGCTTTTATCTCCTCGGCTAGTAGTGGGCCTTCTAATGGTTTGTTGGGCCCCATCTTGCATCGTCTGATAAAACGGAGGATCCAAGCTGTGGAGCGGATTAGCCGGTGCCATGAGGAGAACCGCTCTACTGATGGGAGTGCTTCGCCCTTGGTGGACACAAGGCCAACGTAGTGAGGTTTGACTTCTAGTGTTTGGTCGTCAGGCCTGTGGGCGGGTGCCCGTTCTTTCGGCCATGCACCCTCCGGGGAAGTGAGAAAGGCTGGGCCGGTAAACCACCTTCCTTCTGGTGTTAGGTCTGGCACCTCTAAGTCTCGTGTTCCTATATCAGCTGGATTGAGTTTTGTGGGTACCCATTTCCAGTCGGGTATGTTGGTTAGTTCGTCTATTTCGCCCAATCGGTTTGCCACAAAGGTTGAGTAGGCGCGTGGGTCGGTGCGTAACCAGCATAGTACAGTTGTGGAGTCTGTCCAGAAGCAGGTGCGGGATATCAGGGCTTTGCTTTCCTTTTGGATCGTCTGGGCTAGTCTCGCTGCTATGAGGGCGGCTTGAAGCTCGAGGCGTGGAATGGAGAGAGGCTTCAGTGGTGCTACCTTGCATTTACTTGCAAGGAATGTTACTCGTAAGGATCCATTTATTTCTTCGGTGAAGTAGGCCACGGCACAGCAAGCTTGCTCCGATGCGTCGCAGAAGAGGTGTAGAGTTACGTTGTTCTGTTTGTTTGAGAGGCAACGTCTCGGGATTGAGATGCTGTTTGTGTGCAGCAGGCTCAGCCAGTCTGTCCATCTCTGGGCGTGTTCGGGGGTAATGGGTTCGTCCCAGCCGACGCTTGAGCGCCACACTGCTTGCAGTAGCATCTTAGATCTGATGGTAAGGCAGGCAACGAAGCCGACTGGGTCAAAGATCTTCATTACTATGGATAATAGTTGCCGCTTGGTAGGTTGTGTGGCCGTGTCGGGGGAGATCGCCTCGCGAAATGAGTACAGGAAGCGGTCTGTGGTGGGGTCCCAGATCAAACCAAGCACTCGTTCTGTCTCTGGACCTCCACTGCTGATCTGTATCGCGGAGCTGGCACGGTCTTCTATGGGTACGCCAGCTAGGGCCACCGGGCTATTAGACGCCCAATTTGTCAAGTGGAACCCTCCTTTCGCGAGGAGGGCACTTACACTTTGGGCTAGTGTAGCAGCTTCATTGGGTGTGTCTGTTGCATCTAGGTAGTCGTCCATGTAGAACTTGGTGCGTACGGCTTTTGCGGCGGCCGGGTACTCGTGCTCGAATGTTTCGGCCACTTTATTTCGGACGAATTGGGCACTGCTTGGGGAGCAGGTGGCTCCGAACATCATTGATGACATTTGATAGGTGTCTGGTTCATGATGGGGTGATGTCCTCCACAGGAAAAGCTGGGACGGCTGGTCTTCTCGCCTTATTTTTATTTGCAGGAACATTTCTTTGATGTCTGCAGCAATGGCGATGTTTCCTTCCCGGAAGCGTATTATATTCCCCAGGAGGGAGGACAGCAGGTCAGGACCAGTAAGCAGCTGATCATTGAGGGAGGTTCCTCGGCATCGGCTTGCAGCATCGAATACCACTCTGATTTTTCCTGGCTTATTTGGGTTGATTACTGCGAAGTGAGGCAGGTACCATTTGCGAGGTGTGGTGGTGGAAGCTTCATGGCCTGATAGCTTCTTGGCATAGCCTTTGTTGAGAAGTTGACTTATTTTGTCATTGTAGGCCACTGCTAGATTTTTGTCTTTTGCTAGCTTTTTCTCCAGAGACAGAAGTCGCTTCAGCACACACTGCCGATTGTCAGGTAGCGAGACTTCTGGATTGCGCCATAGTAGACCAGTTTCCCACTTCCCTGTAGGAAGAGGACGGGTAGTTGCATTCATAAGTGCAATGGCCTGTTGTTCGCTTGCATTGACTCTGGTGGCTGATGTTACTCCGAGCGAGTCGATGGCGAAGTTGGTTTTTACTAGCTCCCTCAATTGTATGTCTGCGGCCGTTTCTGATTGTAGTGCCAAAGTGGTAGTCGTGTTATTATCTCTGGGGTTGACTCCCCCATGAGCGATCCATCCTAGTGCGGTGCGTGATGCTATTCGCGTAGTATCATTGCATTCACGAACTTCCCTTGACACAATTAGGTGAGCGTTGTCTTGGCCTATTAGCAGCTTCGGGACGACAGACCTTCCTTGGATCTGTTGCTCCGGCAGGTTGAGGTTGCTTATTGTGCTGGCAGAGATGTGGTATGTATTACTGTTGCCCGCACCTCGTATTCTTAGTCTCACTCGTTGGGAGAGATTGTCAGAGGTGCACATTCCTTTGGCACCGTGGATTCGCAGTCCGTGAACTGGGCCGTTTGCTCCGACTTGTATTGCGGTGTCAGTGTCAACAAGTGTTACTGTGGATCCTTCGTCCAGGAGAGCAAACACTGACACTTCTTCTTTGTTGGGAGCGCTTAATATTACTGGCGCAATTTTTAACAGTACTCTCTGTCCGGAGTCCTGGCGTCACAAGTTGACATTTTCCACGGTGCTTTTTCGTACGAACTCGGGATTATGTAGCAGGGGGTGGTGTGGGGATCGACAATCCCCTACTTTGCACCATTGGTTTATTTTGCAGCTTCGTGAGTGGTGTTTTTCTAAGCACTTGCGGCATAACCTTCCCATGCGTACAGTTTCCCATCGAAGTTCAACATCTTTGGCTGCGAATTCTTTGCATTCGCGGGTTTTATGATCGCCGCCACATTGGGCGCAGCTTTCGTCGGCTGTTTTTCTTTTTCGGCTTGGTCCAGGGTAAGTATGTGCCTCATTCATTTTGCGTTTCATCGGGGCGATCTTTTCTTTTGGGCCGTCCCCGATTTCTTCTTGATGTCCGGCATGTATTTGCTCATGGCTCGGTAGAAGTCGCATGCGATCACTATCTTCTTCCTCCTGGTACCCGGCATGTATTTGTTCACGGCGTGGTCGGGATCGTATGTGGTCCACCATCCCGCTGTTTGGAATTGCGTTTGATACCTCTTTCAGAAAGGCAGCGAGCTGGGTTATGGTGGCCGGGGCATGTTGTTTGCGGATCTCGATTAGCCATGCCAGCCGCAGGGAACTCGGCATTTTGTCAGTGACGTCGTTCAGTAATGCAGGATTGGTGAGATAACCTTCGGTTTTCAAGATCCGGAGGGATGCCACCAGGTTTTGCACCGTCCCGGAGAAATCTGCCAGGTCCTCGAGTGATACCTCGGTCGTGAGGTAAGGTAGCTTTTTAACCTTGTCTAGCATAAATTTTGCTATGGAGTTAGCGCTGCCGTATCGCTGCTCGAGGACGCTGATGATCTCTGGAACTTGCGCAGGATCCATTAGTAGGGGACCCACGGTATCTCGCGCCTTGCCTTTGAGGGCACGCTGCAGCCGGATGAGATTTTCGCTCGGAGTCAATTGGCAGGTGGCGGTGGATTGAGCGTACTGTGCCTTCCAGGTAGGCCACTCGAGGGGGTCTCCGGAGAAGGTAGGCAAATCTTTTGCTGTGGATTGCCTGGCGATTAGGGCTGCCATTCTTGAGTCATCTTCTAATGTGCGAGGGCTATCTTGCGTTCTGGAGGAGCGGAGCGCCTCTGCCATCACAGAGGCGATCTGGGCCAGTGGGTCGTTGCCGTGCTGCAACCATTCTCGGGTGTGCCGTGCTGTCTCGTTGGCTGTATGCGGTGGTGTAAACAATGGGGAATCCTGGCCGGAGGAGGCTGGCTGTTGCTGGTACCCCGTTGTATTGTAAAGTGGGCGCTCGGGTCCGAGATGGCTGTATTCGGCCGTAGGGATGTTCTTTGCAGGGCCCGTCAGTAGTGTGTAGCCTTGGGTGGCGGCATATCCAGTTGGATCGGTTACTGTAAATTCATTGGTAGGCTGACCGACTGGTGTGTGCATTTGAGTAGTTGCATATCTCGTTGCAAACTCTCCGGCTGGCCTTTTTACTTGAGTGGCATATCTCGTTGCGAACTCATTAGTAGAAGGGCCGGTCGGTGCGTGCACTTGAGTTGTTGCATATCTCGTTGCAAACTCTCCGGCTGGCTTGTTTACTTGAGTGGCATATCTCGTTGCGAACTCATTAGCAGAAGGGCCGGTTGGTGCGGGCACTTGAGTTGTTGCATATCTAGTTGCAAACTCTCCGGTTGACGGGCCGTCTGACGTGTGTACTTGAGTGGCATATCTCGTTGCGAACTCATTAGCAGAAGGGCCGGTTGGTGCGGGCACTTGAGTTGTTGCATATCTAGTTGCAAACTCTCCGGTTGACGGACCGTCTGACGTGTGTACTTGAGTGGCATATCTCGTTGCGAACTCGTTAGTAAACGGGCCGGTTGGTGCCTGGACTTGAATTACTGCCTGACTGAGGTTGGCTCGCAGGGTCGGGCTGGTTGGTGCTGGCTCCTGGGCAGGTTGGCTGACTGCTTGGCGTGTCGCAGCGTTCAGGGCTGCGAGCAGATTGGCTGTCTGCTTGGCGTGACGTCTGTCCCGAATGCGCATCTCTCGGCGCAGTAATCGCAGGGAGTCTTCAGTTGATTCAGAAGTTGTTTCGCTGCTTTTACTGTTGGATTCGTGGAGGCTCTCGGAGACAGATTCTGGAGCAGGTCGGTCAAGCGTGATGAGATCAGAGTTCCTGGCTGGGCTCGCACTAGATAGATCGTGGACCTGGCGGGGTCCTCTAGATGGCGTCTCATCGGTGTCTACGGTGTGTGGGCCCGGGGTCCGTCGGGGCGCCACTGGCATATTTCGGCTTGTCCCCGGGGCGTCAGGTTTAGATTTAGACAGCGATGTATCAGAAGATGTCGGGGTCTTACGGCCACTGCGAAGAGACGGCATTTCCACTGGGTAAGACTGAAGGCGTGTTATGTGTAGATCCGGCTCGAAGGACCAAATGTACTAGACGTTTGTACATAAATTGCAAAATAGGGAGCTGGACACAACTTGGCACGCCAATGTCTTTTACTTCTGGATTAATGACTCTAAGTTAAATTAGCAAAACTGAATCTATTACTGTTGTAAAACATTGAAAATTGATTCTAGTTATAATGGCCAAAACTGAATTTAGTTACTTAATTTAATATTGATTTGCACTTTGGAGACTTTTGGAGACTGTTGGGGTCAGGATAATGGGATACTGGGAGAAAGGTAGAACAGAATTTAATACTGATTAAAAACACTTTTTAAGTAGGTTAGAACTTGGAGACTTCAGTTTCTTGGAGACTTGTTACTTCTTGGCTGGTAGTTTTTGAACTGATTTCCTACCGGTTTGCCGTTTGTTTTATAGGGCAAATCCGGGTTGGACTTTTGGAACACAGAACCTCCCTGTTTCTGAAGGGTGCTTGCGTTTACGTATTTTTCCCAATCGCTATGATTTTCGAGCAGATGTGTTAAAAATCCGTGTGATAACCTTTGCCAAGACAGTCCTGTTCCAATAAACCGAAGTCTCACATAATTTTTATTGTTTCAACAAGAAAAGGTACAAGTTTACAAATGTGATACAAGATACAATATCTAGAAGTAAATATTTTCTTAAAGTGCAATAATCACTGGTAGACGACAGTTTTTTGAGGTTTTATTGTAGTATATACCTATTTTTAGGTGATGATATATATTTCTTGATTCAAATTATTCCCGATTTCCCGAAATTTAGCTCCGAGTTTTTCGGAATGTAAATTGGCTGTCGTAAATATTTACGATTCAAACATTTCCTTTGTTCAGCATTGACCAATGGCGCCGCGTCTGGTAGCAGGGTGGGGATAACGTAAATACTCAATCATTTCCTTGATTTTGATCATTGCTGTCTGGGGTCCCTGGTGGAAGTATTACGTGGTTATTCAGATGTGTTTTCGAGTCCAATGATGCTGCAGCATGTATTTATTATCAATTGCGTTTATGTTTTCAATTGATAAGTTAATTGTAGAATGTAATAGCATTGTAGACATCATTCCAAATGCACAGTGTTTCGTTGGCCAATGAGAGCACTCCCTTTGTTTCGTAGGTTATTGGAAGGGGTAACGCGCAGCGGCACGGTATTATGTGGAAGCGTAAATTCCATTCTTGAATTCTCAGGGTTGTCATACGCTTTCGTCGACACGTTCGATACAACCCCAAAAATAAATAAAAATTTGGCCTTGAAAATCTAAAATCATATCTAGGTGTAAATTTTTTTTATAACATGCCCAATGTAACATTTCATTTGATAAATTTAAATATTTTTACAGTACAACACACTCAACGCCTGTATTTTTTCTCTTTTCCTCTCAATTATTTTTATGTCTCTAATTTGTTTCTTTCATATTTTTTCTATTTTACTCTTTCCTTTTTATTTTTCTTTTATTGTATTTATCTATCTAAATTAAAATATATCTATTTTTTTATCTTATTTTTCTTCCAAGATTAAGATATCAAAATTAGTTTAAATTCCTGCCACCTCGGAACAGGCCTCAGCCTAGTGAGGTGGTTTATACCAAAAAAAAAAAAAATGTACGATTGAGGTTCAGAGTGATTGAGAGAGGAGAGAGCGCAAAAGGTTCGATAGGGCACATAGACTCGAGGGTTTGTGTGCGAGGTGACCACGGGTATTAACCTGATTTTCTGGCGGCTTGGCGATCTTTGGTGACCCTGGCCTCGAGATAATCAGGCCAAATAAAAAGGAAGCGCTGTATGGTGGCTGACTGAAGCTTTCAAGTGCCCTAGGGCGCTCGGAGCCGGCAGTCGCCCTCCATTCAGTTCGGCCAACGGAGCCTCAAAAACTGCCTTTGTTAAGGCAAAACCTGCCTTTTTCAAGGCAAAACAGTCGAACACTCTCCTTTCTGAACAACTGCCTTTCTCAAGGCAAAATTTTGAGCTTACACAAAAAAGATCCGAGTACCCTAGCCCACGCCATGGCCGCATCATCCGACGTGTCGAGGAAGTCCAGGGGCTCCCTCGAGTTCGTGGACTTCCCCGTTCCATTCGGGGCCATCACGTCCAGGGTGCACGTGAAGACCGGAACCGTGGAGTATATCTTCGCGGCTCCCACCCCTCCCCCTCCTACCACCACTACCGCATCCTTTCCCCCCTTGGGGACCAGCAACTCCCCAATGGAGCCTGAATGGCAGACAGCGAGTACTTCTAAGCGCTGCCACTCCCCTACCCAACCCACTCCCACCCCATTCCTGTCCCAGAACAGGTATGATGCCCTCCCAGAGGTTGGAGACGAAGACGTCTCCACATACTGTTCTCCTCCTCCGAAACGACGACCGACCAACGTGACCAACAACCATCAGCAGGTCATAGCCCCCCCAGCACCAGGCAGGAAGAGCACGCGAGTGCCGCCCGTGATCATGACAATCGGCAGCATGACTCACGGCCAAATTACAGCCGAAATCAAGAGGCATATCGGAAGTGCCACCTTCAACTTCCGATATAACAAGGGCGGCACCATCAGCGTACTAGTGAGCTCCGTCGAAGCTCACGGCCTTCTTACCACCGCACTACGACAGGAAGCCAAGACCTTCCACACTTTCACCACGGAGGCCGAGAAGGTCAAGAAGACCGTCATCAGAGGTCTTCCAGATCTATCAACGGAAGAGATCAGCAATGATCTGAGGGACCAGGGCTTCCCAGCAAAAGCCATAATCAGGATGAAGACCCCCGGGTCGGAATATCCCCTGTACTTGGCCCACTTCGGCCGAGAAACCAACATGGGGCAGCTGCGAGAGGCTGTGCGCTTCATCTGCTTTTGCAGGATAAGCATGCGCAAATACCGAAGCGATCATCTGCAGCACGGCACTCAATGCCACAGATGCCAACAGTTCGGCCATGGGTCGAGAAACTGCGCCCACCCTGCCCGCTGCGTGAAGTGTGAAGGGACACACGCTACCAGCGACTGCGCTAAGGTCACCCGAGAGCTACCGGCCGCTTGCTGCAACTGCAAAGGCCCTCACCCCGCAAACTTCAGCGGATGCCCGAAGAGGGTAGAATATGTGGCAGCCCTGCAGCAAAGAGCTAGGGAAAACACCACACAGCGGGCCACAGAGCCGCGCCAGAGGAGCCATGAACCACGCCAGCCCCCAACATCGGGCTTCACAAGCGGCAGGATGAGCTATTCCCAAGCAGCGGGTGGCCAAACCAGGGCTGCGCCAACCCAAGAAGAGCCCCGCAGGGCTGCCCAAAACGGGCCAGAACCCAACACACAGAGGTCCCGACCTGCCATCAACTCTGATGACGATGACATCATGTCGCTCCTACGCGCCCTCAGCGAAGTCCGTGGAAGGCTGGCAGCCTGCACACGCAGGGAGGATAAATTATACATCCTCATGGAACTTCTAACTAACACCATCGATGGCTAGCACGGCCCCAGAGGTGAAGCTCCTTATGTGGAATGCTTGCAGCATTCGGCAGAAAGTCGAAGAACTACTCGAACTGGTCAATAGACAGCAAATTGACATAATTCTTCTCAGCGAAACACATCTCGGCGAACAAACCAATTTGAGAGTGCCAGGATTTGACGTACACAGGAATGATAGACCACCCGCAGTGGATAGAAGATCACGACCCTCGGGTGGCACGGCGATTCTTACCCGCCAGGGCCTTCTGACAACGAGACTCCCAACGCCTGTACTTCAAAATATGGAAGCTACTGTCATCAGGATGGAGATAAAAAACGAAATGCACACCATCATCGCTGCATATTGCCCGTCAGATAGAAACAATATCGTGAGAGGCGATCTTGATAAACTGTTCGCACTCGGCACTAAAGTACTCATAGCGGGAGACTTAAATTCCAAACACAGGTATTGGAATAACTTCAGAGCCAATAAAAATGGAAATATCCTGTTTAAACATCTGGAAAGCCACGACTACCAAGTACTAGCGCCGGACAAGCCGACATATTACAAACAACGGATGAAATATCCCAGCACTCTCGATATTGCACTGGCAAAAAACATCGCAACGACATCTCCCCTGATGACACTCGACGAACTTCCATCCGACCATCTGCCGGTGAGCTTCACGATAGGAGGCAAAATCACGAGAATAACAAGGACTCAGCTTGATTTTAAAAAAGCCGACTGGAAAAGATTCAAAGAGGAGATCAACGCCAAAATTTATCTAACATCCGAGACTCTTACAACGCCAGACGAAATCGACGAAGCCGTCGAATCGCTGACTGAAATCATTCAAAGAGCACGAGACGATTGCATCCCCAAGAAAAAAATCCAGCCCTTTGCCGTGAAGCTCACACCGCACATAAAATTCCTGATCACAGAAAAAAACAGACTTCGCCGAATCCACCACAATACCCATGAGAGGTGCTTCAAGACAGCAGTAAACTCTCTGGGAAGGGAAATAAAAGAGGAAATAGCGACACTGAAAAACACTCTGTGGTCAGAAAAAGTAACATCTCTAAGTACACAGGACAACTCGCTTTGGAAAATGTCGAAGGCCCTCCGCTATCAAGATAACAGCATCCCGCCCCTGAAATGGCCCAACTCTACAATCATGGCACTCTCAAATGAGGAAAAAGCAAACACCCTGGCTGACGGATTCGAGAAAGCTTACAGAACAACCGATGGGATGGAAGACCCGGCTATAAACGAAACGGTTAGAAAAGGACTTGAAGAACTTGACCTCCTAACTCAAACGGATACGGAGGAAATACATCTTTGCACTCCGAAGGAAGTGGCCAGCATTATAAGACGCCTCAAGCAGAAAAAGGCCCCAGGCGAAGACCAAATTACGAACGCCCTGTTGAAACATCTACCACAGAGAGCGATTATCTTTGTCACAAAAATCTACAACGCCTGCCTGCTGCTGGGCCACTTCCCGTCATCCTGGAAAAACGCATGCGTTCTACCGTTTCACAAAGCGAAAAAAGATCGCTCGAATCCGTCAAACTATCGCCCCATCAGCCTACTGAATACACTGAGCAAAGTCTTGGAGCAAATCATCTTGAATCGATACCTCCCACATCATAACGAAAACAAGACCCTCCCGAACGAACAATTCGGTTTCAGGTGTAACCACTCGACGGTTCATCAACTGACACGTGTCACAGAAGACATCTCAAGAGCTTTCAACATCAAGAGATACGTTGCCATGGCACTTCTCGATCTCGAAAAAGCCTTCGACACAGTCTGGATGGACGGGCTCATATACAAAATGTATATCACAAACACGCCCTTATACATAATAAGAATAATTCGTCATTATCTGAAAAACCGGTCGTTCATCGTTAAGGTGGGAGATGCGAAATCATCATCCAGGGGTGTGCCAAAGGGCGTGCCTCAAGGAAGTTTACTCGGACCGCACCTTTTCAACCTATACACCTACGATATACCTCCACTCGTGAAATGCGAAAAAGCAACGTACGCCGACGACATGAGCCTGTATGCCACATCAAGCAATGCCACGGTAGCCATAAAACACCTACAAAAAGGCCTCGATGAAACCTCAGCCTATTATAAAAAATGGCGCCTGAAGCTGAATGAGGCCAAAACAGAAGCTATCATGTTTACTCGCCGAACTAAGAACAAAATACCGCAAAAGAAAATCGCCATGAGTGGAGTTGCACTAGAGTGGAAAACCGAAGTAAAATACCTTGGCTTAACCCTGGACAGCAGATTAAATTGGAAATCACATCTCCAAAACGCAAGAACCAAGATGCAACATGCAATAGGCTCGGTGGGGGCGATTTTCAACAGAAAAAGTCCGCTAGCTGAGAAGAAAAAACTCCTACTGTATCTAACTCAAATTCGCCCAGCCCTAACATACGCTATCCCCGTATGGAGTAACATAGCCAACTCTACTTACAACAGGCTACAAGTTCTACAGAATAAATGCATCAAAATCATCTATAACACCCCGATGTATACGAACTTACGAAGATTACATGACAGTAAAGAGATTCCGACCATTCAAGAACATGCATTCCAACTAACAACACAATTCTATAGAACGTTAAACAAGAAAAATCCACTCATCAAAAGGCTGGGCAATTATGAGACACAAGACGACCTTCCTTTCCGCTACATGCATAAGATGCCTAAACACCTAATCCTGAAAGTTCCGGAGGATGAGCATTCCGACGAAGAACCGACAGACGCAGACTGACTGACGCCATTTTTACGCAATACCTACCGTTTCCCTGACCTTTCCCAATACCTACTTCCCCGACCTACCGCAACATTACAAAACAACACTCGAAGCAGCTTGGGCACGGTACGCTGCGGCCGGCACTAAATTCTCGCGCATTCCAACCGCGCACCCAGTGGCGTGGAGTGGAGATACTCGGACTTTTTGGATTCGATGGGCGCTGGCCTAAAAACCAGCGCAGATCGAGCCGAGATGATGATGTTTTTTCTCTTTTTTCCACTAGGCACAGGCACCAGGACCAACCCCAAGGACGAGACGCCGAAAAATGAAATATTTACATTCAGTAAAAATAAATGTAAAACTCTTTGAATAAAGTTCAGAACTTTTGTTCCATTTTTCCTTTGAAACTTGAGTGAGGTTTTTTATCCAGTAAAGACTTTTTCCTCACGATGACATTAATGTATAATTTAAACTCAGTCAATTAAATACTACCTTCAGAAGGTAATAGTAAAAAGGCCAAATGAGCCGTAATACTAGTTAGCTAGACATGAAAGGGTATTGCAAAGCCCTAGTTAGTTAGAGGATTACGAAAGAATCCGTAGAATCAAAAAAAAAAAAAACCAGATCGGCAGAGCTCCAGATCTCATCACCACAACAGCATCTCGCCTTCTCTTCTGCCTTCTCCGATCGACCCCTGGACAACTTGGACTTTTCTTCTTGGCCCTGGCCGAACCGCCCTCCCTGAAGACTTCGAAAAATACAATTGGTCGATCGCCTTTTTCAAGGCGAAGGTTTCCCCTCTACCTCTACCCCCCTTCCGCCCCCCTTGCCTTCTACCTTTCTCCCTACATTTACCCAATTTTCCTGAAATCTCCCCACTTTTCCCTCTCCCTACATTTTTTTCCTCACTTTCTCCCTAGGTGTCGAAGCGGCCAGCCGGCAACTTCCCACTTCATCGTCTGTGCGGCTGGCGACTACAGTGCCTGTCCCGTACAATTATAATCCAATTAATTATTGGATTATAATCATAATAATATGTTTCACGGATCATATATATAACATATACATAACATTTTTGCTTTTACACAATCTGAAATAATAAATCTTCCTGCTGTCGTCATAGCCCTTATCAGAGTATTAGATGTTCTTTATCACCAAAAATTAATTGAATCTTTCACCTGAATAATATCACCACCTACACTTTTCGCTATCTTCCATCTTGAAAAGATAAGAGTTAATGACGGGAGCCATTTGCATATTCATTTTTTAATCCAAGCCACTCCTTGATTTCGTTTGTTTGTTTGAGGAAAACGGGAGTTTTGACCATACATTTGACAATTTCCTCTCTTAATTTTGACACTACTGCAAATGTTTTTTTAATTTAATATAGATATGGACCAGTAGCGTGTAGGTACATTTTGCTTTTTTCGATAAGTTACTTCTTGTAGGAGTTAGGACCCTCCAAAAATTATTAAAATTGCCTGCTTTGAACACCATCAAAGTAGATAATGTATTTTTTTAAAATGCAAAAAGTTCAGACATAGAGTATTTTCTGCTGATACAGTTAGTAAAAAAAATCTTAAAAATCTGTCCAGAGGAGCGCGATTCTGTTTCTTTTTAACGACAGTAATCCTCTCCTCTCCTTCAAATTAACGATTTTTTTGCCAATTGCAAATTGACATTTCTGATAACGTCGAACTAAATTACAAGAAATTGGCGATTCTTGTAACAGTAAATAAATATCAACACCATAAAATGATCATATGGTTAAATAATAACCTGAAAACTGATATCTACCAGTATTTTTGCACCATGAAAATTTTTTTATTCCAAAATAGGCCTCGGCTTGCAATAAAATCCATATAAATGGAATATTTATTAACGTATCCAAAAACAAATTTTGAATGCAACGTGCAAAAAATGCAACTAAATATAAAAATGTATTAACTTTTAGATTTAAATATAAAGCGAGGTATTTTCTCTTTCCAACACCGTTTAGATCATATTTCTAACCATGATGGTAAGGGAGACCCGTTCAACCCGTTGTGAAAAACAAAATAAAATTTTCGTCGAAAACTTAACGCAAAAAGAATGAGAATCATGCTCCAGGGGTCCTAGCATGGTCGATCGATAAGGATTGATAGAATAACTTTTGGTAACTTCTCATCGTTCCCTAGGACAAATGCAGATCGCTAATGTACAAGAACACTTAGTCATTATAAACTGTTACTTATTCATTAGCGATCTGTAATCATGCCAGGGAACGATGAGAAGTTACCAAAATTTATCCTATCAATCCTTATCAATTGACCGTGCTAGCACCCCAGTTTTGATGGAGAGAAATGGGGAGTGCATAACCTTAATTTTGATGATTTTATTTAGGTATTACCAGCCTCAGGGGCAGTTGTGCCTTTCGTAAGAGCGACAGCGATAGGAACAGTTTGGTAAAATAATATTCAAATTTCTCGGTCACAGGATTTCCTCTTAATACGCTTCCTTGTCAATGCAGAGAGCTTATTTGACATGCCTAATTATTTCAATATCCAGTATTAATAGACCAGAGTCTTCAGAAGTATCTAAATTGATAGACTTGCCCTAAAATGTTAACTGGGTATCATTTGGACGAGTTGGATGTATTGATATATTTTAAAACGAACCGCCTGGCGTAGGAACGCTAAAGATGAGTGATGCGGGTAAATAATAATAATTTATTTCAGATAAAAATTATACAATTAAACATATGTGGAAACTTTGACTAGCCAACTAGGAATGGATCCTGTTTTAGGCCAGTCAAATTGACAAATTTAGTTCATATCATAAATTTTATCTTACATTGTTTAAGTATATAACATATTATTTAAAGAAGGAAAAAGGTGTTTCAATTGAATTCCTCATATAAGCTTTAGATAAATACACAATTTTGTACTTATGAGAATTATCATATAAGCTTTAGATAAATACACAATTTTGTACTTATGAGAAAAAGAATACCCAAGTGAAGAGAAAAAATGAAGAATGCTTATGTTAAATGTGAATGTTTTGGAAAATGGGAAGCGTGAAATTATAGCACATTTGTAAAAGTGTCTAACTAAATAGTATAACAACTGGAAACAAGCTCAAACTTTTGTTCTTCCGATTTGGGATTTGTAATAAAGTTTTTACGTAGCCGGCAATTTGCTCGCGATTTTAAAAAGGACTAGTAATTCTAAAGCAGATTTTATTTTCAAGATTTGAAAATCGATATTACAATGCAAGTTGCCTGTTCACTGTAAGATTAATTTATTAATTGTTTTTGTGTTTAATTCGTAGAACTCCATTTTAATTCATATCAAATTTAAATTTAATTAAATTTCTAAAAAGTAAGATTAATTTGTTGACCAACATATGGACACGATTGACATTTGTCACATGAGAACGAGTCGCTTCTACGACTCGTTCTTGGGTTCTAGAGCTCGGCTGTGGAACGATTCCTACAACATGATGATAATGATCTCAATAAAAGGAAACATATACTCGTATTATTTATTGATAATTCAAAGGCCTTTGATACTATTGATCACGATAAATTACTAGAAACTCTGGAAGCAATTGGAATTACAGGAAACCTACACAAATTATTTGTTAATTACTTTAAAAAATAGAAAGATTTGTGTAAAAATTTTAGATCATTATAGCAAAAAAAATAATGTTTTCGCAGGCGTACCACAAGGGTCTATACTAGGCCCTACCTTGTACATTATATTATATGTTACTGCAATGAAATTGATTTTCTCTTATGTAAAACATTATGTTTATGCTGATGACACTGCATTGGTTATTTCACACGAGGATTTGTTAATTGCAAGTATTCTACTGCAAATAGACTTTATCACTCTTCAAAAATGGTCGCATGATGTAGGTTTAATAATCAATGCTAAAAAAACGAAGCTTATGCACATCAGATCTCCTCATGCCGACATCACCATAACTCCTAAAATTGTTTCTCATGATTTTAATTGCATTCATAATTCTATAATACAACCATGCTCATGTAAAAATATTGAACTAGTTTCTAAATACGTATACCTAGGCTTAACAATTGATTGTAATTTTAAATGGGATATACATATACAAAAAGTTTGCACACGGCTTAGAGCTATAGTGAACAGACTTTATAGACTGAAGTTTTTTGTTCCACTAAATACTGTTAGATTAGTGTATCTGTCATTGGCGGAATCCCAAATAAGATATGGAATAACCACATGGGGACTTTCAACAAAAACAAACCTTCTTTCAGTGCAAAACGTACAATATTCTTTGGTAAAATTATTATTGAAAAAAACTGAATACGAACAAAGACATGATGTACCAAAATCGTTACTATACAACTCTGTAAATTTATTATCTGTTCGTGCTATATTGTGGCTTAAAATTGTGAGTCAGCATACATCTCAATCCGAATATAATAAACTAGTGGTTCATGTTCATAATACAAGACTAACTGCAAACGATGGACTTGTAATTCCCAGATACCTAAATAAATACGGTCAAAGAACTTTAGAATACCTTGTTCCAAAAATTTACAACTTGTTACCCAACGAAATAAAAAGTTGTGAATTGAGTTTCAGAAGGAAATGTATGCTGAAGAAATGGTTAAGTGAAAGAATTTTTTTGTACTAATCTCTGTTTTATTTTTCTTTGTTTCTGTTCATTTTCTCTTTTCTGATTTTCTTATAAATTTTATTAACAATTTGTTCTCCATAATATATTATGTATGTATGTATGTATGTGTGTATGTATTTGTATATATGTGTATGTGTATATGTGTGTGTATATATGTATATATATATGTGTATGCGTGTATATATATATGTGTATGTATATGTATATATATTTATCTCCTCTCGTAAAACGTTGATCTTGCGCGACGGTACACCAGTTTTAAGTTGATCCGTTCGGACGTGTTGATCCATCCGGATATGCTGATCCATTACACAAGCTGGCATACACATCCTGATCCATGTGGATCAATTTATACCATCAAGATTTCGCTGTAAGCCACGCCCATTGTTCGGTGTCTTATACATTTTACACGTTTTTTTTTGTTGATCCATATAAATGCCAAGTTTTGACCGCCAACAAAGGTGCCCGTCTGTCGTACTTTTTAGCTTCTTTTAGTAGGTACCTGTACGTTCTTATTTCAATTCGTTCTATTTCATTTCTTTTTTAATGTATTTTGGTTTAAGATTTAATTTTTATTTTGATTTTGTTTTTGATTTTGATTTGGATTTCGATTTTGATTTTGGATCGAGATTTTAATTTTGATTTTGGTTTGAGATTTTAATTTTGATTTTGATTTTAATTTTTATTTGCATTCTTATTTTGATTTTTATTTTGATTTTTACTTTCATTTTGATTTTGATATTGCTTTTGGTTTGAGATTTTGATATTGATTTTGGTTTTGATTTGAGATTTTAATTATGATTTTGACAATGATTTTGATTTTGGTTTTGGTTTGAGATTTTGAATTTGATTTTTGATTTTGTTTTTATTTTGATTTTTGATTTCGATTTTGATTTCGATTTCGATTTCGATTTCGATTTCGATTTCAATTTCGATTTTGATTTTGATATTGATTTTGATTTTTTTTTCGTTTCCGCTTCTAAGACCCGCACAAACCTCACCCCATGAACCTGGGCACCCCGGTTAAGTCACCAAACATAGCGAACCACTTAAGGTATACCTTAATTTTGGGAGGCGGGTATGATTACCACCGCCCCGGGAACCATTTTTGGGTAATCAACACCTCTGTCATATGTCACTTTGCAGTGACATTCGTGACTTAGCAGGAGTGCTCGGTTCAAGGAGTGAGATTTGTCTAGGTCCGTGCGGCGAACGCGTTCGCTCACCTACTGCGTGGCAAGCCGGATTGGGAGAGACTGATTTTTTGTGACTTAGCAGGGCTGCTCGGGTTCAAGGGATGAGATTTGTCTAGGTCTTTGCGGTGAACGGGTTTGCCCACCTACTGCATTACGGACCGGATTGGGAGAGACTGGTTGAGGGAGACCTTATTTTTTTTACATTAGCTCCACACAGGAAGCTCTGAAGAAAATAAATCCCGTCAAGGCCTATGTCTTCTTTGGGGATGCAATGCATTATCGGGGAATACGTATGATTCCTCGATAATGCATTGCATTACGATCTCTACGAATTCGGAAGTCGCAAGAACAAATTGCATTACGATCAATACGAATTCGGAAGTCGCAAGAACAAATTGTTGCGTGCGAAAGTAAATATTATTTTGATTTAAATGTATAATTCAACGATATCTAAGGGGCATTGCGACCTTGACTACGAATTCGGGAGTCGCAAGTTCGAATTGTGGCGTGCAGAGGTAATTTTTATTTGATACGTTTGTATAATACAACAATAATGCAGTGCAGTGCGATCTTGACTACGAATTCGGATGTCGCAAGTTTAAATGGCATGCGCCAGTTAATTTTATTTTGATAAATACATATAATTCCTCGATAATGCACTGCCTCACTATCTTGGCTACGAATTCGGAAGTCGCCAGTTCGAATTGTGGCGTGCGGAGGTAATTTTTATTTGAAACGTTTGTATAATACAACAATAATGCAGTGCAGTGCGATCTTGACTACGAATTCGGATGTCGCAAGTTCGGATATTGATTTTGATTTTGGTTTTGGTTTGAGATTTTAATTTTGATTTGGACTTTGACTTTGATTTTGGTGTTGGTTTGAGATTTTGATTTTGATTTTGAATTTGATTTTGACTTTTGATTTTGTTTTCGTTTCCGCTTCTAAGACCCGCACAAACCTCACCCCATGAACCTGGGCACCCCGGTTAATTCACCAAACATAGCGAACCACTTAAGGTATACCTTAATTTTGGGAGGCGGGTATGATTACCACCGCCCCGGGAACAATTTTTGGGTAATCAACACCTCTGTCATATGTCACTTTGCAGTGACATTCGTGACTTAGCAGGAGTGCCCGGTTCAAGGAGTGAGATTTGTCTAGGTCCGTGCGGCGAACGCGTTCGCTCACCTACTGCGTGGCAAGCCGGATTGGGAGAGACTGATTTTTTGTGACTTAGCAGGGCTGCTCGGGTTCAAGAGATGAGATTTGTCTAGGTCTTTGCGGTGAACGGGTTTGCCCACCTACTGCATTACGGACCGGATTGGGAGAGACTGGTTGAGGGAGACCTTATTTTTTTACATTAGCTCCACACAGGAAGCTCTGAAGAAAATAAATCCCGTCAAGGCCTATGTCTTCTTTGGGGATGCAATGCATTATCGGGGAATACGTATGATTCCTCGATAATGCATTGCATTACGATCTCTACAAATTCGGAAGTCGCAAGAACAAATTGCATTACGATCAATACGAATTCGGAAGTCGCAAGAACAAATTGTTGCGTGCGAAAGTAAATATTATTTTGATTTAAATGTATAATTCAACGATATCTAAGGGGCATTGCGACCTTGACTACGAATTCGGGAGTCGCAAGTTCGAATTGTGGCGTGCAGAGGTAATTTTTATTTGATACGTTTGTATAATACAACAATAATGCAGTGCAGTGCGATCTTGACTACGAATTCGGATGTCGCAAGTTTAAATGGCATGCGCCAGTTAATTTTATTTTGATAAATACATATAATTCCTCGATAATGCACTGCCTCACTATCTTGGCTACGAATTCGGAAGTCGCCAGTTCGAATTGTGGCGTGCGCAGGTAATTTTTATTTGAAACGTTTGTATAATACAACAATAATGCAGTGCAGTGCGATCTTGACTACGAATTCGGATGTCGCAAGTTCGGATATTGATTTTGATTTTGGTTTTGGTTTGAGATTTTAATTTTGATTTGGTCTTTGACTTTGATTTTGGTGTTGGTTTGAGATTTTGATTTTGATTTTGAATTTGATTTTGACTTTTGATTTCGATTTCGATTTCGATTTAGATTTAGATTTTGACTTTTGATTTTGATTATAAAAGTGCAATATAAAATAACTCAATGTCTATTTTTAAATTATTGTGGCATTGTAAATGAGGTTTTTTCGTAACTCAAATTCTCAATAGAAATCAACACAAACAGGCAATTCCGAAAGCGTTGTTAAAATCAATGAAATAGACGTAAGCTTCTATATTCATTTTAATTTTAAAATACTTACGTAATACAATGTTATTTTAACTAATTAATTATTTTGACAAATGCCTATTTATTTGACTGAAAATTAGTTACTGTTGTTGAATAATAATATTAATTATAAGACATTATAATATCTATGTATTTACAAATGACAGCAATTGGGATCAGTTTTTATTTTTATCGTTTTATTGTTCATTTTTCATATTATAATATCAAAATATATTATAATATGAAAAAAGTTTAACATTTTACTAACATTACTTTGCGAAACTAACATCAAAGATCATTTACTAACTGACCATAAACATATAACAAAAATACAATAAAATAAGGTATAAAGGTTGGTTTTATTTTTTATTTTTTATTGTAACTGCAAAATTTCATCGACGGAGGAATTAATGTTTGGGTTAGTCTCATTTTGAGCCTTTATTGACTGGCCTACAAGGCAGGGGCCGCCTCTGGTTACCGTCTATTTTAAAATTATGTTTTCATAGCTTTTAAGGCGATCCACTAGTACAGGAAAAAATCGAAATTTGAATTCACGCCCTTTTATGGGAGGAGTTTAAAAATACTTGAGAAAAAGCTTTTGGAAAGGTTGGAAAAGATATTTGAGAATTTTTTTTACATGTTGATTTCGTAAAGGCCTGTAAAAAACATTAATTCCTTTTTTATGCATTGTTTATTGTAATAAAACGGAATTTTTAAATTGATTTCACGAAAACAAGCAGCGCGGACCCTAACACGTTGTTTCTCCGCTATATAAGAAACTGAATTTGCCACATTATGCAATAAAACCATATCCGAAAAAGTGTTTATAAGTAGGAGAGTTTGCACTAAAAAATGTTTTTTATAGACCTAATACTTTATTTTTTCTAAGCTTATTAAAAGACATTAAAAAAATGACCGATATTTTTAAGGGCCAAGGTATGTTCTACACGAAGTATTTAATTGAAGCATTTATAATACGTCTAAGCGGTCAAATTTTCAAAACAAAAACATACGATTTTGTATGATTTTGCATTATTTAGTATGGCTTCATCTTAATGACCTGAATTATGAGTTGGTTTCTTTCTGAGTTTGCATGGAACCAATCTAACACTATTTAAAGAGGAAAGATTTGATTGTTTGTTTGTTTGCATTGAATAGGCTCCGAAACTACTGAACCGATTTGAAAAATTCTTTCATTGGTAGGAAGCTACACTATTCCCGGTTGACATAGGCTATATGATATTTTCAAAAAAAAATTAGGGATCGTTACTAAAACTCCAATAATGTAGCCCAAGGTGTAAAAAAAATACCTAAAATATTCTTTACATCGCGTGCGCTGCGAAAACTATAAACAATAGAACAAAATAATGTAGTACGACTTTGTAGAAAACATCATTATTTACAAAAAGTTTCGCGACAGCATATGTCTAACTATTATAGTTATGCCACAAAAAGTGTTTATTTATTTTAAAAATTTAATTAAAATGACGCCGCGTCAAATGGCTCTTTATTTGTATCTTGGTTTTAATCCTTATCAAAATAAATTACTTCATATTCAAGACTGCTTCAATACCTTTGTTTAACTTTTTGAATTATTCAATTCGGACATTTTATTCTAAAGTTACCACGAGTTTAAAAATAGCCCCGTTTGGGGAAAGGGTTGAGAAAGTCTGATTGGAGAATTCATAATCCATCCGGTCCGCCACGCAGTTGGTGGGTAAACGCATTCTCCGCCAAGACTTAGACAAATCTCAACTTCTAAACCCAGGCACCCCTGCTAAGTCACCAAACGTTGTGAACCACTTGGAGTAACCTACGGCAAGGATGTTGGTTATCCGATAAATAGTTCCCGGGGCGGAGTTACACATATCCGCCTCCAAATTGATATTCCTTTGTTGGGAGACGGGTCGAGGGACTAATATAGGTATTTTATGAATGTACCGCACAATAGTCCCAGATGCTCTCTTCTATCTGGAGCTAATGAAACTAAAGACGGGTTGTTTCAAAAAATTTTACGGATTCATCAAATATTTGAAATTATTTTTTTACGACCTGTGTAAGTTCTATTCAAATTCTGTATTATTTCAGATTGATAGAGCAACTGGCCTATAATGATATAATGACGGAACTTGAATAGAACGTGAAAATTATCTTAAAATATTTGATTATATTACAAAATTACAATTTGAGGTTTTACTCATAGTTAAAAATAAATATTCCTCCTAGACTTGCAGAAAAGTCAATAGACGTCGCATATTAAATAAAAATTGATAACTTTATCCAAGACACTATCTAGATTATATTTAGTTCTGGTTGAATTTTGCAATCTTTCATACAGATAGCAGCCAATAAAATTTGCGTTACGAAAATGAAGATAATGTTGGTAGTTTCTAGTCGAAGTATGAAACGGTTAAAAATGACAGAATCGGATGGGGACTAATTAATTAGCTTAGCGCAATGGTTAGAGCTGCTGCCCGGAAAGCCGAAGGTCCTGGCTTGGAGTCCCTGATGTGACCGTACCTCTTTCTGATTTTTCTGTTTCAGATTTTGGATTGAGTTTCGCTAATATTGTCTTCATTTATTTAAATTTTACAATTTGAAGTTTAACTCATTGTTCTAAATAAAAATAAATATTCATCCTAGACTTGCAGAAAATTTAATGGCCGTCCTTAACCAGTCTCTCGATCTCGATCCGGCCCGCCACGCAGCAGGTGGGCAGAGGCATCCATCGCCAAGGCCTGGACAAATCTTACCCGAGGAATCGGGCACGCCCGCTAAGTCACCGAACAGAGAGAACCACTTGGGGTGACCTATGGCAGAGGTGTTGGTTATCCAATAAATGGTTCTCGGGGCGACGATACACTTATCCACCTCCCATGTTATTCCCAGTTGAGAGGCGAGTTGAGGGAGTTCTAGGTTAGGACTCTTTCAATTAGTCTCTCCCAACCTGGCCCGCCACGCAGTAGGTGGGCAATCGCATTCGTCGCAAAGACCTGGACAAACCTCTCCCCTTAAAACCGGGAATCCCTGTTAAGTCACTAAACGTAGTGAGTTTCTTGCGGTGACCTATGGCGGAGGTGTTGGTTATCCAATAAATGGTTCCCGGGGCGATGGAACAAATCGGACTCTCTCAACCTCCCAAATTGGGTTGAGAGAGTCCAATAGAAGAGTTCTAGGTTAGGTCTCCTTCAATCAGTCTCTCCCGTTCTGGCCTGCCATGAAGTAAGTGGGCAAACACATTCTCCTCAAAGACCTAGACAAACACACCTTGAACCTGCGCACCCCTGCTAAGTCACTGAAAGTAGTGAACCGCTTGGTATGACCTATGGCAAAGGTTTGGTTAATCAATAAATGGTTCCCGGGGCGGTGGTGTGCGTAATCCTCTTCCCAATATACCTATAATATTAATGATAAGTTTTTAGATTTTCACGGCCAAAAGCATTTTCGTTGTTTGTTTTTTAGGTGTTATGCCGTGTTGCGCTACCTCCTTTTTTATCCGACGTTTTGGACAGCGTTGCAGTGTCCATCATCAGGGCAGATCCGGCAGATTGTCGCAGACATCGTCGGATCTGCTGGATCCGCCCTGACGATGAACACTGCAACGCTGTCCGAAACGTCTGCTAAAGAAGGAGGTAGCCAACACAAAACAAAAAACGAAAATATAATATTAATGTATGTAGGTTTGCTGAATTGCTGCCAAAAATATTTTAAAACATACATCATGTAACATGCATATCTTCAATGGATTACAAATGTCAAATATTTCAAAACGGTTCACAGCAATGTATTTTCTTTACTTTTACGTAAAAATTAAACCAACTCGTTCGGTATCATTTTTTACGGAGTGCCTTGAAAATAGTTTCCATAGTGTGGATTATCATTGTGGGTGGTAGAGCCCGTTCACACTTCTGGCTAGGCATGAGTGCAGGTGTTCAAAACAAACTGGGTGCTTAAAAATGTTTGGAAGAAAATAATTATCGATTTTTTCTTTTTTAATTATTTTATTTATATAGATGTTTTTATTATTTGGAATGGCTAAAAGCTTATCAACTTTGAACTTCAATGAAGAATGCCCGAAGTAAAAACCATTGAAATCACGCTTTTTTAAATATTTAAAAACATCTAATCGCATATCCCATTACTAAAAATTGCGTTTTAACTGAGAAAAATGAAATTATGTGTGGTATATTTTTGTTTATCAGTTGTTTAAAAAATAAAGCACGTTTTAATAAGTAAGGACATTTTTTTCGAAAAGTAGTTCTTTAGAGTAGGTATTTATTATGTTATTTTTTTGGGCAAAAAATTGTGTTACCTTTACATAGTATAAAATGAAGTCGCTTCCGCTGTCTGTGCGCTTAGATCTTTTAAACTAAGCAACAAATTTTCATGCGGTTTTCACCAATAGATAGAGTGATTCATGAGGAAGGTTTTAGAGTATATAATTTGTCAAGGTTTTGTGTTAATTGGCTGAAATAGGGCTGGCAAGCAGGCAGTGGGCATCGGGCAGTCGGCAGCAAGCGGGCGGTGTCGATTTGATTTAACAGATGGCGTTGGTTATAAAGGTTGGGTAGTGGCGTGGCGTTGTGATGGCGTTAGTCACAGCAACATGTGGCCTGGTCTGCTAGTTTTTAACTAAAAGTATACTATCTCGGGAATGACTAGCTTAATTTAAAAAAAAAAAAAATTATATCATTGTTTTTACCTTACTTAAGAAAATATTTTAGAAATCATAATTAATACTTTCTTACGACGGCGACGGCCAAGGAGCCGCCTTTTTATATTAAAGTGATATTAAAAAGATTTCACAATCTACTCTTTCATAGATGGCGCAAGTTTAATTATTTTAGGGAACACGCTTTTTACAAGTAGTGCCTTATTAAGATGAATGAATTGTTAGCGCCCATTCATGCGTAATATGAATATGAATAAATAGTTTTTTTGGTTTAAATAAATCTTTCAAAAATGGCAAACAAATACCATATTGTATCGGTAATTCAATCCATTATTGTATTTGTACGCCTTTCTTGAAAGATTTATTCAAACCAAAAAAACTATTTATTCATATTCATATTGCAACTGTACGGGCGCAAACAATTAATTCATCTTAATATTTTAACGCACAACTTAAAAAAAAAAGTTTTACGCTAAAATAATTAAACTCGCGCCATCTACATATAATATAGAGGCGTTCTTTTAAGGTGAAGTTATACGTGAAATCCTATTTAGATTAATCTTTATGACGAATTGGCTTACAGTATCAACATCAAAAAATATGCTACGGATAAATTGAAGCTTTTACTAGGTTTTTTATGTAATGGAATAAGAATAAAATTATTATTTACATAACAAAAACAAAATAAGCGTAAACCACTAAAAAAATGTTTTTTCATGACTTAACTATGAAGTAATACAAGAAACATTTTTATAAAAATACTCCTTTATGGGTAAGACCATTTTTGAGGTTTTCTATGTTCTAACTTTTTTTCACTCTTATAAAATTATGGACAAAATAAATAAAAACCACTTTTTCGCTTACTTGCCGCGCGCAAATAAGACGCTCGATTGCAAATTTTGCAGGCACGAAAATCGAAATACTTCTAGCGTTTATATTCCTCTTAAGTATCACATTTACTTGGAATTCTGAGTTTGTTTGAGTCTCAAAAGTCTAAAAAATCCACTTTCCGTCACATAATCGAGATGAAACTTGGTACACAGTCGATTCTTTCTGTCGTTATATATATAACAATAGCCGTAAAATAAGCGCGTTTTTTCGTGTGCTCCCACAGAAGTCGTTATAACTCTGTTATTGTTCTAGTGATAACCCTAAAACAAAAAGTAGAAGATCCATATTGAATGCTTCACATTTCTATTCAAAGTTGTCCATAGAAGTACATAAAAAATACTAATTTTGTAGAAACAGTTTTCACCCCCAAATCACCTACGCGCTGTTAGACATTATTAATTTTTTAAATATTCTTGTATGAAATGGTAAAAGGTAGGTGACAAAATTGTTTATTTATTCAATAGAATAAGTGTTATTTTTACATAATCAGTGATTTTAGTACCGTTTCCACATAAAAACATCGCGTGAGTCATTTTTACAATATTTTTATGTTTGCTTTCTAAATTTTAATATTTATAAATGTTAATATTTTTTTGTAATATAACAATTTGAAACCTTATTTCAAACAAACGTTTCAAGTTTTTAGTTTTTTTCTGTTATTTGTTTATGGGGTGTTATACCGTGTTGCGCTACCTCCTTCTTTGGCCGACGTTTCGGACAGCGTTGCAGTGTCCTTCATCAGGGCAGATCCGGCAGACGTGTGACAGTTTTTAGTATTCGGCTACGTTCAGATATGTTCCATTTATTGACCCTTAATTGTGAAGCGGAAATAACACAAAGTTTTATAAATCTGGCAGTTCGTTTAAGACAAAAAACTTGCATAATCGCAAAATACCTGAGTGGTTAAAATATTGTGATACATATTAATTTTAAAAGTAAACAAACGATTTCCGACCAGAGGTGACCATAATTTCTGTTGAACATTTACAGGAAATACAGTTTTCTACTCCAAAACTTATGGGAAAACTATAATATTAATCAATGTGAATAGTGTTATAATCACCGCCAGACTTGGCAATGTCTGTAATCATGACGTCTGTTTATCGTGTATATTAATTAGTGCATGATGCACATTCGAAATCAAATATGAAGTGTAGGTAATTTTTTTTTCTTCAAACTTCGCAAATAAACTTTGTGGCTTCATTATTGCTTCAATGAGAATAAGTAATTTTGTAAACACCACTATTTTATTAATATTATCGACATGTTTCAAAAACAATGTTATCTTCGTCAGCATAAAAGATTAATAATTTTAACAATTAATCATTATCCGGTTATTATCAATTGAACTACGGTGTCCCCATACAACATATTGCGTGGCTGAAAAACTTTATAAGTAAATGAATAATACTATGAAGTACACTCCCAAACCAGATCGTGTTTTAGATTTTTTGTGAAATTCTTTCTAAACTAAATGTAGCTTCGTTCTTTCAAAAAAATTAGAGTCCTTGCGAGAGCCTTGAAGGAGTAACCATCTGTTACTTATACCAGGGCGGGTAAGTGGTGGATAATAACCTCCAATGCTCGTAGCCAGTAGGACTATTGCATCCCTAATTGGGATATGTTGTGAGGCTGAAGGGTGTGAAAGCTCAACTGTTTGACTACCGGTGTGACTCCAAAGTTCATCAAATTATTGTAGATTACCGGTTTCACTTTAAACCAAAGTTCACCGGATAGTAGTTTACCGGTTTGACTTAAACCAAACCAATTTTTTAATGTAGTTCAAGTACCGTACCGATCAAAGTTCATAAGAATTGAGCTGTAGCTCAAATGTGTTGCTGTAGGCAAATCGCCGGTCAGCAGCTCTGACCACTGAGCTATGGCGGCTTATGGCTTTGGCGGGTATTAGATAAGCCGCCATAGCTCAGTGGTCAGAGCTGCTGACCGGCAATCAGATGGTCACGGGTTCAATTCCCGTTGGCGGCCAGTATCTTTTCTCGGAAGATTTTTTCAATGTAGATGAGTGTTTCAGGCTGATAATTATTGATTATAATATTTGGAATCTTATTTTATATAATTACATTTTTACAGTACCCGTATTTGATTGTGTAACATTTAAAAAAAAAAATTATTATACTTTATACTTGATCGACGCTTTTATTGCACATTATTAATTATTTTATTGAGACTAAATTTGGTAAACTTCTTTTCAAGGGATTATTTCATAAAAAAATATTTTGCATTATGATAAACTAATAATTATTATCTACCTTAAAAACAAACTAAAACTACGAAACTAAAAACTACGTATCCGCTGGTTGAATTCCTTTGTACAATTCACTTATCGAATACTCATACCTCTCATACACAATGAGTATTCGATAAGTGAATTGTACAAAGGAATTCAACCAACCTTTGTACAATTCACTTATCGAATACTCATTGTGTATGAGAGGTATGAGTATTCGATAAGTGAATTGTACAAAGGAATTCAACCACCGGATTCGTAGCTTTTAGTTTAGATTTAGTTTGTTTTTAGAGTAGATAATAATTATTAGTTTATCATAATGCAAAATATTTTTTTATGAAATAAACACTTGTGTTGTGCCTACTTATGTCTCTCATGCTCTGTTTATTATTTTATGTATTATGTACTTCTTATTATGCTATATACTTGTTATAATGCTCCTGTACAATTTAATCACATGTAAAATCCATCAAGTCGTAAACAAATAAATAAATAAAATAATATTATTATTTGTAATTAACTGTATTTCATTTACCCCGTCCCATATACATCGATTTAAAATTTCTCCCCATATTTAAAATTATTCCCCGTCCACATCGATTTTAAAAAAATGTCCTCCATATCCCAATTCATTTTGCCTCAGAATTACTAGCCTAAAGGTTGTTTAGTAATGTATTATAAAAAAAATGTAGAGAGGGAGTAAACTGGCATTCTACCAACGGTTTATCCATGGAACATGTTTTTTTATTCAAAAGTTGTGTGTTTTCGTACGCTTGAATACTATTTTATTTAAGTACATTGTCTTTAAATTAAAAAAGATAGGTCTTCATAGATGACGATTTTTATCGGTGCTTTATTAGAAAAACCTTGGTAAAAAAAATTTGGTTTGAAGTATTATTGCATACCTATATCACACAAAAGCAATAAAAAAGAAAGATTTTATTAAATAATTCAAAAAGTTGTATACAGATATTGAAACAGTCTTGAATATGAAGTAATTTATTTTGATAAGGATTAAAACCAAGATACAAATAAATAGCCTTTTCAAGCGCGACATTTTAATAATTTTTTTAAAATAAAAGAATAATTATTGTGGCATAACCATAATAGTTAGACATATGCTGTCGCGACCTTTTTTGTAAATAATGATGTGTTCTACAAAGTCGTTTTACATTATTTTATTCTATCATTAATAGTTTTCGCAGCGCACGCGATGTAAAGAATATTTTAGGTAATTTTTATACACCTTGGGTTACATTATTGGACTTTTAGTAACGATCCCTAATTTTTTTTTAAAATATCATATAGCCTATGTCAACCGGGGATAGTGTAGCTTCCCAACAGCGAAAGAATTTTTCAAATCGGTTCAGTAGTTTCGGAGCCTATTCAATGCAAACAAACAAACAAACAAACAAACAAATCTTACCTCTTTATAGTGTAGTAGATAGTAGAAGTGTGTTAGATTAGAATGATCGCCTTTCGGAACGGTGAACGGTGGAACAACTCATAATGAAACATACTGAGAAGCACTTCAGAAAACATAGGTTGAATAGGTTAAGTTAGGTTAGGGTTACCGGCTTTTTTAAAATTATATTTTCATAGCATTTAATGACCTTTCTAAGGAGGTTCTGAGTTATAATGAGTTGGTTTATTTCTGAGTTGACATGGAACCTTTCGGAACATCGCCTTGCAACGAAATGGGAGGGATGGATTCACACGTCCGTCACTCCTAGACATACTGACCCCCAGATTCCTACTCACACCTACTACCCCATTCCTTCCCTGAACATCCTCTTTTTCCTTTCCTAAAAATACGCTCCACACTGCATCCCTAAAGATGACATTGGCCTTGAGGGGATTTATTTTCTTCAGGGCTTCCTGTGTGGAGCTAATGTAAGAAAAAAGGTCTCCCTCAACCAGTCTCTCCCGATCCAGTCCGTAACGCAGTAGGTGGGCAAACCCGTTCGCCGCAAAGACCTAGACAAATCTCATCCTTTGAACCCGAGCATATACATATATTATCAAAATAAAATACAATATGAACTTACGACTGTATTGTAATGCGTTACCGAGGAATAAAACAAATTTATTAAATAAAATTTACTGGTGCACGCCAATTTTGAACTTGCGACATCCGAATTCGTAGTCAAAGATCATAATGCAACGCATTATTGAGGAATCATACATAGATATTTATCAAAATAAAATTTACTTGTGCACGCCAATTTTGTACTTGCGACCTCCGAATTCGTAGTCAAGGATCACAATGCAACGCATTATTGAGGAATCATGCATAGATATTTATTAACATAAAATTTACTTACGCACGCCAATTTTGAACTTGCGACTTCCGAATTTGTAGTCAAGATCGTACCGCAACGCATTATCGAGGAATTATATCTAAATATTTACCAACATAAAATTTATTATTTTTGAACTTGTGACTTCCGAAATCATAACCAAGATCGTAATGCAACGCGTTATCGAGGAATTATAAAAATTTAACAAAATAAAATTTACTTGCGCACGCCAATTTTGAACTTACGACATCCGAATTCATAGTCAAGGATCATAATGCAACGCATTATTGAGGAATAATACATAGATATTTATCAAAATAAAATTTACTTGCGCACGCCAATTTTGAAATTGCGACATCCGAATTCGTAGTCAAGGATCATAATGCAACGCATTATTGAGGAATTATATATAGATATTTATCAAAATAAAATTTACTTGCGCACGCCAATTTTGAACTTGCGACATCCGAATTCGTAGTCAAGGTTCATAATGCAACGCATTATTGAGGAATCATACATAGACTTTTATCAAAATAAAATTTACTTGTGCACGCCAATTTTGTACTTGCGACATCCGAATTCGTAGTCAAGGATCATAATGCAACGCATTATTGAGTAATCATACGTAGATATTTATCAAAATTATATTTACTTGCGCACGCCAATTTTGAACTTGCGACTTCCGAATTCGTAGTCAAGATCGTACTGCATCGCATTATCGAGGAATTATATCTAAATATTTACCAACATAAAGTTTATTATTTTTGAACTTGTGACTTCCGAATTCATAACCAAGATCGTAATGCAACGCGTTATCGAGGAATTATACAAATTTAACAAAATAAAATTTACTTGCGCACGCCAATTTTGAACTTGCGACATCCGAATTCGTAGTCAAGGATCATAATGCAATGCATTATCGAGGAATCATATATATTTATCAAAGTAAAATTTATTGCGCACGCCAAAATTTGAACTTGCGACTTCCGAATTCGTAGCCAAGATCGTAATGCAACGCATTATCACCCCTCGAACCCGGGCACCCTTGCTAAGTCATCAAAAGTATCGAACCACTTGGGATGACGTATGACAGATGTGTTTATCCAATAAATGTTTCCCGGGCGGCGGAGCCTAGCAACAAAAACCCGCGGAAGTATATTATTAGAATTTTATAAAATACAGAAAGATATATTTTTCAAGTCGGTGCCGCGGCCGTTATAATATTACGTTTTGCAACTTCCATATCGGCTCAACCAATGAGCAGTAAAACCAGATATAGGTATATGTTTTTTTATGACCAATCAGAAGGCTTCGTTCATAACGCCATCTTGAACGCCATTCTGATTGGTCATTGTCAGATCAACAATTTTATAGTAAAAGCACATATAGGTACATAAGATATACGATTATGTGGATCAACAACGCATGGCAATTTGGGCGGATCATCAACGCATGGTAAATTGGGCGGATCAACAGTTACGAAGCGTATGATTTCCATACAAACATCGAAAATTTTATGTGTAGTATTTCGTTTACTTTTACTGGGAAACTGGCAACCTTGCTATTTAATGTAACGTTGTTGCAAATTCATACAGAAGTAATCCATTAAAGCCAAGTTATTCGGTGTTAAAGGTGGATCAACACTGTCAAATAACTTCTTACTGGATCAGCATATTACGAGAAGAGGTCAATATATATATATGTATATATATATGTATGCAATATGTATGTGTATATATAATTTAATAATATGAAATGTCAAAAGAACCCGTTGACAAACTGATATCAATCAGTTTAACGGGACTTTATTTGGAAATAAAAAATAAAAAAAAATAAAAGAAATGGCTCTCTTTGTGACCAAAAAGACCCTCCACACAGCATCTTCAAAGATGACATAGGCCCTGAGGGAAATTATTTTCCTTAGGGCCTCCTGTATGGAGTTAATGTAAAAAAAATTGACAAATCAAAGTTGCTAAAAACATCACTTGATTAATGGACGACCCCTTATTCCTCTTTCCCTGATTAGCTATCAATCAATGTCTATGAATATCTCTGTAAATATACTAAAAACAGAGGTCAATGGTTTACTCCTCAGCAATGTATTTATGTAACGGATAAAACTAGAAAGAGCACCCCGGTAACCATAAAATGTTGATTGTGTCGTGATGGAAGACTTAGCCAGCTGAAGAATTGAACTCACGACGCTTGAGTGGGACCCAGACGCGATGCCAACTCAGCCACTGACCGGTTATAACATCTTACATAGCCCATGTGTCCATATTACGTAGGTACTATTAATAAAATTATTTGTGTAAGTAATAAATGTAAACTATTCATTTTTATACAACTTAAAATTTATCAGCCTTACTAATAAATGTGGTGAAAATTTAATACAATTGATAAACAACCGTGTATGTAAAAATCTTACTAATAGAAACTTAAAATCGAAACTGACATAAAACATGGAAAGAGAGAAAAGAGTTCATAAGACTGCCCCCCCCCCCCCCCCCCTTCCCCTAACTGTCCAATAACTACTGACTTTTTATGTTATGTTTTTTAGTTGAAAAAATTAAATCAAATCAGCGGAGACTAATATTTCATATCAAGGAAGGTGGGGACGTACCGGACTATTTAGGTTGAGTCACCAAACATGGCTAAAACAATTTTAAATTTTGAATGGCCATCTTACACCATGGAGATACTAAGAGTATCTTCCACTCTGAAATATCCGGCAAATATACTAAATTGTTAAATAACACAAATTAATCAAATAAAATATATTGTACGCCGGGATTTGAACCCGCGACCTTCGGATTGCTAGTCGAGAGCCTTACCCCTCGACTAAAGAGGCCGTCAATATAATGTGTTTCTCAATATTATATACAGAAAATAGAAAAGACTTACCTGAAGTGACTTCTTTCTGAGAGGATTGGCACTACCGCTGCACTGGTTACTGTTATTATCAGGTATACACAACGTGACGGGCGAAATTAAAAAATGGTTCAAAAATTAAAATTGAAAAAAATTAACAAAATGTATTAAACGTGAAAGCAACTTGAAAGATTTGATAAACTATGGGCTTCTTTGAGAGTATTGCCAACGCCTCGGAATATATCTTATCAACCCTGATAAGAAATTATTCAATTATCTAAAAAAACACACCTAGATATTGATATCACGGTGAAAGAATTTAAGGTAGGGAAGCAAGTTATGAAATATTGTAGCGACACTAGGGCCACACGCAACACGCCCAATTAACGCTCGGAATATGCTGCCGCCACTGGTCAAACCATAAACAACAGTATCTCTATGCCATGAATTGTTCTCTGGAAGTTTTTACAATGTATTTCCTCAAAGAACAGCATACAGGGGTCACCAAGTCTCACACTCCAGGCCCCACCTTCTGAAAAGACGAATTGTAGCCATTTAACGGCCGGCGTAGCGCAGCGGTAAGGCGCTTGACTCGCACAACGAAAGTCGCGGGATCGAATCTATTATTTGATTAATTTGTGTTATTTCACAATTTATTAATGTAAAATAATATATAGTATATTTGCGGCACGTTCCAGAGTGGAAGATACTCTCTGTATCGCCCTGGTGTAAGACCACCATTCAGAATTGAAACGTTGCTTGAAATGGCATTAGCCGTGTTTGGTGACCAGATCTGAATAGCCAGGTACTTCCCCACCTTCCTCTTCCCTATCTCCTTCCCCTCCCCACCACCTTCAGCCTCACAACATACCCCAATCGGGGATGCCATAGTCTCACTGGCTTCAGACGGGAGCAGTTGGGACTCTTGTGCGGTATTCATATAAAAAAATTTAAAAAATTTACTTGGGTCCTCGGGCCTTTTATGTTGGAAGGTCAAAATATTTCCGCTTTGCAATAAAATCCAAATAAATGGAATACATATATCAGAATGCATCCGAGAACTAAAAACTGTTTTCGAAAGGTGATGAAATATGATTTCAAATTTTATAATTCTAAATAAACGTAATTTTTTAAATAAAAAAATTTTGAAACATAAAATTTTTTAATGCAAACATATTTTTTTTTTAAATTACTCACCTTACGATTTTTCAATCTAAAGTTACTCATAACGAAAAAAATGTTTTATGTATATATAAACGTTTTCGTCAACTCACTTTTTTTAACGTATAATGAATAAAAATGTTGAATTTTTTGTTTTCAAATTTGCGATCGGAATCTTTGATATCATAAAGGTGTACGTTTTATCTATTGGATTTGAATATAAAGCGTGGCGTGTTTTCTTTCTAGCACCATTTAGATCATATTTCTAACCGTGATAGTAAGGGAGACACAACGATTTATACGCGACCTATATGAGTTGTTCCAAAAAGTGAACAAATCAGCCTAAGAGTGTAACTTGTACTCTGCACGTTGGGATGCATAGAAAATGTAAATAAACAAAAATATACCTGCATTTGAAAAACACCGTAGAGTCGTTTAATTTATAATATACAAAGAAGGAAATCAAAGGTCAAAGAGGAAAGTGAGAGTACCTCCCTATTCAGATCCAGTCCATTTCCAAACTCAATAGCGGACCAATATCCAGAGTATGTAGTACCTAGAAACTCAGGATCGATCTGCTGAGAGATCACCTTTCAGAATCGAAAAATTTGCTTGAAATGACTATAGCCATGTTTTGTGACTTATCGGAATAGCCAGGAACTTCCCCTCTCCACTGCCTTCTGTGTCACTGGTTCCAGGCAGTTAGGACTCTTATGCGGTATTCACATAAAAAAATGAGAAATGCATTTTAATTAGATTTATTAATAAACTTTTATCACTGCGCAGGTATAAACAAAGGTGTATGAGGGTTGCCTTAATCCCACTGGCTCTGCTCTGTTGACAGTGTTCACATTAAAAGGGAGAAAATCTTTATGGTCGAAACTGCTTGGCTAGCTTTAAAAAAAAAAGATATAATCAATTATAAAAACATTTTTATTTATTTTGATATTAAGAAGTATTGCATAATTTTTGTAACAGAAATTATAAACCAATAGTTAACAAATATGTACACACATACACGCAAACACACAGAGCGTGTTTTAATTTTTTTATTGCAAAACAATCTATCACAAATTAATCAATTAAATAAACAAAATGAAATAACATTTCACAAACAGTATTTGGTGAGTCATAAAGTAAAATCCAATAAATAAAATATCCCACATTCCATAGAAAAGTGTTGTTAGTCAAAATGTTCTATCTTACATTTTATCTCTGAAAAGTAAAGTTATTGTGATCATCTATGCCCCACGAAAACCGAATTTAAGTTAGATCACTCCATCTCTGCAAGATGTCGCTAGTATCTCTTTTTGACGGGACTGCTTGTTCATCATTCATTCATTTGTTTTCGCTCTCCTGCAAAATTAACTTTTTTTCACTTACAACACTTTTCTATGAGATGTGCAATGTTAATTTCTATAATTAAGAACAATATTATATTTCAAACACATTAAAACTAAGGTACAAAGCACAATATTTATGAATTATGGTTTTAATTATATTAAAGACTTTTTAAGTGACTATATATGCTTCATTCGTAATAACTGGTAACACATGAGTTTTTCTTAATTCTAGAGATTACTGGGAATGTTGTAGAAAAGTGCCGCTAAGTGCAATTATTTCTAAGACGATGATGATATAAAATAAAATGATAACTGAGATATACATAAATGAGCCCTTGCCTGGAATAATGTTGTATCCAACAAAACTATCAATGTTGAGTTGTTGGTGGAATAATGTTGGGCACCTTAATATGCATCTTTTAAGGTAGGGATTATGGTAATGAAATTTTTTTAGGCCTGTGGTAGTATTTTAAAGTTCGGTTTGTGGAAGAATGTTGTATAATGCCATTTATCGAAATCACGGAGCATGATTTAATTCAACTAGAAAGACTTCAAAGCCGAGAAGCTGTAGAATACAGGAAAGTACAATTTGTCCAGAAAAAATATTATTAAGCCTGTTTTTAGCCGTTAAAATTGTTTTGTGGAATAATGTTGTATATTGATTTCAAGACAATATCTCGAACGTAAATAGTTTAATTTATTCATGTCGTTTTTTTGCTTCATTGACATGTTTAAATTTATGTTAGAAGAGCATGTTGCTTTCTGTGAGGTATGAAGAGTAAAAAAAATGTTTTGTGGAATAACATTGTGTGTGAAATTTTTATATATGTACAACATTATTCCATAAATTCTAGTAATAAACTCTAATTTAATTGCCTTTCTAGACAACTTTTCATTTAAAACTCTTAAGATATGTATGTTTTATGTACATATTTTAAATATTAAATGTTAATGAAACATAACAGATTTCGTTCTTTCAATTTTTCTCGGAATAAGATCATTGTTGGATACAACATTTTTCCGGGCGAGGGCTCAAAATCTTTAAAGATTTCATAATAATAAAAAGCAGTCATTCTTCCATAATTGATTTAACCTTTACAATGCTGGCCTTTTCGATACAATCCAGTCTACTTAAGAAACTTGTATCACATATGCGACATTCGCTTACAGAGGAAGCTGTCGATAGACCACATGTTATGTGAGAGCCGAACAGATCAAGTTAACTTTCTGATGAACACATTTATAACATATTTATGCTGATAAAGGTTTCCAATGGTTTTGTTCACGTTGAATTTGCACCATGAGTACTTTAGTGTATTAAGTCAAAAAGTATAGTTTCGAGAAATCAGCGTTTGAAGTTAACTCCTCAGGCCTCGACCATATTTTGTCAGAAGGTCAAAATACATACATCCGTTTTGCAATAAAATTCAAATAAATGTTTTGAAATAAAATTTATGAAATTATCCAAAAAGGTAAAACTGTTCATTTCATGAAAAAATGATTAATAAAAAAAAATTCAAATTGCGGTCGGAAACTTTGGATTCATTAAGATGTACATTTTAATTATTTCGCGGTTAATTTTTAGATTTGAATACAAGGCGTGGTATTTTATCTTTCTAACACCGTTTACATCATATATCTAACCACGATAGTAAGGGAGACAACAATTTATATGAGACCTATATGAGTTGTTCCGAAAACTTAATAAATAGACCTGACGGGGTAAGAATTTCTTTATCAAATTGATTTTTTTGTATATCACAGGGATTTGGATTGTCTCACACTTTAAAAATATTAAATAAATAGTTTTTACATTATTTTTTTGACTTAATACATACATTATTAATTTTTTTTTAATTTTTGAGATGCTACAATAATAATTTTAAATGAATACGGTATCGCATTAAAAATGTTTTGGTAATTATTGTAAGAATTGCATGAGTTTAATAATGTACTTTAGTTTACCAAATCAATCAAAAAATACACTAAAACACCAAATACATATATCCCATTGCTGCATTACCATATTATATCATGATAATAAAGTAAAGAAATTAAATTCTTAAAATATTTTGAAAATACTTTAGCGAAGTAACTCAATTACAACGCACTTCGAATGTTATTTGAGTTACAATGTTAAAGGAATAGGTAAATAAAACAAAAATGCAGCATAAAACAGCACACCTTTTGTTCTGAGGTATTCGTTGAGGGCTTCTTGATCTGAAAAAATATAAATATTTAGTGCATGAATTTTTTGAATTAGTCCTTTTCCCATCATTACCATGGGTCAACAGTACGTTCAACTGTCAAATTAGAAAATATATTTCTAGCTGGTTCTTGAACTTGCAAATTTAACAGATATCTTTCTGAAATACTTTTCTCAAAAGCTCTCTTGTTGTTGTTTTGATATTCATCTGTTGTCAACATACTTAAATTATCCACGGTTTATTTCTTTTTTCCGAAAGCCATACTGTTCTGGAGAGATAATTTTGTTATTTTCAACAAACCATTCCAATCTATTCTTTATCAAATGTTCTGTTAATTTCGTTAAACATGACGAAAGAGCAATAGGACGATATGAAGAAATATCAGATGGGGTTTTCCCTGGTTTTAAAATCGGGAGGATTTTTTTAACTTTCCAAACTTCCGGAATACATCCTGTTTCGAACATGTAATTAATTAGGGATAAGAAATATTCAACCGACATGTCCGAGAATGCTATGATGAAACTATATAATATTCCATCGGGGCCTGGAGAAGACTCTGGAAGGGAATTAATTTCACGTTTCAATTCCCTAACTGAAAAAGGAGAGTCCATCCAGTTGAAATGTGATGGATAAGAAATAAATGAAGCCATTTCTTCTAATCTAGCAACTGATAGTGGCGCTATCTTATCAGCAAAACCTATAATTATTTCTTCTGGAATATTTTTCGAACGCTGCGGAGTATAAGAAGAACCGTTTTTTTTTTAAATTGGACCAAACAGAAGACTGAGGAGATTCCGGAGACAGGTTTTCACAGAATTTTCGCCATCCAGATCGCTTTTCATTTTTCAAAATACGTTTAGCTTCTGCCTGAGCGCGTTTCACAGAAAGGTAATTTTCAAAAGACATACATTTCCGGAAAATAAAAATTGCTTTTTTTCTGGAGTTAACGACATCAGTGCATTCTATATCCCACCATGGAGAGGAATGTTTTATTTTAATGATAATATTACGTTTTTGAAGAGTTTTTTCTTCTGCTTTTATTACCATATTGGGAAATAATTTACATTAAAATCCGATGTTCATAAGAGAAGACTTAGTTGAAAGAATAATGGAGTCCAATTCCAGAGAAAAAGTTCTCCAATTCGCATCTTTAGTTTTAAATTTAAAATTATTGCTTGTTGAAAAGTAATATGAGTGTGTTAGATGGTGGAAGGAGATTGAAGATGAGTAAAGAGACAAATCAACCGCACTTTTTCTATGTTGAGGAGCAGTGAAACGAGTTGGGGATCCGTCATTTAATACACATAGATTATAGGTATCCATAAAATCTAACAGATTACGTCCAGAACGGTTTGTTAATTCACTTCCCCATGAGGCAGAATGAACATTAAAGTCACCGAGTAACATATACGGGGGACGAATCTGAGATATAATCGAAGTAGATTTGTTTTCAACAAAAATAGAAGAGGGAGGGATATATATATATAGATAATATTGTAATATCAGATATATCAGCTGCTACTATCTGAAAACTATTGGGGAGGGAGTGAAAAAGATTTCTTTAAAAGGAATAGAGTTATGAATGATGAAAGCAGAGCCACCCTTACCATCAAGTCTATCATGTCTAAGACAATGATAACCAGGGATCTTAAAATGATACGAAGTTTTTAACCATGTTTCAGAAATGGCAGCAACTGAAATGTTATGCTCATTAAGTAATTTTACAAGTTCAATTTTGTTAGAGAATAGACATCTACTATTCCATTGAAGAATTTTTCTCAGTTTCGGATACACTGGGGAGACAGGAGAGTAAAGATTTAATATTCTCAGCAGCGTTGGTCTGTACAGAATTGTTTGAAAGAATCGAAATTAAGAGAGTAATTAACGTTTGGATGAAAGAGGAATTTTCCATCATGACTTTAGGTAAAATATCGTTAGAGGGACAACTTTTTAAGGCATTCCCATTAGGGGTCTGAGATTTATTATTACCATTCGGGTTAAGCAAAAGGACATTATGTTGTTTTTTATCAAAGGAAGGAATAAATTTAGGTTTAGATTTTAATGGCTTGAAAATGGTTTCTCTGTGGGAATATGACTGAGGAGATTTAGGGGAAGAAAAATGAAAGAAACATGGATTAGATGATACCTCTGCAAAAGATTTTTTTGCAGGAGGGAATAATTAGACGCCTGGAAGTATGAAATATTTTCTGAAGCCATTGATTGCTTGATGTTCCTCTGTCTAGACAACTCTGGACAGGCTACACTTACAGCAGTATGGCTACCCTTACAATTATTGGAAATTAGGCTTTTATTAGAGTTTTGACACTGTTCAAATTGATGATCCTCTCCGCAATGGAAGCAACACGGAGGGGAACGACAAATGGGTTTAGAGTGACCAAATCTGCAACAGTTAAAATACTGGATTGTGGGGAATCTATATGTTTCGACGGGAAGAGAGTAATAATAAATGAAAACACGGGATGGTAAGATTTGGCCCTCAAAAGTTATAACTACGGATTGAGAGGGTTTCCAAATTGTGGTTCCAGAAGAGGAATCCTTGAAATTTA
This sequence comes from Limnephilus lunatus, assembly GCA_917563855.2. Classification (NCBI taxonomy): domain Eukaryota; kingdom Metazoa; phylum Arthropoda; class Insecta; order Trichoptera; family Limnephilidae; genus Limnephilus; species Limnephilus lunatus. The sequence continues at coordinate 1,499,711 of OU830600.1, read as the reverse complement.
AACGACGAACTTTTAAAACTTTAGGAGTTACTTGAGAGTCATTGAGAGCATCCACTATTTCCGATTCAGAGAGGTCGGTAGGTTATACCTTTCACTCTGCCCATTCAGGTTTAGTTGAAAGTAGGTATAAATGCTTTAAATTTATTATTTGACAAATAACAGTTTTTTTAACAAAGTCATTAGCAAAGGTGGCGGATTTAAATTCTATAGACAATTTATATCTGCCTTACGGCTTGATTGAACCATTTATTATTCCAAGGTTATTATTTTTAGAGCTAAAAATGAATTTGCCGAAGTCCAGGGGATGAATTATTTTTCCCCTGTTCAGTCTTTTGCACATTAACAATAAATGGAGCTGTAGAGGAACTTGAATACATCAACTCAATAGTTTTAGTTTCTGGAGAAATGGTATCATTATGAGAGATTGGGGCTTGGTTAGATTGAGAAGTAGATTTAATTTTGAGAGGAACATCAGGACTCAGCTATAGATACTTGACTAGCGTCAGTATCATACCCATCTGAATTATTAAATATGTACTCAGGGTCTGGTGGCCGATTCTCATCCTCCTCCATATTAAAATTTAATTAACAAAAAAAAAAAATTATTACGAGGAAAAAAAAAATACATAAAAATAAATAGAGTCTATTAAATTGACTGTACGCACTTAACCATAAATCAAATAATACAATGGATCGGTGAACAAAAGCGAAAACAAAAAGGTAACAATAAATTCTTACTTCTTCAAATTTTGCAAATTCACTTTGTGGCACCATTTTATTAATTAAATTATTAAAACACTTTGTTTTTACCACAATAATCTTTATTTGAAATGTCGACATGTTTCGAGAACGATGTTCTCTTCATCAGGACATTATATGTACTAATAACTAAATTATCAAGCATAGAAAGACAGGCGTGGGTGGAAATTGAATTAGTTGGAGGGGGGGGGAGGGGCGGAAAAAGGAGGAGCTTAGAAGAAAGACAGGGGGGAGGGGGTTGCTTAGAAGATCATAGACAAAATTACAATTGAAATATGTTTAAAATAGGGTTATTCACAAAATTAATTTGGTTATTAATAATATTTAAATTTCTATTGACATTTTTCCTAATTTCTAATATTTCTAAAAGATCTAATTGAAAACCACTAACGTTAGTGTGTAAAATTTTAAAACCAGTATTTATATCAAATGAATGGTTAAATTCAATTAGATGGTTAGCAAATTCCGAATAATTATTCCCCCTCCAACTAATTCCATTTCCACCCACGCCTGTCTTTCTATGCTTGATAATTTAGTTTTTAGTACATATAATGTCCTGATGAAGAGAACATCGTTCTCGAAACATGTCGACTTTTTAAATAAAGATTATTGTGGTAAAAACAAAGTGTTTTAATAATTTAATTAATAAATTCTTATCTTGTAAACAGCGACACAGGAACTATGTAGGTAATCACAACACACGTCCAACCTGTTTTACGGCACAATACGAACTCCTTTGCCAAAATTCAACAGTAATGTTTACTAATCAACTCTTTGGTGACGAAAGTTGAACTGTGAAGCACGGTGAAGATTTGTATATTTTAAAGGTAAAAGAACTGTCGAACATAGAAATTATTGTGTTTACGGAAAATGCACAGCTCTTTCTGTCTGAAATTTATAGGTAAACACCACATTCAGCTTATTCGGTCATTTCTATCGTGAGCTTTGAAATATCCATTTATTTGCCAAGAATCAAGAAAAAAAGCCATTTTAAAGAACCACAAAGTAAAGAGTAAATTATAAAATCAATTTAAAAAATATTAGTGCAGTTTGTTTGAAGTAACCTCCAGGAGCTTCAGCATGTGTGCTTTGTGGTTCTGTGGGCCGTGTGCCGTGCTCCGATTCAGTGGGTCTCCGATGACTATCTTCTTGGTCTCCTCCTTGACCCGCCTGATGAACTCCTCGTGGATGGATGCCGCCACAAACAGGCGCCCCGCCGCTATGCAGTTCTCTCCCTTGTTGAAAAATACTGAGCCCATTCCCTAAAACACAACACAATATATTATTGAGATGTCTGATGGGAAAAGGTACAGATATCTGAGAAGGCTTATGTTTGGTGTTGAAATGATGATATGCGTAGTTCCTACCGGGATGTCATTTATCCAGTTCCTACCCTCCCTAACCATATCACCTTGCTGGAAAAGTATTTGAATAATATTTTTTTTAACAAAACAAAAAAAGACTTCAAAAAATGCACTAAAAAGTAAAAAAAATAATTTCGTATTCTTCTACAAATTAATAATCAACGTACTGTTTTCTACTCATCAATATGTAGATACGATTATTATTTTTGGAGTTGGTGTCAGCTAAAACGAAGGCAGAAAAGGATTTCACAACAAAGTTTTCAATCCAAATTGGAAATAAAAGTGTTCCAGTATGCCAGAAATATATTTTTTTAATTCTGCACGTCAAGTAGGTACAGGGTTGAGAAAGAAATGAGAAAGTTTTATGAGCTGGGAGAATTTATCTTCGAAAACAGAGGCGGGGACCACAAAACACATTTATTTTTGGAGAGAAAAAATAAAATACAATCATTCATTAAGTCCCTTAAATGCATAGAAGGGCATTATTTTCTTCTTGTGAAAGACGTTATTTACCAGCTAAGCTACACATCAACAAACTGTTCTACATGTTTCAAACGCAGATATTATAACAAGTCATACTTTCGAAACATCTTCAATCGAACGTCGTCGAAAGATAGAAACCTAAGTGTAACACCACAATTGTTGTTACACTTAGGTGATGTCCAAGGACAGAAAATCTGCAAAAAAAACACAGTTTTATAAATAAGTTATTTTTTATGTGAGTACTGCACAAGAGTCCCAAATGTTCCCAGTAAGATTACGCTATCCCAAATAGGGGTACGCTGTGAGGCGGAAAGTAGTAGAAGACTTAGAAGTACCCGGCTATTCAGATCTGGTCACCAATCATGGATTAGGTCATTTCAAGCCTGTCTGTCTCGACACAGGTATATCCTAGTGAGACAGGCTTAAAAAAACGAATGTAAATATAGATCAATAAATAAAAAAATTGTAAGTTTCCAACACGTTCAGGAGTGGAAGATACTCTCAGTAGCGCCCTGGTATAAGACCACCATTTAGAATTGAAACGATGTATAAAATGGTTTTTAGATTTTCACGGCCAAAAGCATTTTTGTTGTTAGTTTTTGGGGTGTTATGCCGTGTTGCGCTACCTCCTTCTATAGCTGTCCGAAACGTCGGCTATAGAAGGAGGTAGCGCAACACGGCATAACACCCCAAAAACTAACAACAACAAAAAGATGTATGAAATGCTTTAAGCAGTGTTTAGTGACCAAATCTTATAGTCCAGTCAAAATAGACGAAAAAAAAGTGCTGACTTTGCATTGATTCCGTATAAGCTGAATTTTTGTACAGGTCTTGAACATGTCATTACAAAAATGTTGTGTCAAAAGTCCCCGTCGATCTAGCACATGCGTTGTTTTTTATCCGAGGTCAAAGGTCACAATTTTTCGTTTTTAGCGTATTTCTCGGAAACGGTGAGAGCTACCGTAAAAAAATCATGAGAACAGTTTGTAGATCGTAAAATTCTCTATAAAAATATATATTAATACTTTTTTCCCTATAAAGCACCCTTCTGGGGTTATCGCGATTTCAAACGAATATGCACTCATATGCGCACATCATCGGGTCATATTGGAATATTGGTTTTTATGACTCGTGCACTCATTACATGGAAAATATACAATACTGAGTGAATCAACGTCCCTAATTTCATTAGTTAGTTGGCCTTGAGTAACATGTGCCTGCGACTGACGGGGAATACCTGCATTTTTCGGATTTTCCATAGAAACCGGCGTAGACCTGCATTTTCGGATTTTCTAAAGAAACCGGCGTTTTTTTTTAGAGGGACATAACCCTAGTAACTAGTAAATCCAGTCAGTTTTGAACAGTTTTTCGTAGCGAATAGACGTGTTTGTAGATGATATTTTCATTTTAAACTGTGCCGTTACAAAATTTTATAAAAATGTCAGAAGTTTGCTTCATTTGCAGTGAATCTTTGATTGAAGGTGAAATTATGGTTGTTGATCGTGGGATGAAAACTTTAATCGATTCAAGTGGTGAAAGGAGTGATGGGTTTTATGATTTTTTTTTAAAAGACAAACAATCTGTTACTATCCGTAAGCAATGTCGTAAAGTGTACACCCGGAAGAGCAGCATTGCTGCAGCTAAAAGACAACGCGAGACGGAAACACCTAACACATCTGGGGAAAACAAAATGAAGAAAAAGAAAACGGAGGTTCGAAATTGATTCGCTGAGTGACTGCCGTCCGCGACAGTCGCTTCTGGAGACGCCACCGTTTTTCTCCCCCGAATCGCTCTGTCTGGCTTGTGCTCGCACGGCCAGACACCTGCTTTTTGCACAGGCGCCCGCGCCACCAACTGCCTTTTTCAAGGCACGAAGAAGGACGACCTGGCCTGTCCAGACAGACCATTCCCGCACCTGTAGCTGCTCCCGCAGCTTCCCAAGTGGATTTCCCCCCCCCTCCCAACACCATCCGTCCCCATCCCCCTCCCTACCGTGACGCCCCCCACCCCTAATCCTACCCCCATTGCCCAAAAACCCGTTACCCAACCCCCGTCCAACTCTGCCAACCCAAATCCTTGTAACTGGCCTCAGCCACATTATTATAATCCAAGACCACATCACTATTATAATAGGGGTCCGTCAACCAATTCTCAAGCCCATAGGAATCAGTCTAGCCAACAACACAGGCTAGACAGGGGACCTGCCACCACCCAAGCTTCCCAACAATCCTCGCCCCCCCTGGACCCAATACATCGGCAAGCTCTTGAAGAGCAATTAGAATCCATCAAAAATATGATAAAAAACGCTACCGACGAAATGTTTAGAATTCAAGCCACATTAAGAAATCATGATGTCTAGACAACAAAATAAAATAGTCAACCTGCAAACAGCCTATTGGAACGCCAATGGATCTGTCATCACCCACAAAGGTGAAATAATTGATTTTCTTAAGGAATACAACATTGACGTATTCCTCATTAATGAAACATGGCTCAAACCATCTAAGAAATATCGATTACCTAACTATATCACATACCGTGACGACAGATTAACCAATAAATGCGGCGGCACGGCTATTTTAGTTAAAAATAATATTGACCACCGTCTAGCACATTCATTCTCTAGCAATAACATAGAATCCACCTCGGTAATAGTAAATACATCTTCAGGACCACTTAAACTCATCTCCGTTTATGTACCGCCGAATCGTCTACTGATCCCGTCCGAACTGGACAGCTTATTAGAAGAAAATGTCCCCACCATTATAGCCGGGGACATGAACGCTAAACACGGATCGTGGCATTCCATACATCCAAACCAAAAAGGTAATGTACTGGCAAATTACGCGAGCACTAAAGCAATAGTAGTAGACGCTCCGGACATGCCAACGCTACACCACGCTAACGGTAGTCCGGACGTGATTGACATAGTTATCTTAAAAGAAACGAATCATTTACACTCATTAAAAGTAGTTAACGAACTAACCTCCGACCACGATCCAGTTCTTCTAACATTAACAGGAGGCTCAAATCCCTTGGTCCCCCACGTACCTATAAAGAAAAAAATTAATTGGAAAAAATTCAGCGTCTTATTAGAAAATAAAATCACAATACCGACATCAATACCCGACGAATTAGCATTAAATACTGCCACCTCCGACTTAATTAAATCCCTCAAAGCTTGCATTAACGAATCATCATCAGAAATTACAAAAAAAGACAACTCATCTAAATATGGTATTCCCGAAGAGGTCAAAGACCTTATCAGGGAAAAAAACCAAGTGCGTAAGGAGTGGCAAAGTTCCTATAACCCTATTGTTAAACAACATTTAAATAGATTAAATAGGGAAGTACGCGAAGCACTTAGAGATCACCGTAACGAGCAGTGGAATGTATTCATTTCCTCCCTCGAAGACGACAGAGACGCCTACTGGAAACTCTCGAAAGCTCTTAGACGTCCTGTAACAAATATAGCTCCGCTTCAAGGCCTAAACGGTAAAGTTTTTTCTGCAGCCGATAAGGCAGAAGCCTTCGCAGATAGCCTTGAAGCGCAATTCACTCCTAATACGGAACACGATGACCCAGCCTTCGTAGCTAAGGTGGATTCTAAAGTAGAAGCAATTTTAAATCTCGATCCTCAGGACCCGCCCATTAAAGCAACATCTCCAGATGAAATAATAAAAATAATCAAGGGTCTTAAAAAAAAGAAAGCGGCCGGTCCAGACGGAATTTCTAACAAAATACTCAAATGCCTACCTAAAAAGGGCATCTGCGCCCTGACTGCCATCTGCAATGCAGCACTTAGACTGCGCTGCTTTCCAAAGGACTTCAAAGAAGCTGACGTAATATTAATTCCTAAACCAGGCAAGGATCCATTATTAACGGAGAACCATAGGCCAATAAGTCTCCTTCCTTGCTTGGGTAAAGTCCTGGAAAAAGTAATTCTTGTAAGATTAAATGAAATCACAAATAAATGTAAATTCTTGCCAGACTTTCAACATGGTTTTCGAGCTGGTCATTCAACCTCTCATCAACTCCTCCGTGTCGTGGAACACATCACGGAGGGATTTAACACTAATAAAAAAACGGTAATTCTCTCTATGGACGTTAGTAAGGCATTCGACAGGGTCTGGCATGACGGCCTAATATATAAAATGTACTCACTAGGTTACCCACTTAGAATCATTCAACTTATAAATAGTTTCCTGAGAAACCGCTCATTCAGAGTAAAAATAGACAACATTTTCTCCACTACACGCCCCCTGTCAGCTGGGGTCCCGCAAGGCAGTCAACTCTCGCCGTCATTATACAATATTTATTCGAGTGACATTCCTAAGCCAATAGACCATAACATCATTATCACGCAATTCGCTGATGACACTAACATCGTTTCTAGTTCTTCTGTCGAGGCCACTGCTACACGCCGAGTACAGAAACAAGCCACTCTTACAGAAAAGTGGTGTAAACAGTGGAGAATTTCAATTAATCCGTCCAAAAGTGTCGCGACCGTGTTCCACAAATCACGGCCAAAACGACCCCCTTTCATTAAACTGTTTGGGAAAAATGTTCCATGGGAAAAATCATTAAAATATCTCGGTGTCACTCTAGACAGTAAATTAACTTGGAAAAAACACATAGATGAAAAAACAAAAGCTGCAAATCGTTATCTATCATCCCTCTATCCCATGATGAGTAGAAATAGCCGTTTATCAACTGACAACAAATTACTTCTTTATAAAACAACCATCAGATCATGTTTCTCCTACGCTTGCCCAATCTGGGGTTATGCAGCAAAAACCCATTTAAAGAAACTTCAAACCTTTCAAAATAAATGCATTAGACTCGCCTTAAATGCACCTAGCTGGAGTAGAATTTCTACTCTCCACGATGAATCCAACGTCCCGTTGGTAAAAGATCTTATTTTTGCACAGGCTACTAGGTTTTACGCTGGCCTAGAAAGTCACTCTAATCCCACGATTAACTCTCTCGCTAAATACAGCGAGAATGAACATCATAAATACAATAAGCCAAAATCAATCTTACGTAGAAATTAATTTAAAAACGTAAAGAACATTCCTGCATAAAGCCGCAGTAAAAAAAAATAAAAATCTCTAAAACACTCAATTACATTAATAACCACGTGAAGCATCAATAGATAATCCTTTTTTAAATATGTTAGAGCAAGTAAACTTAGGTTTAGGTACTCTGAAAAATAAATGAATCCAAAGTCCAAAGTCAAAAAAAAAAGTCCAAAAGGACGACCTGGCCCCCCCACCGAGACTCGACGACCATAACACCAGCGCAACCATTTTAAAGCGAAAATACAGATCACCTGCCGTGCGGATGTTTCCCGCGCGGCGTATTCACACGAGCACGGAGGATTTTCCCGCCCTCCAGTTTAGATCTACAACCGGGACCATCAAGACCCCCCCCCCCAAGACAGAACAGACGATCCCAAGCCACCCCGCTGACCCGAGAACCAAGCCGGCAGCCGCAGCCCTGCCGATCCCCGAGATGCCCATGACCACCCCCGCACCCGGATCCAGCCGCACCCCAGTAGGACCAGCTTCGGGCTACGTGCCGCCCCCAAGACCCCAGCAGCCCCCCCAGGATATGGAGATGTCCCGACAGGAGGAGGGTTGGACAAGGCCGTCCAACCCCGTAAAACGGCCCCTGTCCCCACAGGGCCCCAAGGCGGTTGTTATCGGCAACCGCTTTGGCGACCTCAAAGAGGTCATCGAGGGCGGCGGCGCGCCGCAAGCAAAACGCGCCAATCATTTTAATCATTCATATACACGCTCTCCCAATAAAAATACTAATCATGCCTCTTCTTCCGCAGGTACCAGCGGCCATGCAGCGAGGCAAGATCGAGTTCCCCCAGTAGTGATGACCCTGGGGAACCTCACGCATGCGCAGATTGGATTCAAATCGATTTCAAGTCTGCACTTAATCATAGATTCACTTGCCTCAGCCAATGACTTTGAATTTATATTACCAAAACGTAAGAGGGCTTCGCACTAAAACTGATACGTTGTTGACGGCTGTTCGGTCCAACGAATATGATGTTATCGCTCTGTCTGAATCGTGGCTCGTTGATGGAATCCGCAACGAAGAACTATTTGATGATCGCTACGACGTACACCGCCGAGATCGAGACTACGCTCGTACAGGACAGCGCTTGGGTGGGGGTGTCTTACTCGCTGTTCGTCGTGAGCTGGTAGCTCGCGAGCGCCCGGCGTGGCACTCACGAGCTGAAGACGTCTGGATAACATTAGAATCCAAAGGACCTAAACACACACATCTTCATATATGTTGTGTTTATCTCCCTAAAGGACTGACATATCGTGAAAATATGGAAAGCTTTCTCACCCAAATTTCTACACTTACGTTGCAGTTTCCCTCGGACAAATTTATTATCTTAGGTGACTTCAACCTCACTGAAATTTCATGGAGTAAGTCGCCCACTAACACGTCATTTATACCTAGTGATCGCTTATCACCTATTAGCGCTTCATTCATTGACTGCATGCATTTTTCTGGATTGTATCAATATAATGGAATTCCAAATACTAATTGTCACTTTCTCGACCTTGTCCTATGTAATGACTTCCTTACGGTCTATGCTTGTGACGAACCATTAATTTTAGAAGATTCTCATCACACCTCCTTAACGATGGAAGTTATATTTTCTGAACCCGTTACACTAGTGGAGGAGCTTAGAAGGGCTTACGTCTTTAGGCGCGGCGATTATGAGCAAATTAATACATCTCTCGATCAGGTAAACTGGCGTGATCTTCTCTCGGTTGGTGATATGAACACGGTTTTAAAAAAATTCTATTCACTTTTATATCAACTTATAGACGCCTATATTCCGAATAAACTATGTAGGAATTCTAAATACCCACCATGGTATAATTCGGCCCTAATTAAATTAACTAAAGAAAAGTACAAATACTTCAAAAAGTTCAAGACTTACAATAACTCCTCAGACTATGCCTCTTTCTCTCTTCTAAGATCACGTCATAAAAAACTTAATTGGGAATGCCACAATAAATATTTAACTCAAATCGAACATGACATATCCTCCGACCCAAAAAAAGTATGGAATTACATTAAATCCAAGTCCAAATCCCATGGTGTTCCAAATATCATGACATTCAAAGACGAAAAAGCTGAAAATGGGTCTAACATCTGCAACTTATTCTCTAAATATTTTATTTCTGTCTACAACAATAACGCTCGAAGCACCCAGATTCTACCGGATAACCCCAACGAGCCCTGTGTTGCTAGCATTCATAATATTGACATCGACCAGCATCATATACAGAAACACCTTGAAGATCTAGATCCCAAAAAAGGTGCAGGCCCAGATAAAATTCCCCCTATCTTCATAAGCAAATGTGCGCGCAGCCTGTCTAAGCCACTATCCATAATTTTTAGTCGCTCTCTTAAAGAGGGGATAGTGCCAAACACCTGGAAAACAGCCTTTATAACTCCTATCTTCAAAAATGGCCAAAAATCTGACGTCGAAAATTATAGACCAATATCAAAGCTCTGCATCTTCAGTAAAGTTTTCGAAAAAATTGTGTATAACCAGATGTTTTCGGCCTTGAGATCATCACTCAATATCAACCAACATGGATTTATGAAGGGAAAATCTACAACAACGAACTTAACGGCGTTCACCGAATTCTTACAAGACAATATGGACCAGCGCATACAGGTAGATGCAATATACACAGACTACAGCAAAGCTTTTGATTTAGTAATTCATGATATATTATTGATCAAACTCTCACAAATCGGCGTACATGGAGACCTCCTCAGATGGCTCTCGTCATATATAGCAAACCGCAGCCAAGCAGTAGTTGTTGGTGGCTACAAGTCAGACTGGGTAACCGTACCGTCGGGAGTACCCCAAGGTTCATTATTGGGACCATTACTCTTCAATATATACATTAATGACATTGGAAAATGTTTTCGCCATTCCAGGACGTTGTTGTACGCAGACGACATGAAAATATTTTCCCCTGTCACTTGTACCAACGACTGTACCGGCATACAAGAAGATCTTAATTGTCTCAATATTTATTGTGCACAGCACAACCTTCAAATAAACGTTAAAAAATGCAGCGCCATCAGTTTCACCCGCAATAAAAACCCGATCACTTTCAATTATGCCCTAAACGGTACAGTACTTACAAAAATGACGGAGGTCAAGGACTTGGGAATAGTGTTAGACCAGAAACTACTTTTTGACCGCCACATCGAATCCATGGTATCAAAGGCTTCCAAGGTTCTAGGCTTTGTACTTAGAACCTGCAAAGATTTAAAAAAAGTAAAAACCATGAAAATGCTTTACTTTGCGTACGTACGCAGTTCTCTGGAGTTCGCCTCTCAAATCTGGAATCCCAAGTACATATGTCACATAGAAAGGATTGAGAAAGTGCAAAACCGATTTCTACGATACCTTGATTTTCGGAGCTATCGTCCTCATCTAAGCCACGAAGAGTCAGCCACGTTCTTCAAGATATATTCTTTGGAAAGTCGGAGAAATTTGGCAGACGTACTATTTCTACGAAAAATAGCTACCTCTATGATAGATTGCCCGGAATTACTAGAAAGAATTAAACTAAGAGTGCCCATCAGACAAACAAGACAAAACCACGCATTATACATTCCTCAATGCAACACTAATTCTAAACAAAATACATTCATTCACCGCGCTTCACTCATCTTCAACATGACATACAGTGAATTCGACTTATTTAACACAGCACCTAACATTTTCAAATCTAAAATGAATAAATAACATTTACACATACATACCACTATTTACACAGAATAGATCCATCCCTTTCCCCTCCCTTCCACCATCCCATCCACATAACCTAATTTAACTATTTTTCTTTATACCTACGCACTTAATAATTTAATATACATCAGTGAAAACCTGTTATTGGTTAAATTTTTATTCATATGTATTTCATCAAACATTATTGTTATAAACTGTTGGTTTTCCAAATAAAATAAAATAAAATAAAAAAATTACCTCTGCGGTGCAGGGCCACATCGGCCACGCTAATTTCACCTTCCGATACAACCGGGGCGGGACAGCAAATATATTTGTACGAAGCATGGCAGACCACCGCACCCTCACCAATGGGCTGCGAGCGGAAGCACGCGGCTTCCACACCTTCACGGCGGAGGCGGAAAAGATGAAAAAGGCGGTGATCAAGGGCCTGCCCAACGTCGACACAGACGAAATCACTGCGGACCTCACTGAGCAGGGCTACCCCCCAGTAAAGGTCATAAGGATGACGACCACCTCGGCCGAGTACCCCATGTACTTGGCTCACTTCAACAAGGAAGTGAACATGGGCCAGCTGAGAGCGGTCGTCAAATACCTCTGCCACTGCAGGATCCGCCTGCAGAAACACCGCAGCAACCACCTGCAGCACGGGACGCAGTGCTACCGCTGCCAGAACTTCGGGCATGGATCCCGAAACTGCGCCCACACAGCAAGGTGTGTGAAGTGCCTAGTCGAGCACGCCTCCGCCGAATGCCCCAAGACCACCAGGGACGAGCCTGCCGCGTGCTGCAACTGCGGAGGCCCCCATCCCGCCAACTTCAGAGGCTGCCCGAAGAGGGTAGCCTATGTCGCCTCGCTCCAGCAGCACCAGCGACAGCCCCAACGTCAGGCCCCAGGAGCCAACACATCCTCAGGCGCAGCAGGCGCCGAGGACAGATGGACGCAGCTGGGCCAACGTAGCCGGCGGAAGGAGCGAGGAGCGACACGAGGAGCAGCCCCGCTCGCAGCCCCGCCCGCAGCCCTGCCCGCAACAGCCCACAGGAGAGGCTTACACCGGAGGAGACGACGCCGCACTGATGATGGCCCTGCTCCATGGATTGAGACGCGTGCGACCGCAGCTGGCCGCAGCCGGCTCAGACGAATTACAAAGAGCAATGATCCTGATGGATCTAATCACGTCCACCATCAATGTCTGATCCCAAGATGGTGAACGTCCTCCTGTGGAATGCCCACAGCATCCGCCCCAAGATCGACGAACTGCTCGCCCTGGCAAACAATACTGACATTGACATTATTCTAATTACAGAGACCTACCTGAGACCTGACACACCCCTGAGAGTGCCCGGCTTCGAAGTACACCGAGACGACCGACCTGAGGGTAAAGGCGGAGGTACCGCCATATTCGTTCGTCAAACCATCACATCTACGAGAATCCCTACTCCGAAGCTGAAACATACTGAAGCCACAGTTATCGAAGTCATCATAGAGGATAGAGCGCATACCATTATCGCCGCCTACTGCAATAATCCCAACCTTCTGGTAAGAGAAGATTTAGATAAATTACTTAATTTGCGCCCCATTGTTGTTTTAGGAGGAGATCTGAACGCTAAACACAACTTTTGGAACAACCACCGAGGCAACGCGAATGGGAAAACGCTCTTTTCACATATGCAAACACACAATTACTCGATAATGGCACCGGACAAACCGACTCACCACTCAGCATGCGCAATATATCCAAGTACACTAGATATCGTACTTGAGAAAAACGCTAAGACCATCTCGCCACTGCGTACGCTGGATGAGTTATCATCAGATCACCTGCCCGTGAGCTTCAGTATTGGAGGGACGACTTCAAGGAGCCCCAGAAAACGGCGAAACTACAAGGAGGCCGACTGGGAAGGATTCAAGAAAGAGATAAACGGACGAATATACCTATCGTCGGCAACCCTGCGCTCGAAGGAAGAAATCGACGAAGCCGCAAGCACTCTGACCGAAATCATCCAACTTGCACAAGACAACTACATACCATACAAAGACGAACAAACTTTTACGATCAAGCTTCCCGAGTATGTCCTATCGCTCATCAAGGAGAAAAATCGCCTGCGGCGCATCTACCATCAAACGCGCGACGGCTACTTCAAAACCGCCTACAACACCCTGCAGCGGGAGATCAAACAAGAAATCACCGATCTCAGATACGAACTTTGGACAAAGAAAGTCACGTCACTCACGCCCAAAGATAACAGCCTATGGAAAATGGCAAAAGCACTGAGACACGAAGATCACACGATCCCCCCGCTTGAGAAGTTAGACGGCTCAGGGCTGGCACTCTCACTTGAAGAAAAGGAAAACGCGCTCGCTGACGGATTCGAGAGAGCCTACGCAGCCACGGACGGCCTATCCGACCCGGAAACGGATCGACTAGTAGATGAGTCTCTACAAAATCTTGATCAAGCGGAGCAGACGGACACCGCCGACATACATTTCTGCACGCCGAGCGAAGTAGCCGTCATTATCAGGCGATTAAAGACAAACAAGGCGCCGGGAAGCGACCAAATACATAACATACTACTGAAACACCTACCACAGAAAGCCATCATCTTCATTAAAAAGCTGTTCAATGCCTGCCTCATCACCGGACATTTCCCTCAGATCTGGAAAACGGCAACCGTGCTGCCCTTCTCGAAGCCTAACAAAGATAAGAGGCAGCCGACGAACTACCGGCCGATAAGTTTACTATCCACACTGAGCAAGGTATTTGAACAGGTGATCCTCAACAGACTTCTACCACACCACGAAGACACATTGCCAGACGAGCAGTTCGGTTTCAGGAAAAGGCATTCCACTACCCACCAGCTCTCCAGAGTAGCGGAATTCATCGCCAGAAGATTCAACGAAAATCGCTTCACCGCCGCTGCACTGCTAGACTTGGAGAAGGCATTTGATACCGTCTGGATCAGAGGGCTGCTGCACAAGCTTCACATGCTTAACACGCCCATATACCTAACGAGAGTGATACAAGAGTACCTCAAGAACAGATCCTTCAGAGTCTTCATCAGGAACGCGCTCTCAACACTACGTGAGATTCCAAAAGGCGTGCCGCAAGGAAGTCTACTGGGACCTCATCTCTTTAACATCTTCACGCACGACATCCCCCGAGACGAGAGATGCAACCTATCAATTTATGCAGACGACGTCAAACTCTATGTTTCCTCGATGAAAGCGGATATGGCGGCCATGTACCTACAAAGGGCGCTCGACACCCTCGTAGAGTTCTACAAAAAATGGCGCCTCAAACTAAATGAGGCCAAGACCGAAGTCATAATGTACACGAGGAAACAAACCAGAACACCAGACGTCAACATCGAAATGGGAGGACATGTCTTAGAATGGAAGGATGAGGTCGTCTACCTGGGCCTGACGATGGACTCACGACTCAACTGGAAATCTCACGTAGCCAAGATGAATGCGAAAGCCAGAAAGGCAGTCGGCGCGATGAAGCCAATCTTCAACAGAAGAAGTCCGCTACTTCCCAGAACCAAACTCCTGATCTACTACTCGCTCATTCGACCGGTACTGACTTACGCTATTCCCGTGTGGGGCAGCATCTCATACTCTGACCATACTAAACTACAGACCTTACAAAATCTCTGCATTAAAATCACTTACAACACTAGAATCAGAACAAATTTGAAAAGACTACATGCCAGAGAAAACATTCCGACCCTATTTGAATACACGCACAGACTGACAGACCGATTTTACAAGTCATTAAAACACAGTAAAAATAAATTCATCAAGGAAATCGGTCAATACGATGCACCTAGTGACCTTCCCTTCAGATACAAACACAGACTACCTAAACATATCCTGATGGACCTAAATCACATTTGGCACAACCCTTTTTCAGACACGGATGACTGAACGAGCAGTAGGTATTCCTAACCACCAGACCCCTCCCCCAACTTATGTTTATATATCTATTTATATATTTATATAATAATATTTATTTTTATATATGTCTATGTATGTTTATCCTAAATCTCCCATAAAGTATGTATTTCACATAAAAACAGACACTCACACCCCTCACCACAGAATGCAGGATTTCATACACTGAAATCACTGAAGGCCGGCAAGTTTCATGTTGACTTTCGGCCGACTCTTCCCGGATGAGGTTTTTCATGGTTTCCTCATTCCCGAAGGCAAATACGGAAGAGCTCCAAACAAAAGGACATGACCGACTCCTTCCCACTCCCAACATAACACAAATACACACGTATGTATATATTCCCCCCGAGCTTGGCTGCAATCCTGCTTTTTGGGCTGTGCCAAACATGCAATTTTAGTTGGGTTTTTTACATAACACTTTTTCCCAACCGACAAAACACAAGACCTTTAAGCCTATAATAGCCAGGTAACATTTAAAATACCCACAAGCGGTAAAAATTGCAAGGCGCATATGACGCCGTTCTATTTGTATAAAGAACATTAACTTTAAATTCAGTAAATTTAAATGATTCATCTCCTCAAGAACATAAGAATCTAGTGAATTAAAAAAAATAAAAAAAATAACACATCTGAGATTAGTCCCCCTCGGACCAGAGCACGAGGTAATGATTCTTCTTTTTGTTTAAAAAAATACTGTTTGTTTTGCGGCAATGAAGCAGATAAAGCGGCTGAAGTTAAAAAAAAACCGCAGCAACTTCGGCGTACAGTGTCCCAAGTTTCCACACTTGCATTTAAAGACGTCATCTTGAAGGTAGCTCAGACTCGTTATGATGAGCTAGCAAGAAGTGTTATTGCACGAAGAATTCGCAGCTGCCAATATTCCTGTGAAACAAGCTAATAATGATGCCGATGTCCTCATTATTGAAACCGCATTAGAACAATTTAGTAGCACCAATATAACTATCGTTGTTGGAGAAGATGTAGATTTATTAATAATACTGACTGCACGAACTCCAAGTGAGATCATTTACTTTTTAAAACCTGGGAAAGCTCAAATTCAAACAAAAATATATTTGTCACAAAGTTGAACTGCATATCCAAAATGTCGAGCTCATATTTTATTCCTACATGCGATAACTGGCTGCGATACCACATCAGCAATTTTCAAAAGGGGTAAAACTGCAGTATTTAAATTGTTTGAAAAACGTAATGATTTGATTGATAACGCAGGAGTATTTACAAACATTAACTCTTCAGCAGACGTCATCCTTACATACGGAATTCGTTTTCTCCTTGCTTTATACGCAGCTCCGAAAAAAATGGAATCGATAGACTTAGACTTAGTATAGACTTTTGAATTTCGTGAAAAATACAAGGAAAAATAAAAGAGTTCAGTTACCTTGTCTCCCTCCAACATCCGCTTCTGCTTATCAACACTTGTTTCGTGTGTTCTACCAAGTGCAAGTGTGGCTGGGCAATCAACTGAATCCTGAAGACTGGGGCTGGAAATTGATGAATAATAGTTTGGAGCCAATCCAGACTTTACTTCCACCTGCTCCAGAGAAACTGCTGAATACAATTTTTTGTAATTGCAAGAAAGGCTGCACGAACAATTGTGGGTTGTTTTGTTCACCAGTCTGTACCAATTGTCAAGGCCACTCTTGCACTAATGCTGAATCAAATGCAACGGATGAAGATTCTTTCGAAATCGATGAGAATCTAACTGATATATCCCTCTTCTTAGAGCAGTCAACACAAATTGAGCAAGAAGAGAGAAGAGAAGAAAAGAGCGAGGACGAAGAGAACGAGGAAGAAGAAACGAGTGATAATGTAGAATTTGATGATGAATAATGTAATTTTCATTATATTAATAAAATATTGTCTCATTAAATTTCCCCGACCGAAATACATCGTGGAGTATTCCTATTGGGGAAACCATGTTAAAAAAAGCGCCTAGTACACTACCTCAGAAGTGGTGCGGAAATGTGTGCATACCTACGGTCTGAAATCGTGATAATGCTTTGTAGGGAAAAAGTACTTTTTGCCTTTTTTGTAGAAAATTTAACGATCTACAAAAATCTTCTCATATATTTTTCGGTAGCTTTCACCGTTTCAGAGATAAAGGCAAAAAACAAAAATTTGTGACCTTTGACCTTGGATAAAAAACAACGCAAGTGCTAGATCGATGGGGACTTTTGACATAGCATTTGTAATGACGTATTCAAGATCTGTACAAAAATTCAGCTTATACGCAATTAATGGTAATAGGAATGTCTATTTTGTCTGGACTATTAATAGTCAGGTACTTCGCCGTACTTACTTCACCTTCCTCTCCCCCATATACTTTGCCTCCCCACTACCTTCAGCTTAACAACATACCTCAATTGGAGATGCCATAGTCTCACTGGCTCCAGATGGGAGAAGTTGGGACTCTTGTGCGATATTCACATTAAAAAAATATTATTCTTAAAAATATAAACGTTTCCAAATAATAAGTTCGTTTTCCATTACTAAAGAATAAAAAATAAATTGTCTTATTGTTAATATTGTTCCCTTTTATAGAAGTCTGGAGATAGATTATTTTGAAACAAAATATTAATGATTAAAAAATATTAACATGTATTAAGACTTTATTTTGCAGCTAACAAAAATATGTAATTTTATACATGCCTTGGGAGCGATGATTTCCTCAAGTGATCTACGGGTTTAGGGGCATAATGTGGCTGCCTTGAGATTGTGGATGCCCTCAAGTAATATCCAGGGCCATACACGTCATATAGAATATGACTGCCTTGAGAATGTTGCCTTTCCAAACGACTTTCAGAGGAGAAACAGAATGTGTCTGCCTTGAGAATTTTGCTCCGTCCAACTGATGTCCAAATAAGGAAAACGGTTGCCTTGAGTCTGGTTTCTTATTTTCTCTGTGAATATTATGAGTTTTTATTAAACTTTATTGAAACTCCTAATGACAAAAAAAATGCTATAAATTTAAACAATAGTTTTATTTTGAAATATATATCCCTTTGAATTATTTCTCTTTCGTTTTATTGATTGAATGAATGAACGTAAGAAAGATGCGGAATTTTGAAATAGGAAATTAACCCACTTCCCGACATCCGATCAAGCTGAAACTCGGCAGATAGACTCCTTGTCGACGACAATGCCTTGTTGGCAATCATGTACATACAAGCGGGTGTATAAGTACGCATTTAAATGTAATTCGATAACATTACAGCAGTTAATACACAAAAATAAATGTTGGTCAGGTGACAGGTATAATTGGAATATTTGTTCAGTTGGTAGAGTTGTTGATTCCAGTCACTGGCTTGGAAAGTTCTATCCTAAATCAAACCAATTTTTTTATTTAAGTTTTAAAAAATATTAAAATTTTACAGTTCTTTTACTTCTATTTGAGTTTTGATTTTGTTTTCGTAAATGAATGGATGAATGAACGAGAATTTGGAAGCGGAAATTAACTCACTTCCCGGCATCTGATCGAGCTGAAACTCTTCAGATAGATTGAATGGTGGCACTCATACACATCCTTGCATGCGCACACATGCAATTTCTGAAATTAGATGACAATATAAATTTACAACAGTTAATAATAAACAAATGTCGATACTATCCAATTAGGATTTGGCTTAACTCCTATCCCTGGGAAGGAAGGTTTAAACTTTTTTTTTAAGTTTACAGACATTTTAAAAGTTCACAGCAGTTTGAGAGCAAGTCTGTGGGGAGGAAGGTTCAATCCTCAGTCAAACCAAAATAAATAAATAAAAATCTTTGAAATTGTCGGCCTAAGAGATGGCGTAAATAGGTAAAAAATTGAAAACTGGATTGAATTATAGAAAAAAAAACATTATGTTTTTTACGGGTTATTTTTTTGCAGTATAATTATATAAAGGAACAATGTTAAATTAAATCTGAATATGTAAATGAAATCCTCAGAACGGGAGATCCCAGTGAGGATATCAATATCTCAAATTATAACAAAAAAGAAAGAAAATAAAACATCTACTATTATTATTATAAATGGTTACAATATATTCCTTCATTTGCTGTTAGAAGCAAATATTTAATTTTTATTAGAACAATTCTCTTTTACTAATTTTTGAAGGCTTATTACCATCAATGAAATATATCATTGAAGAAGATAACACTAATAAAATCTAAAAGAAAATATGAAAGAGAACAAGACACACAAAAATCAAAAGATAAAGGTTGTAACTGGGACTCGAACCCAGAACCTCTCGTTATTTGAACGTCATATTTGTCAATCTCATATTTCTAATTTTAGTATTAACAATATCATTTTCGACTTTTTTTGTATTATTGGCAACTATTTTTTTCATTGGAAATAAGTGTTCCAAGAACTAGTTTTTGATCTAGATGGTGTTTTGGATAAATATATCTGATTTTATTTATTTAATTATTTTATTTATCCCTTTTCTGTGTCTTGTTTTCTTTCATATTTTGATTTAGACTATTAGTGTTATCTTCTTCTGCAATTATTTAAGTTTAAAACATGTTTTCCATCTTAATTTTTGTCCCGAAGAAGTTACAATATTGACTATTATTACCTTGGGTGTGGTGTATCCTTCAAGTGATGTGCATGGCCAAACTTAGTATGTTGATGCCTTAAGCGTGATGTATCTTTTAAATGATATCCATGATGGCCAAAGATAGAACGATGCTGCCTTGAGTGTGGTGTATCTTTCGAATGATGTCCATAGCCAAACATAGTACGATGCTGCCTTGAGCGTGGTGTATCCTTCAAGTGATGTCCATGGCCAAAGATAGTACCCTGCTGCCTTGAGGGTGTTGTATTAGTGATGTCCAGGGTAAGTATACCTGAATTTGAAACATTTCACCATGTAGTTTAATAGAATAAATAACAATAAAAAGTTTTTACGTAATGAAGACAATATTTGCGAAACTCGATCGAAAATCTGAAACAGAAAAATCAGCAACAGATACGGTAACTGGGACACGAACCTGTTCGGTTTCAGGGTTTGTGCCCCTGATAGATGTGACCGTATGTGAGTTTTCCTAATTTTGTTATCATTAATTAAAACTAGCTTATGCCTATTGCAAATGCAATTTACGGGTTAAAACTAACTTAAAAAATTCATAGTAAGCGGGTAGGTATCTACTGCCATAAAGGCATGGTAGGCATGCGCACATCAAAACCTAAAGTTTCATCGCAATCCGATAAATGGTTTAGCAACGCTTAGCGGTTATACATACAAATGTTTATAAAGCCGCCCGCAGGGCCTAGTAGCAAAAACCTACCATATGTTAGTGTATAGACACCGTTGTAGGCATGCACACATCAAATCCCCAAAGTTTCATCGCAATCGGATGAACGGTTGAGCAATGCGTAATTTCGTGTTGCCAGAGCTCACTATTGTATCCAGGAACCAGGAATCCCCCCCCCCTTCCTCACCAGCATCCTCTTCCCCTTTCCACTCCACCTCCCTCACCTTCCCTCACCCCACTTCACTCCTAGGCTTCTCCGTATCGTAAACCCCCTCCCGAGTTCCCCTCCCCCCTCCCAGGCTCCCCTCCCCCCTTCCTGTTTCCACCCCCCCCCCCACCTGCCGCATTACATACACTAATTCCCGGTACATTTATTTTTCAAACAGCTCGCGCGCCACCTATAATTTTTTTTTACAAATTTCGTAATGCCAGAACTCACCAGTAATTTTATACAAACCTTGTACTAACAATAACGAACACAATAAAAAAAGAATTTTTCAAATTGTTGCAGTCCTTCGGAAGTTATGAGCGTACGTACATTTTCATACAAATTTTATAATGCCAGAACTCACCAGTAGTTTTACTGCTTAAAATAAAGCGCTATATGAATTTAATACTTTTAAAAAATATCCCGTTCAACTTCGAGTAATTTCATTGTCAAATTAGAAAACTAATACGTATGCAATATAGTCGGATGATACCGAGTTGTTATATGCAGATGGGTACCTACCTAAATTTTGAGTGCTGGTACTTGCATACATACGTAAAAAAAACACATATTTAGGCTGGGTTGTTTAACGAAATTAAAAATTCTTCAATTTTTCAAGTCAATTTTAACGTTCTGTAAAAGTTCGGTTCAAATTCTATTCAAGTTCAGTTATTATTTCAGTTTTATGATGCAACTGGCATGTACTGATAAAATAACAGAACTTGAATAGAACTTACGAAGAACTTGAAAATGAACCTTAAAAAAATGTTGAATTATTCAGTATCGTTGTACAACAACCTAACCTAAGTATTGCATTTAATTGTGTAGCTACGTATTCGGGTAGGTACCTCCGCATTTGTTAATAAAATTCCGGCAATATTTGCTTTTTCATCATATTTGCAATACCACTGAAATAAGTACCTACCCTGTAGGAACATATTTAAACTGGCCAGTAAAAATCTCCACTTCTGAAATCTATGGCACGCGTTTTCCTCATTTTTTTGGAAAATGTTATATGTTTATCATATCCTCATGAACATTTTTTCATGAGACGGACACGTAAAATTGATGTTAAAAGTTGCCTTATATTTCAGGGTACCGTATTTTCCAAAAACATCCAAGCCAGAATCGTTTTTCCGGCCGCAATGCCGTTTCCCGAAAAACAACAACCCAAACCGCTGAGAGATCCGTTTTCTTTTGACATTTCAATTTGCTGTTGAAGCGCGGGTAAATCTAGCGCTTTTGTATTAGGTACTTACCTATACTATATCATACACAGACAGATAATATTCCATAATTATATTTTTTAAACAGGCAAGACCGATGCACAAATATGCACCAATCCCGCGTAAATTTAGGCCCTGTCGAGCTATGCAATTTGAAATCCGCCATTAAAAAAAAAAATCTTCATACAAAACCTATTAGGGCGGGGTCTGCTTTTTTTAAGGTGGTAGTGGCTTTTAACGCCATCACGACTCCATCTTCAGTGTTGCAAAGTTCGAGAAAAATTATAAAATTTTAATATACCAGCCAATTTTACAGGCTGCAAACGATTTGCATTTATCGATGAAAGCGAATTTTTCGCAAATGTCAGAAAAATGTCGAATTTGAATGCAATATTGTGAAACATTTTCAAGGGGAAGCTAAACATGTTTTGGTTTTAAAAGTTTCTAAAACTTGTATTGTTTATGTTTATTAAAAAACATCTCCGCCGGAAGGTGTACTTTTAACGCAATCTTTAATTCCGTAATGCCCCAATAAAATGTCAATTTTTCTCAAGAACTTTCTCGAAGCCGTTTAATTAATTAGAATAAATTCCTATCAAAATCAGTTTTGTATGGGAAACTAACATTTTTTTACTTCCCTTCTCGATCCGACGTTTTTAAAGGGGCGAACCTGTCGGCGGGAAATATAACCTAGCCGAATTGAGTGATTTTATGAGTAGTTCCAGTTTTCGCCGCAAATTTATATAATTTTTCGCTCTTAAAATTTGTCAGTTCAATTTTATGTGAGTTTCCTGTCTAGTCTATTTTTTTTGTGAAAATCGTGAAGCTAGCGTATTTATTCAAATTCAGACGAAGCTGCCATTTCGAACGGATGAAAATAGAACTACAACAGTATTCGATAGACATTTGATTTTTTCTAATGTGAATAATCCATACTTATATTCCGCACCGCTAGATGTCTCCCGTAAAGTTTTGGCAAACATATTGATAACGATGAAAAATGTTTCCCCTAACAAAAACGAAACAAAAGCTAGTGGCTGGAAAATAATCGACCCTTCGAAGGATTGTGAACTTTGAAGCGTTCCAAAATAGCGAGCGCTAATGTCCATTCTCGCGTGTCAGCCGAAGGGATAATTCTAGACTTCGAGCCAAAGTGAACCTTGAGGTTGGTGAAACGCGAGGGGCGGTGAGGTCGATTTTCGCATCAAGGAAAAAGTGAGTTTTTTGAAAAACTGAGCATTAATATATAACTAGCTTATGCCTATTGCAAATGCAATTAACGGGTTAAAACTAACTTAAAAAATTCATATTAAGCGGGTAGGTATCTACTGCCATAAAGGCATGGTAGGCATGCGCACATCAAAACCTAAAGTTTCATCGCAATCCGATAAATGGTTTAGCAACGCTTAGCGGTTATACATACAAATGTTTGTAAAGCCGCCCGCAGGGCCTAGTAGCAAAAACCTACCATATGTTAGTGTATAGACACCGTTGTAGGCATGGTCACATCAAATCCCCAAAGTTTCATCGCAATCGGATGAACGGTTGAGCAATGCGTAATTTCGTGTTGCCAGAGCTCACTATTGTATCCAGGAACCAGGAATCCCCCCCCCCCCCCCCTTCCTCACCAGCATCCTCTTCCCCTTTCCACTCCGCCTCCCTCACCTTCCCTCACCGCACTTCACTCCTAGGCTTCTCCGTATCGTAAACCCCCTCCCGAGTTCCCCTCCCCCCTCCCAGGCTCCCCTCCCCCCTTCCTGTTTCCACCCCCCCCCCCCACCTGCCGCATTACATACACTAATTCCCGGTACATTTATTTTTCAAACAGCTCGCGCGCCACATATATTTTTTTTTTACAAATTTCGTAATGCCAGAACTCACCAGTAATTTTATACAAACCTTGTACTAACAATAACGAACACAACAAAAAAAGAATTTTTCAAATTGTTGCAGTCCTTCGGAAGTTATGAGCGTACGTACATTTTCATACAAATTTTATAATGCCAGAACTCACCAGTAGTTTTACTGCTTAAAATAAAGCGCTATATGAATTTAATACTTTAAAAAAATATCCCGTTCAACTTCGAGTAATTTCATTGTAAAATTAGAAAACTAATACGTATGCAATATAGTCGGATGATACCGAGTTGTTATATGCAGATGGGTACCTACCTAAATTTTAAGTGCTGGTACTTGCATACATACGTAAAAAAAAACACATATTTAGGCTGGGTTGTTTAACGAAATTAAAAATTCTTCAATTTTTCAAGTCAATTTTAACGTTCTGTAAAAGTTCGGTTCAAATTCTATTCAAGTTCGGTTATTATTTCAGTTTTATGATGCAACTGGCATGTACTGATAAAATAACAGAACTTGAATAGAACTTACGAATAACTTGAAAATGAACCTTAAAAAAATGTTGAATTATTCAGTATCGTTCTACAACAACCTAACCTAAGTATTGCATTTAATTGTGTAGCTACGTATTCGGGTAGGTACCTCCGCATTTGTTACTAAAATTCCGGCAATATTTGCTTTTTCATCATATTTGCAATACCACTGAAATAAGTACCTACCCTGTAGGAACATATTTAAACTGGCCAGTAAAAATCTCCACTTCTGAAATCTATGGCACGCGTTTTCCTCATTTTTTTGGAAAATGTTATATGTTTATCATATCCTCATTAACATTTTTTCATGAGACGGACACGTAAAATTACTGTTAAAAGTTGCCTTATATTTCAGGGTACCGTATTTTCCAAAAACATCCACACCAGAATCGTTTTTCCGGCCGCAATGCCGTTTCCCGAAAAACAACAACCCAAACCGCTGAGAGATCCGTTTTCTTTTGACATTTCAATTTGCTGTTGAAGCGCGGGTAAATATAGCGCTTTTGTATAAGGTACTTACCTACTATAGACACAGACAGATAATATTCCATAATTATATTTTTTAAACAGGCAAGACCGATGCACAAATTTGCACCAATCCCGCGTAAATTTAAGCCCTGTCGAGCTATGCAATTTGAAATCCGCCATTAAAAAAAAAAATTCTTCATACAAAACCTATTAGGGCGGGGTCTGCTTTTTTTAAGGTGGTAGTGGCTTTTAACGCCATCACGACTCCATCTTCAGTGTTGCAAAGTTCGAGAAAAATTATAAAATTTTAATATACCAGCCAATTTTACAGGCTGCAAACGATTTGCATTTATCGATGAAAGCGAATTTTTCGCAAATGTCGGAAAAATGTCGAATTTGAATGCAATATTGTGAAACATTTTCAAGGGGAAGCTGAACATGTTTTGGTTTTAAAAGTTTCTAAAACTTGTATTGTTTATGTTTATTAAAAAACATCTCCGCCGGAAGGTGTACTTTTAACGCAATCTTTAATTCCGTAATGCCCCTATAAAATGTCAATTTTTCTAAAGAACTTTCTCGAAGCCGTTTAATTAATTAGAATAAATTCCTAGCAAAATCAGTTTTGTACGGGAAACTAACTTTTTTTTACTTCCCTTCTCGATCCGACGTTTTTAAAGGGGCGAACCTGTCGGCGGGAAATATAACCTAGCCGAATTGAGTGATTTTATGAGTAGTTCCAGTTTTCGCCGCAAATTTAAATAATTTTTCGCTCTTAAAATGTGTCAATTCAATTTTATGTGAGTTTCCTGTCTAGTCTATTTTTTTTGTGAAAATCGTGAAGCTAGCGTGTTTATTTAAATTCAGACGAAGCTGCCATTTCGAACGGATGAAAATAGAACTACAACAGTATTCGATAGACATTTGATTTTTTCTAATGTGAATAATCCATACTTGTATTCCGCACCGCTAGATGTCTCCCGTAAAGTTTTGGCAAACATATTGATAACGATGAAAAATGTTTCCCCTAACAAAAAAAAAAACAACTGCTAGTGGCTGGAAAATAATCGACTCTTCGAAGGATTTTGAACTTTGAAGCGTTCCAAAATAGCGAGCGCTAATGTCCATTCTCGCGTGTCAGCCGAAGGGATAATTCTAGACTTCAAGCCAAAGTGAACCTTGAGGTTGGTGAAACGCGAGGGGCGGTGAGGTCGATTTTCGCATCAAGGAAAAAGTGAGTTTTTTGAAAAACTGAGCATTAATATATAACTAGCTTATGCCCATTGCAAATGCAACTAACGGGTTAAAACTAACTTGACTTACTTACTAACAGAAAAAAAAAATTCATAGTAAGCGGGTAGGTACCTATGGTTAAGCATACAAATATATATAAAGCCACCCACAGGTCCTAGCAGCAAAAACCTGCCATACGTTAGTATATAGACACCATTGTAGGCATGCACACATCAAATCTCCAAAGTTTCATCGCAATCGGGTGAACGGTTAAGCAATGCGTAATTTCATGATGCCAGAGCTCACTTTTGTATACAGAAACCGTCGTGGGCATGCACACATCAAATATACAATTTTTTATCGCAATCGGATGAAAGGTTTAGCAACGCTTAGCGGTTAAACACAGAATTATGTATAAAGCCGCCCGCAGGACCTAGCAGCAAAAAGCTGCCACACTACATACACTAATTCCCGGTACATTTAGTTTTCAAACAGCTCATGCGCCACCTATTAAATTTTTTTATACAAATTTCGTGAAGCCAGAACTCACCAGTAGTTTTATACAAACCTTGTATTAACAATAACGAACACAACAAAAAAAGAATTTTTCAAATTGTTGCAGTCCTTCGGAAGTTATGAGCGTACGTACATTTTCATACAAATTTTATAATGCCAGAACTCACCAGTAGTTTTACTGCTTAAAATAAAGCGCTCTATGAATTTAATACTTTTAAAAAATATTCCGTTCAACTTCGAATAATTTCATTGTAAAATTAGAAAACTAATACGTATGCAATATAGTTGGATGATATCGAGTCGTTATGTGCAGATGGGTACCTACCTAAATTCCGAGTGCAAAAAGAGTGATTAAAAAAACACATATTTAGGCTGGGGTGTTTAACAAAATTAAAAATTCTTCAATTTTTTAAGTCAATTTTAACGTTCTGTAAAAGTTCGGTTCAAATTCTATTCAAGTTCTGTAATTATTTCAGTTTTATGATGCAACTGGCATTAACTGATAAAAAAACCGAACTTTCATAGAACGTGAAAATGAACTTTAAAAAATTATTAAATTATTCAGTATCGTGGAAATAACATTACCTTAGTAAATTATATTGCATTAAAACCTAAATAATTGTCTAACTACCCATTCCGGTAGGTACCGGCGCATCTCCTTACAAAATTCCGGCAATGGTTTTGCTTTTTTCATCATATTTGCAATACTACCGAGATAAGTAGGTACCTACCCTGAATTAATAACATTTCAATTTGTACCTACTGGCCGGTAAATATCTACCCTACTGAAGTGAATCTATGGACACCAATTTTCTTGTTTTTTTTGGAAAATTTTATAGGTTTTTCGGCGACCCTGAAATTTTTTACATGGAACGGACACAAAATTTTGGTGTTAAAAGTTGCCTTATATTGCCGGGTACCAAATTTTTCAAAAACATCTAACCGGGGATCGTTTTTTCGGCTGCAATGCCGTTTCCCGAAAAACAACAACCCAAACCGCTGAGAGATCCGTTTTGTTTTGACATCTCGGATAACTGACCTGTCTCAACATTCTCTCTAGTATTTTCCATTGCATTGAAACTAAGGCCTAATTTGTGGTTTTTTTTTTTAATGCGAACCTGTCGGCGGGAACTTTAACTGAGCCGAATTGGTTGATTTAATGAGTAGTTCCAGTTTTCGCCGCAAATTTATATAATTTTCGCTCTTAAAATGTGTCAGTTCAATTTTATGTGAGTTTCCTGTCTAGTCTATTTTTTTGTGAAAATCGTGAAGCTAGCGTATTTATTTAAATTCAGACGAAGCTGCCATTTCGAACGGATGAAAATAGAACTACAACAGTATTCGATAGACATTTGATTTTTTCTAATGTGAATAATCCATACTTGTATTCCGCACCGCTAGAAGTCTCCCGTAAAGTTTTGGCAAACATATTGATAACGACGAAAAATGTTTCCCCTATCAAAAAAAAAACAACTGCTAGTGGCTGGAAAATAATCGACTCTTCGAAGGATTGTGAACCTTGAAGTGTTTTAAAATACCGAACGCTAATGTCCATTCTCGCGTGTCAGCCGTCGGGATAATTTCCTTCGAACAAAATTGAACCTTGAGGTGTGCGAAACTCGAGGATCGGAGAGGTCGTTTTGGCGTGCCAGCGGCATTTTTGCGTCGCCAAGCCAAATTAAACCTTGAGGTTGGTGAAACGCGAGGGGCGGTGAGGTCGATTTTCCCGTCAAGCGAAAAGTGAGTTTTTTGAAAAACTGAGCATTAATATATAACTAGCTTATGCCCATTGCAAATGCAACTAACAGGTTAGAACTAACTTGACTTACTTACTAACAGAAAAAAAAAAATTTCATAGTAAGCGGGTAGGTACCTACGGTTAAACATACAACTATGTATAAAGCCGGCCGCAGGACCTAGCAGCAAAAACCTGCCATACGTTAGTATATAAACACCATTGTAGACATGCACACATAAAATTCCCAAAGTTTCATCGCAATCGGATGAATGGTTTAGCAATGCGTAATTTCATGATGCCAGAGCACACTTTTGTATACAGAAACCGTCGTGGGCATGCACACATCAAATCCTCAAATTTTCATCGCAATCGGATGAATGGTTTAGAAACGCTTAGCGGTTAAACATACAACCATGTATAAAGCCGTCCGCAGGACCTAGCAGCAAAAACTTGCTATACGTTAGTATATAAACACCATTGTAGAAATGCACACATCAAATCCCCAAAGTTTCATCACAATCGGATGAACGGTTGAGCAATGCGTAATTTCGTGTTGCCAGAGCTCACCCCCACTTCACTCCTAGGCTTCTCCGTATCGTAAACCCCCTCCCGAGTTCCCCTCCCCCCCTTCCTGTTTCCACCCCCCCCCCCCCCCCCCCCACTTGCCGCATTATTAATACACTAATTCCCGGTACATTTATTTTTCAAACAGCTCGCGCGCCATCTATAATTTTTTTTTTACAAATTTCGTAATGCCAGAACTCACCAGTAATTTTATACAAACCTTGTACTAACAATAACGAACACAACAAAAAAAGAATTTTTCAATTTGTTGCAGTCCTTCGGAAGTTATGAGCGTACGTATATTTTCATACAAATTTTATAATGCCAGAACTCACCAGTAGTTTTACTGCTTAAAATAAAGCGCTATATGAATTTAATACTTTTAAAAAATATTCCGTTCAACTTCGAGTAATTTCATTGTAAAATTAGAAAACTAATACGTATGCAATATCGTCGGATGATATCGAGTGTTTAAGTGCAGGTAGGAACCTACTTATATTCTGAGTATAGGTACTTGCATACATACGTAAAAAAAAACTCATATTTAGGCTGGGTTGTTTAACGAAATTAAAATTTTTTTAATTTTTCAAGTCAATTTTAACGTTCTGTAAAAGTTCGGTTCGAATTCTATTCAAGTTCTGTAATTATTTCAGTTTTATGATGCAACTGGCATTTACTGATAAAAAAACAGAACTTACACAGAACGTGAAAATGAACTTTAAAAAATTGTTAAATTATTCAGTATCGTGGAAACAACATTACCTTAGTAAAATAAATTGCATCAAAAACCTAAATAATTGTCCAACTACCTATTCCGGCAGGTACCGGCGCATTTCCTTACAAAATTCCGGCAATGTGTTTGCTTTTCTCATCATATTTGCAATACTACCGAGATAAGTAGGTACCTACCCTGAATTAATAACATTTCAATTTGTACCTACTGGCCGGTAAATATCTACCCTACTGAAGTGAATCTATGGACACCAATTTTCTTGTTTTTTTTGGAAAATTTTATAGGTTTTTCGGCGACCCTGAAATTTTTTACATGGAACGGACACAAAATTTTGGTGTTAAAAGTTGCCTTATATTGCCGGGTACCAAATTTTTCAAAAACATCTAACCGGGGATCGTTTTTTCGGCTGCAATGCCGTTTCCCGAAAAACAACAACCCAAACCGCTGAGAGATCCGTTTTGTTTTGACATCTCGGATAACTGACCTGTCTCAACATTCTCTCTAGTATTTTCCATTGCATTGAAACTAAGGCCTAATTTGTGTTTTTTTTTTTTAATGCGAACCTGTCGGCGGGAACTTTAACTGAGCCGAATTGGTTGATTTAATGAGTAGTTCCAGTTTTCGCCGCAAATTTATATAATTTTCGCTCTTAAAATGTGTCAGTTCAATTTTATGTGAGTTTCCTGTCTAGTCTATTTTTTTGTGAAAATCGTGAAGCTAGCGTATTTATTTAAATTCAGACGAAGCTGCCATTTCGAACGGATGAAAATAGAACTACAACAGTATTCGATAGACATTTGATTTTTTCTAATGTGAATAATCCATACTTGTATTCCGCACCGCTAGAAGTCTCCCGTAAAGTTTTGGCAAACATATTGATAACGACGAAAAATGTTTCCCCTATCAAAAAAAAAACAACTGCTAGTGGCTGGAAAATAATCGACTCTTCGAAGGATTGTGAACCTTGAAGTGTTTTAAAATACCGAACGCTAATGTCCATTCTCGCGTGTCAGCCGTCGGGATAATTTCCTTCGAACAAAATTGAACCTTGAGGTGTGCGAAACTCGAGGATCGGAGAGGTCGTTTTGGCGTGCCAGCGGCATTTTTAAGTCGCCAAGCCAAATTAAACCTTGAGGTTGGTGAAACGCGAGGGGCGGTGAGGTCGATTTTCCCGTCAAGCGAAAAGTGAGTTTTTTGAAAAACTGAGCATTAATATATAACTAGCTTATTCCTATTGCAAATGCAATTAACGGGTTAAAACTAACTTAAAAAATTCATAGTAAGCGGGTAGGTATCTACTGCCATAAAGGCATGGTAGGCATGCGCACATCAAAACCTAAAGTTTCATCGCAATACGATGAATGGTTTAGCAACGCTTAGCGGTTATACATACAAATGCTTATAAAGCCGCCCGCAGGGCCTAGTAGCAAAAACCTACCATATGTTAGTATATAGACACCGTTGTAGGCATGCACACATCAAATCCCCAAAGTTTCATCGCAATCGGATGAACGGTTGAGCAATGCGTAATTTCGTGTTGCCAGAGCTCACTATTGTATCCAGGAACCAGGAATCCCCCCCCCCTTCCTCACCAGCATCCTCTTCCCCTTTCCACTCCGCCTCCCTCACCTTCCCTCACCCCACTTCACTCCTAGGCTTCTCCGTATCGTAAACCCCCTCCCGAGTTCCCCTCCCCCCTCCCAGGCTCCCCTCCCCCCTCCCAGGCTCCCCTCCCCCCTTCCTGTTTCCACCCCCCCCCCCCCACCTGCCGCATTACATACACTAATTCCCGGTACATTTATTTTTCAAACAGCTCGCGCGCCACCTATAATTTTTTTTACAAATTTCATAATGCCAGAACTCACCAATAATTTTATACAAACCTTGTACTAACAATAATGAACACAACAAAAAAAGAATTTTTCAAATTGTTGCAGTCCTTCGGAAGTTATAAGCGTACGTACATTTTCATACAAATTTTATAATTCCAGAACTCACCAGTAGTTTTACTGCTTAAAATAAAGCGCTATATGAATTTAATACTTTTAAAAAATATCCCGTTCAACTTCGAGTAATTTCATTGTAAAATTAGAAAACTAATACGTATGCAATATAGTCGGATGATACCGAGTTGTTATATGCAGATGGGTACCTACCTAAATTTTGAGTGCTGGTACTTGCATACATACGTTAAAAAAAACACATATTTAGGCTGGGTTGTTTAACGAAATTAAAAATTCTTCAATTTTTCAAGTCAATTTTAACGTTCTGTAAAAGTTCGGTTCAAATTCTATTCAAGTTCAGTTATTATTTCAGTTTTATGATGCAACTGGCATGTACTGATTAAATAACAGAACTTGAATAGAACTTACGAATAACTTGAAATTGAACCTTAAAAAAATGTTGAATTATTCAGTATCGTTGTACAACAACCTAACCTAAGTATTGCATTTAATTGTGTAGCTACGTATTCGGGTAGGTACCTCCGCATTTGTTACTAAAATTCCGGCAATATTTGCTTTTCCATCATATTTGCAATACCACTGAAATAAGTACCTACCCTGAAGGAACATATTTAAACTGGCCAGTAAAAATCTCCACTTCTGAAATCTATGGCACGCGTTTTCCTCATTTTTTTGGAAAATGTTATATGTTTATCATATCCTCATGAACATTTTTTCATGAGACGGACACGTTATATTACTGTTAAAAGTTGCCTTATATTTCAGGGTACCGTATTTTCTAAAAACATCAAAGCCAGAATCGTTTTTCCGGCCGCAATGCCGTTTCCCGAAAAACAACAACCCAAACCGCTGAGAGATCCGTTTTCTTTTGACATTTTAATTTGCTGTTGAAGCGCGGGTAAATCTAGCGCTTTTGTATTAGGTACTTACCTTCTATATCATACACAGACAGAAAATATTCCATAATAATATTTTTTACACAGGCAAGACCGATGCACAAATTTGCACCAATCCTGCTTAAATTTAGGCCCTGTCGAGCTATGCAATTTGAAATCCGCCATTAAAAAAAAAAAATTCTTCATACAAAACCTATTAGGGCGGGGTCTGCTTTTTTTAAGGTGGTAGTGGATTTTAACGCCATCACGACTCCATCTTCAGTGTTGCAAAGTTCGAGAAAAATTATAAAATTTTAATATACCAGCCAATTTTACAGGCTGCAAACGATTTGCATTTATCGATGAAAGTGAATTTTTCGCAAATGTCAGAAAAATGTCGAATTTGAATGCAATATTGTGAAACATTTTCAAGGGAGAGCTACACATGTTTTGATTTTAAAAGTTTTTAAAACTTGTAATGTTTATATTTATTAAAAAACATCTCCGGCAGAAAGTGTTTTTTTCACGTAATCTACGATCCCGCAAAGCACGTTTAAAATGTCATTTTTTCTCAAAAACGCCGTACAATAAATAAGAATAAATTTCTCATTGTATGGAAATGAGTGTCTTAATTTTTCTCTGCCTTTTTTGGAGTGCAAACCTGTCGGCGGAAAATATAACCGAGGCCAAAGGTGATAGATTTAGTCAGAGGTTCTAGTTTTCGCCGCTGATTTGCGTAATTTGGCGCTGTCAATTATGTAGCGGTTCGATTTTATGTGAGTTTCCCGTGAACCGAATATGGTCTCTGCGGTCTTTGAAACTCGAGGAGCCGAGAGGTCACTTTCGGATCCATCAAAAGTCTTAATCGGTTGTACCCGAATGTGAACCTCGAGGTTGGTGAAACTTAAGGGGCGGTGCGGTCGATTTTGGCGTGCCAGAAAAAGTGTGTTTTTTGAAAAACCAAACAATAATATATAACTAGCTTATGCCCGTTTCAAATGCAACTAACGGGTTAAAACTAACTTGACTTACTAACAGAAAAAAAAATATTTTGTAGTAAGCGGGTAGGTACCTACGGTTAAACATACAAATAAATATAAAGCCGCCCACAGGGCCTAGCAGCATCTGCCATACTTTAGTATACAGACACCATTGTAGGCATGCACACATCAAATCCCCAAAGTTTCATCGCAATCGCATGAATGGTTTAGCAATGCGTAATTTCATGATGCCAGAGCTCACTTTTGTATACAAAAACCGTCGTGGGCATGCACACATCAAATCTACAAATTTTTATCGCAATCGGATGAATGGTTTAGCAACGCTTAGTGGTTAAACACACAACTATGTATAAAGCCGCCCGCAGGACCTAGCAGCAAAAACCTGCCACACGTTAGTATATAAACACCATTGTAGACATGCACACATCAAATCCCCAAAGTTTCATCGCAATCGGATGAATGGTTTAGCAATGTGTAATTTCATGATGCCAGAGCTCACTTTTGTATACAGAAACCGTCGTGGGTATGCACACATCAAATCCTCAAATTTTCATCGCAATCGGATGAATGGTTTAGAAACGCTTAGCGGTTAAACATACAACCATGTATAAAGCCGTCCGCAGGACCTAGCAGCAAAAACCTGCTATACGTAAGTATATAAACACCATTGTAGAAATGCACACATCAAATCCCCAAAGTTTCATCACAATCGGATGAACGGTTGAGCAATGCGTAATTTCGTGTTGCCAGAGCTCACTATTGTATACAGGAACCATAGAATGGTTTAGCAACGCAAAGCGGACATACATACATGCAAACATTTTTTTGAATTTTATATATATAGAAGATAGCTGGTACCCGGCATGCGTTGCTATGCCATTTAATAAAGAAAATATTTCTACCTGCGTGTCCTTTCTCATTTGTTCCGATCCCCTTCCCCCCCCCCCCCTTCCTCACCTGCGTCCTCTTCCCCTTTCCACTCCGCCTCCCTCACCTTCCCTCACCCCACTTCACTCCTAGGCTTCTCCGTATCGTAAACCCCCTCCCGAGTTCCCCTCCCCCCTCCCAGGTCCCCCTCCCCCCCTTCCTGTTTCCACCCCCACCCCCCACCCGCCGCATTACATACACTAATTCCCGGTACATTTATTTTTCAAACAGCTCGCGCGCCACCTATAATTTTTTTTTACAAATTTCGTAATGCCAGAACTCACCAGTAATTTTATACAAACCTTGTACTAACAATAACGAACACAACAAAAAAAGAATTTTTCAATTTGTTGCAGTCCTTCGGAAGTTATGAGCGTACGTACATTTTCATACAAATTTTATAATGCCAGAATTCACCAGTAGTTTTACTGCTTAAAATAAAGCGCTATATGAATTTAATACTTTAAAAAAAATATTCCGTTCAACTTCGAGTAATTTCATTGTAAAATTAGAAAACTAATACGTATGCAATATCGTCGGATGATATCGAGTGTTTATGTGCAGGTAGGAACCTACTTATATTCTCAGTATAGGTACTTGCATACATACGTAAAAAAGAACTCATATTTAGGCTGGGTTGTTTAACGAAATTAAATTTTTTTTAATTTTTCACGTCAATTTTAACGTTCTGTAAAAGTTCGGTTCGAATTCTATTCAAGTTCTGTAATTATTTCAGTTTTATGATGCAACTGGCATTTACTGATAAAAAAACACAACTTACACAGAACGTGAAAATGAACTTTAAAAAATTGTTAAATTATTCAGTAAGTGGAAACAACATTACCTTAGTAAATTAAATTGCATCAAAAACCTAAATAATTGTCCAACTACCCATTCCGGTAGGTACCGGCGCATTTCCTTACAAAATTCCGGCAATGTTTTTGCTTTTCTCGTCATATTTGCAATACTACTGAGATAAGTAGGTACCTACCCTGAATTAATAACATTTCAATTTGGCCGGTAAATATCCACCTTACTGAAGTGAATCTATGGACACCAATTTTCTTGTTTTTTTTGGAAAATTTTATAGGTTTTTCGGCGACCCTGAAATTTTTTACATGGAACCAACACAAAATTTTGGTGTTAAAAGTTGCCTAATATTGCCGGGTACCGTATTTTTCAAAAACATCCAAGCTGGAATCGTTTTTCCGGCCGCAATGCCGTTTCCCGAAAAACAACAACCCAAACCGCTGAGAGATCCGTTTTGTTTTGACATCTCGGATAACTGATAACTGACCTGTATCAACATTCTCTCTAGTATTTTCCATTGCATTGAAACTAAGGCCTAATTTGTGGTTGTTTTTTTTAATGCGAACCTGTCGGCGGGAACTATAACTGAGCCAAATTGGTTGATTTAATGAGAAGTTCCAGTTTTCGCCGTTAATTCGTGTGAGAGAATAAATCGCTAGCGACGTTAATTTTGTCTACAAAAATACTCTATTTCCGCGATTGAATTTCACCTCCTCAGTAAACGGTCTCTCAGAAACAACTGCTAGTGCCAAACGAATTCAAAGGATTGTGAACTTTAAATTGTTCCGAAATACAGAGCGCCGAGGTCCATTCTGGCTTGAGAAGAGTGGCACATTTTTTGGCTGAATTTTCCATACAAATTTCCCATACATTTTACCGGACACGGGTATTTGAGGGATAGTGAACCTTAGAGTGGGTGAAACTCAAACAGCCCGGAGGTCGTTTTGGCGTGCAAGGGCCGTCTTAAAGTTCTTCACCCGAAAGTGAACCTTGAGGTTGGTGAAACTTAAGGGGAGGTGCGGTCGATTTTTCCGTCAAGAAAAAAGTGAGTTTTTCAAAAAACCAGACATTAATATATATACTAGAAGTTTGCCCGTTGCAAAGCAACTAACGGGTTAAAACTAACTTGACTTACTAACAGACAAAAAAATATTTCGTAGTAAGCGGGTAGGTACCTACGGTTAAACATACAAATATATATAAAGCCGCCCACAGGGCCTAGCAGCAAAAATCTGCCATACGTTAGTATATAGACACCATTGTAGGCATGCACACATCAAATCCCCAAAGTTTCATCGCAATCGCATGAACGGTTTAGCAATGCGTAATTTCTGGATGCCAGAGCTCACTTTTGTATACAGAAACCGTCGTGGGCATGCACACATCAAATATACAATTTTTTATCGCAATCGGATGAAAGGTTTAGCAACGCTTAGCGGTTAAACACAGAATTATGTATAAAGCCGCCCGCAGGACCTAGCAGCAAAAAGCTGCCACACTACACACACTAATTCCCGGTACATTTAGTTTTCAAACCGCTCGCGCGCCACCAATTAATTTTTTTTTTACAAATTTTGTAATGCCAGAACTCACCAGTAGTTTTATACAAACCTTGTACTAACAATAACGAACACAATAAAAAAAGAATTTTTCAATGTGTTGCAGTCCTTCAGAAGTTATGAGCGTACGTACATTTTCATACAAATTTTATAATTCCAGAACTCACCAGTAGTTTTACCGCTTAAAAAAAGCGCTATATGAATTTAATACTTTTAAAAAAATATCCCGTTCAACTTTGAGTAATTTCATTGTAAAATTAGGAAACGAATACGTATGCAATATCGTCGGATGATAGCGAGTTATTATGTGCAGATGGGTACCTACCTAAATTCTGAGCACAGGTTCTTACACATACGTAAAAAAAAAAAAATTATTAAGCCTGGGTTGTTTAACAAAATTGGAAATTCTTAAATTTTTCAAGTCAATTTTACCGTTCTGTAAAAGTTCGGTTCGAATTCTATTCAAGTTCTATAGATATTTTTGTTTAATGATGCAACTGGCATTTACTGATAAAAAAAAATAGAACTTACACAGAACGTGAAAATGAACTTAAAAAAATTGTTAAATTATTCAGTATCGGTGAAACAACATAACCTCAGTAAATTAAATTGCATTAAAACCTAAATAATTGTCCAACTACCCATTCCGGTAGGTACCGGCGCTTTTCCTTACAAAATTCCGGCAATGTTTTTGCTTTTCTCATCATATTTGCAATACTACCGAGATAAGTAGGTACTTTGTACTTGCCGGTAAAAATCTACCCTTCAGAAGTGGATCTATGGACACGTATTTTCTTGTTTTTTTTGGAAAATTTTATAGGTTTTTCGGCGACCCTGAACTTTTTTACATGGGACAGACACCTCATATTGGTATCAAAAGACGCGGAATGTTTTCGGGTACCGAATTTTTCAAAAACATCCAAGCCGGAATCGTTTTTCCGGCCGCAATGCCGTTTCCCGAAAAACAACAACCCAAACCGCTGAGAGATCCGTTTTGTTTTGACATGTAAGAATCCTGACCTAACTCAACATTCGTAGCAATTTCTTTTGCGTTGAAACTAATGGCCAAAATGACATCTTTTTTTTGAAGTACACCTGTCGGCAGGAAATATAACTGAGCCGAATTGAGTACTTTTATTTGAGGTTCCAGTTTTTGCCGCTGATTTGCTTCAGTTTTCCGTGAATAAATCGCTAGCAAAAATGTAGGCAAACAAAATGCTTAATTTTTCCGTAGTTTTCTCAAGTACTGAAAAGTGTGCTTTCGTACCCAAAAAAGACTTTTTTCTTTCCCTTTTTGAGCCTACGCGTACGTTGCGCCGTTTCAACGGGTGAACCTGACGGCGGGAAATAGAACTGAGGCCGAATTTCTCCGTCGGTGGAAGATTTAATTGTAGTTTTCGCCGCTTGGGTGCACTGCTAACCGTGCATCGGTGTTTTGTATGAAATTTTTTCCCTAATCGGGACACGATTTGGGCACGCTACCCTAAATCGGATAATGGTCTCTGCGGTGTTTGAAACTCGAGGAGCGGAGAGCTCATTTTCGGATCCATCAAAAGTCTTAAAATGCATTTATCCGAAAGTGAACCTTGAGGATGGTGAAACGTAAGGGGCGGTACTGTCGTTTTTCGCGTCAAGGAAAAAAGTGAGTTTTTAAAAAACCAGACATTAATATATATACTAGCTTATGCCCATTGCAAATGCAACTAACGGGTTAAAACTAACTTGACTTACTTACTAACCGAAAAAAAAATATATTTCATAGTAAGCGGGTAGGTACCTACGGTTAAACACACAAATATATATAAAGCCACCCACAGGGCCTAGCAGCAAAAACCTGCCATACGTTAGTATATAGACACCATTGTAGGCATGCACACATCAAATCTCCAAAGTTTCATCGCAGTCGGATGAACGGTTAAGCAATGCGTAATTTCATGATGCCAGAGCTCACTTTTGTATACAGAAACCGTCGTGGGCATGCACACATCAAATCTACAATTTTTTATCGCAATCGGATGAATGCTTTAGCAACGCTTAGCGGTTAAACACACAATTATGTATAAAGCCGCCCGCAGGACCTAGCAGCAAAAAGCTGCCACACTACATACACTAATTCCCGGTACATTTAGTTTCAAACAGCTCGTGCGCCACCTATTAAATTTTTTTATACAAATTTCGTGAAGCCAGAACTCACCAGTAGTTGTATACAAACCTTGTAGTAACAATAACGAACACAACAAAAAAAGAATTTTTCAATTTGTTGCAGTCCTTCAGAAGTTATGAGCGTACGTACATTTTCATAAAAATTTTATAATGCCAGAACTTACCAGTAGTTTTACTGCTTGAAAAAAGCGCTATACGAATTTAATACTTTAAAAAAATTTCCCGTTCAACTTCGAGTAATTTCTGTAAAAGTTCGGTTCGAATTCTATTCAAGTTCTATAGATATTTTTGTATTATGAAGCAACTGGCATTTACTGATAAAAAAAAATAGAACTTACACAGAACGTGAAAATGAACTTAAAAAAATTGTTAAATTATTCAGTATCGGTGAAACATTACCTTAGTAAATTAAATTGCATTAAAACCTAAATAATTGTTTAACTACCCATTCCGGTAGGTACCGGGGCTTTTCCTTACAAAATTCCGGCAATGGTTTTGCTTTTTTATCATATTTGCAATACTACCGAGATAAGTAGGTACCTACCCTGAATTAATAACATTTTGTACTGGCCGGTAAAAATCTACCCTTCAGAAGTGAATCTATGGACACGTATTTTCTTGTTTTTTTTGGAAAATTTTATAGGTTTTTCGGTGACCCTGAACTTTTTTACATGGGACAGACACCTCATATTGGTATCAAAAGACGCGGAATGTTTTCGGGTACCGAATTTTTCAAAAACATCCAAGCCGGAATCGTTTTTCCGGCCGCAATGCCGTTTCCCGAAAAACAACAACCCAAACCGCTGAGAGATCCGTTTTGTTTTGACATGTAAGAATCCTGACCTAACTCAACATTCGTAGCAATTTCTTTTGCATTGAAACTAATGGCCAAAATGACATCTTTTTTTTGAAGTACACCTGTCGGCAGGAAATATAACTGAACCGAATTGAGTACTTTTATTTGAGGTTCCAGTTTTTGCCGCTGGTTTGCTTCAGTTTTCTGTGAATAAATCGCTAGCAAAAATGTAGGCAAACAAAATGCTCAATTTTTCAGTAGTTTTCTCAAGTACTGAAAAGTGTGCTTTCGTACCCAAAAAAGACTTTTTTCTTTCCCTTTTTGAGCCTACGCGTACGTCGCGCCGTTTCAACGGGTGAACCTGACGGCGGGAAATAGAACTAAGCCGAATTTCTCCGTCAGTGAGAGATTTAATTGTAGTTTTCGCCGTTTGGGTGCGCTGCTAACCGTGCAGCGGTGTTTTGTATGAAAAATGGTCCGTAATCTGGAGACTTTTGGCACGCTCCCCTGGATCCGATAATGGTCTCTGCGGTCTTTGAAACTCGAGGAGCGGAGAGGTCGTTTTCGGATCCATCAAAAGCACTGAATTTTTTTGGCAAGCCAAAGTGAACCTTGAGGTTGGTGAAACTCCAGGGGCGGTGAGGTCGATTTTCCCATCAAAAAAAAGTGAGCTCGTCTTCAAAACTGAGCATTAATATATAACTAGCTTATGCCCATTGCAAATGCAACTAACGGGTTAGAACTAACTTGACTTACTTACTAACAGAAAAAAAAAATATTTCATAGTAAGCGGGTAGGTACCTACGGTTAAACATACAAATATATATAAAGCCACCCACAGGGCCTAGCAGCAAAAACCTGCCATACGTTAGTATATAGACACCAATGTAGGCATGCACACATCAAATCTCCAAAGTTTCATCGCAATCGGATGAACGGTTAAGCAATGCGTAATTTCATGATGCCAGAGCTCACTTTTGTATACAGAAACCGTCGTGGGCATGCACACATCAAATCTACAATTTTTTTATCGCAATCGGATGAATGGTTTAGCAACGCTTAGCGGTTAAACACACAATTATGTATAAAGCCGCCCGCAGGACCTAGCAGCAAAAAGCTGCCACACTACATACACTTATTCCCGGTACATTTAGTTTTCAAACAGCTCGTGCGCCACCTATTAAATTTTTTATACAAATTTCGTGAAGCCAGAACTCACCAGTAGTTTTATACAAACCTTGTATTAACAATAACGAACATTACAAAAAAAGAATTTTTCAATTTGTTGCAGTCCTTCAGAAGTTATGAGCTTACGTACATTTTCATAAAAATTTTATAATGCCAGAACTCACCAGTAGTTTAACTGCTAAAAAAAGCGCTAAACGAATTTAATACTTTAAAAAAAATATCCCGTTCAATTTCGAGTAATTTCTGTAAAAGTTCGGTTCGAATTCTATTCAAGTTCTATAGATATTTTTGTATCATGATGCAACTGGCATTTACTGATAAAAAAAAATAGAACTTACACAGAACGTGAAAATGAACTTAAAAAAATTGTTAAATTATTCAGTATCGGTGAAACAACATTACCTTAGTAAATTAAATTGAATTAAAACCTAAATAATTGTCCAACTACCCATTCCGGTAGGTACCGGCGCTTTTCCTTACAAAATTCCGGCAATGGTTTTGCTTTTTTATCATATTTGCAATACTACCGAGATAAGTAGGTACCTACCCTGAATTAATAACATTTTATACTGGCCGGTAAAATTCTACCCTTCAGAAGTGAATCTATGGACACGTATTTTCTTGTTTTTTTTGGAAAATTTTATAGGTTTTTCGGCGACCCTGAACTTTTTTACATGGGACGAACACCTTATATTGGTATCAAAAGATGCGTTATGTTTTCGGGTACCGAATTTTTCAAAAACATCCAAGCCGGAATCGTTTTTCCGGCCGCAATGCCGTTTCCCGAAAAACAACAACCCAAACCGCTGAGAGATCCGTTTTGTTTTGACATGTAAGAATCCTGACCTAACTCAACATTCGTAGCAATTTCCTTTGCATTGAAACTAATGGCCAAAATGACATCTTTTTTTTGAAGTACACCTGTCGGCAGGAAATATAACTGAGCCGAATTGAGTACTTTTATTTGAGGTTCCAGTTTTTGCCGCTGATTTGCTTCAGTTTTCTGTGAATAAATCGCTAGCAAAAATGTAGGCAAACAAAATGCTTAATTTTTCCGTAGTTTTCTCAAGTACTGAAAAGTGTGCTTTCGTACCCAAAAAAGACTTTTTTCTTTCCCTTTTTGAGCCTACGCGTACGTCGCGCCGTTTCAACGGGTGAACCTGACGGCGGGAAATAGAACTAAGCCGAATTTCTCCGTCAGTGAGAGATTTAATTGTAGTTTTCGCCGTTTGGGTGCGCTGCTAACCGTGCAGCGGTGTTTTGTATGAAAAATGGTCCGTAATCTGGAGACTTTTGGCACGCTCCCCTGGATCCGATAATGGTCTCTGCGGTCTTTGAAACTCGAGGAGCGGAGAGGTCGTTTTCGGATCCATCAAAAGCACTGAATTTTTTTGGCAAGCCAAAGTGAACCTTGAGGTTGGTGAAACTCCAGGGGCGGTGAGGTCGATTTTCCCATCAAAAAAAAGTGAGCTCGTCTTCAAAACTGAGCATTAATATATAACTAGCTTATGCCTGTTGCAAAAGCAACTAACGGGTTAAAACTAACTTGACTTACTAACTAACAGAAAAAAATTCATAGTAAGCGAGTAGGTACCTACGGTTAAACATACAAATATATATAAAGCCGCCCACAGGGCCTAGCAGCAAAAATCTGCCATACGTTAGTATATAGACACCATTGTAGAAATGCACACATCAAATCCCCAAAGTTTCATCACAATCGGATGAACGGTTTAGCAATGCGTAATTTCGTGTTGCCAGAGCTCACTTTTGTATACAGGAACCAGGAATCCCCTCCCCCCCTTCTTCACCAGCGTCCTCTTCCCCTTTCCACTCACCTTCCCTCACCCCACTTCACTCCTAGGCTTCTTCGTATCGTAAACCCCCTCCCGAATTCCCCTTCCCCCTCCCAGGCTCCCCTCCCCCCCCTTCCTGTTTCCACCCCCCCCCCACCTGCCGCATTACATACACTAATTCCCGGTACATTTATTTTTCAAACAGCTCGCGCGCCACCTATAAATTTTTTTTTTACAAATTTCGTAATGCCAGAACTCACCAGTAATTTTATACAAACCTTGTACTAACAATAACGAACACAACAAAAAAAGAATTTTTCAAATTGTTGCAGTCCTTCGGAAGTTATGAGCGTACGTACATTTTCATACAAATTTTATAATGCCAGAACTCACCAG
This sequence comes from Limnephilus lunatus, assembly GCA_917563855.2. NCBI lineage: Eukaryota > Metazoa > Arthropoda > Insecta > Trichoptera > Limnephilidae > Limnephilus > Limnephilus lunatus. The sequence continues at coordinate 1,456,529 of OU830600.1, read as the reverse complement.
TAGTTTTACTGCTTAAAATAAAGCGCTATATGAATTTAATACTTTTAAAAAAAAATTCCGTTCAACTTCGAGTAATTTCATTGTAAAATTAGAAAACTAATACGTATGCAATATAGTTGGATGATATCGAGTTGTTATGTGCAGATGGGTACCTACCTAAATTCTGAGCGCAGGTTCTTACACATACGTAAAAAAAAACTTATTTAGGCTGGGTTGTTTAACAAAATTGGAAATTCTTCAATTTTTCAAGTCAATTTTACCGTTCTGTAAAAGTTCTGTTCGAATTCTATTCAATTTCTATAGATATTTTTGTTTAATGATGCAACTGGCATTTACTGATAAAAAAAATAGAACTTACACAGAACGTGAAAATAAACTTTAAAAAATTGTTAAATTATTCAGTATCGGTGAAACAACATTAAGTACCTTAGTAAATTAATTTGCATTAAAACCTAAATAATTGTCCAACTACCCATTCCGGTAGGTACCGGCGCTTTTCCTTACAAAATTCCGGCAATGGTTTTGCTTTTTTATCATATTTGCAATACTACCGAGATAAGTAGGTACCTACCCTGAATTAATAATATTTCAATTTCTACTGGCCGGTAAAAATCTACCCTTCAGAAGTGAATCTATGGACACGTATTTTCTTGTTTTTTTTGGAAAATTTTATAGGTTTTTCGGCGACCCTGAACTTTTTTACATGGGACAGACACCTCATATTGGTATCAAAAGACGCGGAATGTTTTCGGGTACCGAATTTTTCAAAAACATCCAAGCCGGAATCGTTTTTCCGGCCGCAATGCCGTTTCCCGAAAAACAACAACCCAAACCGCTGAGAGATCCGTTTTGTTTTGACATGTAAGAATCCTGACCTAACTCAACATTCGTAGCAATTTATTTTGCATTGAAACTAATGGCCAAAATGACATCTTTTTTTTGAAGTACACCTGTCGGCAGGAAATATAACTGAGCCGAATTGAGTACTTTTTTTTGAGGTTCCAGTTTTTGCCGCTGATTTGCTTCAGTTTTCCGTGAATAAATCGCTAGCAAAAATGTAGGCAAACAAAATGCTCAATTTTTCCGTAGTTTTCTCAAGTACTGAAAAGTGTGCTTTCGTACCCAAAAAAGACTTTTTTCTTTCCCTTTTTGAGCCTACGCGTACGTCGCGCCGTTTCAACGGGTGAACCTGACGGCGGGAAATAGAACTAAGGCCGAATTTCTCCGTCGGTGGAAGATTTAATTGTAGTTTTCGCCGCTTGGGTGCACTGCTAACCGTGCATCGGTGTTTTGTATGAAAATTTTTCCCTAATCGGGACACGATTTGGGCACGCTACCCTAAATCGGATAATGGTCTCTGCGGTGTTTGAAACTCGAGGAGCGGAGAGCTCATTTTCGGATCCATCAAAAGTCTTAAAATGCATTTATCCGAAAGTGAACCTTGAGGATGGTGAAACGTAAGGGGCGGTACTGTCGTTTTTCGCGTCAAGGAAAAAAGTGAGTTTTTAAAAAACCAGACATTAATATATACTAGAAGTTTGCCCGTTGCAAAGCAACTAACGGGTTAAAACTAACTTGACTTACTAACTGAAAAAAAAATATTTCGTAGTATGCGGGTAGGTACCTACGGTTAAACATACAAATATATATAAAGCCGCCCACAGGGCCTAGCAGCAAAAATCTGCCATACGTTAGTATAAAGACACCATTGTAGGCATGCACACATCAAATCCCCAAAGTTTCATCGCAATCGCATGAACGGTTTAGCAATGCGTAATTTCATGATGCCAGAGCTCACTTTTGTATACAGAAACCGTCGTGGGCTTGCACACATCAAATATACAATTTTTTATCGCAATCGGATGAAAGGTTTAGCAACGCTTAGCGGTTAAACACAGAATTATGTATAAAGCCGCCCGCAGGACCTAGCAGCAAAAAGCTGCCACACTACAAACACTAATTCCCGGTACATTTAGTTTTCAAACAGCTCGCGCGCCACCAATTAAATTTTTTTTTACAAATTTTGTAATGCCAGAACTCACCGGTAGTTTTATACAAACCTTGTACTAACAATAACGAACACAACAAAAAAAGAATTTTTCGATTTGTTGCAGTCCTTCAGAAGTTATGAGCGTACGTACATTTTCATACAAATTTTATAATTCCAGAACTCACCAGTAGTTTTACTGCTTAAAAAAAGCGCTATATGAATTTAATACTTTAAAAAATATATTCCGTTCAACTTCGAGTAATTTCATTGTAAAATTAGGAAACGAATACGTATGCAATATCGTCGGATGATAGCGAGTTGTTATGTGCAGATGGGTACCTACCTAAATTCTGAGCGCAGGTTCTTACACATACGTAAAAAAAAAACTTATTTAGCCTGGGTTGTTTAACAAAATTGGAAATTCTTAAATTTTTCAAGTCAATTTTACCGTTCTGTAAAAGTTCTGTTCGAATTCTATTCAAGTTCTATAGATATTTTTGTTTAATGATGCAACTGGCATTTACTGATAAAAAATAGAACTTACACAGAACGTGTAATGAACTTAAAAAAAATGTTATTTATTCAGTATCGGTGAAAACCCATTACATTAGTAAATTAAATTGCATTAAAACCTAAATAATTGTCTAACTACCCATTCCGGTAGGTACCGGCGCTTTTCCTTACAAAATTCCGGCAATGGTTTTGCTTTTTTATCATATTTGCAATACTACCGAGATAAGTAGGTACTTTATACTGGCCGGTAAAAATCTACCCTTCAGAAGTGAATCTATGGACACGAATTTTCTTGTTTTTTTTGGAAAATTTTATAGGTTTTTCGGCGACCCTGAACTTTTTTACATGGGACAGACACCTTATATTGGTATCAAAAGATGCAGTATGTTTTCGGGTACCGAATTTTTCAAAAACATCCAAGCCGGAATCGTTTTTCCGGCCGCAATGCCGTTTCCCGAAAAACAACAACCCAAACCGCTGAGAGATCCGTTTTGTTTTGACATGTAAGAATCCTGACCTAACTCAACATTCGTAGCAATTTCTTTGCATTGAAACTAATGGCCAAAATGACATCTTTTTTTTGAAGTACACCTGTCGGCAGGAAATAGAACTGAGCCGAATTGAGTACTTTTATTTGAGGTTCCAGTTTTTGCCGCTGATTTGCTTCAGTTTTCTGTGAATAAATCGCTAGCAAAAATGTAGGCAAACAAAATGCTCAATTTTTCCGTAGTTTTCTCAAGTACTGAAAAGTGTGCTTTGTAGCCAAAAAATAACGTTTTTCCTTCCCTTTTTGAGCCTACGCGTACGTCGCGCCGTTTCAACGGATGAACCTGACGGCAGGAAATAGAACTGAGGCCGAATTTCTCCGTCGGTGATAGATTTAACTGTAGTTTTCGCCGCTTGGGTGCACTGCTAACCGTGCACCGGTGTTTTGTATGAAAATTGGTCCCTAATCGGGACACGATTTGGGCACGCTACCCCAAATCGGATAATGGTCTCTGCGGTGTTTGAAACTCGAGGAGCGGAGAGGTCATTTTCGGATCCATCAAAAGTCTTAAAATGCATGTATCCGAAAGTGAACCTTGAGGTCGGTCAAACTCGAGGGGCGGTGCGGTCGATTTTCCCGTCAAAGAAAAAAGTGAGTTTTTGAAAAACCAAACAATACTATATACTAGCTTATGCCTGTTGCAAATGCAACTAACGGGTTAAAACAAACTTGACTTACTAACAGAAAAAAAAATCTTCATAGTAAGCGGGTAGGTAACTACGGTTAAACATACAAATATACATAAAGCCGCCCACAGGGCCTAGCAGCAAAAACCTGCCATACCTTAGTATATAGACACCATTGTAGGCATGCACACATCAAATCCCCAAAGTTTCATCGCAATCGGATGAACGGTTTAGCAATGCGTAATTTCATGATGCCAGAGCTCACTTTTATATACAGAAACCGTCGGGGCATGCACACATCAAATCTACAAATTTTCATCGCAATCGGATGAATGGTTTAGCAACGCTTAGTGGTTAAACACACAACTATGTATAAAGCCGCCCGCAGGACCTAGCAGCAAAAACCTGCCAAACGTTAGTAAATAAACACCATTGTAGACATGCACACATCAAATCCCTAAAGTTTTATCGCAATCGGATGAATGGTTTAGCAATGCGTAATTTCATGATGCCAGAGCTCACTTTTGTATACAGAAACCGTCGTGGGCATGCACACATCAAATCTTCAAATTTTCATCGCAATCGGATGAATGGTTTAGCAACGCGTAGCGGTTAAACATACAAATAAATATAAAGCCGTCCGCAGGACCTAGCAGCAAAAACCTGCGATACGTTAGTGTATAAACACCATTGTAGACATGCACACATCAAATCCCCAAAGTTTCATCGCAATCGGATGAACGGTTTAGCAATTCGTAATTTCGTGATGCCAGAGCTCACTATTGTATACATAAACCATCGCGGTCATGCACATCAAATCCCCAAAGTTTTATCGCAATTGGATGAATGGTTAAGCAACGCATAGCGGACATACATACATACATACATGCACACATTTTTTTGATTTTATATATAGAAGATAGCTAGTACCCAGAATGCGTTGCTATACCTTTTAATAAAGAAAATGTTTCTACCTGCGTGTCCTTTCTCCTTTGTCCCGATCCCCTTCCCCCCCCCCCTCTTCCTCACCCGCGTCCTCGTCCCCTTTCGCGTTTCCACTCTGCCTCCCTCACCTTCCCTCCCCCACTTCACCTCTCCCTTTCTCTGTCTCGTAAACCCCCTCCCGTGTTCCCCTCCCCCCTCCCAGGTTCCCCTCCCCTTTTCTTGTTTCCCCCCCCCCCCCTGCCGCATTACATACACTAATTCCCGGTACATGTAGTTTTCGAACAGGTCGCGCGCCACCTATTAAAATTTTTTATACAAATTTCGTATTGCCAGAACTCACCAGTAGTTTTATACAAACCTTGTACTAACAATAACGAACACAACAAAAAAAGAATTTTTCAATTTGTTGCAGTCGTTCGGAAGATATGAGCGTACGTACATTTTCATACAAATTTTATAATGCCAGAACTCACCAGTAGTTTTACTGCTTAAAAAAAGCGCTTTATGAATTTAATACTTTAAAAAAAATATCCCGTTCAACTTCGAGTTATTTCATTGTAAAATTAGAAAACTAATGCGTATGCAATATAGTCGGATGATATCGAGTTGTTATATGCAGGTAGATAGCTACTTATATTTTGAGTACAGCTACTTGCATACATACGTAAAAAAATATACATATTTAGGCTGGGTTGTTTAACGAAATTAAAAATTCTTCAATTTTTCAACTCAATTTTAACGTTCTGTAAAAGTTCGGTTCGAATTCTATTCAAGTTCTATAGATATTTTTGTTTAATGATACAACTGGCATTTACTGATAAAAAAAATATAGAACTTACACAGAACGTGAAAATGAACTTAAAAAAATTGTTAAATTATTCAGTATCGGTGAAACAACATTACCTTAGTAAATTAAATTGCATCAAAAACCTAAATAATTGTCCATCTACCCATTCCGGTAGGTACCGACGCATTTCTTTACAAAAATCCGGCAATATTTTTCATCATATTTGCAATATTACCGAGATAAGTAGGTACCTACCCTGAATTAATAACAATTTAATTTGTACTGGCCGGTAAATATCCACCCTACTGAAGTGAATCTATGGACACGTATTTTCTTGTTTTTTTTTGCAAAATGTTATATGATTGTCATCTCCTCCTGAACATTTTTTAATGAGACGGGCACGAAATTTTGGTGTTAAAAGTTTCCTAATATTGCCGGGTACCGTATTTTTCAAAAACATCCAAGCTGGAATCGTTTTTCCGGCCGCAATGCCGTTTCCCGAAAAACTACAACCCAAACCGCTGAGAGATCCGTATTGTTTTGACATCTCGGATAACTGATAACTGACCTGTCTCAACATTCTCTCTAGTATTTTCCATTGCATTGAAACTAAGGCCTAATTTGTGGTTTTTTTTTTAATGCGAACCTGTCGGCAGAAAATACAACTGAGCCGAATTGAGTGATTTTATTTGAGGTTCCAGTTTTCGCCGCAATTTTTTCCTGTAAAAAAAACGCTAGAAAAAATAAATTGTGTCGACAAATAAAAGCTCCCCGTTTCCGCGGCCGATCCAGAAAAAAACAACTGCTAGTGCCAAACAAATTCGAAGGATTGTGAACTTTAAAGTGTTCCGAAATACAGAGCGCCGAGGTCCATTCTGGCTTGAGAAGATCGACACATTTTTTGGCTGAATTTTTCCCATACAAAGGGTGTGCCGCGGGCCTTTGAGGGAGAGTGAACCTCGAAGTGTGCGAAATAAGAACAGGCTAGAGGTCTTTTTGGCGTGCCAGCGGCATTTTTTCGTCGCCAAGCCGATGTGAACCTTGAGGTTGGTGAAACGTAAGGGGCAGTGCGGTCGTTTTTCGCATCAAGCAAAAAGTGAGTTTTTCAAAAACTGAGCATTAATATATAGTATATATATATATATATATATATATATATATATATATATATAATAATATTACAATTTGAGGTTTTACTCCTTAATTTATTAATTAAATTAAAACCCCTTTAGGAAACTTTTGCTTATATTATTATCTTATTATTTTGTTACAGTCTAAGCAAAATATTTCATATTTTTTGCAATTCCTTTCTTAAGTCTGTTATATATTAGTGAATGTTTTGCTTTTAATATTTTCTCATTGTTGATATCAGAAGACAGTGATTATTCGTAAATGTGTATAGTATATTTTTCTATACATTTACACACGTCAATTAGAAAAAAACATAAATTTTACTTGCCCCTTTAAATTGTTAGCATTTTTTCTTATGTGATACGATTATAATAAGTAAATTATTTAGTTTTATTAGCTGTATCAATATATAATGACCCCTGTGCGTAAATATAAAACATAAAATAAAAAATCTATTAAAAAAGTACATCAATTTGGGAGGCCGGCATGGGTTCCACTGCCACAGGAACCATTTATTGAATAACCAACCCCTCTGCCATAGGTCACTCCGAGTGATTCTCTACTTTTGGTGACTTAGCAGAGGTGCCTGGATTCATGGGGTGAGGTTTGTTCGGTTTGGCGGCATTGCGCCTGCCCACCTACTGAGCGGCGGGCCGGATCGGGAGCGACTGGTCGAGGGAGATCTTTTAACCTCTCCAATAGACTATCTCGGAAACATCGTATAGAAATAGATTCATAAGTCTGTCACTCCCAGATTCCTACCCACCCAGATTATTACACACTTTTCCTTCCCACAGCTTCCTCTCATTCCTTTCCCTAAAGAGACCCTCCATACAGTATCCCCAAAGATGACATAGGCCCTAAGGGGAATTATTTTCCTCAAAGCCTCCGGTATGGAGCTAATGTAAAGGTATGAAAAAGATAACTTTACCTGTATTGAAGTCGATTAAGCTGGAGGTTCCTGGAGCATGTGTTCAGTTGTTCGATGTTCAGTCAGCAGTCCCTGCATCTGCCTTGTCTCTCCCTTGGATTGCGTACAGGGTAGCCATAGCTTCACACACTAAATACTAACTTGTCACTGCTACAGACTGATATGTACACTTTAGTGTATGTTTCGTGGGGACATTCGGTCCTATGTTGCTCCAAGAACCACTTTTGTAGTCATTTGAAGTAATAAGAAAGCACTTGCATTGATTGTCACTACTTATCAAATTAAATTGTTTTAATATACATAATAGTTTTTAAAATGTTAGTTTATAAGAGAACAGCAAACTAATCTTCTGAAATTTTATTAATTCATAAATTGTTTGTTCAGTTCACAAGATTTAATTTTTCACTGGGTTGTTTACATTTTATAATTTTAATGTTGATTTAACTAATTTTAAATTGAATATATGTATATTGTTATTGTTTGATCCTTCATATATTATATTGCAAAAGAGGGCTGGTGGCACTGCCCTTAAAAATTATTGTCACTATTGCTTGTTAAGTTTTATAGTAGAGGAGAAACACTCGGGTTGGCTTCCTGGTGGCTGCGAAGAAGATCAACCACCTCTCGGTGTCCCTTTTCTTCCGCCCAGGAGAAAGCCGTCTTTCCATCCTTGTCCTGACAGGAGACATCGGCATTGTGCTGCAGAAGGACCTCCACAACTTTCCCATTTCCTTCGAGTGCTGCCCATGACAAAGCTGTTCTGCCATCATCTCGCTGGGTGTTGACATCAACACCGCGCTGCAGCAGGAATACCACAATCTCAGTGTGCCCATTAGCAGATGCCTGAAGTAGAGCAGTATCACCATCTATATCTCGGGAATTCAAATCAGCTTCATTCAGTAATAACAGTTTGGCAACCTCTAGATGTCCGGAAGCTGCAGCATAGTTTAATGCAGTCCAACCCAAGCTATCCCTTGTATGGACGTCTGCTTCCTTTTCCAACAGTTTGCGTACCGTGCCAAGGTTCCCTTTTTTAGCAGCGCCCATAAGAACAGATGGACCTTTTTTATCCTGGGAATTCACATCAGCTCCTTTCAAAAGTAGGAGTTCGACGATCTCTGTGTGTCCGTTAAACGCAGCATAGTTAAATGCAGTCCGACCCAAGCTATCCCTTGTATGGACGTCTGCTTCCTTTTCCAACAGTTTGCGTACCGTGTCAAGGTGCCCTCCCAGAGCAGCGCCCATAAGAACAGATAAACCTTTTTCATTCTGGAAATTCACATCAGCTCCTTTCAAAAGTAGGAGTTCCACGACCTTTGTGTGTCCGTTAAACGCAGCATAGTTTAATGCACAACTGCCGTCGCTATCTCTTGTATGGACGTCTGCTTCTTTCTCCAACAGTTTGCGTATCGTGTCAAGGTTCCCTTTGCTAACAGCGTGCATAAGAACAGATGCACCTTTTTCATCCTGGGAATTCACATCAGCTCCTTTCAAAAGTAGGAGTTCGACGACCTCTGTGTGTCCTTTAAACGCAGCATAGTTTAATGCACAATGGCCGTCGCTATCTCTTGTATGGACGTCTGCTCCTTTCTCCAACAGTTTGCGTACCGTGTCAAGGTTCCCTCCTACAGCAGCGCACATAAGAACAGAGAAACCTTCTTCATTCTGGGAATTCACATCACCTCCTTTCAAAAGTAGAAGTTCGACGACCTCTGTGTGTCCGTTATACGCAGCATAGTTTAATGCACAACGGCTGTCACTACTCTTTGTATGGACGTCTGCTCCTTTCTCCAACAGTTTGCGTACCGTGTTAAGGTGCCCATTATTAGCAGCGCACATAAGAACAGAGAAACCTTCTTCATTCTGGGAATTCACATCACCTCCTTTCAAAAGTAGAAGTTCGACGACCTCTGTGTGTCCTTCAGCTGCAGCATAGTTTAATGCACAACAACCGTCGCAAAATCTTGTATGGACGTCTGCTCCTTTCTCCAACAGTTTGCGTACCGTGTCAAGGTGCCCATTAATAGCAGCGCACATAAGAACAGAGAAACCTTCTTCATTCTGGGAATTCACATCACCTCCTTTCAAAAGTAGAAGTTCGACGACCTCTGTGTGTCCGTAAGACGCAGCATAGCTTAATGCACAACGGCTGTCACTACTCTTTGTATGGACGTCTGCTCCTTTCTCCAACAGTTTGCGTATTGTGTCAAGGTGCTCTCGTATAACAGCGCCCATAAGACCAGAGAAACCTTTTTCATCATGGGAATTCACATCAGCTCCTTTCAAAAGTAGGAGTTCGACGACATCTGTGTATCCGTTATGCGCAGCTACAATTAATGCACAATTGCCGACGCTATCCCTTGAATGGATGTCTGCTCCTTTCTCCAACAGTTCCCTCACAATGTCATTATGCCCTCGGCGCGCAGCCAATAACAAAGCGGTATAACCTTCATTTTGCTTAGAATTTATAGAAAAAAAGATTTTATTCTCTCCAGCGTACTGAATTGCGGTTTCCTCTTCATCGGGATACTTAACATTATTTATAGTTTTTATGTTGTCGTAGGTTTCTTTCGATTGATTTAATAAATATTTCACAATACTAATGTGTCCTTCCTGTGCTGCGCAATGTATGGGATTCTGTTCAAATTTATCAAATGACATCCAAACTCCTTGTTTAGCAAATATTTTGAAGAGCAAATGGTCTTTTTTACTTGCCGCGAGATTGATGGCAGTGTCACCCTTACTATCAAAGGCAATCAGTAAGTAAGCTCGCTCATTGTCACTTTCCATGCCGTTGAATATCTCTAGCACAGTCTTGTAGTCATCCTCTCTCACCGCTGCCATAAATGGAGTGATTTGCCTTCTAATCTGTTCAGTTCTCATTAAGGCCATGTTTGCATTAGTTAAAGGCTGTGTCTTAGAACAATATTCTCCAAACAAGTTGTCATCTCTTTCGTCTTCCATATTTATGAAAGTAGCAAGCATGATTTCTAATAGTGACTCATATGAGCAATTCTTTACATTTTCCGCTATCTCATTTTCAATATTGCGATTCCCATTCTCCAATGCTATGTTCAGTGCGGTCCTCCCGGCCTTGTCTCTAGCTGCTACAAAAGACACGAAGGCTTCCTCAGATGTCCTGCTTCTGGGACCACTCAGGAGGACTGCAACAGTGTGCAGATTCTTTTCCTCAACTGCTATATGCAATGGAGTTTTGTCACGATCATTAAAGAATAGCTGAGGATGTTCAGACCAGGTTTTGTATAATATTGGATTTTTTTCCAATGTATCGCTCGGTATTGGTGGTGACGTGGCAAGCTGAGTCTCAATGAAGGTTCTGATTAAATTATATTCTGGCCTGTGCAATAAAATGCACAGTTTATTTTTAATGAGTGTGTTATTTTCTTTAATTCTTCCCTGTTTAATCCATTGGACGAAAAAATCTACGCAGAAGTATTCTTCAAATGTCCGGTGAATGAAAGGAAAGGTTCCATCTATATTAGCCCGGATTATCCCTAGTCTGCTTATGTCCTCCAATTCCTCGCTGGATATTACTGTGTTTGTGAAGCATTCTGCTGCAAACTCTGGGTCAAGGGACTGAAATGCTAGGACGCAATGGTTTTCCATCATAATTCTAACCAACTTATTTTGAGTGGTAGGCGGCAGATTTTTGTTAAGATTGATCTTCTGCTCAAAGTATATTGATTTCTTAACTTCGAGAAACTGTTTATACAAGTCAGACAGATTTGTGATTTTGCTTGAGTTCTGCGCTTGTTCAGGAGACACCACAAACTGTACGGCCTGATTGAGGAACACTTCGGCCAGCATTCGAATCTGCAGCGGGATGCCCATGAAGCTGGCCACGTCTTCTCCCAGCACTCCCACCACCTCCACCCGCAGCTCACTGGCAAACTGGAGAAGCCTCCCCTTCTCCGACTCTCCGTGCTCTGGGAGTTCCAGGGCCAGGTGAGGAAGCCAAAACTTCATCATATAATCATCCTGTTTTGTTTCTGTAATTTTTTCCATTTCTGCAGAAAATTCTCCAAATTCGTTTTCAAGCTCTTTTTGCAGGTATACACGTGAGGTGACTATTGTTTTACATGTTGTTGCATTTTTTAAATATTTCAAAAGTTCTACCAGTTTGACTTTGGTTTTTTCTTCAATTATCTCGTCAAAAGCATCCACCAAAATACACACCTTCCACGAACTATCCGCTTCGAGGCAATGCTGTAGAAAATTGCGCGGCAAATTGTCATCAGTAGGCAAATCCGAAGGCAAAATCAAACATTTTGCTACCGATCGCGGGTTAAATTTTGAAGATTGTTTGTCGATGGCCTTCAAGTGATTTTGGTCAATTCTTAGTACCCAAGAGCCTCGGATGAGCTCCGACATGCGCGTCAGGACGGTGGTCTTTCCCATACCAGGATCATCAGCAATGATAGTCAGCTTCTTCTTCATATTGCTGAATTCACCTTCCTCGATGGGGTATCTGTCGTCCCTGGTTATGAAGGGGCGCAGACCATCCAGAGAGCCGTGGGAGTATAGCCAGACAAGACGAGGGCTGCCTCTAATCTTCAGCAAATTAAAATAATGTTTGTTGAACGATTCCAATTTTTTATTATCTTGGAATTCTATTTCTTGAGAATGAGTTGGAATTTGAAAGTGATCTTGTGAGACAAATAAACCCTCCTCCTCACTGGATAAATTAAAGGCGCTAATGAGTCCTGATTTATTCTCAACATTTTTAAATATAAATATATCCTTGTTTCCGTTGTAGCGAACAAATTCATTCATGGATTTAATTATGAAACGAGCGTGGAACTTCCTGGGCATGTAGAGACTGCTGTTGTAAACTTCCCCCAGGGTGAGGCCTTTTGCGCATAAATGTAGCCAATATATTACTCTGCCTGACTTCTCCTGACACTTTTGCAGAAACAGGTTCTGTCCGTCTTCGTCAGTGGTGAATATTCTCCCCCGCACAGCCTCCGCCTCCCCCCCCCAGTAGTCCTGGCTGAGCTGCCCAGGATCGCTGATCACTACTAGTGGTCCACCGGCCCCACTCCTCTCCAGGAGTGTGATAAGCTTCTCTTTACTCACTACTTTGCTCCCTTTGGAATAGAAAGCATCTAATTTCCAAAACCTCCGAAGGTTGTTTGGGATTTTAGCCTCATACTGTGGGTCAGTCGCGAATTTCGTCAAAAGAGGTGAAATCAATTCATTAATTTTTTTCTTAACCTCTTCGTTGTTAGATGTACAATCATTTCCTAGTATTCTATTGAGGCTAAGTTTTTTTTCCCCTAAGGCAATTGCATCTCTTGCGAGTATTTCTTCACTAGACGTAGGAGCGAGATCGCTTAATTTAAATACTTTTAAAGGCTTTGTTTCAATGGTCAGATTAAAATTCTTTAAAAATTCCGTATCTATCGGTTCCCGTAGAATAATGATGAGCTTCTTGTGGATGCATATTTCTAAATTATTTAATATTCTTCTTAAAATATCGTTGCTTAAGTAATCATTATTGGAAGATTCAAACTCAAGAACGAGAAGGTTGTCAATAGTTACATTGCTCTTCTTTGAAGCTTCGATGTCTACATTCTGAGCTATTCGGACCAGATCATTCCAACAGAGGAATATGTGATTATTTTCTTTCAAATATATTTCATTCAAAGATGTGTTTTTAATCTGAACTAAGATATTGAGTAACCTGGCAGCTTCAAATTTTAAATCACCAGTCTTAATTTGTAAAACTCGTTGCTCAGGTGCTTCTAAGAATGTCTGTAAACCCAAGGAGTCCACGCAGTCCACGATATCGGGCAGGGTGCTAAGGTAGGCCTGGCCAGCCATGTGTAAGGGGGCTGACTCTATACTGTTGTTTTGTTTATGCACAGCATCCGTGATATCTGTAGGAAACCAGCGAAGCAATTGCTTGGTTAGTCCAATCAACTTTTTCAAATTTTCCTTTGATTTGCAAGTGATGGTGTTTCGTCTAACATCAATCTCAAATGTTGGAAAATCTAATTTTTCCAGTTTTTTATGAGAGAGGAATTTTTCAATTTCAGTCAATTTAATCAGTGGGTTGCTATGAAATAAGTGATAATTTTGAATGAAACTAAACTCTTCTAAGGTGAACACTCCCAGGTGGCAGGTGTCTCCCGACGATTTAAAAGTTTTGTATTGTAATGCTTGTGTTTCTTCGAGGTTTTCGCCAGAAAACCGAGGTTCACCGAGGTTAGCTTGTGTTTCTTCTTCTGATTCTGCATTCCGGTGGCTGCTACTAGATCCGGCAGTTGGTACTTTTTCAGGATCACGATTAGGAACCAGATCCAAAAAATAAGAATTACAAACAAATTCGAGCGAGTGGAAATATTTGCGCTCAGTCAATCCCTGTGGCCAGTTCTTTACGGTATAGGTCTCCTTACCATCTTTAAAAGCATCGATAAATTTGTCCAATCTGTGGGTATCTATATTGGTCATCATGGTGGGCTCCTTCAAGTCACTGTGGAGGGCGACATATTCAGTATAAATCTGTTGTAGATCTCCCACGTGAAATCCAGTGCTATTCACCATATTGGGGGCAGCCAAGATGGTGGTTAGATCCAAGTACTTAGTGCTCATGGACCGGTCATACCGCACATCATAATCTGTGCACAATTTGATCAACATGTCTCTGACGCCCGGACCATCCAGGACCAAAGTGTGCGCGTGGATACCTTCATGGGGACTGACGATCTTGCAGAAGCCACTCCCTTTCCTCTTAAGATGTTTCACCGTCAAGGCGGTGACTCCGGCCAGCCACCCTCCCAGGGAATGCCCACAAATTGATAATACGTAGCGACCGTCGGTGGCTTGATTTTTTATTTTCAGAATCGCTTCCTTGATGTCATCTGCAAATGTAATGGCAGACAACATGTGCTTGGTGTATCTGGTGAAATACACACCCTTTCCATCAGCCCAGAGTGCCCCCATATTCTTAGGGTCAGTCCCTCTGTGGGCTATGGAGACCTGCTGCTCTGAAGGGTTCAGGAAAGCGCAGCCGAAATAGCCGTTATTATAGGAGTTGTTCTGTGCCGTGGTGAGCAGCTGCCATCCTTCAGGCAGCTTCAGCTGCCCGGGACAGTCTGAGTATGATAGTTTAGCAAAGGCCGCCAGCACTTTGACATCTGGATACGGATCCAAAGTCATTTTAATTTTGTTATCTTTGATGGGTTTGATTGCTTTGAGGGTTTCCTCCCAGTCGAGTGCGCTGTATTTCAAACCATTGTCCGCATCCATGTTGAGGAGATGGATATGAAGTCCGATGGGGATTTGGAGACTAAATCTGCAAAACGGACATCAGTCAGAATTGGTATTAAGTCCACTCAAGTCTTTAACAGACAGAAAGACAGACAGTAAGCAAAATATCCAATAACTCGAGTCAACGATTTATCCCAGTATGCCTTCTGAGATACGCACTGAGCAGGCGTAATATTTATTTCCAGCCCACACCCGTGATAAGTCTAGCTATACTTAAGGCAAGGGTGCCCGGGTTCATGGGGTGAGGTTTGTCTAGGTCTTGGCAACGAATGCGTTTGCCCACCTACTGCATGGCGGGCCGGATCGGGAGAGACTGGTTGAGGTAAACCTAACCTAGACTCCTCTAGCCGGAATCTCCCGACCCATCGCCTTGCACTTCAGTGGGAGGGATTGATTCATACGTCTGTCACTTCTGGACACATTGACCCCCAGATTCCTACCCATCCCTCTTATCTTTTTCCTTCCCAGAATTTCCTCTCCCTTCTTTTCCTAAAAATACCCTTGACACAGCATCCCCAAAGATGACATGGGCCCTAAGGAAGGAATGTTACCGGTTCCATGATAACGCAGCGGAGTGACATTTCAATACTCCTTTGAAAAGTCATTAAAAGTGATGAAACAAAACTTAATCTAATGTAGGTACCTAATCTTTTCAAATAAATTTTTTTATCACCTTTAATGATCCAGGCATCCATAATGATCATAATTAAAACCATAAAATAATGCAAAATTAAACAATTTGCAGACGATACCTTAATCTATATTTCGTGTAAAGATTACATAGATGCAATTAACTAACTAAACGAAGACCTACGATAAAAGACGTAGCACAGTTTGACAATCAATGATGAAAAAATTGAAAAAGTAAATATAATCAAATATCTGAGTGTAATATTCAATTCAAAACTAACTTTCACAGCAAATTTTGAATATGTGCTAAAGAAGGTATCAAAAAAGTAAATTTTCTTAGAAGACTAAGAAATAAATTATATAGAAAGACCAAAGCGCCTCTGATGTAATTTTCCCATGAAAATGGCGCTATAGAAGACATCCAATTATTATTAATTTTACAGATCTCATTTATGAAACTATAGTTGCTCCAAATTTAGATTACTGCTCTACAATATCATATTTGGTTAATGAAGGAATTTGAACAAGCCTGAAGTTATACAGAACAGAGCTCTGAGATGTATACTGGGGAAAGGAAATACGCAAGAATTAATCAAATGAGAGAGGAGCAAAATTGGATTCCAATAAAAAAGAGACTGCTATTTAATGTGTTAATTTTTGTGCATAAAGATATTAAAAACCAAATGCCAAATTACTTTAATAACTCAGGTACGCCTCACATGTCTGTATAGACAGGGCTGGGCAAAATACATGCTTTGCTGTAATTGAAATACAAATTACAAAATACTTTTTCGCATGTTTTTAAAATACGAAATACAAAATACTTTGAAGTGGTGTATTTGAAATACAAAATACAAAATACAGTATTTTAACCATTTTTTATTTCAAATACAAAATACAAATTACAAAATACATTTGGTTTTGGTAGAACCTTTGGTTGCAATAAATTGTCGAAAGTGTACGTTTGGGTGCGTAAGGGTGCGTTTCCACAAAAGCAAAGCTGAGCAGAGTGAAACAGAGACGTGCAAAAATTGACCAATCATATTGCTTAGAAGACACATCTCATACTCGCTCCACTTGTAAAGTTTTGTGGTATAGGAACCAGGTGCAGTGGCGTAGAGTCGGGTCCGTCAGACCGCCCCCCCCTTCGCTACGCACTGCCCGGGTGTTAGATAATTATTATTTTAATAACAAAACATTTGCATAGCGCAGTTTTGTGTTATTTCACTTCAAATGCGCTCTACTGTAAATAACTTAAAAATAATTTAGTATTCAGCAAATTATTATCATAGTGCTTGATCTAATACTATGACACAAAAATGTACAATACAAAGCAATGACAAGTATAATATATATAGTGACTGACCGAAGGTTCGGTTTCGGAAAAAAAATCTAGTTTCGGCATCAGTTTCGGTTTTGGCAGAAAATCTGCTGAACCTTCGGCCGCACCGAAACTCTGCGTTCGTGAATTATCACGCGTCGTTCGGCTGACATCGGGTGAGTTCGTGGCTCGTTCGCCAAATTTTTGTTCTAATAAGTAGTTAAAATATATTTTAATTTTTTATTTGTTTTATAATAGTAATGTACCGGTAATAATACCCGCCGCCCAAATTGGGAGGCAGGTAAGGGTACCGCCGCCCCAGGAGCCATTTATTGCATAATCAACACTTCTTCCATAGGGCATGTAGGCGTGCGTGTTGGAGAGATGGATTCATACGTCCGTTATGCCTAGATACACTGACCCCCCGATTCCTACCCATCCTTCATACCTATTTCCTTCCCATAACTGCCTCTCCTTCTTTTCCTTAAAAAACCCTACACACAGCATCCCCTTAGATGACATAGGCCATGAGGGAAACTATTTTCCTCAGGGCCTCCTATGTGGAACTAATATAAAAAAATAATAAATAATTAACTGTTTGATAATGACTGATATTTTTGTGCGTTACTTTATTAAATTGTGAAATTATTAACCCCGATACAGGCGAGCCCTAGTGGGGTTAATAATTATTTGCTAAAGAATATATTTCAATTGTGAAGAAACAATAAATAAATAAAATAAAATTATTTTTTCACATTCTTCAATTTTTGTTTTCTTTATTTCATTTAACATGTTCATTAAGAATATTGTGATTGTAAACGCAATTAAAATACTCAATTAATGAGGTCCTTCCTTTATGTTGTGAGTGTTGATTATTGTCAATTTTTTGTTCCAAGAAGTAGTTAACATGTTTTGTTAATTTTTGTTTGTTTTATAGCGGTGATATCAAAAGAATAAATAATTATTTTTGTACATTTACTTCAATAATTGTTTTTTATTTCATTTTACACGTGTTAATTGTCTGTATAAGCGTAAAAATAAGCCAAACTTCAGTATACAATAGCTAAAAAAAGAATCGGTTTCGGCCAAAACTGAGACAGATACCGAGATACCGAAGATTCGGTTTCGGTTTCGGTAGAAAGTCCTGTTTCGGTCAGACACTAATAATATAATACGATACAAATAGTGTTGCCAACTTACACTAATATATTGCGCAGGATTCTAACGTTTTTAGTCTATGTATTATCTACGTCAGTTTATTTTTCATTATCATTACTAAGATCGCTAAATGTATTTGAAAACGTATTTTTAAGCCATAATTTAAAAAAGTATTTGAAATACAAATTACAAAATACCTCTGCATCGGGTAATTGAAATACCAATTACAAAATACATTTTTAGGAAGTAATTGAAATACAAATACAAAATACGTATTTGTATTTCAAATACGTATTTCAATTACAAGTAATTCAAATACTGCCCAGCCCTGTGTATAGAGGACTAAAGATTATGATAAAATGCCTGAAGAATAAAGAAATGGCGAATGTATTTAAAAAGAAATCTTATGTTTAGGCTACAAATGAAATGTTACATTGTGCCTATTATAAAAAAAATTTCCACTCAGATATAATTTTAGATTTTCAAGGCCAAAAGTATTTTTGTTATTGATTTTTGGCGTGTTATGCATTGTTTTGCTACCTCCTTATTTAGTCAACATTTCGCACAGTGTTACAGTATCCATCATCTACCCTGATGTAAGAAGAAAATACTCTGTCTGTACGTTTCACTTTTAAATAAAAAAGTTGTTTAGTTTGTTTACTGAACGTCTGTTGATGGCGTTTAAACCAGGCAATTTTACCAATTTTTGTAGGGTCCTAACTCCTATAAGAAGTAACTTAATATCAAAAAAAGCAAAACTTACCGACACGCCAGTGGTCGATATCTATATTATGTTAAAAATATTTGCACTATTGTCAAAACCCAGAGAGGAAATCGGTGAATATGTTTGTATGGAAAAAAACGCCGCCTTAATAAATTCATAAACTTACTTATTTGTTTAATTAAATGAAGACAATATTAGCGAAACTCAATCAAAAATCTGTAGACAGAAAAATCGGAAAAAGATATTGGCTCCATTGGGACACGTGTTGACACGTGAGTTTCGCTAATATTGTCTTCATTTGATAAAATATTATAATTCGAGATTTTACTCATAAAGTTTAAAATAAAAATAAAAATTACTTATTTGTCTTAACTATGGCCACAAATGAATTAAATTGTGAAATCTACCTTTTACAGATCTTAATTATAATGTAAATAAAAAAGTTATAGAGCTTCAAACATTTATTGCAAAAATCGCTTTCGAACAACAGTCCAAAGTTTATCCTTTAAGTTACAGATAATTATGGTTTTATCAATCTTATTTCGAAATACCGCATGATTATTCTTTGCTTCATTTCAACATCCTAAGATTGATAAGTATGATAATCCAATTAATTTTAGCAAAAAAAACATTTTTGTTTTTGCACAATCTGAAATAATAAATCTACCTGCTGTCGTCATAGCCCTTATCAGAGTATTAGACATTCTTTAACACCAAATACAAATAATTATAAAGTGATTGCATAGTTCACCTGAAAAATAACACCACCTACACTTGTTGCTATCTTCCATCTTGAAAAGATAAGAGTTTATGGCAAGTGCCATTCGCATGTTCATTTTTTTAATCGGCTCTTTAATTCTAAGCCACACCTTGGTTTGGTTTGTTTGTTTAAGAGGAAACCGGGCTGCGTTTTGTCCATGCAAACATATTTCTTCTCTGGATTTTGACACTACTGCAAATATTTTTTAATATACCTAATATAGGTATGGACCATTAGCGTGTCGGTACGATTTGCTTTTTTTGACAAGTTTTTTTTTTTTACATGAGCTCCACACAGGAGGCCCTAAGGAAAATAATTTCCTTTAGGTCCTTTTTCAAGTCATCTTTGGAGATCCTGTGTGGTGAGTTTTTTTTAAGGAAAGGAAGGAGAGGAGAGTTCTGGGAAGGAAAAGAGTTTAGGGGGTGGGTAGGAATCTGAGGTTCAGTGTTCAGTGTTCACCGAAGAGCACACATTGACATAACCAGATCCTGCGCAGGAAAGTAAAGTTCACTAAAGTTAGGCAAATGTTAGCAGAGCAGTCCATTGTGGGACTTTTCTGTTCAGGATCTGATGTTCATTTTAAAACGAACCGCCTGGCGTAGGAACGCTAAAGATGAGTGAGGCGGGTAAATTATAGCACATCTGTAAAAGTGTCTAAACAATTGGAAACAAGCCCTAACTTTTGTTCTTCAGATTTGGGATTTGTAGTTAAGTTTTTATGAGGCCAGCAATTTGCTCGCCATTGTAAAAAGGACTAGTAATTCTTAAGCAGATTTTATTTTCAAGAACTAAAAAGCGATATTACAATGCAACTGTAAGATTACTATATTGACCAATGTATGGACACAGTTGGCTTTTGTCACTTGGGTTCGAGAGCTCGGCTGTGTAACGTTTTACCGGTCTCTGTGTTTCCTCCTTTATTGGATAACCAACACGTCTACCACAGGTCTCTCCTCGTTTGGTGACTTAGCAGGGGTGCCCGGGTTCATGGGGGTGAGGTTTGTCTAGGTCTTGGCGGCAGATGCATCTGCCCAGCTGCTGCGTGGCGGGCCTGATCGAGAGATACAAGGTGAGAGAGGCCTTTTGACCTTTCCAGCCAGACTCTCTCGACCCATCACCTTGCACCGTAGTTGGAGGGATGGATTCATACGTCCGTTAATCCTGGATACACTGACCCCCAGATTCCTACCCACCCCTCAAACCTTTTTCCTTCTCAGAACATCTTATCCTTCCCTTCCTTAAAAAGACCCCCCACACAGCATCCCCTAAGATGATATAGGCCCTGAGGAAAATAATTTCCCTCAGGAAAATAATTTCCCTCAGGGCCTCCTGTACAAAAAAAAAATTGACAAATCACAGAAAGGGACGGTCACGCCGTCTGCCGCACTCTGCGTAACTTGGCTTGTTCCCCTTTCCTGATTGGCTAGTCTACCAATTTGAATGTCTATGAATATCGATGATGGAAAAATTATTTATTAACCAAGATATTGCAATACATATATACAAAATATGTATAAATATATAATGTAAATTTTATTTTTTGGTATAAACCACCTCACTAGGCTGAGCCTGTTCCGAGGTGGCAGGAATTTAAACTAATTTTGATATCTTAATCTTGGAAGAAAAATAAGATAAAAAATATAAATATTTTAATTTAGATAGATAAATACAATAAAAGAAAAATAAAAAGAAAAGAGTAAAATAGAAAAAATATGAAAGAAACAAATTAGAGACATAAAAATAATTGAGAGGAAAAGAGAAAAAATACAGGCGTTAAGTGTGTTGTACTGTAAAAATATTTAAATTTATCAAATGAAATGTTACATTGGGCATGTTATAAAAAAAATTTACACCTAGATATGATTTTAGATTTTCAAGGCCAAATTTTTATTTATTTTTGGGGTGTTATGCCTTGTTGCGCTACCTCCTTCTTTAGCCAACATTTCGGAGAGTGTTACAGGGTCCATTATCTACCCTGACGTAAGAAGAAAATACTCTGTCCGTACTTTTAACTTTAAAAAAAAAATTCTATAGTTTAGTTTGTTTACTGAACGTCTGTTGATGGCGTTCAAACCAGGCAATTTTACCAATTTTTGTAGGGTCCTATAAGAAGTAACTTAATATAAAAAAAAGCAAAACTTACCGACACGTTAGTGCTCGATATCTATATTAGGTTATAAAATATTTTCACTATCAAAATCTAGAGAGGAAATCGGGGAATATGTTTGTATGGAAAAAATGCCGCCTTAATAAATTCATAAACTTACTTATTTGCCTAAACTATGGCCAAAAATGAATTAAATGATGAAATCTACCTTTCACGGATCTTAATTATTACAGTAAGTAAAAAAGTTATAGAACTTCGTAGATTCAGTTAGCGCAAAAATCGCTTTTGAACAACAGTCCAAAGTTTATCCTTTGTTACAGATATGGTCTCATCAATCTTATTTCGAAATAACTTATGATTATTCTTTGTTTCATTTCAACATCATAAAATGATAAGTTATTATGATTATAATCCAATTAATAATATGTTTCACGGATCATATATATAACATATACATAACATTTTTGCTTTTACACAATCTGAAATAATAAATCTTCCTGCTGTCGTCATAGCCCTTATCAGAGTATTAGATGTTCTTTATCACCAAAAATTGATTGAATCTTTCACCTGAATAATATCACCACCTACACTTGTCGCTATCTTCCATCTTGAAAAGATAAGAGTTAATGACGGGAGCCATTCGCATATTCATTTTTTAATCCAAGCCACTCCTTGGTTTCGTTTGTTTGTTTGAGGAAAACGGGCGTTTTGACCATACAAACATATTCCGCAATTTCCTCTCTTAATTTTAACACTACTGCAAATGTTTTTTAATTTAATATAGATATGGATCAGTAGCGTGTAGGTACATTTTGCTTTTTTCGATAAGTTACTTCTTGTAGGAGTTAGGACCCTCCAAAAATTATTAAAATTGCCTGGTTTGAACACCATCAAAGTAGATAATGTATTTTTTAAAAAAGAAAAATTTCAGACATAGAGTATTTTCTGCTGATACAGTTAGTAAAAAAAATCTTAAAAATCTGTCCAGGAGCGCGATTCTGTTTCTTTTTAACGACAGTAATCCTCTCCTCTCCTTCAAATTAACGATTTTTTTGCCAATTGCAAATTGACATTTCTGATAACGTCGAACTAAATTACGAGAAATTGGCGATTCTTGTAAACAGTAAATAAATATCAACACCATAAAATGATCATATGGTTAAATAATAACCTGAAAACTGATATCTACCAGTATTTTTGCACCATGAAAATTTTTTTATTCCAAAATAGGCCTCGGCTTGCAATAAAATCCATATAAATGGAATATTTATTAACGTATCCAAAAACTAATTTTGAATGCAACGTGCAAAAAATGCAACTAAATATAAAAATGTATTAACTTTTAGATTTAAATATAAAGCGAGGTATTTTCTCTTTCCAACACCGTTTAGATCATATTTCTAACCATGATGGTAAGGGAGACCCGTTCAACCAGTTGTGAAAAACAAAATAAAATTTTCGTCGAAAACTTAACCCAAAAAGAATGAGAATCATGCTCCAGGGGTCCTAGCATGGTCGATCGATAAGGATTGATAGAATAACTTTTGGTAACTTCTCATCGTTCCCTAGGACAAATGCAGATCGCTAATGTACAAGAACACTTAGTCATTATAAACTGTTACTTATTCATTAGCGATCTGTAATCATGCCAGGAAACGATGAGAAGTTACCAAAAGTTATCCTATCAATCCTTATCAATTGACCGTGCTAGCACACCAGTTTTGATGGAGAGAAATGGGGAGTGCATAACCTTAATTTTGATGATTTTATTTAGGTATTACCAGCCTCAGGGGCAGTTGTGCCTTTCGTAAGAGCGACAGCGATAGGAACAGTTTGGTAAAATAATATTCAAATTTCTCGGTCACAGGATTTCCTCTTAATACGCTTCCTTGTCAATGCAGAGAGCTTATTTGACATGCCTAATTATTTCAATATCCAGTATTAATAGACCAGAGTCTTCAGAAGTATCTAAATTGATAGACTTGCCCTAAAATGTTAACTGGGTATCATTTGGACGAGTTGGATGTATTGATATATTTTAAAACGAACCGCCTGGCGTAGGAACGCTAAAGATGAGTGATGCGGGTAAATAATAATAATTTATTTCAGATAAAAATTATACAATTAAACATATGTGGAAACTTTGACTAGCCAACTAGGAATGGATCCTGTTTTAGGCCAGTCAAATTGACAAATTTAGTTCATATCATAAATTTTATCTTACATTGTTTAAGTATATAACATATTATTTAAAGAAGGAAAAAGGTGTTTCAATTGAATTCCTCATATAAGCTTTAGATAAATACACAATTTTGTACTTATGAGAATTATCATATAAGCTTTAGATAAATACACAATTTTGTACTTATGAGAAAAAGAATACCCAAGTGAAGAGAAAAAATGAAGAATGCTTATGTTAAATGTGAATGTTTTGGAAAATGGGAAGCGTGAAATTATAGCACATTTGTAAAAGTGTCTAACTAAATAGTATAACAACTGGAAACAAGCTTAAACTTTTGTTCTTCCGATTTGGGATTTGTAATAAAGTTTTTACGAAGCCGGCAATTTGCTCGCGATTTTAAAAAGGACTAGTAATTCTAAAGCAGATTTTATTTTCAAGATTTGAAAATCGATATTACAATGCAAGTTGCCTGTTCACTGTAAGATTAATTTATTAATTGTTTTTGTGTTTAATTCGTAGAACTCCATTTTAATTCATATCAAATTTAAATTTAATTAAATTTCTAAAAAGTAAGATTAATTTGTTGACCAACATATGGACACGATTGACATTAATTTGTCACATGAGAACGAGTCGCTTCTACGACTCGTTCTTGGGTTCTAGAGCTCGGCTGTGGAACGATTCCTACAACATGATGATAATGATCTCAATAAAAGGAAACATATACTCATATTATTTATTGATAATTCAAAGGCCTTTGATACTATTGATCACGATAAATTACTAGAAACTCTGGAAGCAATTGGAATTACAGGAAACCTACACAAATTATTTGTTAATTACTTTAAAAATAGAAAGATTTGTGTAAAAATTTTAGATCATTATAGCAAAAAAAATAATGTTTTCGCAGGCGTACCACAAGGGTCTATACTAGGCCCTACCTTGTACATTATATATGTTACTGCAATGAAATTGATTTTCTCTTATGTAAAACATTATGTTTATGCTGATGACACTGCATTGGTTATTTCACACGAGGATTTGTTAATTGCAAGTATTCTACTGCAAATAGACTTTATCATTCTTCAAAAATGGTCGCATGATGTAGGTTTAATAATCAATGCTAAAAAAACGAAGCTTATGCACATCAGATCTCCTCATGCCAACATCACCATAACTCCTAAAATTGTTTCTCATGATTTTAATTGCATTCATAATTCTATAATACAACCATGCTCATGTAAAAATATTGAACTAGTTTCTAAATACGTATACCTAGGCTTAACAATTGATTGTAATTTTAAATGGGATATACATATACAAAAAGTTTGCACACGGCTTAGAGCTATAGTGAACAGACTTTATAGACTGAAGTTTTTTGTTCCACTAAATACCGTTAGATTAGTGTATCTGTCATTGGCGGAATCCCAAATAAGATATGGAATAACCACATGGGGACTTTCAACAAAAACAAACCTTCTTTCAGTGCAAAACGTACAATATTCTTTGGTAAAATTATTATTGAAAAAAACTGAATACGAACAAAGACATGATGTACCAAAATCGTTACTATACAACTCTGTAAATTTATTATTGTGAGAATGGTACTCCGGATGCAAGAGCGAGACGGGAGATGAACGAGTATAAAAGAAGATGTTCGCCCTTGCTCTGTCTCCTTTATCACCGACAGCGCCGAAAGCTAGGATTAGCTGTAGAACTCATTATTGTGCAATTATAATTAATACTCGACACGCGCATTATTATTTCTGAACTATTCCCTGATCACGTAAAGATCCCATTGGTAATTAACAATTTAACAGTTTAACAGTGGCGCAGCCAATACGGAATCAAATATAACGATTGCGAGAATCGACGCGCAAAAATTGCACGCTAAGCACGCGAGTTCAATAGATACGTGTTGTAACATTATTTTCGGGTCGGTAAAAAAGGCCGGACCGAAATTAAAAATCTTCACTGGAAGGAGTGAAGAAGAAGGGGAACACTGGAGCCAGCCTAACTTCTCGGAAGGGGGAAGATTGCACGGGAGGGTCCAGGACTTCAAGAGCGGCAGCTGGGTGTCCAGGTCACTAGACGGGTCTGGAAGGAGCCATCGTCATCAAGGGACAAGAAGCGGTTTCCTGAGAGGGTCAACGGAGCAGTACAGATTGCGGAGGAATATCGTAGGGGAGTGTTTTTCTCTTTTTTCTTTTCTCTTCTCTTGTTGTATCATCTGGGTAGAGGAAACATGGAGTCAGGAGGATTGGGGTCCTTCAGTTTGCGTGACGGTAACTGGGAGAATTTCAAGGTCCGCCTCGAACAGTATCTCCTTGTGAATGATGACAAATACGCATCAGATGTGAAAAAAAGGGCTATTTTTCTTAATGCCTTGAAGGATGACTGTTTCTCACTTTTGGTAAATTTGTGTATTCCTAAAAAAGTAACCGATGTTAAATTAGAAGATTTAATTTCTAAACTCAATGAGTATTGTAGCATGACGAAATGTTTTTTTGAGGAGAGGTCACAGTTTTACACAGCTAAACAGAGGAGTGATGAGACAATTCGTGATTTCGCAGTTAGGTTAAAGGCTCTTTCGGTTAATTGTAAATTCGGGAATAATTTGTCGGAGAAATTAACCCTAGAACCGTACCCATCATAGACCATACACTAACAGTACCCAGGGGTACTGGAGTACCCTGTTAAATAAAACATCTTTTTTACGTGAGAAAAAACATTTATTCAAAATTTACTTACATAGACTGTTATGGCACTTATTTCAGTCTTACATAATACAATAAGACTTAATTTAAAGTAACTTTTCTTAACAATTTTGGCAAATCTTTGTTTGGTGCTCTAAACATAGGAAACGTTTACATTTCTGACATTGAGTGCGTGACTTACGATCTTTTGACCTGGGACAAAATGAACATCTTCCAGATTTTGATTCTGAAGGGGTTGGAGCATCATAAGACCGCTTTTTTCAAAATATTCCGCCAATACTTTCTTGGAGATGCATCGGCAAAGTTTTGTATATAAATCGATCCTCTAAGTGAGGTTTTATAAGGTCAAAATCTAAAGTCTTCAGATAAGTTCGTCTTTTCTTGAAAACTTGTTTTCCGGTAGCGTTAGATGAATGCAGTAATATCATAGAATTGATTCCTAGCCATAGCCATCTAAAAAAAAAAAAATATTCAAGTTACACGCAACTAAATGCAAAATACCTAAATATAATAAATAATTACACATTTTTTCCAATTCAAAGTTATGTGTAAGGTTATTATGCAAATAAAAATAACATTCAAATAAAGAAACACGTATCAAATAGCACAATAATATGCTTTATTTCGCAAAAACATTAAAATCATAGTAATCAAAATAATTACCTTAACCGTACCCAGGGGTACTGGAGCGCCCCACACACGTTTTGCCACGACCACATACTAGCAGGACTCCCGCTCGACTGATGTTTCGAAGCGACTCCCCCCCACTTGCAAATACGCGGCAGCGCGAAAAGATCCGTTGTGAAACGAAAAAGTTATCGCAAATTTTCAAAAAAAAAATTAATTTGTACCCCAGGGTACGGTTCTAGGGTTAAGAGATTTCTTTGTGCTAGGATGTAAGCCCGGGAAAGTCAGGGAAAAATTATTTCTTGAAAGTGAAACGTATACTTTCGAAAAGTGTGTTCAAGTAGCAGAGTGCATCGAACTCGTAGCTTCAACGCAAGCCCAAGGTCGGGAGTTTAACTCTGTTTTAGCAAATAACAGTGTCAGCAGTGGTCGTGTTTCACCTAGTTCATATGAAAAGAAAAGAGTAAGCAATAGATTCAACCGGATGAGTAGTCCACATAAGTCGCGATCGCCGTCGCCAAAGCGTAAATGTTTCGTTTGTGGAAACGATAATCATATTTCGGCGGATTGTAGATTCAAAGGCTATACATGTAGAATTTGTGGTAAAAAGGGTCATCTAGCAAAACAGTGTAAAAGTTTTTCAGTGCGTAAAAATGTGAATACCTTGTTTTCAGATACAAGTGTCGATAATATAAATAGTGTTGAACCATATTGTGTAGAGGTTTCTTTGGACGGCATTAGAAGTAAATTCATGTTAGATTCGGGTGCATCTTGTAGCGTGATTGGCAAGGATTGTTATTTCAATCAGTTTAATAGTAATAAGTTAGTGCATGAAAACATTAGTCTACGGGGTTTTGACAATACGCTCATCAAAGTAATAGGTGCATTTACTCCGCTGGTAGAGTATAACGGACAATGCCGCCAGTTAAAGATTATTGTTGTAGGTAGCTCTACGTTATCAATATTAGGACGAGACTTCATGGAACTGTTTAACTTAGGAATTACTGGAATCGTGAATTGTGTTAATCGAAATACATTAAAAGAGCGATTAGTAAAAAAATTTCCAGAAGTTTTTACGGATAAACTAGGCAAGTTTAATAAATATGAAGTTAATTTAAGGTTGAAAGATACCGCTGTTCCGGTGTTTCGAAATAATAGAATCATTCCATTCGCTTTAAAAGAAAAAGTCGAACAAGAGTTAAATACTTTAATCTCAGATGGAATAATAGAGCCGGTTCATTATAGTGAATTTGCAAGTCCCATCGTACCAGTGATTAAGAAAAATGGTAGTATTAGGTTATGTGGTGATTACAAGTCAACAGTGAATAATCAGCTGTTAATTGACAAGTACCCTTTACCTAGGATTGAAGTCGGCGATCCACTAGTACAGGAAAAAATCGAAATCAGAATTCACGCCCTTTTATGGGAGGAGTTTAAAAATACTTGAGAAAAAGCTTTTGGAAAGGTTGGAAAAGATATTTAAGATTTTTTTTTTACATGTTGATTTCGTAAAGGCCTGTAAAAAACATTAATTCCTTTTTTATGCATTGTTTATAGCAATAAAACGGAATTTTTAAATTGATTTCACGAAAATAAGCGGCGCGGAGCATAACACGACCGCTCTCCGCTCCGTTCGGAGGAGTAATGACGGAAGACAGGGGGGCGGCTGCCAGTCGTTCTTCGGTGGACGGTATAAGGTTCACTTTGATATAGCAAATTCGTCGACTGCCGTATTGTCGTCGTGATGTCAAAAATACCAACGCGAAAATGCATATTATATTTTATTTTGTGAGGTTCGGGCGTAAATATAATTTTTTTTTTGCGATAATTATATAAGAAACTGAATTTGCCACATTATGCAATAAAACCATATCCGAAAAAGTGTTTATAAGTAGGAGAGTTTTCAGTTAAAAATGTTTTTTATAGACCTAATACTTTATTTTTTTCTAAGCTTATTAAAAGACTTATTAAAAAAAATGACCGATATTTTTAAGGGCCAAAGTATGTTCTACACGCAGTATTTAATTGAAGCATCTATAATACTTCTAAGCGGTCAAATTTTCAAAACTAAAACATACGATTTTGTATGATTTTGCATTATTTAGTATGGCTTCATCTTAACCAAAGTCAATGGTGGGAAAGTTTTTGCAAAGATTGACCTCAAGTCGGCGTATAACCAGTTTGTTTTGAAAAAGGAATGTAGGCGTTTCACAACGATCAACACACATTTAGGGTTGTTTCAGTATAAACGGTTAGTGTATGGGTTAGCTTCTGCACCGGCTATGTTTGCAAAAGCAATGGCAAATTGTTTGTCAGGATTACAGAAGATGACATTCTATTTGGATGACATTATTGTTATCGGTGAAGACGAAGAAGATTTAGAGAAAAACGTGTGTGACGTTTTAGAAAGGTTAAAAAGCTGTAATTTAACGGTGAATAGTGAAAAGTGCGAATTTAATTTAAAAGTTATTGAGTTTTTAGGTTATAAGATAAGTGAACAAGGGATTCAACCGTGTCAACGGAATAAGGAAGCTATTTTAAATGCACCGTCACCTAGTGATTTAAATCATTTGAGAAGTTTGTTAGGCATGATTAGCTATTATCGTAATTTTATCCCAAACATGGCAAATGTATTGTCACCGTTGTACGAGTTACTTAAAAAAGATATCAAATTCCAATGGGGTACAGAACAGGAGAATAGTTTTGCGATTATAAAAAAAATTTTAACTTCGGATAGGATTTTAACTCATTTCGATGAAAATATTCCTGTGAAACTTGTCACAGACGGTAGTCTCAATGGTGTTGGAGCGACACTTATACATGTGTTTCAGAATGGGGTTGAAAGGCCAATAGGTTTCGCAAGCAGAACTTTAAGTAAAGCGGAAAAAAATTATTCAATTTTAGATATTGAAGCAACTGCTATTATTTTTGGGATTAAAAAGTTTTATCAATATTTGTACGGGAGAGAATTCACCTTAGCTGTGGATAACCAACCCTTAGTGAGAATCTTCGGTCAAAATAGAGAAATTCCTAAAATCGCAGCGTCTAGGTTACAACGTTATGCGGTTATGTTAGGGTCGTTCAATTTTAAGATTGAATATGTAAAGTCGAAAAACAATTGTTCAGACTTTCTGAGCAGGTGTCCGATTGAAAAGGGAAGCTGTGAGGATAAGATAGAGTCTGGTTACATTATTGGAGTTTTACCTACCATTAAAACTCTTATTATGTTGCCTTCCTTATCCAGAATATTCCTTAGTGAGAGATGACATCTCTGTTTCTATCCGATTTCGGTCTCTCTTCTCCTTTTACCGTGAAATTTTCAAATTTCGCGCGATTTTTTGTTCCTTGGTGATCGCAAATCACTGCTACCAACAGTTAGGCGCTCGCTAGCGTCTGACGCGACGCCATTTTCTTCAATTGTAGTCTCACCAGACAGGGGATGAGGAATATTCTGGATAAGGAAGGCAACATAATAAGAGTTTTAATGGTAGGTAAAACTCCAATATTATGTAGTGCCGTTCCTTATCCAGAATATTCCTTAGTGAGAATTGTCTGCTATCGTCTGGTGGCAGTGTTGATGCCAATTGTGATCATCTTCATAAAGAAGCGCCGGTTGGAGGTCTGCCCTCACAATGATCGCTTCTCCTTCTGTCTCCAGAAATGGAAGACCTTTGGGGGTCTGCCCCCCTCAGGCGAATGATTGGATTAAACAGGTTTGTCAAGGACGACGAAGTCCCCGGCTCCTGAATATTGGATTGCCTTATTTCTTTTTTATAATATTTTTGGAAGGTATTTTCATTCTGCCAATTTCCCTTTTCCAAAATGTCCTCTATTGAACAGTTTTCAAACCACCGAAGTGAAGCCACTGCCGACCTAGTGCTCCCCGCAGAGGCCTCAATACCAGCATCTCTAAGTATTGTCTTGACCCATCCACCGATAATTGTTCTAGAAGCTGCTTTGGCTGGACCTGATGTGGATAAAAACAGGTTATCAATATTAGGTGCCTCTTGTCTCCTGTCCTTTGAGAGAACACACAGCTTCTTAAGCCAAAATACAGGATCGGTGGATTGATTTGATGAGGAGTTTAATCTCCATCCTGATTGTTGATACTTTGCAGAATCTGTCTTTGAACCAAATGCAGGCCATAAAATAATATGATCATCCATATCAATGAAATGTTCCGATGTTAATCTCAAAAGTGTCAGATCATGTACCCTTCGCCCTGAGGCTAACAGGAGTATGACTGCACACCTTCTGGATGCTTCAAATAAGGTTATAGTTTCTGGATTGTTAGTCTGAAGCCAAGAACATATCTGTCTCGGGTCCCATATTGTATCCCGTTGCACTTTAATCGAGCTGTTTACTATTCCCTTCATTACTTGCTTCACCACAAGATGGTTACTTAGTCTATTTTCATTATTTGGATTGCATAAAGTTGAAATAGCCGATTTATGCAAAGCTATAGTGCTAGGAGCTAAATTCAGCGACATTTTGAGATGCGCTAGAAACTTTGCCAACTGGGCTCCCATTGGATCTTTGAAATTAACATGGTTGGATGAGCACCATTCACGCCATCTAATCCACGCTGCTTTATAAGAAGCTTGTGTTGAAGTTCGCCAGCTGGATTTTAAAATCTCTCTTTCTCTATCAGACCATCCTTGCAATGCATCATCCCAGCCCCAATTTTCCACACTTGTAGTTCTAGTTGAAGTATTTGCTGGGGATGGGAGCCTGTGGTGGTATCTATCAGTATCTCTTGTAGATTCTTGATCTCCTGAGGTAGGCACAAGGCTCTCTGTTTCAAGTCTGGTAGCCAAAATACTTTTGTCCATTTGGGAGCTACTAGCAGATAAATTCCTGTGGATTTGTTCAGATGAGCAAGCACTCGGGGAATTAGACAAGGAGGCGGAAACACCCATGCAAGAGGAAAGTGCCAAGGTCTGCTGAAAGCATTGTGAAATAATGCCGCTCTGTCTTTCCTGTCTATGGATACATATTTGTCCACAACATGAGCCGTGTGAGAGGCAAACAGGTCCACAGTGGGTCTGCCCCATTTGTGAAATATCTGTTCTGTTGCAGGAGGTAGAAGGTGCCATTCCGGTAGACGGGTTCCTCGGGACAAATGGTCCGCAAGACCGTTGTACCGCCCTGGTAGGTAGTGAACTTGCAGGGTTATATTGTATTTGTCTACTAGAGACAGAATCTGAAAGGTCAGATGAAGTAGACTCAAGGATCTCGTCCCTCCTTCGTTCCTCAAATAAGCGAGGACTGTTCTGTTGTCTGACTGTATTAGAACGGTAGAACTCCTCAAACGTTTGTTCTGGTATTTCAAGGTATTTAGTATGGCAAACATCTCTTTCAAGTTGCTGTGCCAATTCTGCTGTTCCCTGGTCCAATTTCCCGCAATCGGAATATCGTCCACTTGAGCGCCCCAGCCATGATCTGCTGCATCGGTCGAGAGGAAATGAGAGGCAGCGGGGACGTGTAGTGGCATAAAGACCTTTACATTCTGTGCCCACCATGATATGTCTTTCATTACGGGTTCCTTTATAATAATTCTCATTCGTATGGGAAGTTTCATCATGGAGTGCATTTGTAGTTGCATCCTTCGGCAATGAAGACGACCTCTTGGAGTGACGAATGATGCAAAATTTAGTTTTCCCAGAACTCTCTGGGCCTCCTTCACATTCCACTTCTTCTTTTTCTGAAGCCTTTGAAGGGATTGTTGAAGGTCTTCGCACTTTCTCCTGTTCAGTGACTTCCGACCGCGTTGTGTGTCCCACATTACACCCAGATACTCCACTGTTTGTACCGGCTCGCTGACGCATTTTTTCAAATTGACAGTCAAACCGAGGTCTCTTAGTAGATTCAGAAATAGATTTGTTTGGACCTTCAGAATTTCCCTGTCCTGGTGGGCCAGAAGGAAATCGTCCAAGTATACAATGGTCCTCACATTTTGACGACGTAGGGTCTCCGCAACCCAATTGGTCACCTTGGCAAAGGCTTGTGGAGCACTGCTCAAGCCCTGGGGAAGGCATGTCATTTGCAAAAGCTCTCCTTTGTACACAATCCTCAAAAAACGACGATGAGACTCTGCGACTGGGATGTGAAAATATGCGTGAGATATGTCTATTTTTGTCATCCAGTCTTGTGGTTGGAGAAATTCGGGAACTTTCTGATGCGACATTAAAGAAAATTTTCTTACCGACACAAAGTGATTGAGACCTTTCAGGTTGAGAATAGGTCTGTTGCTTCCGTCCCCTTTTCGAACCAGGAACATTTGGGAGAGAAAACCGGAGTTGTTGACTGCCGGTTCCAATATATTCAGTTTTTTGAGAATTTCTATTTCTTTTGTCATTGCTGGGGTTGTATTTGTCACAAATCTTTTCAAAGTTAAGGCAGTTGGGCGTAATAATAGGGGCTTTGTAAAGAAGGGGATTCTGTATCCCCCTATGATTTTTTGAACAACTTTGGGAGCATTTAGAGCTGCCCATTTGTTTTTGAAATTCAGCAATTGCCCCGCTTGAAACTTTAATGGCCTCCAGTCATGCACCCCTGTAATAGCGTCGGTTAGAGGTCTGCCCTCGCACCGGTCGCTTGTTACTCTCCTTTCCCCCCTTTTAATACCAGAGGTGGAGGGCTGGGGATACCTTTGGGGGTCTGCCCCCCTCGGGCGAAAGGATTCTCGGGATGGAAAAAATTCTCGAGATGGAATAAAATCTCGGGTCGGAAAGGAATCTCGGGCCCGAAAGTATTGAACAGGCTTAGAAGCCTTTTTAGTATCAGACCCCTCCTTTGGTGGACCGGTAGTGATGACTTGTGAGAAGGGCCTAAAACAATTCTTTACTCCTCCCAATTTCTGCAATTGGGTAGAGAGGGCTTCCTCATTGAAGAGATGAGAGGAAGTCGGAGGGATCTGCATAAGAACTTTCTTGTCTGATTTCTGTTTACAGGAATTGAGAATCCTGTCCCTTCTAAATTCAATTATCTCTGCCCGTTTTCCGCATGTTATTTGCAGCAGGTCATCGGAGCATTTTTGTAAGTCGTTCTGACCTCCAATCAGCTCATTAACTTTCTCGTACAGGGTTTCTGGAGAGACATCCTGTACTTCAAATCCCCATTCGACCAATTTCTGCAGAGACTGCTGCAGTTGTTCCCTGTGTTTGAGAGCTGCATGTGTTATTGCCGCGAAAGATCTTTCAATAGCGACCTGTTGAGGAGACCCAGAATCGTAAGGTTGCAACTCACAGTTCACCTCAAGCTCCTTAAAGCCCGGATCGGCAAGGTGTTCCTTAATGACCTTGTTATATCTCACATTGGTCCAATCTTTCTGATTAAATCGTTGAAGACGCTCTAACACTTCAAGTCTGTCTTGAGGAGGAGCAGTCATTAAGGGTTCTTTAAGAGAAATGGTGGGACTCGGCATTTGAAAAACACAAGTATTACGCCCGGATACTGTTGAACACTCTTTCTCCGTCTCTGCGATGGACATATTATCTGAGGCTGCATTCTCTGCGAATCTTGACCTCGGTGCTTGCAGAATAAAATTTTGTAGTCTGCCTACCTGTTCAGTTAATTTCTTAATAGAACGGGCCATTCCTCGCCTTCTGGAGCGTGAAGCCCTGCTTGAAAAACTCATGGAAGTTGAGCTGTCGGAACTTGGTGAGCGTCGGCGTCGCCTTCGTCTTTTTCGTTTATTGTCACAAACGGATTCATTAGAGGAACAGTCGGAACACAAATTCTTTCGTTTCGTTTTTCGTATTTCATCACGGTTTACACTCGCGGACGCGGAAATCTCAACCGCTTCGGGAGATACATTATTTTCTGACATTGCGTAATGATTTTCGTAATAATTTTGGAGAAGAAATCTAGTTTCTGGTTTATATCGCAATATTGTAACTAGACGACCGTTCGCGATAGAAATTAGACGCCAATTGAAGAAAATGGCGTCGCGTCAGACGCTAGCGAGCGCCTAACTGTTGGTAGCAGTGATTTGCGATCACCAAGGAACAAAAAATCGCGCGAAATTTGAAAATTTCACGGTAAAAGGAGAAGAGAGACCGAAATCGGATAGAAACAGAGATGTCATCTCACTAAGGAATATTCTGGATAAGGAACGGCACTACATAATAATTACTTCGAAAATAACGGGTTTAATTTATCTCTAGACGTGATAAAAAGTGAGACCGAAAAGGACGATATGTTAAGTCAAGTTAAGAAATTTCTTATCGAGGGTTGGCCAGCATCAGTAAAAAAAGTTCAAAATAGTAATTTTAATAGAATTTTCTGGGAAAAAAGGTTAGAATTATCATTGATAAATGGGTGTATTTTATATCAACATAGAGTTGTGGTTCCAGAGTCTTTGAGACAAGAGGTTTTAAAGATGTTACACAGATCTCATTTAGGGGTTTTTAAGACTAAAGGTATTGCGAAAAGTTTCGTTTGGTGGCCAAAAATTAATCAAGATTTAGAGAAAATAACTGAAAATTGTAAGGATTGTTTAGAAATTAAACCAGAATCTCAAAAGAGTTCACTAGCAGTCTGGCATGAACCTGAAGTATGGTTCAGGGTACATATTGACCATGGTAGCTTACATAACAAAAACTTTTTAGTTGTGGTAGACGCTTCTTCGAAGTGGATCGAATGCCTGGAAGTAAACAGTCTGTCTTCAAAAGAAAATATTGAGGTACTTCATAGGTTATTTTCGCAATTTGGTTTTCCAGCAACTTTAGTTAGCGATAATGGTACGTGTTTTTGTTCTGAGGACTTTGAAATTTTCTGTAAAAAAATGGTATGGTACATATAACTAGTCCAATTAATCACCCTAGCAGCAACGGACAAGCAGAGAGTGCGGTTAAGATATGTAAAAATTTTCTTAAAAAAATTTGTAAACGTAATAGATTTCCATCAGACTATAAAGAGCAGCTTGGTAACTTTTTAACAGATTATAGGAATACCGTGCATGCAACTACAGGGTGTGAGCCATCGTTATTGTTAATGGGAAGGAAAATTAGGACTGTCTTTGACTCTCTGATCCCTAGGAAAGTGGAGGAAAGAACCAGTAATTCAGGTTCTTCTCGACAAAACAAAGTAATTCAAAAGGTTATTCAGAGCCAAGGCAATCAGAAAAGGATATATAGGGGTAGAACTAAGACAGGTTTTGATGTAGGTCAGAAAGTGATGGCCAGAGATTTCAGATCTCAGGGTAATAGATTATGGGTCCCTGGGGTTGTAGTTGAGAAAAAAGGCAGCAAAGTATATTTCATTAAAACTAACAATTCTAATATGGTATGGAAAAGACATTTAGACCAGATAAGGAAATTACATGTTTCATGGCGGGAGGGAGATGGTCCTGAATTCATCGCGTCTGACACACTAGAACTGTCGACGGACGAATTAGATCTCTCCGGTATGTTGCGCAGTAGAAGCGACTCTAATTCTGTTTCTCCATGTTTCAGGTCTAAACCGTGGCATGGACGACTTCGCCCAAGATGAGACGGACGAGCGAGAGAGAGAGAAGAAACGGAAGGGAAGAGGAGAAATTATACTTAATTTTAAGTTACTTGTATAATGTGTATTTAAGTTAAGAAAATGAAATATATAGACTTATATTGTATTGTATGAAATGAAATTTATAGCAATAGGAAAATGAAATATGTAGTTAGGGAACTTCCAATTTTAAGTAGGGGAGGATGTGAGAATGGTACTCCGGATGCAAGAGCGAGACGGGAGATGAACGAGTATAAAAGAAGATGTTCGCCCTTGCTCTGTCTCCTTTATCACCGACAGCGCCGAAAGCTAGGATTAGCTGTAGAACTCATTATTGTGCAATTATAATTAATACTCGACACGCGCATTATTATTTCTGAACTATTCCCTGATCACGTAAAGATCCCATTGGTAATTAACAGTTTAACAGTTTAACAATTATCTGTTCGTGCTATATTGTGGCTTAAAATTGTGAGTCAGCATACATCTCAATCCGAATATAATAAACTAGTGGTTCATGTTCATAATACAAGACTAACTGCAAACGATGGACTTGTAATTCCCAGATACTTAAATAAATACGGTCAAAGAACTTTAGAATACCTTGTTCCAAAAATTTACAACTTGTTACCCAACGAAATAAAAAGTTGTGAATTGAGTTTCAGAAGGAAATGTATGCTGAAGAAATGGTTAAGTGAAAGAATTTTTTTGTACTAATCTCTGTTTTATTTTTCTTTGTTTCTGTTCATTTTCTCTTTTCTGATTTTCTTATAAATTTTATTAACAATTTGTTCTCCATAATATATTATGTATGTATGTATGTATGTGTGTATGTATTTGTATATATGTGTATGTGTATATGTGTGTGTATATATGTATATATATATATGTGTATGCGTGTATATATATATGTGTATGTATATGTATATATATATATGTATATATATATGTATGCAATATGTATGTGTATATATAATTTAATAATATGAAATGTCAAAAGAACCCGTTGACAAACTGATATCAATCAGTTTAACGGGACTTTATTTGGAAATAAAAAAAAAAAAAAGAAAAGAAATGGCTCTCTTTGTGACCAAAAAGACCCTCCACACAGCATCTTCAAAGATGACATAGGCCCTGAGGGAAATTATTTTCCTTAGGGCCTCCTGTATGGAGTTAATGTAAAAAAAAATTGACAAATCAAAGTTGCTAAAAACATCACGTGATTAATGGACGACCCCTTATTCCTCTTTCCCTGATTAGCTATCAATCAATGTCTATGAATATCTCTGTAAATATACTAAAAACAGAGGCCAATGGTTTACTCCTCAGCAATGTATTTATGTACCGGATAAAACTAGAAAGAGCACCCCGGTAACCATAAAATGTTGATTGTGTCGTGATGGAAGACTTAGCCAGCTGAAGAATTGAACTCACGACGCTTGAGTGGGACCCAGACGCGATGCCAACTCAGCCACTGACCGGTTATAACATCTTACATAGCCCATGTGTCCATATTACGTAGGTAATATTAATAAAATTATTTGTGTAAGTAATAAATGTAAACTATTCATTTTTATACAACTTAAAATTTATCAGCCTTACTAATAAATGTGGTGAAAATTTAATACAATTGATAAACAACCGTGTATGTAAAAATCTTACTAATAGAAATTTAAAATCGAAACTGACATAAAACATGGAAAGAGAGAAAAGATTTCATAAGACTGCCCCCCCCCCCCCCCCCCTTCCCCTAACTGTCCAATAACTACTGACTTTTTATGTTATGTTTTTTAGTTGAAAAAATTAAATCAAATCAGCGGAGACTAATATTTCATATCAAGGAAGGTGGGGACGTACCGGACTATTTAGGTTGAGTAACCAAACATGGCTAAAGCAATTTTCAATTTTGAATGGCCGTCTTACACCATGGAGATACTAAGAGTATCTTCCACTCTGAAATATCCGGCAAATATACTAAATTGTTAAATAACACAAATTAATCAAATAAAATATATTGCACGCCGGGATTTGAACCCGCGACCTTCGGATTGCTGCTAGTCGAGAGCCTTTCCCCTCGACTAAAGAGGCCGTCAATATAATGTGTTTCTCAATATTATATAATGCGGCAGGTCGACAGAAAATAGAAAAGACTTACCTGAAGTGACTTCTTTCTGAGAGGATTGGCACTACCGCTGCACTAGTTACTGTTATTATCAGGTGCGAACGGGCGAAATTAAAAAATGGTTAAAAAATTAAAATTAAAAAAAATTAAGAAATGTATTAGTTAGTGTAAAAACGTGAAAGCAACTTGAAAGATTTGATAAACTATGGGCTTCTTTGAGAGTATTGCCAACGCCTCGGAATATATCTTATCAACCCTGATAAGAAATTATTCAATTATCTAAAAAAACACACCTAGATATTGATAT
This sequence comes from Limnephilus lunatus, assembly GCA_917563855.2. NCBI lineage: Eukaryota > Metazoa > Arthropoda > Insecta > Trichoptera > Limnephilidae > Limnephilus > Limnephilus lunatus. The sequence goes on along the minus strand of OU830600.1, from coordinate 1,417,622 downwards.
CATGGTGTAAGCAAGTTTATGTAATATTGTAGCGAAACTAGGGCCACACGCAACACGCCAATTAACCAGCTGATGCTCGGAATATGCTGCCGCCACTGGTCAAACCAAACAACAGTATCTTTATGCCATGAATTGTTCTCTAAAAGTTTTTAAATGTATTTCCTAAGAGAACAGCCTACAGAGGTCACCAAGTCTCGCACTCCAGGCCCCACCTTCCGAAAAGACGAATTGTAGCCATTTAACGGCCGGCGTAGCGCAGCGGTAAGGCGCTTGACTCGCACAACGAAGGTCGCGGGATCGAATCTATTATTTGATTAATTTGTGTTATTTCACAATTTATTAATGTAAAATAATATATAGTATATTTGCGGAACGTTCCAGAGTGGAAGATACTCTCTGTATCGCCCTGGGGTAAGACCACCATTCAGAATTAAAACGTTGCTTGAAATGGCATTAGCCGTGTTTGGTGACCAGATCTGGATAGCCAGGTACTTCCCCACCTTCCTCTTCCCTATCTCCTTCCCCTCCCCACCACCTTCAGCCTCACAACATACCCCAATCGGGGATGCCATAGTCTCACTGGCTTCAGACGGGAGCAGTTGGGACTCTTGTGCGGTATTCATATAAAAAATTTAAAAAAATTTACTTGGGTCCTCGGGCCTTTTTTGTTGGAAGGTCAAAATATTTCCGCTTTGCAATAAAATCCAAATAAATGGAATACATATATCAGAATGCATTCGAGAACTAAAAACTGTTTTCGAAAGGTGATGAAATATGATTTCAAATTTTATAATTCTAAATAAATGTAATTTTTGAAACAAAAAAATTTTGAAACATAAAATTTTTTAATGCAAACATATTTTTTTTTTAAATTTCTCACCTTACGATTTTTCAATCTAAAGTTACTCATAACGAAAAAAATGTTTTATGTATATATAAACGTTTTCGTCAACTCACTTTTTTTAACGTATAATGAATAAAAATGTTGAATTTTTTGTTTTCAAATTTGCGATCGGAATCTTTGATATCATAAAGGTGTACGTTTTAACTATTGGATTTGAATATTTAGATCATATTTCTAACCGTGATAGTAAGGGAGACACAACGATTTATACGCGACTTATATGAGTTGTTCCAAAAAGTGAACAAATCAGCCTAAGAGTGTAACTTGTACTCTGCACGTTGGGATGCATAGAAAATGTAAATAAACAAAAATATACCTGCATTTGAAAAACACCGTAGAGTCGTTTAATTTATAATCTACAAAGAAGGAAATCAAAGGTCAAAGAGGAAAGTGAGAGTACCTCCCTATTCAGATCCAGTCCATTTCCAAACTCAATAGCGGACCAATATCCAGAGTATGTAGTACCTAGAAACTCAGGATCGATCTGCTGAGAGATCACCTTTCAGAATCGAAAAATTTGCTTGAAATGACTATAGCCATGTTTTGTGACTTATCGGAATAGCCAGGAACTTCCCCTCCCCACTGCCTTCTGTGTCACTGGTTCCAGGCAGTTGGGACTCTTATGCGGTATTCACATAAAAAAATGAGAAATGCATTTTAATTAGATTTATTAATAAACTTTTATCACTGCGCAGGTGTAAACAAAGGTGTATGAGGGTTGCCTTAATCCCACTGGCTCTGCTCTGTTCACAGTGTTCACATTAAAAGGGAGAAAATCTTTATGATCGAAACTGCTTGGCTAGCTTTTTAAAAAAAAAGATATAATCAATTATAAAAACATTTTTATTTATTTTGATATTAAGAAGTATTGCATAATTTTTGTAACAGAAATTATAAACCAATAGTTAACAAATATGTACACACATACACGCAAACACACAGAGCGTGTTTTAATTTTTTATTGCAAAACAAACTATCACAAATTAATCAATTAAATAAACAAAATGAAATAACATTTCACAAACAGTATTTAGTGAGTCATAAAGTAAAATCCAATAAATAAAATATCCCACATTTCATAGAAAAGTGTTGTTAGTCAAAATGTTCTATCTTACATTTTATCTCTGAAAAGTAAAGTTATTGTGATCATCTATGCCCCACGAAAACCGAATTTAAGTTAGATCACTCCATCTCTGCAAGATGTCGCTAGTATCTCTTTTTGATGGGACTGCTTGTTCATCATTCATTCATTTGTTTTCGCTCTCCTGCAAAATTAACTTTTTTTTACTTACAACACTTTTCTACGAGATGTGCAATGTTAATTTCTATAATTAAGAACAATATTATATTTCAAACACATTAAAACTAAGGTACAAAGGACAATATTTATGAATTATGGTTTTAATTATATTAAAGACTTTTTAAGTGACTATATATGCTTCATTCGTAATAACTGGTAACACATGAATTTTTCTTAATTCTAGAGATTACTGGGAATGTTGTATAAAAGTGCCGCTAAGTGCAATTATTTCTAAGACGATGATGATATAAAATAAAATGATAACTGAGATATACATAAATGAGCCCTTGCCTGGAATAATGTAGTATCCAACAAAACTATCAATGTTGAGTTGTTGGTGGAATAATGTTGGGCACCTTAATATGCATCTTTTAAGGTAGGGATTATGATAATGAAATTTTTTTTAGGCCTGTGGTAGTATTTTAAAGTTCGGTTTGTGGAAGAATGTTGTATAATGCCATTTATCGAAATCACGGAGCATGATTTAATTCAACTAGAAAGACTTCAAAGCCGAGAAGCTGTAGAATACAGGAAAGTACAATTTGTCCAGAAAAAATATTATTAAGCCTGTTTTTAGCCGTTAAAATTGTTTTGTGGAATAATGTTGTATATTGATCTCAAGACAATATCTCAAACGTAAATGGTTTCATTTATTCACGTTGTTTTTTTGCTTCAATGACATGTTTAAATTTATGTTAGAAGAGCATGTTGCTTTCTGTGAGGTATGAAGAGTAAAAAAAATGTTTTGTGGAATAACATTGTGTGTGAAATTTTTATATATGTACAACATTATTCCATAAATTCTAGTAATAAACTCTAATTTAATTGCCTTTCTAGACAACTTTTCATTTAAAACTCTTAAGAAATGTATGTTTTATGTACATATTTTAAATATTAAATGTTAATGAAACATAACAGATTTCGTTCTTTCAATTTTTCTCGGAATAAGATCATTGTTGGATACAACATTTTTCCGGGCGAGGGCTCAAAATCTTTAAAGATTTCATAATAATAAAAAGCAGTCATTCTTCCATAATTGATTTAACCTTTACAATGCTGGCCTTTTCGATACAATCCAGTCTACTTAAGAAACTTGTATCACATATGCGACATTCGCTTACAGAGGAAGCTGTCGATAGACCACATGTTATGTGAGAGCCGAACAGATCAAGTTAACTTTCTGATGAACACATTTATAACATATTTATGCTAATAAAGGTTTCCAATGGTTTTGTTCACGTTGAATTCGCACCATGAGTACTTTAGTGTATTAAGTCAAAAAGTATAGTTTCGAGATATCAGCGTTTGAAGTTAACTCCTCAGGCCTCGACCGTATTTTGTCAGAAGGTCAAAATACATCCGTTTTGCAATAAAATTCAAATAAATGTTTTGAAATAAAATTTATGAACTTATCCAAAAAATTAAAACTGTTTTTGAAAGGTGGTGAAATACGCTTTCAAATTTTATAATTCGAAATCACTTTTTGTCATCTCATGAAAAAATAATTAATAAAAAATTCTCAAAATTTAATAATATTTTTTTTTTCAAATTGCGGTCGGAAACTACTGGATTCATAAAGGTGTACATTTTAATTATTTCGAGGTTAATTTTTAGATTTGAATACAAGGCGTGGTATTTTATCTTTCTAACACGGTTTACATCATATATCTAACCACGATAGTAAGGGAGACAACAATATCTATGAGACCTATATGAGTTGTTCCGAAAACTTAACAAATAGACCTGACGGAGTAAGAATTTCTTTATCAAATTCATTTTTTTGTATATCACAGGGATTTGGATTGTCTCACACTCTAAAAATATTAAATAAATAGTTTTTACATTATTTCTTTTTGTTTTTGACTAATACACTACAGAATTAAACTTTTTTTTTTAATTTCGAGATGCCACAATAATGATTTTAGATTAAAATGATGATGCATTAAAATTGTTGAGGTAACTGTAAGAATTGATTTGATAAACTAAAGTACATATTAAACTCATACGAAGATGAGTTTAATATGTATTTTAGTTTATCAAATCAATAAAAAAATACACTAAAACACTAAACATATATATCCCATTGCAACATTACCATATTATATCATAATAATACAGTAAATAAGTAAAATTCTTAAAATATTTTGAAAATACTTTAGTGAAGTAACTCAATTACAACGCACTTCAAATTCTATTTGAGTTACAATGTTAAAGGAATAAATAAAACAAAAATGCAGCATAAAACTGCATTCTTAACTAAAAAAAACTATGATTTTTGACTTATGACTTAATACACTCATAGTGCGAATTATTCAATATATAGATTTATTCTTTACTTATGGAAGAGTCAGGTGGTTATAGTGTAAAACTACTTATTTATGTATATTTTGTAGTTAATATTCCATTGTAACACATTTTGTTCTGAGGTATTCGTTGAGGGCTTCTTGACCTGAAAAAATATAAATATTTAGTAGACAATTATAGTAATAATAATAATTGGAAAATTTGTAGAGCGCCGTTTTTGTGAAAAATCACCTCAAGAGCGCTTTTATATACAATACTAAGTATACAGAAGAATTTTTATTCAGTGGACACCTGCCAGATGTTATTTACTTAAAAGAGGGCAGCTGGTGCTGCACGTGTTCCTTCAAAGCACTTGGCAACTAATTAAAATCGAACGCCTGCTGGGAAAACAGTTAACAAATTAATTGCCCTTTGCAGGTGCAGCGATCTAACAATAACATGTTTACGTCAAAACTTAGGGCAGATGCACCGGCCACCTGGGGTAAACAAGCAGATACTTGCGCCGGCAACCTGGGATGAATGAGAAGAAGTAAACAACACCTGCCACCACAGGTGTGCGCATGCACCTGCCACCTTACTATAAAAGCTGACTGAAAATAAATATATGATTATTACCAAAAAGATTTCTGAGTTTTCAATTACAAAGTATCTCCCGAACCGAAGTTAAGAGTGGAGCCCAGCTGCCTAAAGTTTTACAGTATTGTATAGATCAATAAGTCGATCTCATACACTATGAAGAGCAAGAATTTTTTAATTAGTCCTACTCCCATCATTACCATGGGACAACAGTATGTTCAACTGTGAAATTAGAAAATATATTTCTAGCTGGTTCTTGAACTTGAATATTTAACAGCTATCTTGTTGGTATATTTTTCTCAAAAGCCATATGATATTCAGAATAAAGATTAAAAGTGTATTACCTAAGTCCTTTCCAAATCCAGATTGTTTGAAGCCCCCGAAAGGTGCGGCCACGTCAGTTTTGTTATAAGTGTTGATGAAGACTGTGCCGGCGTCTATCTTCTCCGCAAAGTTCATGGCTTTCGAGATATCCTTAGTGAACACTCCGGAGGCCAGCCCGAACTCAGTGTTGTTGGCACGTTTCACGACACTGTCGAAGTCACTGCACAAAAAGATATTACAAAGTTAGGAAAGTAACAACTTATCTTATGAAGAATTAGCTCGGGGTCTTTTAAATTCCATCACATTTGAAAATATCAAATTGAAGATCAATCCTTTTTTGAATTTGTTACATTTTAATCTGCTGACTAACAAAACAGCTAAACTGTGGTGTACTGTTAATTTTTTTAATTAACAATACAATCCTGATAATTAGTTTACAATAATACTTACTGGACTTAACGTCCGTTCTAAAGGATGTTCTCTCTGTTGATGAGTACCTGAATCTGCCAAGTGAGCTGCCGCCCAGTGCGGCAATACGTCAATACATTGTCAAAAAGTGCGCGTGTACAACATTTTTTGTTAAAAACAAGACGCTGCGACAGTTGCCAGATTTTCATTAAGTATTGAAAGTTGTACTGACACACCCCAGTTTCTCAAAACATTTAAAATCCAGGAGTAGGCAATGAATCTGTTAAAGCAATGTTTTAATACTGAATTGTGGCCATATCTGCCACTGATGGTGTGGTATCAGTGGCAAAAGAGAGGTTAACTTACTTGTCCTCGAACTTGGAGATGATCATGATGGGTCCAAAGGATTCCTCCTTTGCTACGAACATGTGATCCTCCACTCCGGAGAAGATGGTCGGCTCGAAGAAGTATCCCGGCCGGTCCACTCGCTTGCCTCCCAACTCCAGTTTCGCTCCTTCCTTTACTCCCATTTCGCAGTACTGTAATAATGGAAGGACAAAAATAATTAAAAGTCTGTGTCATAAGATAAATGTAATAGATAAAACATATAAATGATGACTGGTGTAAAATATTGAAGAAGTCAGAACAAAGTACAGTGATATTAATAATAATAATAATAATAATAATAATAAAAGTTTATTCCAGAATGTATGCAGGGGTAGTGCAATGCAATACATTCCATATTTTGAAACAAAAAATGGGTTAATGTTAAAAATAAAGTAAATAACAACATATAAATAAATAAAAAAAAAAAAAAACGAATAAGCATGAACAACATGAGAAAAATAATAATAAACAGTAAAATTAATTCTCCCGTCTCCAGAGGGCCATCAGGGGGGACTCCAACCAGGTAGTCATGGCGGTGATGATTGCATTCTTCGATTGGCGTAGTCTGCGCCATAAACTTCCCATGCGGTGGCGGAGAAGTGCTCGGAAAGTGTGCACTCGTCCCTCCAGGAACATTTCCGTAGCACTGCAGTATCTCGGTAGGCGGAAAAGTTGACGGTATGCGTTGTTGTAAGCAACCTTTAACTTGTTCCATTGGGATGCAGTGTAGTCAACCCACAGTTCTGATGTGTACAGCGAGGTACAGAAAGCGTTGAACAATATTCTTTTTATTTTTGGGCTGCATAGGTAAAAACGTCTTGACAGCATACCCGCTCTAACAGATATCGCTCTTCTCTGCCTTTCCATATCCTCGATATCCTTAAGGTCGTCTGTGATGATGTGTCCCAGGTACTTAAGAGTGTATAAGCAGAGAAACCAGAAATATGTCATTTTTAAATCAGTGGTTAGGCGTATTGACTCTTTTCCACAAAAAACTATAAAAGGATTTCAAAAGATTGTTCTTTTATCTAGTAAACGTATCTTTTAGATTTTGAGAAAAAATGTTTATTTTTAGAATAATAAGGTTATACCATAGGTCGTTCGCAGATTTGTTCAATTTTCAAAAAAGTACATTTATTATACAACACCCATTTCAAATCATATAATCATGCAGTAAAATAAATCAATACATTAGCAGGTAAACCTATTTTTCAGAATTTTAATTTTAGTTTAAATAAAATTATTAAAAAATATATACGGACATGTGTTTCTTGACGAAAATTGGTCGGTTTGTGCATTTATTTGTGCACTTACAAACAAATATATTTCGGATTTTTTTACATACTTATTTTGCTAAGACGTTATTGACAAATCATAAATAATTTGATCGTAAAATAATTTCAGGAAGTATTTAATTTTAAATAATTTTGAACATCGCATTTCACCATTTTTATCGCAGCCCGTAAACACAAATTTCAGATTTCATTACGGGCCCAAACGCGGCCAGGAGAGCACGTCTTCGCGACGCTTTGAATAATAATATTTGGAAATGAAATTTGAAAACGAAATTTGAAATAAACACGAATTCCTTGATTCACGTTTGTTAAATCTACAGGGTTGCCCGAATGCAATTTTTCATGTTCATTGAATATTTTTATGCAAAAATTTTTATAATTTCGAATATTTTTTTTATTTTAAATTATTCTTGTGTGAATACCGCACAAGAGTCCCAACTGCTCCAAAATATTTTTTGGGGTAAATCTTTTTTACGCACGCTCGACACTTGAGGGTAAACTGGTGAATGGGTTACGAAAAGTGGTGATTGTTACGAAAAATGACATGCGAACGGTAATCAATGCGAACGGTGATCGATTGCTCGGCGGGTCGGGCCTTTACGCACGCTTGTTTTTCGTGTTATTGTTATATTGTTAATGGACTATTTGTCCATAAATAAATAAATAAATTATAAACAGCGGGTACCCGGCATGCGTTTCAAGGGCACTGTAACCTCGCGGTCAACTAAACTGTTATGGTTCCATCACAAGTCACGGGAATTATAATGCAAGCGCCTGCACTATATAACATTATATACAGCGGGTACCCGGCATGCGTTGAAAGGCCACTCAAAGAAAGAAAGGGTTTGTGCGCTTTAATTCTGTTTGTTGAAGTGCTTATTATTAATTATGCACACAAATAAATATTTTAAAATGCGACATTTTTTACAATCCAACTGAATACTACTCTTTTTTTTCATGAATACCGCACAAGAGTCCCAACTGTTCTCGTCTGGAGCCAGTGGGACTATTGCATCCCCAATTTGGGGTATGTTGTAAGACTGAAGGTAGTGGGGAGGGGAAGGATATAGGGAAGAAGAAGGTGGGGAAGTATCTGGCTATTCAGATCTGGCCAATAAACACGGCTAAAGCCATTTCAAGCAACGTTTCAATTCTTAATGGTGGTCTTACACCAGGGCGATACTGAGAGTATCTTCCACTCTAATGGCCGTAAAATACAATTAAAAAACAAAAAACCAAAATATTAAAAAGAATATAACAAATTGTTTATTCATGTAGGTATCTACTTAATACCTACTGTGTTTACGCATTTCACTTGAATCTATTTATATTTATGCACTTCGATATACAAATTACAAATAACTACTACTAATTAAAATTCTGGAAGCGAGAATAGTAATATAAAGTAGTAATAGTAGCGGGCAGCCCTAGCTCGCGTGAACAAAACCCTCAAAACTCGGATTGCCGCGGAACGAAATTTAGTTCTGAAAACGCCGGCTCGCGAGCCCTGATGTGTTAGCGCTAGTGTCGGAATCGAAGTTGTCATGTGCTGGTTATTCACTCTTAACACTGTGATAAACATTCATTTTCCTGTCATCTAACCATACTGAGGGTGTTTGAATGGTTTCGTTTTTGTTTTTAAAAACCATAACTACTGACTTGGTAGTATTATAAAACAGGTTATGGTTTTTTGCAAAGTTTTCACAAATTCTTAGTAACTTCTGTAATGCGCTTAGTGACGGTGCAAGAAGAACCATGTCATCTGCGTAATTAATGTTGTTCACACATACTCCATGTATATGGCATCCTATTTTCGTGGCATTAAGTTTTTTAATAAGATCATCGGTATACAGATTGAACAGAACCGGAGACATGCTTCCTCCTTGCCTTACGCCACTTTTTAAATAGAATGGATTAGACAGCTCCCCAGACCATTTCACAATATTTTCTTGTTGCGTGTGCCAAATTGAAAGAATCGCTATTACATCTTCCGGAACTGCTCTTTTCCTTAGTTTTTCCCACAGTTTATTATGACGTACACGGTCAAACGCCTTGCTTAGATCTAGAAAGCAGGTATAGATTGGCGTTTTCCTTAGTTTATAATAGCTGATGTTATTATATTATGTAATATTATATTATGTAATATTGTACAACCAAAAAAGATCATATAAAGGTGGGAGCAGATCTATTACTAGACAAAGGCAGCTGGTTTTAACTTTTTTTGCCAAAATTCAACAGTAATGTTTACTAATCAACTCTTTTGTGACAAAAGTTGAACTGTGAAGCACAGTGAAGATTTGTATATTTAAAGGTGAAAGAAATGTCAAACTTAGAAATTGTGGTGTCTCCTTTACTATCATGGTGAGAAATAAGATCAAAACGGTGTTAGAAAGAGAAAACACCAAACTTTATAATCAAATCTAAAAGATTCAAACCATAAAGCTGAAAATTTGTTTTCTGAAGCACCAACAACTCTCAGAGTGGTGAATTCTGGCATCATGGAAAATGCACAGCTCTTTCCGTCTGAAATTTATAGGTAAATACCACATTCAGCTCATTCGGTCATTTCTATCATGAGCTTTGAAATATCCATTTAATTGCCAAGAATCAAGAAAAAATGCCATTTTGTTCAATTTCGAAAATAGAACCACAAAGTAAAGAGAGTAAATTATAAATCTATTTAAAAACATTAGTGCAGTTTGTTTGAAGTAACCTCCAGGAGCTTCAGCATGTGTGCTTTGTGGTTCTGTGGGCCGTGTGCCGTGCTCCGATTCAGTGGGTCTCCGATGACTATCTTCTTGGTCTCCTCCTTGACCCGCCTGATGAACTCCTCGTGGATGGATGCCGCCACAAACAGGCGCCCCGCCGCTATGCAGTTCTCTCCCTTGTTGAAAAATACTGAGCCCATTCCCTAAAACACAACACAATATATTATTGAGATGTCTGATGGGAAAAGGTACAGATATCTGAGAAGGCTTATGTTTGGTGTTGAAATGATGATATGCGTAGTTCCTACCGGGATGTCATTTATCCAGTTCCTACTCTCCCTAACCTTGCTGGAAAAGTATTTGAAAAAAAAAAACAATGACAAGAGTGAATTGAAGTGCTTTTGTTTTCTGGAAAAGGAAGAAGTTTTGGGACATTGGAAGCAACTTGAGAAGAAGATTTTGGTCTACATGGAAAGCATTTTTTGATGATTGTTCGTGTTCATATACATTCGTTTATGAACTAAAAGGTGTTTTGACCGTACCAAGATTGTTTTATACTATGTATTTGTGTTTTGGCGATAATACCTCGAGGTACCGCGATGGAATTAAATATACTATATTTGTAATTGTGTTGTTTGCCGTCGTGTAGGTAAGTGATTGGTTTCCTTCTTCCTTGTAATGTGTTTAGATATCTGGGGTGAAGGTTTAGATACCTAAGGAGAGTGCTTAAAAATCTGGGGACAAGTTTTAGATGCAAGTGAGAATGCGTAGGTATCTGGGGAGAATGCTTAGAAATCTGGGGATGAGGTTTAGAAACCTAGGGAGAATGCTTAAATATCTAGGGAGAAGGTTTAGTTACCTAGGGAGAATGTTTAAGATATCTGGGAGACGGTTTAGATGCCTAGGAAGAATGCTTAGATACCTGGAGAGAAGGCTTAGAAATCTGGAAAAAAGGTTTAGTTACCTAAGGAAAATGCTTCAATATCTGGGAACAAGGTTTAGTGAGAGTGCTTGGATATCTAGGGAGAAGGTTTAGTTACCTAGGGAGAATGTTTAAGATATCTGGGAGAAGGTTTAGATGCCTAGGAAGAATGCTTAGATACCTGGAGAGAAGGCTTAGAAATCTGGAGAAAAGGTTTAGTTACCTAAGGAAAATGCTTCAATATCTGGGAACAAGGTAAAGTGAGAGTGCTTGGATATCTAGGAAGCAGGATTAGATAAGTAAGGTTTAAGTGTGAAGTAAACTTACAACTCTGACAGCCTTGTCCATGTCGCAATCACTGAAGATAACCAGCGGAGATTTGCCTCCGAGCTCCAGAGAAACTTTCTTCATGTTTGATTCGGCACAGGTCTTCATTATCACTTGGCCTGAAATCAAACAACACAAATTTATTAAACACTCATCTATTATCCAGAATCTTGGAGTTTTAAGTATGTAGGGACCAAATCTTCAATACCAGTGCATACATTATTATTTTGCTACCATAATATGTTTCAAAATTTTGTTAATATTCAGAGATCGAGAGCCATAAATAGATAAACAATGAAGGTAATTAAAAGAGACTCATTTTGACTGAATGAACCTTAGTAGAATCACATTTCTATACGAGTATAAATCTATGGAGTGTATTTTATCTTCACCAATTTCCGTGCTTCCGGTGAATCCGAGTTTCCTGACCATGGGGTGCTCCGCCATGGCCTGGCCGCAGACGGAGCCACTTCCTGGGAGGATGTTCACCACCCCCGGGGGGAAGCCCGCCTTGATGGTCAGCTCCGCAAACTTCAGAGCTGTCAGCGGGGACACCTGATGGGGAAAATATCATTCGTCATACTAACAGTAATGCATACTGTAATGGCGTAAGCCGTGTTTACTGAATAGATTTGAATAGCTAGATATGTAATTCGCAACCCTCCTCTTCCCCATCTTCTTTTACAACTCACTTGGTAGAGAAAGATATAAGATTGGTTTTTAAAATATTTTTTATTTGACACCTCACAAAAGCGCCCCCGACATGGCACGATCAAGTGAATCAGATACTTGAGTCGGGCCATGTCAAAATTCAGAATAATAGAAGAGAATGTATGAGACGATGTATGAACGTGAGTGAGGCAAAGAGTGTGTGCCAAGATCGAGATGTTTGGCGGTCCGTCCTCTCTGCCTACCCCTGCGGTGAAACGGCGTGATGGTTAGTTAGTTAGTGAGTTATCTAGACATGAAAAAAAATCTCTCAGGGTCTATTTCATTTTTAGGGATGCTGTGTGGAGGGAAAGAAAGGAGAGGAAGTTCTGGGAAGGAAAAAGGTATGAGGGGAGGGTAAGAATTTGTGAGTTAAAATGTTCAGGAGTGACGGAACATATGAATCCATCCCTCCCACTGCGACGCAAGGCAAGGGTTGAGATGGATGCAGAGCCCGGATCCAGCTCACCATGCAGAAGGTATCCGCCATCCGTTGCCAAGACCTAAAAATACCTGCTAAATCAACAAACGTAACACGCCACATGAGATGACCTATGGCAGGGGTGTTGGTTATCCAATATCCCTGGGCGGTAGTATTCCATATACACCATATATTATTCCCCTTTCCGTTGGATGTATACAAAGGGAAACTATATTGCCATCGGGTTGGACAACTTTATGAGGTGAGTTAAGGAAGACCCGCATTAACAAATTCATATTATAATATGTAACTAGGTATGTATCAGAGCCTACCACACTCCACACAGCTTCCCCCAAGATGACACAGGTATTAAACTGACCTGCGCAGGTTTCATGACTACCGTATTCCCGGCGGCCAAGCACGCCGCCATCTTCCAACTGAGCATCATGAGAGGATAATTCCAGGGCGTGATGAGCGCGCACACCCCCATGGGCTCCTTGCGCGTGAAGGACAGGTTGCGGTTGGGTCGCGCGTGGTTGACGGGGATGGTGGTGCCGTGGATTTTGTCCGCCCAGCCCGCGAAGTAGCGCCACGTGTCGATGGACATTCCGATGTGGGTTTTTAGCGCCAGGGTGTAGACTGCGCCGGAATCTATTGACTCTATGGTGGCCAGTTCTTGTTTGTGCTGCTCCATCAGATCAGCTAGTCTGCAAGTTTCAAAATAATTCAGTTAGATACAAAAGTAGTTTAGAAAATAACATAACCTAACCTCTTACTTAGTAGTTCTGAGTGTATAATTCATAAATATACTAACCCCTAGATCGATATCTTCGGGCTTTCTCCATACTAGTGATGTGGTCGTCAAACTTAACTGTCAAAATGACTTGCGTGGCGCGAATTGACTAAAAGATAGAGGAAGTTTATTTGTCTACCATAGACAATATAATCGCTCTATCCTACTTCACGGATTCATTAGCCCAATAAATTATATAAAAAATAAAAACGCTTTAGAGCGGCAAAATTTGAAATTCTGCTTGCATTAGAAAAATGAAAACTCAGGGTACATGTTTAAATATTATTTTTATTTTCACAAATACAATGGATAAATGGATAAGTGTTCCAAAAACACAAAATGCTTTATACAAAAATATGAAATACCTTCCGTGGATATATTTCAGCCATCTCACAGCAAAAACTGCAACATGTCTTCTGAAATAAATATGTCACATTAAACAAAGTTTGGGAACGGAACATAGAATACTTGTGATGAACAAAGTTTATATGCGACGGGCCACTTCAAGAGTCAGAATAGTATGTGTTAGTCAGTTTACATGAGTTCGGTTAGTTCAAATAAGTGAGAGGCTTATGGCGGAGAGCAAGTTGTTAATAATCGTCTGCAACAGGGCCTTTCTTTCTTTATGGTGGAGAACGAGAGGTTAAACTAAAACTCTACAAGCATTATTTGACCCTATGTATGTGCAAGTAATCATAGCAAATAGAGAAATAAACAGTCACCTTTCTTTGGAATCATGCGACGTGTCTTCAGCTGGGACGTTGAACTCTCCTCTGGTGTTCCTGTTATATCTGAAAATTGAAAACAGTTTTTACAATATTTGTATATCAAATATTACTTAAGATACTGCAACATGTCTTCTGAAATAAATATGTCACATTAAACAAAGTTTGGGAACGGAACATAGAATACTTGTGATGAACAAAGTTTGTATGCGACGGGCTACTTCAAGAGTCAGAATAGTATGTGTTAGTCGGTTTACACGAGTTTGGTGAGTCCAAATAAGTGAGAGGCTTATGGCGGAGAGCAAGTTGTTAATAATCGTCTGCAACAGGGCCTTTCTTTCTTTATGGTGGAGGAACGAGAGGTTAAACTAAAGCTCTACGAGCATTATTTGACCCTAGGTATGTGCAAGTAATCATAGCAAATAGAGAAATAAACTGTCACCTTTCTTTGGAATCATGCGACGTGTCTTCTGCTGGGACGTTGAACTCTCCTCTGGTGTTCCTGTTATATCTGAAAATTGAAAACAGTTTTTACAATATTTGTATCTCAAATATTACTTAAAGATTTAGCATGACAACTGACAAACTTATGTTCACTAAACAACATTTTGTATTGAATGCTACCATTTAAATACCCCACATACATTTAAAGTAAAATTGAACAAGGCAAGGAGTGTATGCCAAGACTGAGTTGTTTGGCGGTCCGTCCTCTCTGCCTATCCTGCGGGGAAACAGTGTAACGGTTTGTTTTAAAGCATTATCAATTTTACCTTGTACGAGATCTTGTATGAAGTCTTGTATAAGATGGGCATTTTTAATGTTGACGTTTCAAGCCTCCGCCTATCTTCTGGGGTGAGAGACGATCGTCGGATGAGTCTTTCTCCTTCTGTACCGAGGGTTTTCGGGACTTCAAGCGGCATGCCAGGTGAGAGACGACATCATCGCATCCCCAGCCACAATGTATGATCTCACAATCATGGTCACAAATCTGACGTTAACAATGTTCCTAAAGTATAGGCTTCGATACGTTAACAACGTTTTAATGAGGTGGTAGAACATTTTCTGAAACGAAATATGGAAAAACATTAACCACTAGTACCCATAAGCTTGCCTTCACGATAAATTAAGTATTTCGTTCAAACATCATTCCATCTCTATATTTTAACCTCAAATATTGATTTACAGATAAATTAAGGTGAATGATAATGTTTTATGTAATTAATTACCTGATTTCTTGATCAACATTAAACACTTTTTTCACCTCTAGAATTCATGTAAGCATTTTTTGAATAAAATATGTTCATCGATTCATCGGCAAATTATCAAAACAACGTGCAACGGCGTCTGTAAAAACATGGCGGATGGCAAATCCATAGACGCGAGTCTATTTCCTGCAGATAGTGCGGTGTGCGGTTTCCTGCATTTGGTACCATAAATAATACATACATTTGGTACCTTTTTTTTAGTGACGTAGGTGTATGAGCATCTCTTTCTGACACACGTAGAGAGCGAGAGATGGCGAAAATCAAAATTACAGACCTATCTAAAATTCAGCTTTGTCTGTGGTGTATGGCACTTTCGCTAGAGTAAGAGTTATTTATGGTCACAGGACACAAATTTTGACAGAGTTATACGCCCCTGGTATAATTTTATAATTGAATGGTATAGTTACTGCCCTCTACCTGTCTTTTTACCTACAGGCTATATGTTGATAATGCAGATTTCTATTGGGCGTCTAGATGGCGCTTGTGTTGAAATTGTCAGGTTGTCAAGAAGTGCTTTGTTATAGATTCATTCTCTTTTTAAGGCTAATAATCGGACAATAAACCAAGGCTTGTTTTGCCTTTAGTTATATTAAATGGTGAACTGTTTGTGGGTGTAGTTTGTAGGCTGTACAGACTAATTCTCAAATGTTAAACTGTCCAATCATGTTTTAACCTAAAAGTTGTAAATAAATAACTCAGGTCAAATTCTCCGAGTGTTTAAATGAAGAAGGGACCAAATTGTAATACTGTGAACAATAAACCTTACATCCAAAAAAATATGCTTCTAATTTTCTCTTATTTAATAAATCAAAAGCCAAAATTTCCTATGAAATCATATAATTACTTAAATAGGTATATACCGACTTTCTTAATTATAAACTGTCTATTTTATGTAACATTTTTTAATTTCAAAGTAGTGAGTACCCGGCATGTGTTGCAATGCCTTCAACCTCCTCCGTTCTAATCCAACTTAGTAGTTAGGTGAACAATAAACCTCGCATCGGGAGAAACATTTTCTTTATTTAAGTGGCATTGCAATGCACGCCGGGAACTCGCTAGTTTAAAATAAATAGCTCTTACCTAAATAGAATTTGTCCCCTTTCCCTAGGGCTGATCTTGGACCATTCTCCCTCTTCAAACGCCTTCGTTGCTGCCTTCACCGCTCGGTCTACATCGTTAACTGAAGCCGACTGCACTTTACAGATCTCTGTCTCGTCGTTTGGATTTACAATGGACAAGGTCTTGCCATTATCCGAATCCACAAACTCCCCGTTAATCAAAAGCTGTGTGGGGAATCTAATATCCATCTTATTTGTGAATAATTCGCAGGCGGTGTAAACGATTTCTTTCTTATTGCTATCTCCGCGGGATTTGACGATGGCGCAGTTTACGAATTCTATGAAAGACGTGTTCATGAAGACGTCTTCGTTTTGGAGTTCCAGGTCAATGAGATCTTTGATTTCTTCGATCAGGCGGACTACATCCATAGAGCCGCCTCCTGATTCGAAGAAGTCGGTGGTTTCCTCAATCTCTATCCTCAAGATGGCCAGCCAGATATTTCGGATATTCTCCATGAGTTCTAGTTCTGCCTCAGTGAGGTCTATGGTAGATTCGGAGCTCTGTCCTTTGAAGTAGTTTTTAGCAGCCATCATTTTGCCATCAACTTTCATTCTTTGGATATTGATCTGGAAAAAAAGGCGAAATAAAACTTTAATCACTTTCACGCTCAGTTTTAAAAAAGGGGTATGCAGAGTGGATAGACCGCCACACAACTCTGTCTTGGCACATGCAGCTGGTTTCCAACACATTTGTAAATCGTCTCATCCATGTTTTCTGTTATTCTGACTCTTGACATGACCAGACTCAATAATGGAGAGGGTACAGCGACGATTCGCAAAAATACCAAGAGCTTCGAAAGTCCAGCAAAATGAAGATAGACTCAAGGAACTAAAATTACTTGACGATAATGTAAAGGAGACCTCTTTATTAAATTTCAACTCACCGACACTCCGTCATTAGCAGTAATCAACAGTCCCCCCTCATGCACTATCGCCGGTTTCTTCAGTCCCACGAAGTAGAGTGGTTCTCCTCCAACAGGGTCCTCTCGCCAGACCCTGGAGCCGTAGAGTCGCACCTCTTGCAGCTTCGGCTCGTCCGAGGGCTCCAGGGTCAGGCTGTCAGGGTCGGGGCGGATGAAGGAGCAGGCTCCGGGGGCTGAGTCCATGCCGCGGATAAAGTTGTGAAGATCTTCTCCGCTTTTTGACCAGTCTATCTAAAATTAAACATAGAAGAGATATTGTGTTGAAAATTGGACCTTGATTATGCCATGTTTTCCTCGGAGTCCCCAATTTATTCTATCATTCACATTTGCATAATTATGCTTACATCAACCTTGCATTCTTTGTGGACCTCAACATTTCTCACATGATTGTACATGGTTTTACCATGTTTTCAACTCATTTCTACAGCATTCAGTCTACTTTCATCCTTCCTCTGCCAGTTCCATGCCTCACTGCCATACATCAGAATGGATACCAGCACTCCATTGTGGACTGCTAGCTTCACTTCTTTGGACAATTTTTTGTTAGCGCCAACGGCATTCAGTCCTCCATTAATGGAGTTACCTGCATTTACCCTTCTTTCAATATCTCTATCAGCCTTCCTATCTCTTGTAAACATCCTTCCCAGGTACGCAGAGTCAACTACAATAATACTGGATAAAATTCATAGAAAATTGGTTTTTTTTAAACCCTACAGTTAAATACTTAACCATGTACTATGTGTAAACTAACCATGTGTGTTTCAGGTTTAAAAAGAGCGGCATCGTAAGAGGCTCCCTCCTCAGGCTGAGTAATCCGGGGAGCTGTGCCGTTGGCTATCATGTTCACTGACTGGGATAAGGCTTTGATACCTGAAAACACAAACTAAATTACCAAAAGGAATTAAAGTTTGCGTACAAAATGGCGCTTATAATCTTTCGTCCAATTACCTTCTGGATATAAGAACTTGTTGTAGAGTGTGTCCACAGTATCATCAGGTTCCACGTTACAGGATTTCTGCAGGAGGATTGGTCCGGTATCCAAACCATCGTCAGCCCAAAAGATGGTCAACCCAGCCACTGTATCACCCTCGATGAGAGTCCTGAAAATAAATTACTTTAATTAGTTGCTGAAGGATGATCCCAGATATGCTTATCGTCGATACCCTTACTCTTCCTAGAATCGTAGCAGATTTAAAAAAAAAATGAATGAGGAAAATAAATTCCCTTATCTGTCATCTTTTGCAATGCTGTGTGAAATTAGCCCTGGACGGAACTTTCCAGAAAAATTTGAAACCACAGTGTGAGGGAGAAGGAGTGTGAAAAATGTTACACCTGTTTAATTTTTTTAATGATATTTCTCATTCCCGGTCTCATCATTACCCAATAAAAAATTTAAAAGTCATTATATTATATTAACAGCAGTTGATTTTATACCACTTTGCTTACAATTAGGGAGGCAGGGTTGGGTACCGCCGCCCCGGGTTATTGGATTACTAACACCTCTGCCATAGGTCACCCCAAGTGGTTCGCTACATTTGGTGACATAGTGCCCGGGTTCATGGGGTGAGGTTTGTCTAGATCTTGGCGGTGGATGTGCCCACTTCAGGCCGGATCGGGAGAGACTGGCTGAGGGAGACATTCGGCTCCTCCAGCAGAACTCTCTCTCGACCCATCGCCTTGCACCGCAGTAAGAGGGATGGTTTCATACATCCGACACTCTTGGACCCACTGATCCCAAAATTCCTATCCACTCCCAGAGGCGTAGCGCGGGGGGTGCGGCCCGCCTTGGGTGCAACCTGGTAGGGGGTGACATCTAACTGAATGTCACCCTCATTCCTTCTCTAGCCCCCCCCCCCCCATTATTTTTCTCTGGAACTAACTAATAAATAATTGATAATGCATATTGACAAACCATAAATACGTCAGTATTTTTCCACTGACGCGTATTTTTCGCGTTATTATTCATATTTATTTTCTGAGATGATAAATATTTGAACAATCAACAAGACATTCAACAATCAATTGACCGTCCAAGTCACCTTTGGGAGATAGTCATTTCACTTGCAGATGATATACCACTTTGTTTATGAAATGATAAATCAATTTGATATTCATGTATTATAAATATATTTTTGTAGAAATTCTGAGAACATATTATATTTTCAATCACAATATTATTGTAACAAAAATAAAACTCACGTGACTGTGGCGATCATACCACATCTCTAAAGTGGTAAGCAGTGATTATGTGCATAACGCATGCTTCAATTTCATATTATTAAACCTTTTTATAATAACAATTATTGGTGATTTTTTGGTAATAATGCCTTGATGACCGAGAAAAATATTTATATATACTATGCAGAAACTGGCCAATCTATATCACATTTGCCATCGATTTTGTGACATACCCCTTGGGATATGCGAAGCGAAAATTGGGGGGTAAGCAATATCGTGGCATTTAAAAAAAAAATTATTTCCAACAGACACAATTTACATAAGTATATAATTTAGACTATTTATCGGTAGTCCCGCGAAGCTGCCACATGGCTGCTTGTCTGCAGGTTCTACCTCAATATACACTCTTTTATGTATAATATCAAAAATTGTAAAGGAAAATGCAAATAATGATATCCGAATCCTAAGAAACTGATTTGATACAAGTCTACTTACAATCTACAATTGATGCAGAAAAAAAAACAGTTTATATTCTCAATAAATATGTTTAGAACTTACCCTAATTATACATAACAAAAAAGTGACAAAGAAGTCTGTAATAACTCATGTACATTAATTAACCATACAACTGAAAAAAGGAACCTCGGTGTAATTGTAGATCAACAAATGAAATGGAACAGACACATAGGTATGCGCTTTTTTAGAAAATATATCTATAAATTAATCACATTAAGAAATATATTCAAGTTAAGTAATCTAAAAAAGTCTTTTTCGCATTCAGTAGGAAATCATTGGATGGGGAGGCACAAATGAGAAAAATAAATAAATTCCTGTAAAAGTTTTTGAAAGACAGATTTTGAAAAAACACAAAAAAAGAACCAACATTCTCTTCAGCAACATTTTACAAATTTTGAGTACCTACCAAAAATTGGAGACCTCTGTAAAACGATTAAATATTACAAATATTTAAAGAAAATGTAATAATTTTTTTTTGTTTTTTTTTTTAATGTTTTAACTTAACTCATTATGTGGGCATTTCTATATTTTCAAAACAACATATTCACAATAATTATATTTACAAAGGGATACAATATTTTAATAGTCTTTCCGAAGAATTTAACAAAAGAACAGATTTGGTATCATTCAAGAAAAAGGTAAAGATATTCTTAAAAAATTAACTGACATAACATCACCAATCTTTCTTTTTTTTCTTCGATTATTCTGTTTTTTTTTTTATAGATACATAGATTTTTCATTTATAAGCCACATTTTTACAATTTTCACGCTAAAAATTCTCGTTTTCCTCATAAGCGAAATGAATGAATGTAGGTTTTAAAACTCAGCTCAACTTTTTCAATTTTCGTGGAAATAAAAAGACGTAGAATAAAATTTGTTCAATTTCGCATATAGAATCACTGATTAAAAACACCGGAAGTCGTATGACACTCTGTACAAAATTGCATTAACCGTTCCGATCTATCGCGAATATGCACGTATTTCGTCTTAAACGAAATGTCAGATTTACAAAAACCTTGTGTTATTTCTGCTTCACAATTAAAGCTCTACAAATGAAACATTTCTGAACGTAGCCGAATATTAAAAACTGTTTTTGAAAGGTTACGAAATAAGCTTTCAAATCTTTAATGGCCTATAAAATATACTCACATCCGTACTAGGTATTTTATTTACCTTTTGATTACAAAAATTGTTTTTCATTTTGGTTGGGTATTTTGATCTCAAATCCAAATCTAAGATTTGAATGAAAAGCGCCGAAATGGGACGCGCATACATTCCCCTTAAGTTTATCGTCAAAATTGACATTTTGTAAGGTTTTAAAATTATAAAAATTAATTGATTTGAATTCCCACAAAAATCAACCATCGTAATGCTGGTGAAATTGAAATTAAATCAGTAACTATTACAGTTCAACCAAAACTAAAAGACCGTTCCTAAGCATTGTCTTATACAAACTAGTAATATATCACGCCCTACAAGAGGCTTGCGGTGTAGATACGGATGGAAGGTCTCACCATGAAATGGAGGAGGCTCCCCTGTGTCGGGGCAGCAGAGAGGGATGGTAGATGATGCTCTCGTAGGTAGGGAAGTTGATGACCTCCATGGGGATGAACTGGCTGCAGAAGGGGAGGACATTGAGTTCTGCTCCAACCTGAAATCATCAACAAAGATCTTTAAATATTATTTTACCCACATTTACAGGAGACGAAAATAAACATATCAAAATAAAAATACATCCAACTTCAATTATGCTAGAAAATAAATGCATGAGTCATCATTTGGGAATAACTCACATAATGATTATAATACATAACGACATTCGGTCAAATTTAAACAATGCAGTAATTGGGAAAACTGTAAAAGGATAATAACCATTAATAATTTCAGTCATTTTACTCAGAAATTAGTAAGGGCATGGGCCGTATGCAAAAAAAAAGCAATAAAAAAATTTCATCGTAAATACTTCTCTAGGAATAATATAAATACATTGTCTGTAAGTGGTATGAGCACAGTTTGATAATGCCTTCAGAAGGCGAAACAACTGTCACGCATAATAATAATTACATAGCAGAACTTGTTTATAAATAAACTGTTTTTATAAATTTAATAATAATATTATTGAATATATGTAAAGGAATAGGTACCTACCTAGAAATGCATAGGATTCCTTTATGTTCGAATTTTAAATAGGTGTTGTCATGGAGACAGAAAATGATAGATGTTTTTTGTTTTGTTGTCTAGCTGGGTAGCACAGATTGAAGTAATAAGAAGATTGAAAAATAAGTTTATAATTACAAAGTGATATAATATTTTGAAGACGGACAAATAACTTTAATTGTAGTTTCTTTGTCAGCAAAGCAACTCATGATATTTGTATGTCACATTATTAATAAAAAATTACAACAAATTGACAAATTGTCTTATAAATATAAAAGAAATTAAAAATTAAAATGGAGTTCTAAAAATTAAACTTGAAAACAATAAAAAAAAAATTAAGAATTGATACTTTTTAAACAATAAAAGTAGATAAAACTAAATATTCTATTAATTTTTAATTAAAATGTTGAGACAAAAAAAGGTTGGTGTGTTTGAAGAAAAAAATCTTTTGATTTTAGTGAGCATATTTAATTTGGGAGGGGGATTTAGGTACCGCCGCCCTGGGAACCATTTATTGGATAACCAAAATCCTTGTTATAGGTCACCCCAAGTGGTTCACAACATTTGGTGACTTAGCAGGGGTGCCCGGGTTCTTGAGGTGAGGTCTGTCTAGGTCTTGACCGGATGCTTTTGCCCAACGAGACCTTTTGACCTCTCCAGCCAGACTTTCTCAATCCATCGCCTTGCACCGCAGTGGGAAAGGGATGGATTCATACCTTTGTCACTCCTGAACACATTGATCCTCAATTCCTACCCACACTTCATACCATTTTCCTTCCCAAAACTTCATCTCCTTCAATACAACATCAATACAATTTTTTCCTATTTCTGGTGAAATTTATCAAACATTTTCTTTTCTTGAACAGATTTTTAAAGTTTGCATGTGATTTCCAATGTAGAGTTCAATTGTCCGGGGCTACTGGGATTATGGCATCCACAAATAAGGCTAGGAATGGGAAAAATATAGGAAAGAAGAAGTTTGGAAAGTATCAGCCGAGTGATTCCATATTTTTTTGTGGGATCGTTATTACATAACGCACGTAATCTCCTGTCAGATTTGTGTGATTTTAATGGCTGTTATTTGCTTTTTCTATGCACAACGTACATTAAATGAATGAATAATCATGCATACTTGCAGGAATTCGTGTTTAAAACAATCTAAACTAAAATATGTAATGGTAAATATGTAAAAATCACACAAATCTGACAGGAGATAACGTCCGTTATCCAATAACGATGCCACAAAAGATAAGGAATCGCTCGGCAGGTCTAGTCTCCCAGCACGACTGAAGCCATTTCCATTTATTTATTTATTTGTTATAAAAAAAGATACATTCACAGTATAATGAAGCTTTAATTGTCCAACTAGGAAGGTCTCTCGTTCTAGGACAGTCAAATTGACAGGTTTCATTTACATTAGGTATTTAGGTACAGGATCATTCATATATCATTACATAGTATAAAATGAAGTCGCTCAAAATGTTTGTGCGCTTAGATCTTTTAAACTACGCAACGGATTTTCATGCGGTTTTCACCAATAGATAGTGATACAAGAGGAAGGTTTATATGTATAATACATGCTTATTATAGAAGAGAAAAGCCGAAAAATTCAAATATTCAATTCAGGCAGCGGGCAGCAGGCAAGCAGGTAGTGTGGATTTTATAAAGGTTGGGTAATGGCGTTGTATTTCGTTATCCACAGCAACATGTGGCCGGGTCTGCTAGTGTAGTATAAAGTAAAATAAACATTCACAAAATTTTAATATGTGATACAGCAGGATAGTAGTAGTAGACGAGGTTCTAGAATCAAGCATCGAATATACAAGAAACAGTGTTTTCAAAGCGAGTATACATATTTGAATCAACGTTTCTATTTTCAATGGTGATTTTTTACCGGAACAATACTAAGAGTACCTAATACTCTGAATGACCTGCCTGGGGCCTAGGAACCGAAAGACTTATTTAAAATCAAATGGGTACAGATCACACTTTTGGAATTGTCACTATGTACAAAACTTTAGATAAAATTTAAGAAGTCATGTTGATTTGACCCTTGAGGTACTTATAAATAAAAACTTATCTTCCTTGGATACAAAAGCAGTTTGGGTGTAATTATGTATTTCAAACTGTGTTTTATCATTTGATTTGTCAAGAAAAACATTACGAAATAATATTTTATTGTTATTGCTTGCGTTTGTTATTAAATTGATTATAAAAAAGTGTGAGCATGAAACTGGATGACTCCAGTAGTATTTAGTTATTCAATAACTGTTAGAAAATTAGTCACACAATAGCTTTTAATTCTAGTATTTTTTTATAGATATAGTTGTTAGCCCGTTGATGGCTCCGCCTTATATGGGTTAGAATGACCTTGCGGCCACTCTTCCTAAAAACGCTTATGGACCTCGATACGATCTATGCCCGACTACCAAATAAGATACGGTATTCACAAGAAGTAATACTCACTGGCATGTCTTCTGGCTGGTTCTTATTCAGCGACAGTCACAGATTATCCATAAGCGTGCAATATTGTTTATTTGGGTTATTTCATAATCCACGATAGAGTCACGTCACGATTCACGTAGGGATTTTACACAAAGTATACGATAGAAAACGATATGATTTTTACTTTATGCCACGATAATAGCACTTCGACGTAGAGCGAAATGTCACGTTACGATATGTTCCGATGGTTGTTGACAGAATGGCTCAAGGCGGTACTTGACTCCTGTTGCTACCCTGTAGTTAGGTACCCTTAATGTGCGGAATACCAAAATCTGGATTCCTTCCGATCCTACAGGCCGATCGGAACACAAATACGAAAGAAATCCACCAGCGTTATGAAACAATAGTTGTAGACGACTGGTGTAAAATTGATATAAGAAAAGGGCTTAGCTTCTTTTTTACATTAACCCTACACAGAAGGCTTTCCTTCAGAGCCTATATAATCTTAGGGGATGCTGTTGAGGTTTTTTTATAAGGAAAGGAAGAGGAGAAAGTTCTAGGAAGGAAATAGAAATGAGGGGTGGGTGGACGTATGAATTCATCCCTTCAACTGTTTCTCTCGATCTGGCCCGCCACACAGCAGGTGGGCAGACACATCGGCCGCAAAGATCTTGACAAACCTCTGACTCGTGAACCCGGGCACCCCTGCTAAAACGTAGCGAACTACTTGGGATGGCCTATGGCAGAGGTTTTGGTTATCCAATAAATGGTACCCAGGGCGGCGGTACCCATACCAGCCTCCCAAAATGAAAATTGGTGGTGATAAGTCAAATACTTGGGATTTTTTGTTGCGTACTGTAACATTTTTTTAGAAAAATTACTTAAATAAATTTTTATGTCTCCATGTTAAAATTCGAAGGTATAATTTTTTTAATGGCGAAAAATTTTAAAAATTACAATCTCAATCAATCGGGGCAAATTTATTTATTTCGTTTGATAGCTCAAGTGGTTATAGTAGTTTCAGGTAATTTTTCAATTTAAGCTGGAATTCATGATTATTTTTGATAAATTTTAGATTTAATGGGAGGTTGTTGAAATAAGTTACATGTATCTAGATAGAGTTAGGTATTTTGAATGGGCTCGGTAATAAATTTTTGGATTTTAATAATATTCTGATATCTTGCTGATTTATTGAAATGTAAGTTATTTGGCTATATTGCTTTGAAAAGATGTAGTACCGAATATATTTTTTTGAACATTTTGTCCATTGCATATAACATATAACATATAACATAACATATTGAATATTGAAAAGATTTTTTCAGTAGAAAATGAAGATAGTGTTTTCAAGATAACCTCAATTACCAATCTTCTAACTATTTTGAGTGGATTATAAATTACAGCATATGTTCCTCCCCAGCCTATAATACCGTATTGTAATATAGATGCTCAATTGCATAGTACACTCTTTTTAGGTTTTCTAGTCTTAGAATATTTCTAAGTCATATTATTTCATAATGGTGTTGCAGAAATTTCCACAGACTATATTTTTTATTATCATTGTGTGATAAGATATAAAGGTTAAATGTTTGGGGAAAAAACACCTTAATTTGGTTATATAATGATAAAATAAACTGCTGTAACTAATGATGTAATAAGATAATAAATAACACAAAACATTTGGTAAGTAAAAAACAATTCGTCATTAAAGAAGAAGATAATACTAATAAATATAAACAAAAATATGAAAAAGAACAAGACACAGAAAAATATTATTTCATTTAGACTTTAGAAAAGGTCAATAGGTGTCCCATATAAATAACATGTTTATCCGAGACACAATCTAGGTTACAAACCGATTCTTTAGAACTTTATGATCATTTATCCCGGCGAGCGTAAGGTTGGGTGTGGTACACCCAGACCAAGACAAATCCATCAATATTTTAATAGCGAATTATTGTTATGCCCTGCGCGCCCGAGTAACTGCGCGGGGGGAGGTAAGGAAGTGACAAGAAACAAGAATTTAGTCATTCACCGGTCAGTGAGGCTGTTAGACGTCCACCAGGTGGATTTTACCCACCTGGTGCTCGGTGTTACTATTTTTCACAAGTACTAAGATTAGTTATAGAAGAAAAAAAATATTATAATTTGTGTTTGTTATGATTACCTTAGAAGATGTTAGTTTTTTTGTGATTATATTTAGTTTTATATAAAAATGGACAATTAAGTGCCATAAGTTGAATTCTGTAAGAAAAATTTTGATTCTAATAAAAATGATTTAACTACTTATTATAAAACTTTTATGCCTATGTAGTTTCTAATAACAAGTACTTAAAAAACAGGTAAATTAAGTATACTATCGATTTAAAAATAGTAATATGTCGATAATAAAAAAAAATTCTAAGTAAGCATTTTGGGTCTAAATTACCCATCTTACGCTCAATGTTACAAATTTGAACCTGACTTTTGCCAGGTTAAAAAGGTAGCAGCCAAAAAGATGGGAAAAATTAGTGGAAAATAATATTGTTAATATTATCAAGAGTATGAGAATATGAAATCAACAAAAATGACTTAAAAACAAGAGGTCCCAACGTCCAAGTTGGTTAAGGTGTCTGTCTCAGTAAGACAAGAGATCCTGGGTTTGAGTCCCAGTTGCGACCATTACATTTCGCTCTGGTGGTAAAACCACCATTCAGAATTGAAACGTTGCTTGAAATGGCTTTAGTCTTGTTTGGTGCCAAAACTGAATAGGCAGGTACTTTCCCACCTTCCTTTTCTACATCTCCTTCCCCTCCCCGCTGCCTTCAGCCTCACAACTCACAACATACTCCAATTTGGGGATGGCATAGTCTCACTAGTCTCCAGACAAACAGTTGGGACTCTTGTGCGATACTCACATAAAAATTTAAAAAATCCTCTTCTTCAATGATATATTACATTGATGTGTATAATCGTCAAAAGTTGTTCCAATAAAAATTGAAAAAAAAACAATTGTTTTAGAGATTTTATGCATTTACAAATATTAATTGAATTTGCAACTTTCGAATACAACTATAATTGGTATTAATATATATCATGGAGACTGTTGAAGAGCGTCGGCCCGAAGATTTGAACCAAAAAAGATAAGAGGTTCAAACGCGATAATATTATAATTTATAGAGATCAGGTCAACTGCAATAAACTAGTGTTGTTTGTTTTTCAACAGAGACAAAATCATCCATAGTTTTCCACCGAATAACAATACATCTACAAAATAAGTGTTTCCTATAATCTATAATATATTTATGACCTGCGTAAATTTCAGTTCTAAGAATATCTTGTACAAGCAGTGGAGGTCTTCAATAGGAGATTAAAAAGGGAAGAAAAAATTTCTATGATAAACAAAAAAATTCTGTGTTTGTCTTTTCCGTACTATTGCATTATTTAAATGAATTCTTTAGCACCGTTGCGATTTGAAACTCGATGAAAAAGTGACACTAAAAAGAGACAAACACATACATCTGCCGCCAGACAAACACTTACAGCTGGTAGATTCTCAAGGTTTGCAGGTCTACCACTCTGGCGCCACTGGTTAGTTTTGTATGAACTGAAGAAACATAACAAAAAACCATAGGTGCTGATATTCATAATGCACCTATGGGATTGTGGATTCTTTTCGGACTCGTTCTTGGGCAGTATGGGTGTCATTCTGATGGGTGGATTTTTTAGCGCAGAATTTTAATGGCGCTCTGTTTAAAATTTGGTGAACATTTACTTATTTATTAGTGATAATTATATATTATTGTATATTACAAAATTATTACATAGCATTTTTTATGCATTATTCCCAATGAGTTTAAATAAACTCATTTCGAGAAGGACAACATTATACAGTACAATCTCACTAATCCGGCACTTCAATAGACCGATACGTCCAATAATCCAGCACCCTCCGCCCGCCCCTCCCTCGCCCCTCTACGCCTACGCGCTCCATCGCCGCGGCGTCGTCTAAGCAGTCTAACCTCCAAACTTATCTCATGTGCATGTGCGTACATATTTACCTGTTGTTTTGAAGTGAGAATAGTGTGTAATTAAAAATATCAAGTAAACAGAAACACTAGACACTAGATTTGAAAGATAAAATGGACATTTTAAAGAAGTTAGATAGTGGAGAAAACATGTTCAAATTGGCAACACAATTGGCAACACAGCACGCCCAACTATACACGACCTTAAGAAAAAAAAGCAAAAGATAGTAGACCACGTGAAGACAATGTAATCTGGACCAGGAAAGCGTAAAACTTTTTATTTATTGATTTTTTCTCTATAATCCAGTAATCCGAATATTTCAATAATCCGACACCCTTTGGTTTTTAATAGTGCAGGATTAGTGAGATTATACTGTACAACTAAAAGAAAATTATTTTTACAAAAGAACATGAATTTAAACTGTAGTGATACAGTTAGTTGAAGAATATACAAGAGTTACAAAAAAAGCAACTAAATTCATCCCTGGTTAATAAAGTTGCTGAGAAAATATCCTTTTAGAGCCTTTGTATAGTAAGGAGTTACATAATTCCAAATTTAGTCATATGAGTAGATGACGATAGGTGAATTTGATTTTGTGATCGTGTTTTGTGCTGGTGTATATCGGAATTAAAGGCTGATTTAGTGTCGGTGTGTGAGGTGTGTTGAATTATTTGTAGGATGGCAGTGGTGATGCTGTATTTTGGTAGGATAAAGTACAAGTTTGTCTTATTATCTTATATTTTTTTGTGTGAGCTCTCTGAATAAACAAACGCTCTTTAAAAAAACCCCTACTGAAAATATTATCAAGGCCATTACAAATTCATATAGACTAATATTGAATGGAAAATGTTTACATTCTTTAATAAATTCATTGCGTAAAATCAACTACAGATAAAACCCCGGCGTACGCAGTGCACATTAAACAATTTTTAACAATGATAATAAAATCGGTAAATAGATTTCTCAAACAAGAGATTCAAATGGATTGGTTGAATTTTGTGGTGCTAATCCGGTTTAAGCTTCTTCTAAAGCTAATGTTTTCTTTTTTATATTACCACACAAGAGTCCCAACCGAAGCTAGTAGAACTGGAATACTCAATTGGGGCATGTTGTGAGGGGAAGGATGTTGGGAGGAGAAAGAAATGGGTAACAAATCTGATCACCAAACATGATTAAGACCATTTCGAGTTATGTTTCGATTTTTCTGAATTAAGGGTTTTCACCGGAGTGTTATTGAATATCTATAAAAGAAAACTTACAGATTTGTAGTCTGCTACAACTTGTGGGATGGCTTGTCCCTTTATTCTCCAGGCTTTTACTTTGAAAACAGGGGTTCCATTGGCTGCAGCGATGGTAGCTAAAAAATTATAAAAATGGTTAAACTTTCTTTTAAAAAACCACGTAACAAATACTTTTTTAATAAGCAGACTGTTTGCTTGTGCAATGATGGAGGTCTTAATTAGCAGAGGATTGAACCCGCAATGCCGGTGTGCGAACTCCAAATACTTTTACCATGACGCTATAGAGAGAGTTTAATTTAAGCAATCATTTTACAAAGAATCCCTTTTTCAAAATGCTTATAAAAAGGCTCTGCATTATTTTGGTTCAATGAACTCAAATTTCCTTTGAATTTAAGTCATTTTAAAAATTGGAACTGATTGAGTGAAGAATTCATAAAAGCGATAAAGTAGATACATACCTAACATTTAATATAAAGTAAAATTTTAACATAAAACTATTTTAATTATCATTTTCAAAATTGGAACTGATTTGTCAAGAATTAAGACTATCGCGTAATTTTTCACGAGTCTGAGCTAGCATAAGCGAAATGGTAAAATTTTTTATTTGAAATTACATACAATAAAAGTGAAAGGAAACCTCAAAAGCTACTTTAACCAAGGCTTTTATCATAACAACTATGAATTATAATTGGTAATTATTATTCATTATTCCCAATTATTATTTAATAATTTATTACTTCCTAAAACATTAGAATAATGAAAGTATAAACTTATTGCAAAAGTTTTTTTCTCAATTTCAAATATACCTTAATAATATATAAATTGTAAGAGTAGGTACCTGCTTTTTAAATGTGTATTCTTCAAATAAACTAAATTATAATATCCAAAGAGATATACAAATTGTTTAAATAAATCAAACATTAATTTTATTAAGTTCTGCAAGTAATTCAGTTTTTATTATTGTGACAGCTGTTTCGACATTTAAGGTGGTTATCAAACTGTGCTTATGTCGCATTGAGATGACTTATTTATTTATGTATTCATTCATTTGTGTTTTAATTTTTAACAGTAAGTGGACTCACAAAATATTTTTTTTAATTATTCGGTTTTTACCGAAAATATTAATAAACCATTTTAAAAACACAGAAATGAAAACAGTATAGGGATAAATAAAATCATATATTATAAAAATAAATCACCTCAATGTGGTAAAAAAAAGAGACTGCTATTAATGTGTTAATTTTTGTCAAAATGCCAAAATAAAGGATGAAATTGTTTTTCAATAGAGATGTACATAATTACGAAACAAGAAATATAAATAGAGTTATATTGCCACAATATATGAAAAAATCAAAATAACAGAACTGCCTAATGTACAGAGGACTAAAGATGTACGATAAAAATCCTGAAAGTAACAAGAAATAATGAATGTATTTAAAAAGAAATGTTATGCTGTAAAAATATTTAAATTTATCAAATGAAATGTTACATTGTGCAATTGTGCATATTAGTTTACATTCTAATGAAGTATAATCAACTAACTCAATAAATAATAAAAAAAACTAACCACACTTTGATAATGGAATGAAATGCCGAAACAGCTGTCATAAAGTTATATTAAATAACATTATTAAATATGATTTACTTAAAATTTAAAAAAAATCCAATTACATATTATTTTTCCATAAAGATGATTTACGTGATTTATTAGTAGTAGGCAGGTACCTATAGGTACAATGCTAAAAAGATAAATACATAAATTATCGCTGTACGCTATTTTATTAACTCGTGAATTAAATAGTACAAAAAATATTGGTAAAATTTGGATAGGGCCTGACACGCTTATTACGAATAATTTTTAGAAAAAAACTTTATATTCGCCTTAATTACTATAAAAGGAAACTTTTTGCATTCCGGGAGGCGGAAAATTATGCATTTTAATTTTCAATTGCGTAAATCCAAAATTCACTTCGAACCGGTCGGCGACTGTCAGCGGCCATTAGATACGTCACTGTTATGTTGGTATCACTGATGCATTAACAAGAGCTAAATACGACCGTAGCCATCTTCATGGGTAACACAAAGAGGCGCGGAATTATGAAAAACAGCGCATTAGGAATAAATAATGTAGATAAACGAACCTCTAATCAGAATCACTTCAGAGTCTAGCTGAGGCACTGGAATCATGTGTTGGATTTCATCGTCATTATAGTTGGAGGTGTTGGTATTCGTCGCATTAATAATTGAAGAATAGAAATAATAATAATTATAATAATAGCTAGAAGTTACGTAAAATAAAAATAAAACGTGCGCATTAGGTAAGCACTACTTTGACGAAATTCTGAAAATAAAATGAATAAAGGCCTTTAGGCAAGTTTTTTTACATTGAAAATTTTATTTTTACATTGAAAAAAAATTTTTTAAGTAAAAAAAAAAAACGCCGCGTTTTTTTTTTTTTACTTAAAAATTTTTTTTTCAATGTAAAAATAAAATTTTCAATGTAAAAAAACTTGCCTAAAGGCCTTTATTCATTTTATTTTCAGAATTTCGTCAAAGTAGTGCTTACTTAATGCGCACGTTTTATTTTTATTTTACGTAACTTCTAGCTAATCGTTATTTTATGGTAATAATAAATATACATAATATAATATACGAATAGAGGTTTGTTAATATTATAATTCTGTTGTGTTTTCATAATTCCGCGCCTCTTTGTGTTACCCACGAAGATGGCTACGGTCGTATTTAGCTCTTGTTAATGCATCAGGGATACCAACATAACAGTGACGTACCTAATGCCCGCTGACAGCCGCCGGTCGCTTCGCGAAGTGAATTTTGGGTTTACGCAATTGAAAATTAAAATGCATAATTTTCCGTCTCCCGGAATGCAGAAAGTTTCCACTTATAGTAATTAAGGCGAATCTAAAGTTTTTTTCTAAAAAATATTCATAATAAGCGTGTCAGGCCCTATCCAAAAATTACCAAAATATTTACATAATTTGATTATTATAAGCAAATTTTAGCAATAATAGCTTACCCAGAGGATCTTCCCTGTTTCCTTTGTCCAATACCGTAAAAACTCCCACAATTTTGTGTCCATCTTTCTTCAGTAGTTTGAAAACTTCCGCCGCGAAAGTACTCTGACCAATCAGAGCGATTCGCAAGGAACGTTTTGGCGCCTAAAAATGACAGCAGCTGTCAGAATCTTATTACATAAATGTCAAAACATTTTCCAGAAATTTTCAGATTGAATTAAAATAAAAATAACCACAAAATTTAATTAAACTTATTCAAATTAATATAACAAACTATTAATTCACCTCCTCGGAGATCGATATTGGCGGCATTTTGAAATGAGGTGTTACGAACGGATGTCAACAATATCGAACGGTTTGGAAGTTAAAAATTCATGTAAATTAATGAATGAAAAGATTGATCGTAGAAGCAACTATCTCTACAGATGGAATATTCACAAATGATTGAACGAACTCGGTCCCGGCACCCGGTTTCACGACTTTTGAACACGATTGGGCAATAAAATTATGATTATAGGTTTATCAAAACACTGGGTAGATCGGTGTTGCCAAGTAAGCGCACAAAATTCCTTATTTATGTATTTGAGGAGGTTCGGGCTACTAGGTGTTATATTTTTTGTGTTGTTTTATTGAATGTGTATACTTATGTATCTATATTTACGAAAAAATTAATAAATCCTAAAATATATTAAGTAATGTAGTCACTCTTTGGAAAAGTTGTGGGCAAAATTAGAAGAGTTCAATGCATTTGTATTTTAAACGACTTCGAAAAGGAGGAGGTTATCAATTCGACGGTAATTTTTTTTTTATGTTTGTTACCTCAGAACTTTCGATTGGGTGAACCGATATTTATGATTCTTTTTTTATTAGAAAGCTGGTGCTTCCCGTGTGGTCCCATTTTATGGTCCAGTTCTGACAATGGAATCCATGAGAAAACCATATATGTCTTAAATTTTCAATAAGCATGTGCGCGACAAATGGACGAATAACTCAATATTACGCCAACAGATTTCGATGATTCTTTTTTTGAAGTAAAACTTCTTTACGCACGCTCGTCACTGAAAATCATAAAATAAACAAAAATTTTAACAAAACAAAAAACGACAAAAAAATGCACTAAAAAGTAAAAAAATAATTTCGTACGATTGTTATTTTTGGAGTCGGTGTCAGCCAAGATCTCCACATCTCCCCTTAGTTACTTACTTTTTAGTGCATTTTTTAAAGTCGTTTTTTGTTTTGTTAAAATTTTTGTTTATTATAGTAAGTAAATTAAAAAAAATAATAATAAGAGTTTGCAATTCACACGTGGTAGAAGTGAAACCTTCAGAAAACTAAAGTATGTAGACAAGAGAGGGGAGGCTGCGAAGCACCGCACAAAGAGGAGACCGATAGGCTAGTAAGTACGCAAAAAGAGGAGACCGATTATACCATCTCATTCTCTCCCAGACTAAATCCTACAGATGTGTGTTTGTCTCTTTTTAGTGTCGCTATTTTTCGTTTCATCGTGTTTCAAATCACAACGGTGCTAAATAAGTTTTCACTTCAAAACTTTTTAATCAGGAGCTTAGCCTTGCAGTACTCTGCTTAATCACTTCATTCGACTCTAATCCCCTTCGGTCATATTTAATTGTATCATACTTCAACTAAGAACCACCAACACTATCTTCATTTTCTTAATGCATATATTTATTGGCTGCTATCTTTACGCATGATTGCAACATTCATTCCGAAACTAAGTGCAATCTAGATAGCGTATACTTTTCATTTTAATGTGCGACATGTATCGACTTTTCCATAAAAATAGGATGAAAAATTTAATTTAAATAGATTTTATTGTTGTTACTATTATTAATTATTTTCTTAATTACCCCTACTTTATTTTTATTTATATGGCATATCTATATCCCATATGATGTATCTATATCCCGAATGATATATCTAAAAAAAATAATCAGTGAAATCTTATTACGTAATTTATTTTGTATTCAAAATTATTATACTTTGTAAACTGATTTTTCGACGACTTCGGAAAGGAGGAGGTTATCAATTAAACGGTATTTTTATTTTATTTTTATGTTTGTTACCTCAGAACTTTCGATTGGGTGAACCGATATTGATGATTCTTTTTTATTATAAAGCTGGTGCTTTCCGTGTGGTCCCATTTGAATTTGGTCCAGTTCTGAGAATGGTATCCATGAGAAAACCATATATGTCTTAAATTTGCAATAAGTATGTGCGCGACAAATGGACGAATAACTCAATATTACGCCACACACTTCGATGATTCTTTTTTTTTAAATAAAACTTCTTTACGCAAGCTCGTCACTAAAAATCAAAAAATAAACAATAATTTTAACAAAACAAAAACGACTTCAAAAAATGCACTAAAAAGTAAAAAAAAAAAAAAATTTCGTACGATTGTTATTTTTGGAGTCGGTGTCAGCCAAGATCTCCACATCTCACCTATAACTACCTATGTATGTAGTTACCTTGCTGACACCGACTCCAAAAATAACAATCGTACGAAATTATTTTTTTACTTTTTAGTGCATTTTTTAAAGTCGTTTTTTGTTTTGTTAAAAAAATTTTAATAAATAAAATTTAAAAAAAAATAATAAAATTCTATAAGATAAGTCCTGTATCCGTATCCTACCGGCACATTATTTATTTGGGAACATACTTATGACCGGAAAGGACCAGGCACACATTTATAACTTTATTTTATATTATAACATCTGCAAGCATCCTCTCTCGCTTGCACTCATCCCCTTTCATGCACACATCACAAGATTTTTTTAATACTTTCCTAAAACCGGAAATTCAATTGTATGAGACGCTTAAGATGAAGCCATACTAAATAATGCAAAATCATACAAAATCGCACGTTTTTGTTTTGAAAATTTGACCGCTTAGAAGTATTATAGATGCTTCAATTAAATACTGCGTGTAGAACATATCTTGGCCCTTAAAAATATCGGTCCTTTTTTTAATAAGCTTAGAAAAAAATAAAGTATTAGGTCTATAAAAAACATTTTCAAGTGCAAACTCTCCTACTTATAAACACTTTTTCGGATATGGTTTTATTGCATAATGTGGCAAATTCAGTTTCTTATATAATTATCGCAAAAAAATTGATATTCACCCCCGAACTTGACAAAATAAAATATAATATGCATTTTCGCGTTGGTATTTTTCACATCACGGCGACAATACGGCATTCGACGAATTTGTAACATCAAAGTGAACCTTATACCGTCCACCGAAGAACGACTGGCAGCGGCCCCTATTTTCGGTCACTACTCCTTCGGACGGAGCGGAGAAACGACGTGTTACGCTCCATAAGTCGTCTCAATGTGGCATAACCACAGTTTGTTAACGGCCTTGACCGCTGAAACAGCTGTCACAATAATAAATCAAAAATATTGCAGTACTTAATAATAACGCTATGAAAATTGTTCTGTTACGCCCTTGGTCCTGGCGGCTTTGTTTGATCTGCTTTCCGTCAATGGAAGAGCCAAGATTTAATCTCAGAGTAACAATAACTCTGAGGATTTAACCATAATGTTGAACATGCATAATGCGTACCGCGATCGCCGCTTGCGGTCAGTATCGACAAATTAAACAATCGATAAATAATATAATAATGAAATAATTAATTTGTTTTAACCACGATAATTTTTATTTAAAAAATCAACATGTTTCGAGAACGATGGACGATCAGGACATTATTTACTAAAAACAAAATTATCGAGTATAGAAAGACAGGCGTGGGTAAAAATGGAAATAGTGGGGGAAAAGATAGATGAAAAGGGGAGGTGCTTAGAAGATCAACAGTGGGCAGGGGGGGGGGGGGCGTTGCTTAGAATATCAAAGACAAAAATTACAATGGAAATATGTTTGATATGGTTATTCACAAAATTAATTTGATTATTAATAATATTTAAATTTCTATTGACATTTTTCCTAATTTCTAATATTTCTATAAGATCTAAGTGAAAACCACTAACATAAGTGTGTAATTTTTTAAATACAGTATTTTTTATCAAATGAATGGTTAAATTCAATTAGATGGTTAGCAAATTTCGAATAATTATTGCTATTTAGACATCTCAAATGTTCCTTAAGTCTCGTTTCAAATTTTTTGCAAGATTTACCAGTGTAAAAATGGTTCAATCATTACAATTCAATTGGTAAACTCCGGATTTTTTCATTTTTTGGTCTTTGAACTTGTTATTTAAAACATAATTTTTCATTTCATTATTTGAATAAAAAGCTGGCTGTATTGTATTAGAATTTTTTTTCCTGATTAAATTAAAGGTTTGAGGATTTACAAACAATATTTTTTTCCATTGTTTTTTAATATTATTACTAAGCAATGATTGCCCTTTCCACTTCTCTCTCCTCCCCCACTACTTCCATTTCTACCGACACCTGTCTTTCTATACTTGATAATTTAGTTTTTAGTACACATAATGTCCTGATGAAGAGAACATCGTTCTCGAAACATGTTGATTTTTTTAAATAAAGATTACAGTTGGACATCGATAATTGCTTCATTGTGTAATTTTTAACAATGAAAAAACTGAATTTAATTCAGCTAACACAATACTTATTGATTCTGAGGCGGTACGAAGTTCTCCGAGTCAGCTAGTTCACGAAAAATATGGTTCGACTTTACCCGCATCTCCCCTTCCGGAGTATTTAAACTGTTGCCGCGAAACGGAAACTAGTATGAACCAGAATTATTGACTAGACAAATTGGTTCAGCTTTATATAATAATTATATACCTATGCAGTATAATATACACGCACACTACACAAAGCCACCGCTGCCTTCACAAAGCTCACTTTCTTTTGGACGACGTTGTGTGTTATATGTATATAATATATACCACCACAAGTTAAAATAATTGCATCTCGTCGAAGGGGAAATTATATTAACCAACTGTTTCTCAAACCACTAAATTAAATTTCTTAAAAATATATTTAAAAAAACAATGATATTTTATTTTATTTTATTTGGAAAACCAACAGTTTATAAAAATAATGTTTGATGAAATACATATGTATAAAAATTTAACCAATAACAGGTTTTCACTGATGATATCATTATACATATTTATTTAAATATAATACTTATGTCCACTTTAATTTATAAGACTGTAATCGGTTTCAGCTTGTTAAAGCCATCTTCAGACTGGTACAAATTGTTCTTATCCTACTTATATTATAAAGGCGAAAGTTTGTACGGATGTTTGTTACTCTTTTACTCAAAAAATACTGAATGGATTTTAAAAATTCTTTCACTAATAGAAAGCTACATTATTTGCGAGAAAAATAGGCTATATATATATTGGCAAACTCTGGCGTTATGAATAATCCGTGGCGTAATGAAATTATTTATTATACGTTTATTGTCGGTGGTAGTAGGAGATTTTCAAACATTGTTGGGTTAGGTTAGGTTAGGTTAGGTTAGGCGCGTATTTGATTTTTGATTGATTGGTGGAAGGGGAGGGAGGGGAAATAGGGGAGGGTTGGGGGAGGTGTGGGAAGGGGGGGGGGGAGGGTGGGG
Organism: Limnephilus lunatus; assembly: GCA_917563855.2. Lineage (NCBI taxonomy): Eukaryota > Metazoa > Arthropoda > Insecta > Trichoptera > Limnephilidae > Limnephilus > Limnephilus lunatus. The sequence goes on along the minus strand of OU830600.1, from coordinate 1,379,065 downwards.
GGGGGGGAATATACGAGCGAAGCCGGGGGTAAAAAAAGCTAGTACATAATGTATGGGGAGGTAGAGAGGGGTAGTCTAGAAGGATTTTTTAATCAATTATATTAATTACATTTCTTACTAAGTCGTCTTTGACGGTCGAATTTCTAATTATTTTGGTTATTCCCAGTAATATATCTCGGGTTTGTGGCTACTTCGTTATTGTTCAGGGAATTTAACCTTACAAGTAATATGAAGTACTATTGACCTAATTTGTCTGAACGGCTATAGTAGGTACCTACAAGGATTTGATTATAATAGGTACATCTTCCTAAATGTGATTCCCTTGAAAAGAAACAGTTTGAGGTTCAAGGCTTCGAATAATTTTAGTCCAATAAGAAAAAGAGCAATATATTAGGATATAATATACCTAATATAGACGGTTACCGGACAACTCAGAATGAAATCAACTCAGAACTCCACCTTTGAAGTCATTAAAACTTGTGAAAAAAATAATCAAAGTGTGCAATTAACACGCAATAGAAGTGAAACTAGAAAGTCGCTAGATGTCGCATTCTTTCTTTTGCCTGTTTATTTTAAAGTGGTTTAAAGATTGGATATTGATTTTACAAAAATAAAAATGTTTATTTTATTGGATTTGGTAGGATTCGAACGTCCGTTCGCTGGATGTCTCTCTAGGCGCTTAGAGTCTGGCGCTGAGAGTCTGGCGCTATCGGAGGCTCCCGCGTAGTCGTGAATTTACCGCATTATAGTAGAACCGAGGACCGTCAAATAATAAATTTTAGTGACGCACTTCCGTTTCATACGAGTTTCAAATCACAACTAGGCTAGAGAAGTTTCACTTCAAAAATGGTTAAATAAATAGCTTACATTAGGTTAGGGTAATTGACTAATTTTAATTTAATTTTTTCATAGCTTTTAATGACTTTTCAAATAGATGTTGAGTTGACTTGATTCTGAGTTGGCATTGAACCAATATAGAAATTTCTAGAATGATACTCGCAGATAGATTGAATTTGGATATGAAAACGTACGTTTTTAATTAGGACCGAAATTCTTTTGGGTTTGATTTGTTCCCCTGTGAGACGGGTAAAATTTAGTACTTAAATATCTCAAAGAACCAAATACGAAATTGAAAATTACAACTGACTTAATAGAAGCGCTTCTACTATTTAATTTATTTTTTAACTTTGCAATTTTTATTTAATTATTTTTTAAGCTTTACGAGTTGAAATCTATACGTATTTGTCTTTATCTAGTTTCCCTGGTTCAACGTCACAATTATTATGAAAAGGAAAACTTATACTGATATTTTATAACGAGCGGAAAAGACGGAAAATACGATTAAATATATTATTTAATTAGTAATTTGATTAAATCACTCAACGCAATGCTGATACAACATTATAAATCAATTATTATTGAATTTAATCATATTTATTTAATAAAATAATAACATAAATGTTGACGTGCTAGTGCTAGCGATACATAATGTTTTTGTAATAACACTAATAACGGAGCGTTATGGAAAACACATTGACTTGATTTTAATTAGTATTTTTCCTTGCGAACTGGTTCAAACTGGATCTGCGAGACTAGCAAACTAGTTTCAACATTGTATTTTATTTACATTCACGTTTGTTGCACCACGAAATGTTTATTTAATAAAAATATTTTTGTAGACTGTGTCAGGAAACTTGTAGTACAATCGAGAAACTGGTGAATCTACACCATTTCAATTTGTAGACTGTGTCAGGAAACTTGTAGTACAATCGAGAAACTGGTGAATCTACACCATTTCAATTTGGGAGGCGGGAAAGGTTATCGCCGCCACAGTAACCATTTATTGCAACCAGCGTCACTCCAAGTGGTTAGGTACGTTTGGTGATTTAGCAGGGGTACCCAGTTTCATTGGGTTCCCAACAAATATAAATAGAATACGATACATTTATTATAAAAGCTAAAACTTACATGTTACATTATATGAAAATATAAAAAAAAACAGAAGCATTTAATTTACGTAAGGTATTAAATTAAGGAGCAATTTAAAGTAAAAATAACAAATTGATAAAATTTATCTTTATAACTTATATAACTTGTAAATTTGTTTTTTTCTTTCTTTTTTAAGTATCTACCACAATTAAATTAAAAGATACAAAATATATTTTGTTAATATATTTTACATATTTTCTCATCCCGATACTCGTCCCTCTTCTAATCACAAGCGTCTGCTTCTATAGAAGAGAAATATCATACAAAAAAAATCAGTGAAAATTTATTATGTAGTTTATTTGTATCAAAAAAGGTTATTTTGAAAAATATAAATATTATATTTTTAAAAAAATATATCATTTAGAGCATAGGTTCTCAACGTGGGCACCTTATGGGCGTTTGAGACTTTCAGGGGGGCAGTAGAAGACCCAGAGAATATTAGGGGCGTTAAGATGGTTCAGTGAGGGCATGGGCAGGTAAAAAAAATATAGTCTGAAAAGACAAAAAAACACGCTAATCACGTACTAATAAAGAAAAGTAAACATTAATATTGGCTATTTTTTGTTATGGTAATAATTTTAAAATTCACACATTTCGGTAGTGCGGGAAGTGGATGAAATCGAACTGAAAGAATCCATTACATTCAGATGTATATTAAATTGGATGATAGGAACTTTTTATTTTTTCTATTACAATATATATGTTTGCATTGAATAGGCTCCGAAACTACTGAACCGATTTGAAAAATTCTTTCACTGTTGGGAAGCTACACTATCCCCGGGTAACATAGGCTATATAATTTATAAAGTTAGCTAGGAAGGGGATGCAGGAGGGGAACGGGGAAAGGTGATTCCGGGAGAAAATATTATATAATATTATCATCTTACGTGTATTAGAAATTGACACTATATCATGAATACAAGAATAATAATAACGTAGTATTTATATAGCGCAGTTTTGTATTATTTCACTTCATGTAGAGGGCAGGAGGTAGCAACCCGGTACCGGTACGGGGGTGGGGGTGAGGGGGTGAGGGGGTGTTAGGGGGTGGCGCATGCGAAGCCGGGGGCAAAAGCTAGTAATAAATAATTAAATATATTTTAAATCGAATTATTGATTCCGTGACAGTTTAATAAGTCTTTTATTAAGTCCTTAAATACTTTCAAGTGCCAAAATCTCCTACTAATGAATCCATTTTCGGGTAAAGTTTTATTATACATATAATGTGGCAAATTAATTAGGAAATAATAGGAAAACATTTTAATATATTATGTGCCCGAATTTCTCGAAATAATGCAATTTCAAGCTATTTTTTTCGGCATGAACCAAAATGGGCGGCGTTCAACGAATTTGGAATTGAGAATTAAACCAATTTGTATCAGTTACGCTCCGCCGGCGCGGCGCCGGCCTCACATGGGCCCCCGGCCCCGCTACGATGGCGAATGGACGTCCCTAGAGATTCTGCGTCGCGTGGTTCCGTGAAATCGGTTCTGAAATTCCTCGTTATTACAGGCCTTGAAAATATCCTGTGAAAACAAGTTTGTGGGTAGGAACTATTGATATATTTGCCGAATTCTACAAATTATAGAAGCCGTAGTAAATTATAGTATTTTAGTTTCTATTCTATTTACTGTTACGGTTTTAACTATTTTTTAATAATATTGTTTTATATTAAGTTTCTCATTTTCACATTACTTTGTGCCTTAAAAACTTTCAAATACCTTCTCCAACCTTTCCAAAAAAGTCTTTTCAAGTCTTTTTATGTATTTTTAAATCCGTCCCAAAAAGAGGCAGGGCTCTTCCGATTTCGAAGTTTTCAAGGAGTAGCGGATCATAGTTTTTTTTATTTGAGTTTTCGTTTCTGAGTGAATAGAGTCCAAAGTTGGAATTTTTTAGATCAAATTTGAAAAACAATCGATCGCCAGGGGGTTAGGTTAGGTATTACCTTATATATTGGATTTGTATCTTTAAAAATGCCTAGCAGCGTAGATCGGCTACAATTTTATTTTAAGATGAAAAAAAAAAATTACGAGATGTAAAATCAACAGTTCTCGTTTATGCTACGAGTTTCTGGACGACGTGTATAATAAGTAATGTTGTATAAATGTTACCATGCTAGCGATAGTTATTGCAAACACCCAAGAACGAATATTATTTTTGTAATAGGTAACGGAACATTATGGTAAACATAATTGAGATTGTTAGCAAACATTGTGGAGTTGATTTAGTATTTTTCCTTGCGAACTAGTTCAAACTGGAACTGTGGAACTGGCGAACTAGTTTCCACCTTGCGTTATTATTAATTTACAGACGAATTAATTTCTTGAACCGGTTTTGCTATAAAATTAACTTTTTTGACTTCCTTTATTTTACAGTTGAGTCATTATTTCCATGGTCATACATACTGAAAATGATTTCAAGGATTTTAAACAAATTACACGTGTAGTAGGTACCTACTTACCGTATTTTTAAATTAAATACCGCACAAGAGTTCCAACTGCTCACATTCGTCTTTAGCCAGTGAGACTATGGCCTGCTAAATTGAGGCTGATGGTAATGGGTACGGGGGGGGGGGGGGGATGGGGAAGAGGAATCGGGCTATTCAGGTTTGGCAAACACGGCATTAGCCATTTCAAGCAAAATTTAGATTGTGAACGTGGACTTTTATCAGGGCGATTCTAAAAGTATCTACCTCTCTGGAACGTGTCGCATATAAACTTACAATATGATTTTTTATGTGAAATAACATAACCCGCGACCTCCGGATTTGTAACAAAAAATGTAGCCAAACAACTAGGAGAGTAACTATAAATTAAATATTAAATGAAGACAATATTAGCGAAACTCAACCAAAAATCTGGAAACAGAGCATCTCCTATAATTGGGATATGTTGTCAGAATGAAGGTAGTGGGGAATATAGGAGACTTCTCCCATAATTAACGTAGAGCATCTCCTATGATTGGGATATGTTGTCAGAATGAAGGTAGCGGGGAATATAGGAGACTTCTACCATAATTACGGTAGAGCATCTCCTATAATTGGGATATGTTGTCAGAATGAATGTAGTAAGGAATATAGGAGACTTCTCCTATAATTACCGTAGAGCATCTCCTACAATTGGGATATGTTGTCAGAATGAAGGTAGCGGGGAATATAGGAGACTTCTCCTATAATTACCGTAGAGCATCTCCTATGATTGGGATATGTTGTCAGAATGAAGGTAGTGGGGAATATAGGAGACTTCTATAATTACCGTAGAGCATCTCCTATAATTGGGATATGTTGTCAGAATGAAGGTAGTGGGGAATATAGGAGACTTCTCCTATAATTACAGTAGAGCATCTCCTATGATTGGGATATGTTGTCAGAATGAAGGTAGTGGGGAATATAGGAGACTTCTATAATTACCGTAGAGCATCTCCTATAATTCGGATATGTTGTCAGAATGAAGGTAGTGGGGAATATAGGAGACTTCTCCTATAATTACCGTAGAGCATCTCCTATAATTGGGATATGTTGTGAGAATGAAGGTAGTGGGGAATATAGGAGACTTCTATAATTACCGTAGAGCATCTCCTATAATTGGGATATGTTGTCAGAATGAAGGTAGTGGGGAATATAGGAGACTTCTATAATTACCGTAGAGCATCTCCTATAATTGGGATATGTCGTGAGAATGAAGGTAGTGGGGATTATAGGAGACTTCTCATATAATAATAATCGTAGAGCATCTCCTATAATTACCGTAGAGCATCTCCTATGATTGGGATATGTTGTCAGAATGAAGGTAGTGGGGAATATAGGAGACTTCTATAATTACCGTAGAGCATCTCCTATAATTGGGATATGTTGTCAGAATGAAGGTAGTGGGGAATATAGGAGACTTCTCCTATAATTACAGTAGAGCATCTCCTATGATTGGGATATGTTGTTAGAACGAAGGTACCGGGGAATATAGGAGACTTCTATAATTCTCGTAGAGCATCTCCTATAATTGGGATATGTTGTGAGAATGAAGGTAGTGGGGAATATAGGAGACTTCTCCAATAATTACCGTAGAGCATCTCCTATAATTGGGATATGTTGTCGGAATGAAGGTAGTGGGGAATATAGGAGACTTTTATAATTACCGTAGAGCATCTCCTATAATTGGGATATGTTGTGAGAATGAAGGTAGTGGGGAATATAGGAGACTTCTATAATTACCGTAGAGCATCTCCTATAATTGGGATATGTTGTGAGAATGAAGGTAGTGGAGAATATAGGAGACTTCTATAATTACCTTATGAAGGTAGTGGGGAATATAGGAGACTTCTATAATTACCGTAGAGCATCTCCTATAATTGGGATATGTTCCCAATTATAGGAGATGCTCTCTATTAAACCCTCCATGCAGCATCCCCGCAAGATATATAGGCCCCGAGGGAAATTATTTTTCTCAGGGTCACCTGTGTGAAGCTAATGTATAAAAAATATATAGAAATACATTAGATCAAAAATTTTACACAAAGACAAGCCCAAAAATTAACATTCATGAATGATTTAAATACAATGTATTACTAGAAATTATAACAGAAATAGTAAAAAAATGGTTACCTAAACATGCAAAAGTAAACAATTTATTATTGGCACCTGTGCTGATGGGACACAATGATTTAGTTAGTACCATAAATAAACCAATCCCAATATTGCCTGTCATTAAATAAAGGGCTGCGTCACTGTATCAACTTTATATGAATGATAGTAATTTTTTTGAAGTATTTAAAGGGGTGTCATTACCGCTTTAAAACTGCAGCTATTTTTTACACTAAATAATAGTGATGCAAACAATCAAACAAACAACGTACGTATGTCTGCATCCTCTAAAGGAAAAATTAATCACTTTCGTGCATCTCCCTCACTCGTTTCAAAGTGAGTCGATTGTCATTATGAAGAATTATAAAAGCAGCCATTGGACCACGTGTTGAAGGGTCAATATATCGCTTATTCCACAACTACCGATTTTTTTTTTATATATCCAGTTTTTATCCCTTCGACTTAGACGGGCCAATGGAATTGATTAAGTACGTGATAAAGGTAGTATTTCAATATTTCGAAATATTTCATCGATTTCACCGGAAGTAAGGTAAAGATTAGCTTATTTCGATTAAATCTTGCAATTAATTATGTTATGATAATTACGCCCATAATACACTTGTAACCTGCTTATTCCTGTATCTAACCTCAAGTCTGGAGCCTCAAAATTCTTTAAAAAAAAACCTTGACTCTGTGTTGTGCAGTCTGGTGGCTCAACGGTTGTTCCCCAGAAATTATAATTAATATAAAATTATAATTTTTTGCGCATTATTTACCGATTTCACACCTATAGGGTCCGCCATCTAAAGTTTTTTTTTTCAACTAGTGCTTATTTCGTGAATGGTAACACTTAGCTCATGTCTGATTTGACAGATAATTAGTTTTATCCTTCCGCTGAGCGAATATGGTTGTGTATACGCTTGAACAACGCTGGGAAATATTGCGACATTACTTTGAAAATCATGGTAATGTTGCAGAATGTGTGCGAAAATTGCGTACGGTTTTTGGAAGAAGAGAAGCACCGTCAGCTCCGTATGTTCGTTATCTTGTGAAAAAAGTGAAAGAAACTGGCATCCTCATCGATAAACCAAAGCGTGAAAAGCCAAAAACAGTGCGTACACCCGAGAATATCGATGCTGTGGCAGAAAGTGTGCGTGAAGCGCCATCAACATCAATTCACCGTCGTTCTCAACAATTGAACATTTCGGAGACATCATTGAGACGAATTTTGCATAAAGACCTTGGTATGACGCCATACAAAGTCCAATTGGTTCAGGAGTTGAAGCCAACTGACCATCCAATGCGTTTTCGCTTCGCTGAGTGGGCCTGCGATCGACTTACAGAAGATGCCGATTTTGCCAAAAAAATCATCTTTTCGGATGAAGCTCATTTTGATCTTGGCGGGTATGTAAACAAGCAAAATTGTCGTATTTGGGGCACAGAAAACCCGCACGCATACATTGAAAAGCCGGTACACCCAAAACGAGTCACTGTTTGGTGCGGATTTTGGTCCAGAGGCATAATTGGGCCATTTTTCTTTGAAAATGAGCAAGGAGTGGCCGTTACAGTCAATGGCGATCGTTATCGGGCCATGTTGAACGAATTTTTGTTCACAAAAATTGAAGAGGAGGATATTGGCAACATTTGGTTTCAACAGGACGGCGCTACGTGCCTCACAGCCGAAGCTACACTCGATGTTTTGCGCCCTGTTTTCAAAAAAAAAAAGTTATTTGGCGGACCCTATAGAATCGACAAAAATACCTTTAATAATAAGTTGGTATGGATATCAAACGAATTTATTTACAGTGTCTATTTTTGTACTTACCTATATACGCTGGCGTATACAGTATATAGACAATTAGTGTTATCATTGATGCATTTGAATAGAAATATGTTTTATACTTTTTTTTATTCGGAGGAACATCCTCACTACACATCACTTCGGGGATTCTTGGTTATATTTTGCGAAGTAGGTATACCGTATTTTTCCTAAACCAACTGCATATTGTATATTGCCGGGGGACACCGTCGAGGATCAACTGTCATGGAATCGTCTTAATTCGTCTATTTCTTTAAAAATGTAAGAGATATATTAAATATAAAACAACTGAAACAAGTTTACTGTGCTCTCATACAATCATCACTTGAATATGGTATTATTAGCTGGGGAAGTGCCACAAATACTTGCCTGGAGCCTTTAGTAAAGATTCAAAAACTAATTTTGAAGGTTATTCTTAAAGTCCCGTTGAGAACGAGCACTGATTTTATTTTTAAGACACTAAATGTTCCTAACCTGCAAAAACAGTATTCAAAAAATATTCTGCTTCACCAATTAAAAAATACACACATGTTTGAGGAACGAATAAACACCAGAGCCCTAAGAGAGTCAAATGTAACATCTTTTAACATCCCAGTTTGTCAAACCTCTTATGGACAAAGAACTTTTAAATATAATGCAACAAAGCTATTCAATTCTCTACCTACTTAAATAGAATATCAAACCAAAAGTGCATTTAAAAGTAGAATCATTGATCACCTCAAATAAACATATCTATCAGGAGTATTTAATAACATTCTTACCTTTATGCCTACTGTGTGTAAATATGTAACCATGTACCTACTGCAATGTTCATATAACATACTTGAATTGTATATTACTTAGAAAAAAAAGATTTTATATCAAGCTGTCATGTTCATAATATTAATAAAACTAAATCATAGATTATAACCACTCTGTAAATTGCCATCTCAACACAGGTGTTTCACACCTAGTGAGATGGGCAATACGTCATTATTATAACCTAATGTAATATGAAAATAATTAAATAAATAAAAATAAATAAAAATTCACTCAAACAATTCTACTCAACTGTAGGAAAATATTCAATATATTCAAAGCATTTTTTTTGAATCTATACTCAAACGAAACTGTAAGAAAATATTCAATTTATCAAAAGCATATTTTTTGAAAGCAGTGTTTTCACTGATATTTTCACCTACTTCCAAATCTATCAATTGTATATTATGTACATAGAAATAATAAAAAGTATGTAATTATAAATTATTTATTGCAATAGTAAAAAGACAATAGAACAAAAATTCAAACAATTTAACAATTTAGTGTAAAATATACAAGTTAGAACGGTTGGCGGGTAGGTATTACAGATAAATTGATAAAAGTTGATTTTTTCCAGAAAAATACAACTTCAGAAATGATGTTAATAAGTATATTATCAAAGAGGTAACAACCTGTTCTGTATTTAGTTCCATCACTAAAAATACCATATTTCTCCTTGCTTTTATAGATAAATAAATAAATAATTGTACTCGTAAGAGTTAAACATATTCCAGACAATTAAAATAAACATTTCAGTGATAAAAACATTGGTTCCAGTGGTGCCTTCTAGTTATAAAGAAAATAACATGCTTGATTTCTTAGAGCAGTTGTTTCGTAGAAATTCACGGGTGACAATGTCATCAAATGTTGAAATTTTGACATTTGAAAGGCCCCCATTAAACGCCGAATCTAGGTGCGTTTCAGCTTTTTATCAAGTTTTAAAAAGCCGACAAACTTAACAACACGATAGTTTTCCTCTTCCGCTGATCACAATTTATTCGAGTGCTGAAACGGATTTAGAATAAAAATTTAGAAAAAAAAAACAAAATGCCGTCGAATCGCCATTTGATGATAATGTTACATTTGAATTTTTGCGAAACAATTAGTCCTTAGTTCGAATTAATTTTAGTTTCAATTTACATCATGAGATAATCTATTCATGGAACACATTTTCTAAGGATGAGATTTCAAAATTAAGTTAATTTTCACGTTCTGCGTAAGTTCTATTTAAGTTTTGTTAATATATCATTATGTGCCAGTTGCTTCATAAAACTGAAATCATCACAGAGCTTGAAAAGAACTTTAACAGAGCGTGAAAATTAACTTCAAATATTTGATGAATTGTTCAAATTGAGTTACACCTTTTGTGAAATAGAACTTCAAAATAATAAAATTACGTGAAGAAATGAAATAAGTAAAATTAGATATTTAACATTGTGCTGTGAAACATTACGGATTTATACAAAATTAATACAAAGTTTTCTTTGGAACACTGATGAGAGAAACTGATATAAGTGTACTGTGGGAGCATCTGATGTGCCTGGAGTAAGGTAATTTTATGCTTACTTTAGGATAAAAATGATAACCTCTTTCCAAGACAATTTCATTGGCCTGATGATAATCTGTTTTATTGGTCTGGTGAAAAATGCACATATCTGAACAAGTAATAATTTTCGATAAATGCAATACTTTTAATAGAAGACCCAAAGTAGTTTATAATAATAAAAACATTAACAACTTTTACGTATATTCTCCGTTTATTTTTTTCCAATAAACATTTATTTTGGTTTATTAATCTGCTGGCTACTTCATTTAGAAATTTAGACAAACTGCACTTTTTCTCAATTTTCTGGGTAACACAATTATGTATTAAATTTATTCTATTTCCCATTAAATTTGTCTAAAAAAATATTTGTAAATGTTTATTATCTGCTTCTCGTGTTAATCTGTGAGAAATAGTAAAGATGCAGACGAATAAGTACCTAATTGTAATTAATGTCTGTAATTTGTGTTTTCTCCTTATAAATTTTTTTTGAAAAAAATTAGGCTTCAAGGGATTTTCTGTTGTGTGGCTAAAATATATGTACAAAATTAAGCCCTGATAACAAAAGCAATCAAAATTGAGAACATTGTTGCCAGGGATGAGGCATAGACAACACTGCTTGCTCCTGTCGCAGCAAGGCCGTCTTTATCAAACGCCCTTCCAAAGAAACCAAAAGTCAGCAAATTGGGATACTCTGCTTCGGTCAGTTCTAAGGTCAGAATTTTACATTCTGGTTTTAATTTAGAATCTTCTTGGAGGAACTCGTAGTTCTTGACCCCCAAGGGCATGATGGTGGTGTCGAGGGTAATGGGGTAGTACACCTTGTCGAAGGCCTTGACAGTATCGTTCAAGTTTGGGGAGGGTACGGAAGCCTTCAGAACTATCTTGGTGATTCCGTAAGACTGTCTCACGGTCTCGTGATTTGGGAATCTGAAAATATTTAAAATCATTTTTACATATGAGTTAAATCACTGGAGACAAATTATGGAATGACTGGAAGCGAAACAAATAATATATGGTATGCATAAGATACCTTTCGCCACATGACTCGAGTGTGTCGTTAGTGCAAGCCACTATGGCGCAGCTGGTTACTCCGCCGGTTGTGACATCAAATAACTTGACCCCATGGAAAGCAACAGCCCTGTACAGGTATTGATCGTCACCCTCCTGAAAATGAGAAAATCGTTGATTTTCATATAAACTCCACTATCTTTAAATATTTCTTCAACATTCTCCTATATTTGAAGTTACCCTTTCATCTTTCTGACTAACATTCCTCTATGTTTGAGGTTACCCTATTCTTCTTACCGCGCATAATTTCCCTCTGTTTGAGGTTACTTTATTCCTCTTGCCGCACATAATTCCCCTATGTTTGAGGTTACCCAATTCCTTTTGCCGCGCAACATTCTTCTGTATTTGAGGTTACATCATAAATCTTGCGGCACAACATTTTCCTATATTTGTGGTTACCTCTTGCAAGGGCGGATTTAGGGGGGGGGGCACGTGCCCCCGATGGTATTTTTGTGTACTGTAGAGATTCCATCACAGTACATACTTAGAAGCAAATCAAATTATCAGAGTTGTTAAATAACAGAAAGAACATGAGTCAAACTTTTGTCTATTTCTGCCTGGAATTGCGAATTTTGTTCGTTGCATCCCATTCATGCACTTGCAAATGAAAGATGATAATCAGCGTTTGCGAGAGCGGTACGGTCGGGGGAAAGCGCTGTCGGAAATGCCCCCCCCCCCCCCCACATTAAATTTGACAAACTCAAATTTCGACTTCATAAAAAATTGGTCCTTCCTGGGGAGGGGGGGGGGGAATTGTGCCTTTGAGGGGTACCCCCCATCCCCTCCGCCCCTTGTGCCCCCCCCAGAAAAAAATCCTGGATCCGCCCTTGACCTCTTGCCTCTAATGACATATTTTCCTATAATTCAGGTTATCTCATACTTCTTGCGGATCGAAATTCCCCTCCATGTGAGGTCATCTCCTGTCTCTTGCGGCAAAAAAATCCCCTAGGTATATTATTTGAAGTTACCCTGTAAAGATGGCTTGTTTTTACTCGATTTGAGCAGACTCGTGTGAGCTCATTTTCCAAAAAATAACATTATTAATTAAAGGCTAGGACTAGGAACCCATTGCCTTTCCTTTCCTGTTCCCTAAATTTCAGTGGTTTCCATGCGTTGCAGGCCCAACTCTCCTCGGAAACATTTTACTTTATTCGGTCCACGATGTATGAGCCAAATTAAAGGTAAATATTATTATAACTTGATCGATGGGAATAAAACAACGAATGCTCACCACTCTGGACGTATCCATGTCCATTTTCATCTTAACATCGAACTCGCAGTCCACCTCCCCGTAGGTCAGGTGGATCTTCTGATCCGCGGTGATCTCCAGCAGCTGAGTCTCGTAGACCCGCAGGTTGTCCTTCTTGAGGAACAGGCTGTCCATGGCCGAGGCCGGATTGTTGACCCGCTGCTGGTCCCTAGCGCTGTTGGAAATTAGTTCCGCGTTGGCTAGCAGGACGGACGGGTCCTTGGACACGATGGAGACCAGCATCTTGCTGGTAGAGTGTCCGTTAATGGTGGCGGTCAGGATGCCCTTCTTTCCGGAATATATCCCAGTTCCTGGTGACAGAAAGCACATCGTGAGCAGGCAATAAAGACAATGTACAAACAAACATTTTTTAAAGATTACGTTGGTTCCTAATTCTTAAGCAATACCACAATTCTGCGGGGATCAGCAATATTTGATCGAAAATAAAATGATTGAAAATATAAATTCTAAATTTATACCAAAAACAGCTGTTTATATAAATAAACACTAGTCAGTCTTTGGCGATGAAAGAGGAATTGAAATTAACGTTGGTAATTGGAAAGAGGGGATAGGCCGGATAGATATAGCCCATAAATATACCAAACCATCCACATATAGACGCATTTCAAGCTCGGAAATTTCAAGACCTGGAATCGACTTTTTAGAAAGAAATGACCCATTTTGAGAACGAAGGTATCAGAGGGAGATACCTTTATTAAATTCAGATAACACTAACTTCCTCGATGACAGTCCCACCTACTAATGCGGAAGAAGAGAGTATTTTTTACATATTAAAAAACACAATACAAGCTTTAATTTTTGTTGCAAAATTGCATCTATATTCTTCCTTCCCGTACCCTTGAAAATTTTCGATGTTTTCACCTGATAAAAGTTTTAGAAACAAACGGAAGTAATTTACCTGAGCTGCCTACTTCGGGAATGTTGGCCCCAGCCGCCAGGAAGTTGACATTATTGACAAAGGCGTAACCCTCGTGGATCTGAACGGCTGAAATAATAAAAACGAAGTTTCCAGTTTAGATAATCCAATTATTAAAAAAATACACACAACGGAAATGCAAGAACTAATGCTAAACGAAAATCAAGAAATCTTACGACTCTAGGAAAAGAGCAAAATTGTCGTGTATTATTATTAAGTACTAGATTGTCGTGTATTGCCAATTATTGTCGACTTATTTATGTATTTATTTCTTTAGTGGGCTTTTACATGAACATTTTAAAAATTGATTACAGTAATTAAGAGTAAAAAAAGATAAATGTAGATTTAGTGATTGTAATAAAACAAAACCTATCTATTATGTACAAAATAAAATTTAGAAAAATACTAATACGATGATTCAGTATGATATAAGCTTGAAATAGTATGTAAAAGTATGACATAAAAAAGTCCCTAAGCTTATATTCACAATACTAATTTTGTGTGATACAAAATCAATAAAACGGAATAAATAAGAAAGTAATTAATTCGTAAGATATAAGAGTAGGTACTTATAAAAAACTAATTCAATATAGGAATATTGTATATATATATGAATGTACTGGGAATGAATATATGGAACACGGGAGGGGGATTGATGGGACTGTGGAGCGGGAGAAGGGAGTGGGAAGGTGGAAGGGGAACGCGGGGGGGGGGGGGGGAACGGGATGCGGGAGGGGAACGGGGACGCACGGGAAAGGACAATCAGGGAGAAACAATTTATTATTGGAATTGAGAACACGTGCCGGGAACCAGCTAGTAGGTATATAATAAAAGACAGTGTACAATTGTGTGCGTGCCGATAAAACTCAGAAACGAGTTCCGATATGATCAAGGGAGTTATATGGTGTAGTAGCCCTTTGTCCATGAATTAATTTTATCCATGAAGAAGGTTCCCGTTTTACCTGAAGAGCGTGTTTTTGAAGATATAAGGGCTGGAAGTTTCACCCTCTAGAAATTTCTAAAACAGTCCAGAACATTCGAGAGTATTCCACAACATTCCAGAATATCCCGGAACATTCTGGAATGTTGTGGAACGTTCGGGAATATGGAATCGGGAACATAATTGTGGAACATTCCAGAACACTCGAATGTTGTGGAATGTTCTGGAATATTGTGGAGCATTCGAAGCCTTTTTTGTATGGGTGGGTAGGGGTATGTAAAGCAAGATCCATCGTGGCTTCAAACATCACTTTCTTATCAGTGAAGAGTAGTGAATAAAAACAAACAGTGAAGTGTGAGTAAACAAAGTCATACAGAGACTGAACATAAACCGAAAATAAAGTGTGTACTTCTAAATTTTGAGGCGTATCTTCGGACCGGTTTCAGAAAATGGATTTTCGCGCAGACGTTATAACAATGAGCTGTATGCCTACTCTATTTAAGGATCTAAACGTCACAAAATTTATTAAACTGGGAAGACTTCGGTGGCTGGGTCATGTAGAGAGAACGACTGAGCATCAAGCACCAAAGTCCCTTCTGAACTCGAGACCGACAGGGCGAAGGAACCTGGGAAGACCATGTTTAAGATGGAGCGACAACGTCCTCAAAGATTTATCCACCTTGGAGATTGTAAACTGGAGAGAGCTGGCACTAAACCGAGACGAGTGGAGGAAGACTCTTGAGGAGGCCAAGACCCACCACCCCACCAGGGGTTGTAGAGGCAACAGTGAATTAATGAACGAATGAAAGTGTACTTCTAAATAAAATGTTGATTTGATTTATATTTTATACAAAGCCCAAACGTAAAAGAGGATATGAGGAGATCTTGCCAGCCCCCTGAGCGATGACGGGTACCCCAGCTAGTTAAGTAATAAAAAATAAACATGTCACCAGTCAAGAACGGCATCTCGGAGAACCACATGGTGGGGAAGATGATGTTGGAGACGTGCTGCGTGCCGATGACGGTGAGAGAGGGATTCTGGAACATGAGGTCGAAACAGATGAAGTGACCGAAACGCACCCCGAAGTCCGTGTCGAACACTCCCAACTCCTGGTCCACGGAAGGGGAGAACCCGTCCTCGCCGAACAGGTTGATCTTGCGGTACCTAAATATAAGAACATATCTAATAACTTTAAGGAAACAATTTTTTTCCCAATAATTTTATCCACTGGAGCAACAGCGCAATTTAAAACTTTTTTCTCCGATTGCTCGAGATTTTTTGTTGAACATTTTGAATATTTTCTGCCCACATTAAAAAAATCATACCTCCAAATTTTAATATGGAGACATACAAACTGATTATAGTTCTATATAGCCAGTGAATTCACCTGTCTTTTGTCGATTGTCACATATTCGTAGGATTTATATAAAAAGTATAATAAAATCGTAAACTTTTCTTCATTACTTACAAATAAGGAAAAATTTGCCAAAATTGGCAGCAAAGCAATCCGAAGTTTTTTTAAATAGTACCGTATTCTGGCAAAAAGCGCTCAGGTGGAAAATTGAAATACATTAAAAAAAACAATCACATAGGTATAAATTATTAAAATACATTTAAGTATTGGGAACCCACTAAAGGCACTACCTGTGTGTGGGTAATATAACTTTTTTCTAATAAAAAAAATAAACGTTTTAAATAAATTTATAATTAAAAATAATAATCTTAATAAAATAATAGGAAGCATATCATCAAAGATGCAAATCAAAATTGATGATTTATGTAGAAAATGTTTGGCTTTTCCGGAAACTATAGAACATATTAAATCGGGATGTTCTGTATTAGCACCGTCCGAGTATACATTTAGACACAATCAAGTTTTAAAAATAATTCACCAAAGTTTGGTAACTAAACATAACTTGATTGACTGCCGTAATGTACCATATTATGAATATGAACCAAATTCATTTTTAGAAAATGAATTTTATAAAATTAATTATGATAAAACTATTCTAACAGACAGAACAATTAGTCATAATAGACCCGATATAGTTTTACATGACAAAATTTAAAAAATAACTTATATCATTGATGTCACTATTCCAAATTCTTGCAATATTCAGAAAACTGTTTCTGAAAAAATAAGAAAATATACAGATTTAGGAAATGAGATTAAAAGAATTTGGCATTCTCAGACTATAAAAATATTACCATTTGTTATTTCGGCTACTGGCATTATACCTAGCTCTCTCGTTCAAAATTTAGGTGTATTAGATTTGTCAAAAATTTGTATATAAAAATGCAAAAGTCGGTCATTTTAAATACATGTAGGATTACGAAAGATTTTTTAAATATTTATATTGAGGGATCAGTAGGATTTATCGGACCAGTTAGGATTTCATCAGAGCCGAACATATTTTTTATTTTTTTTTTTTTTTTTTTTTTTTTATTTATTTATATATGTATATTTTTTTTTATCACAAACAAGTCCTGCTAAGCCAATTCAATTGGCTTGTCAGCAGGTGCTTATAATTAAGTTACATATACATTTTAAATGTTATAATTTTACATCTTATATCTACAAATTCAACATTATTCATACAAATCAATCTAAGTATAAATATTTTTTTTCCGATAGCCAATTTTTCAGCATATATTTAACCTTATTCATAGAATTACATTGCTTTATAGTATCAGGTAATAAATTAAATATTTTCGGTATGTTGTATTCAAACGTTCTCTGTCCGTACTTATTATTAAATTTCGGAACTATTAACCCGTCGTTGCGCGTGAATCTAGTGCTGTATTTATGTTCTAATTTCTCTTTATGCTGCTGGGTAAATATATACTGAATTATAATTTTGTGCCATAGTATTGCCTTAACAGGTAAAATTTTAGCACTCTGATACAGTAATGGTGTATCATGTCTCTGTTTGAAAATATTCGGAACAACTAATAATTTTACAATTGCTTTTTGTACAACTTGGACTTGTTTCAGATTTGTTACAGAAGTATTTCCCCATATTGTTAATCCATATCTTATAATGGATTCTGCCAGTGACATATAAATTATTTTTAGTGTTTCAATGGGTAAGAAAAATTTCAATGTGTACATTCTGCCAGCAATTGATCTGAGTCTTTTACAGGTTTTTTTAATATGTTTATCCCATTTAAAAAAACAATCTACGGTAACACCAAGATACACATATTCCGTAACTAATTCTAAACTTTCACATTTACAATTAGTTGGAATATTTTTATGGATGCAATTAAAATTATGAGAAATAATATTAGGATTAAATTGGAATTTGGCATTAGGTGATCTTATATGCATTACTTTGGTTTTTTTGGCATTAATTAATAATCCTGCATCATGAGACCATTTACAAAGTTGATTAAAGTCAATTTGCATGAGTTCAATTGCAGTTTTTAGATCTTTATGTGATATGACCAATGCTGTATCATCTGCAAATACAAAATGTTTTACAAAAGAGAAAAGTTTTTTCATTATAGTTACATAGATTATATACAGTGTAGGTCCCAATATGGAACCTTGTGGAACTCCTGCAGATACATTTTTTGTTTTACTAAAAGTATTATTTATTTTAGTACATATTTTTCTATTTCTAAGATAATCTTTAAATAAATTTAACACATTTCCTCTTATTCCAATTTTTTCTAGAGTTTTTAGCAGTTTTTTTGAGTTAATTGTGTCAAAAGCTTTAGAGTTATCGATAAATAAAACAATGACATGTAATTTATTATTTAATTGATTATTTATGTAATTGGAAAACTCTTGCAGTAGTTTTTCAGTATTTTTTTTTCTTTGGAAGCCATATTGATTTGGGTCTATGATAGTGAATTTTTCAATGTAATTATTTAATTTATATGATAAAAATTTTTCGAGAATTTTTTCTAATGCTGGTAGTATACTAATAGGCCTATAATTTCCTAGTTCAATGTGTTTTCCACCTTTAAATATTGGTCTAGTAATACTACATTTAAACTCTTGTGGAATTTTTGCTTGCTTTATTATCATATTGATTAAATAAGTAATTATTGGCCCAAGGGTTTTTATATTTCTTTTTAAATCAAACATTCTTATATTGTCAATACCTGTGCTTTTAGAGTTTTTCATTTTTTTAACAATGTTTTCAATATCAGTTATAGTAGCTCTTGGTATATATAAACTGTGAGGTAGTTCTTCCAGTACTATATTAGTAGCTTTGTGATTGCATTTATGTAACATGTTGCTGATGCTATCCGAGAAGTAATTCACAAAATCATTTGAGACAGAATCCTCAGTTCTATCTTTTAACATATATCGTGTTATAGTTTCATCACAATCGTTTTTGGGTTTACGTCCTAAGATATTATTTATCTCGTCCCAGGTTTTTTTAGTATCATTAAAACAGTTTTTAAATTTATTATTATAGTAGTTAGTTTTATCTTTATGTATAAGTTTATTGACAAGGTTACGAGTTTTTTTGTATTCTGTTTCATATGTTTTGTTTGTTGGTGTACTTTTCCATTTTTTATAAAGTTTATCCCTTTTATTTATATGACATAATAATTCACTGCTTATCCATTCATTTATTGCATAAGGTCGTGTTTTCGGTTTTTGCACTATCGTTTTAGAACTAATCTTGTAAAATTTGTTAAATAAAGTTTTTATTTTTTCATATAATGAAATACAATCCTTCTCTTCTATAAGTTTACTCCAGTTATAATCTCTGATATATCTATCAATAGCCTTTTGTGAAATGATTTGAATATACTTATTTGCAAGGTCTACCTGACGTTTATGAGATCTTATATTAATAGCAGTAATAAAATGATCGGCGATATTATTTTCACAGACGCAAGCAGTTATTTTCTTGCCTCTAAATTTGGCAAATATATGG
This sequence comes from Limnephilus lunatus, assembly GCA_917563855.2. NCBI lineage: Eukaryota > Metazoa > Arthropoda > Insecta > Trichoptera > Limnephilidae > Limnephilus > Limnephilus lunatus. Next base: position 1,359,241 of record OU830600.1, on the reverse strand, counting down.
TCAATACACGTACGAGTAATTTGTCCATTTAATACAGCTTCTCTGGTTACTACATTGATGCATTTAGTTAAATAATGGTTAGTAAGTAAGTTTTCATATGAGCTTATGATATAATCTTGGTCATTAAGCAAATTCAGATTTATATCTCCAAGTAAGATAATATTTTCCTTACTATTAATTGTATCAAGATATGATGATAATTCCGTTAAAAATGAAGATTTACTGAAATTAGGGGGTCTATAGATAGCTATTACGTTAACTTTAGTTTTGTCCTGGAGTATGAGCTTTCCTGTTATATTTTCAAAATGCAGTGATTGGAACGATTTTAGTCTAAACTCAAATTTATTTCTTATATACAATATAATACCTCCTCCTGACTTATCAGTCCTGCAGTAGTTATATGAATTATATCCGGGAATATTATACATAGACGCACTTTCAGTATGAATAGAGGTTTCACATAGCATTAGAATGTCAATATGCTTCAAACAATTAAGTAAATATATATGCAATATATCCCAATATTTTTGTATAGATCTTATATTTAATTGAATACAAACAAGATTATCAGACGCATTTATGTTTTGTTTTTTTATCCAATCTTCTAAATTATTTACTGTACTACTTTCTATTTCATTATCATTATCTATATACGAAAAATTATTCTGTGCCATTTAATTCGTAGTTAAATTTGAAACAATACAATAAGATTGTGGTACGAAGTTTGGTTAATTTTACAAATAGAAATATTTCTATAAGAAATATCTCTACAGAATGCAGTATAAGGTTCAATTTAATACTTGATATAATTACATAATTTTTTTTTCGAACACCTGTTTTTATACTTAGCATAATACAGCAATGAACAGTTATTATACACGATAATATGATAAAGCATTCGTTTTTATCAAAGATACCACAATTATTTTTCTTAAAGTAAAAGTAGGTATAACATAATGATACAAAATGGTTTTCAATGCATTTAGCATTAAATAATATTACAAATATTTCATTTATAGATAAAACAATAAAATTTAATATTTTTGTTAGGTTATATACATATACATAAATACTATATTTAACACATATTCTTTTTATCTTTATGGTAAACATGAAAAAAGAGCAATATAAAATAACTCCATTTATGAAACCAGAGTAATTAATATCTTTTGTAGGTTTCAGCCCGTAAAAATGAATTCTTTTCTTGTTTTGTTTAAAAAGAGAAGTATTTTGAGTATAGATTGAAGGATTTAATGTTAAATATTTAGCAATATAAAAGTGCTTGTGTCTAGAGCTAATTGGTACAAGTACTTTTTGATAAAGACTTAATAAATATAAAATAAATTGAATGTTTACATCTATGGTTATATCAGAATATTTATCACATTTTAAGATTTTTTTTAAAAAAGTTATATTTATGAATGTGAAATATAGTACACAGTGAATATATACATGTATAGGTAAACAAAAAAATGTTTTTGAAGGTGTCGTTATGATATTACCGTTAAAAAAATAATGTAATATAATAATATTATTTTTGTTAGATATGAAAATATCTGGAGTGATATGAAAATATCTGGAGTCGGTGAAATATTTTCCCATTATGTTTCTGGTGGATTGACGTATTGTTTTGTATTTATTATACTTATATAGTGCACTTACATTGCGTGAATTTACTAGATATTCATTTGCGGAAAAGTGTGTGGAAGGGTTTATTCTTTCATTTGGGAAAGATTTAACCCGGACATAAAATCTGGAGCACCTTATTATTATCTTTTAGTCATAATAGATCCGATATAGTTTTACATGACATAATTAAAAAAAATAACTTATATCATTGATGTCGCTATTCCTAATTCCTGTAGTATTCAGAAAACTGTTTCCGAAAAAATAAAAATAAATTTACAGATTTAGGAAATGAGATAAAAAGAATTTGGCATTCTCAGAATATAAAAATATTACCATCAAACGTCCCATTTTCACCGGGACAGTCTCGTTTTCAGGCAGCGTTTCCCGGTGTCCCCAAACACAGCTTCGCGGCGCCAAAATGTCCCGTTTTCAAAAAGAAAGAAACGCGCAGAAGAATTTTAAAAAAAGCAAATAAGAATCGATGCGCTTGATCTTCAAGTACCCTCCAACATAGTAAAGTAAATTCGCTCGAATAATCCAGTCAAAAACATTTTTACTGTAACGTATTGTTTTATTTCGTTTATTAGTGAAAAAAATCTCTTTAAATTTTGAACAAGGCTCTAGAATTTCAATAGTCGTTTGGTAGCTGTAAGATGAATTATAATTGTAATCTAGCCTCTTTCGTTCAGCGCTCTTGAGGCGATTTTTCGCGAAAACGGCGCTATATACCTAAGTTGTCAATTTTTTTTTATTATTATTAGATACCTACCTACCTTTTTTTCGGTGTCCCAGTTTGGGGTAAAAATAAATGGTCACGTTAGGTATATCGGTAGTTTTACGACAAAAATCCGTGAAAGAACCTGTGCTGACCTAGAAATGACAGTTCCATTCCTGTCAAACACGACATTAGTGTTGAAGAGGTAGTAATCCTTGTGAGGGCAATCCACGACGCTGGAGTCACAGTCCGCCTTCTCCGCCACGTTCACCACCACGTAGATCTTCTCCATCTTAGCGGCGCAGGACAGATTGATCAAGATCTACGAAAAATCATAGATGGAAATCATATTTTAAATGCATTATTCAAAATAATTTATTTAAGTTTTAAACTTAGCAGAACATGGTATGTCAAATTATAATCAGATTTAAAGAGATAGGTACTTTAGCTCTTCAAAAATTGGGCGTATTTTATCAGAAGCTAAAAATATTTCCGCTTCGCAATAAAATCCAAATAAATGGAATATTTGTGAGCGTATCCAAAAACCAAAAGGTTTTTTCGAAAGGTGATGAAATACGCTTTCAAAATTTATTTTATTATTTAATAACCATGTAATTTTTTATTTATAAAAAATTGGAATTCAAGCTTTAAAAAGTTTTAAAAATATCGCGATACGTTTTTTCATTAAATTACTGATAATGAAAAAAAAACAAAAACACATGTTTAACTAGAAAAGTGAATTACCTAATCACTTCTCCTTTTTGTCACAATAATTCTAAAAATTATCACAAATTAGTCGGAAACCTTGGCTTCATGAAGGTGTACATTCTAATTATTTTGTGATTAACTTTTATATTTTAATACATAGCGTGTTTTTTACTCACAAACACACAACACATAATATATGTAATATAGTATACCGATTTTTTTTTTTTTTAGTAATAAAATAATTTTATCCTATAATTTGAACTTAATTATAAATTTTAATTTTTAAATTATCGTAGAAAGCAAACACTTTGTGGCTTGACATTATAATTTTAATTTTTAGTTTATTTTATTTTTATTTTATAAAATGGAGGCCTCAGCACAGGTGAGCTACCCAGTGAGGCCGACATTGTTGATTTTATTTTTGAAATGTAAGATATTATGTCAATCAAATGAATAAATAAATAAATTAAAGTACCAGTAAATTAAAAATTAGAGTCTTATAATAAGTACTAAAATTTTTAAATAAAATAAAAATCATATTAGAATAAGTCAACAATAATAATCTAAACGAAAATATGAAAGAGAAGAAGACACAGAAAAACAGAAAAAGACAATGGTCGCAACTGGGACTCGAACCCAGACCTCTACGTCTAACCGGGACGAGTGCGTTAACCAATTTCGCTATTGCCACCTTCTGTCAAAACGTCATAATTGACAATCTCATATTTTCAAATTTTAGAATTACATTATTATCAACTAATTATTTTTTCTCCATATTACGGGCAACTACCCTTTTTATTGGAAACAACCATTCTAAGAATTGGTTTGTGACCTGGATAGCGTCTCGGATGGATATATCCGAATTTATTTATATGGAACAATTGACTTTTATGAAAGTCTAAATAAAAATAAAATAAAAATCTTTTGAAGAATGCAAATAACTACGTAAAATCTTGCACTTTTTAAACGACTTCGAAAAGGAGAAGGTTATCAATTCGACAGTATTTTTTAATTTTTTTTTAATGTTTGTTACCTCAGAACTTTTGATTGGGTGAACCGATATTGATGATTCTTTTTTTATTAGAAAGCTGGTGGTCCCATTTTAATTTGGTTCAGTTCTGATAATGGGATCCATGAGAAAACCATATATGTTTAAAATTTGCAATAAGTATGTGCGCGACAAATGGACGAATAACTCAATATTACACCAACAGATTTCGATGATTCTTTTTTTGAAGTAAAACTTCTTTACGCACGCTTGTCACTAAAATCAAAAAATAAACAAAAATTTTAACAAAACAAAAAACGACTTCAAAAAATGCACTAAAACGTAAAAAAATAATTTCGTACGATTGTTATTTTTGGAGTCGGTGTCAGCCAAGATCTCCACATCTCACCTATGTATGTAGTTACCTTGGCTGACACCGATTCCAAAAATAACAATCGTACGAAATTATTTTTTTACTTTTTAGTGCATTTTTTTAAGTCGTTTTTTGTTTTGTTAAAATTTTTGTTATTTACGAATATACTGTGATTGCTCCGGCGCCTGCGTTTTCCAACTAAATGCCTCCTGCAATTTGCATTCATTCGAAGCTATGTAGATTGAGGATTTTAGAAACCACAGGCGTCATCAGAAAAATTTCAGTTCAGTTGATGTGTACTTCTGGCCCCCTAGCACGGTCGATCGATAAGGATTGGTAGAATATCTTTCTGACTTCATGACTCCAGATCGCCAGCAAATAAGTAACAGCCACGGACGTACAAAATACATGGACTTGCCCTAAACTATAAAAGGCGTATTATTTCCCCCTCCCATTGGAACCATTTTTCGGAACCGGCTGGGATTGCGAGAGCCACGCGTCAATCTAAAAAATGTGACGTCATCATTCTTGTCCGGACAAGTGTCGAGCTCTCATCGTAAATAACACGGTAAAAATGGTGGCTTGTGCTATAAAAGCGTGTAAAAATAGAAGAGAAAAAGAGAATAAACCCAATTGTGGTATTACATTCCATAAGCAAGCATTATTTTACACTATTTTAAGCTAATTCAGATCACATAATATGATCGTTTTTGAACATACACCATAAATATACCAAACCACCCATACATACACCAATCACTCCGAGATACATGGCGTGTGCCCGTCACTGTTTACTGGGGTAAGTAAATTATGAAACATTTATAAAAGTATATTAACTAACAGGAGCAAAATATTGAACTCGACCTTATAGGCGACCTTACTTTGACGTATTTGAACTTCAAATTTGTTCATTGCGCGGCCAGCAATACGCGCTCTCGTGTAAAAAGGTCTATTCATTCAAAAGCAGAGTTTACTTTTAAGAACTAAATGATGATTTTATAGTGAGAGATGCCTATATACTATCAGATTGAGTTTTGACGAATCACGTATCACCAAAGCTGTCTTCTTGCTCTTCGTCCCGCTGTAGTTGGTTTCTACCCCTCACCTTTATGTTCTGGTCTATTAATATTCATATGTCTATGGTAACAGCTGTGTTGTTAATATATTCGACGTCATCTGTTTTTTGTACTTTAGCGATCTGCAGATATCCTGGGGAACGTAGAAAAGTTACCGAAAGTCATCCTATCAATCCTTATCGTTCGACCGCGCTAGTGGTCCTGGTAAAGAAATTGTGAATTCCAAAATATTGGTCACAATTTGGCACACTAAAACCACTCCGAAAAAAATCAACAGACACAATTAATTTTATATCTGAGATATTAATACTTGTAATAGTGTTTTACCCTGGAATGATTGGCGTTTTTATTGCAAGGGTTGATTTTCTCCTCTCCTCCAGGGGGTACAGCGATGGTGGAAGCCTCTGTGCTGCCATACGAGTTGAGGGTGCCTTCAGGGAATATCACAATGTCCGCAAACTATTTGAACAATAACACAATTACGTAAATATTAACAATATTTAACAAGGGGAAGGTATGCGCGGCCCATTTCGGCGCGTTTCATCCAAATCTTAGATTTGGATTTGTGATCAAAATACCCAACCAAACAAAAAAATTATTTTTGTAATCAAAAGTTATATCAAATACCTAATAAGGATGTGAGCTACTTTTTATTTTTGCTTCAAATTATAAGATATAGGCCATTAAAGATTTTGATGTTTCTGAATTTTGGAGGCGATTTCGGCAATTATTTGTGGTTTAATGAAAAACAATAAAAAAATTACTTTACTATATTTATCATATTAATATGATAAAATAATAAATAAAACATAAAAATTTATTAAAGAAAGCATTTTGAGGGGTGTAAATTAAAAATTCAAAATACCTATTTACAATGGAATAAAAAATAGTCGTTTATATATTGAAATTACTACCCAAAATATTTTTAAATTTATTTTCCATTGTATTTTTAAAATAAATAAAGTGAAATTATTTTTTTATTATTTTTCATTTACTTACAAATAATTGCCTAAGTTGCCTCCAAAATCATGAAAAACTAAAATCTTTAATGGCCTATATCTTATAATTTAAAGCAAAAATAAATAAAGTAGCTCACATCCGTACTAGACATTTGATATATTTTTTAATTACAAAAATAATTTTTCAGTTTGGTTGGGTATTTTGATCTCAAATCCAAATCTAAGATTTGTATGAAACGCGCCGAAATGGGCCGCGCATACGTTCCCCTTTCTGGGCCAAAGTTCGAGCTACGTAGCATAGATAGCTCTAGTGCTAGTAACTCATATAGTTTTCTAATAGATGTCTCTAGTATACAGGTTTGCCTCTCCAAGTAAAATAGCAGTTTTTAATTTACGTTAGCTCCACACAGGAGGCCCTGAAGAAAAAGCCCTCGGGGGCCTATGACATCTTTGGGGATGTTGTGTCTGTGTGGGGGGGTCTTTTTAGGGAAACGAAGGAGAGGATGTTCTGGGAAGGAAAAAGGTATGAGGTATGATAAGGAATCTAAGGGTTCAATGTGTCCAGGAGTGACGATCGTATGAATTCATCCTTTCCACTGCGGTCAAAATCCTGCTAAGAGTCCAGCTGGAGGGTTCAAAAGATCTCCCTCAACTAGTGTCTCCCGATCCGGCCCGCCACGCCGAAGATGGACAGATGCATCAGCCATCAAGACCCGGACGAACCTCACCCCACAAACTCTGCCAAGTCACTAAGTTTGGTGAACCACTTGGGATGACGTATGGCAGAGGTGTTGGTTATCCAATAAACGATTCCCGGGGTGGCGGTGTCCATGCCCGCCTCACAAATTAGTTGCGTCGGGTAGAGCGTATTTGTGCATTGGAGGAGTTTTGAGCCAAAATTTCGGTTTAACAGGTGATCAGTAGGATTGGAAACAACGGCTTATAGTGTGCATAGTACCTAAGTTGGGTGATGTTCATAAATTACCTGTTTTTTGGCCTCTGAGATGAAGTCTGAATATGCTTCTAGATTGTCAGCGATCGCATCGAACACGCTCTTCTTGGAACGATTGAACTCAACTACAGCCGCGGTGTACGTGTCAGATTCCCTCGAAGACTGAAAATGGACAAGAATATCAACACTAATCACAATATTATATTATCAACATAATATGGCGATGTCTGAATGTGAATGAAGCGTGTAATGCATGAAAGGGAGTGAGCGCAAGCGAGATAGAACGATTGCATGTGCTTATGGTGACCGGACAACTCAGAATGAAATCAACTCAGCACCTCCTTTGAAGTCATTATAAAAGTGATGAAAAAAAATTGTTAAATAGGTTACGTTAGGTTAGGTTATGGGCTATTTTTCAATGAAAAAATTTCATAGCTTTTAATGACTTTCGAAGAGGTGTTGATTTGACTTGATTCTGAGTTGGTATGGAACTGTGTTTGTATAAAGCAGTGGTTCTTGACCTTTTTTTGACCAGGACCACTATAACAATTATTTGTTCTCACAGGGACCACAAACTACAATAATGATAAACTGTTAATCGCGTAATTAAACGCGTCCTTGCAATTATTATCATTTTGCAATTCAATGTGCTCTTATTGGACTTGTTCAGCTACCTCTCCATCATTAATACAAAAAGGGTTACTATTCAGCTTTTGGATTCCTTTCTATTCGGTTTTGTAATAAATTAATAAATGTTTCGTGGACCACATTTTACATCTCGCGGTCCACGGACCACCGGTTGAGAACCACTGGTATAAAGGAATAAATGTTTTATTATTCCTCTCTGACCGTTCCCGAATAAATAACATGCACAAAGATACCTACGCGCTTCATCTCAACATATTAAGATCAGATATATGTGGCGGTCCATCCTCTCTGCACACTTACACTTGGAAACGGTGTGATGAGGAGCTAGTTATAATTTTTATGAATTTTATACACGATGTTCGCAAAATGTTAGTACCAGAGGGAAATTGATAAATCTCCATCACAAGAAAAAAAAAAATGGCCTTTAAAACTTTTTTTCCGGCAAAAAACTATTGGGGCGCGTTTTAAAACACCTTTAAAAGCTGATATAAACCCCCTTGAGACAGATATATTCAAATTTTACTCCAACAAAAATTCCAACTCGATTTACTCGAAAATGAAGGACAAATAAAAAAAAATATGTAGGTATCATAAAATCGTCTGCAAAAATTGATGTAGATTCTAGTACTGGGCGTTGACGATAATTCCATCCAACGCCAACGTCGTTATCGTTGACGATTTTCAACTGTTGAAAATAACGTCGACGTTGACGCAACTATAGAATAGACAAGCCAGTACAATCAAACATCAAACTAAGCTTATAGGATCGACACGATACGACGTAATAAGTAAAAAAAACAAACAAAAAATAGATCAAAATCGTATTAGGGAAATCCTTTTAACGAGTGGTTCCCCGGATCATTGATGTATGAAGGGGTCTCCACACGGTGCTGCCGCAGTAACAACTGCCGAAGAACTGACTAAAAATCGTATAGTCTGTAGTCAAAAGCGCCAGCCGTATTGTTATTATAATAACAATACGGCTGGCGCTTTTGACTACAGTCAACTAAAGTTCTGCAGCAGTTGGTGCTGCGGCAGCACCGTGTGGAGACCGTCTTATTATTATATCTATGCCCCGCACACGTAATAATAATCCTAAATAACGTTGAAAGCTGAAACTGTTGGAAGACGTTGGTTTCGGTGTTGAAAACATTCAAATAAAAAGGTTTAAGAGTTTGCACTTCGTGAACAACATTACTCGATATTTCAAATGGTCTTGTGGTGATGTACGTATCTACTGCACGTTTTTTTTTATTTCCCCATCCAATACGGCCGATACGCGGCGCCAGGGGACAATCGGCAGACAATCAGGAGACAGCTTAAAAACTTCAAATGTTTAAGGGAGGTTTTTCAAGAAATCGGTAGAAATTCGAATACCGGTCTCATAAGTAGTTAATGTAATTTTACTTTTTAAAGCTTTTTATTCAGTTCACACGGGCCTCTTGTCCTGGGGGGTCTCTAAACGCCTCCATATTCCCTTGATTAAATCCTAAACAAGGTTTTTCTTTACGACTTTTTATTTCTTACCGAAACATGGCTCTCGGATAATGTCTCATCTGCTGAACTTGGACTGTTTGACTACAACATTTTTCGCTGTGACCGTTCTACTTCTTCTGTGAAGAGTAAAGGTGGTGGGGTGATGATATGTGTAAATAAAAAATACCCTTGCCATGTTCTAGAAACATCTAACAATGTTTCTGATCAATTGTTCCTATGTGTTATATTTGGTACCAAAAAGCTTGTACTTGGTTGTGTTTACATTCCTCCTTCCTCTTCGGTAGAAGTCTACAAGTCGCATACTGCTTCAATTGAGCGTGTCTCTAGAAACGCTGATTCCTTACTTATATGTGGCGATTATAATTTACCTAAAATATTGTGGCTGAATGACAACCAAGGGGTCAAAACTCCTACTAGTAATCTTTCGCAACAAGCTATTGAAATTGTAAATTTTTTTGCCTTTATGAATATGTTTCAAGTAAATTCAGTTACTAACTATCTAGGTTCTTGCCTTGACTTAATTTTCACTAGCATACCTAATGTCATAGTAAGTGAAGCTGATGTCTCTTTGTTACCTATTGATAAATATCATCCACCTCTCTCTATTAACATCACTAACTTTTTCAAATTTGAATCTCTGAAATCAAGTGTCTCGTATCACTACAGATATCTTAATGGTGACTATTCTAACATGAACAAATATCTTTCCCAGATTAATTGGACAAAACTATTTTTAAATTCTGATGTTAATGACGCCGTATTTAAATTTAATGAATGTGTAACACGTGCTATAGATTTGTTTGTTCCTAAGGGATGTTACTCTCAACCCAAGTTTCCAAATTGGTTTAGCTCGAAACTTAAACAGTTAATAATTGAAAAAAAGAAAACTCATAAGATATTTAAAGACACTGGCAACTTAAAATTTTATCAAAAATTTTCTCAATTAAGCGAATTGTCTAAAATCGAATCAGCCAAATGCTATAAATCTTATGTAGAAGTTACAGAGACAAAATTACTGCAAAATCCTAAACAATTTTGGCAATTTGTTGCGCAAAAGCGTACAGATAATGATCTCCCTTCAAGTATGTATTATTATGAAACTCACGCTACAAATGGTCACGACATCGCCAACCTTTTTGCTAAACACTTTTCCTCTGTATATTCTGATGCTTCATGTACCATCCCTCCACTTAACTATGATTATAATATTGATTTGAATGATTGCCAAATTTCACTTGCAGAGGTATACCAATCCTTAAATAATCTTTCTAACAAAAAAAGTGCCGGACCTGATGGCATTCCAGAAATCTTGCTAAAAGAATGTAAATGTTCATTATCTAACCCAATTTGTATTTTGTACAATTTATCACTCTCATCCGGAACATTTGCTGACTCATGGAAAATTTCATTTATTCGACCCATTTTTAAGTCCGGAAACAAGTCAAATATTGGAAATTACAGACCAATATCAATTATATCTAATATTCCAAAGATATTTGAGTCAATAATTACAAAGAAAATCACTCCTATTTTCAAAAATGTTCTGATTGAGGAACAGCATGGATTTAGATCGGCCAAATCTACAACAACTAATTTATTGTCCTTTACAAATACCATTATTAAAGCCTTAGAAGACAACACTCAGGTCGATGTCCTCTACACTGACTTCTCCAAAGCCTTCGACCAAGTTAACCACCGTATCCTCATGGCTAAACTTTATGCTATAGGCATTAGTGACCCATTTTTATCATTCATTCACTCTTACTTGATAAATAGAAAACAAAGGGTTAAAATAAATAACTTTGAATCCTTTAACATTGATGTAACCTCTGGCGTTCCGCAAGGAGCCCATTTGGCCCCGCTTCTTTTTAATCTTTTTATTATCGATATCATTAAAGTTTTTTCTCACACACGTTTTTGGCTTTTTGCCGATGACAATAAGATTCTTAAGATAATTAAATGCCATCATGATTGTTTACTTCTTCAACTTGATATTGATTCATTTAATGATTGGTGCAAAATTAACTGCATGCAACTTAATGTTGACAAATGCAAAATTTTGTCCTTTTATAGAACCAAAAAACCTATTGAGTTTGATTATAAACTAAATAATGTTTGTCTCTCTACTGTCACATCTATAAAGGACCTTGGGCTCACTCTAGACTGCAAACTTTCTTTCCGTGATCACATCAATAACATTGTAAACAAATCACTTAAACTACTCGGCTTCATTCATAGAATTACCTCTGACTTTAAACATATAAGTACACTTAAAACTCTTTACTGTTCGCTGGTTCGCCCTCACCTTGAATATGCTAGTGTTATTTGGTCTCCTTTCTATGCTGTCCATATTTATCACATCGAATCTGTACAACATCGCTTCCTGCGAAGGATTGCTTGGAGGTTAGGACTTGAAAGAGGCGAGTACTCGTATGATGAAATTGAACAAACTTTAAACATTTCTTCTTTAGAAAAACGTAGAAAGGACTCTGATCTAATATGCATTTTCAAAATTATCAACAGTATTACTGACACACCTGCTTTGTTACAACTCATCCAGTTCAACATCCCTTCCCGTAGACTCCGAAATAATGAATTGCTGTTCCTCAATCAACATTCTACTAATTATGGATATCATTCTCCTTTATCCAGAATGTCGAGACTTGTCAACGCAAATCAATGCATTGAATTTTTTGGTGTAAGCCTAAATGACTTTCGGCAGTCGATACGCAATGTGATTTTTTAAAGTCTTTTTAATCCATCTTCAAGCTACTTATGTTCTTTTATATTATATGAATTTATATTTACTATCTTCTATATTTACTTTTATATTATATGTATTTTGTCAATGCTCTTCATATATATGTACTCTCCTTCCATTGTCATCTCTCTATTTTTTATTCGTGTTATTGTTATATTGTTAATGGACTATTCGTCCGTAAATAAATAAATAAATAAATAAATAAATAAATTAAGGCACCAGGACACTGGAAAAAACAAAAATTGTCATTTTTTTCATTTTCTGAAAAAAATGCTCTCACTAAATTCGTAGGTAATATTTTTAAACAATTTCAATGTTGAATTATCCTTCAGCAAAACTTTGAACGCGTTTTTCTCGAAAAAACAAAAATTGTCATTTTTTTCATTTTCTGTACAATTCATTTGTTAAAAATGCTCTCACTTAATTCGTAGGTAATATTTTTAAACAATTTCATTGTTGAATTATCCTTCAGCAAAACTTTGAACGCATTTTTCTCGAAACTTTTTTAAACACATTTTTCAACCTGTTTGACACCAAAAATTGTACATCCGATTTGCATGCACTCAATCTTAAACCGTTTATAGATACCGTTTGAAACAAACTGTTTTAAACGGTTTCACATAAAATGCTGTATCACCGTCAATTTTTCGAATTTCTTTAAAACATTTGGTGAGTGCATTCTTATCAAATGGATCTTTCAGAAAATAAAATAATAAAAAATCGACAATTTTTTTTACAGTGTCCTGGTGCCTTAAAGCCTTGTTTAGGATTTTATCAAGGGAACATGGAGGCAATTGGAGGCTCCCCAGGACCAGAGGCCATTCGGTCCCCCCCGTTAGTCCGCCACCGCCTAGGAGTCTAAGGTAAATTGACTACATCAGTTTTCTTCAAATCAGGAGGTAGAGACCACTTGTAAAGGTTTATCTTTGTTATGTTTCACTCTATAGTTCATTTAACAAGACAAAGCGTTAGGCCTTTGATTTATGAATACATTTGATAGGTTATTATTTATTATTTTCCAGTGATAAACTATAAGATTTATTTGTGTTATTTACCATAAAACAGCTAACATATGTGCATTTTGTTATTAATAACACTTTTCTTATAGGTGTGTGGGTACATTCATAGATGTCAGTAATGAAAACACATGTTTTATCGTTTTAAAGAGGTTAATGCATTCTAAATCAAGAACTTAAATTTGGTCTTCGTGAACTGCTGTTATTCCAATGTTATGTATTTAGATACCTATATCGCACACGATTAACCCCGACCCACCTATCAAACGCTGCCATTTATTTACGTAAGCACGGACACAAATATGTATTTTTTATTATTATTAGACAAAATAAAATAAACAAAAATCTTATATATAAAAGTGAACGTTCCTTTGTTTGTCCTTTATGCGTTCCTAAACCACTCATCCGATTGCAGTGAAACTTTGACGAGTTGATGTGCGTATGCCCGCGAAGGTTTTTGTATGTAAGGGTGAGCTCTGGCGTGATGAAATTGTATTAAAATTTTACCACAGGTAGTGAGGATTGGTTTGAAAATGTGTGTATTTCATATATTTTACGGCATGGAGGGAAGCATGAGGAGGGTAAGGAAGGAGGTGGGGTTCGCGGGAAGGGTGTCTAGGCAAGAGGAAGGCCTGAAGGTGGAAGGGACATGCAGGAGAGGAAGGGGACGCGTTAGGGGAACGGGCTCACATGGAAAGGAAATGCAGGGAAAAATTATTTATTTATTTTAATGACTATGCAACGCATGCCCGGTACAAGCTTGCATATTATAAAATTAGCCAGTTCCCGGCATGCGTTGCATTTAAATAAAGAAATGGTTTTTCCCCGCATGTTCTTTCCCATGCGTCCCCGTCCCCGTTCCCACCCCCATTCCCTTACCTCGTCCTCCTTCATTTCCCCTCCCCCCTCCCGGATTCCCCTCCTCCTCCCGCCTTCAGTCCCTACCGCTAAACTTTATGAAATACACTAATTTTTAAACAATTCACGAGCCACATAATGCATTTTTTTGCGAATATCGTAAAGCCAGAGCTCGCCAGTATATATAGAAACCTTCGCGGGCGTGCGCACAACAACTCACCAAAGTTTTATCGCCATTGGATGAACAGCATAGGAAATAATTTCAACGCCAGAGCTCACTATTATATCGCAGGCATCAAAGTTTCATCGCAATCTGATGAATGGTATAGAAACGCGTAAGGGACAAACAAAGAAACATAAATTTTTATACAGATAATATATTCCAGAGTGTAAGATACTTTCAGTATCGTCCTGGTGTAAGACCACCATTCAGAATCGAAACGTTGCTTTGAAATGGCTTTAGCCCTGTTTTGTGACCACATCTAAATAGCCAAATACCTAATTAATTCTCTACTTACTCCTTCTCCTCCCCTAACTCCAATCTAACAATAAACGCTGATTGGGGATGCAATCTGACTGGTTCCAGACGGTTGGAAGCAGTTGGGACCTTGTTATAAAATAAAATCAATTAGAAATCAGCCAACTATCAATGGGAGTCGAAATTCACTTAATATTCTATGATTCGCGATATCTAGAGAGAGCTCCGAATGCAGTTTTTACGACTCTATAATTAATAACATTATTTATTATTTACGTTTTGAACCACAAAATTATTGATTAAGGGGTCGAAAGTTCTTCTGATCGCAGTTTACTTATCGTAAGAAAATAAACCTAATTTAAGTATTTTGTTTCGGTACAATCACTTGCATTTCGAATTATGATTTTTTTACAGTGTTTCAACAGAAAAATTTAAAAAAAGTGTTATAAATAATCTATGTTTGACCGTTACTGAACGTAGCTAAAGCCATTAAAGGCTCCGTAGCGATTGTAGAAGAAAATTTTTTGAAATTAAGATATTTAAACGGATGTTAGAGGGAGCGCGCTTATATAAAAAACGGTAATGATTAAGCAAAAATTAACTTAAGTAGAATTATTTAATAAAGCACAACTCGTTTAAAATAGAGCAAAAATCTCTCGACAAATGCTTATATTCCATTTAAAGATACACCGTGATTTTTTTAATGTGAAGTTATACGCGAAATCCTATTTAGATACTATTTAGATTAATCTTTACGACTAATTGGATTACAGTATGAACATAAAAAAATATGCTTCGGATAAATTGATGCTTTTGCTGGCTTTTCTATGTATTGGAATTACAATAAAATTATTATTTACATAACAAAAAATATAAGCGTAAACCACTATTAAAATGTTTTTTCATGACTTAACTATGAAATAATAAGAAACAATTTTAAAAAATACCTTTTTATGGCTAAGACTATTTTTGAGGTTTTCTATGTTTTAATTTTTTTTTTCATTCTTATAAAATTATGCACAAAATAAATAAAAACCACTTTTTCGTTTATTTGCCTCGTGCAAATAAGACACTCGATTTCAAATTTTGCAGGCGTGAGAATCGAAATATTTCTAGCGTTTATATATAACAGAAAAAAATGTGCTTTAAATAATTTCCGGAGCAGATTTTGCGATTTTTTTCTATAGAGAGATTTTCGTGTAATTACCGTTTCGACTCTTCAAATGTACAGATAATATAATCTTAAAAAATAACATATATTTTTTAGAAACTTAAAAACTTAGAGTAATCAAGAGAAATCGGTAGAAATTCGGAATGCGGGGGCTTAAGAAGAAACCGGGTGGCGTTCATCCATACAAATGTATTCCCCTATTTCCTCACTGGATTTTGACACTACTACAAATATTTTTAACATAATATAGATATCGACCACTAGCGTGTCGGTATGTTTTGCTTAGTTACTTCTCATATGATCAACGTTAGGAAATCGTTAGGAAATCGTGAGAATTGCCTGATTTAAACGCCATTGATAGCATACAAATATTCAGTATACAAATTATGCAATGTATTTTTTAAAAAAGCAAAACGTACAAAAATAGTTTCTAATACAGCTAGTAAACAAATCTTTGAAATTGCTCCAGTTTTGGAGGAGAAAAATGGGGAATACAAAACCTCGATTTTGATGATTTTATTTAGGTATTATCAGCCTGAGGTGCAATTGCCTCTTTCACCCAGTATTCGGAAGAGTAAGAGTGACAGTGACAACAACAATTTTGGTAAAATACCTTTTGTTCAAATTTCTCGGCGACCGGCGGGTTTCCTCTTACAGCAATTTATTTGCCCTGAGGAAGGAACGGTCGTTCTGAAACCGGTCGGCTTTAAACAAATATACAAGTGGTTCAAACAAAGTAACATTGTTTTATTTATCAATTTAATGTTCTTTAGTTGGAATGACTTGAGTTTTCCATCATAATTCATGTCACGCCTGAAAAACATTTATACCTATACTTGAAGGACGGGTTGTTTAACAAAAATTGACGGATTCATCAAATATTTGACGTTAATTTTCACGTTTTGTGTAAGTTCAATTCAAGTTCTTCATTATAGGCCAGTTGCTTCATAAAACTGAAATAATAACAGAACTTGAATAGAATTTAGGTACACAGAACGTGAAAATTGACTTCAAATATTTGATGAATTTTTTGATACAACCGGTCCTTAGATGTATTAGTATTATCTTCTTTTTCAATGATAATTTACATACGAGTATGTCTTTATTTTATCCACGTTTAATACAGTGTTGCTATGTTATCTCAGATAAACAAGATATTTGATTAATTACTATAAACTAGTGATGTTCATTATCAAAAAATGTTGGTATTCTTAATTACTGATTAAGGAACTGCAAAATATCTGATCAAGTCGATTAAAATTGATTCAATAGTGATTTTGTAAGACCCCAGATCGATCGTAAAAGGATTTGAATTGTGAACATCATAATGAGAATCGATTAAAAGTAGACATTATCGACATTTAAAAAATATTCAAAACAACATCCGATTTCCCGATGATTATATCGTTTCGATTGTTCCCTAATATTAGTACTGAATATGAATCATTGCAATAAACCGCCGAATGATAAAAGCGTTATTATTAAATCACGATTATTCTTTTTGTTATAACAAATGATTTCTTGAAACAAAGAAATTGTGGGTAAAATACCTACACAAAGATATAACAGAACAGAATCAAAAATCTATTCACACCGACGATTAGCAAATTTGGTTGAATGAACTCAAATTTGCTTTGAGTCTAAAGTGTCATTTTCAAAATGAACTGATTGAATAAAGATTTAAAACAAGCCATGAAAATAATATTTTAACTGAAAATTATTTTAATTTACCGTTTTCAATTTTTTTTTTATCTTTAACATCGGAATTTAAAAAAAAAAAATTTTTTTGTTAACAATTTTTAGAGAAAAACGTGTCCTTACTGGTGTACTTACTTCGTTCTAAGGTCACATTGTACAAGTTTTTTAGTTTGAATATAAGTACATACCTATATTCAAATATTACAAACGAAAATTATAAAGTTGAATTTAAAAGAAAGTACAATACAAGCGTTAATCTTTGTAAAGTTGCAAAATTGTATCTATATTCTTACTTCCCATGTCCATTTGTCCATAATCCATATTTTTATGTTTCTTTTGAAGTCGGTTATTTTTTTAATGGTTTTTATTGCAAGACGGAGTAAATTAAAAAAATTTATAGAGAAGTATTGCATATTTCTTTGTCCAAATGTCGTTTTAGTTGCAGCTTGGTGGAATGTATGTTGTAATGTGGATCTTGTGAATCGGCTCGAGTTTGTCTGTGTAAAGTAATCCTGATTTTTTAATGTGCACATTATAATATCTTTTGTATATAATTGTTTCAGTGACATTAAATTGAAAATATTTTAATAAAAAGAAAAATAACTTTGTTTACATCACTTTTATTGGTACACAATCAACATGTTTCGTAAACAATGTTTACTTCATCAGGATTAAAAATATACTAAACCTAAAAATTAAATATAGATGACACATGGAAGGAAAGGGTAGGAGGGAGGGGGAGGGGTAAGAGTCATTAGCAGGGAAAGACCGGTTAATTTATTAGACCGGTTTTTTATTAAAATAAATAATGCCATCACAAAGTGAAAACTTTTCCGAAGAAGTTTTCTTCGATAAATTAAATTGAAACTGATTTGTCAAGAAATCCGTGATTTTCTGTCTAATATGAACTAAAAATTAATAATTTTGAACATTGCGAATTAAAATATTTGAAGTGAAAACTTGATTGATGAAATGAAAAAGAGACAAACACATAGGTACATCTATAACATTTAGCCTGCGAGAGAATGAGATAGAATAATCGGTCTTCTCTTTGTGTTGTGCTTCGTAGCCTCCCCACTCTTGCCTACTTTAGTTTTCTGAATGTTTCCCTTCTGCCGCGTGCGAACTGCACACTTGTATTTTTTTTGAAGTTGGGTCCACGCCTCCACACATTTTAAAAGACTAAAGAAAGAAAAATTTCAAAAGATTTTTTTTTAAATTTGGACCTAAAAAATTCTAACATTGGGCTCGATTTCTTGAAACGAAAGCTGAAATCGAAAAAGGTATACCCATCACTACACCACTACAGAGAATCTATTGTCGCAATTATTTTCTCAGCAAATTGGTTAAACCGGTAATAAATCATTTTTTTAAGCATCTTCAAAATCGAAATATAGAACCATATAAATAAGTCGCCTCGAAGTGATCTAACCACAGTTTGAAATTGGCCTTGTAAGCCGAAATAGCTGTCACAAAAAAAAGTATTGCAGAACTTAATAATACACTATATATTTTTTTTATTAAATGGAGTTCTACTAATTAAACACAAAAACAATTAACAAAAGAAATGCGATCCCTGAGATTTATGTTCTCAAAAATGAGATACACGAATAATTATTTTAAGGACCATTAACCAGCCAGCGGCCGAGAATTCATATTTCGTCGAAAGATGTCCTTACGATCGTACAGAGCGGTTCCAATGAGAAAGATTAATTATTCTCCGTACCAGCTTTTTTAAAAATAATAACTCAATATCGATTTTATTTCATTCAAAATTTGCTTTAATTTATACCTACATTTAAAAAATGCTGAAAGGCTTGATGATAAAACTATTAAAATTATGCACTTTTTGTAATTATTTTTTGATTATAGGTATTCAACCAAAATATATTAGGTTGTAATACCGTAAATAAATTGACAAACTGAAGTATTTTTGTCACAAAACATATGTGCGGATCTTTTTTAAATGATTTTATTTGAACTAAAATTAAAATTCTGAAACATAGCTTTTCCAGAATTTTTTTTTTGATTTATTTTACTGCATGATTATATGATTTGAAATGTGTGTTGTATAATACAAAATTTGGTTTGAAAATTTAACACATCTGCCAACGACCTACGGTAAAACCTTATTGTACTAAAAATAAACATATTTTCTCAAAATTTAAAACATGGCTTTACTAGATACCTAAAAGAAACCAATTTATATTTTTTTGTGGAAAAGAGTCGATACGTCTAAAATTTGATTTAAAAATATAATATTTCCGGTTTTGTCTAGTTATTCCTTCTTAATGGTATGATACAAGAGTAATTAATAACAATAAAAAAGTAACACTCATATGATTTTGACACAGAGTTCAGATGCACAAATAAAACAATGAAGCGATAAGGAGAGTCATATATAGCGCCCTTGAGGTGATTTTTCACAAAAAAAGCGCTATATAAATCAGCCAAGTATTATTATTATTATAACAGACAAAAAAAGCTGCGTTACATCCTTTCTGCCTACCCTGGTGGTTATTAGTTAGTTACATGTCTCGAATTGTGGAGAAAAATAATGTTATACTATTGTAAAGTACTTCCCAACCTGCCTCTTTCCCGTTTTCTTCTCATCCGCTTCACAACTATGTTGGGGAAGCCATGTTCCAACTGTATCCGGGCAGTCGTGACTCTTGTGCGGTAATTACAAAATAAATATACAATTTCATATATGTATTATATAAGTATAACCAAAAAAGAACAGGTTTCGAAATATATACCTTTATGATAGGTTATTACGATTAAGGTTTGCAATCCCGCGAGATTTCAGTAAATTGTGATGTCGCGGATTTGCAGGGTTTTTATTGTGCGGGATTGAAAAATAAACTAAATTTAGTACAATCCTATCCCACCAAATAGTGTGGAATCTGAAAGAGCGTTTTCGGCTGCTGGGTTTTTGTGCATGGGTGATGGGAATCTGCATAAATTTCTGAGATTCTGGCGCTACCCTACTGACTTTCTTTTAGGTACGCTCGGAATCTACACATTTCTTCAGACTGATTCGTGGATGGTTTGAAAACTCTGCTATCATGGAGAACATTCATGTCTATATTCCAGATGGTTATCTCCTTCACCGACAGCACAGACTGTTGTCTCCCAGCCTGCAGGACTAACTTGCCAATGGTCATGCCGATCGGGAGAAAAAACTTGCTGTTGAACAGAATCAATTCCGATATCGAAGCTGCCCAAAGGCAAGCACTATATGCTAGTATAGTTGATATATTTACTGATTTTGCTATATATAATAACGTTTTATAAATGTATTTTGAAAACGCACTAAAATGTAAAATTTAGTAACGTTTTTAAAATAACAGATACATTTGATTGAATTGGATTGAATGGGCTACGTTTTTACAATCTTAATTTTTTCTTTTCTTTTTAAAATAATTATAGGTAATTTATCTCAAATGACTGTTAAGAGTCCTGTCAGTGACAGTAATAGTAATTTTTGCTTTTTTTATCAAAGTTTTCTTAATATTCTTATGTTACCTTTTCAATTGCTTTTTTTTAAAAATATTACTAGTACTAAAAATGATCGACAGGAAAATTCCTCTTTAAGGTTAAACGTCACGTACGTTATAATCTACGCATTCACAGATGGCGCCAATCAAATTATTTTAGGTTTTTAATGATTTTTGCACGTTCCGCTTTAAAATATTCAGGTAAATTAATTGTTCGCGATCGAACATATTTAATTAGAATATAAATAAATAGTTTTGTCCATAAACAAACCCAAATCTTTCAAGAAAGGCTGAAAAATACAATATTGGATTGAGTCACCGATACAAAACAAGAAAGGCTGAAAAATTTAATTTTGGATTGAGTGACCGATATAAAATTCAATTTTTCAGCCTTGCTTGAAAGATTTGGATTGGTTTAATGATAAAACTATTTATTGATATTCTAATTAAATATGAACGATCGTGAACAATTAATTTACTTTAATATTTTACAGCGTAACGTGCAAAAAGCATTAAAAACCTAAACTAATTTGATTGACGCCATCTGTGAATGCGTAGATTATAACGTACGTGACGTTTAACCTTAATGACTTACTCTGTTATCTTTTTACTGTCTTTTACTGGTAAACCTTCGAGATTTCTGGACACGCTTTATACTAATGTTTTTTAGAAAAACCCTTTTGTTTCAACGTACCTACTATAAAAGACAATTATTTGCATTCGAGGATATGGAAAATACTGCATTTAAAATTACGATTATGTAAAATGAAAATTTGCTTCCGTCAGATAGAATGACACCTGACAGCCATTTACAATAATTTATGTCCGTACTGAGAAATTTTGTATTGAAATTTTGCAATGTTTTTCATACCCAGAATGCAAATAGTTGTCTTTTATAGTAATTAAGATGAATCAAAGGGTTGTTCTCTTTAAACACTAACAGTATTCGTATTAAATGTGTCATTGCGAAAGTTTACCTTTTAATAAAATATGTATCTAATATCAACGGTATAAATATACTATAAAATAGTATCAAAGATAAATGATATCCAAATATTAAAAAATGTTAACATTAATTAATGAATTGTTGGCATTATTTCAATTTATTACCCCTTCATAAAAAATACCGCAAATCCAGCGGGATTTCTAAATTCTATCCTGCAATCCCGCGGGATTTAAAAAAGGTGCGGGATTTGTAAAACTTTGTTTGCTTTCAGTCTTAAGTGCAATAAAATTATTAATGGCATAAAATGTGTGCAATTTGTAAATAATGTATTACTTTAGTATTTAATTTTGCATAAACTACATTATCTAATCTTATATTACAATGTCACACCGTGTTGCGCAAACATAATGTTTTTCGAACTTTGATTTTCTTTTTATAAACAAATTTTTTCAATGCTAATTTAATCGAATTTATAATCACAAAATTCACAATAATTATTACAGAGGCTTTTAAAAACCATAAATATGTTTTTAAGAGCCATAAAACATCAAGACTAATGGCAAATTAATATCAAGTAATTACCTAAAACCATGCATCAATCATAGCATCAATACCTATAATTAATAAATTCTTACCTGTCTCAGGCTAGCTTGAGTCGAAGCAACACAGAGAACAACGCACAGAAATATAAATAAATTCATGTTGAATTCACAATTATTATTGCACAACGCAATAAAAAATACTATAAAAAAAATTGTTGCAAATTTGTTGTCGGGCACCTCGGAGCCCTATGCTTCGACTGACGCTTGAACTGATCTGTAGGTGAGTGGCTGGTCGGTGTTAATTCACAGAGTCGAGCTAAAAAATATACATTGATAGCAGAAATATATCAAATAATGTCAAAATAAGATAAATCTCTAAATGGTACGGGTCCCGATTCACGAATAATTATTGTTTCGCGTTTCGCGTTCGATAAGAAAACAATAAAGTTATTGCATTGCCTACATGCTGGTAATGTCGATTTAAAGTAACTTATGTACGACATGTCTCAGGGCCAATTGCATCGAAAAAAGTTAAAATAAAGTTTAAAGTTAAATAATTAAATTGAGTTTACGCTCTAACTAAAGTTAAGCTGCATTAAAGTTACCAGTGTTGCCATTGAAATAGCTTCGAATTTTCCTTGGATTTGATATATTTTTGTAAAAATAAACACACAATTATTTTTACGAGTGTCAACACCGTTTTGTAGATAGAATTTGTTTGACGTTTATGAAGTTTTTGAGGGTTATGTTATATGGGAATTGGTTTATTTAACGTTATTTGTTATTTCACACTTGCGGTTTAGAAACGTGAACAACGTTTGATGATATTATTATATTGTGGACGAAGGTGGGCTATTACTGTTCTGCCCCTGTATATTATACACGAGACAATACTTTTATGAACCCCAGAGATGTCTCCTGTAAATCTTTGCATCGTTCCCGTTGCATAAAAATGCAATATTATTAGAACCTCGTACGCAGTTCCACAGCACAAGTAGCATGATTTCTGATATGACAAAAAAAATATTTTGTTTCAGTTTCGTTGCATTAATTGAAATATAAAAATGTTGGTAGGTATAAATTATCAAGAGAAGTGTAGATACTTATATAAGTTTGAATAAACACTTTTTTGTAAATAATGTAGTTTGTCATTGGCAACGAGAAAAGTTAATAGTCTAACCATACTTTTGGACATCCTAAATCTGAAAATAGAATCCATCTCTTCCCACGGAAAATGATCGGTTCATGGTTTAATTCCTTATTTTACCTATTTCCTGTATATTCTAATCAATTGATCATCAAAACCCGGGATATCAAGACATTTTTATTATTATTTTCCATTCAAACAGTATTTCGTTCCTTGGTGACGGATGACAGCTAGCATCTTTACCAAAATCTAACTTTAAACTCTCAACATCGCTGGGTTAAATAAAAGTAACTATTTAGTTAACCTTTATTTAAACGAAGTTGAAACAACCCATTTTTGTAAGATATGATAAAAAAGTTATTTTTATTTAACTTTAACTAAAAAGTAACTTTAACTATTTTCGATGCAACTGGCCCTTACACACGCGTCACTACGTAGTGCTGACGTGCAGTAGGTTTGTAACTTTGTAGTAGGTTTTGTAGATGCCGTTTGTTCAAGTTTAATAAATTCAAGAAACGAGTTGTTTTCTTGGCTAGCCAATAAAGTGTTTTGATTTAAATTTTATCAATTTTATTTTGTTTGAAAACTCGCAGTGCCAGCGGAAACTGGTGAAACTACGTCATATGTAGATTCATCACATAGATGATTTTCGACACTCCTTGGCATACTTAAAAAAATTCATAGTCTGCTCTTTCTTCATAGATGGCACTATTAAATATTTTTAGGAAAAAACACTAACAATATAAAGATGAATTATTTGTTTGCGTCCATATGCACGCAATTTTAACATGAATAAATTGTTTTGTCCGTATACAAACTCAATTCTTTCAAGAAAGCCATTCAAATGCAATATTGGATTAGATCACTGATAAAATAGTATTTTATATTGTGGTATATCAAAAAGCTTCCGATATTGTCACATAGAGGGCAGTGCTAAGGGCTGTCCCGAAAGTCCACTAGATGGCAATTATTTTAGTTCGGAGTTTCAGGGGGGCCAAGGGCCCGGGTGCAGTCTACGGGAGCTCATTCGATTCAGATTCCATTTAGCGGGCTTCCGGTTAGGTCGACTATCGTGGACACCACTTGTACACGCGAACTGTTAAATAAATCCCAGATTAACACAAAAGAACTCTATTCTTTCCAAAGAAGTAATCTCTTCCCAAGACGAGTCGGAGAACTGTTTGTCTGAACACAGCAATGCCTTTCTTTAATGAATTGAGTTTGTACACGGACCAAATTCTTATTTTTTTAAATATTTATTAATCAAGATAATATAAAACATACAAAAACATTTTTTGTATAAACAAGGCTGAGTCTCCTGTTCCGAGTTGGCAGAAATTTAATCTAATTTTAATATCTCAAAGAAATGAGAAGAAACAATAAAATGATGAATTTAAATAGATAAATATTTGAATGAAAAAAGTAAATAAAACGAAGAGAAATCAAAGAAAATAATAAAAATTGATAGACTATCCATGTGTGAATTTTGTATTTTAGATTAACATTTTTTGTCAGGAGAGTCTTCTATAATGGTGCTGTCTTTTTCAATTAAATGTTAAAAACTTGGAGGCAAATTACGGTAATGTCTTTGTCCATGGGTGATATTTGTCTTCGGAGCCGTGTGTTGGTAACTACTCGTACTCCTGTGTGTTGTTTCGTAAATGTGTTGTATAATAGTTAAGTTTGTCTTTTTGGTAATGTAAATATACAACTTTCATGTATGTCCAGTACAGAGAAGTCCTTAAATAACTGTTTTATCGAGAATTTATAAGTTTTTTTTTGTAGTAACTGTAATTAAGGCTTTTCGCGCTTTGTCGACAGAGTCCGTATTCGTTTTAGCAACACCACCCCAACCAATAATACCGTAAGTGATCATTTTATTGGATGGGCAAATGCGTAATAAAAGATTTTTAAATCCGCTGTTGTTAAATTAAATTTATTTGTTCTGTCCATCTAAAATAGCTTTCAATGTAAATGTTTTTTTAAGTATTTGATTACCTATTTGAGTCCTTGTTAGTTAGTTGCATAGAATTTTTTTCAGATGTGCAGTCATGTATGGTTAAGTTTTCATCGAGTCTTGGTTGTCGTTTGGGATCTATGCTAAATTTCATGTAAGTATTTTGTTTTATCCATATTTAGCGTAAGCAGATTATTGTATAACTAATATTTAATCCTGTTGATTTCTTCGGTAACTTTCTTATACATACTACTTGCCCAAGAAAAAGAAGTGAAAAGAAGAACACTATCATCCAGAAAAGCAAATAGTTAATCCGCTAATGTCTAGCTGACACAAGGAATTGATATATAGTAAAAATAGGATCGGTTCTAATATACTTCCTTGGAGAACTCCGTTAGTTATGCATATTTTTAGGTTTGTTATTTTGCCTACTTTTAGTGACTGATCACGATCAGTTATGTATGTATAATTTGAACATATTATAATACAATTTTTAATATTTTAATTAAATGTAGACAATATTAGCGAAACTCAATCGAAAATCTGAAAACAGAAAGAGATACGATCACATCTAGGACTCGAACCCAGAACCTACGCCTTGCCTTGCCTTATTGTTTAATACTTTTTTAAGGATGATTTTAAAAAAAAAAACAATTTTTTTAAGGAGGTTTTTGTGAGATACTGTTTCAAACGCTTTGCTTTGATCAAAAAAAAAACGCAATGCAATTTTTTTTGTCAACATGTTTTAGAATGGTTGCTTTTACTTTTAGTATTCCTTCTTGTATTCCCATATTCTTTCAAAAAAATTACTGATTTTCTGTTAAGATTTAATGTTTGTCTAACTAACTTTGTCTGCAAGTTGGATTTTCATTAGATTTTCGAGTAGATGCTTTTGTAAGAACATTTAAAATGAGACAAGCCTGTAGTTTGAGGGATTATTTTTATCTCCAGATTTGTAAATAGACACTATGTTAGCACTTTTAATAGGCTGGGGAACATGCCGCTAGTAATATTGAGATTACAGATGTAGGTGAAGGGAAAAGATATTTGATGTTTTATTTATTTTATTACTTCAGTCTTGTCAACTTTTCGTCGCCCGAGTTCTTAATTGTCCAAACGACCATTTTAGTTTTTGTTCAATCTTCACTTTTAAATTAAAAATAAAGTATACAAAATGCTAGTTAAACACTTAACTAAGAATGATTTATACTAATGAGACCTTTACCTTTAAGTAAATAGCTTTATATGAAACACTATCACAATGTTTCATTGAAATAATGAAAGAAAAACTTCTCCTCCTGTAAAATTTTCAAATGGTCTTTTGGACAATTAAGAACTCGGGCGACGTTTTGTCGTTTGTTTGGTCATATTATATTTTATGTGCATTGTATGTGTACGTATTTTATTAATAATTTAAAGCATGATTTGCAAAAAGTGCTTCCTAAAATAATTGAATAAGCGCCATCTGTGAAAGAGCTGATTATCAATTATTTTAAGTATACCCTTAAAAGACATTAACCAGTTTATAGATTAGTGACCGATTTTTTCCAAATTTTAAATAATTTATCTGAAAACGAGTGTTAAAATCAAAAAAAGTTATTTTGTTCTACCACTTTTACAATTTTAATTAATTAAGGACGGGTTGTTTAAAACAATTCATAAAATATTTTAAGTTAATTTTCACGGTCTGTGTAAGTCGCGGACGTACAAATAGATGGATCTGTCCTAAGTGATAAAAGGCGTATTATTGGAGCCATTCCATCGGAACCGGCTGAGCTTGCGAGAGCCTCGCGTGAATCTAAAAAATGTGACGTCATCATTCTTGTCCGGACCAGTGTCGAGCTCTTATCGTACATTTTACGAAATAAAACGGCAAAAATTGTGGCTTGTGCTATAAAAACGTGTAAAAATAGAATTGAAAAAGAGAATAAACCCAATTGTCGTATTACATTCCATAGGTAAGCATTATTTTACTTTATTTTAAGTTTATTCATATCACACAATACGATAACACATACGATGACATCGAGATACATGGCGACGCGAAACACAAAGCCGCTGTTTACTGGGGTAAGTAAATTATGAAACATTTGTAAAAGTGTCTACGGCAACAAAATATTCGACTATGAATATACGCGAACCTTACTTTGCCGAATTAGGAATTCACACATTTGTTCATAACGTGGCATGCAATTCGCGCTCCCATATAAAAAGGTCTATTCATTCAAAAGCAGATTTTACTTTCAATAACTAAATGATGATATTATAGTGCGAGGTGCCTATATACTGTTAGTTTGATTTATTGGCGAATCACAGTCTCTTTCCTCTCTTCGTCCCGCCATAGTTGGTTTTTACCCCTCATCTGTAAGTTCTCGTCTATCTACTTGTAAGTCTATGGTGTAAGTTCTGTTTAAGTTCTGTTATTATACCATTATAGGCCAGTTGCTTTATAAAACTGAAATAATCACAGAACTTGAATAGAACTTTTACAGAAAATGAAAATTAACTTCAAATATTTGATGAATTGTTCAAATTTTTTTAAACAACCCATCCTAAGTCATTACAATCGCGTTTTCTTCGAACTATCTACCAATAATTCGGTAGCTACCTAGCGTAAAAGCGAGATGAATTACCCCTCGGTGCGGATTGATTGAAGATAGGCAAACAATAGGCAGTCGTGCCAAATATATTACAATTATTGGCATAAACTAATCATCAATTTATTAATATTTAACTAAGTAACCGATTTCAGTTGCCACCTAGACTTTATAATAATTATATGTTATAATAATTATAACAATATGGCATCTAATGAAAAGAGTCGATATTTTATTGTGTTGAAATGGTTTAATTTTCTTTTATATTTCTATTAAATTGTTTATATTATAATTACTTGCTGAAGTCCCCGGCGCTGCCCGGGATATATGCGGAGTTTTCTGAAATCAGACATAGACAGTAATATTGTGCATTGTAAAGGGATAATTACATGAAATACGCAATTTTAGCTTTATTTTGGGTACGTACAATAAATTTGCAAGTATGACAGGTATTTAACAAAAAAATAGCAAAACAATAAAATAAATAACAATATGGGTTCAGATTAATATCTATATGTTCGAAAAAAAATCTCTCTGGAACGTGCCGCAAACATATTACATTTTATTTTTAATTTATTAATCGTAAAATAATATAAACTAATAAAATAAACATTATTTGTCCACGCCAGGATTCGATCCCGCGACCTCGGATTACGAGTCGAGAGCCTTACCCCTCGACCACGGAGGCCGTCAAAGGTGTATATTTACGTAATATACACCGTGTTGTATTAATGTACATTTCTTTTGTTCATTAGTGTCCAAATAAAAAAGTTATGATAAATTTCTTATTTTTGTGTTTTGTGTCAAAGCGTTCGTATAAACATATCTTTCGATAATATTTAACTAATAATTCGAATGAAATATTTATTTTTATTTTTAACCTAATGAGCAAAACCTAAAATTGTAGTGTTTTAATTAAATGAAGACAATATTAGGACCTGGGTTCGGGTCCCAGATGGAACCGTATCATTTTATGATTTGATTTTCGATTGAGTTTTGCTAATACTGTCTTCATTTAATTAAAAAAGGTATTTTATATATAAAGCAATACTCAGGGAAATAAATTTGGACAAGAGTTGACAGAAAAAAGGTAGGTATGTATGCAGATCGTAGGTTCCCAAAGGATTTTAACCAGCGATTCCTGAGCATATTTAGAATGCAAAAGGTAGTTGTCATTTTGCTGTTCGATGATATTACGCTTTTTCAAAACTTTGAAGAAAGACTTTCTTAAAAGGACGTAAGACGACACTATACCCTAAAATATATTCAGAATCTTAACGACGACGTAAGTAAAGAAGCCGTGTATACAAATTGCGACTCATGACCCGTTTATTGCACGGACCTACTGTCGAATTTGCCTTATCAAAGATAAGAAGAAGAAGAAAAATAATATGGGAATCTTGACGTAAGTGAAGAAAGCGTGTAAAACAAATATGCGCCCACGGCACGGCGTATTGGACGGACGTTATGTCGAATTCACCCTAGCAGGCCTTGAGATTCGACCTTTCCGCCGGGTTCATTTTAATTAATTCTGAAGAACGTGTTACTAATACTTAAGATGTTTCTAAATGAATACCTCCCGAAGTTATTAATTCATCGTCTAGAAAAATAAAATCTGGTGCTCACCGTTAACTTTAGTTGTACAACGTATTAAATTTTTTTTAAAGCGTTGTATGTTAAAAAAAATGATGGCAACGTACTGTTTTTATTAATCTAAAATATAAATAACTCGCATCCCATGTGAGGCAAGGAAATAAAAATGATAATTCAATTACGAATTCGCCGAGCCTAACATGGTGGTCGGAAAATCCTCAAATTATGTAACCATCAAAGAAATGAATAAAGAAAAAAGATTAAAAAAAACAACGCATCTTTGAAAAATTTTTTACCGCAATTTTTTAAATATTTTATTCAGCCAAGTCGGTCTTAAGAAAAAGTTCGCGGGCCTCATTCGGGTTGCTCATCACTGCTTTAGAGCCTGATACCTAGGTATCTAGCACGTTAGATCGATAACTTGTCATTGTTCCCGAGCACGACTGCAGATCGCTAACGTAAAACAACAAGCAGTCATGCTCAGGAACCATGACAAGTTACCGACATTATTGATATCCAGTAGATCTCAAAAAAGTGCGTCCTTCGACATGCTGTCTCGTGTTCACTGTATTTAATTCGACCTTCCGATAGCTTTGGTAATATAATATATGTTTCTTATTCTTTGTGTGCCTTATCAGGTCCCCCCGACGTTGGCGATCACTCTTGAAAAGGTCTCTCTGTCTTGCGCTGCCCGGAATAGCTCCTCCACACTTCTAATGCCGGTCCAATCTCGTATATTTCGCAGCCAAGACATTTGTCTCCTACCAGGCCCTCGGCGACCCTCTATCTTGCCTTTCAATATTAAATGGAGCAAGTGATACTTCTCCCCTCGAAGTATATGACCCAGATATGAAATTTTCTTGATTTTAATTAATGTAAGCAGTTCCCTATCTGCTCTAGCCCGCCTGAGAATTTCTGTGTTGGTGATCATGTCAGTCCATGGGAACTTGAGCATTCTCCGGTGAAGCCACATTTCGAAAGCCTCTAACCTGTTCATGGTATTAATTTTCAAGGTCCATGTTTCACAACCATACAGCAAGACCGACCACACATAACATTTTTGCATTATAATCGCGTGTATGTTGTCTGTGGTATACTTGATAATGAAAGGTGTATATCTATGGAAAAATGACTTAATTTTATCCGTAAACTACTGTTTAAATTATAAGCGGGAAATTTTTTTTTTTAAATTTTTTTTTTAACATTGTTCTAAAATATCCTACGAAGTTCGGATTTGCGACATCTATGGTCATAATTTTTTTTTTTTTTTAATTTTTTTTTTTATTTATCTATAATAAAATATAATTACAATGGTTTTACGTATATGCCTGTCTCACTAGGGTATACCTGTATAATAATAAATAATAAATAATAATAGATAAAGCATTTCAATAGCTTCGTATTAAAATAAACGGCTGGCCAAGGAGATGTTTTAAATAATTACAATAAATGTTTTACGAATGGTAGAAAAATTTGGTCCATTTTTGGACCGAAATCAATCGCAGAAAAATAAAAGTGGTCAATTTTTCGACCGAAATCGCTCCAGTGGTTAAGCTGATACTGTCATTGCAGAAGAGGGATTTCATTTTTATGAACGCAGTTCTTGCTGCTTCAATTCTGTGCACCTAATCTCTATATCTGGGTCAAGAGTCTCCGTGAGAATACTGCTGAGGTATCTAAATCTCTCCACCTTTTCGACATTACAACTATTTAACTGTATCATTAATCCAGAGTGATCTAGTATAATATGTTTATATATCTTTGAATTAATTATCTTAGGTAAGTGGTTATTTAAACGAATGTCGCCAGCTCGGCTGGTAGATTTTATTGAACCGACAAAACTAATGTAAAATTTCTCAATTTTTGTTGTATATTCTCTACACCTGAAGAAAATAATTCCTCTCAGGGCTTTGGGGAAGTTGTGTGAGGATATTTTTAGGAAAGGGAGGAGAGGATTTTCTGGGAAGGAAAAGGGTGTGAGTGGTGCATCCAGGAGTGACGGACGAATGATTCCGTCCCTTTCACCACGGTGCATGGTGATGTTCCGAGATAGCCCTGCTGGAGAAGTCAAAAGGTCTTCCTCAACCAGTCTCTCAACCAGTAAGCGGACAAACGCATTCGCCGCCGAGACCTAGACAAACTCACCCTATGAACTCGTGTGCTCCTACTATATCACCAAACGTAGCGAAGTACTTGGGGTGACCTACGGCAGAGGTGTTGGCTATCCAATAAATCATAGCTTCTCAACGTGGGCGATAACGCCCCCTTGTGGGCGTTTGAGACTTTCAGGAGGGGCAGTAGAAGACCCAGAGAAAATCAGGGGGCGTTGAGATGGCACAATGAGGACGTGGGCAGGCAAAAAAATATTGCCAATAAAGTAAATCACGTACTAATAAAGCAAAGCAAACTTTAATATGGGTTATTTTTTGTTATTTTATGTTTTGTGATCATTTTTATCACGTGTGCGAAAATTCACATATTTCTGTAGTTAATAATAATAATATTTGGACGATTTATATAGCGCCGTTTTTATGAAAAATCACCTCAAGAGCGCTGTAGTTCGGGAAGTGGATGAAAATTGAACTGAAAAATTCAATTATATTCAGATTTAAATTAAATTGGGTTTGAGATTTTTTTAAAGATATAATATTATAATCTAACGTGTATTATTATTATTAAGAAATGGAACTATAATATCATGAGTACAAGAAGGAAGGAGTTAGCAAACAGGTAGGTACTTAAATTACAAAAGAATTGTTTTTTTTACTTGCTAAACAAAAAATTTAAAAATATTATCAATAATTAATATTAGTTATATTAATAAATAATATTAATTATTGATTCCGTGACACTTGAGCCCCCCCACCCGTCAAGTGAAAAAAAAGCGAAGAAAAAAAAATCTCAAAGTAGGCGGTTTGCCCTACTTCTATCCCTGACGTCTTCTCTGTTCATGGCCAATATGTCTCGTTCCTGGGAAGAAAATTGGACGGGTACGAAAACCCGAACTGAATCTTTCGATGCTGGAATTCAAACCTTGGTTCCATGCCAAAAAAAAATCCAAAGATTTATTTACTGCTTTTCGAGAATGAGAATAAATTGGTCACTGCTCTATAGGTAGCAGCTCATTTGTTTAAAATTCGAGTCCTCGATAGTCCACTCTGCCAGTGCAGTGTGGAGGAGGAGACTCTTGACCATGTCTTCTTGTAAAAATCATTATTCATTCAAAAGCACGTAACATTTGCTTATTAAAATCACCCACCATTCTACCCTCAGTATTCCGTATTTCCTGTCTCTCAACAGTTCTATGTAAGTTCGTAGACTTGAATGACTTCAATATTTGGTTGGTCCTGTCCCCTTATAGATTATCCTCTAGTCTAAATTATAAATATACTAGCTGGTTCCCAGCATGCGTTGAAAGAAATAAATTGTTTCTCCCTGCATGTCCTTTC
The DNA here is from genome assembly GCA_917563855.2 of Limnephilus lunatus. NCBI lineage: Eukaryota > Metazoa > Arthropoda > Insecta > Trichoptera > Limnephilidae > Limnephilus > Limnephilus lunatus. Next base: position 1,325,983 of record OU830600.1, on the reverse strand, counting down.
CTGTGCGTCCCCGTTCCCCTCCCGCATCCGCTTCCCCTCCCGCGTTCCCTTTCCACCTCCCCCGCCTCCCCTCCCCCCTATCCCGATCCCTCGTCCCGCAGACCTCCTCCTGCGTTCCATATATTCAGTCCCAATACATTCAGTTTTCAAACAACTCGCGTGCCACTATTACAATTTTTTTAATAAAATTTTAATTTTTCATATATTACAAATATTCATTTTTCATATATTACAAATATTCATTTTTGTATATTATAAGAATCTATCAAATCTTGTACCTAATATAGGTACCTAGTACCTACCTATTTAAAGTATCTTAAATATAAAACATTTCTTTTGTTGCCTGCTAAATTCAACTTCATCAAACGCGCAAACGTTAAAATAGCCGTTAAGTTTTCTGAAATTATCCAATTTTCTGTGCAATTTTCTTATTTTTTCTTTCCGTAAGAACCTTCAACAAAGCATTAGAAAACTTAAAAAATATATGAATGAAATAGGTAAAGTCGTTAAGGCGTGACCAAGGCAAACAGGGATTCATTTTTATATATATAGTTTATATCTTACTTAACTTTATTGGCACAAAGTAGGTATATAGATATAGATACCTACCTATTACCTAACACACATAAAGTTTTATAAATGTTTCATCACGCTACAGTCTATTTATTGAGCACTAGAGAGTGGGATGACATGCAAAATACATTAGCTTTGTTTACTACTAGACTTAAGTGCTATCATAGATTTATAGATAACGTAGATTTAGGTACTTACTGCAAATAATGCTGATGAGAGTGATGACTGATGAAAGAAGATAATATCTCAGAATAATGACTGACAACTTGATAGAGGGCGCCTTTTGTACTTATACAGGGTTTTGTACTTGTACTTGTACAAGACTCCACTCTCCTCACGAAAAATTTCGATTTGGAGCAGTCGCTATATTTAGTTATAACAACTTTCCAAAGGAGGTGTATCTACAACGCTCGCGTAACTTCAATAAAATGTACGCGTAAATATCTGGTTTGGATCCTGGCTAATAATAATAATAATATCCGTGAAAATGTTAAATAAAACACGACTTCTTTAAAATGGAGCAAAAATCTCGTGGAAAACGTCAAGCCGCCGCTACCCGAATTTCTACCGATTTCTTTAAATGAAGTTTTTAAGCTCTTAAAAGTATATGTTATTTTTTAAGATAATATCTATACATTCCCCACGCCAAAACGCAAATTATATGAAATTCCCACGATAGAAAAAAATCATAGAGTATGCTCCGAAAATTATTATAAACTCGTTTGTTTCAGTTATTTTACAAGTTATATGTATGAAAAAATTCGCAGTGTTTCTTTGAATGCTGTTTTAGACAACCCCAAAGAGATTTTTGCTCTATTTTAAACGAGTCGTGTTTTATTTAAATTTCACAATTTTCGCTTCAATTTTATCGTTTTAAATATTAACGCACTCTCTCCAACATTCGTAATTGCATATCTCTCCATCTTTTTCTTTTTGAGCGGGAATGTGGTAACATATAAAGAAACACTGTGATTTTTTTCCATACATGTAATTTGTAAAATAACAGAAAAACGTGTTTATAGTAGTATTCGGAGCATAATTTGCTATTTTTTTCTATCGAAGGAATTTCATATAATTTCCGTTTCGGCGTGGGAATGTATAGATATTAATTTCAAGAATAACATACATTTTTTGTAGAGCTTAAAAACTTAAAGTGTTCAAGGAAAGTATGTTATAAATTGGTAGAAAAAAATCAGGATGGGGGCGTATTTGACTTACTTTAACCTCTGATTCCTGACGATGAACGATGATGTATGAATGTGTTTTTTTTTTCAATTTAAATCATACAAAATCTGTAGGTATTGGAGAGCTAGGGTCGGGGTGAGTGTTTTTTAGGTTACTCGGTTGAGTCATGACATGTGAAAGAAATAATTTTTGTTAGTTTTGAAGAAAAAAACATTAAAAAAGTCACCGGATTCCAAAACTTCCGTTACATTTTTTACTCCAAATAATGTCAGGAATCATTGTTTAAAGTAAGTCAAGTACGTCCCTAAACACCCTGTATTTAGGTATTAATAATAATACTAATGCAATTTGAGATTAGAGGCCAATGTCAGGTACCCTGGGACTGGAAATTCGGTCTCTGTGATGTGAGTTCATTGTGACACATACACGAGTACATTAGGGTGGGTCGTACAATGTACGGAGGTCTTTTAAGATATCCGACAATGACACAGGTATTCTGTTGAAAACCTTTCTTTATTTCGAGATTCACACTTAAAAACTCAGAATCAAGTCAACTTAACAAGCTAGGAAAAAAATAATTTTAAAATAACCCTAACATAACTTATTTAACCATTTTTTAAATATTTTTTTATCATCACCCTTTATGAACTTTCTGAGGTGGTTCTGAGTTGGTTTCATTCTGAGTTAGCCGGTCACCAAATAAATATACCCAAAAAGATTTTAAAAAACTAATACATTTTAAGAAGGTACATACCGATTTTGTCGAGGATGTTATATCATTGGTAAAAACGTAATTTTGACAGTTAATATTTATTTAATAACTAGCGAGTACCCGGAAGCCGTTGCAATGGTACTAAAAATAAAGTGTATTTTATTCTGTTTATTGAAGTGCTTTTGGATGCAGAATATTTTTTTGTTGTGTACACAAATAAATCAGAAGGTTTTTCGACGCGTGGGACGTTTCGTTCCTTTCCCATAAGTCGTGGTTCAGTTCACAGGTTCGGCTCGCAGCCAAACACCCTTGATTTCAATTAGGGAGGCAAGGAATGTGGGTATCACCGCCCGAGAACCATTTATTGGATAAACAACACCTCTGCCATAGGTCACCCTAAGTGGTTCACTACTTTTGTTGACTTAGCAGGGGTGCCCGGGTTCGTAGGGATAAGGTTTATCCGGGTCTTTGCCCATCAACTACGTGGCTGGCCAGATTGGGAGAGACTGGACGAGGGAGACGCTTTGACCTCTTCAGTAGGATTTCTTGGAACATCCACTTGCACTGCAGTAGGAGGTTTGGATTCGTACGGCCGTCACTCCTAGACTAACTGACCCAGATTTATAACAACCCCTCACATATTTTTCCTTCCCAGAACTTCCTCTCCTTCCTTTCCTAAAAAAGACCCTCCACACAGTATCCCCAAAGATGGCACAGGCGCTGAGGAAAATTATTTTTCTGCGGGCCTCCTGTGTGAAGCTAATATAAAAAAATTAAAAATTCAAATGTGCACTTCACACGCGGTTGAAGTGAAACCTTCAGAAAAATAAAGAAGGCAAGATTGGGGAGGCTACTAAGCATCACACAAAGAAGAGACCCAATATTCTATCTCGTCATCTCGCAGGCTAAATCTTATAGACTTGTGTGTTAAGTGTCTTTTTAGTGTAGCTTTTTTGTTTCATCGAATTTTAAATCACAATGGTGCTCAAGAAGTTTTCACTTAAAAAATAAATGTATTGATGCTCGACTAAAACTGTGACCCACTCTAATGTACAAACCTTGATTATGTGGCAAGCACCTGCTATTCCATATCATATCGATGTGATGACATATATGATAGGTACAGTAGTTATCAATGCGGATGCCGATGACTGTATCAGAATCAGACTTTATTCACCAAATCTCTAATGCTAATCACAGCCCAGACATGAGATAAGTCACTTGAATTAGATAGAGAAGGTAGCTCCATACTCCATCCATGCCATTTCTCTGAGTCACAACTCACAACCATCAATTATATGCAGTGTTGTCAATTTTTTAAATGAAGCCAGAAGTCGCCCGAAAACGAGCTAAAAAATATGATGTTTTTTTTATTATATTAGAAGAGCTATTCTTGTACATCCAAGTTGGGACCGAAAATTCGATGAATAAATAAACCGATTCCTTCAAATTTCCTGGGTGTATCCTGGGTGCGGGTGGCGGCTTGGTTAATTCTGATGGAAAACGAGGTAAAAAAGTTTTCATACGAAAATAAACCGTTCCTAAAGATAATATCTATACATATAAAAATCAAAATGTGATTGCTTCTGGGTATGTATAATATGTATGTGAGTATATGAGATGTTTATGTTTTGCTAAACCATTCATTCGATTGCGATGAAACTTCGGGGATTTGATGTGCGCAAGCCTGCGATGATAACCCCTATCTAAGGTAAGATGGAAGAGATCGAATGGAATATTCGTAAATTAATGAGAGATATTTATTTTATAGGTGTCTAAAATGTAAGTAAACATCAAATACACAGGTCAATTTTACTGTTGACTTATACAAATTTTTTATTACAAGATTTTCCCCATATTTCTTATACAGTGTGGAAACATTTTCACTTAGATCCAGCGAAATAAAGTGGATAGACGCCCTCTATATGTGGTGCTGGAGAAAAATGCTCAGAATTCCATGAACATCCAGACGCACAAACGTAACCATTCTGGAAGAGCTGGCCATCCACAATAGGCTATCAACTCTCTGTCTACAAGGTGGACACGATGCTCGACAAACTAAGTGTTGTGTATCTAAAAAGCTTCCAGCTTTTAGAGACAGATGGCAGTGCTATGAGCTGTCTTTAGATTCCGCTAGATGGCAGGTAGTTTAGTTACTGTGGAAACCGACAGAGGGTAAAGCAGCTTTTGGTGAGTGTTCACTGGAACCCTCTGCTGCTACACTAAGGACTTCAACTTGAAAAATATCTTAATCACTGTGTTATTTATTATTATCATTAATTTGTGTTATTTCACAATTAATTCATTTAAAAATCATATAATAGTACCTATATTTGCAGCACATTCCAGAGTGGAAGATACTCTCAGTATCGCCCACCATTCAGAATTGAATCGTTGCATGAAATGGCTTTAGCCGTGTTTGGTGATCAGATCTGAATAGCCAGGTACTTCCCAAACTTCCTCTTCCCCATCTCCTTCCCCTCCCCATTACCTTCAGCCTCACAACATAACCCAATTGGGGATGCCATAGTCTCACTGGCTCCAGACGGGGCTCTTAGTTGGGACTCTTATGCGGTATTCATATAAAAAAAAATAATTAAAGTGGTAGAAAAACCAGAGGAATGTCACCAAAGCGCTGGAGACACCAAGTATCACTGGCGTCGGTGTCCGTAGCTCTCCATGCAGTGCAGAACTGCGAAGAGTAGAGAAGTCTCGTCCACCAAGGATATTGGAGTAGGGGTCACGATCTTCAGCAATAAAGAACCGACTTAGGAAGAATTCATAATAAATAAAACACTAATTATTATAATACGTTACTTTAATATTTGGTAGTCGGCTACAATAAAAAAATACAATCAATAGAGGGGATATATATCATGAAACAATTTCATGGCAGAAGTACGATTATATTCAATACTACGTTATATTATTATACGAACTATTCTACAATTCTGAATAGCTTCGTGCGAACACTCCACACAACGCAAGTGAGCCGTTCCCAACAAGCCAATAAGCTTATAAATTTGTTTATTTACCAGATAAATACCTTTAATTGCAGAAGAAACCTTTTTTTACATAAAAATGGATTACATGTAAACATCCATCGTCCAGTTAGTTAGTCATATCTGAAAATTTGAAATTTGAGTTGAGTTTGCAGTTATATGTAAAAGTTTACCCTCTATCTGGTACAGTACTCCGATTACTCATAAACACCACCAAATCATATATAATGCAGAAAAACTTGTGGTAAAATAAACAAAAATTAATGTTTTCTGCATTACTAGTTGGAAATTTTAAAATGTAATATTAATGTAAGGGACCGTTATGCCTTCAAATATTATTTTATAACATATTTAACATGTAGAACACCGAAATTGTAAAAAATATTTGATTTATGGTGAGCATTCAAATATTTCATTCCTCATTTTATCTCAAAACTTAAAATAAAAAAAAAAACTATTCATAAAATAAGGTCTCCAAGGTGCTGCGGTCGTGAGGAACAATTTTTAGTCTCATGAAGCTTCCGCTCGCCGCGCCCGCCAGGTGTGAATTACCCTCTATGATTAGATTTTTTGTGCCAAAAACAAAACCCCGGTAGAAATTCATTCTTAGCTATTTTAAGTGTACGGAAAACAGTGTATGCGTGCGAAAATGTGCGCAAATGGTGCAGAGAATTTAAAAGCGTGCCGGAAGGAAATTGGTTTCAGAAGAAAAAATTGCCCAAGTGGAAAAAACAATGATTGCAAATCGACGGGTGATGGTTCGGAAGCTCTGTGATATGATCCCTTATGTCAGTAAGACCACTATTGACAAGATTTTTACAAAAAAATTGGGAGACTACAAAGTCTGCCCAAGGTGGGTCCCAAAATGCTCACCGAAGATCACAAAGAACAACGGGTTAAAGCAGCCCGTAGATTCCTTGAGTGCTACGACATCGATGGCGAAGAATTTTTAAACTTAATTGTAACTGGGGACGAGAACTGGATACACTACACGACTCCAGAGACAAAGGAACAATCCCAGTGGCATCATTCAGATTTGCCGATGCAAAGTTTAAAAACGAATTACAGAGCGTAACTCACACCTGGCGGGTCCGGCGAGTGGAGACTCCATCGCGAATGGTTGCAACGCCGAGACTAAGCGTCACAGAGGGTGCAACGTGGTGGGGATTTGACAAGGGAAAACTAGGCTACACCGTTTAGATTGCGTCTAAAATCATTCCTCGTGACCGCAGCGCCTTGGAAACCTTATTTTACGGACAGCTCTAGTATTTGGAGATGTCTGACTAATCAACTGGACGATCGACATAATAGTATGATTCAAATGAATAAAACAGGTTGGAAAATAAATGTTGACTTACAACTGTTTTCAAAAAATATGTGACATGCTTTTTTGCAAGTTCTTTCAGTGCTATTACAAATATCTGCTACTACTGCGTATTGGTTACCTAAGCCGTGTATACGTAGTACAGGGGAGTTCATAAACGAATTGGTATTGACATGATTGTTGCAGTGAAAGATATTTTTAGTTCATGTGACTCTATTAGGAACATGAAATAAAATCAATAGCAATAATGCAGGGCTGTCAATGAGGAAATTAATCATTTTAAAAATAAAAATGACATCAGATACCAATCTTCTATCGGAATGCTTTACTAATTTTAGATTTTTCATTAGACAGTTTATATTTTCAACAGGAGTATTAAGTTTACAATTTATGTGTCTTAAAATATTGTGCTGTATTTTTTCAATAGAATCTGTGTAAACCTTATAATGCGGTGACCAAATAAGTGAGTTATACTCTATTTGACTCCGAACTAATCAAGTACACAAAAATGAAATGCTTCAATATTTGCTTGTCGGGGAATGGCTCACATAATATGTTGTATTGAGATGGGCGAACATTTTCGCAAGTACACAGACAAGTCAATAATAAATTTGCTGTAAAATTCAGCTTACAATTAAATGTATTTAGATACAAGTAACATAAAAAACACACTAATATGGTTTTTACCAATGAAAAATGCTTTATAGATTATACCAAAATAGATACAGATTGATGAAAGATTTCAAAATCCAAAATAATTAATAAATTAGGCTGGAATAGCTTTATTTGAGACACCTAGTGTGATTATGGTCCAAAAAGTGTTGATTTGTAATACTTAATTTGTTATTTCCAAAAAAATAAAATTTACTTATTTCTTATCAAGCTTGTGTGTAATATTATAATAGTATAAATACATAATGTGTTTTTTATAATATAGCGCCCTTGAGGTGATTTTTCACAAAAACGGCGCTATATAAATCGTTCAAATATTATTATTATTGACTATGATAATAATGTTCAGCTTTTAGTAATGGACAAAAGATGGTGTCCGTTCATAATAAATTTAGTATTTATTTTGTGAACTGTTCTATAATAGAATAGGTATTTAAAGTTAGAAAGCTAACAGAAATGAGGCGATATTATTCTAAATCTCTAAGAACTGAAATACACAAATACAGGGTGTATCAGCACTTACCCAAAAGACTTTAAGCAGTGATTCCAAAGCATATTTAAAGTGAAAAAGTAGATGTAATTTTGTCGTCTGACGATATAAATATTTGACAAGTCCAAAAAAAAGATATATGCATGTATATTGATCACCCAGTTTATTAGTCAGACACGTCCAAATACTAAGATTTGAGAAAAGAACTATTCGAATGCTCACCATAAATCAAATATCATTTATATGTGTCATTAAATTTGTTATAAAATAACACCGGTCAGCATAATGGTCTGGTACATGAGTATGAAATTTTGAAATATCCTACTAGTGACCCAGATAACATCAAAATTTAGTTTAATTCACTAGATTTTTTCTGCATTATAATTGATTTGGTGGTTTTTATGAGTAATCTGAGTATTTTTTTACCAGATAGAGGGTACACTTTTACATATAACTGTATACTCAACTAAAATTTCAATTTTTCAGAGATGTCTGACTAATGGTGACCCGACAATTGGTCCGGCGACAGTTGGTCCAGCGACATGTGTGTCGTATTTTTCAGAGATGTCTGACTAATGAACTGGACAATCGATTTATACACTAGGTAAAGCCTAGTGGTACAAGTGTTAGGCATCTTGTTCTAGTAGCACAGTACAGATGAGACAGAGTGTATATCACGTGATCCCTTACGACGTGTGGCAGCGTGATATTTAAAGTTAAAAATGTGGACGTCTTTACATTTACATGCTCAGGAATAACTGGTTAAAATCCTCCGGGTAAGCACTTTTACATCTGTGTGGAAATAATTAGGTCTATGGTTGTTATAGATACCATACGCCAGACATATTATTCGGTCTGCTTGTACCTATTTCATTGTGTGATTGCCTGACTTTGCTGGTGGGATTAAGGCATTGCCAATTAAATATTATGTTGTCATGCTGAAGGGAGTGAGAAGAAGAACAAAATGGGGGGAGGAATGTTGGAAATTGGACTCTTCGATCTGGTCATTAAACATGGCGATATCAACTAGAGATGGTTGGTACCTGAAATGGGCTGTTGCTGCGGTTCCAGTACCGGAGACTGATCTGAAAAGGCTCTTTATCCAATTACTTTTGGTATGTAGCTAGTAAGTACGGTTAGCCAAAGAAATTATGCGTAAAAGGAACATGTTCCTTAGAAAATCAGAGTGTACAATTCACACGCTGTAGAAAACTAAAGAAGACAAGAGTGGGCTATGAAGCACTGCACAAAGAGGAGACCGATTATACTATCTCGTTCTCTCACTGGCTAAATCCTATAGATGTAATGTGTTTGTCTGTTTTTAGTGTCGCTATTTTTCATTTCATCAAATCACAACGGTGCTCAGTTTGTACATCATAAATTTTGTTAGGTTTTTACAATATTTTCAGAATAATGTTACTAGTTTAAAAGGAACTGGTTCCAAAAATAACTAGTTTCACAGATAAATAATAGTAATGGTTCCAATAATAACAAAATCACCAGGACAGGAATATCAATCATCTCTAATATCTACTATTCTGGGAGGAATTGATGTCTTTAAGATGACAAGCACATTTTGCAGATTGTCTATGGTGTTCTAAATGTGGTCCATGTATTTCAGTTTTAATTTGTATTAACACAAAATTAAAATTACAGATAAATTTATATATGTTTTTCTACTACAATATAAAAGCAAAATTCATAATCTACAATCTTAGAGAAATAAGCAGGTACACACTTTGAAGAGCTGATGTTCAGAAGCTTATATAGTTTTTATTATTAACGAAATACATATCTGTGCATAAACACTTTGTCTAAGAAGAATAACTATTTAAAATACCACATTTGTAGATGAATTATAATAATATACTTAGATGAAATTTAATATTTAATATAATATAGGAATGTAATATAATATAAGAAAGCAATATATAAATCCTTAAAATTTGATAAATAAGAATAGACACTTTTATAATTACCACGAGGATACTCTGTTACAGTTCCGTGATGGAAAAAAAGGCAATAAACATATGTTCCTTATCGTTATAATGCTGCAGCTCTTTCTTACGCATTAAAAAAGATGAAACACACAATAAATGTGTGACTGTTTTGTCCAAATTACTACTTTTTCCTTTGTAGGAAACAGATATATCTTAAAACAGCTCAGCCACTGCCCAACGGGAATTTTTTCATTTCATTTTCTTTATACATTTGAGGGAGATGTATGACAATGATTGTATGTTTCCTTTGGGGGGGTGTAAACATAAGTTCACCGTTTTCGTTTGTCTCATTTTCGACTGTTGTTTTTTTTTTTTTAACAACCAGACAATATTTGAAAATCTCCTACTACCACCACAGTAAGTCGAAAATGATGCTTGAGTCGTGATGGAGGACTTAGCCAGCAGAGGAATCGAACACGGAACGCCTGGGTGGGACCCAAACGCGATGCCCACTCAACCACTGACCTGTCAAAAAAATGTTATTCAGTGTGTAAGAAAAAGCTGCAGCATTACATTTTTGAACAAAAGCAAAACCATCGGCGCATTTACATTGACATTTTTGAATTTTTGGAATTCACGCACACTTCAATGTTATCCTTGTAACTTCATCCCATACTTTCAAAATTATCATCCTGGCTAGTGGTATTGTAGGGGTTTACGGAAACCTCACGGTGCAGTGTGTGAGAGAGCTGCAAGAAAATTACTTTTTTTCTTTTGGAGGAAACAGACTTACATACATTGTGTATCTCAACTTTTGAAAGAGCAGTATTGTGATAAAGAATGCGTGTTTATTACCTTTTTTATGTCGTCACGGTACCGTAACTTTGATCATCACATACATCAGTATTTTTTAGTAATGGTATCACTTGATTTATCTTGTCAGGGCTGCTACCAGAGAGCAACTTGACAGACGTAAACATTTATCTTAGCGAGCTTAAAGATCAACTGATATACCGGCCCCAGGTAGTATAGTACACGCCAAACTTTAAGACCGGCCTGACGTTGATCAGAAACCGTAGCAATAGGTGAGTTTCAAGGCAGAAAAGAGGCATTCTGCCCCGCCCACACCCTTCTCTGTCGCACAAATGTTTTTTGCATCTTTCTGTTTCGCTTACATTCATTATAAAATCAGTAAGTGCGCGGGAATGGTTAATACCATGTTCAAGCCGGTCTTAAAGTTTAGTGTGTACTACATTTAGAGTAATTTAAGGGTAAGCCTCGAAAATGAATTACAAAACTTGACAAAAAAAAAAACAAATTTATGAAGACAGCTTATTGTTAGTTCTTTTAAGTGTTATCTTTTTATTTTTATGTGTCTTGTTCTCTTTCATAGTTTATGAGTGTGATCTTCTTTTTCAATGATATATTACGTTGATGGGAATAACCTTAAAAAATTATAAAAAGAGAGTTGTTCTAATAAAAATTAACTAAATTGTAAATCGTTTATCGAAAATATACGTTATCCTATAATTAACCTACCAAGAGGATGGTGAAATACCCCTAAGTCAATTAGTTACTGCACGAATTCAGAATAAATTAACTTCTAGTGTGGAAGTGGATATAAAGAAAAGGTGGGAATTAAATAAAAAATAAATTATATAAGGAAAAAATCTTTATTGAGTCACATTTTTACAAATTATTGAAAATCAGATAGGTATGGATAAACTTTCGTAAAAAAACTAAGATATAAAAAATTAATATGGCAGATAATTATTATTATTATTTGTATGGTAAAACAACTTCATAATTAAAAAAAATATTATGCAAATTAAAAATATCTTTACACCCGACGATATGCAATATATAGAAATTGAGGTAACAAATTAAGAATGTAATTAAAAAAATAGTAACAATAACTATGAAAGTGCGCGTATATTACAAAATGCTGGACGCACTGTCGGAAACAAATCTTTCAAATGAAAAAATTATATTGCTACAAATGTTCCAAAATTTTCACAAAACGCAAACCATTACCGAGACATACAAAATATGAAATGATAGATAAAATTAAAAGTATATAAAATAATAATTATTGTATTTAAGGTAAAAAGATTTTTTCTGTTACGATAACAACACTATTCTGGTAAAGAATTCACACAAAAACAATTATTTCACGATCACGAAAATCAGTTATATTTAGTTACGAAAATAGTTTATGCCAAACGAGAGTATATTAACTTTATCTAGTTATGTATATTGTATATATTTAGCGTACTTTTCCATCAATATTAAAGATAGTTTTTATCAAATACAAACGAAAAATTTTGAGTTGAGACTATTACGGCTGTATCGTGAATCATTTTTGGCTTATTATATCGTGACGCGCTTCCTCTTACCTTAACCAAGGTTTTGGACATCTGCCCTGACGATGGACACTGTAATAATGCCCGAAATGTTGGCTAAAGAAGAAGGAAGCGCAACACGGCATTATTAAACCATAAAATTAATCAGAATGAAAAATTTTGAGCTTCCAAATTTTGTTACTTAATATTTTTCTTTGAGACAGAAGTTTAAAAGTGTTCAATATTTGTTTAAAATGAAGAATGGATGTTTTTCTTTGAGGATTTTAAATTAAATATTTGTTTATACTTTAAAACCGTGTCATGTGGCATTATAAATAAAATAATAAAAACAAGTTTGTGTTTTTCAACTTTTTTAAACATATTTTAGATGCCAATGAGCTTTTGCTATTAAAAAATCTTTACAAGACATTTTGCAGCTCTGATGACAAAGTTGGTGCCTAAAATATTAATGAAAAAAGGACATTTTGAAAATTTCATTTTTTTATTATAACCACTGGAGCGCTTTTTGCCACAATATGGCACAATTTAAAATACATCGGATTGCTTTGCTGCCAATTTTGGCAAATTTGTAAGTAATTAAGAAGAAGTTTACGATTTTATAATATATTTTTTACAAATCTTACGAATATGTGATAATCGACAAAAGATAGGTGAATTCATTGGCTATACAGAACTATAATCAGTTTGTATGTCTCCATATAAAAATTCGGAGGTATGATTTTTTTAAATGTGGGCAGAATATATTCAAAATGATTACCAAAAAATCTTAATCAATCTGAGAATTGTGATGTCGCTCCAGTGGTTAATGTACATATATTGTCGTAAATAAAATCAAAAAGTCTTTTTAAAAATCCTCACAGTTTGTTGGGTTTCTAAAATTGGACAATGTCAGACACCTGTATTAAAAATATGATTAAATATTTTAAATGGAATAAATACAGTCAGCCTGAAATTTTTTTCGATTTTGTATTTCTTAGAAAATTCTAGTGAACACTTTCAATATATTTATGGTACCACAGTTAAGCTAATAGAAATGGCTCTAAGTAAAGAAGACAAACACCGCTTTAGTAGTATTTACAACAGTCAGAATGAAAACTCTTAAATTTTATTAAATAGAAAATGAAATGCTTAAAAATATTGTTGCTAAAGTCAAATAATAAATGAGGTACCGAAAAAACATGATTCTGTAAAGGCCTCAATGGGATTACTATACAATGACAAAATAAACTTTTTTTTTAGACACATTTTACCTTCTCCCGTGATTTAATATAATTATTTCCTAAAATCTCAACCGACACAAAAATATCATATTATTATTTCAAAATCTTTCTGAATAATGCAAAACCCATCCTAATTTTGCCAACAACTTTAAATTCCTCACGATACACTACATATACATTCGACAAGAACTCATGAACACAACTTTGTCATTAAATATAGTGCTTTATATATTATCTTAAATTCTTTAATTGGTATTCTTATAAGATTTACTTGAAACATAAACCTTAGAGAAATGTGGTACATAAAACACTTATTTTCAACATGTTTGAAGGAACACTCTAATTGTGGTTGATGTTGAATAGATTTATATTGAAAAGAGTCAGGAATGGGTTTCATTTTATCCAGGTCAAATCGTAGAGATTTTCAAAAAGAAATCAGCTCACAGATTTCTATCATCAACTGGAATAGCACACAGATTGCATATTTGTTCTTTTATAAGAATAAAATATTACAGATAAATTTCAGAGCACAATCACAAAGAATCAATATGAGCAAGATTTTTGTAAAGATGGGTTGTGGAAACAAGTGATAAATAATTTTCCATCAAAGCCTAAGTATAAAAAATAGTGGCCAATTTGTAGCGTGGACAATAAGTTCCTAATATTTAAAATTAATTGAGTTTACCGCAAAACGGCTTTAGTTTATATTGAATTATATAGTTTTTCTAGTGGGCAAGGCTAACAGACGTTTAAAAAAGTGGATATCAGACATTGCGAAGAAATCAGCGTACGGAGTTACACAAATTGAGTTTATACACACGTGAAAGTTTAAACCGTAGTATAAGAAAAACAGAAGAGATGAGAAGTTTGTTCGTAATCGAGGTTTGGTCGGAGCGGCAGCATTTTAAAATTCAGAGAAAAATAGTCGATCTTTGCCAACCAAAAAAGCCATAAGTTTCTTTGTCCAAACAAATTTTTAACACTGACAATAGTGTCATGTATTTCACATAGATGACAGGTTCTCCTGGAAACAGTTTATGCTGATTGTATTTAGCAAATTCTTCGATACTGTTTGGTTTCAATAGCAGATTGCTTTACTTTAATCAATTGCGAATTGTGACCAGGGTAGAAATGTTAAAATAATTTAAACAGGTCACAAATACCTAATACATCGCTTCGGTCAAATGAGTTTAGAAATACAGAAGAGTCAATCAATTGTGATGCCAGGAGAGCAGAAGTAAGAAGATCAAACAAAAGCGTAGCTTATCAAATCAGGATGATAGAAATCTCGTACAGTCCTCAGCAGAGTGGGTTAGTTGGCGCTGACGGTGGGCGGCTGGTGGGTTGGAGTGACCTTGGCGCCGGGCAGCTTGCCCAGGATCTTGGAGATGTCCACGCCGGTGAGAGCGTTGATGGCGGGCGGCAGCTGGCCGACCAGTTTGGTGATCTCTCCGGCCGCGCCGCCGGTGGAGTCCGACCCGATCAGGACTATCTCGTCCACCTTGGCGAGGGGAGCCGACACTTCGGCGGCAATCTGAAATAAAGCGAATGATAAATTAGTAATCACATTGGCTACTGCAAGATTGTCCGAAACATGAGTTGGTTTCAGTAGGTACTCCATTGTTTATTTTATTTATTTATTTCTTTATGCATCTATACAATTAAGTTAACATTTTTTTTTGGCCTTGCCTGTCTCACTAGGAAATCCTGTGTCGAGACAGACTAGTTTACAAATATTTTTTATAAATATTAAATAAAATACATTTTTCAATTAAGTAAAAATATTTGACAAAAAATTTCAGGTTGGTAGTAGTGGTAACAATAATGGGATAGGAGGATTATATTTGGGTGAGGTGACTAATTATTGCACGACCTTTTTCGATGATCCATTTTTTTATCAGAATTTTGTATTTGTTAATATTATTCGATTTTCTTGTTTTGTCAGGTAGGTTATTGTATATTTTAGACGCAATGTATTTGAAATTTCTTTGACCAAATGTTGTGTTTGTTTTAGGTGTTTGTATGAGTTCTTTGGTTTTGTGCCGCGTGCCGTTACAATATTTTGGGTATTTTCATAAAATGTATTTGTTTTATTTTTAAACAGATGAGTTAAGATTGTTTTTGTGTAAATTTGTCGAATATCTAATACATGGATTTTGTTGAATATAGTGGACTGCTAACCTGGCTTCTTTTACAGTCCTCATTGATAGAGTTTCCTGCACTCACCCTTCTTTAAACTTTAAAGTTCTTATCAGCCTTTCCATCTATTATGAATAAATAGTCTCTGTAATCCGAACCCTCTATAATCTGAACCAATGGGTGACGGCGGTGGGTTTGGTTTATGGAAAACAAGAGACTTCAACTATGAAGAAAAGTGTAATTAAAGTCTTAAAAAAAGAAGAAGAAGAATTTAGAAGTCTTAAGCAAAGTGTAATTTAAAAAATCTTAAAAAAAGAGATTTCTACAAAGTTACCAACGAAATACAAATTGATAAATCCACATTATCTGATTAAAAAGGTACAAAAAATAAAAATATCGACTATATTAGTTCGGTCAGTGGTTGAGTTGGTATCGCGTCTGAGTCCCGCCTAGGTGTTGTGAGTTCAATTCCTCGGCTGGCTAAGTCCTCCTTCGCGACACAAGCAGCATTTTCCGCTTACTGTGATTAACCTTTTATGATAAGGTTATTTATAACCTGGGAATGTTTGTCTTTGTTTTTAATAAGAAAATTAATAAATACAGCATCTACGTTAAAGTTCTGGAAAACGTCAAACTTTCAAATGTTTTTTTTAGAAACCTGTAAATTTGTTAAATCGAAAAGGCTACACATCGTCGGATCTACCGGATCTGCCCTGATGATGGACACTGTAACGCTGTCCGAAACGTCGGCTATAGAAGGAGGTAGCGCAACACGGCATAACACCCCAAAAACTAACAACAAAAACGTTTTTAATTGTCCAAATTTTAGAGACACAGCACAACCTCATTCATTTGTTGTAAGTATTCATCATTCACCACTATATTGCACACTTTTTGTACTCTCTCTTTCAAACACAGTGATTTTGGACTTACTCAAATACCAAATTAAAAAATTGTGCATATTATACTTCGTTCATCCTAGATGTGAAAGACTGTAGATCTTCCATACAGTTAGAAATCAGTACTGCACATCAGCACACAACAGGCAACATACTTTCTGATGTGTGGTTGGTTTCTTACCTTTGGAAGTGCCTCCATGACCATGGCCATGATGGCAGCGTCCCCGTACTGCTTGAAGACCGTGGCCTTCATGACCATGCGCTTGGCCTCGGCATTACCCACGGCCGCGATGGCGTCGGCCTCTGCATTTCCCATCAGCTTGATGCGATCCGCATCGGCCTTGGCGGCTTCGATGGTCTGAGTCCTGAAAGGAAAACAGTAACACATTAAATACATTATAATAATAGTCTTCCAAACGAGCCTTTCACTGATATGCTTGGTTTAACTCTAAGTGACCAGCTCAGGTACGCAGGCTCCTTCCACCCTTGACCCTGGGCAGAATGAGGCCGTCCGTTTTATAGATCTTTAGAGCACAGGCGTCGGGTGGAAATGCTGTCCTTGTTCTATCGGTATTTCAAAGGAGTATGATTTCATTGATCCCTTCAACACTGTTACAGTCAAGAAATACGCAAAATGTGTGCACAACATTTGAACACCCTTGAAAATTTTCACTTGACGTACACACTTCGAAATTTTCAAAATTTTCCTTTGACGACCTCCATGGTCAAGGGGTAAGACTATCGACTCGCAATCCGAAAGTCACGGGTTCAAACCTGGCGTGCGCAATAAAATTTTAATAAAAAATGATAATTTGTGTTATTTCACAATTGATTAATTAAAAATAACATAAAGTGTAGTTGCGGCACGTTCCAGAGTGGAAGATACTCTCAGTATCGCTCTAGTATAAGACCACCATTCAGAATTGAAAATTTGATTGAAATGGCTTTAGCCGTGTTTGGTGGTCGGATCTGAATAATCAGGTACTTCCCCTTCCTCTACCCATTCTCCTTCCCCTCCCCACTACCTTTAGCCTTACAAAATACTCCTATTGGGGATGCCATAGTCTCACTGGCTCCAGAGGGGAGCAGTTGGGACTTTTGTGCGGTATTTGCATACAAAAAAAAAGCTCGGATGTTGAAAGATTTGTCGGTCTCTGTGTTCCCTCCCTCCTACAACATGTGTTTCCTCAAGTTCATTCCCTCCTTGCACATAACTCATTCATAGTCAGCAATGATTAGAAGAGAATTGAGCTCACTTCTTGCCGTCGGCCAGGCAGTGCATCTTGAAGGCCTCCGCCTCAGCGGGCAAGCGCACCATGGCCATCAGCTCAGCGTTCTTGCGCTGCACTTCCTGCTGTTCCACCTCGATGCGCTTGCGTCGCTCCACCACCTCGATCTGGATCTCCTCGTTCCTGATGCGCTGGCGCACCTTGGCCGCCTGCAGCTCGTAGGCTAGCTGCGCCTCGGCTTTCTGCAATAAACCATGAACAATCAATATAAGTGGCCAAAGAAAATTTTTCAATACAGTATGGACAATCAATATAAATGGCCAAAGGCAGTTGGCCATTTTGGAGGATTTCCCAAAGAACAACTATGTCATATAAAGAGAAACTAAAGAAAGGTGAAAGTCTATAAGTGGAGGCCAAATAAGGTTGAAGACATCAGTTGAGGGAGTTTATGTTGAATGCAGAAAGCCAGGAAGCTGACGAAATGATTGACTAAAATTACTCAAATATTGGTGGTAAGTAAATTAAATAGGATAAATCCAAAAAGAAGGTAAAGGCAAAAAGGTGCAGAGCAAAGAAAGTATCAAAGAAGAGACAGATAAAATATAATAATTCCTCATAGTGGAACAGAGAGGGGGAATTTATTGCTTCAAGTTGCTTAAATAATGAATCTGTCCAGCCTGGTCCATAAGAAGTTGAAGAAATTGAACCAGCCATGCTATGTTGTTGTTGTTGCAGAAGTATGATATTCCAATAAGATAGGCATGTACTTAAAGAGTTTTTTTTTGTTTAAGGCAATTCACCCTAAAGGGAGTGCTACGTGATATTGTTGATATAACTTACCGCGGTATTGACTTCTTGGTCAAAGTGTGCCTTCTGCAACTTGAACATTCTCGAATTATCTTCAATCTTCGTATCTGTCGAATATTTCACGTCCATGGCTGATTTCTCACACTCTGCCTCCTGCAAATAAAAAATAACAAACATTTAAAACAAGATCATATGATAATTATAATTGATAAAGGACAACGGGTTGAAACGAAAACTGTTTATGACAATAACTGTTCCTTGTGGAATCTCACGTCTCATAGATTCCCACAAAGAAAAAAGACACGCTGGTCTAAGAACATCAGACAAACAGCAAAGACAAGATAGATCAAGACCACAACTGATAGGAAGACATATTGAATAGTGGAGAGGCCAAAGAATTGATATAACATTACCTAAATTAGGAACTATACCGGACCGACAAGTGTCCCTTGTGGAACCCCGTGTCTCACAGATTCCCAGCAAACCAAAGAACCGCTAGTTTGAGAACCTCAGACTATCATCAAAGACATGGCGGATCAAGACCACAATTGACAGAAAAAAGTGGTGGATAAATGGAGAGGCCTAAGTCCACCAACAAAGAATGTAAGAAAACACATGATCATTAATGAACCAATGAAATGTGTTAAAAAAAATCTAAACTTGTTACAGAAAAGTTGCCGACTGTGAAATTTTCCGAATTCGATCTTTAACTTTTTTATGAATAACAGGATTTTTAGGAGAACCGTCAAATGAACATGGCTAGGGATGTTAAAATTGAACAGTGGTAATAAGCAATAAGTCACTATAATACCCTGTGTACCTGAAGACACGGTGGTTACTCTAGCCCGTGAGCCCCATCAGCTTATGGGCTATAAAACATTAAGTTATTTAGAAATTGAGGCATAAAACACAAAGCCCTATTTTGTGGGGCAGGCCCTTTGGGGTTTACTGATTTATTATAAGTGGTGTATTGTGAATTCGAAATCGCAGAGGTAGTATTAACTCAATATAGGCTAAATTTACTCAAGAAAGGAAGAGATATTTGTTGAAAATAATAATTTAAATAGGGTTTAAATGTTAACGCATTTATTATAATAACGCCAGAGAAAGTTGTCGTAACGGCAATGCAAGGGCGTACCCGGCGTACCAAGGAAAAATAACGAAAAGTGAAGGCAAGGGAAATATAAAGCAACGATATCGACCATCCTTAGATATAGTATAGACCTTAGATATCGACTATGGTAGTATGATGATCACCTGCAAAGAATTCCAGATGTCTAACTAACCATTACTCCGTTTCTCCGCAGGGGTAAGCAGAGAGGACGGATCGCCAAACAACTCGATCTTGGTGCACACTCTTTGCCTCATTCACATCCATACATCATCTCATACAAAATCTTCTATTATTCTGACTCTTGACTTAGCCCGACTTAAGTATTTGATTCACTTGATCGTGCCATGTTTTCCTCGGGCGTCCCCGACTTCTTCTACCAATCACATTTGCGTTATAAATTTTACTTACATTCGTTCATTCGCTCTACATGCCCAAACCATCGGAGGTTCCCTTTCTTAATCTTACTCATTACGCTTACAACAGCCTTGCATTCTATGCGGATCTCCATATTTCTCACACGATCATGCATGGTTTTACTACACATACGCCTCATGAATCTCATTTCTACAGCATTTAGTCTAGTTTCATCCTTCCTCATGCCTCACTACCATACATTAGGATAGGTACAAGCACTTCATTGTGAACATGTGAACTGCTAGCTTCGCTTCATTGGACAGTTTTTTGTTTGTTTTGGCAATCAGTCCTCCATTAATGGAGCTACCTGCATTTACAATTCTATCAATATCTCTATCAGCCTTCCCATCTCTCGTAAACATACTTCCCAGATATACAAACTCATCCACGAGCTCCAAATATTCATAATTCACAACTATATTGCACGCTGTTTGCGTACTCTCTCTTTCAAACACCATGAATTAATCATTCTTCATACATATTTCGTTCATTCTAGACACGAGAGACTGTTGACCAGATACATAAAATCATGTGGGTACTCCAGTGAAACCAAACTTCTAGCCCTTAGGCAGATTGAGGAAGAGATAAATTGACTACGTGGAAGAAGATTGGATCAGGATGGGAAGATCTGAGGCATAAACTAGCAGAACAAATCTTTTTACACATCTGAACAAGACTGGAGGTATGAAGCATGAATCACTAGGAACCGGAGCTGGAAGTGAACATTTGTAAAAGTGGTCAAATTGGATGAGTACGAATAAGTTGGTATCATGCAGTTGTAGGACAGGTTATAGTTATAGAATAGATTGGTTATGCTCACCCTAATGCCGGCATCCCTGTTCGCCTCCGCGACGCCGGCGTCAGCGTCCCTCTTGACGACGGCCGTCTGCGCCTTGCCCAGAGACGCGAGGTACTGCACCTCATCGTTCACGTCCTTGATGGTGAACGAGAGGATCTCGATGCCCATACGGCCGACGTCCGGCGCGGCTACTTCGCGGACTAGGGCGGCGAACTGGTCCCTGTCCTTGTAAACCTCTTCTACTGTAAGAGTTCCTGCAATACAAACAGACAACATCACATTAAACACTGCCAATAGATAATACGCAAGTATACGATACTCAAAGCCACAGCAGGTGGTACATGGACAAGAGTAGCTTATGATAGATAGAGGCCTCTGTCAACTAGTGACATACAGACAGGGAGTCGATGCACGATAAGCGTTATACATATTATAAATGATGTAATGTAATTTACTGTCTGAATAAAGGCTATTATTATTATTATTATTTATCCGATACTGATGTTGTGTATTCAAGTCGCAAACACTTGTCGTGCACAGTCCATACACCTCGCAACTGAAATCAAGACAACCGCTTCGCCACCACCTCTGGAAAAACCAAAACTATAGTCATAATTTCACTCACAACTGCCGTCGCTGTCATTTTTTGTTGATTGATTTGTTACTAGCATTGATTAGCACATGCATTGTTACAAAATGTCTTACACAAGTGACTATAAGACTATCGTACTCATTAATTGCTCAGCCATGTTTAAAGTTTCGACTTCGACAGGCTGATAGCGGGAGACTGTCGTCACTGACGATTTTCCAAGATACTTGAATTGTAGAGTATCGCATACCGTGTCTCTGTGGAAGAAGGGCCTGACTGGTAACAGTTACTGTTAATAGGTGGTCTGGTACAGAAGAGTTTAATTTTCCAGTAAACTAGTAAAAAAACGTAGTTAGTGTTATTTGGTTTCTGTTTTGATTGGCTTAAGAGCAAAAGTTTACACGTTAACTGGTCGTACGAATCCATACAAATATGTTTTTTGAAATTATAAAAAAATATCAACATTCAAAGTATAACCTTGTCTTCTCATTAGGATAGGTACAACAAAAATTAATGACCAATAAATAAATAATGATATAGCGGACAGCGGTTCTCGGGAATTCATGGAAAAACGACTGTTAAACGTTTAATTATTATTACAATCTGTTGCAGGTATCACTCGCGTAGATGTTTTTGTCAATTTTCCGATTGTTTATATTACAAAGTCCGACAAAATTCATTTTAAATTATCTACTATCTACCAAATCTATAATTAACTTAAGTATAGAGTACAGTTCCCTTACTTCTGGGTAGTCAGGACTCGGAATTATTATGCATAAATAAAATTGATATAAAATCAATATAAATTGAGCGGAATTTATTTTTAAAAGAATCATTAATATAAATTAGGATCAATAACCGACCGAGAGGTCTTCCATGTGGAATTCCCAGCAAATCAAGGACCCGCTGGTCTGAGAACATCAGACAAGCAGCAAAGACAAGGTGGATCAACAAATGACAGGGAGATATGGTGAATAATAGAGAGGCTTAAGTCCTAAACTATCTCTGATGATGTTTGGCTGCAAATCCAGAAATCGTTAAACCACTGTCAGAAAATCAGCGTTTTCCATAAATGAAAAAGTAATAATTTACCAAGATTATAATTAATCCTAGTCATAAATTTCAAATTGCTCAGAGCTTCCGGGGAAAAGTCCGGGATTTATTACGCCACTGGGTAAAACCAAATGTTGCCTGTTTTCCGCCGATCGACTAGATTTATTATGTATGAAAATAAATTAACATCGAAAAAAATATCTATTTATGGCAACTTTTAACATTTTTTTTCTCATATTACTATCGAGCCCCCGGGGAAAATATCCCGCGAAAAATAACGCCACTGTATCAGAGCAAACGTTCGCCTGTTTGCCCACCAATCAAGTAGAATTTAACAGACAAGTGCCCGCACGTTTTTCTAAGAAAATATATCGCTTTCGGGAAAACATACATTCGTTTACGCCAGTTAATAACGCTACAACATAAAATAAGATTAAAGAACGTGCTTTATAAAATATTCAAGAGTTAAGGAGATTCATCACGGTTTGTAATCATGTTACACAAATATTAAAAAAAAAAAACGATGATTTACACCGTCTCGACGAACCTTACCTTATGTAAAAAATATATATTTAAAAATATGCTAATTTGTCTAATACTGAAGCAAGCTTGAGAGATTTAACACGTTTAATTACTTAATGTAGGGAGCGTCGACATAATCCTACACTGTTAATTTATGTACAACTTGTACCGTACATTATTAAATAATAACGTTATATTTGTATAGCGCAGTTTTGTGCTATTTCACTTTAAGTGCGCTTAGCTAAAATAAAATTAAAAATAATCTAACAGTGCTCCTTACAAGTCCATTACAAAGAAATGATAAAATACACAACAAAAAACACTGTACACATTATCCCAAGAAGTTTATTGACTTGCATCATGAGTACCTAGATACAATAGTGTATAAGTAAAAAATTATAGATGTTTTAGTTAAAAATGCAGTTTTATGCAAACTTTTTTTATTTATTGCTTTAACGTAGTAACTCCAATAACATTTGAAATATGTTGTAATTGAGTTGATCTGCGTCGTCGAAACATTTCTAGGAAAATAAGTGTGTCCCTTACGAAATAAATTTTAAGAGGATTTTTTTTCTTGAAAATTAAAAATAAATTAAATTCTGTCATTAAAGAAATTTACAAAAAAACATAATATTCTGAAAGATCTATTCAATGTGATTTTAAAATAAAAAATCATAATTATAGGTATTCAAAAACAGGAGATATGATTAAAAAAACTTCAATTCGTTCTACTGAACAATTAAAATGTTGTCCTTTACAGCATTTCAAATTTTGACAAATAATCCATAAGCCGCCACATGCCACTACACTGTAAATAGGCATAGATTTTGAAAATTAAACTACTTTTAAGCTTACTTACCAAAAGAAACATCGGTTTCAGTCGGAAAAATATGCAATAATATTCCATTTTTATTCAAAGTTAAAAATTTCCCATATAAAAACATCTCCATTTCTTTTGTATGGATTTGACATTTGCGAAGTTTTGTTTCAATTTAAATACGTATTAATTACTTGGTTTACCTAAACTGAGAACCTAATAACCTATTTTGAGTACGTAAATAGTTGTTTCTTGTAGTGATTGTTAAAATGAAGTGTGATTTCCATAATTTGTGCTTAAAAATGTGGCAGCTTATGGATTTTTTAATCAAATTTTCGCTGTCGAATATAAAAAAAAACTTTATAAATGATTTAAAAATAATCACTGCATAAAACCACCAATAAATTGAAATATCTGTAGCCTGGGGTTATAAAAATGATTTGCAAGTAGATATGCAATGATCATATTAACTGTATCTACCTATATATGTGACACACGTGACTGTATTAACAGTACATATGTAAAATGTAAACTCTTCTTCCATCCACAAGCAAATGCTTTTAATGGAAGATAAGTATTATTATAATATGTTCCATTTTTTAAGATCAATAAATAATTTAAAAAATAAATAAATTATATATATATACATTTTTTTCTTACATATAATAAAATGTCACACCACAAAGTGAATATTATCCCAGAAAAAAAAACACAAAAAATAGTAAAAACAAAAACAACATGTCAACATCACAGGGGCATCAACATTCAACCACTAATTAAGTTAGGTTAGGTCATGATAGGTGTTGTTTGGATAGGCCACTGTGCACATATTGACAAGCAATTTGGTACACCAACAGCATGTTATTAAGTTATTAGGTGGAACATCAACACTCCCGTATAATTAACAAGTAATAAACACCTTAGTATAAAGCTATTAGTAATTACCTGGTGATATTAAAGATCGTCAGGCCTATAATAAGGCCTACAGGTAGCGTATACATCGCTAGTAGACTCATCACAAAACCTCACAACACGAACACTTTTAAACACTGTATATTAATATTGTGAATGATTAATGATTTTTAAAAATAAATTGTGAAATTCTTATCTTTATCAGTCTTTTGTTCGTTTTAAAATCTTTTTATTGTCTGATAAAATTCTATTTAAAATTACAACACACACATTTGATTAAATTGGCAAATAAAATTATGATATATTTTTTTTTGGTTTCGATATTTGAAAATTCGGTGACCGGACAACTCAGAATGAAATCAACTCAACATCTCCTTTGAAAATTCATTAAAAGTGATGAAAAAAAGATATTTAAAAAATAGGTTACGTTAGGTTAGGTTATATGCTGTGTTTAATTATTGAAGTAAAACTTCATTAGCACCGTTGTGATTTGAAACTCGACTAAACGAAAAGGAGACACTAAAAAGAGACGAACACATACATCTACTACAGCCTGCGTGAGAATGAGATAAAATAATCGGTCTACTCTTTGTGCAGTGCTTCGTAGCTCCCCCAATCTTGTCTACTGTAGTTTTTTTAATGTTTCACTTCTACTGCATGTAAACTGCACTGTAATATTTATTTTAGAGGTGTTGAGTTGAGTTGATTCTGAGTTGGCATGGAACCGAAAATTCAGACCGTAAAAATTCACCAAAAATTTTGTTCAAAATATATACAATAATTGCATGAAAAAACTCAATCTAAAATCACAAAATTATTATAAAAACAAACCAAAAAGTAATATGTTTTGTTAATATTTTTTTATGCGATTTACACTGTCGAAGAATAAATTTGTTTGTTTTCAAGTAAAGCAGCACTTTAACATGCAAGCGAAATTATGTACTATTCACAGATGCAAATCCGATTGCAATAAATCGTAAAAAAATATGTGAAACGAAAAATTTAAAAATACCAGTTCAGTTGGTTGTAAAATGTGTGATTTTGGTGGGAAAATTCCGATCAAAGGTAATATAACCCGAGTCACCTCTCTTTGAAAAATGTAAAGGTCAATTGCTATTATTAGCGGCTAATTGAGGGTGAAATGAAGCGGTGAACTAAGTGTCAACACGTCCGTGACCCGCGATTGGTGACAGCGCAATGCGTGATTACTTTTAGAAGGCTCGTTTATATATCAGTGCAATGTTATCACTATCATTTTAAGTTTGCGAGGTCCATTGTTGGGAGTTAAGAGTACGTTGTTGGAGATCGCAAGATTCCGGGTAGCAAGTTATTATATATATGTACTAGGTGGGTTACCCGGCTTCGTTAAGGATAACATTCGAGAGTGTTGTACACAATGATGTTCCCGATTCCCTATTTCCCGAACATTTCACGACATACTCCGCCACTATTTCCAGAACTTTCTAGAGCTCTATCGAACCTTCTAGAAATTTCAAGAGGACGAAAGTTTATAATAATAATAATAATAACATAGTATTTATATAGCGCAGTTTTGTGATATTTCACTTCAAATGCGCTTAATTATAATAAGCTTAAAATTAATTATATAGTGTTCCTTACGAGTCCTTACAAAATTGATTAAATAGTGTGAAACAAAGAATATACAGTATATACAAAGCAATTCCTAAAGAACAATATTAACAACAATAGTGAGTGCACATGACAATAGATATTGATCCCATTGAAACCATAACTGTGCCATTCAACAAGAATCATTAAAAACTAAAATATACTATAGAATAGGAAACAGTTTACGTTTAGAAATAATACAAATATATCTTCAAAATCACGCCCTTTCGGAAAAAACGGGAACCGTCATCCTGGAGAGGGGATAGAGCTCTAATTAACTAACTAACCATCACGCCGTTTCCCGCAGGGGTAGGCAGAGATGACGGACCGCCAGACAACTCGGTCTTGGCACACACTCTTTGCCTCACTCACATTCATAAATCATCTCATACATTCTCTTCTATTATTCTGACTTTTGACATGGCCCGACTCAAGTATCTGATTCACTTGATCATGCCATGTCTTCCTCGGACGTCCCCGACTTCTTCAACCATTCACATTTGCGTCGTATATTCTTCTACTAGAAATCTACCACAATATATAACTCCCTTGAACGTTCCGGAACACGTTTATGAGTTTTTGTGGGACGCACGTTTTTTTTAACTTTATTTTATAATATATATATATTGATTACCGAGCGTATCCGAGTTTAATGATAATATAGTGAAGTAGAGAAAAAAAAAAAAAATCAGGGTACGATTTACCGTAAGAAAACCATGAGTCAATCGATTTTTTTAAACATAGAAAAGAGATTAATGATATTTTTGCTCCCATCAGCCTTTAGCCGGTGATAGTAAGGGATCCCTAATTGTTTAAGTAGTTTTAATAACTAAAACGACGAACATGGACATTCAATTGAAAGTCATAGAAAATTGATAGCCGACGGATTTTGTTTTTTTTTGTCTTAAGAGGGTTATAACCAAACAACTGGAAATATCCACGTTTTAATCCAATTCTAGACGTATTGACTCGTTTCTACAAAAAATATAAATTGATTTCGAAAGATCGTTATTTTATCTAGTAAAGCTAAATTTTGAAAACGTATGTTTATTTTTATTATTAAGGTTATACCTTTGGTCTCTGGCAGATTTGTTATTTTTTTAAACGAATGTTGTATTATGCAATGCACATTTTTTCAAATCATATAATCATACAGTAATATAAATCAATAAATTATGTAGTAAAGCTACTTTCCAAAGTTTTAATTTTAATTAAAATTAAAATTTTTGTTTATTTTTTGATTTTTAGTGACAAGCGTGCGTAAAGAAGTTTTACTTCAAAAAAAAGAATCATCGAAATCTGTTGGCGTAATATTGAATTCGTCCATTTGTCGCGCACATACTTATTGCAAATTTAAGACATATATGGTTTTCTCATGGATCCCATTGTCAGAACTGGACCAAATTAAAATGGGACTACACGGGAAGCATCAGCTTTCTAATAAAAAAAGAATCATCAATATCGGTTCACCCAATCAAAAGTTCTGAGGTAACAACATAATAATAAAAAAATATTGTCGAATTGATAACCTCCTCCTTTTCGAAATCGTTTAAAAAATGCTTGTACGGAGAATAATCAATCTTTCTCATCGGAATCGCCCTGTACAGTTGCAAGGGAACGATCGCAACGTATAACGCTGTAAGATACAGAATCACCCTTCAGATACAATATTATTGATCGAGCGGTATTCATTGACGTCCACGGTCAAGTTTACTGAAAGATGTATTCGATATAGATCACGTTCTCAATATTAATAATAGCTACCTTAAGATTAAGGGCACAATGTTCGTGTTACATGATATTAATTGTATTAATTGCTTCAGTTAAAACCAATGCCATTACCAGTAAGGACTTACACAAACCATTGTGTTCAGTTAGTACAATTAAGCTAAAGAAGATTTATGAGAAAATTCACACTGAATAGGTTAAAACATATTATTCAAATTCAAGTCCTTTGTATGAACAAGCGCGAGCGGGTAGAATTAAAACTGCCAAAGAAACTAATTGTTGACTTGGAGATATTTAATTAGAGTTGAATGCGTAAAGCAATTTAATTGTAACACTTTCACAATTTTACATTTTATTGATCCAGGTAAGTATTGTAAGATTTCAGAGAAAGAAACTTTGTATAAAGATTTGCAACATTGTGTTCAAAATCTTGTAAAGAAAATTATGAACGATGTAATAAAATTATAGTAAACTAGCGAGTTCCAGGCGTTGTGATACTGCTCTAAAAATAATTATGACTGGAAACCCGGGTGGAAGGAGAAAAGTGGGAAGACCCAGACTGAGGTGGGAAGACGAGGTAAGAGGGGATGCAGCACAGCTTCTCCAGGTAACAAACTGGAAGTTAGCCGCTGAGGAGTTGGAGGTGAATATTGCGGGAGGCAGTAGCATAGCGAGGGGGGCAGTGCGGAGAATTTAGTGTCTGGCGGACTTTTATAGGCGACATTAGCCTATGTCTGAAATTAGCAACCCCCCCCCCCCCCCCCCCCCCCCCCCCAGGACGGACCAATTTGACTAACTACGCCACTGACGGGAGGCATAAATATATTTACCTTCCCATTCTCTACCCCCTTCCCTCAATGCCGCTAAACTACATGAAATATACCAATTTTTATATAGAAACTATCGCGGGCGTGCGCACAACAAGTCACCACAGTTTCATCGCAATCGGATGACAAACGAATTCAAAGCAAAAGTTCTAGAGATCTATAACCGGAGTTACAGATAGAGGCACAACCTAAATTTAACAAATTTGGCAAATTATGGTAAAAAGGGAACCTTTTTAGTTTAAGGCAGTCTGAAATACCAGTCCAATGAATACATTTGTGGAGCTTACTTATAAGAAACAAAGGCAGTTTTTCTAGATTTTAGACAAGTTTTAGACAATTTATTATAAGTTTGTACAGCGCCCTTGAGGTGATTTTTCACAAAAACGGCGCTATATAAATCGTCTAAATATTATTATTATTATTATATACCTACGTATAGATATAAGATATACCTACGTAAGATATACGTCAATAATTTTGTAAATAATGGACTTAGGTGTTTCAATACAATATTTTTAATCCTTTTTCGCAAAGGTGTGACGTGCACACTTTAATACGCGTATTCTTATGACGTACATAGACTGCGGAAAAAAGACTAACGTTACGGAATAGATAACTCTAAGCTGCCGCAGTTTACACTGAGATAAAGGCTGGACCCAGCGAGATTCTGTCCTCATAAATCAAAGAGATCTCCTCGCAAACCTCTGCAGTAAAGATAAAACCTTACATTAATAATGCAAACTAGATAAAAATCCGCTTTAATGATAATAATAGATAAAAAGCAATTAGATAGAAGATAATAAATCGAAAACGACATTAATAAAATTAGAATTGATTAGAGCGACATTTAGTTAAATTCTAGAATAATGATTGATTGGAAAGAAATCAGTTTTTAAAATCTAATACCCAGTTTAAAAACTGATATAATAATTAAGCTACAATTTTCATTTATGTAATTTTACATGCGCCATCAAATTGTGTAGGTAGGTACTAGCGCAGACCGTTAAAAAATAACGGGATATTATAATTTTAGGATTTGTGAAACTGAAAGAATTTGTTAAATATTTTTCATAAAAAATTATTAGACGATAAGATTTTTTTTTCGAATTAACACCGTTATTAAACATAAAAATCATAAGTGATTCAGATCTGTCAACAATTTAAACAAAATAAATACTCAAGTATATGAAATAAAGAATGATTATTGATGTTTTACGTGAGAATATTTCACAGACAACCTAAATTATGACGATGAAGGGAATGGAATAGGCTGTTTGGACTAAGTCACTTAACAATAACTCTATTTTTGCCACTAATCTTTTCATAAATGTAATACTAACAGTGATGAGGGTAGCAAATAATGTAAAATCGTGAAATGTCCAGTGTGTTAACTATAATGTCCTCCGCGTGCAAAGCCGTATCTTCTCAAAGCATAAACTTTCTAACTAAAGTGTGTTTATCGGAAGTGACCTGACAATTTTCGGGGATGAACTGTCGGGTAACCATTATGTACACGGGGGTTACGCGAAAATCTATAAAAAGCTTTAAAAACTTGGTTACTTTCGGCTTCAGAGTCCTTTTAGACTTTAGCCTTAGCAAATTTCCAACAAGAGAATATACAGAAACCGAAGCACTCTAATCTGATTGGCAATCAAGTCACCAATATAATCGCTTTAGGGAACCAGCAGAGTAGAAAAAGAAAAATTTCACACTGGTGGCAAAGTTCAATAAAAATGTCGTCAGAATTCGATTACCTTTTCCCGGGAAACCTTACTTTAGTGAACTGTAAATTACTTTACGATTTCATGATTTATTTCATTTGTCGAATGGGCTCGTTCTTGGCTCATGTGTGTCGCTAGGTCATGTTCGTACTCGGAACAAACCGTTATAAGCAGAAGATATAAGGAAAAGAAAAATACATTAGGGAAAAATGAACGCGTATTAGGTTTCTGACGAATGTAAGTCGACGAAAAGATCAAGGAAAAAAACACGTGTATATCGAAGATATTATTATCCCCATATATTTGATGTGTAATGCCTATCTGCCTTTTATCACAAAAATGAAAATCGGGTTGGTACTGAAATCACTAAACTTAATATATAAAATGA
Organism: Limnephilus lunatus; assembly: GCA_917563855.2. Lineage (NCBI taxonomy): Eukaryota > Metazoa > Arthropoda > Insecta > Trichoptera > Limnephilidae > Limnephilus > Limnephilus lunatus. Next base: position 1,294,915 of record OU830600.1, on the reverse strand, counting down.
ATGTTTCATTCTTTGTCCCTTATAAAATCCGACTGAAATTAAATTTTGGTAATTTGTTGTGCGCACGCCCGAGAAAGTTTCTATATATAATGGTGAGCTCTGGCGTCATGAAATTATTTCCTATACCATTCATCCGATTGCGATTAAACTTTGGTGATTTGTTGTGCACACGCCCGAAAAGGTTTATTTACATATAATGGTGAGCTCTGGCATTATGAAATTATTTCCTATACCATTCATCCGATTGCGATTAAACTTTGGCGATTTGTTGCGCACGCCCGAGAAGAGCTTACCATTATATTTTTCTATAGAAATATATAATGGTGAGCTCTGGCGTTATGAAATTCGTATACAAAATGTACAATAGGAGGCGCGCGAGTTGTTTGAAAAAATGGGTGTATTTCATATAGTTTAGCGTCAGTGGTGGAGAAGAGAGGGGGAGGGGAATCCGGAAGGGGAATGAAGGAGGGGGTTCACAGGAAGGGGGAAGGCAGGGAAGGTGAAAGAGGAACGCGGGAGGGGGGGGGGAGGGTAATGAAAGAAGGAAAGGGGTCGCGATAGAGGAATGGATGCAGGAACAGGGGCAGAGGGAAGAATTGCAAAGGAGGCGTAGTAGCGGTATGGGATAGCAGGGGTTATCTAAAAGAACTTCAATAAACAATTAAAAACACAAACACTGTATTTCTTTGAATGGCTTTGAAACGCATGACGGGTACTCGCTATCTCTGAATATTTTATGAAATTGTCCGCAATAGATTTATTTACCATCACGATTGATAGATGCTATCAGCAAGGTGAAAAACCTCCACAAAAAAACGTTGCATGAAAAGACTAGTTTGGTGATCAGATCTAATTAGCTACGTACTACAAAATCTTCCTACATCGCATCTCCTTCCCTTCCCACCCCTTTTCACAACACAACCACACTATTGTTCGACTGACAATGCTAGGCAGCTGATAATGCTAGATTGAAATCTACCATACATGTCACATGTCAGGAACAATCACAATCAATACTATACACGCAAAAAACGTAGACCTACAAAATGTAAACGCACTGAACGTAACAACGGATTGTATTCAGAGGTAGTAACGTAACAATGTACACTGTATTTTAATACTCTAGCGGAAAACGAACGCTCGACAATTGCTTGAAATGGCAAAGTACCCACGTGAAGATACTCGCGCAGAGGATTGTTATCAAAATGATGATTGCTTCAAACACCAATTCCAACAATTGGACCCAATTTTGTGATCAAACAAATTAAGCGATGACTAGTGTGGTATGTTATAGACGCCTACAGAGATACCAGAATGGCTACTTGTTGCCTTGGAGGGTAATAGGTGCCCACCTGAAATATCCAGTCAACACCAATTAACCGCAGACACGAAGAGAGATGTAATCTTTTTTTAATTTGTTGTCTTGTCAGAAATTGTACCTAAAGTAATGAACCTAAGTACAAGTAATTCTGTGAACAGTAAACTTAAAAAAGAGTCGATTAAGGATTACTCTGTTTTGACAATCGCGACGCTCATACGCTCTGGCGGAATAAAAAGGTACTATTAAACACGGCTACCATATTGACAGGATTGAACGAAATGCAAAGTTGTCCAGTCAACATAGGTTAGTAAAATTTAAAAAAATCAAAGAATGAAGAGTGTAATGATTAAGACCAAGAGAGGGTCACAATATGGTTTGGTAGGTGGGAGGAGAATTATTGAGTGTCTATGGGGCGCAGGCGGATGGAAAAAGAAGTTGGGGATGCCCAGGAAAACATGGCACAATCGAGTAAATCACACATGTACTGGAGTCGGCGATTGAAATCAAGAGTTTGGTATGTAATATAAGAATATATTTGAGACGATGTACACACACGAATGAAGCAAGGAATCCGTAATACGACACTGGAACCTCCTCACAGTGAGACAAGCGTAGACATACCCTTGGTATTTAGTTGGTTTTAGCATAAAATACAACTCATGGAATGTAGAGTTTTCTTAAGCTTCGTTTTCAAGTGTCAAACGATTGGAAAAGTCAGAAATATTGACTCGTGAGAATTTGCTTATTGGACATAAATGCGCCATCAGAGAATGAATTTGGTAGAGAAAATGTGAAAACGGAGTTATTTAAATTGGATGGAGCCCGAGGCATCTGCTGGGAGGAATTTACTTATTGAGATTTGTCGGTAAATACTTCCACAGAAGCCCGAAGTTAGGGTAGGTACAGAAAATGCAAAAACCGAGATATTTAAATTTATTTTAACCCAAATCCCTTTTAGGAAAGATTTAGCATTGAATAAATGAATATGAAGACAATTAATAATAGATAACATCCAAATCAGATTTCAAAAAAGTCCGTTCTATGATGTTTATTTGGGTGATTTTATGTTAATTTTATATGCATAAAAGACAAAATATGCGTTGCTAAACCATTCATCCGATTGCGATGAAACTTTGGAAATTTGGTGCGCGCATGCCCGCGATGGTTTCTATATATATAGTATATATGATAGTGAGTTCTGGCTTCATGAAATTATTCGTTGCTAACCATTCATCCGATTGCAATGAAACTTCGGGATTTTCTATACATAACAGTGAGTTCTAGCATTATGAAATTTGTATTAAAAAAAATTGCAAAAGGTGGCAAGCGAGCTGTTTCAAAACTGAATGTACCGGGACGAATGTATGGAATTTTTTATTTTTTTTACAGTGAATACCGCACAAGAATCTCAACTGCTCCCGTCTGGAGCCAGTGAGACTATAGCATCCCCAATTGGGGTATGTTGTGAGGCTGAAGGTAGTGGGGAGGGGAAGGAGGTGGGGTGGAGGAAGGTTGGGAAGTACCTGGATATTCAGATCTGGTCACCAAACACGGCTAAAGCCATTTTTTAAGCAACGTTTCAATTCTGAATGGTGGTCTTACACCAGGGCGATACTGATAGTATCTTCCACTCTGGAAAGTGCCGCAAATATACTATATATTATTTTAAATGAATTAATTGTGAAATAACACAAATTAATCAAATAAAATTTATTTGCGCACGCCGGGTTCGAACCCGCGACCTCCGGATTGTGAGTCGAGAGTCTTAGCCACTGGACTACGGAGGTCATCAATGGAATGCGGGAGGGGGGAGGGGAACTCTGGAAGGGGGTTCGCGGGACGGGGGAATCGGGGTAGGGGAGTGGGGGAAGAGAAGGCGGAGTGGAAACACGTGAGGAGAAGAGGACGCGGTAGAGGAAGGGGAACGGGACGAATGGAAAGGACACGCAGGGAAAAGATATGAAATTACGAATGTTTCAAGGGACAAAATCGATGCGAAAATTGTGAAGATGTTTAATAAAACACGACTCTTAAAATAGAGCAAAAATCTCGCAACAGCATTTAAAGAAACAATGTGAATTTTTTCATACACACAACTTGTAAAATAACTTAAACAAACGAGTTTATAATATAATAATTGCGATTGTTTCTATCGAGGGAATTTTATATAATTTGCGTTTCGGCGCGGGGAATGTCTAGATATTATCTTTAAGAATAACATATATTTTTTTAAACTTAACGTGTGGGAGATATGTAAGAAATCGGCAGAAATTCGGGTAGCGGCGGCTTAAGTGGCATAGCAACGCATGCCGGGAACTCGCTAGTCCTTTATAATAATATTATGAAGAATGTCATATTATAATAAATATTACATTAAACGCGTTGTTTAAATAAGGGTGAAATGAAAATATTAAATCGTAATATTTGAATAATTAACACGAACAGGAGAACTCGCAATTTAATATCGAAAAGTTTACAAAACACGAGTGTTCTTTCAGGAACTGAAACGAACCGGCTCACGGCTGCTGAAACTTATTCAATATGAAACAGAATTTATGTCACTGAACCAATTTTATATTTTACACTGATTCCTGGGAACTGAGGACGTGGTAAGCAGCGCTGAAAAAGCGACCACCCCGGTCTAACTTTGAAAGGGAACTGAAATATTATTTGAAAGCTGAAATTGAATGGTGTAATATTCTGAATGGAAGGGCTTTTTCCTTAAAGTAGGTCAGCGATGATCAACCTTTTTAGTTAAATTTGCCAATAAGGGTCAATTGATCCATTTTCAAGGACCGCAGAGAGTACCTACAATTTTGCAATCGGTGCTGTCGCAAACCTACTTGTATTTTAAAAAAACATAATATAATAAAATAAAATACTGTTTTGTTTAAAACCACGAGTTTTATTAATTTTTTGAACCGACCGGTTTCGCTTTACTCAAGCATCATCAGGGTACAAATTAATACTAAACAATAAGTCATAATGTGTGCTTATATAAAACAAAATATAGAGGGAGAAAAATTTTTAGAGAGAGACAAAATATAGAGGGAGACAACATGATACAAATATAACAAACACATCGACGGCCATAAAATACATTAACCTAAGTTCGCAAGTAATGGAAAAAACCGAAAGATAATTATGTGACTAATGGGTTACAGTAATAAATTTGGAGGAACAAAGCATCAACTGACATGGTGGTAAGGAGCACTGGGAATTTTTTTTTTTTTAAGTTGGCGAGTACGGCCAAAAAAGCAAAAATGTATAAAAACTTCTCAATTAAGTATAAAGTGATGTGTATTAATATATACTTTTTTAAACAGTGCCTAAAAACAAAAGTGTTTCCTAACTATCTTAATGCGCAGTTCAAAAGCGCCAAAAATCAATCATCAATTCCCCAATCTTCCATGTATAAAGCTAAATTAGCGTGGTTAAGAGAGGATCTAAAATGTGCATACAAACGACGTAATAATATTAAACATAATTTAAAACTATTACATACTGAACTAGTGCATGAGTTGCACCCTGTCGAATGGGACTTATTCGACGACAAAGTTCGATCCCTAGTTTCAGTTAAATCCTTCAATAAACTTAATACAATAAATAAAAAACTGAAGATTTTGTGCCGTGTAAATAGTCCGGATATTAATAATAGTAACCCGGAGCCGGTCCATACATTTTTTGACCGTGTACAGAATCTGTCTTCTGTACATTTTCTTCCTGAGGAGATGTCCCTATTGGCAAAGGGATTAAAATATAACCTTAAATACTCTAATAATAACTTTAATGCTGCAATAGAAGAGGTCGCGGTGGATATAGACACAGCTTTATGTAATAAACCAAAAAAATTCTATTACAAATGTGCTGAAACCTTACAAAAAATAATACCTAAATTTAAACCTAACCCAAATCCGGAGTTGACAATAATGAAGAATATTCGTGCCAAACTAGCAGAAGAAGATTTGATCCTCACGAAAGCGGACAAGGGGAATACAGTCATCGTAATTCCTCGAAGTGATTATAATATTAAAGTAGCAGACTTCATCGACAGTGACAATTTTGTAATACTTGCGAAAGACCCAACCAATAAGTTCCAAGAAAATGTGAAACAAACCCTTCAAACATGTAAAACTAAAATATTTCAAGATGAATCATATCACAAAGTTAAATTTTTAACTAAAAATCCCAAAACTCCCAAATTATATGGGTTCCTTAAAATACACAAGAACAATTACCCCATCAGGCCAGTGGTTTCATGTTGCAATGCCCCAAATTTTAAAATATCATCCGTTATTACTAATGTGTTTCAAAATACCAATGTTTTTTCACCGAAACATACACTTAAAAACTCTTTTTCATTAGTAGAAGAATTGAAAGATATGATTCTCCCTAGTAATTCTAAACTAATTTCTTTTGACGTTGTAAATTTATTTCCAAATGTTCCCATAGAAGAGAGTAAATGTTTAATTTCTGATTTACTAAATAGTTCGGACCTCTCTACAGATTTTATAAAAGATTTAACTTCCTTGTTTAATATTTGCCTGAATCAAAATTATTTTCAATTTAATAATGTTATATATCAGCAACGTGACGGTCTGGCTATGGGCAGCCCTACCAGTCCTCTGATTGCTGATATATTCATGGATAGCCTAGAGAATAAAATTCTATCTTGTACCTCACCTCTTATTAAAAATCTTTTGTACTGGAAAAGATACGTTGATGATGTGTTTTGTATATGGACAGGGACTGAGCGTCAACTGAACTCCTTCCTCAATCTTATAAACTCTTTTCATAATCAGATTAAATTCACATTAGAGATAGGCAAAAACTCAACCTTAAATTTTTTAGACCTTGCCTTATCCATCATTAATAACAAAATTGATTTTAACATATTTCGTAAACCCTCCTATACTGACATTGTAATACACAACACCTCTAATCACCCGATTTCACATAAGCACTCCGCATTCCATTCAATGGTTCATCGTTTAGTCACAATTCCAATGTCCGATACTAATTTTGCTAATGAACTTAAATTAATTAAAAAAATAGCGGTAAATAATGGCTATGAACCATATCTTATTGATTTAATTTTAAATAAAAAACTAAAACAAATAGCCATTAATCAATTCTTATTCGCTAGTCCTTGTCATCAAATCAATGATAATAATATTAATTATCAATGGCGGCGAATTTTATTCATTAATAATTTTTCTACTTCAAGTGTTAAAAACCTTCCTTCTGAAGTCAGACCTGCCTTTTATACGAATAACAATCTAGGTAAATTTCTAATTAATTCTAAAGATAAGGACAACAAATTAAGTCATTCGGGAATATATAAATTAAATTGTAATAATTGTTCGGCTTTTTATATCGGTAAGACAACACGTAATGTTAATATTAGGATAAAGGAGCATCTTCGTTGCCTCAATAATAACGGTTTTTCAGAATTCGCCAACCATTTGATCGATAAAGATCATACGTTTTGTCATAGCACCGGTGCTAAAATCTTACATAAAAACGGACATGGTAACAGACTTAACAATTTAGAGGCACTAGAAATTAAAAAAGCTGTAAAAACCAAAAGTCATATACTTAATAATCAATTAGACATATCAAGTAGTCCGATATTAGGTCTGTTTCCAATAAACCCTTAATATAAAAAAATAAAAAAATTCCCAGTGCTCCTTACCACCATGTCAGTTGATGCTTTGTTCCTCCAAATTTATTACTGTAACCCATTAGTCACATAATTATCTTTCGGTTTTTTCCATTACTTGCGAACTTAGGTTAATGTATTTTATGGCCGTCGATGTGTTTGTTATATTTGTATCATGTTGTCTCCCTCTATATTTTGTCTCTCTCTAAAAATTTTTCTCCCTCTATATTTTGTTTTATATAAGCACACATTATGACTTATTGTTTAGTATTAATTTGTACCCTGATGATGCTTGAGTAAAGCGAAACCGGTCGGTTCAAAAAATTAATAAGACTCGTGGTTTTAAACAAAACAGTATTTTATTTTATTAAATATGTCAAACCACAAAGTGATTGCTTTCTACAATAATAAACATAATATAATATAAAATAAAACGACTATGGAAGGCAGAAACTAAGCGCCGCAGGCGAAAATTTTATGTAGGTATTCAAGACCAAACCAATAAAAGCTGACGATTTTTATTACTTTGAAATATATAAAAAAAACGAGTGTGCTTTAGACCACACGACTGAAGTAAAACTACACTGAAGAGAGAAAGAAAATGTGCGCGCACACTGCTCTCTCTTGCTCCTACAGTGATACAGACAATAGGTCTGCACTGTGTCGATATACGAAACGTAACTGGCTATGATAGAAAGAGAGAAAGAAAATGTGTGCTCGCGTCTCTCTCTCTCTCTCTTGCCCCTACAGTAATACGAAACGTAACTCTCTCTCTTTCTATCTTCACTAACTTATATTTCCCTCTTAACTTCCGTTCGCCTCGCCCTATCACACTTTTCGTAACGCTCTCGTCACGCATTCACCAGCTTACTCACCAAGTCAAGCGTGCGTAAAGAAGTTTTACGTTAAAAACATTTTTTGAAGTAAAACTTCTTTAGGCACACTCGACACTTGGGGGTAAAATCATGAATACGTTACTAAAAAATATGAAACATTGCGAAAAAATATGAAACGTTACGAAAAAATGTGAAACGTTACGAAAAAATGTGAAACGCTAATCAATATGAAACGCTTATCAATGTGAAACGCTAATCAATGATATGAGTTGAGCTGAGCTGAGTTGAGTTGAGAGTTGAGAGCTGAGAGCTGAGAGCTGCGAGTTGAGAGTTGAGTCGAGTTGAGTTGATGGGGATGTTGAGGGGACGGGGATATTTTTATTCCTGTTATTGTTATATTGTTATTGTTAGTGAAGTTTTACTTCAGTCGTGTGGTCTAAAGCACACTCGTTTTTTAAATATACTCGTATATACTACTTGCAATTTTTGACAACTGTTGATTTTAGGTATTTGGAAAAACGAACAAAATTACAACAAGAAAACTTTTGATATGTCATTAAACGGAAATCTTTAAAAGCATCAAACATAGATCTCAATAAGAAAAGCGCTGCGCTGCTAAGATGCGTGAAGGAACGTATTTCCACACTTATGGTTAAACCATAAAACTTTGTCTATTTACAAAACAAAATAGAGAGTGCAGTTCACACGCGGTAGAAGTGCAACCTTCAGAAAAATAAAGTAGACAAGAGTGGGGAGGGTACGAAGCATCGCACAAAGAGGAGACCGATAGGCTACGAAGTACCGCACAAAGAGGAGACCGATTAGTCTATCTCATTCCCTCGCAGTCTAAATCCTATATATTGTATTTGTTGGCCTATTTTTAGTGTCGCTTATTTTTGTTTGATTGAGTTTCAAATCACAACGGTGCTAAAGAAGTTTTCACTTCAAAAATATGTCAAAAAAATCTTAATATTTAGAGCGGGTGATTCGAAACTTTAAAGAACAACTGAAGTTTTCAGCTAAAACTTTTGCAAAACAACAGAAACTGTTAAATATTCTTTACTGCAATATTTTTGATATTTTATTAAGCCAGGTGGAAAGTTCGAAAAGGTTCGCGAGCCACACGAAATGAGCTCACGGGCCGCTGGTTGCTCATCCCTGGAGTAGTTAATCTTTTCATATTGCCAAAATGGGGAGAAAATCCTTATCTAGAGGCTAAAAAAACAGTGTTTACAGAGCCTTTGGTTGTTAGGTCAATAAAGGCCTGAAAATTATTTCGTACTAGATAAGCTAAATAACGATAAAATAAACAATTCTGTCGGCTGCTGACAAACTACAGTGGAGGTTTTAATATTGTGGCAACTTTTAATATGCTTGGTAAAAAAATAAAAATATTAATTTCTAAAATCAAATTGATAAGACTATTGGCGAATAGGTGTGATAAAAAATACATCGGCAAAAGGTGTCAAAGAGAAACGTATCTTTTGAAAAGGGTTTGGCTTAATAAGAAAGTTAATATTAATGCACTATTAAATACTGATAATATTTATGGCAAATTGGTAAGTTAACTTTTCAATATAATATGATATAAATTCAATTTGAATAAGAAATTGTAATTTTCCATTTTTTAAACCCATCTTTTTGAATTTCACGTTTGTTTTCTTGATTGAATGAAGTGCAAACTTGGGAGTGGAATTGAGCTGAAACTCGGCAGATAGACTCGCTGTCGATGACAATGCAATTTGACATTCTGTTCTTGGTGGATCCACGCACACAGAAGTGGACATATACGCATTTCTCTGAAATTCGATGATATTACAGAACTTATACGAAATAAATGTCGATCTTTTCCATTCGGAATATGGCTCAGTTGGGAGCGTGGTTGACTCCGGTTCCTGTCCCTGGGTGAGAAGACTCAGTTCTCAGTCAAACCAAAAAGAAAAAAATAATAAAAGAAATTTGAAAATACGTGAACTGGTACAAATAAACTTTGTTTTTAACGGGTTGTTATAATATTATTTGATATTATAACTGTAATATACTGTCCCAGAGAAAGTGTAGTATCTTCCGTCTTTTTCGCTTTCACACAAGACGTGTGAGAAGGAAGAGGACAATCATTGAAGACGTGCGTACGAGCTCTCTCTGGGACTACTTTTATTTGCAGCCGTTCTGGATGAATGTGTTGGTTAACGCAACGATTATTATTATTATTTATTAGACAATGTAGTTTCTAAAATAGAAATAGTTTTTATATTGTCATGATAGACCAAAAAATGCGAGAAAATCGTTAAAAGTAACCTAAAAATAAGACAATATTAATGAAGTAACGATTTATAAAATTGTATTACTTTTTAAATTGTCATGATAGACCACAGAATACGAAAATCGTTAAAAGTAACCTAAAAATAAGACAATATTAATGAAGTAACCATTTATAAAATTGTATTGCTTTTTAAATTGTCATGATAGACCACAGAATACGAAAATCGTTAAAAGTAACCTAAAAATAAGACAATATTAATGAAGTAACCATTTATAAAATTGTATTACTTTTTAAATTGTCATGATAGACCACAGAATACGAAAATCGTTAAAAGTAACCTAAAAATAAGACAATATTAATGAAGTAACCATTTATAAAATTGTATTACTTTTTAAATTGTCATGATAGACCACAGAATACGAAAATCGTTAAAAGTAACCTAAAAATAAGACAATATTAATGAAGTAACCATTTATAAAATTGTATTACTTTTTAAATTGTCATGATAGACCACAGAGTACGAAAATCGTTAAAAGTAACCTAAAAATAAGACAATATTAATGAAGTAACCATTTATAAAATTGTATTACTTTTTAAATTGTCATGATTAACCACAGAATTAACGAAAATTGTAAAAATAACCTAAAAGTAAGACAATATTAATGAAGTAACTATTTATAAAATTGTAATAGATTTTAAATCGTCATGATAGACCACAGAATACGAAAATCAGTAAAAGTAACCTAAAAATAAGACAATATTAATGAAGTAACCAATTATAAAATCGTAAGCGATTTTAAATCGTCATATAGACCACAAAATACGTGAAAATCTTTAAAAGTAACCTAAAAGTAAGACAATACTAATGAAGTAACAAATTATAAAACTGTAAGAGATATTAAAACCACATAATAAGCGAAAATTGTCAAAAATAACGTAAAAGTAAGACAATATTAATGAAGTACCTAACCAATTATAAAATTGTAAGAAATTTTAAAACGTTATATAGACCACAAAAACACGAAAATCGACTAAAGTAACCTAAAAGTAAGACAATACATAAGGATAATATACTATAGCAAGGCGAAAAAAATTATCATAAAACATGCAAATTGCAAGAATCGTGTCTAAAATCGTCCATTCATCTCGGCTAATTGCTTGATTGCTTCTTACAGGCTTAATATCATTACGTGGAAGGTACACCTCGCACCATCTGGGTCTGTAAAAGTTGGTTGGAGTTACCTATCAAAGGTATTTATTATTCCACGAAGGTTCAAAGAATTCTTGCTAAAGTTATATTTTTAAGGAACCTTCCAAATGAGTTGAAAAATTCCAATAACCAAGACATGGCACTTATTTCATTTGCAAATTGCGGTTAAGCCAGTGAAGCGTGTACCTAATTTGTTTGGTTTCATTTGGAAAAAAAAGTAGAAATGTAATGTACTATACAAAAATTTCTGGAGTTATTGGAGTTGCAAAGTATTACAAAAAAAAAATTAATTTTAAAATGATTGTTCCTTTGGACAGATGTAGAATAAATCTTAGTAAGTGTATGAACGTAGATCGGAGATCTTTTAATAATAAATAATAATAAATAATAATAAAGGTCTTTATTCCAGGATGTGGGGAGGAGAGTGCAATCCCACACATCCCATACAGAGTATAGGTACAGCATGTAATAAAATCATAGATAATTATAAATAAATAAGAGTTAAGATGAAACAGAGTCAAGGCTAAAAAAAATAATAAAATAGATTAAAAATAAAAATCGAAAGCAAAGAAAAATTGGAAAGTGACAATAATATAATAAGATTGAATTTAGAAAGATAAAAATAAAATAAAAGAAGTAATATTATTAGATAATAATAAGGATTCAAAGATATATGATAAAATCTTTTACTGAGCTCTTATTGTGGGAGCCAGTGTCTTTCTCCAGTGTTCTTCGATGCTCGAACCTGAAGACAGACGGGATTCTATGATGAGAATATTTCTGGAGTAGTTTATCCTTTCCCTCAGTCCTGCAATCCTGGTCCTTAATAGAGCTTTAAATCCTGGAACTCGTCCTTCTGTAAACATTGAGGAGGCACTGCAGTGCCTGGGGAGTCCGAAGATCAGACGGTAAGCATTATTATATTGTACACGAAGCCTTTCCATGGTTCTTTTTTTGAAGTTTGCCCAAAGCTCGCATGTGTACAGGGTGGTGCAGAAGGCTAAGAAGAGCGTCCTTTTCACTCGTGGACTGCAGAGTCGAAATCTTCTACTGAGCATGTTGCATTTTATGCTCAGTACACGCCTCTGCCTGTCAATATCTTCGTCATCTGTTAATGTATTGTTGATGATATGTCCTAGATATTTGGTGGATTCTACTGTTTTTAGAAGTTCGCCGTTCAAAAAGACGGGGGGAATGTTTTTTGGGCCTTCCCCGTATTTTATGACCAACAGTGCTGTTTTTTTCGCATTATAGATCATGTTGGTTTCGTGTGCGAATTCTTCACAGATCTTTAGGAGGATTCGCAATCCCCTTATTGAAGGTGCCATCAGGACCATATCATCTGCGTAGCTCATATTGTTGATACATTGACCTCCGATGTGGCAGCCCACTCCAGCATTGTTTAACCTGTGGGTTAGTTCATCCATGTATATGTTAAACAATACTGGGGACATGCATCCTCCCTGTCTGACCCCGCTTTTCAGGAAATATGGTTCAGAAAATCCATCTTTCCACTTTACAAGGTTTTCTTGTTGACGGTGCCATATTTCGAGAATTTTTACCACTTTCCAAGGTATACCTCTTTCCTTTAGTGAACGAGTTTGTAAATAACAAGTGAACGTATGTTTGGAATTTATGTACGATGCGAACGAAGGACATAAAATGTGAGTTTGTAAGAAATTCTCTTATCCTTTAGTTTTTAGACTTTAGACAACCACAAGAGCATAACCTTAAATATGATATTGATAAACTTTGAGTCTATTTTTTTAGCTGCGCCAAATGTTATGTAGCTGCGACAATGTTATTTTATTTATTTTTACATTAGCTCCACACAGGAGGCCTTGCAGAAAATATTTTCCCTCAGGGCCTATGTCATCTTTGGGGATGCTGTGTGGCGGGTATTTTTAGGAAAGGAAGAAGAGAATTTTGTGGGAAAGAAAAAGGATGTGAGGGGTGTGTAGGAGTCAGTGTGTCCAGGAGTGACGGACGTATTAATCCATTCCTCCCACTGCGGTGAGACTCGAGAGAATCCGGCTGGAGAGTTCAAAAGGTCTCACTCAACCAGTCTCTTCCGATACGGTCCGCCATGATGCATCCGCCGCCAAAACCTAAACAAACCTCAACCCATGAACCCGGGCACACTTGCTAAGTCTCCAACCGTAGCGATGACCTATGTGAGTGGTGTTGGTTTTCCAATAAATGGTTCCCGGGCGGCGGTGCCCATAAAAGGCCTCCCAAAATTTTAACTTTTACGTGAACTATTTACTTATTTATTTGTACATTTGTTCGGTACCGGTACAATAAAATATAGACTCCGAGATTGTCAGTATTGTATTTGGTACTACTCCTGTAATGGTCTAAAGGTTAAGATAACTTCTGACGCGCAAAATCGCCTTTTATATCCTCTGTACGCATCGTACATTCATTCCAAAAAAACCTACAACTGTTCTTTAAAAGATGTACTTACATTTATTACAATAAGATAATGGGAACGGGGTTATGAAAATTACGAAAGTTAAAAAAAAAAACAAGGAACCGAGACGAAATAATGTATATCGAAATCATAAATCGTCGAAATGTAGAATGTCTCAGATTTATTACAAAAAATTCAGTTTATAAACAACACACATATTTTGCAGGTCTTAGGTATATATTTAGAATATACCAGATGCTATGGAGAATTTTGATGGAAAAATTAAAGGGAAAATAGAAGAAGAAAAATAGGCTTGTGGAATGTAGGAGAATGGACGGGAATGTCAATAGTGTAAGAATTGTTCACGATTTCGAAAGATGGATCAGGGTAGACAATAATGGCTCTAAACCTTAATTAATAATGATTTATTTATTTTCAGTCATCAGTTATAATCTTATCACACTTTTAACAAAGCCAAATCAATAACAAAAGATTCAGTGGCGCGGTGACGTGCCCCCACGAGACAGAAAAATCAAACCACAAGAACTCATGAAAAATGTATCTACGTACGAGTAGAGTCACGTGGGGTAACTGTGCGCAATTTTTACATTGGGATTTTTGTATTAAAAATCTTAAGGTATTTTACTCAATTCTTTTATTTATTAATATGATTGATTGTTAAGGCATCTCAAATAAACATAAAACCTCATACGGTTCATAAATTAAAACGTTATATAAAAAAGTATACGTGCATGTCGATTGCGTACACTAACCCCGTGTGCGGGGTAAGTATTCGCATACCGTAGGGTAAGTATTCGCACCGCGAACAGTTACCCCCCATTGCAATTATCATACTTAAATCGCCTCTTATCGTAGTCTGTGCAGTTCTCATGCTATCATGCCACCATGCTTTGATCAGAATACATTCTATCCAATCTTCTAGTGGTGGATCTCGATATTTCTCCTTGGATTGTGGGCAAAAATAGTTTTTACAAGCCTTTTTTTTGGACTCTTAAAACAGTTGTGCACTCTGGAATTTGTCGCATTACGGCTTTGCGGTGATTCTTTGTGGTGCAGCTTTCTTCAAAAGAGGTGGTCGTCGGATTTCCATGGTTTTATTTATCGGTTTTTGGACAATTTTTGTATCTGCCTCTCTCTGTTTCTGCTGAAGTTTCTTTTCATAGGGACTTGAGGTAATTATTTCAGACTTGCAACTATTTTTCGTCGTTTTTATGTATGTGTTGCTTTGGCCGAGGACTTATATCAAATATTGGGACGTAAAGGACCGAGCTTGTGATGGGGAGCTGTCCTGAACTTCAATTACATCTTCAATCGGAGCAGTAAGGACCAGACGAAAAATATTTTTATTATGTCTGACAGACGTTTGTGGGCTTCTCAGTGCCGCATGTATTTCGGCATAGCAAGAGTTCTGATTGTTCAGAATATTCGTGCTAATTATTGATAACGAGAGTTGAAATATTATGTTACAAAATCAATTTTATGTTGAGGGGTAAGTGTTCGCACTCATCCAACTGCGTACGCTTACACCAGCACACTTACCCCAACATACCAAAATTAAATAAACTTTAAAAATCTGATTAGTGGTTATCTTTATTAGAATTACCGCTTTGCACCCGTGTAACTAACAATATTGCACCAAAAATTATCATAGACCAAATCGCTTTGACACAGTTGGTTACAAAATAGCATACATCGGTAACGGAGTTGAAAAATTTAAGAAAATCATGAAAAAAAGTAATTTACCTACAAATTTTTATTTTCAAATTAGGAATCACTATACTCATATCCTGCCTCAAGGCAACCCAAAACGCTATTGAATTGAGGAACGCACGGGTGCGAAATAGGTACAATCTTGTCGGAAACATGACTGCGAACACTTAAACTCCGCGAACGGTTACCCCACGTGACATAAACTATGACACTCTATCACAAAAAATGCGACTCTTATCGTTAAAAGATAGAAGAATATTCAATGATCTCATTTTTTTTATTTAAAATAAACAACAATTGGTTTGACTAATAAATTATCATGTACCTTGTAGACCGACTCGACTCAAAACACCTTTCCATTGTGACAATACTTTGACGAACGCAGAACAAAATTCAATCATAAATCGCTTGCATATTTTAGGCAATGAATATGCTAATATCGATCACGCCGCCAATAATCTGGCCTCATATAAAAGATCCATTAAACTCAATTTGTTTGCTAGTACCACGTAAATATTATAATACACCATGTAAACATAATATGCCTACCAGTACTTCACACTAAACTAATGTACAAGAAATCATAGGTACTTGTAAAATTTATCATATTATATCGGATAACATAATCCAGGATTTTTTACTTGTTGTATTTTATATTTAAATCTTTGTAGGTACCTTTTAGAGATATCCAACATTTTTAAATTTTACTTTTTATTGTTTTATTTCTAACTTTAAATTTTTTTTTTACTTTTTCCCTAATAATTTATAGTTAATAGTTTATATTTTATACTTTATAATTTACTTTTATACATTTTACATTTTATTCACTGCTTATTTTTTATTTATTTTTTTTTTTTTTTATTGTATTTATTACTTGCTGGAGCAATCCCGATGAGTTACAGAACTCATTTTAGGACAGGTGGAAAATTCATGGGTGTGAGGAAATAGTTACAGTTTTACTTGGAAAATGGATATTAAAAATATAAGTTTCACATACAACATAGACAAAAAATAAATTTAAAAAAAAAACAGGTTGAGTGAGCAAACAACAATAGAAAATAATTAAAGAAACAAAGAACAAGGTTATACAAATGTGGATGATTATGATTACAAATAAATGGAAAAGAAAAGAAGAGAAAAGGAAACAAGACAAATGAGACATGATAAGAAAATTTACATAGTTTCATCCTTAAACGTATTTAAAAAATATTCTTTTAAAGCATTATTCTGAACTTTTTTATTTTGCTGGTTTCCCTTGTACATATCTGGAAGCGAATTATATAGTGTATAGGCAACATAGTTCAGAGATTTTATCCCATATTTTGTAGTGTGTGTTTGAGGTATGCGGATTTTATTGCTATTTCGAGTATTGTGAGTGTGAATGTCTTGATTGTAAAGTGGCTTGATGTTAGTGTGAGTTGATTGTTGAGTAATTTGTAGGATGGTGCTTGTGATTTCATGTTTAGGAAGGACTGTGATTGGAAGAATACCGGAAACTGAATAGATGTCTTTGACATGGGTGTCCCATGGAAGTCCAAAAACATTTCTGAGAGCTCGGTTTTGAACCACCTGCAGATCAGCTATCAATTTCTTTGAGGCAAATCCCCAGATACAGCAGAGATAAGAAAGGTGTGAATGTACCATGGCGTAGTACACTGATGTTAGTAAAGGAATGGGTAATAATCCTTGGAGTCTATATAGTACACCAGTTATGGGGGTAATTTTCTCCTTTACATGATTTATGTGGAGATCCCACGAGAGTTGGGAATCTACGATCAGGCCCAAATATTTTGTGCTCATTTTCTTTTCGAGGCAGTTATCACCAACTTTGATATTGAGGCTGAAATTTTTCTTGTTACCAAAAAGTATATAATGAGTTTTTTTTACGTTAAGAGTTAGTTTGTTTATTCTTAACCAGCTTGCGAGTTTAGAAACATCAGCATTCATTTCCGTTTCAAGCTCCGCTAGGTTCAGTTTATTGTAAAAAATTACTGTATCGTCCGCATAAAGTTGTAGAGTTCCTTTAATACCCCACTTTGTCATGTCATTCACATAGATTAGAAATAGCAACGGTCCAAGAATTGATCCTTGTGGCACTCCACATGTTATTTTACCCAACTCACTCGTTTCTCCTCCCAGTTCTACTGCCGAAACGCGATTTGATAGGTAAGATCGGAAAAGTTCCAGAGGAGGACCAACAATACCCAAATGTTTCAGTTTTTCGATCAATACGTTGTGATCCACCGTGTCAAACGCCTTCTTTAGATCAATAAATATTGCCGCCGTAAAATCCCCATGATCAATATGTTTCTGTAGATTTGATATAAAATCGAAAGCTGCACATTTAGTGTTAGATCGTCGTCTGAAACCGTATTGTTTTGACGTGAGAATTTTGTTGTGTTCGAGATATTTCAATAGTCTTTCTTTAATGATACATTCAAAAATTTTAGAGATAGCTGGAAGTATAGAGATTGGACGATAATTTTGGACATTTTTTTTGCATTCGTCTTTATGAATAGGAATTATTTTCGCAATCTTTAGTCTGTCTGGAAAGATACCTTTTGATAGAGAGAGATTTATTAAGAATACAAGATCATCCGCCAGTTCCTCCTTGCAATTTTTGAGAAGGAGAGAGGTTATCCCATCGGAACCAGCTGCCGCTTTGGACTTAAGGTTAGATATGACACGTAGGATTTCATTTTTATTTGTCCTGATCATGTTAAAAGATTGTTTTGCTTGAGGTTCCGTGTAGATCGTGTTTACATCAGTATTTGAAGTTTTTATTACTGATGCTAAACTTTCCCCAACTGAAAGAAAAAATGTGTTAAATGCAGTTGCAATCTCCTTTGGTCCCTTTACTTCTTCGTCATTTATGACTAGAGATTTACAAGTTATTTTTGGGTTTCGCGAGCTATTTGTGAGAATGGAATTGATTGTTTTCCAGGTTCTCTGTGGCTTGTTCATGTTTTCGTTAAGCAATTTTGTATAATACTTGCATTTAATATATCTTCTGTAATTTGTGACAGTATTACGAGCTTTATTTTTTTCTATTGTCAAAGGAATACTTCCTTGATTTTGTTTCCAGAGTTTAAATATGCGATTTCGTTCTTTAATAAGTGAATCAAGTTGGGCATCAAACCATGGCGTATTGTTCAGTCTTTTGTCTCCTTTATTAATTTTAACTTTTGTTTTACACGAATTTACAGCATTTTGTAGATAGTCAGCGAAATTATTATAATTTTGGTTTACATCGTCAGACGAATGGGTGAATTTACAAGTTTTAAGTGACGTTTTTAATTTTTGATAATTTATTTTGTAAGCGTTTGAGAGGTAGTTTGAGGTTCTGTTGTTGGGGAGGTTTTTCAGGGAGTTTTCGTAATCCAATATAAGTATATTATGGTCACTAAGGGGATCATCAATATTTGAAATTATCCCAGAAACATTTGTTCTATTTGTGATAATGTGATCTATCAACGAGCTGGTGTTATTTGTTACCCTTGTGGGAAACATTGTGTTACACAAATAAAAGTTGTACGATTTTAAGGTGTGAACATATTTCCGTGCAATATCAGTATCTTTTGAGATATCGATATTAAAATCTCCAAAAAGTAATGTGTCTTGTTTGTTTTTATTTAATATTATTTCTAAAGAGTCGAAAAAATCTGTTATATTAGAGTTGGGCTTACGGTAAAAAACATACAAATTGAGAGGTTTAATATTTTTTGCCGTGATCGTAATTCCAAGAAAGGTATTTTCACTGCAACATTTTTCTATTTTCTTATTGCTTAGTGTGTTATGCATGTAGATGGCGACTCCTCCTCCTCGGTCCAGCTCACGGGAAGCAAGATTCCAGCATAGTCAGTAATATTGAAAAAAGTTTCCTCTCCTTTATGCAGCCAGGTTTCCGTAATCACGAGAATATGTACCGTTCCTGTAATGTTTTTTAGGGTTTCTTCAATTTCATCAATTTTGTTTCTGATGCTTCTAGCATTCATGTACATAATACGCATACAGGACTTTTTGGTGGTGTATTCTTGAATATTGAAACATTTTTTTCCTTGATGTTGCCTTTAGCAGTGGCCCACGTAGTCTACCCTTTCTCTGAAGCGCTCATCCATAAGCTTCCACAGTGGGCAATCTGGATTTGTTGCCCGGTGGTTTCTCGTACCTCCATTGCAATTTGAACACGTTGGTTCTTTCGCCTTATTGGGACATGTGTCATATTTATGACATTCACCACAGTGATTTTTATTTTCCTCAGGGCCTCCTGTGTGGAGTTAATGTAAAAAAAAAAAAAAAAAAAAAGTGAACACAACTAAGCTTCTCTGTGCAAAAACGTTGGGAGTGACCAAAACCTAGGCATTGGTAGCATTGCATCAACGGTGACTGATCTTCAACCACAAGACGTTGATACCCTACCTAGATATTACCTTACTTGTTTACCTTTTTTCTTAAATTTCACTAACATTCTTCATGTTGTTGTACTATTTATAAGTATGAGGGAACGTGGGAGGGGGTTCGCGGGACGGGGGGGCGGGAAGGGAAGAGGGTAGGCGAGGAAGGTGGAGGGGGAACGCGTGAGGGAAAGGGGAGGCGGTAGAGCAACGGGACGAACGGGACATGGGAGAAACAATTGCTTTATTGCATTTCAATACAATGCATGTCTGGAACTCGCTAGTAGTACATAACATAATATGGTATTTGGGCGTAACCAGATAATAGCCAAATATAGGAAGCTCCAGTGCAAGCCTGTTTGTCAAGTTTAGATAAAATTAACCGTTGTTTGTTCAGATACCACTAAAACACAATCAATGCATTTTGGGCGTTAAAAAACAGATGCACATATCAGGTTATTAGTACCTATACACAACCCATTGTTCAAATACAAGGGTGACCGAAAATTTCACATATATCTATAAATACGACCTAACGCCTGCTAAATCCTTTATTACGTGATCGACTGTTAATTAATAATTATTTATATTAGTAGTCGATAAGAAATTTTGCCAAAAACTGACAAAAATATACTTACAACACTAGGACACAACCATATATAAATTCACTAATTTACTCTCTTGCAGCATTCTAGCATATTGTCAGAAGATTAGATAATTTCCGCTTTGCAATAAAATCGAATAATGGAATTTTTCTGAATATATCCGAAAACTATAAACTGTTTTTGATAAAATACGCTTTTAAATGTTTTATTAGAAAAAAACTTACGATTTTTAAAATATTAAAATTTAAAATCCAAATATAAAAAGTTTTAAAAATGGGCTCGCCTTACGTTTTTCTAACTAAAATAACTAATAACTAAAGTTTCATAAAAAAATTATGAAATTTCGGTAGGAAACTTTGGTTTAATAGAGGTGCACATAACGTGGTTAACTTCTATATTTTAAAATAAAGCGTGATGTTTTCTCTTTCTAACACAGTTTATAGGTATCATATATTTTATCATATATTATATTTATTATTTTGAAAGGCAAGATAGAGGGTCGCCGAGGGCCTGGTAGGAGACAAATGTCTTGGCTGCGAAACATACGAGAGTGGACCGGCATTAGAAGTGTGGAGGAGCTATTCCGGGCAGCGCAAGACAGAGAGACCTTTTCAAGAGTGATCGCCAACGTCGGGGGGACCTGATAAGGCACATAAAGAAGAAGAAGAAGATATATTTTTCACCATGACAGTAAGAGAGACACAATGATTTCTATGAGGTGTTCCCAAAAGCGAACAAATTAGCCCGAGGGAATAGACAACAAAGAATCTAGTTTAGGTACAATAAATTATGGGTATGTAAATATTGCCACGTCCTACCCTTTGTAATAATATAATGCTTTTACTCTATTGTAAATTTGTATTTTGGTTTTCCTATCAATTTTAACTTTAAATTTGTATTGCTTTCAATTATGTACTTTAATGTGTTTCCTTTTTATATATTGCAAACATTCTTCGTTATCTTCTTTGCTCGAATTAGTTCATATTTTTTTGCTTTTAACTTTATATTTTTAGAAGAAGTTATGTAAATGGCAAGGTTGTTCTCCATGAACAAACAAATCCATCTTTACAAGCACATAATAAGTGACCGAGAATCGGACTACAACATTTGGATCCAAAACACGCAACGATGAATATCGACAAATTTAGCAAAACAAAAAAAATAACATTGCAAAACAACTAACAGTCAAAGACAAAAATGTTTAACAGACAATAATAATTACAGTCTCGGTAAGAGATCATAATTTCTTACACATCCCTTTCGCTAAAACATCTTTTGGCCATAGAAATTTTAGATACTTTGCAACAAAGCTGTACGATGCACTTCCATAAGGCATTAGACAGAACACAACTTATTTTAAATACATGTATAAATTAGACATCAAGTCTTGTATCATCAGCCAAAACAGATCTAACATCAAAGATTTTATAAAAAACAATTTATAAGTATGCGTTTCCAATGGAAGGATGCTGATTGTCTTTTATTTTAAACGTAATATTGTGTTATTTTTTGTATTTTTTTTTATATCTGCGCCTGCTCTTAACACAGGAACAGGAGTTCCTGGTGAAGCATAGCACATTACCAATTGTATTAGAATTAATATATCACATCACCAATTGTAATCAACAATATATATTATAAAAGAAAGTTTACAATGTGCGTGCCCCTAAAACTCAGAAACGAGTCCCGTACGATAAAGGGAGTTGGGATAAAGTGGTAGCCCTCTATCCCCCATCCTTGAAGAAGGTTTCCGTTTATACCTGAAGGGCTTGCTTTTGAAGATATAAGTGCTGGAAGTTTCGCCCTCTAGAAATTTGTAGAACAATCCAGAACATTCGAGAGTATACGAGAGCATTCCACAACATTCCAGAACATCCGCAATATTCTGAATGTAGTGGAATGTTCTGTAATAGTCTGGAACTTTCGGAAACATCCCGGAACATTCCAGACCATTGTGGAACATTCCAGAACACTTTCGAATGCTTTGGAATATTCTGTAACATTGTGGACCATTCGAAGTCTTTTTTGTATGGGTAGGGTTACCCATTGGTAGAGGTTTATAAAGCAAGATCCGATGTGGATTCGAACGTCAGTTCAATCTCATATCAACTCTCTGATCATAGCCGGCTACCGGGTTCCCCAGCAAGTAATTAATAAGATGAATTAAAAAAAAAAAAAAAACAAACAAAAATAATTACTATAATTATGAACTATGATATAAAATCTAACTACTGATATAAAATCTTGTCTTGGTTTAAAACTATCATTATTTATACTTGTCTAATAACTAAGTAGCTTCCCACTATAATGGCAAAACCACATTTAAATTTCTTCGTAGTATAATGTGGCTATTTAATTCTGCAGAATAACTTTCCAAATGTAATGAATGCTCGTAATAAGTACCTACCTAATAACTTAATAACGTTCATACCTTCACGACTTTCAAACTTTACTTTCAAACAAACAATTTAGCAGAATGATTCAAGCGTAAAGTTTGCAGCAAAGCTGGCTACTGATTTAGCTTTCTCACATTTAATATCAGGAAATACGTGCGCTTGAAATTTACTAATTAGCGTCGCTATATAATTTGACCACCTCCATAGCGTGGTGGTCAAGGCCTCTCTAAGTCACAGTTAAGTGGGAGGTTTCGGGTTCGATTACCTCTGCAATAATAATCAAATATTATTATAATGATAAACATTAATAATTTATAGAATTTTAAATATTGTTATAGCGCCACTTTTGAGGAACATCCCCTCGATTATAAGGATAACCAACCCCCTGCCATAGGTCACCCCAAGTGATTCGCTCGTTTGGTGACTTAGCAGGGGTGCCCGGTTTCAAGGGGTGAGGTTTGTCCATGTCTTGGCGGCGGGTGCGTCCGCCTACGTACTGCGTTGTGGGATGATCGAGAGAGACTGGTTGAGAGAGACCTTTTGAACTCTCCAGCCGGACTCTCAGAATTCATCGTCTTTTACAGCAGTGGGACGAAGGAATTCATACGACCGTCACTCCTGGATATACAGATTCCTGCCTACCCCTCATACTTTTTCCTTCCCAAAAATTCCACTTTTTCCTTTCCCTAAAAAACCCTCTACACAGCATCCTCAAAGATGATAAAGGCCCCAAGGTTTTTTTTTCCTCAAGGCCTTCTGTGTAGAGTTAATGTAAAAAATAGCGCTTGACTTGTAAGAGTGGATAAACTGAATTATACTAACGACTTAAATGATATCTAATACATATATTTTTTTTAATTGCAGAATAAAACCGGTTAGGTATGCGATGAATTTTTCAAATAATTAACGATAATAACATATGAAAATGCCCTTCAGTTTGATCTACACTTGCATAAATACTCTTTAATTATATTGTTTTAAATTAATGCATTTATAATAAACGGTATTAAAAATATAATAACGTAAATAAGACCGATTATTTAATGAATTCTGTATCAATTTATAGCTATTATTTACATATACGCACATAATCGTGATATTATTAAATTAATAATCGATTTAGGTAATCTAAATTTGTAAATTGATTTTAAAACTTTGCCACGGGGAGATTGATTTATTTGTACCGTTTTGCGGTAAATATGGTTCACAACCATCGCAAGGGACATTTAAAATTACACGTCCGAAATTGAAGGATGTATTCCGTTGAATTAGATTGGCTTCAGGGTGATCCATCTAGTATTCTAGTACTGTTGAATAAGCAGTTGGCATTACTGATAAGTCAGCACAAATCTAATACGGCACGACGGTATAACAAGTTTGTTTTATGACCCAGGAATCAACCCTTATCGCATGGGAACCTATTGTTAGCACAGAAACCATTTTTACTGTGAAATGCCTCATGAACTGAGTATAACTATACGTCGTATCAGCAAACAATATTCGTAGAAGTCGGTGTTTGGATAGGAGACTATTTTATTTTAAATAATACGACCATATTAAAAAATAAAAACGTTGGTATTAGCTTGAGGACGGGCTGTTTTACAGAATTTGAAAAGTTAATCAAATTTCAAATTGAACATTATCGTGAAATTCCTATTCAAGTTCTGTTATTTTCCAAGTAATACTGTGAAATAACCGGCTCATGGTGAAATAAAAACAAAACTTTAATTTTATCTTTGAAATTTGAAGAATTGTAGTTTAAATTCTGTGAAAAAACCTGTCTTTAGATATGTATGATATGTTTAGAGATCGGATTTGATTAGGCAGGTTTTCTAAACCGTTCTCAATCAATTTTACTTATTATGTATTTATACTTGGTTCTTGTTGATCTTTTTGTGGATGACTGGAGACGAAGAATATTTTTTAGAAGAAACCTTTGATTCACCTTAAATACTATAAATATTTGCATTGATGGCGAAGAAAAACACTACATTCAAAATTTCAATACAAAATGTCATAGAATACGGACATAAATTATTATTGTAAATGCTGTCATCCCGTATGCCGAAAGCAAATTTTTTTTTCACGTAATTGAAATTTTAATTGCAGTATTCCCCTTCACCTCAAATGCAAATAATTGTTTTGCAGTAATTGGTAAAACAAAAGGCTTTTTCTAAAAAAAAATCGTTTTAACCAGTCAGGTCTATTAGTTCGGTTTTCAGAACAAATCATAAGTCTCATAGAAATCGTTGTCTCTCTTACTATCATGGTTAGAAGTGTGATCTAAACGGTGTTAGAAAGATAAAACAGAAAAATTAACCGCAAAACAATTAAAACGTACAGCTTTATGAATCCAAAGTTTCACACCGCAATTTGAAAAAAAGAAACACTGGGGATTTTTTATTATTTTTTTTTGCTTGAAACAACAGAACAGTGAGTTGACGATAAAGTTTTTAATACATTTGCCTATTAAAATATGTTGTAGGTGTTTTTATTTTTTTTCGTTATCAGTAACCTTTGTTGGAAAAATGTAAGGTGAGCCATTTTAAAAACTTTTTTATGTTTGCATGTAAGAAAATTATATTTAAAAAATTGTATGTTTATTTCGAATTATATAATTTGAAAGCGTGTTACATCACCTTTTCAAAACACTTTTTAGTTTTCAGATACATTCAGAAATATTACATTTATTTGTCTTTTTTTTAGAATTATATTTTGACCCTCTGACAAAATATCATCGAGGTTTGACGGGTTAAGCATGTCAGTCATCCCGAAATTTTACCAAAAAATGTGTTAATTAGTGAGGTACATTATTATCAAATCTGTCAGATTCTAACTCCGAGAATTTTGAAATAATTGGCACAATTCACTAATATTATTAGAAATCTTGTTCAGAATGATGTTTAATTAATAAATTGCACTTGTATTTACAAATATATTATGTTGTAACATGAAATGTTTAGCATTGCACTACCTTCACATAAATTAACATGAATAAAATAAATATTATTATTATTATAAAAATGCCGTAACGAAGCACAAACGACTAAAAAATGCAAGTATTCCATTGAAATTCACTTGTGTATTATTAGCAAGTAATTCTGTAAGTTTACGTTTGACTGAACCGAAGTAGACCGGCCATAGAGCGAGCTGTGGCAGATATGCACCGCGCGAGCGATCGGGCAAGACTGAAACTGAGTGAACCGCTGAAACCCCAAGTAACAATAATTATATCGAGGTGCTGTCAAACGCGGGGCGGGTGCGCGACGGCTCAACTCGAAAATCAATCGGTTGAACTTGTTTACAGGGTTTTTCGTAATGAGATAATTGGCAGTTAAAAGATTGGGGGGGTTCACAGATAACTATTAAATTGTTTTTAATTATGATCGCCTCCCAATATTAGAGGGACGTTGAACTGCAGTCAATATAATGGGAGGAAAATGTTGATTTAAAAAATAATACTTGTAAATTCTTTTAGATTAAAATAGAGATTTAAAAATTTCATTCTGTAAAATGAAAATTTGCTTTCGTCGTATGGAATGACAAATGACAGCCATTCACGATGATTTATGTCCGTATTATATGATATGTTCAAAGCAGCTACCCGGCTTGGCTAAGTACCTGAATTTAATTCCTAGATTTGACAATTTTTTTTCTGATTTCTGCTTCAAATTTTCGATCGAGAGTTGTTAATATTGTCTTTAGTGATTAAATAAATATTACAGTTTGAGGTTTTGTTAAAATTATAATAAAGGTATTCTTATTTATCACCTTCAGTACATGAAATAAAAACGAAAAAGAGATTTTTAAATATTTACATCGTAAAATTATGTTTCTGGAAAAGGTTAGTAGCTAGCAATTTAATGTCGTTGACTGCACTTTGGATAAAACTAGTTTGCACCATCAAGTGATGAAAAATTAAATGGAAAATTATTGCACTTTAAAAAAATCTTGTTATTAATGTCAGTAACATGTTACCACATAACATAATAACAAGTTGCCAGCGCAGACTCGAGAAAATCACGGAATAGTCTGAAATCCCGACACAACAGTATCATTTTTTAAAATGACAATTAAAATAGGTAACTATCTCTTAAAATATTATATAATTAAAACAGGGAAGTCTTCACATAATCAGTTCCGATTTTAAAAATGATACTTAAATTCACAGCAAATTGGAAAAAACAGTTATCTAATGAAAGGAAGGTACCTATTCCAATTTTGGAATAATTCGGGATTTGGAAGTATTCTACAACTACTGTTACACGCTTATATATTATTTCGAAGAAACTTTGATTTTGCTCATGTTTAATTGGTAAAATCGGCTGCAAGTGCACCTTTACAACTATGGTGACCGCAATGAAAATTCATGTTGAAGAGTCAACATCGCAGACATTTTTGAATCTTCGGAAACGCCGACAGTCTCCAGTACCCAGTACCTACTTCTCCCTAACCACACAACCTTGCTGGAATTGAATTGAATTTGAAACAATGTCAAGAAAAATAACAAATTTGATTTTGAAAAACAGAAGAAGAATTGGGACTACCTTGGAAGCGAGTTGTTGGTGTTTTTCGTGTTCATGATCTCGTTTTTGAAATAAAAAGAAGGTATTTGACCATCTCGAAAGTAAACAATATCGACTTTTGTACTAATTCGTGATGTTGTGACGATAATTATCTCAAGGTATCGCAGTGGTAATATATAATATGTGATTGTGTGCACCTTCGCAGAGGAGTGGTAAGTGATTGGTTATCCTTTTCCGTTTCATCCCAAGTTTTTCCTACACATATAATCACCCAATTCCAGCAAACACAGTTTCGTTTCCTCTTATTTTTAGTAATTGCAATTCATTTCCAAGTGCATCTAAAGCCGTAATTCGTAAGCAGTTTCGGAAGAAACACTGACCATAAATAATTAAATCAACAAAATCTGGAAAATATTACAAACGCCAATATTTTCTAAGGTTAGCGACAGCTGTGAGCTATGATATAAATATATTTTGAGATGAAAATATGATCTCCATAAAGCGCCGTATTGCAATTACCGTCGGAACCAAAAACATTTCAGCCGACTGAAAAGCATTTTATTCTGAAAATATTTTCCCCGATCCGTTCAACTAAATCCCCTGGACCTGGTAGATTAATCACTGGTGGGCTCTGCAAGGGGGTGGGGGGGGGGGGGGGGATTAATAAAAAACCAGACAGTTACAAAGCTCTACGGACCTCCGGTTATTATTATTTTTTTCAATTTTAAAAACCTGTAAATTGAAGGTTCAACATTTCGAACTAATAAATATTATTTTTCCCTCTAAGGAATTTATATCGTCAGGCTTTATTTTAGAAGGAGTCAGCGATAATAAACAATACACGGATTAACAGTTGCTACCTAGTACCCTACTTAGTGAAAATTAAGCAGTATATTAAGAGTATTTTAAAAACTTAAACTCTTTTTTCACTTTTGTTGAGGTGTTTTTATCAATGGCTTATCGAGAAAATATCAGCGATCCAGAGCGAATTCCACCCATAGAGATATACTATAGAGGCGCTATCCCGTACATAATTCTCCCCGAGATTCGTGTTCAAATCATGCACGAACAGGCCTTCGGGAATGTGAATTCTAACTGAAGCCACCGCGTCGAAAGGCTCAGCCGTCAGACCGTCCTTTCCTTTTACTCAAGCCCATGGTTTCATCCTTTTCCATCCTACTTTGATACGTCACACGCCAGCCACGGTCGACGGTTATTATTGTATCTACTAATAGAGAAATGGAGGTACTAACCTACGATTCCGTTGAACCAATTTATTCGCTGAATGTCTCATCTATGTATATATATCAATGATTCCACCACACTTCGGCGGCTAAATCCGCTAATTGCAATTTGTTCAAAAGCTTAAACGGGCCGACAATCGGCATTTAACTGGGAATGTTCAATTATCAAAAGTTAAAAATTATGCTGATAGTCGATTTGATGGTCATCGGGATTAGAAAAACCCAAACCTATCTGCCAAAAGTTTAGAAAACAAAACAATACATGACCTAGAGTAGAAACCAAGATATTATGCGTCGCAGGCTAAAAAAATTGCACTCTTTTCACTTAGTAGATATTATTAATTTTTTTTAATGTGAAAAATGAATATTAAGACATCTACTAATTAACATAGGTATTATAATAATAAAAATAGTTGATTATACAAATTTTCTCCACTGCTGAGTGAATAGTGATAGAATACAAGTAATCCAAAATAGAGCCATAAGAAATATATACCATTTACCATGGGATACACATGTCAAAGATATATACTCACTGACACAAATACTTCCCTTTACCATTCTGCCAAAATATAGCATCACCACTGCCATCCTACAAATAATTCAACACTCCTCACACACCAACACTAAACCAGCCTTTAATTCCGATATACACCAGCACAAAACACGATCCCAAAATCAAATACACTTAGCATCATCTACCCACACAACTAAATTTGGTATTAAATCATTACAATATATTGCAAATATACAATACAATGCATTACCTAATGAAATAAAGCAACCAGTAGATAACAAAAAAAAATTAGTTAAAACGCTTAAAGAACATTTCCTGAAAATGTTTTTAAACCAGTGAATATTTGCTCGCCTTCATACGTTTTTTTATTTTTATTTTTTTTATATGTTTTATGTGTATGGATGTCCTCAGTTTTTCTAAAATCTCTATTCTTGACAATGCATTTTTTTCCCCTTTTTATGTTGTATTTTTTAAACATGTAATATTTGTGTAAAATGTACTCTTATGTGTTTGTCCTTCCCGTAATGAGTTTTTTCTCAACTCATTGGGAATAATGTGTTACTCACCATGTTTTTGTAATACATTATAATTAAAAAAAAAAAAAAAAAAAAAAAAAAAGTAAATTGTGATATTTTCAGTAACAAAAAATGTTCAGGAGGTGAAATGGAGGATAGAAAAGAACCGAGAATTAGGATAAAGGGGTTATGATTTATGATTTGTATTTGGGATCTCTGAAAATCGGTTCCCCGGGCCTGCCCGGAAAGTCGCTACGCCACTTCTGTTTATTACTTAGTTTTAAATGGGCCATTAGGTACGCCACTCCAGACCCGAGATTATTTTGTATCCTTCCTTAACTACGCCTCCGTCTCGTGTTCGAAGCCATTTGTCTTATGAGAAATTGGACAATTTTCAAAACAAAAAGTTCCAACCCTTTAACTAAGTTGGGCTTTTATCCCTGTTGCGTTAGCAACAAATCTGCAAACTTCTTGAATTTACAACAATAATTACAAAAAAAATAATAAAGAGGGCAATGTTTCAAGAAGCTAGAGGAACAGTCATAAATGGATGTAGGAGTGATATTATTTTGACCTAAATCATAGTTTTTTTTCATTATTTAATACCGCACAAGAGTCCCAGCCGATTTTTCAAAATAGGTTAGGTCTAAATTCAAAGTCGAGTAACGAGTATGATTGCCTGTTGCCTACCTCTGTGTGGATACGGCTGATGATATAAATGAACGAAGGGACTTGATTGGCAAGGTTATGCATCCGCTGCACTCATTTGCTAACTAACTGCGGTTGGATAATTATTTCAATTGAAGGTCTCATAGTCAAAACACCACAACTCATTCATCCAATTAATTGGATTTAAGTTATATTAATTACAGATGGTAATTACATATAAAAACACAAACATCTCTAAATCAATAAGAAACATATAATAAAAAAAGGTTTTCATTTTTTCATAGGGATACCATATTAGTAATTTGTGATTATTAGTAAGTGTCTATAGTGAACTTTTTAATGCAAATATTAAGCGTAGTGTTGCTTCTTTCTAACACTGCTGAAATTATATATCTTTGTTAAAATTTTATTAATACTCTAGTTCGAAGTCAAATAGAATATAACTCCTCGATCTGGTCTCCCCATTTCCAAATAGGTACACTCAGATTCAAATGCCACACATGAATTAACTGTGCTATTTCTATGCTTGTATTAACTATGACATGCAATTATTGTTTGTGGTACCTATATTTTTACATATCGTTGATATTAAATAAATAAATAAAAATAATATTATTCAGAAGCTTAGCTCAGAAGTTACTTAGTAAAGCAGAAAAAACAGCTAAAACTCTCAAACTAGGAGCTATTCAAAGTTTACACAAACTTTTCGGTCTGTGTAAATGGAGTCAAGGCAAATATTCTTGGATCGCAGCCTTGTTATAACCCAAGCCGAAGAATATTCAAATATCCATTAAAGTTTGTGTAAATCAATTAAGTTTTCAATTTAGGAGGCAGAGGGATAACTAACATCGCTACCATATGTCTTTAATCACCCGCTATGATTCGCTCGCTATGTACTGAGGCTTGTGAACTCTTGGCGACGGATGCGTCTTCTCGCCTACCACTGCATGGCGGACCGGACCGAGAGAGATGGTTGAGGAAGGCTTTTTGACCTATCCAGCCGGACTCTCTCGACCCATCGCCTTGCACCGCAGTTGGAGGGATGGATTTATACGTCTATCACTCCTGGACACACTAGACTGATTCCTACATCCCTACTCATCCCTCATATCTGTATCCTTCCAAAAACTTTTCTTCTTCCTTTCCTTAAAAAGAACCTCTACATAGCATTCGCTAAGATGACATAGGCCCTGATGGAACTTATTTTCCTCAATGCCTAGGTACTGTGTGGAACTAACGTAAAAAAAGTGACAAAATATAAAAGGCGCCATATTGATTATGCCATATTTTTGAATTCCCCCCAAAAAAAAATGTTTACCGCCTCGCTACGGGAAAATTCAGTAGTATTTTGAGTGGGTAATAAAAATATGGCTTGACTTAAAAGGTAATTTAAAAAAAAAACTTAGACAAGTTTAGATTCGTAGGACCCCTCAATTTCGCGGTCAATAGATTCATTGCGATATCCAATTACAGTAACAACTTTGTGTTTGGTATCGGTGGTATTTGAACAATCAACACACCATTGAACGGTGACTGAACGGTGGTTAATGATAACGCACGTTAAATAAACGTTGTCACGCGGAAATGTCAATCAATTTCGGTCAACTATTTCGTTCACAATGTCAATAGTTAAGGTGTTAAGAACATTTTCACAACACTTTTAAAGCCTGTTTTTTTTTTCAATTAAAAAAAAACATTCTGATGTTCCAGCAACTGCCAGACATGCACCCGTTTTTAGGTAAAACGATGAGTTCCCGTTCGAATGGTAGAAATATAGACTTCATTGAATTAAGATAATGCATTGGAATCTGAGGATATTAATAACCCAGCGACTGTACTGTTGAAATTTAAGAATCCGACTTTGACGCCGTGCCGTATGAAACCATCTGTGAACGTGAAGTTTGTGACTTAAGCCGCCGCTACACGAATTTCAACCAATTTCTTACAATCTCCCTTAAACATTTGAAGTTTTTAAGCTCTTAAAAAAATACATGTTATTTTTTAAGATAATATCTAGACGCGTTCTACACCGTAACACAAATTATATGAAATTCCCTCGATAGAAAAAAATCGCAAATTATGCTCCAAAAATTATTATAAACACGTTCGTTTCAGTTATTTTACAAGTTATAGTTGTGAAAAAATCCACAATGTTTCTTTAAATGATACTTAAGACGCCCTCCACGATGTTTTTGCTCTATTTTAAACGAGTCGAGTTTTATTAAACATTTTTACAATTTTCGCATCGATTTTATCGCTATAAATATTAGCGCGCTCCTCTAACATTCGTAATTACATATCTCTCCATCTTCTTCTTTTTGAGCGCGGATACGGCGCCTTAAACCACTATTGTTATAGAACGGAATTAAAGCAAGTATCTAATAATGCCACATAACGCCACTTACTGAGGAACTTCGTCTGGCAGGCGTAAATACTCTTGGATGTGCATTAATCTCTCCAGTCTGGATACGGATGATAGTTTGCTATTCCCTACAACTACTAACGAAAAACTCAAAATGCTATTGATCTACCTACCAATGGTGTGTCAGTGGTAACCTAACACCTCAATCTGTTTAATGTTGAGCGATGAGTCATCGTAATGCGGTAAAGATCGGCGATTAATTTCAATAATTTATTTAAGATATCCATACATTTTCGTAAATCCGATAAATTTTGCATCCATGTCCATAAATAGTAATATTATGTAAAAACTCCCTTCTTCTTCTGGCGCTGTGGGTGATTCTGGCGAATGTATGATATTTATAAGATGTTTTCAAGTATTTTTAAATGTAAATAAATATGTTAGTTATAAATCTCTAACTTTAAGTCATAATTGTAAATATATATGTCATTGAGCTCAGTTTTAGGTCAGCTTTTATATGTCTTAGTCATAAGTCACTAGCAATAAGTCTTAGATGTAAGTCACAAGTTATAATTGTAAATCTTAGTTGTAAGCCAGTAATATTATTTTTTACGATACGATACGATACGATTGTACCACCCCAGCCAGGAGCACTCCTGTCCCGGTGAGACCGGTACACCACGGGGCACTGTTTGTTAGGACTGGAACACGTGCTCTAAGGATAGGAAGGAGGTTGGAGTTTAATCGACCGGTATACATGGTAACCTGGAGCCAATATTGGAATATAGGATGGGCAGGAATAAAGGAAATGATTGAGCTATATATATATATATATATATATATATATAAATATCGTTTCTCGCCTTTCGCTTATTTTGCTTCCGGTTTCTTCTCGCTTCCAGCTTATTGCTTTCCGTTTTCATCTTCCCACTTCCCGCGTGTATATGTATTTTTTGATTGTTGCCTCCTGCTGCTTCTAGCTTCTCGTTTCCGGCTTCCCGTTATTTATGTTTTCCGCCATACGCTTGCCATAGCAGGGTTTTTGTTGTCTCTTCTTGGCCTTCTTCTCTTCTGGGTTCTTATTGTCACTTCATGGCTCCTTTCGCCTCTTCTTGGATCTTCTCGACTCTTCCTGGCTCTTCTTGCCTCTTCTTAAATCTTCTCGTCTTTTCTGGGATCTTATCGTCTCGTTTTGACTCTTCTTGTATCTTCACGGATCTTCTTGGTTTTTTCGCCTCTGATTGGTTCTTCTTGTCTCTTATTGTCTCTTCTTGAATCTTCTGTCTCTTCTAGCCAGTAATATTATTTTTTATGAATTTATATGTATTTATTTGTACAGCGCCCTTGAGGAGATTTTTCACGAAAACGGCGCTATATAAATTAGCCAAATATTATTATAAATATTATTATTAAGCTACTGACGTGACGTCCGCCGTCCGCAGGGCCTAGCAGCAAAAACCTGCGGAGCGGGTTTTCAACTGCTAGTAAATTATTATTGTGGCAAAGGTCACCGTTATGAATACGAAAACCAGAGAGAATTTTTCAATCATACGGCAAATTCTTCCCAATTCTACAGGTTACAATAATATTGACCTTATTGAAATAGAATATTGCCAGTGAGGTCAACTGTAGAATTGATACTGTAAGAGTGTAGAACGATGAAAGAGAATTGGCCACTAATAGCTTTCAGACTTTTCAGTTTTTCAAATTCGACGGCATCCAAACCGATGATTTCGCGATTTTTCTCAACATCGTGAAGCCTATCATATTTTATCCACTTTTCTGGTACTTTTAGTCGAAGTTCGATCCATAAAGGTAACAATATAGATTGAAATCTTTCAATTCACTTGGTGAATTTTATCGCTGAGTCATTGCGAGGGGTAAAAGAGGGAGCAAAGTTTTGATAGATAAAGAAAATTGGGTCATCATGAAACCCTCGCCAACACTTTATACTGCAAATCATTCTCACTAAACTGAATCTATTTCCTTATTCTACCTCCCTTCTAATCCTAAATAAAAGACGACCCAAGAAAGGCGGAACAACAAAAACTTGGCCCTGTTTTTAGATAAGATTAAATTATTTGATTAAAACCATTTTTAAAATTTCGTGACCGTAGTAAAAAAAAACGAGTGTGCTTTAGACCACACGACACACGACTGAAGAACAACTACAAGACAAACCTCGCCCCATGAACCCAGGTATGACCTAGGGGTTACACATAACATTGGGGTGAAATATGAGCATGGGGTGACCTACGACCTTGGGGTGACCATCCTTATCCTTATCAATCCCCAAGTCAAGCGTGAGTAAAGGCCCGACCGTTCGCCTCGCCATCTATCACCGTTCGCATCGATTACCGTTCGCATCACACTTTTCGTAACACATCACACTTTTCGTAACACATCACCACTTTTTGTAACGGATTCATCAGCTTACCCCCCAAGTCGAGCGTGCGTAAAGAAGTTTTACTTTTAAAAAACATGAGGATATATTGGAAAACATCTGATTTTCTTGCAAAAGCACAGAGAAATAGCAAACTTTAATGAAAAAATAACATTTTTCTCAGCTTCTTTATTTCACGTAGACTTTCCACGACATGAGATGTTTTTTGAGCCAAAAGCATCACCAAGTGGCCAAGTAGTGCTGCTATACGAATCTCAATGGTATTAAATTACAAGATGTCGCTCTACAGTTAGCTCGACGCTCAGTGGATATGCCTACAGCAGTATTCTGAACAGAATGTTGTCTGAGGCTGTGTAGTTTAAGGGAAGTAAGTTTTGTAGTTCACCCCAAGTCTCTTGACCCGATTCTGAGAAGTTCCGCTGGGGGGCATTAGCGATATTGACTCGTTGAGTCGAGTTTTGAGTGTTCTTCCTTTTCCTCTTCTCGGGAAGAAAAATGAGAGTTTCGAAAGAAATGTCTCCCACTTCAGCATAATTGCTAAATTTCTATTTTCAGGGAAAAAACCTATCTTCGGTAGGAAGCGGTCGTTTAACGGGTTAGCCACTAATTTAAAATAAATGGTTTAAGTAAAGAGAGCGTTTTATTTTAAATAACCTACATTTGTCGTTCATTTAATTTAGATGTGAGAGTGATGGTATTATGTTGGGAAAATAAATTTATATGTTAAGATGGAATTAATTTTTATGTTACATATCTGCATTTTTTTACATTAACTTCACATAGGAGGCCCTGAGGAAAAAATAACCCTCAAAACCTTTGTCGTCTTTGGAGATGCTGTGTGGAGGGTCTTTTTAGGGAAAGTAAGGAGAGGATTTTCTGGGAAGGAAAAAGGTATGAAGGGTGGGTAGGAATCTGGGGATCAATGTGTCTAGGAGTGATGGACCTATGAATCCATCCCTCCCATTGCGGTCCGGCTGGAGAGTTAAACAGTCTCCCGATCCGGCCCGCCACGCAGTAGGTAAGTAGAACGTAAGCCTAGACAAACCCCGCCCCATAAATTCGGGTACCCTTGCCAAGTCACCAAACGTAGCGAACCACTTGGACTTAACCAATAATTGGTTCCCGGGGAGGCGGTACCCATACCCGCTTCCCAAATGGTAAAATTAAAAACTGGTTGTAGTTTTTTCCTTCTATTTTCTATATTTTCTTATCAAATATTTTATTTTCTATATTTAGTGAATGAACGAGGAAAGGAGTGTAAGGAGAATATATGACGCAAATGTGAATGGTAGAAGAAGTCGAGGACACCCAAGAAATACATGGCACGACTAAGTGAATTAGATACTTGAGTGAGGCCATGTCAAGAGTACGAATAATAGAAGAGCATGTATGAGACGTTGTACGATGTAAACGAGGCAAGGGATGTGTGCCAAGACCGAGTTGTTTAGAGGTCCGTCCTCTCTACCTACCCCTGCGGGGAAACGGGGTGATGGTTCGTTAGTTAGTTCATATATCATATAATATTACATACTTATTTGTACATACATACTTATGTACCTATTATTTTTTTTAACCAGCCCAAAAATCATTTAAAATACAAAATTTATGTATGAACCATCCATAAATAAATAAAAACAACATTTAAAGAAAAGGGAGGAATATTTAAATGAAGTTCTCATTTAATCAGCAAGTTTCTGCAATCAAAGTCTGTTATTTTAAATTACAAACGTTTTTGTATTTTTTTTAAAATTTATCCGACGTTTTTTAAAAATAATTTAATAAAAAATAAATTGAATAAACAATGTTTATGTTTGATGCCACTCAATAAATGACCCGAGATTTCAAACAAACACCTTCAAGTTATAAATCATAAGGCGCATATCGCAAATACCACCACCATAAGGCCTAAAGGTTAAAGGTGGTTGCCTCCAATAAGCTGCGCGATATAAAAGAAAATAGCAGGAAAATCGGTAGAAGTGTTTTCTAACAGATTAGAGAAAATAGAAGAGGCGTGGAAATATTCGATATTTATTTGAAGGTGTTATATCAATAGAAAATATATTCAGACAATGCTGGAGTATTTTGGGAACGTGCCTCAATTTATTTCCAGAACACGTAATTTGGTAAAAAAAAAATTTCATCTGGACTAATTGGCAACCTGGCCGAGTCATGAATGATTAAGCTATTTCTTTATCACAGAAGGTCAGAGACAATCTTTCACATGGAAAAATAATAATTTATCTCGTAGTATCAGGAAACACTATTTACCTATCCTAACTTAAACACTAATATAATCTCTATTATGTTATATAATCTATTTATATAAATAAAAGTATCTGGCGGACTGGCAGCGTGGATTTGATTTTTATACAAATCTAGAGTATTATTCCAACATTGGTGAAAATTGGCACAAGTTTTGTCTAAGACTTATTTCAAAAATTTCTGTGAAAGCATTGGCAACATCGGGAACTTCAGCTAATATTTATAAAGAAGAGTATCCCAGGCGGCGCGCAACTTTGTTTTTTTACGAATGGAAATTTTTATTTATTTAGTTACAATATTTTAATATTTATATATATTTTTAATAAAGATAAACATTCCCGGGTTACGAAAAACCTGTCAATATTTAAAATCTCCTACTACCATCATAGTAAGCGGAAAATGTTACTTGTGTCGTGATGGAGAACTTAGCCAGCCGAGGAATCGAACACGCGACGCCTAAGGGGGACCCAAATGCGATGCCAACTCAGGCACTGACCGGTCTATGGCAA
Organism: Limnephilus lunatus; assembly: GCA_917563855.2. Classification (NCBI taxonomy): domain Eukaryota; kingdom Metazoa; phylum Arthropoda; class Insecta; order Trichoptera; family Limnephilidae; genus Limnephilus; species Limnephilus lunatus. The sequence goes on along the minus strand of OU830600.1, from coordinate 1,257,076 downwards.
AACCTCCTAGATTAACTTCTTTCTATGGTCCCGGTTTATAGAAGATAAGTACATGTTAAATATATATAAAAATAGATGAAGATTATACTCGTAGTCCTCCTCACTAGGAGATCCCGTGCTGAGGGGGACTATGTTTTGGATAACTTTTCAGCGACATCTCTATAGTACAATTTCACGGTTTCGGTAAGGTTTTCCAGAAACTTCCATGATGATTTTTTTGTCTTTAGGTATTTGTTTTATGGGTGTTGTGCCGTGTTATCCGCATCTACCGGATCTGCCCTGATGATGGACACTGCAACGCTGTCCGAAACGTTGGCTAAAGAAGGAGGTAGCGCAACACGGCATAACACTCCAAAAGCAAATAACGAAAATACTTTTGGCCGTGAAAATCTAAAAACATATCTTCTATGACGATGTCTGATACTAGTAAGTTATTTTTCCGATAGTTCCTGAAGCCAAGATTTAATGTCCTTAATGTAGTTTATTCTGCGATTGACGACATTTTGTACACTTAACTCTCAAACAAGAGGAATGTAATTGAATATGTATTATAATGCATTTATTTAAATTCAAAATATAAAGAAATACATAAATAAAAATACATAGTGCAAAGATTTACGAGTACAACGGCACATAACTCAACGCTCTTCTACCGGTTTAACCAATAGAACATTTATTAAAAAATGTGCAGCGTACAAAATAAATATCATATAGACAGGATATCAAACAAAACCTTCGCAGGTATTCACATTCATTTCATATTTGCCCCGGGGCACGGGAGCTCGCTCCGCCACTGGCCAGTTGGGCACATCCGTTTCCGGAATGCTCCTGGCATTCAACTTTGAAAAAAAGAGCGGAAAATCTTACATCCGCGTGGCGACCTCGTTAGAATGCCTGCGCCATTGCTCTCACATACACACTGTCACACTGGCGCTTTCAACAGCCTCTACCTACACACTGTACTACTATCAACTGTACACAGCGATTACGTAGGTACCCATGCATTGTCCAGTGCAAGCTACAACTATAAACATAAATGTAAACTTTAATAATAATATTATCGAACCCTCCCAAACTTGTTTGTTGCTGGGAATACAACTAGATACAAATATAAACTGGAAAGGACATGTATCAAAAATAATAGCAAAAATCAGTAGCTTTTCTTTTGTTCTAGGTACACTGAGAAAAATATTGAACATCGAATCAGTACTAGCCGCATACTATGGTTATGTATATTCAATAATAAAATATGGTATAATTTTTTGGGGAAACTCAGTAAACGCCAAAGATGTTTTTATCATACAAAAAAGATGCATGTGAAAAATTGCAAACTCTGCTCGTCTGGATTCATGTAGACCTGTGTTTAAAAATCTGAAAATTCTGACAGTCACAGACATGTATATAATGGAATTATGCATGCTAGTGCGATCATCTACAGTCAAGTTTCCACAAAAAAACTCCACACACAAATACGCTACAAGGTTCACAGAAAACTTATTAATACCAAAAGCAAACAAAACAATATTCCAAAAAGAACCATATTACATGGCCGTTAAAGTATACAACAATCTTCCACATAACATCAAACAAATTCAAGACACACACAAATTTAAGTCATCACTAAAAACATTTCTTCTAAACGAATGTCACTACACTCTTAATGAATACCTGATGTAAATCAACTCTATTTAGTTTTTTTTAAACATAATGCAACATGCAATTGTTCGGTCTTATAACAAATGTCATTATACCTATCTTTGTATTTTATTTGTATTTTGTATTTTTATATGTGGTTAGCTGGAGGAAATGGAGCGTACCCATAAGCTACACCCTTTGTGTTTCATATATACAATAAATATTTTTTGATTTTGATTTTGATTTTGATACACTATGGCGTATGGCGACAATATGTATTACATGTGAAATACAACTATACACAGACATATCACGATTATCATATAACAGATAATGTGTCACACAGACTTTTTTACGTGATAGTTTTAAGATTCGCCGATAGAGTGCTCTAGTAGTCGATAAAACGCGTATAATTAATGAACAATGACTGTTTATAATAATAATTTTGGATTCCATGACATTTGGTCACCTGATAGTTGCCCATACTTATATGTATACAATATGCAGTTGGTTTAGAAAAAAATCGATGTATCTATTTTCATAAAATATAACTACAGACGGGCGTTTCCAAAAAATTGAAGGTTTCATCAAATATTTTAAGCTAATTTTCACGTTCTGTGTAAGTTCTATTCAAGTTCTGTTATTATATTATGACAGGCCGATTGCTTCATAAAACTGAAATAATCACAGAACTTGGATAGAACTCGCACAGAACGCGAAAATTAACTTCAAATATTTTATAAATCCGTCAAATTTTTTTAAACAACCCCGTCCTAAGTGTTCCCGGAGAGGTTTTTTCAGAGAGGATGTACCGCTAAATAAAAAACTAAAAAAAATTTTCATTCAAATGGATCGAAGATAAAACTACCTGTCTATATACTGTATAAATGAGTGTGGAAGTACATAAAATCGACACTGTAAATAAAATCGTTTGATATCCAAACCAACTTATTTATTATTAAAGGTATTTTTTAACCCCGACGCAAGGAGCGGTGTTATAAGTTTGACTTTATGTGTGTCTGTCTGTGGCATCATAGCTCCTAAACGAATGAACCGATTATGATGCGGTTTGTTTTTGTTTGAAAGCTGACTTGATTGAGATGGTTCTTAGCTACAATTTGTGAAAATCTCTTCAGGCGTTTCAAGGTCATCAGCTCTTTTTGTGTGTTGAGTTTGAAAATTTTACTAATTATTCAAATTACTCCCAAATTAAGACAAACCTCACCCTGTAAACTCCAGCACCTCTTCTAAGAGGTAACTGGGTGATGTATGGTAGCGGCGTAGGTTATCCAATAAAATGTTCCCGGAGTGGCGGTACCCATTACGGCCTTCCAAATAATGGAGCCCAATAAATTATTTTTCACTTCTTCTAAAACATAATTTAATTAATTTGAATATTATTTTTCTTAACTTTGTAACATTGTTTTCGTATAATTTCCCCGTAATCGATATTTTCAGGGCAGGTACCAGAAATACTTAATAAATAACTTTACTATTGGCGTGTCCACTCTGACACCACACTAAACATCGTTTTTACTTTCGTTTAAAATTGTGACTTTAATAATTTATTAGTGATTCGGTGTTCATGTTTGTTTGTCTTTGCGTCCGATGGGAAACTAACCCGTGACCCACTGACCGAGATATGAGCCCTCTACTCAATCACTATAACCGTAAAGCAATGCGACCAAACATATTCTTCAGTTATTCTGACTCATGACTCATGACACGACCCGGCCCATATCGTATCATGTCTTCCTCGGGCGACCCCCACTTTTTCCACCATTCATTTTCGCGATGTAGATTCTCTTAAAACGTCACAATATTCTAATAATGGAGGTTTGCTCGAGGTTCAGATTTTAATTAATTCCAACGAATTAGTAACCATGGCGTCTCTTTTTTCGTAAAACTTTTTTTTCAGCAGGTCATGAAAATGGTGTCTTTCTGCGGGGTACATTTAAATTTATTTTGAAAGTGGGTGTTTACATAATACTCCTATTGTATTATAGTTTTCCTTACTGTAAAATTTCAAGATGCCAAAAAAAAAGAGTCAATAAAAAATTATGCCAATGTTTGTCATATTTGATTATTGGCTGTCAAGACGTCGATGTCGGGTGCTATTTTTACTCTCCATCCCAATTGACCAAGACGGTGTTTTTAATGGAACTCAATTAACATCAGAAAAAAATGCATCTTTTGAACTTGGAGCGTTGCTATAAAAAACAAAATAAGATAAAAATAAAATTTTGCCCCTTTCATCTTTTACAGCCTGCTGAAATGCTAACGTGGTGAGAAGAGATTTGGTTGTGGATTGGTAGACCTAGCTATTCTTGACATAGCAATCAGTCAATAAGCCGATTACATCCGGTAGTAAGGTTTCAACAGAAGGTTGCAACGGAAGAATCGCCTTATATTATGTAGATATTTTGTACATGATTCATACTGTCTAGTGACTAGTGTCTGGAACTCAGACATCATTTGATGCATGCCGTACAAGTGTGACTAACAACGTTGATGTGACCTGCGGAGTTCGTTGCACCGCTTTCTCTACATAGAACAGAAAGGCTATGTTTTGTAGAAAGGTCGAAACCAACTAATTTTACAAGAGTAGATTTAATGACAAAAATCGCCCAAACTGGGAGAAAGCCAATAGTAATTAAATTACACTATTAAAATAATTAAAATTGTGTATACCGTTCAGTGTTATTAGACTCAATTTCATCGTTAGGCGTAGAAATACTGCAAAGGGAAATGATTGTTTTTTAATGTTCGTAACGAAAAATATAATCGAACGAATTGTCCGAAATTCTCGTAAAAGGCTGTTTTGCGAAGCTCGAAAGTTAAAAATGAATTTAATTCATTCCTTCCTGTTTAACGGGAGAATTTCTTTCTGAGGGTTAATGTTAATGTTTTTATTAGATAAATGTGTCCCTAGAATATCGGAAACACGTTCCGCTAATAATTGCCTGGTGAACTCTCATTTTGTCCCATTCCACGCACCCTAATTCACACCAATTTGCTTTTATGAGTCTTAACCTAGCTAAGACAAGTACATCGATAAAAGGTTTTTTGGATAACTTCGGATAAGTATTTCGTCACTTCAGTTGGATAAGGTTCTGACATTTTTTTCAAGAGTGACATTTGACCATTTATTTTGCTCATTTCTATAACCAAAATAGTTTTCAAAACCATACTTGTTGTATTTCCGTAGATACTTATATTAAGAAATTCTAAAATCTAACTCCATTTATTTCACAAGATTCTAACATCATTTCCACTCTCTATTTTGTTTGTTCTTTACAGTTGATCGTTGGTACGAGGTGTATTATAGTTCGTCACTTTGGTTGGCTAGGGTTCTAACATCTCATTTGGCGGCCGGCGTAGCGCAGCGGTAAGACGCTTAACTCGCGCACCGAAGGTCGCGGGATCGAATCCCGGCGTGGCAAATAAATTTTATTTGATTAATTTGTGTTATTTCACAATTTATTCATTTAAAATAATAAATAGTATATTTGCGGCACGTTCCAGAGTGGAAGATACTCTCTGTATCGCCCTGGTGTAAGACCACCATTCAGAATTGAAACGTTGCTTGAAACGGCATTAGCCGTGTTTGGTGACCAGATCTGAATAGCCAGGTACTTCCCCACCTTCCTCTTCCCTATCTCCTTCCACTTCCCACTACCTTCAGCCTCACAACATACCCCAATTGGGGATGCCATAGTCTCACTGGCTTCAGACGGGAGCAGTTGGGACTCTTGTGAGGTATTCATGTAAAAAAAAAAAAAAAAAAAAAAAAATCTCCTTTCCATGTTCTGAGGTTTCAAAGTTTGCAAATACGAATTTTCCTAATCTATTTAACAAATTTTTGATTTTGAGGTTCAATCTTGTGTATAGTATTCTGATGAAAAGTATTGAAACAGGACGTAACCCTAGCTTGGAATTGCATTGGGAGAATGTAATTAGAACCTTATGCAATGAATTAATTATGCCTATCTGGTTGCATACGTTATATTTAAATATTTTCCTTTAAAAAAAGTTCAATTAAAATACTTTACGCAAGATTCAAACTCAAAATCAGAAATTGGTAAATAGATAAAGAGTGCATGTCTTTGCAAACTTTGACACCTCATATCTCATAACAAGGTAAAGTGAAGTTAGAACCCTGACCAAATGAGGTGGCAATTTGTCAAAAGTTCCTGAGCACGACCGTGCAGATGTCGACTTGGCGATCTCCGGTCATAACCAACATATTGTCCACAAAACTTTTGCCCCAGGGGACGTCTTAAATTTGTGCAAACAACAAGATTGCGTATTGAAAACGTTTTATTCGCTAACTAACACGCCGTTTACCTTAGGGGTAGGCAGAGACGACGGACCGCCAAACAAATCGGTCTTGGCACACACTCTTTGCCGCACTCGCATTCATACATCGTCTCATACATACTCTTCTATTATTCTGACTTTTGACATGGCCCGACTCAAGTATCTGATATACTTGATCGTGCCATGTCTTCATTCTACCATTCACATTTGCGTCATATATTCTTCTTACACTACTTTCTTCATTAATTCGCTCTACATGCCCAAACCATCTGAGCGTCCCTTTCTTAATCTTACTTATTATGCTTCCATCAGCCTTACATTCTTTGTGGATCTCCAAATTCCTCACACGATCATAACATGATTTTACCACTCAGGGATCTCATTTCAACAGCATTCAGTCTACTTTCATCCTTCCTCTGCCAGTTCCATGCCTCACCGCCATACATCAGGGTAGCTAACAGTTTTATTCCCCTTTCTACAAACGACAAAAATATGACATGCTTTTCTTTGTCTACGATGAGTTCGGATTAAATGAGCGCACACGTGTCTGTGACTAAAATCACCTATGACTTATGATAAATTACAAAACACATAACGTTTAGTGTGAAATTATTAATGTCAACCGCGCACAATCGCAGCCGACCGACTAATTTAAATTATCTCCATTAAAATGATTACCTACCTACTTCAATAGCATAACATTTAAAATGTGGCTACGCTGCACCATTTATTAATTCATAAAGCAGATATAACATATTGGTGCCAAGTGCCAAGTAAATGGTGCCAAGATCGAGGTGCATTTAATGTGAACGTATTATTAATCTATCAATCAACGCTTTTCACGACAGCCAAACCCATGAAGTCATTTTTATAAGTTTTGTCAAAATTAATAACAAACATCAAACACGTTGGGTTATTTCAAAAATCCGTTGTATGTTTTTGATCTAAACAGCAACCGTGTAAATATGGGTTCACCATCAGGTGGGCTACGAGGTTTGTTATAATTTCTTTTTATTAGGTTTGTCAACAGTGATTTACATCAAAGCTTTCACAGATACAATTACACTGAACATGGTTGATGCTATCACTAATTAAGACAAACACAACATTGATAACATAAT